>JADMNL010000023.1:92310000-93605000 GCA_016271365.2 Neoceratodus forsteri | reverse complement strand
CATAACAGGGCATGCATTTCTAGAGAATTAATGCATACCCCGGGTGAATTGGAAGGCATGAGGTCAATGGGTGCGTGACTTTCAATGCACCCTGAAAGTGCATTAATTCTCAGGAAATCCATGCCCTGGAGTGGGTTACTCTGCTTATAAAATGGATTTTTTTTTTCTTTTAATGGAAATTTTTTTTTTCCTTTCCTTTTGTTAGGTTGTTGCTAGGTAGCATAAGTGAGTTTGGTAACAAAGACTGTGTGTCTTTGAATGAACCCAGGAACTACATTTATTTTGAAGAAGCATATGCCCTGTTATGGTTTTTATGTGTTTAAAAAGTGGAAACAAATTTTATTTAAATGGAAAAAGGATTTAGTTTCATTTAGTTAGGTTGTTGCTAGGTAGATTAGGGCAGGTTAGTTACGAACTGTACAGTTTCTAGGTAAATAATCAATGGCCAGGTGCTGTGCTTTAACCAATGAAGTTATCTCATTTTGTCATTTTTTTATACCCCATTTTATACATGTTGTTGCACTTACTGGCAAAGGGCCACTAGTCGAGTTTTTGCCTGGCAAAGTGGGTACTTCACCAGGCAAAGAGGCAATTCATTTGTGATGTGCCACTATGTGTAGTAGCTCTTTAAAAATGTTTAAAAAAAGCCTACCCCCACCCATGTAGCTATGTTTTTCCACCCCCCACCAAGTTCAACCATAGAAATGAAAGCCCCACCCCACCCATGTAGCACCCATGTTTCCTTCCTCCTCCCAGTACCAACGAAGTTGCATATTATTAGTAAACTTCTCTCACTCGCAATGTCCACTTTGTAGATGTAGTGTAAAATACAATGCTGCGACAATCCTTCCCCAATCCAATCTAATAAAACAAGGAGAGACCTACACCCCACCTCCATCTGGCACACCCCTCCCCTCCCCCCAAAAGTGTACTAAGTAACATCTGGATGTTTAGTGAGGCTCCCTATAATAAAGATGACTGTCCCTCTCCACAGCAACCAGCCACCGACAGCCTCTGTCTTCCTAGGCTGGCCACATAAAATCACTGTAACTGGTGATGCACCGCTGTAGTAACACCTGATTATCTCAGTGTGTTGTTGTAGGAGCATGTCACCTGTTTCAATCATTTGATGGTGGTCAGCCTTGTAGGACAGAGGGCTGTCAGTGACTGGTCACCCCTGTGAGGGACGGTCCTTCTCTACAGCACACCTCACATACCAACTGCAATTCACTCTGTATCCTTTTTGGGATGAGTGAGGGGAAGGTGGTCTGCCAGTATGCCTAGGGTCTACCTTTGTTGTCCTACTGGGTCAGGTTGGGGGGGAGGTGGGTGGTAGGGTTGTATTTTATGCTACAGTTACAAGGTGGACATGGTGGGGGGGAAGGTTCTAATTCTATACAACTCTGCTGGGACTTGAGTAAGAGAAGGAGAGCGGTATGAGCACTTTGAGGGTTGGGGGCTTTCATTTCTATGGTCAGAGCAGGTGGAAGGAGTGCAGGAAATGTAGCTGTGTGGGTGGGGTGCTTTTTTAAAGAAGTAGTATTTGTTAGTAACCATATAGGTGTTTTAACAATAAGGTTCATCTGGTAAAAATATCAATATACGCATTTTTGTTTTCGTTTTCTTTAATTCCTGAACCAAGATACGGGATATTGAAATTTTTAAAAGTTCCCACTCCGGTATCATGTCTGCCATGAAAAAAATGAATATATTGGTACAGTGTTGAGCTGTTTGCCATCAGAAACATGTGGTAGCATCATCCTAGTACCTCTACAGCATGAATCTAGCATGTGCATTCAACATGTAACCTCTGTCGAAGAGATTTTTGGAAATGGTGAGTTGCGGACATCTTTAATGATGCGAGTCATTAATTACAAAATTAACTGTAAAAGCTGTTTTAACAATATCTCAGAAAACTAAAAATCTACTGAGCATGAATCATAGGATGTCCGAAATACATTTTTTGCTAGAAGAAATAAATACATATTTTTTTTTTGCCGACTAGCAATCACTGCTGCTTTAACCACTTAAAAAGGCAACCACGCATAGTGGCACTGAACCAGAGAAGTGCCTCTTCAACTGGTGAACTATCCTCTTTGCCACATGAAGAACTACAGAAAATGCCACTTCATGCTATGCCAGTTTGAGAAACTTCGTGAATAATTTCTTGTAGTGCTGAAGCTTTCCAACTTTACCCATTTCTAGTCCTTAGGGATTCTGAATAATTGGATTGGATAATCATTATCTGATGTGACCAAATTATCCTAGTTTAGGATTGGAGCTGGACAATGGCAGATAACCCAGCTATCTGCAGGATTTCTGCCTGATGGGCGACAGACAGCAGTACTCAAGCATCTCTAGCAGTTACTGGCCATGTTGCTTACACTTCCTTGAACTGTCTATTGTACTTATAACGTGGGTCCTTCTTAAGATTGTTTAAAGAACATTTTTTTTATATAATTTCAAATAAGATGATATTGTTTTCTGTATGAAACATGAGCAGAAAACAAAAACATAGTTCCAGTTGAGGTGTATTGATAAAGTAGCCAAACCTGCTGTACAGGAGAAACAAGTATGGGAGTGTAATTATGGGCAGATAACTACACCCTTGTACTTGTCTTTTACCCAGTCAGGTGGTTAGCATATTCTTACCCATGTTAGAACCCACATTATCAACTGGGTAGTAGAGAAAATTCTGCATCCTGATTGGCTGAGACCTGTTTCTAGCCATGACCCCGGGAGACTACAACCAATGGCTAATAACAATATCCCTGCTAACCAGGACAAATAACTGGTAAAAATCATGGTGCCAGTCTTCATATTTTTTAATTGAAAATAACCACTATTATTTTCTCTGCTGAAGTAAGTAATATGCAAAAGGCAATACTTCAGACACCAGGTAGGCACCCAGGAAGGCGAGTTTTGCTAAAAGCTCGGTCTGTTTTTCAGTCTCACACAGCAGTTCTGCTGAGTTCAACTTGGTTTGGCTGAAGGCTGACTCCAATACCCCACTCCCCGTGCCAAAAACAACAAGAAGACCAAGAAAGCACATCAGCACAGTAGTACCAATTACACACTAGTGCCCTCTGGTGACAGTCTTCCAGTAGAGAAACTGTGCTCCCATAAACTTATCATCTATTTACTGTTTTCGGTTGTTTTGTATATTCTTTTTTAATTTCCACAGTAATCTATTTTATAAGCACAATAAGACACTCCAAGGTGTTGGTTGTAGTAGGTTTAGCACAGTTCCAGGATAAAAAGGCACTCGACCTGCAGCCGCCTGCTGAACTACGCCTTGAGTATGCAGTGAACCTACTACAACCAACGCCCTGCCTTGCATTATTGCTGGATTAAATATCACTCCAGTATTGGGGTTACACACTCCCTGACTCAGGTTTCTTCAGCAACAGAGAATAAGCTCTCAGCAATTCATATTTATGTGTTGTGAGTGAGTTGTGGAAACAAATGATTCCAAAATTGAAAAAAAAAAAAAACACTCAACAACAAACACATTTTTACAGAAAAAAACAACAAACACAACACATTTTTACAGAAACTTGAGTTGCAGGCCTTTTTTAGAAAAAAATGTGCCAGCAGCAGTGACGGTGACAAGAAGGGCTGAAAAGCCAATGATGGTCAAAAGCCCCGGCACCGAGGGCAGGTGCTCCTCCCAGAAACTCCTTGTGATTGGAAAAGAGGGAACGTCCTGTAACAGAGAATTGGGACAAAGGGAAAGAGAAAACATGAATCATTAATACTGTGATGGAGCTGGCACCTATATTGCATATGAGAGGTTGTGACAGGAATCCTGTTACTTGCAGTGATCATCCACTAATTCTGTTGCAATCTCTAGCACTTGTACATAAGCAAGAATGCTTGTTGTTTGGAAGTTGAAGTCCATTAACCCCAGACCAGTCATTAATCCATGTGGCATAACCAGTTGTGAGGGTGTTATTGGCATTACTGGTAGTGATGCTCTGATAGTGCTTTTGACTATTCTAATGGGATCCAATGGATAGTCCATTAGTCAGAATCCAGGGCCAAGATCCTTTCTAACTCCATTAGGATTTCAAATCCAAGTTGAATAGTGAGATCCAAGGTCAAGGGCCCAATTTTCAAAGAGCTCCCTAGACCGATGCGAGCTGTGGCAAACAGCAGCTTGTGCCAGAGCCCGGTGCACCAAGAACACTTCACCGATTTTACAATTGGGGTGGGGGTTCTGCCACCAAAGTCATCAGTAGTGCCACAAGTGCTCCCGTGTGCCACAAAAAGGGTGCACAGGAGTGGATTGCCGCCAACTGTGAGATGGTCGTATGGCATCAGCAGCTGTTGCAGAGACCTGCCGACTGTGTGCCCAGGTGTCTGGAAGGGACCATGGAGGGTGGCACAGGGTGGGTTCAGAGGAGGGTGATGGTGGTGGCAGACCCAGGAGGGAGACAAGGCACAGACACCACAATAGCAGGGACTGGTCCATGTATGTGGAGGGGTTGTATGACTAGCACCGTGGGGGCAAGGGCTCTTTGAGCATGAACCTGCCACTGTGGGATGCCACCAGCCACTCCACTGATGATGTGCCTGGTGTCCAGGTGCTGTATGGCCACAGAAGTCCACTGTCATCCATCTGCAACAGGGCAGCACAGGTCCACCTCCCACACTGCAATGGCTCCAGGTGTGGCACATGGGCTGTTAGACCAGCTCCCAGTTGGTCCAACTCCTTGTGAACTGTGTACCCTTTGGGGGGATTTGAGAATTCCAAATTAGAGGATGGTGCAGTACCGCCATGGGGCAAGCCCCCCTTCCACTGTGGTGCAGCTGTGCATCCACAGCAAGCCTGGTGCAAGTCTGGCTAGCACAGGCGGTCCCCCAAGTGGCACAGGCTGTGTTAGAAAATCAGGAATGATACAAGGTGTGGCGCAGTGATCCCCTTGTGTCATTTCTTTGGCACAAGCACCTCGTGTCATTCCTGATGCTTTGAAAATCGGGCTCCAGCTGGCTATCTCAGATCCTGGATAATCACATCAGATAGCTGGTATCCAATTGGACCCTAGGTGATAAGATCCAGTAGTCGGACACCGATGGAATCCGATGCCATCCAGGATCAGAGAAAATCAATGGTACTGGAAGGCAACTGATTCTGTTGGACACTATTTGAGCAACACTTATTATAAGTCTATTTTTATCATTCATTTTGTTTTCTAAATTGAAATCTGACACATGCTGTGGTTCTGTGAGCTATGCCAGACATTTCTGGGAGATTAACGCCCTGCACAGCAGCCAATCATGAAGCGCATTAGCCTCATTAATAGTTAGGCTTATAAAGCATAGTATAAATCATCAGCCCGGACTGATCCAATCAGCACTGAGGATTTGCCAGCTTAAGAAGACTACTTATCAGCATAACAGTGGCTCATGCGCAGCACACCTCTTTTAGATATGTTAAATCATGACATCCTTCTTAGCCAATTAGTATTGTTTATTTCTAATTCTAAACATTCCAGATATTCTTATACCCATAAGTGCAAACAGTTCTAAAATTCTGAAGTTCTATGTTCAGTTGCCATTGTCCATTTCCCGAAAACATAGCCATAAAGGTTACATAGAAAATGTCGTCAGGTGTCAGTCTATCAACCCATCTAGTCACCCCAAGCCTGTCTAGTTATAGAACTGTGCTCTGTCAGTCCTCATTTTTCCCCTACAGCTGCCCCACGTAAGCATTTTGCCCGCATACCTATCCCACCCCCTTTTCGACCCTCCCAATATTTCAACGCAGATGACTTCTTCCGCTTGTCCCATTGTGCCATCTCTTTCTGTAAAAAAGCACTTCCTGACATCTTTTTAAGCCCCAGCCCCCACTAGTTTCCTGGAGTGTCTTCTGAAGCTTATGTTACCCCTCACTGCAAACAAATTGTTGCTGTCCAGCTTGTTCATCCTGACTGTGGAAGCACTTGAACATCTCAGTCACATGGACCCTCTTCCTCCTGGCCTCCAGTGTGTGCATATTGAGCTCTCCCAAATACTCTACACAAGGCAGCTGTTGCCCCAGTTTCATTTTGGTAGCCCTCTTGAGCACTGCCTCCAGCATGTCTCTGTCCTTTCTCAAGAGTAAGCTCCAAAACTGCAGACAGCACTCAACTTGCTGCTGAACCAGTGAGCTCTATACAGAGGCGGTATTTTCTCCCTCCGTCTGCTAGTGATACTCCTCACAATGCATCCCAGCATCCTGTTTGTCTTTCCCATAACCCTAATACACTGTGCCGATGCCTTCATGTAACCCAATATTACCCCCCCAGCCCCCTCTCCTCCAATATGCTCACTACTACCACCACCCCATCCATCCTGTATTCTGTTATTCTGTTCTTGGGTTCCTCGCCGCTCTGTACATTACCTGGCACTTTTTCACATTAAATTTTAGCTGCCACACCCTCAATCACCTCTCTAGTTCTCCCTGATCCTTCTTTGTGACCCTTACCCCCTACTCAGTAGCCACTCAACCACAGATCTTGGTGTTATCTGCAAAGAGGCATATCTATTCCTGGACCCCATCCCCATGACACATGTAAAAGTGTTAAAAGAACCAGTCCTGAAAATGACCCCTGGGGCATGCCACTCGTGACTTTCTCTGCCCCTAAGGGTTGTCCATGTAGGACTACCTTCTGGGTCCTCCCACTTTTTTTTTTTAACTTGAGTTTTATTAAGCAATTATCATCCTTGTCTTTTTAACAATTACATTCTCTGAACAGTACAGAAATACATGAAAAAACAATAAAAAAGAATAAATCTTGTTTCACATCTTTTCATTCCTATACTTGAATTTTCTATTCCCCCAATAATGACAACCTCTGAAAGAAAAATATAGATTTAAGAATAGACCATTCCTAGAGAGAACTGTTTTTCTTCTTATTCGTCTCCCCACCAATTAACCAATTTCTCTCTCTGTTCCTTCCACAGGTTAGAAATATCCTGCATCTGGTTTCCAGCAACTCTCGACCTGATGACCATCTCACTGGGAACCTGATTTAGGACTTTCTAATCTCTCTGCTCTTGCTTTCAACTGCTCGGAATTTCTTTCTTATATTGCTTGTTTTAATCCCTCTCCCATCCCACAACATATTAAACTTTTCAAAAAACTATGTACAATTTTTCCCAGTGTTGCACTAGCCAAAGAAAGCTGCATATTTAGACTATAATAAAATTATAATGAAACCATCATAAGGAGTAATGTTGTTTTTTAGACCATTTAACTTGGTGTGGGGGGGGGGTGTTTTTACTTAGCTGCAGGCCGAAATTTTCTCATAGATTGTATCCATCTAATTCAGGTCACTGCCCTCTTGCAATACTTCTGGTTCTCCTTTAACCAGAACCATCTCCCCTCTCCCCCACCCTTATCCTAATAACTGATCCAATACCCCTTGTCCATCTACCTCCTCAACATATATGAACAAAGGCCGCCATCTTGAATGAAACTTTTCTACTTGCAGCCTGATCCTGCCTGTGATTGCTTCTAAGGCCTTTATTTTCATTATATTTGCCCTCCATTGCTCAAGGGTCAGCCTATTTTGACTAAGTACTTTAAGTGCTGCCACTATCAATATACAAAACAGGTATCTGGAGGTTGCCCTTTTCAATTCACCTGGGAGTCTCCCCAACACCAAATGGATAAAGGTCAGTGAGGCGGTTAGGTTCATGATCTTCTGTATCACAGTCTCTGTCTGCACCCAGTATGATTGTGCAAACTGGCAGTCCCAGAAAGTGTGATTTAAAAGTTTCCCCTCTCACCACAGTTCCTCCAGCATTTGTCTGTGGAGGACCTCTTCTAATAATTTGATACTGAGGGTGTTATGAAGTACCTCCCACACACCTTCCGCCTAAATTCTCTCCAAGGGGCCATAGCTGTGGTCTTATGCACTTCCCCCCCATATCCTCACCCAGTCTTTCTCTCCAATAGTTTGTTCCACTTCTGCTTCCCATTTATTCTGGATATTCTGGATCGCAAGTGTTCCTTTCCCTACTTGTAAAGATATGTACATCTGTGAAATTAAGTGTTTGGTTTCTGATCGTGGTCCTCTCCTATGAATTAGTTTGACCTCAGGGGCTGGATCTCCCCTAATTGTTACCAGTCCAGGGCCTTTTAATATAAAGTTCCTGCACGGCAAGTAACAAAAGAAATCCTGTTTAGGAATCTTGAATTATTTTTGTATTGTTTCACATTTTTTAACTCCTTTTAGAACATATACCTTAAACCTAGGATCTTCCACCTGCCTAGGCATCTAACCGCTGTCTCTATTGGAAGCCCGGGCAGATGTCTAAGGGGAATATATGACCAGATTCTAGTTGATAACTCCCATACTTGCCTCACCTGTATCCAGACGGCCAAAGTGTGCTTGGTCCAACAATTCTGAATCTCTCTCAGGTCCTCCTTTAAAACCGCCCAAGGTAGTATATGCAAGGGAATTCAAGGATGGCCTTTCTCTTCTAGTAGCTGCCGTCCCCCTCTTTGTCTAGGACGGACCATCTTGGCTATCATTTGGATTTGTGCTGCTATGCAGTAACTCCTAAGGTCAGGTAACCCCCAACCCCCTCTTTACTTCACCTCTTGAAGTACTGCCCATCTAATTCTTGGCTTTCTATTTGCCCATACAAAATGGGAGAGCCATCTCCTCAGACCTCTCCACTCCACTGATGGAATACTTAAGGGAAGAGTGGGAAAAAGGAAGAGACATCTTGGCAGAATGTTCATCTTTATAACCTCTATCCTGTTTGAAAAAGTGAGAGGAAGGCTGTTCCATCTGTTTAGATCTGTAAATATCTGTGGGAGGAGGGGGTGTAGTTTTTTTTATATAACTTTCATAAGTTCTTTGGAACCCAGATGCCCAAGTATCTAATTTTATTTGAAACCCTTTTAAAGGGAATTAAATCTCTCATCTTTTTGTTAATGTTTCCTTTGATATGTAATACTTCACTTTTATCTTTGTTCACCCTAAAACAGAAGATATTTTCGTACTGCTCCAATAACTTTAGAAGGGGGGTCCTTCTACTTAACCAATTTGTATGCTGTTACATTGACTTGCACCTTCCCTTCGTACCCTTCCCTCAGGATGGCTCTGGAAATTAGCTGTTGCAGCTCCGAAGGCCTTTCTTGCTAGAACTCTTTCAATACATAAAATACATATGCAATAATGCACAAAGGGTGTGCATTAGACATCTCTAACGCAAGGACAGGGGTGTAGTAAGGCACAAGGACACAGACCTTGTGCCTCACTATGCCCCTGGCTGTGCATTAGAAATGTCTAATGCACATCCCGTGGAGTGTCTTATTGTGCTTATAAAATGGGACTATTTAGTTTACATGCATGCACAGTTGGAAAAAATTAGTAGGGTAAAACAATAAAAAGCTAACATCTTTGTCTGAATTTTACATTAAATAGTTCCTCCACCTACATGAGCTTGATGCTTTTTTTAGTTTACTTTGTCCTTATTAGACTTCCATAGTTGTAGTTGTTTAATGCTGTTCCTTTGGCAAATAGAGAGCGAGTTTGTTGTCTGATGAAAGTTCCAGCAATATAGAGAAACTAGACAGGTTTGACTCTATTTCTTTTTTACAGGCTGTGGGCAGAGCCTGCAGCCGTTCTGCGATCGCTCTGAAAATGAGTGGACCATGGCACGCTTCCATTGGACTTTCGGAAGTATTCATCAGAAATTCCAAGAGAGCTTAAAACAGTCTGCCACAGTTACTCGCTTCAGAGCTAAAGTGGCGCTATTTCGGCCGCTACTTCTGGATTAAGAAACGAGAACTGCACATGCGCGCCTAGCATGCATGCGCAGTTCTGTCAGCGCCACCATCTTGAGAATGGTAGTATGTCATTCAACACAACTGCACATGTGCAAGTGCCATACATGCACAGCTCCATCACTGCCACCATCTTTGGGATGACATTTGGTGGTGCTCCTTCCTCAGGGCTTCTCCAAGCTCGCCACAGACATATCGACTCTTGCTAGATCTTGTTTTAATTGGATGTCACAGAGAAAAGCTCAAGTCTGGGGCCATCAGTCAGAACCAAGAGCACTAGCTGAAGCTTTGCCATTCTAAAAAACCTTTTCAGTTCATGCAGCTGAGATAACAAACTAGCCATATGGGACTTCGGCTAAATGTATAAAAAACATTTAAAAGGCTAGTGAGCATGGGATTAATAGGCAAGTGGGAGCAAATGCCTGGTGGGTGGGACAGATGGAATCAAGTGGCAGGCGGAAGCGAGTGCCTTGTGAGTGGGACAAATAGGATTGAGCGACAGGCAGGAGCAAGTGCCTGGTTGGTGGTGTGGATCCCAGTGGACAAAAATACGAGAAAAAAACACAAGGCAGTTTAAACATTTTTTTTTTAAATTAATGTCAGTTTCATTTTTTTTGCCAGAGACCATGTAAGTGAGGAAGAAATCGGCAGGTGGGAGTGAGTGGCGTGCAGTGGCTTGTTGTGTGCCTGTACTGTGTTTTGTCAGACAGGCAGGCAGCTACCGTAGGGTAGGGAATTAGGTTGTGGTAACCTGTTGCAAAGTGGGGAAAAATGTAACTTTTTTCTGCAATTATATGAGACTCAATAAGTTCTGCTGCCTGGACTACTTATAGCCATGCATTAGACGCCTCTTAGCATGGCTATGAGTCAATCACATAGCAGGATTTTACCTTACCCATTGTATAAGTAAGTAATAAAACATGATGAAGTGTGTGACCTAACTTAATTCTAATGCATGGCTAGGGAGCGTAGTGAGGCATGAGGCCCCACACCAAGTGCCTTCAGGTGCCTAGCTGTGCATTAGAACTGTCTAATGCACATCCCTGGAGTGGCTTATTGCACTTATAAAATGGGACTGTATATTCTACATGGGGTTTGAAATAAAACTTAATAGTGTTTAACAGTAAAAACCTACATTTATCCCCAGTATTTGATGTCAAATAGTTTATCTGCTTGCATTAGCACTCACATTTATTTTAAACTAATGATTTTGGCCAATTATGGCCACCGTAGCTAAGCTTTATCTGGTTGCCATGACCCTCCCCATACACATTCATAATAAATAGAGTCAAAAATGTTGAGGCAAGTGTGAGTTTCCTTCAGAAAGGCTATGTATGGTGCCTGCATAGTGTAAGATCTAAAGAACAGTTGTGAGCCACAAGTGAGCGAGCAAGTGAGCCAGTGAGCATGTGGACAGGTATGCAGGAGGAAAGCCACTGCACTACAGGTCTGTCTGACACTAACAGTCACCAGCTGTGGTAAGTGATTTTAAAAAGAACACAATCTGCTGAGCTGTAGCGTCTTGTTGTGCTGCAGCAGTAATGTAGCAGGCACAGTGAGATTGTAACAGATCTTGCAAGAAGTGCTGTTGTGCTGTGCCAGTCTAACTCAGAAATGAAGCGAGGGAGTGGGACTGGCAGTCATAGGTCCTTGCTGTATTTGCCTTCAAAGAAAGACACTATATAAGCTGTTAAATTGTGGATTTTTAGATTTCTGATGTGGGATTTGACAAACAGGATAAAAGGGATCTGTTGTAACTAAACTGAGCAGTCTCACTAAGTGAGAAATAAAAATGGGGGCTGTTATTTTTTAAAATTCTGAGAAGGCTCAGGGATAACTTTGATTTGCTGCATCCAGGTATTCAGGACTAGTTAGACACTTCTGACCCATGACAAAATGGCTAATGACCAATCTGAATAGTCCAAAATGGCCTGCCCGGTGGCACTGAGGGTTGAGGCACTGGACGCCACACCTTGCACTGTGCTGGTGACCCAGAGTTGGGAATGGACTCGGGTTGCTGGAGGTCGGTGGGGCAAAGGAGGATTGAGCATCCCAACGGATGCTCTCCTCCTCCTTCTGTGGTGGGACACCGGGGGTGCTTCAAGTACCTAATGCTCCCGAGGCCAGTGGAAGCACAGGCTTTTGGGGCACTGGCGGCTCTGCTCTGTGGAATCGGGGAGGGGGTACGCTGTTAGGCGCTTGGCAGATGGTGTGTGTCAGCACGTTACCAGCCTGGATGTTGGGGTTGGGAGAAAAAATCAGGGAAAAATGCAACAAAACAAAAACCTGGCCCTACGAGGAAAATGAAACTGGAGATGGGATGCTTTGGGGATTGCCCTGGCGGACGGAGTAGGAGGAGGTACGAGGCCTCCTATGAAGCCGTGGGAGCCGGGCAACTGAAAAAAAAAGAATAGCCAAAAAAACGTTTTATAATTATCTATTATCTATATTATTATTCACTAAAAATACCACCAACAGCTTAATCTGGGTCAAGGTCAGTTGGCATTTATCTGTATCCTCCCTCCCCCGGGTTGTGCCTGAAAATAGGCAGGATTTGTCTAGTGCGCTTACCCGGTCAACAAAAACGAAATAAATAAATAAATAATAATAAAAAAAAATAGCGTCTAGTTGACCCTTGTTCTATATGGATTCCAGTCTTGGTTGAAATGTTGTAACACAGTACAACAACATTCCAGCTTATCAGGAAGCCGCATGGCACTAAGTGTTTTACACTGCACTGCTACATGCACACCGATCAGTTCAAGCTCTGAACTGAAACCTCCAGCATGTTCACTGCTCTTGTGGAGAGCTGCAAGACCAATTTTGTTTTACAAAATAAATCTGAAAAAGTTAAATTTAGCTACACACGATATAAAATACTGAATGGGCAACCTTTTCCCCAACCAGCTTGTTCTGCCACCTTCGGGTCCTGACTACATCAGACCTCGCGAGTTTTGCTGTCAAGGTCTGATGTAATCAGAACCCCTCTGTGGCAGCGCAGGCTGGTTGTGCATGGTGGCTCATCCAGTATTCTCTATATACTTAAAGGGACATTATCTACTTTTAGTTTATTTTTTTAGCCCCCCTCCCCCTTAAAAACACTGCCTGCACATATCTCTGTTAGTGAGCATCATATAAAAGGTATTTGTTTATCAGAAAATGAGCAGTTGGAGAGGTTTCTGGCATTTTTGTAATATTTACTGTCCAGACTTTTATCCTGGGTGGTCTTCCCCACCCTGCGTATGCACTGCAAGATGACTACAAGCACGTGCAAACTTGTGCATGGACGAGTTTCTTTTGTTTTTCTTAACAAGTGCCACCTAAGATGCTTTTCTAACAGGAGTAGGTCTCCTGAGCAGAAGAAAGTTAATCCACCACCAAAAAGGGTGGTCTAACATGTTTAAATCTGTAAATGAAAGTTAAAGCTGTGACTCTGGGCATGAGCATTGGATAAGGTACCTGAGGCATCCCGATATCCTATGACAAAACACGCCCTCTTGTGTATTATTGGTTAAATAAATCACGTTGAAAATTGTTGTTTTTTAAGAAAATGGAACTTGAGTTCAAAATCAAAATTTTTGATTCTGTAGAAAATGACAGAAACCCCAGTAAGTGGAAATGGACTGTGCCAACTGAACTTAGGACTTCAACATTTTAGAACTGTGTGCATGAGACACCCTCTTATGGTTATAAGAGTACCTGGAATGTGTAGAGTTATACAATGGGGGTAAGAACTCTAGTAAACTGATTGGTCATCTGGGGTGTTTACCCATGGGTAAATCGCACCATAACCCACGGGTGAAGTCCCAGCTGACCTCTTTACCAAAATAAATCTAAAATGAATTACTAAACCCTTCTCAACATTTTAAACTAAAATATTAAATCCACCATCTTGATTCATGGAGTTACCGAGAAAAAACTGACACTGAACCAGCAGCCACCTCCCACTAAACAGATTACCCAAAATCTTTACTCCCTCCCCAGTCACGATTATGTCACCATTTAATGTGGCTAGCTGGCGACATTTACAGCTTCATAACCAACTTTAGTGCTCTCTCCAGCCACAACTGCTTTCCACTCTTTTACTATCCATATTTAACCAGCTAATTCTCCCTGAAGAACCTGTCACGTCTCTCTCTCTCTCTCTCTCTCTCTCTCCTCTTCCCCACTTGTTCACTTCTTAACTTCTGTCATGTTTACCAAGCAAACTTGTGAGCCGATCTCCAAAAACACAGCCTGCAGCTTAAGTATGGGAGCCGCTCACACCACGCTCCCTCTATCACTGACTGGCAAGCGCTGCTCACGGCTCACAGCACACTCTCTCTGATATGCTTAACTATGGGAAATGCTCACAGCTCCCACCATGCTCTTATTTATTTATTTTTTATTTATTTAGCTTTTGTTGACCAGGTAGGTACACTAGACAAGTTATATGCCTATTTTCAGGTACGACCTGGGAGAGTACAGTGAAAAAAAATCTTACTAAATTAAATATGACAAAGGACATCAAAACAAACATCCCAGCAAGCTGGTGTGTGTGTGTGCGTGTGTGTGTGTTTTTGTGTATGTGTGTGTGTGTGCGCGAGTGTGTGTGAGGGGGGCGCAAGGGATGGCTTCTGACTCCAAATATATTTTACCTAGCAGCACAGGACTATTTAATTAATGAAGGGAGAAAGGATATGAAAATAAAAATCAATTAAAAAAAAAGTTGAAGAGGGGGGGCACTGTTGAGCCCAAGCAATGAGCAGCAACCTTTCAGAGCTCTGTGCTGACATCTTTGAAATCTGCTTTAATCCACCCTTTTATTGACTCCAAACTGAATTTTGACTACACCATTGGAGAGAGCAACTTTTTCTTCCTTAAGATGGGTAACCTAAATGAGATAAACCATCTGGTGCCACCGGAAAAGCTAGAAGAACTAGCAGACCTGAAGAAACCACGCAGCCTGAGGGGGGCTCTAACTCTGGAGAAACGCTGACTACCTTAGGGACCAAAATGTAAACTTCAATTGCCTCCATGTCCATGTTAAACCAGAAAATAGATGATTTTAATGATCGGGTCCTGGTCCTTGAAGCATTGGTAGATGGTCTGAAGGGGGAACTACAACAAATCAGCAAGCAGGCCGATGCATCTACTGGAGCTACGGCCCTAATGACTAAAGAACTGCAGCATATTCGAGCTAGGCTGGAAGTACTTGAGAACCACTCACGATCATCAGATATCCAGATGGTGGGCTTACCAGAAGGTATGGAGGGTGATCACCCCACTCTGAGTATGCAGGAATGGTTCATGGAGAAATTACTGCCGGAGGGAGCGCAAGGCGAGCATCAAGGAAAGAAGAGCCTTGCACTTTGATGTTGGTTACCTCGAGTGTTGGAGCCAGGGATAAGATCCTCCGATATGCACGCAGGGCAGCTCTGCTGATGCAGGATGAAAACCCTGTACATGTGTTCCCCGACATCAGTTATGCCACGCGGCAGAGGTGCAAAACGTTTGAAGCAGTAAGGCGAGTACTCTGAGACCTGCACATTCCGCATACAGTCATTTTTCCAGCGCAGCTTCGGATCATCCATCAAAACAGAACATACAACTTTTTTCAGATCCTATCAAAGCCGGCTGGTGGTCTGAATGCAGAGCAGCGGAATCGAGAGCCAAACCGGAAAACTCAGATGGTGAGGAAGTTCCCGATATACCGGTACCCTGAAGGAAAAATGTTTTTTGGGGGACTAAATAAGTGACTGTAGTTTCATAACTGCCACACTATGGGATACCAAGGTTCATTATTGTTTGAATGTTTCATATGATTGCCACAGTAGATAAAAGGGATGGTATCTCAGCTATAGTGAACAGCCTGGTCCATTTGATCAGGGAAGGTATTACAAGACTATAAGTTAACTTGGGTCCAACTTTTCCTTTTCTTAGTTGCTCTGTTAATGTATAAAGTGTAGTTTGGAGTCTTGAGGGGGCAGGGTAGCAAATTCTATATATCATAATGAAAGGCTTGCTGTGAAATTAATATCTGCTTTAATTTTTCATTAAGCATTTATACATGGCAACAATAGTCCCATATAGGGACGTTGAAATACTTGGACTAGATTGCTGGACAATCCTGTTACATCAAGAAAGCCCATGTAGCTCCTGGACTCGTTGTGGGGGATAATCTCTGAGGCACTCCACACTCCTTACACATAGGTTGTGTCCACCTGATAGGTTGCTTGATGTGCCTCAGAGATGTATACCCCCACAATCACCTTTACCAGGTGAGTAAACTACCATTGTGGGGGATAATCTCTGAGGCACTCCACACTCCTTACACATGGGTTGTGGAGTGCCTCAGAGATGTATACTCGACAATCACCTTTACCAGGTGAGTAAACTACCATTTACAGCAAACATGGACTTAATTACAGGAAACAGAGAAATGTAGTTACCTTCTAATGATGCACCGTTATACAGCAAATGCAATATGCATGCTTTGATTTAGGGACCTAGTTTTGAAATGTTATGTAACAAGGTGGTCTGTTTGCTGTATGTATTACCTGTCATAACACAATTATGATAAATGAATAAAAATAAAGTATAAAAAAAGTTGAAAATTAAATGTAAACTTTTTAATATTATTTTATCTATTATTTACAAGACATTGTATAATCACAATAATCCAGTCCAGGATGTGGGTTATGGTAAGATTTACTCATGTCTGGTGAGGTTAAGTCACTCAGCCTGCGGCCTTGTAACCAAACCACACCAAGTATGGGTAAATTTATTTATTTTTATTTATTTAGTTTTTTGGTTACCGAGTAGGTGCACTAGCCATAAAAATGTCTATTTTCAGGCACGACCCGGGAGAGTACAGAAACAGTAACATCAGTGACAATTACTTACAGGTTGAACATTTTCTCCTCTGTCCCCCACCTTGTAGCCGGCGCAGCCCTCGAGTTCCAGGGAGCGGAGGGGCTCCGAGCTGCCAGCGGGTGGGAGCGCCTGCACTGTGACGGGGTTCAGGAGGCGGGAGAAGCAGGCAGAAAGGTATCGGCAAAGTCAAGAAACCAATCGGAAAGCGCACCGCAGTCTGTGCCTTGCTTCCCATTGGTGCGCCTTCCCCATAGACTTAAACTGGGCTCACACTATTCTGGCCGGATTTCTGCTATTTTTTTTAATTTCTTTTAATTCCACCTAAAAAGAGCTGTTTTCTCTTGTATTGTGCCCAACTTAAGGGTTGTTTTGCTGTACTTAAATTAAGTGTTTACAGTCTTTTGAAATTTTGTGTGGGCTGGCGGCACAACCCCCATACCCTCCCAGTCTATTGTTGTGTAAATCCTAAGTTTTAGCACCTTATTGCAGATTACTGCAATAAAGGGACCTTGTGACTGCCTTCCTCTGTCCCCCACCTTGTAGCGGCGCGGCCTAGGAGTTCAGGGAGGCGGAGGGGTTCGAGCCGCCAGCGGAGCGGGCGGCGCCACATAGCCGATCAGGTCTCAGGAGGCCGGAGAAGCAGGCAGAAAGGTAATGGCAAGCCTCAAAATTCTTGCCCGCCTCCTCCCCCTCTTGGTTGATTATTTTATACACTTTCTCCCGCCATTTCTTAATCCGCCCACATCTATTTCCTTCCTCCCTTAACCCATACCTAACCTCCACAATGCTACTTTGCTTCCTTTTGCTCCTGAGCCTCGCATCTCCCCCAATCCTTTATGATATTTATGATATACCCCTTGTCATGATGAATAAGTTAGTGAATACGATCTGCCCACTCCTACCATCCATAATGGACAACCACGGATTCCTTATTCACCTCGAACCACTTTTACACTGCAACCCCTGGGATATCCCACATAAAGCCTCTCTAACAATTCAACACTCCCCAAGCACCTTACATGTATCCTAGCTTTATATTAACCCACTATGCCTGTCCATCAGATTATTATGCTATGATAAAATTCGCACCTATATATCAGGACCGTCTCCCATCACACAGCAGGCACCCAGGAATAAGAGGAAATGCTCTGACCACTCACTATCCCTGTCCCTTGGTGCCCTCCTCAAATTAATCTTCTTCCTTCTGATCTGCATTGGTACTATTGAAATAAATCCTGGCCCCATTGAAAGTTTCTTTTCCCCTGCTGATCTATCCTCCATAAATGGCCTAAGCTTCCTACATTTCAATGCCTGCAGCCTCTTAAAAAAATTCTCCTTAATACAGGCTTGGGTGGCACATACTCTGCCTGACTTTCTGGTCATCTCTGAATCTTGGCTCAGACCTTCAACAAAAGACAGTGTTGTAAATCTTCCCAACTATCAGCTCTTCAGAGCAGATCACCCTTCCAGGGGTGGTGGGGTGGCCATATACATTAAGGACACCATCTCTGCTACCTGCCTCATCAACACATCCAGACCAAAGGAATTTGAATGTTTGTCAATCAAAAGATCCTTCTAACTTGTCATCATTTAAATTGATTGGCTGCTATAGCCCCCCTCTGCAGGCCTCAAACTACTATCTCACCTGGGGTCAATACTCAATCTAGGCCCTGAAGATACCATCATCCTTGGTGATTTGAATTTAAACTGGCTATCTAATGTATCTGCACCATTGGTAACCTTTTGTGACACCTATGGATTTACACAACTAATTAAAGCCCAACCAGGGTTAACCTAAAAACTCTAGCAACAGCTCACTCCTGGATATTATGTTGGTAAACAAGCCTCACTTATATTCGCATGCAGGAGTACTACCGAATGATGTAAGTGATCATTGTCCTATAGCTGGCATAAGATCTACACTCAAACCACCCAACCCTGCAGAATTTGTCCTCAAAGGTCAAAAGAAGTTCAACATCCCAGGATACCTCCATGACTTGAGTAATACAATATACTGGCAAGATTTCTACCTTACAACCTCAGTTGAAACAGCTCTCAGACCTTAAAGGACATTATCACTAATGCTCTCAATATTCATGCACCAATCACCAGTATCAGAACTAAAGCAAGATCCTGCCCTTGGTTCACCACTGATCTTTAAGCAGCCTTGTTAACCAGAGACAAACTGTGGAAAAGGCAAAAGAAAAACAAAGGATACCAGAGACTGGCTAAATTTCAGAAAAGCAAGAAATTCATGTACAAAACAAATAAGAACTGCCAAAGCTACCTATTATAGAGCTGAATTGGATGCCTCCTATAATAACCCAACCAGACTCTGGGGAACTGTAAAAGGAATTCTGGGCCAAAACTCTACTCCTACTTTAACCTCCAAGCTGCTACTAAATGATACAGAAATTACGGGCAAACAAGAAATCCTAAATACCTTCAATGACCACAGCTGGCCTAGCATTTGACTCATCACCTGCAAATCTCCTGAGATCTTCCTTGAACCTTCAATCCACTGTGGGACAAAAGGCTACATCAACTTTTTCCTTCAACCCAATATCCTTGAAAGAAGTGGAAGACCTCCTCTCTAATTTAGATACTTCTAAGAGTGCAGGTACAGACTCCTGGATCCCTACTTCCTTAAAATTGCATCCACGTCTTATCTGCCCCCTCACTCATCTCTTCAATCTTTCCCTCACCACTGGATTCATTCCCTCCACTTGGAAAACAGCTCAAGTAGTTCCATTACTTAAATCTGGTGATCCCATGGACCTCAATAATTACAGGCCCATTTCCATCATATCAGTACTATCCAAGATGCTCGAAAAGTTAGTAAACTCACAATTAAGGGACTACCTGGATAACAATAACCTCCTAAATTCAGCACAATCAGGATTTAGATCAGGCATAACCATTTGGCCCTAGCCAAAGTAACCAACGATTGGCAGATTGCCATGGATAAGAAGAACAGTACCTGTGCTGTGTTCCTGGATTTGAGTAAAGCATTTGACACAGTGGATCATGAATCATTAATCACCTCCCTTGGCTCACTAGGGCTGGATTCTCCCTCACTCAACTGGTTCAAGTGCTACCTATCAGATAGGTCACAACTGGTAAAAAATGGAAATTACCTATCCACCTTAAAACCACTGCTAAGAGGTGTACATAAGGCTCTATTCTTGGCCCCATCCTCTTTGCCATCTATATTAATAATATTGATGCCAACCTTACTCATTCAACATTCATCTGTTTGCTGATGATACTGTATTATATGTCAGCAATCCTTCATTACCTAAAGCCTGTGAACTGCTACAATCTGAATTCTCCATCCTAACACAATCTACTGGATAAAAGCTACTTCTAAATGCCAAAAACAAAAGCTATGTTCTTTGACACAAAGAGTTGCTCTGCCACTACCCATCACCCACCACCCTACAACTATCCACCTTACTTGGAGAGAAGCTGGAATTCGTTGATAACTTCAAATACCTTGGAGTCTGGATTGATAACAAACTTGACTATACTGTCCATATTGAGGAGCTACTAAAAAAACTGAGACAAAGGCTTGGTCTATTTTTTAGAATAAAGCACTACCTCAACAGAGACTCCAAAAAAAGATTAATCCAGGCATCATTCCTATCCCTCATTGACTATGCTGACTTTCTCTATGGCCATTGTTCACTCCCCCTCTTAAATAAACTGGACACCCTATATCACAGGTCCATCAGATTTATTACTGACCTTCCCTCCAGCACCCATCACTGCTCCCTTTATAAGGCAGTTAACTGGACATCATTACAACACAGAAGAAATAGGAATGCTGCAATTTGGATATTCAAAGCTTTATCAGGCAAACTACCCACCTATATCACAGGCTGTTTTACCCTAATTACTTCTAGGCCATACAACAGGATCAGCAAACTTATCATTCTAAAGGTCCCCAATGCCTGCACCCGGTTTGGGAGGCGCTATCAGCCACTCACTAGCAGTTGCATGGAACTCACTCCAAAAAACCATGAAGCTAAATAGCCTCTTACCTTTAACATCCTTCAAAGATTATTCTCCACCCTATTTCCAGAACTCTGCAATTGCTTTCTAAGGCCTAATCCCGACCCTACCTACCCCACCCCTTTTCCAGTGTTCCATTATGCTAGTTCTACTTTTTTCCAGTCACCTGATATACTCTCATAAAAGCCAATTAAGGACCTATAATTTATATATTATGCCTGCTATACCCATTGCCTCCTTTTCTTACAGGTTAAATGGTTTTAATGTGCCTTGTATATACGTAAATTGTTATATATTAGCACTTTATGTCATTGTACTACTGTTTATGTTATTCTTGTCTATGTAATAATACTTGCACTTCTTGACCACTCAGGTCCATCTTGTAAATGAGCTACGCTCAATGATGTTCGCCTGATTAAATAAAGATTTTGATTGATTGATTGATTGATTTTGATAAGAAAATTGATACGGACAAGTAGCAAATAAACATAGGCAGTCATATGATAAACATTGTCAGAAATGCATGCATGAAAAAAACAAATACACAGCAATCTGGAGGTCGTGAGGGACCATAGAAGCCGCCCTCCCCCACCCCCGGACCCAACGCGCGGACTATAGCAATCTGGAGGTCGTGAGGGACCGTAGAAGCCACCCTCCCCACCCCAGACCCAACACGCTGACTGCAGCAATCTGGAGGTCGTGAGGGACTGTAAAGCTGCCCTCCCGCCCCAGACCCAACATGCTGATTGCAGGTAGACGCATTTTGCTCGGCTCCACTTTTCCAAAGATCGCTGTGTGTGTTTTTGGCGCCATTTCTAATTTCAAAAAGGGACTTCAGACCAACCTTCGAAACCAAGTGACTAACTTATTACAAGTGCTGGCTTTAACTACTGCATTTACAGCTTGCTTTAACTACTGCATTTACAGTTGCCACACAAGTGGAGATAGTTTTTTTTCTTCAACTAATTTCTTTTTAAAAACTGGTACTTGTTAGGTTACCTTAATTAATGTTAACTGTCTCTGACAACTCGTACCCCTACGGTTGCCTGTAATTTAATTACTGTGCTCACTGTTAAAGTTTGACCCTGTTTCTGAGCTCTTTCTCTTCTGTGACCTACGGCGATAGCTCTCCCCTATCGTGGTAATCTCCTGACCCTCCCCCTCTTTCCTGCGTGCCACGTATAAAATAATTGACCTTATATTCTCTCTTCCACAGTAATCTGGAGGTCGTGAGCGACCACAGAAGCCACCCTCCCGCCCCAGACCTTGGCGCTGACTGCAGGTAGGCCTTTTGCTCGGCTCCACTTTTCCAAAGATCGCTGTGTATGTTTGCCCTGCGATGCAGAGCATTGGCTCCCCACCACCCCACCACCACCCTTGGTCGGCTCTTAACTATAGCTCAACAAACCCCTTCCACTCTGTTTTTAACCAATCACCCAACTCTTCCATCTGCAGGTTATATTCTATCACCACCAGAGGTCATACCATCTCCTCAGATCTCACTCACTATCTGCCCAAGCCATACCTTTTTCCCCTCTCACTTCCCTGCTTCTTAAAGCTATAATTTCACCTTCCCAGTCCAACATGCTACTGTCCACTGTCATCTCTATCACTATGCTGCTATCCCTCCCTCCCCAGACGAAGTGGGACTTCTCGCGTGATCTAACAGACTGGCACTCTCTCTCCTGCCCTCCCCCCACCTGTTTACCCCTGAGCAGGGAGCTGTCAAAATGGCTGGCAGGTACCCTGCTGCCTGCACTCCTCATCCCCCAAAAAAACACAGTTGTAAAACTCCTTACCATCCTCCTCTCTATCAGTAGACATCATTATAGGCACTGGACTATATGCAGCCCTGCTCTCCCCTGCCTACCCCCAATTGCTCTCCCACTACTGCTCCCTCAAATACTGCCCCACCTCCTCCTCCTCCTCCTGGCTGCCCCCCCAAACCATGAAGCTCCCAATACCTACCCAACATTCAACCAAAGGGTATATGATGCGTAAATGTCACCAACTATATGCCCAAATGAAAGTACCACCTTAGGACACTTGTCCTATTACTACTTCTCACGGGCAATGTCCACCCCAACCTTGGCCCGACGACTGCCCCCCAACCCACCCCCACCACTTCCAATGGGTTGCGAATTGCCTCACTTAACATCTGCAGCCTGCAAAAAAAGTGGGACCCCTTTCAGGGGTGGGTACTCCAGCACTACCCTGACATCAATGGACTGAGTGAAAACTGGCTCTTCCCCTCTGTACCCGACTCTGCTGTTAACCTTCCCGGTTACATCCTCTCTCACTCTGATAGAGTGGGTAAATGAGGTGGTGGCTGCACTGCCTACCTTAAAGACTCACTGTCAGGCAAACTGCTCCTTACCCCACAGCTAGCATCGAGTGCACAGGCTCTAACACTAAAATTAGCTCCAGGCAGGTCTACTGCCCCCCTGCTACTCACCATTGTTTATCTTCCACCCAATGAACACAAACTTGCCTTCCAGGCCATCCTGAACTATATCGCGACTCTTCCATCTCATTATGAAAAAATAGTCATGAGTGACTTCAACATAAATTGGTTGGCCACGAAAGCTGACCCATATACTGATGATGCCGAGGTTGTCACCTCACCCACCAGAATAAATCCCCACACAGAGACATCCTCCCTTCTGGATCTGGTCTTCACAAACCACCCGCACAGAATTACTAACACCCAGGTACTCCCCAATGCTCTAAGCAATCACTCTCCTGTGCTCTGCTCTTGGTCCTGCAGGGCACCCAAACACCCCCCCCAAAATTACCTTACAGCGCACACTTGGCCATGGCAAACTCTTCCAACTCAAGGCCTTCCTTAGAAACTGGGACTGGACACCCCTTGTAAACGCCCCAGACCCCGATCATGCACTTGATCTATTTATCTCCACATTCAATAGGATCTGTGATAAGTTCGCCCCCCTTACCAAGAAAATGTCCAATGGCAACCAGGTCCCCTGGTTCTCTGATCACCTCCTGGGCCTAATGAAACAGCGTGACTCCCTTTGTCATATTGCTAATGAAACCAAACAGCCAACTGACATGCAACGCTATAGGGAGTCTCGTAACAAATGCACGTAGTCCCTCCACACCGCCAAAGCGGACTATTACAAAGCGTCCTTAACTTCCACCTGGGGAGATGGGCAGAAATTCTGGAATAATATTCAGGAACTCTGCAGTAAAACCCCAAATCTGCCCACAGACCAATTAGAAATAGACGGTGACATCTCCACGGATCCCCTCTGCATAGCCTCAGCCCTAAACTCCACTTTCACAAATCTCAACCATATTCTCCCCCCTAACTTCTTCGATCCTCCACTGACCCAGGCCCACCCACCTCCCCTTGCTCCTCTCTTTCACCTTTGCATTCTGTCTCCTACGGATGCCAAACCCTACCTAGACAAAGCCCTTAGCTACTCAACTAACTGCAGTGGCTCCCTAGGCCTGAAGCTTCTTTGCCTTACTCTCCCAGAAGTTCTCTACCCTCTCACTCATATCCTAAATCACTCCCTTTGTCAAGGGAGATTTCCCTTCCAGTGTAAGCTGGCCAACAATACCCCTATCTTTAAGAGTGGGGACTGTACCTCCACCAACTACCATCCAATATCCATTCTCCCCCCCTCTCTAAAGCCTTAGAATGAATTGTCGCCGACCAAATCACTGACCACCTCACAAAATACAAACTTCTCTGCGACCATCAACTTGGATTCTGTAAGGGGCATAGTACCACCACTGCCCTTCTCGCTTTCACCTCACATGCCCACTTCGTCTTGGATCACGGCCACCTCACAGGTGCCATCTTCGTGGATTTCTCTAAAGCTTTTGACACTGTCAACCACACCCTACTGTTAAACACTCTCGCCTCCAGTAGCTTCTCCAATGATACTTTAAAATGGTTCACCAGCTACCTGTCTGATAGAACACAACAGGTCAAGGTAGGCACTGTCCTGTCCCTTTGCCTCCTGGTCCGCTCTGGTGTACCGCAGGGGTCGATTCTTGGCCCCATACTTTTCAGCCTATTCCTAAACTCCCTCCCATCAGGCATCTCTGGAAACTTGCTCCTCTATATGAATGACGCAGTACTTTTCACCTCCGACTCCAACCCACTTAATCTCCACCAAACACTCCAACATAGCTTCCATGAAGCAAAACATTGGTTCTCCACCCAGTGTCTAACAATCAACTACAAGAAAACTAAAGTCATGATCTTTTCCCACCCGCAGAACCCCCGCAAGAACCTCTGTCCCCCATTTCTCACTGTCAACCACACCCCCCTCGAACAAGTTAGCAACTTTAAATATCTAGGGATCACTCTAGACCCGGCCCTCAACTATAAACAACACATTCTCCTTCTTGCCTCGGCCCTAAACTTGAGATTAGGTGTGCTTTACAGGTACAAACATTGCCTCACCCCGGAGGCCCTACGGCTCACCATCAATTCCTTCGTCCTTGCCCTCCTTGACTATGGTATTACCATATACAGTGCTGCCCCCAACTCCGCGCTAAACAGTCTCTGCCTTGTACTGAACAAAGCCTGCCACCTCATCCTAGGCTGTGATCGCCTCACCCACACCTGCACACTTTACAGCTTCTCAAAATGGCTAAACCTAGATAGCAGAATCCGGTATCATACATGCCTAATAACTAGGAGGATACTCCTAGGACTCACCGCTCCCTCTCTGTCCTCTATTATTCACTCAGCAGACCCAGCCAGATCCACACAAAACTCAAACAAGCCACTACTATGGGTAACCTGCCCTCATACCTCCCAACTTCAGAGGACCTTCAGCTACCAAGCCCCTAATCTGACTAACTCTCTCCCTATCCAAATAGCAAATGAAACAAGGCTAGGTCCTTTCAAAACTACACTAAGGGAACTCCTCCAGGACTCTAACGTATGTGATTGCACTTGACACTGTCCTGCATCTTGTTGTCCTACCAACTCCCATAACTATCCCAGTTTCTGGTGCAAAATCTCTCCTAACCATCTATCTGACTATCAGCCAGTTACAGACTCTTCTGCAACTATATGGCTGTGCTAAACTGTGACTCAGCTACTAAACTGACCTAATCCCCCTCCTGATCTACCCTTGTCTGCCATGTAATGAAATGTAATGTAATTCTTCGTTATCTAATATACTGTACTGTCATCTCTGTTTATCAATTGTTTGCTCTGTGTCTTGATGTATGACATGGAACATTTGTAAATGAGTCTCTGACTCAAAGGTCTTTCTGAATATTTCACAATACACACATAAACATATTAAAATTGAGGCACATTTTGATCAGAGTAGGGTAAAAATCCCTCCATAATCCACACCCTGCTATGGATTATTGCTTAAATAAGATGAGAACAACGTCATGATCTGTAATTACAAAAATACACTCCAGGATGTATGTAACTGTGGGATTGCAGCACTTCTGTAGTGCAGAAGGCACTTGGCATTGCCTCATGCCTCGCCTTCCAAGGCATGCCATTATCTCACAATAACACACAACCTGTCATGCTTTATTGCTTAATTACATAGTAATATAAGGCCAGAAGGGACTCTATATCCCTCATGCCCCTCAGTTCATAAGCAGGGATAAATAAGTATGCTTTGCCAACAGATACCTATTTAGAGTTATTCCCTACCCACTACCCATAGTATCCACTGATTCTCTTAGTAAGCAGAAATTTATCCTGGTTTACCTTGAAGGCCTGTACTGCCTTTAAATCCACTGTCAGTTCTGGTAGGCTATTCCATGGGTTCACTGCCCTCTGAGGAAAAAGTGTCTCCTAATATTAACCCTGAATTTACTACCTCTGGGCTTCAGGGCATGTCCTACTAGAGGACACCAGACTGAACATCTCTGTTCAGTCCTATCACTGCCCTTGAGTGTGCAGAAAACTGAGATTATGTCTCTATTTATTTATTTATGTATGTATTTGATAACTGGGTGAGTACACTGGTCCCAGGGACTGTTTTCAGGCATGACCCATAGCCTCCTTTTCTCAAAGGTGAGCACTTTAAGGGGGCTCCTGTGCCTCATTTTAGTAGCCCTGCATTGTTTTTAATTTTTTTAAAAGATCTGTGTGGCTGTCCTGGTGGCGCTGAAGGTTGAGGCACTGGATGTTACACCTCATGCCACGCCAACGACCTGGGGTGGGGAGCGACCTTGGGTGTCAGAGGGTCGGCCGGGGGGGAGAGGAGGATTGAGCATCCCAGGGACTGCTCTTCTCTCCGGGGAAGGAGGGAGGGGTAGGACTACTGCGGCTGTGCTGGCTCCTGGTGAAGACTGGGGGTTGGTGCAGGCAGGCGGTTCACTGAAGGGATGGTACGGACAGCGTCAGACGTGCAGTGCACAAAAGTGTGCATGGCAGCATCATTGATGCCCTGCAAGTCTGTGCCGAGGGGTGGGGATCCCCAAAAAATGTACAAAAAAATCCTCTGGCATGCTTCATGACGTCCAATCCGTTGGTGTTGCACCTCTCCGACTCAAGTTAGCTTTTCCCGGATCCGGAACCTTGACTTTCTGCGGTGGTGGGGTACATACCTGCCATGAAGCAGCTGGTGAGAGAAAAGGAGGAGGGGGTTCAGTTTAGGTACTGGGAGTGGTGCGGGGCCACGGATCCTGTACTGATGGGGAGAGGGGGACCATAGGCAACACCCCCCAGCCGAGGAGGGAATAAAAGAAGGCAACAAAAAAAAAAATTTGTGTGCCTAAGCTAAGAAATCTAAAGCAAAAAAATATCCATAGCGGTGGGACTTTTTACAGTTATTTGGACATAATTAATAGGGCCTGGATTTGAAGCTAAAGAACTTACCTGGGACTCTGGCTCCTCTGTCCATAGTTCAGATTCTGCGACCTTCCCCATTGCATGCAGCACCTAGGAACACAAGAGCATGTTTTGTCAGCTTATTCATGAACTCTAAAGAATATAAAAGTTTTGCTGAGCACTCTCTGACCATATAGTGCACTTGTTATGACATTTATTAGATTATTTTTATATTTTACAATTTTTGGCTGGGAAAGGCACACTGAGCTAAAGCTCGTTTCCAGGTGCATCCCTGGAGAATAGGGAGACTTAGTGACTTGGTTAGGGTCACGCAGTAGGGAACTGGAGGCTGTGGGAATCAAACTGAGGTCAACTGGATATACCAAGCTTATTCACAGCTTATTGTTCTACCTTCCAGGTTACACTGCCAGCCCTAGTGCTCAGTACCATAGCGACAGACTAAGATGTCACAAATGCAGCAACTGTGAGATCAGTTAGTAACATTCAGGTGTGAAACAGACAGGTGGCTACCCCATGACCAACGCTGTCGACCTGGGTTCGGGGGTGGACTTGGATCACTGGAGTCAGATGGGTGGGCTAGGTGAAGTGCTGCTAAGCATGCCCCAGCCCAGGGATGGGATGGGATGGTGTCTTTGGCCACCATCATTTCAACCACTCACAGAGGGCCAGGGAGAGCTTGCGCCATTTTGATGAGGGCAGCGTTTGTGTCAAGCCACTATGGGGTGGGAGGCCACCAAAGGCTAAGCATGTTGTGGGGGGTCCATGGTCACAAAGAAGAAGCAGCCAGTCATGTTGCTATGGGACTGACAGGGGAGAAAACCTTTCCTGCTGCTATTCAGGATGCCCTCACCCCAACAACCTTGACATAGGAGGCAAGCAGTAGTGTCTGAAGGAGATAGCTTAGTGGTAATGGGGGCACAGAGGTTACCAACTAGTGGGTGACAGGCAGCATAGAATATAATTACAATAAAGATACAAGAAACAGAGAGTTTAATATAAGTGATGACGGAGAAAGCCCAAAACCTAAAATAACTTGAATGAGCCTATGACACTGTTTAGAAAATGTCTGAAAAACATGTTTACAAACAATTATAAAACAGATGCAGACAGTTCTGAATCCTGATTCTATCTATGTCTTTATTATGACTACACCACAGGTAAAAAAATGCCCCAGTATCTGTGTCCGTACTGCAGTCCAATATCCTTGAGCGCAATTGAGTTTTTCGGCTGCCATTTGTGTAGCGATTGGCTGCTGCTTTAATCCATTCAGTTGAAATGAAATCAAATAGAGAACTGCACAGAAATCCAAGGAACGTTTATTAAAAAAAAAAAAAAAGATCCATGTGGCTTGTTTTACTGACTCGCAGCCCTCACTGGACCCACCAGCGCTGTCTTGCTCTGATTCCTGAGCAGCTGCTGGTGAGACCAGATGGAGTTTTACAGAAAGTGCTGTCAAAGATGGTAGCATTCTGTTGGTAAGATCGAAACAAATTTGTGGTCTTGCCTGCAACCTAGCATAGGGATCCAGCAACTCAGTGTCACACAGCTTGGCACACCACAGCGCCCCTATGTGACGCTGGCCTACCCGCGGCAACGCTTCAGGCCTGCACCTAAATTAAATCTGGGTACCCAGCAGTATGACTCTGAACTGTATGTCATGAGGGTCTAAATCTAATATTTGCAGAACTGATTTAATTCATCTACTTGCATTAATATTTCGTCTAAATTTATGCCTCCTCCCTTGTTCAATTTCCCTAAATAAACCTAATTCACTGCTTGAAGTTTAAACTGGCCCATCAGCATATTATTACTCAACTTCAAGTTATTGTGTCAGCCCAAAAGTATGTTTTTGCTGCTTGTAAGTGGTTTCTCTGCGGGTGCAGGGTATATTCAAGAGGTCCAGACCCTATTGGTAAGAGTGGTGTCCATGAGCATATTATTAGCATGCACCAATAATTGTATTTTGAATCCCAGATACTGTGTTTGTGAAACTTTATGTGTAAGGTCACTAGCTGGGGTTGTAGGTAGGTACAACTTCCCAGAGGGTTGTACTAGCTTAAGATCTACCCCACTTAAACATTACTCTGGGTGGAGTCACTGTAATTGTAGTTTTACTGCTGGGCAAGAACCCCCAGTAACTGTTAAATCCGAACCCAGGCCCCTCAACCTGCAGTCAGAGAAGCAGGCAGGGGTAGTAGCCCATTGGGATGTGGCACCCAGGTTACATCTTTGGAGGCACCGCTGGGATTATTGCCCACTAGTGGCCAAAACACAAAATTGCAATTGGATTTTAGATGAACACTGGCATTAAAATGAAGAAAGTTTTTAGCGCCAATCTTGAGTTCACTGCTAATAAAATGGCTGTACATCATTTATTGGGGTGGTGTGAAGCTGAGGAAATTGAGCCCCACAAGGCTCTGTTATTGCTGGATATTCCAGTGGGCACTAAGGGTACTATTGAGGGAGCTTTAGGTGAAGTCAAACACCTGGATAAAGCTACAGTAAAAGGAAGAATTACTGCTCTAATTGCTTAAAATGTAATTGCCTTGGTGAAATGTAGCACCCTTGTGGACAATGACAGAGTACTCAACATCATTTCCCCTGATGAGTCCCAGGTGGGTTGGAAGGTAGTCACTATGCATAGTGTGGCCTCCACGCCTGGGGGGGGGTCACCCAGATTAGAGTTATTGAAAGACAAACTGGGGAGGTTGTTGTTAGCTGAGGGACAGAACTCTGAGGATGTAAAAAGAGTTTTAGACACCCCAGAGGACATTACTCCCTTAGCCCCCTCACCAGCACCTTTGCCAGATGTCAGTTCCTTCACCAGCACCCTCTCCTGCATATGTGCCTGTGCCTTTACCAGTACCGGTACCTTCAGTGAACCATGACTCCTACCGCATGTTAAGAATGTTCTCTGGCACCATTCCCACACCCCAGGGGGGAGATGATGTAGAGATGTGGATGGACTATGCATCCCCCCGGTCCAAGAGTAGCAATGTACAGAAGTAGAAAAATGGAAAAGGCTTATGGAAAGTTTAAGGAGCCCTGGACTTGAAGCTATTTGATTTTTGCAGTCTACCAATCCCAATGCTTCAGCCCAAGAGTATCTGTCAGCTTTAGAAGGTGTCTTTGGTAGCACTGAATCTGGGGAAGATTTGATGTGGAAATTCAAATCCATCAAATAGTGGAAAGGTGAGCATTTGTCTGCCTTTATTACTAGACTGGAAAAGGGCTTTACAGAGAGCTCACAGAAAAGGGGGGGGGGTGTTGGCCAGTAATTTGAACAGAATGAGACTAGACCATATTCTCAAATCTGCCAGGCTCTCCAGTGTGCTAATGCTTAAGTTAAAGTTCCAAGATCGAAAGGATGATCCTCCATCTTACTGCTGGCTCATAAAGGAGATCAGAGAGGCTGAAAATGAGAAAGAGAGTTTTGGGATCCTTATGCAGATGTTGCCCAAGCGGTCCCGGCTCCTGAAAAGCCTACTGAGAAAGAGACTGCTCTTGATGCTCAACAACTTAAAAATCTATTGAAAGAGTTAGGGGAACTAAAGGTTAGTGCACAATGTGCTGTAGAATTGGTCAAAGGTCGGACTGCTCACACCCATGCTGCTAAAGTCGTCAGTGAGGCTCAACCCATTGTGAAACGTGCAAGTGCTCAGGTCCCTAGTGGGGAAGCAAACTGAGACATGTTGATAGAGATGACAGAGTTAAGAGCTTTACTACATGATCTTGCACAGTCGTCTCATCAGCCTTCATCTTGGAGAATGCCTAGTGGAATTGAAAATAAGCCCAGACCCAAAGATGATTATAAACCTGGTCCTTACAGTAGCAACAAACCAGTTGAAGAACCTACTCAAACTCCCAAACCCAGAATCAATGTTTTCTGCTATCACTGTGGTGAGGATGGAAAGACAAAAAGAGTATGCTGATCTCCTGAAGATCTGCGAAGAGTAACAATAAAACTGCTCAAACAGGTCAGACAAAGCAATATAAAGTCTTCTTCTTCTAAACCTCCATACAAGCCTTATATAGCCAAGTCTGCTGTCACGCATCCTGCCAATAATGCCTCTCCTGATTTGTCCAAATTGGTGGGTCCTTCTATGGAAACTACTGTGCATGTGGATGGAATCCCTGCTCTAGCTGTTTTAGATAGTGTGTCCCAACTTGCAATAATATTCAAAGACTGATACGATCAGCATTTTATCTGATCACCCACTACAACCTCTTGAAGGATTGCATGTATGGCGGTTCAGTGATAAGTCGTATCTGTATCTTGGTTACTTGAGAGTGTGGCTTTCTTTTCCATCCTCTGTAGAAGGTGTGGGAGACCCTGTGGAGACCCTAGCCCTGGTCTATCCTCCCTCTGAGCTATATGATGCTATTCCTGCATTAATTGGTATCAATGCACATATGTTCAGCCGTCTTGCCCAGTTATGTCAAGAGAGGCAGAAAAGGAAGACTGGGAGAGCCCTGCATGTTCATGCCATGATCAAAAGAGCCTATGAGATGCAAATGCACCCTGAAGAGAGTGACAAGGGTGAGCCTGTTGGTATTGTTTGGAAGAAGGACTCCTCTGCTATCATACTCCCTTCGAGTGCTGAGTGCAGTGTCAGTGGAGAAGTGCGGTTGTGGAAAGATGCGAGTAACAAAATACTGATGCTGGATGCCCCTGATGAGGAAGCACCACAGAGCAGCGCCAACCACCAGACCGACATCCCCCACAGCGACACCTTGGAAACACATTAAACCACCCCGATGCAGTCGAGATCGACAGATGGGCCAATGACACAGCACCCGACGGAGACACCACGACAGCAACCAACATGATGAGCCACTGTACGGCACACCACAGACTGCCGCCAGCAGAAGCGCCACAGCAAAGAGAGCGACCCTCCCCCAGTATCTGACAGTGAACATGCTGACAGGGATGGAGGCAGGTGGACAGCAGCACGGAGTTCCCTAGGGCAAAGCCACAGGGCTGACAGGTGCACAGCATGGCAGGGGAACACACTGCACTGCCCACTGAATGAACGAACACCAGTGGTGTGACGGCTGCAAGCATGGCGGCACAGCAATACATACTAATGTCAGGAATGCCACAGGGCACAGAACCCAGACCCCTGCTGACGCATGGTGCTGGCATTGCCGTGAACCCCGCCACAAGCTGGGATGGGGTGCCATGGGCTGTTGCTGATGTTGGTGCAGACGCTGGCTGGGTGGTGTTACATAGGCAGGCAGTGCAGGTGGCCCTGAACCCCTGCCCCCAGTGGTCAGACCTGGAGGCTAATGTTGAGCTCCAGCCCCACTAGGTAGTCTCTGCAGCTACGGGTGCCGTACTGGGCAATGAGGTCGATGACCCGGTGGGCGCATTCCCTCCAACACCTATGGGACTGCCCCACTGGCTGCCCCCATAACGTCTGTTGCCTTTTCACTTTGGTCAGCCGTTGCTCCCCCCACAGGACCTCCAGGAACCACCATAGGGTGGGGTGTGCAGCACCCAGCAGGACGCTGAAGGCTCTGTGCCAGCCCTCAATTGAGTTGTTCATGTGGGGCATCCCCTCAGATGCCGTTTCATATGGGTATTTGGAACAGTGGTTTGTGCCGGTGGCCACTGCGGACAGGTTGCCCCAGTCATGTGTCTTTTCGAAATTATTGAGGACTGGCATCAGGGTCTCCTCATGCTTTGTGAAGTACAGCCAGCCACAGAGCTCCTCATAGGTGGCCACAACATCAGCGGGGGGCACAAAGGCCAGTGCAGGCAGCATGCGGAGGTGCATGGCACAGACGTCATCATCTCTGTACAGGCAGACCAGCTCTGCCGTCTGCTGGATGTGCCGCCACACACACTGGCATAGGTGGAAAAAACAGCCATGCACCTCCACTTGTGGGAATGCCATCTGCAGTGCCCTGTAGGTGGACATCTCCAAATCTTTGAGCATATGCTGTGGGCCGCCTGCTGGACAGAGGTCTGCCACATTCGTGAATACCCCGGTGTAGGCAGCCACAGTCTTCTAGGTCATCAGCACATATACGGCAGGTAGGACATTGGTGCCATTGACTCCATACGGGGTGTAAAGCTGCTGGAAGAAGCATGGGCAGCACTTGAAGGTGCCATCTCTGAGCCAGGTGTGGCAGTGGGCCAGGTACTCCATGTTACCCGCGGTGCTGTACAGCAGATACTTATGATCACCGGTGCCCTCCAAATTGTACATCAGGAAAGGCTCCCCCCCTTCTGTTGTGCTGAATTCCTCCGGAATCACAAGCTCTGCCAATGTCTGGGGGTTCACCGGTGCCTGGCAGCCACTGCACCACATGCTTTGGGCAGCTCATTTTAGGAGGGGTATGGTGGTAGGCTGCCCCCCACTGCTTCGTTCAAGCCTGAGCAGCAGGTGATGACGATCTGTTGGGATGCCTTGTTGGTGTCCCTGGCCCACCTCTTGATAGCTGCATGTACCCTCCGGACACCCACCGAGGCTGAATCTATGACATGGCTGTGGGTGCCTGATATGGTGGTGCCACCCTCCATGATGGTGACTGCCTGGCCTTTGCATCAAGTTGCTGCATAGTCGCAGCATTTCCAATACGTTCTGTCTCCATGGCTCCTCTCCCACTGGTAGGTGAAACCCCCCACTACCAGCAGTCTGTTTCCCTTCGCGCTCTCAACGTGTACCGTCTCCATCCTCCCCTGATTCACTGAGATGTCTGTGGGGCGGACTGGCGCTTTCATCTCTGTTGGCGCACCTGCTGACGCTCTAGGGGTGTGTCACTCAGGCTCCCACCTCATTGTGGTGGCTGTCGCTGTTCTGTACCGCTCCTTAGTGGGGTTGCTGTGGGGGAGTCACCATCCCTACGTGCTTCCCCTGATGAGGGAAAATTGCCTGAAGGACTACTGATCAAGCCCAGTGTACTTTCTGTTTGTGAGCATGCTTACGCCCGAAGAGTGGTGGTCCAGATTCAAAATGTCATAGACCGAGATATCAAGGTGAACCGAGGTTGCACTCTGGCAAAAGTCTATTGTGCTGACATGGCTGTACTGCCATCCAAGTGCCAGACTGGAGAAGAATGTTAAGTATCGCCCAACATGTTTGACTTCTGAGCATCATCTATCCCACGTAGCTGGAGGAATAGAATCAGTAAAAAAACTGTCTCAGCGAACCAAGGTATTCTCTCTCAAGGAATGGGATGTCAGCTGTGTTACTGGTGCTGAACATCATATACAACTGCATGATTAGCGACCCTTCCGGGAAAGGTCCAGCTGTTTAGCTCCTGCTGACATCGACGACGTGAGGCATCATTTGCAAGAAATGCTGCAGCTGGCATAATACAAGAGTCACAGAACCCATATGCCTCTCCGACTGTAGTAGTATGAAAGAAAAATGGCTCTGTCAGAATGTGAGTAGACTACCAAACTCTCAGTAAGAGAACTGTACTCAATCAGTACACTATGCCACACATATAGGATGCACTGGACTGTTTAAATGGGAGTTCATGGTTTTCTGCCCTCGATCTCTGCAGTGGATATTACCAAATTCCAATGACTCCAGAAGACAGGGAGAAAACAGTATTTATCTGTTTCTTAGGATTCTATGAATTTCTCCGTATGCCACAAGGAATTTTGGGTGCACCTGTCACATTTCAGAGACTTATGGAGTGTACTGTGGGTGACGTGAACCTTCTTGAATGCCTGGTGTACCTCGACAATGTTCTTGTTTTTGTGAAAGACTCTTAACGAACATGAGGCCCATCTGTTTAAAGTGCTCGATAGACTCGAGGACTTCGGCCTAACGTTATCCACAGACAAATGCCAATTCTTTCAGAGTTCTGTGAAATATGTAGGCCACACTGTGTCTTCCGAGGGCATTCAAACAGACCCCAGCAAGGTGGAAGCTTTAACTGACTGGCCAAAGTCCAAAAACTTTAAAGAGCTTCAAAGGTTTCTTGGATTTTGCGGTTATTATTGCCGTTTTGTGAAAGACTACACTAAGGTAGTACGCCCATTGCTAAACTTCACTCAAGGGTGCCCACCTACCCATAAAAAGTTTAAAAAAGGTTCTGGCAAAGAGACTGAAAAGGTGTATTTCAGACCCCATGAGCAATTTGGTCAGAGATGGACCCCTGATTGCGATGTTGCTTTTGAGGAAGCATATATCAATTGACTCACGCTCCTGTACTTGCCTATGCTGATCCTTCAAAACTTTACGTGTTACACATGGACGCCAGCCTAACTGGCCTAGGGGCCATGCTTTACCAAGAGTACACAGTGGGACTACGCCCCATAGCTTTTGCTAGTAGGAGTCTGATGCCTTCAGAGAAAAATTATCCTGTACATAAATTGGAATTTCTCGCTCTCAAGTGGGCAATAGTGGAGCAATTTCATGAATACTTGTATTGTGCAAAGATCCTGGTCAGAACCGACAACAACCCATTAACGTATGTCCAAACGTCTGCCAAAGTAGATGCTTATATATTTATTTATTCTAGGATTACAAGTACCTTGCTACCAGGCACAGATGGCTTTTTGCTCTTTCAGCTTATGATTACGCAGTAAAGTATCATCCAGGCTTGAATCACATCGATGCCGATACTCTTTCATAAAAACCTGCCTCAAATCAGCAGTGGGTGCATATTCCTGAACAATCAGTAAAAGCTCTATGCTACAAATTTGATAGAGATGAGTCCCCATCCTCAGAAACTATTAACTGCCTGGCAGATTGCTTGGGACCCCCATATACTTGCATACCAGTGGCTAATTGTCTGATTTTGAAAGCAGCACAAGGGAAATCACAGAGTTTGGAACTGTCTGATTTTGAAAGCAGCACAAGGGAAATCACAGAGTTTGGAACTCAGTGCTTTGGCTTCTCAGAAGGAACAAGAAGGAGGACAAGATCAGATCTACAGTACAGTAGCTTCTTCTTGTTTTACATTGTTTCTTGTGGATTCTACTTGGTAGAAGGTTATTTCTTTTCTTTCTTACTACTAAGGGGCTAGCAGGGTATTGTTTGGGGCTGTTGGAATTTTGAAACCTGTTTTGGTAGCTATAAGTGGGCTCATTTGTTTGATTCACTGTGTGGCAGGCTGCATTTGTAGATACCTATTTCTTCTGTTTTAAAACATAATTGGTGTGATTTAACTGGGTCTGTTTCTTTGAATTGGAGACACGTATCTTCTAATTCCAAGCCTATTTTGATGTGTTGTTGGTGAAGCTGTTTGAATTGAGTCCTGTTTCTTTGGGTAGCAAACTTATTTTGGGGGCTTTGAGTAGAATTGTGATTCATTGTTGCTGGCTTCACTAGCTGCAAAGTATGAGTGCAGAGTGGGGAAAGGTGCTAATGGTCTGACCAGAGGCCTCAGCTACCTGATTGTTTCTGGAAGACTTGGGCTGGTCCCACCTTTGGTCCATTATTTCCTTTATACCAGGGGTTCTGACATCACTTCCTCAAACAGGCAAAGGATATGCACCTGTCATAGCAAAAGCAGACATCCAGGAAAGGAACAGCAGCAAGTGAAGAGGTGACTGCTCTCCCAGTGGAAGGGAAGTAAATGCAAATCTAGGAGCTTTCATTATTACTTCTTCGCATTGATATTGCATTGGGGAAAGGAGGAGTAGGAGTTTGAAGAAGGTTGTGCAATGGCTACTTAAAGTCTGTTTTTGAGTGTGGATAGGAAGGATAGGAATATAAAAAGCAGTTGCTCAATATATCTAAACATGTGCAACAAAGGAGGTAAGGGAAATAAAGAAAATGTTTTGCACTGATAGAGGAGGGAGAGGGAAGACTTGGGGGAGTGTTTGGTATCCTGCATCTGGAAGGGTTGGGGGGGGGGTCGCTGGTGGGCAATGACAGCAATGGGTAGGGTGGTAGGCTGCATCAACTGCGGTGCACCAATCTTTTTAAAAATTGCCTGGAGTGTGGGAGGATGTTTAGTGTGCAACCACATAAAAAAACTTAGAAAGGAGATTGAGGGTCTGCAGGAGAAACTAAGACAGGCAAGGCAGATTGGGGGTGGGTTTAGCCCAATACTGGAGAAAGGAAGAAGGGGAGATGAGGGAGGGCGATTTAAGCCAACAGTGGTGAGGAGAGGGTCAGAAGAAGTGAAGCAGAGACAAAGGGGCCCAGGCCAGGAAGAACAATTGCCGGGGAAACCAGGTCAGGAGACAAAAGACAAATGGAAGGAGGAGATAGGGACTTGTGAGGGGAGGCGAAGAAGTGGCAAAAGTCATGGAGTGGAAAGGAGAGAACAGGTTACTATGAAGAGAGAGGGAGCGGGCATTTGTGAAGGGCCTTCAGAAAATAGTTGTGCACTGCTAGAGAGGAAGAAGGTGGAGGAGGAAATGATGAAATTAGAGGAGTAATTGATAAATGCCTGGACCAAACTGGAGCGGGGAAGTTCTGATGGGAGAATTGCAGCATGGGTAAAAGGGAAATAATGTGCAGGAGGAAGAAGAGAGCTGGAAATGAGAGAGGAGATGAATGGAAGCAAACAGGGAATAAGAAGGAGATCTCTGGTACTGGGGGACTCAATACTAAGAGGAGTTAGGTGTGGGGTAGCAAGGGGCAGAGGCATAGTCGCATTTGGGTGGAGGCCATGCCAGGAATGACAGCAGAAAAGGGTGGGACAGTTTGTTCTGAAATATGCTAGAAGGGGTAGGGACAAGCCTCATTTAATTATAAATCTTGGGACAAACGACCTGGCTGACAAGACAGTAGATACAGTCCAGAGGAGGTTTGAGAACTAGCACAATCATGTGAGGGGCAGGAAGATCAGTAACTTTTTCAGAGATACTTCCTGAGCCAAAGGCAAACACAACAAGAAAGCTGAGAATAGAGGAATTTAACAGATGGCTAAGAACCTGGTGTTGTGCTAAAGGGTATGGGCTGTTGGAGGGTGGGAGGGACCTGGGAGGACAGTAGTCTCTATGCCAAGGACAGACTACACTTGAGTGAGGAAGGAAAGAAAGTGTTGAAGCAGAGGATGGAAGAATATATAGAGGAAGTTTGGAGTTTAAACTAGGAGTGGGGGTGGCAGTTGGGGAAGAGATATGCAAGAGACCACAGGTTGGGAAACCATATGAGCTTACCCCCATAACAGTGACAAAGGACAAATGGCAAGTACTGTTGGTGATGCTAGGAAAGGAGGGCAGGATGGGAGGGGGGGAAGGGTGGAAGGTGGTTACCCTTAATGCTAGGAGCCTTGGGAGGAAAACTGCAGAGTTACAGGTTCTCATGGCAGAGGGAGAGGTGGACATTGCAGTCATCACGGAAACATGGGCCACCCAATACAATGACAGGGACAGAGTGATTGGGAAAGGAGGGGGGGTGGCACTATATGTGAAGGAAGGACTGACATGTGTAAGGGAGGAAGGGGAGGAGGGTAGTACGGAGTCACTTTGGATGCAAATCAAGATTCCAAGAATAGGATTCTTAGAATGGGAGTGGTGTACAGGCCACCATCTCAGATGGAGGAGTTAGACAGGGAACTTGGGACAGATCAGGAGGACCTGCGAGAAGGGTAGTGTGGTGATTGTGGGGACTTCAACATGCCAGAAGTGGACTGGAGCACCCCAACAACCAGGAACAGAAGGGAGCAGGTACTACTAGATGCCTTCCAGGACAGCTTCCTGCTGCAATGGTCAGTGAACCAACCAGGTTGGGAAATACCCTTGACCTTGTGCTGGCAAATGGGGACTTTGTGAGAGAACTTACAGTGGAGGAACCACTGTCAGGGAGTGACACACGCTCAGTATGTCTCACATTGGATATGGGCAAGGAAGGGTGGAATCTGGCACAATAGTGCTGGACTTCAGGAGGGCCGACTTTGGGAGGATGGGAAGTGGTAAAGGGTACCTGGCCAGAATTCAATCTAGTATGGACACTAACCAGAGGTGGGAGCTCATAAAGCTGGGGATAGTGGAGGCAACCAAAACCTGCTGCAAAGCCCAGAGCAAGAAGGCTAGGGCTAAGAAACTGATCTGGTTGAGCAAGGAGGTCATGGAAAAGGTAAGGAGGAAAAGAGCTGCCTTCAGGAAGTACAAGAAAACAGGGAGGGGGAGGACAGGGAGGAGTACTTGACAGAATCGAAGGAGGTGACAAGGGCAGTAAGGGAGCCAAAGCATCTACGGAACTCAGGCTGGCACAAGGCATTAAGAAAGGGAAGAAGGACTTCTTTAAGTACATCAGGGAGAAAAGGAGCTGTAAGGACCACATAGTAAGGATTAGGAAGGAGGGGGGTTGGGTGGAAGCAGGGTGCGATAAGGCGGAAGTACTAAATGAGTACTTCTGCTCAGTATTTACTAAAGAGAAGAGTGGGGTGACACCCAAGGTGGGAGAAATGGCAGAAGCAGGGGGAAGTGGTGACAGATGGGGAAATCATGGAGAGCAGAGTTCGAGAGGGTTTGAAGGCACTGAGGGTGGACAAGGCGCCAGGCCCAGATGGCATCCACCCCAGGGTACTGAAGGGCTGGCAGAGGTCCTTGCAGGACCTTTGGCAGACCTATTTAATGCCTCACTACATTGAGGTGTGTACCTCAGGACTGGAGGATGGCTCATGTGGTGCCCTCCACAAGAGTGGCCCCAAGGATGAACTGGAAATTACAGACCAGTGAGCCTCACATCCATCGTGGGTAAGCTAATGGAGACTATCCTGAAGGAGGCTGGTGGCCCTCCTAGAGGCCAAAGGACTACAGGACAGCAGACAGCATGGCTTCAACGTGGCAGATCCTGCCAAACCAACCTGGTCGAGTTCTATGACTGGGTAACTAGGCAACTGGACTGGGGCCATGCAGTGGATGTCCTGTATCTGGACTTCAGTAAGGCATTTGACTCAGTGCCACATGGAAGGCTGGGAAGGAAGTTTGTAGGCACAGAGGCGGGTGCGATGGGTAGGACACTGGCTGCAGGGAAGGCAACAGAGGGTGGTGGTGGGTGGGGAGCTCTCAAAACCCAAGGGCAGTGACGAGCGGTGTTCCACAGGGCTCAGTGTTGGGACCAGTGTTGTTTGGGATATTCACTGCAGACATATCATGGGACATCAAGAGCAAGATCAGTCTGTTTGCTGATGATACCAAGGTAGGCGGATGACCTAGGGGGATGGCAGGGGTTGCAGGATGATCTGGCAAAGCTTGAAACCTGGTCAGACACCTGGCAACTGGGCTTTAATGCCAAAAAGTGCAAGGTGCTGCATTTTGGGATGAAGAACCCAAGGAAGAGTTACCAGCTAGGGGGAGTGCAGCTAGCCCAGACAGAGGAGGAGAAGGATCTGGGTGTGCTCATTATGGGGTCAATGAACAACTGGTAGCAATGTAGGAAGGCAGCTGCAAGGCCAACAAAATGCTGGGTTGTATTGCAAGGGTATATCCTGGGAGGAGGAGGTGATTCTGCCACTGTATAGGTCATTGGATTAGACCACACCTGAATTATAGGTGCAGTACTGAGATCCATATCTGAAGAGGGACATTAAGTTACTGGAGGGGATGCAGCGCAGGAGAAAAAGATGACCAGGGCTGGGGGACTTATCATACTGAGAGGAGGTTGAAGGGTTGAACATGTACTCACTGGAGGAGAGGAGAGACAGGGTGACATGATTGAAACCTTTAAATACATGAAAGGAATAAACAAGACGGGTACAGAGGGGCTGTTCAAAGTAAGGGAGGGGAGGGCCACCAGGGGCCATGATATGAGACTGGAGCGAGGAAGGTTCAGGAGGGAGATGAGGAGACACTTTTTTTACAGAGAGGGTGGTGGTGGCTGGGTGGAATGCGTTACCTGCTGAAGTGGTATGCAGTAGAACAGTGGACTGCTTCAAAACAAGGATGGGACAGGACAAGGGGGAGGGTTAATGAAGGGGAAGGGTGGAAGGGAAGGGCAGCTGCAGAATAAGGGGTGCTAGCTGCACATTCGAGCAGACTTGATAGACCTCTAGGCCTTTATCTGCTGGCAAATTTCGTATGTTCGTATGTTCGTAATTGTAATTTTGCAGCTCTAGATTTAAACTCCTTGCCCCAGCTAACCTCAGATGACATTCCATGAGAACAAAATTATGATCCAATGATGACAAAGGTCATTAATGCCTTAAAGCGGGGAGAAGATGTCTCTAAAATGCAGTCCAATTACCCCAACACTGCTTTGTTATTACGAGAGGGGCCTAAACTCAAACTACGTGAGCAGTTATTGTATTGAGAACTGACTGAAAGCCAAGGAGAGATTGTAAAAAAGCAGCTAGTGTTGCCAACCAAGTTCAGAACTGTTGTGCTAAAGGCTCTGCATGATAATACAGGACATTTGGAGAGTGAAAGAAGTTTAGACCTGTCCCAATCAGGCTTTTATTGGCCTAAAATGGGAATAGACATTGAGCAATACTGTAAATCTTGCAGCAGGTGTCTTCAGAGGAAAGCCCAGTCTCAAACAGCAGCACCACTAGTAAATATAACTACGAGTGCCCCAATGGAGCTTCCATGCATTGGTTTCTTAGTTTAGAGCCAGATTCAATGAACATTGCTAATGTACTGGTGGTAACTGATCATTTCATGAGATATACACAAGCCTATCCTACCCGGGACCAGAAGGCCTCTACAGTGGCAAACATTCTTGTGGAGAAGTTTTTTGTGCATTATGGTGCCCTCAGCGAATTCATTCAGATCAAGGTACTGTTATCACTCGAAGGGTAGGGGCAAAGGGGGCAAATTTTTAAAGGACTGGAGGGAAGGTCTATTGGATCTTGACTCAATAGACGTGTGGAGGACGACGAACCCAAAAATTAGAGAATACACCTTTTTCTCTAACCCCATAAGAGTTGGTCGAGGAGAGATCATATTTACACACGAAGGAGGGTGGTATCAAAAAGTAGTGGAGGTACGTCATGAACCCATCCATATTTCTGACCATCCATGGTCACTCTGATGGTAGAAATGGAAGGATCTGGGGAGAGGCTTAATATGTGGCGGTTCCCCTCATACTTGATGGGGAATGAGAAGTTTAGGGAGTTTTTGGATGAACAAATGAAGAGGTATGTAGACCTGAATAAAGAAACAGCTCCCTCTCCACAGATCTTATGGGACGCAGGGAAGGCATACCTAAGGGGGGCAATCATTGGCTTTGTGTCGGGGTATAAAAAAGAAAGGAACAGAAAATATGAGACCCTATTCCACAGGGTTAAGGAACTGGAGGGACAGGTACTTAAAGGGGACGCAGCTAGTGAGCCGGGGCTGGCGGCCGCCAGAGGAGAGCTGAATAATATGTTGGAGGAGCAGGCGAGGGGGCATTTATGGCTAGTGAAGCAGAGATTCTATGAGTGGGGGAACAAGCCTGGCCCCCTTCTTGTTAACCTGATTAAAGGGAGAAGGGGGAAAACCAGAGTGCTGGAAATACGGAACAGTCATGGGAATATGACGAGAGACCCCCAGGTCATTAGGGAAAGATTTAGGGAATTTTATAGCAAGCTATATCAAAGAGAAGCAGAAGGGAACAGCGACAGGATAGAACAGTTTCTCGATGGGATTCGGCTAGGGCAGTTGTCTGAACAGCAAAGAACTGCCCTTGAGGCAAATATTACCAAGGAGGAAATAGGGAAGGCCATTAAGGGTATCAGGTCGGGTAAAAGCGCCAAGGCCCAGATGGACTCTCTAGCTGAATTTTTATAAAGACAGTGAGCCACCAGGTAGTGGATCTGCTCTGGGAAGTATTTAGAGGCACTAGGAGGGGTGTCCCTGCCACCATCTATGGAAATGGCGAACATAGTATGATCCCTAAGCAGGGTAGGATCCTAGGAGTCGCTGCCTACTGCCCTATTTCATTATTGAATGTGGATGCTAAGACATATGAGAAGGTTTTGGCAGGCAGGCTTGAGATGTTAATGCCTGGTTTGGTGGACCCAGATCAAACTGGATTCATAAAAGACAGGCATTCATATCACAACGTCAGGAGACTCTTGAATGTGGTTCATGTCTCCTCTCGGCTGCCAGGAACCACTTTAGTGTTGGCACTGGATGCCAAGAAGGCGTTTGACCGGATTGAATGGGAATATATGATGGAGGCCTTAGGGCGCTATGGGTTTGGCCAGGGGTTTCTAAACATGGTGAGGGTCTTGTACTATTCACCAAAAGCCTCAGTTGTGGTTAACGGTGGCCTTTCACAAGTTTTTGAATTATTTAGGGGGACTCGGCAGGGATGCCCTCTCTCTCCTCTGTTGTTTGACCTCGCTTGGAGCCGTTGGCTGCGGCCATCAGACAATCTCGAGAGGTGACGGGGTTCTGGGGGCGGGTGGCAGCAGCATAAATTATCTTTATATGCCTGCGATATGATACTGTACTTAGTCGGGTAGAGGAGTCCCTGCCTGCCCTAGATCTAATTGAGTGCTTCTCAGTGTTTTTGGGTTACAAAATAAACTTGGCAAAATCAGAGGCAATATGCCTGTGGAGAACAGTCAATAGATCTACAAAATTAGGGGCTACTGAGGAGGTGAAAGGGGCCTTGAAATACCTGGGGTTAGTATTGGAAGAACATTGGCTGATTTATATCGACTGGATTATCGCCAATGATCGAGGAAGTGCTGAGGGACATGAAAAGATGGAGGGCATATCCGGTGTCATGGCTAGGCCGAATGAATACTATAAAAATGAATATCCTGCCCAGGATTTTGTACTATTTACAGATGCTTCCTCTGGGTCTCACAAAAAAAGATATGAAGAGGTTGGATAGAGGGTTCTCCGGGTATCTTTGGCAAGGAAAGAAGCCCAGAATCAGCTTACAAAGATTGAAGTTGGAGACGAGAAGAGGGGGGTTAGGCTTCCCAGATGTTAAAAGTTATTTTCTGGCCTCGCAGGCAAGGATAATCAAGGACTGGGTGGCGCGACCGGAGGCAGCATGCTGGCTAGATTTAGGCGGGAGGGTGAAAGGCGGGCTATCAGCCTTTTGAGGAAGGGAGGCAGAAGGGCATCGCACACCAACCATATCCTAGCCCGATGGTAGTATGGACACTGGAGGGTGGGAACAGATAAGGGCTGGGGTGGGGGTGACAGGTGGAGGCCTGTACTTCCTCTGAGTGGTAACCCCTATTTCTACCTGGACTGGAGGACCAGGGCTTTCGAGTTGGGACGAGAGAGGCATCCAATGTGTGAGGACCTCTATGAGGCCGCATGTCTCCTCCTTAGAGGAATTAAGGATAGATGTGGGTTCCCGGGTAGCCAGGCATTTAGATTTTTGCAGGCTAGAGATTTTTGCTAGTAGGCTGGGGAGCCAAACTCTCAGCTCGGCGACAGATGAGCCTGGAAGGGGCAATCTGTAAGGCCCGGAGTAACCCGAAGAGAATAATTGGCGCCGTAGTGCGTATCTTGAGGGAAGGTCTGATAGAGGATAGCTCGAGCAGAAGAGCATGGTGGGAGAGGGACCTTGGGGTCAAGATCTCAGAATTGAACTGGGAGCTAATAATGGAAACACATGTGGGCCTACTGTTATCAAACAAATATAAGGAGTCGGCCCATAAGTTTGTTCATAGGCTTTTCTTCCCTCCGGTTATGGTTCACAAAAGCCGCCCGGAGGTCTCAGAAGTATGCCCTTGATGTAATAAGGAGGTGGGCACATATTTTCATTGTTTCTGGAGATGCCCCCGTCTACAGAGCTTTTGGGAGGAATTGGTAGAGTTCTTAAACGAGAGAGCGGAAGCCGGGTTATCCCTGCATCCGATTGAACTATTATTTGGAATTGAGTGGGGGAATGGAGGAGACGGGAGTATGCACAGGAAGTGGCTAAGGGTGGCGTTAGCAGATGCCAGGCAGTGTATCTTAAACACTTGGATCTCTGCAAAGATCTATCTCTTAATCAATGGAAAACTCTGGTGGCTTCCGGCCTTGGCTATGGAGAGGAGGGCTTATCAGATTCAGAAAGAGCTGAGATCTTTGGAGTTATATGGAATCCGCTCCTTCGGCCCTCTCCTGCAGGATTGGAGGCATAGAGAAGGAGGTATGGATAAATGAGATATTATGTTGGATGCCTGTGAAATGATTTCTAACCCTGAGTAGCTTCCTAAAGGAACACACGCTCTGAGCCCATTGTTTAACACTTTGAGGGTTACAGTAACCTAGCGAGATTTATTATTAACTGCTTTGCAGTTTTCATATATCGAGAATGTGGATCATTGTAAATAGTTGACGGTTTCGTTTAGGATTAAGTTGGCCCTGGTTTGGGGAAGAAAGGGAGGGGGTTGGGTCTTTTTTTCTTTTCTTTTCCTTTTAGAAATGGTGAGGCCTTCGCCACTGGGATTTGAGCCTTTAATGGAGGTTAAAAATGGCTAAATGTACACCAAATACTGTGATGAAGTAGATTTCATTTGAGCTTGCTTATGATACTTTGCCTGTGGCGAAATTAGACATTTACTTATTTTACTTGTTTGTTGTAAAAGTTTGGAAATGCAAATAAAAAATTTTACACACAAAAAAAAAAGAACTGTTATCTATCTGGGGTGTCAGAAAGTCCAGAACTACCCCCTATCACCCTCAAGGAGATCTGCATCCAGAGAGATTTAACTATACCTTATTAGATATGTTTGGCACTCTGCACCCAAAAGACAAGACCAGGTGGAGCCAACAAATAAGTGCTTCAGTACATGCCTACAGTTGTACAAAGAACGATGCTACTGTTTTTTTAACTGTACCACCTTATGTTTAGTAGAGAAGCTTGTCTCCCTGTAGACGTGTGTTTTGGTGTCTCTCTTGATGGTGCTTGGTCAGAAAACTACCTCTAGTATGTAAAAAAGTTAAAAAAGCAGTTGAACCATGCATACCAGATGGCTAATACTAGGGCTGCAAAAAGAAATTTGGCCAAAAAAGCTCATCATGACAAATGTGTCAAGGCCCAAGAACTCAAAGCAGGGGACTGTGTGCTGATGCGCAACTTAAGATTTCAAGGCAAGCACAAAATAGCTGACCACAGTTCTATGTGATAACGGTGACTGCCAAATGGTGAGCTGCGTTATCGTGACATCAGAGCAGCGAAAACATTTTCGCCACTCTGACTTCCTAGGCGCACGGAAGAATGGCGCCAGGGACTTAGACTTAATGCTTTCTGTGAGGGGGGGCTGTGCCCCCCCGCACTCCCCTACTAAAGGATTCTCAACTCCACGGGGTGCATGTTGGGGGAAACCAAAGCACAAAAAATTAAGTTTCGGGCTGGGTGCAATAAAATTGTTCCAGCACCTGGACCCGAACCCAATACCTCCTCCACCGCAACTGCAGGCCAACCCCCGACACCAGGGCGCAGCTCGGCAACCCACTGCAGCGCCACCCCTCCACCCCTCCCAGCCCACACTCACCATGCTCGTCCCCCCCATTGCATGTACATATAGCGGCATCCTGTTGCTGCATTCAGCCACCCCCTACATCCGGTCACCATACCCTCCCCATCGCCATTTAGGCTTTCGCCTATAACTCGTCGCTGTTTCGGACAGCACCTTAGTTCAGGCGCCAACATTACGGGCTACCGCTGGAGTCATACACCATATACTGTAGCCATTGAGCTAAATGATTTACCTGTGTACAAAGTACGTCCAGAAGGGGACCATTGTGCTGTCAAAACCATTCACAGAAATCACCTTCTGTCAATTGGACAAATAGTTTTGGACACAGTGTCACCAAGATACAGCTCCAACAGGTCCAGTAACTAGATCTGCTACTCGTAACAAGCAACTTAATCTGCCTCCTGCTATTCACCTGTCACAGCCTCCCTCCAATAGTGCTGCATCTGGCAATGACTGTAACTATGAAGATGATGAAAGTGAGTTTGGTGCTGCTTACTACCTGTCACTTGAACTTGCTCAGTTGTTCCAGGGAGCCTTCCCTCTACTTCTAGTAATGCTTCTAACAACCCTGTGGTTTCTGCCAATTCTGATCTATCAATTGTTCCTGAACCCCCAGATAGTAATGTCCATAGTGTGAACTCTGAAGGTGCCGATTCCCTTTGCACGGTGGAATTGACTGAACTCAGTGCACCTGAACCAGGCAATACAAGTAGTGAACATGAAAGTAGATCTGAAAACATTAATGAATTAAGTGGGTTGAGTGAACTGTTTCGTTCTAAGGAGAGTATTGCTATCCCTGAGCCTGCCAGTTGTATTTTGGATGACACTAACTTTGTGGAAATATCTCTGTTTGATGAAGATGAGCCCAAAGACTCATAGAATAACGGTAATTTGCAGAGTGATGAGCTTAGAGCAAGTTCTGATCTCCAAGAGAGTGCAGTGGTACCCCTTTCTTCAGAAGCTGTTTTGTTGGTGGACAATGAGTCGAGAGTAGCTAACCTGAATGCTAATGTTGAAATGCAAGTGCTAATGCCCCCTACGCCATGATGACCAGAAAAAAATGTAAAACCTGTGGTTCAGCTCACATATGACACACCAGGAAAGCCTGTTGACCTGCCCATGAATGTTGTTCACAAGGGAGTATACGTTACAGCTGACTCTGCCCAAAATAGTGCTCACTGCAGCCTCTAAAATAAAAACCAAAACCTCCACCCAGTATCCTAGGGGTTGCCCTCACAGAGTGAAAGGGGTAAGTTGAAGCATATGCTGGGTTACTATATAAATGGATCAATACTTAGGGGTTCTAACAGGTCAAATGTCAATTCACATGGTTAAATGTCTGCAGGTAACAATGTGTGATGTTTAAATATCAAAGTATCATGACAATGTGCTAAACGACAAAGTTAATGCCAATTCTAAAAATGGTACCATTTAAAAATAGAGCATGCTATAATGTATATAATAATTTATGGTGTAGATCTGTGTATAGCAAATGGGTAATAGTAAATGTTGTCTGTATTATAGACTTGATGCAGACGCCAGGTTTCTGGGCAGGGAGAGTGTAACCCCCCCAAAAATTGGGGGCTTACCTTGAGTGTCTCCCTGGGCTCCTATAATGCCCACTGCCTGGCTGATGTCCAGCAAAGGAAGGTAAATCCATGTACAGTGCTGCTGTCCTGTGTGAGTGTGCAATGACATGCTGCTGAACTGTCCTTTTAAGAGTTTAGCCTGTGCATAGCGTACATAGCCTGGGCTAGTTTCAGGTGAAACAAAGCTCGCAACCAGCCAGGCAAAACCCTGTTAGTCTCCACTCTGTAGTCAATTAATAAGGCAGAGAAAGCCCTCTCACAATCTGTAACTGTTTAATTCTGAATCAGTACTGTGGCATTAAAAAATGAACTTAAATATAGACTGTTTACTTCCTCAGCATGGGAGTCACCATGCTTGGTCGAGGACATTGCATTTGGACCAATCAGAACCAAGGGGTCCTCATTGCAGTAACTTATGGGAAAAACTGTGGGCTTTCCTTCTTGGCACCTATTTTTACCAATCAGAGCTCCAGGACAGTGACTGACAGTATGGGCAGCCAACTGGAATACAGGAATCTCGGACTCAGTGTGGGACTGTTTTGGAACAGTGAGGAGATCAGCTCGAGTGCTCAAAGAGGTGGAGCCTGTGTGGTTTAGCAGAGAAACCATGGGGAAAACAGCCTGCCAAATGCCCTGTGTGTGGATTGTTTGAACTGTCTAAAAGCAGAGAGAGAACATTTCCTCAGCTACCAGAGCTGATATGGAGAACGTTTCGCCAGAAGTGTTCTTTTCTGGACTGTCTCAGAGAGTGAGGAACTGCTGTGAGAAAATTGCCTCAGGGACTCCTGTGTGTAAAGGGAGCCTGCCAATGCTGAAAGTGTCTCCTACCACATTTTCAGGGAAAGGGGGAGATCTGCTTGTCCTGTTCCCAGATTACAGCAAGGAGACTGAAATTCCTAAAGTGAGTAAGCAGGGTGAGCCTTTTGAACTGTGCCAGAGACCGAACTGCATGTGTTGGACCTGTGTTCCTAAAGGCACCAGAGACTGTTGCTGTATACTGCAAGCCATCCTGGCAAAAGATCGGCTTCGGGGAGTCAGCCCCTGTGAAGAGAAGAATCGCAGGTTGTGGCCACCATATGGGAAAGGCCGTGAAGTGGAGGTGAGTCGTGTCAGCACTGGTCCCCATGTTCCTGCCTGGTGAGAAAGAATCCAGTCTGACTACAGCCATCAGTTTTATGGGTCTTGATACTGTGATTAACCTCGGGGATTTTAATATCTATGTCAGTGATACAGCGGACTAGCAGGAGGGGAGGGTGTGCCTATTTGCAGACGATACAAAGATCTGCAATAGGGTGGACACCCGGGGGGGTGGAGGCCATGAGGAAGGACCTGAAGATTCTGGAAGGGTGGTCGGAAACTTGGCAGCTGGAATTCAATGCCAAAAAGGGTGTAGTGATGCACATGGGGTGTAAGAATCCACAAGCAGCTTACACTCGGGGGGGGGGGTTAATTAAGCCAACTGAGCAGGAGAGGGATCTGGGGATCTTAGTATTAAGCAACCTTAAGGTAGATCATCAATGCAGCAAAGTGGTGGGAAAGGCAAATAGAATGCTGGTGTGCACTGGGAGGGGCATAACAAGCAAAAGTAGGGAGGTGCTGATGCCTCTTTATAAAGCCAAGGTGAGGCCACACCTGGAGTTCGGGGTCCAGTTCTGGAGACCACACCTATGCAAGGACATAGATGGGATTGAGAGGGTGCAGAGAAGGGCAACCAAGGTGGTGCATGGTATGCAGGGAAGTCATATGAGAAGAGATGGAGGGAACTGGATCTGTACCCATTGGAGATTAGAAGGGAGAGGGGAGAGGGGGGACATGATAGAGACATTTAAGTACATGAAGGGGATCAATAAGGTAAGGGGTGAGAGCTTATTTAAGAGGAAGGTGGGAGTTAAAACTAGAGGGCATAGTCTAAGATTGGAGGGAGGAAGATTTAGGGGCAATGTGAGGGGACATTGCTTCATGGAGAGGGTGGTAGAGCCCTGGAATAAACTACCGGAGGAAGTAGTGGGGGCAGAAATGGTGGAGGGATTCAAGAGGGCATGGGACAGACATAAGGGGTTGCAAATGGGGAGAAGGGGAGGTCCCATGACAAAGGTATTGAGTAAAGGGGGGGAAGGGCAGACTTGATGGGCCAGAGGGTCCTTTTCTGCCACCAGATTTTCTATGATTCCATGATTTTACCCTGCAACAAGATTTAAAGTATTTGTTATCATCTGATCTGCCTTCTAAGTTCACGTTGGTTTCTAACTTTGATCGTCAGCCATCCGTCTGTGGATTACAATTGCCTTGCTGTTTAAAATAGTTTCTTCTAACCAAACCAAGTTTAATTTGTTTAAGGGCCCCAACCAACTGCAACGCCAGTATACCCGTGGCAACACTTCAGGCCTACACCTAAATTAAATCTGGGTTCCCAGCAGTATGACTCTGAACTATATGTCTCGAGGGTCTAAATGTAATATTTGCAGAACTGAGTTAATTAATCCAATTCAGGGTTTCACAAAAGGTGAGGCCAGCCTCCCAGGGGAGGCCCCAACCTGTTCCAAGGGAGGCTTAAGCAAGCCTTAAAATGTACTATATTTTAATATCAAGTTTTGGATGCTTCATGTGAAAGGATGCAGCAAAGTGAAAGTGAATAATGGCATGCGAATTTATGTACAAAATGGTTATCAGGAAATACACGCTCAACAAACACTTGTTTTCTGGTATGACATGGGGAAAATACAATTCTTGGAAACCATGTAAAACAAAATTCAAAATAATGCAAATGAATAGGAACAAGGTAACAACTGATCCATTATACTGACTGCAGAAAAGCACAAATACAAAGGCTAAGCAGAGAGATGCTAGGAGCAAGAGCAGGAGGGAGCAAAATGGTCCCTGAGAAGGTGTTTAAGAGCAGGGTAAAACTGACAAAGAAAGCAATCTGACTCATGGAGGTATTGCAACAAGGGGTAAATAGAGTCCAAAAGTCAGAAGTGTGGAGCGAGTAGGCTGACCTAGGGAGGGGGGCTATAAAGAGGCAGAATAATAAGTTCAATAAAATGAGAATAAACTGAACTACTCACGTGCACTTCGTTGTATTCTTCCTCTAATGTGCAAAGTATGATAGTTGTTCTAACTATGGGGAGGCCCAAAATTATTTCTATATTGGGGAGGCTCAAGATCTTTTCCAAGGCTTGGGGGAGGCTCACTATGACAAAGTGTGAGAACTCCTGATCTAATTGCATTAATCTTTCATTTAAATTCACCCCCTTCTTGTTCAATTTCCCTAAATAAACCTAATTCACTGCTTGAAGTTTAAACTGGCCCATCAGCATATTATTACTCAGCTTCAAGTTATTGTGTCAGCCCAAAAGTGTATTTTTGCTGCTTGTAAATAGTTTCTTTGCAGGGTGCAGGATATATGCAAGAGGTCCAGACCCTGTTGGTAAGTGTGGTGTCCATGAGAATATTATTAGCGCTCACCAATAATTGTATTTTTAATGCCAGAGACTGTGTTTGTGAAATTTTATGTGTAAGGTCACTAGCTGGGGTTGTGGGTAGACACAGCTTCCCAGAGGGTTGTACTAGCTTAAGATCTAACCTACTTAAACATTAATCTGGTGGAGGCTCCATACTTGTAGTTTTACTGTTGGGCAAGAACCCCCAGTAACTGTTAAATCCAAACCCAGGCCCCTCAACCTGCAGTCAGGGAAGCAGGCAGGGTTAGTAGCCCATTGGGAGGCGGTGCCCGGGTTATAAAATTAAATTTTATTCCCCTGTATCATGTTTTTAAACATATGCCCATTTTATAAGCGTAATAACACACTCTGGGGTGTCGGTTAGTCTGGATAAATGCACTTCTAGAGACAGTAAGGCACTCAACCAGTGGCTGTGTGCTTCACTATTTATTTTTTTGTTTACCACGTAGGTGCACTAGCCATAGAGATGACTATTTTCAGGCATGACCCAGGAGGTAACAGGATACAACAGTACAGAGATACAACAATAGGAAGTTACAGCAAGGTATATACAATAGGTAGTTACGGTAAGGTATATACAGTAGTGGTCAACGACAAGTTTATACAGAACGAATAAGAACAGGTATATTAGTGGGTAGGATACAAGGAGGAAAACAATTTCGGCAACTGGGTGATACAATACTGGCTGTAGGGCAAACACAGTGTTATTACAGAGTACAGGGAGTAGATAAGGGATAACATGGGTATGACACAAAATAGGAAATAGCTAAACAGCAGGTAAGTCCATACAGGAAGAGAAAATATGAGACAAACAAGGTAGATATTAGAAATAATTATTGATTAGTGCAAGGGAGCTTGATGCAGGGGATGGGGAAAATGGGGGTTAATTTAGTTAGTGGAAGGGCAAGCTTAAGAGATATGTCAGCAAAGGCAAGAAATAGTAGTTAGAGGGCAGGTTAGATGGAATACAGGGGTAGGCGGGCGATTATGTATAGTTGATGGGAAATAAGAATAGACAGAAGCCTTAAAAGTGCAAGGGGAGTGAAATGCAGGGGGTATGCCAGCTGAGATAGAAAAGGTAAGGAGCTGAGTTAGTATAGGAGATTAAGGCCAAAACAGAGTGGGGTGCACATGGGGAGAGGCATTAGGAGAAAGGAACAACTGAAAAATAGAGTTTATCAGAGACAGGGTAGAGAACTGTAATCAGGGAGGAGGGTAGGGAGCTAAGGAAGTTTAAAACAGGAGAGTTGGTCAGCTGAGATCAGGTAGAGATGGAATACTTTTTTAAAGGTGTCATGAGTGGGAGTTTGGCGGACATCAAGGGGGAGGGAGTTCCATAGTTGAGAAGCATGATGGGCAAAAGCACTGGAACCTTTGATGGTAGTGTATTTTGACACACATAAGAAGGATTTGTCAGCTGAGCGCAGTCCATAGCTAGAGGTCTGCGGAGTGAGCAATTTCGCCAATGATTTAGGGATCTGAGACCTCCATAATACTGTCAATGGTACAGCCAGGGTAGATCCTTCTTAGCATTAGGGATAGCCAGTTAGGAGTGCATGATAGAGGTGATGGTGTGTTTCAGCCTGTGGGACAAGGTGGCATACCGACATATGTTATTCTAGGCAGCGTCACACATATGGAGATTCATTTTAGGACAGGCAGCATAAGAGGATACTCCATAGGTTAATGTAGGTAGGAGAATGCCCCGGGCAATAATTAGTCTCGCTGAGGGAGTTAAAGCATAGCTAGTGCGATAGGCTACATCTAGCTTGGAGTTCACAGACTTAACATGTGTTGGAAATGTGATGTTCAAAGTTTAAAGATTGATCCAAAGTGACTCCCAGCCATTTAAATGTAGTAACTGAGCCAATAAATGAGCCATCCAAGCAACAGAGCCTAAAATTGTTTAGGTGAGACTGGAGTTTCAAAGGGGTTCCAAATAGCATGGTCTGAGTTTTGGTCTCATTTAGTACAAGGTGATGATCCGAGAGCCAGGCTTGGATACACTGGAAATCAGCAGAAAGTCGTAGATTGATGTCAGATACATTTTTCGCACTGGTATAGAGGACGATGTCATCCGCATAGAGTAAGGAGGAGGCGGAGAGTTTGGAGGTAATGTCATTAATGAAGATAATAACTAGAACTGGTCCTAGGATAGAGCCTTGGAGTACTCCAACATTAACTATAGCCTTCTCCAAATATGACGATTTGAATTTAACAACTTGGACTCTATTAGATAGGTAACTGACGAACAAGATCACTACATTTGGCGTGAAGCCCATCGATTACAAGGTGGCAAGGAGAAGGGAGTGGTTCACCAGGTCAAAAGCAATCATCATATCAATGAAAACAGCCCCTGTTAGGAGACTTCTGTCCATAGCCGTGAGAGAATCGGTGGTAAATTTAAGCAGGGCGAGTGGAGTGCTAGAGAACTTTTCAAAACCATGCTGGGCAGTTGTTAGAAGGTCATGCTTGATAAGAAATTCAATAGTTTGAGTGGTGACTAGTTTTTCTAGAATTTTGCTTAGCACTGATAGGATGGCTAATGGTCTATAGTTCAGGGGGTCACTGGGATCCCCCTTTTTAAAGACAGGGGAGACTCGCGCTATCTTCCAAATGTCAGGGACACTACTTTGACACAGGGAGAGGGTAAACATTTTGTCCAGAGGTGCTGTAATGAGAGGGGCAGCTAGTTTTAGTAGTCTGGGCTCAATGCAATCAGACCCTGTGGCAGACCTATTTGAGATCAACCTAAGAAGTTTTATAACCTCCTTTGGGATAATAGCTCTAAAGTAAAAGGGGAGGTCGGCAGCTACATTGATTGAGGGAGCTGAGGACACTGATTTGGAGGTGGGGAAGGAGGATATGAATTTAGTAAGGTCAGAGAACTGATTATTAAGGAAATTTGCAATAGTCTGAGGATTGTTACAGTGAATACTATTAAGGATCATATCACTAGGGGTAGATGACTGTGTAGATCCAAAGAAGGTTTTGATGTGGGCCAGAACTTTCTTGGGTCCTCTGAAGCATTGGTGAGAATATATTTGCAGTAACAGCTTTTTGCAGATCGTATGTCCTTTTTGCAGGCATTCCTTGACATCCTATAGGTGTAATAGTCCTCTGGGAATCCAGAGGACTTGTGACGGAACCAGCTGTTATCTCTTTCTTTTGTTTTGGTAAGTAGATCCTTATTTAGCCATCTAGTTTGTTTGCCCTTGACACGGCGGGTTTTGAGAAGGGGAGTGTTTATCCTGCGATATAGAGAAATTAGAGATGAAAATAGCAAGTGCAGACTGGACACCTTGAGCATTGTAAAGATCAAACAAATCAATGGTAGCCATTTCCTAAAGAAAATGTTGCTGATGCAGGTGGGCGTAGTCACAAAACGTGATGAGGCGTGGTTTTACTTGAGAGGGAGGGGCAGATCCCCAGATGCAAAAAATTGGGGAATGGTCCGAGATGGCATCGGCAAGTATACCGGCAGACTGGATATGCTAGGGGCGGTTTGATAACATCCAGTCAATTAGTGTGCCGGAGTTTGAGCGAGGAGTGCACCGAGTTGGTTCAGTAACGAGCTGATGGAGGTTATGGCTCTGGATCTTGGTAAGCAAGGTAGTCTGGTATTTCCCTAGCCAGTTTAAGTTGATGTCACCTAGGATGATCATTTCATTCTTGCCGGAGAGTAGGGATGACTGATTCAGAAGCTCATCCAGGCCAGTGTGGTCACTGTTAGGTGGGTTATAGGCACATATGATATGTAGTTTTCTATTCCCTAGTGTAAGGAGTGCATGTAGCGATTCACCATGCCTCAAAGGATCAGTGTTTAGGGCAGTGAGATGAAGGTGATTTCTGTAATAGATAGCTACCCCCCCCCCATGGGATGGTCTATCCTTCCAAAGGAGGCTGTAGGATGGTACCGAGCACCGAGAGTCAGATATAGAGGATTTGAGCCACGTTTTGGACAAGCACAATATGTCCAGCTTGTAATGGGCGATCCAAGCTTCGAGTTCTGCAAAGTTGTGATCAAGTCTTCTGATGTTATGATGGGCTATGAGATGATTTTTTGGGGACCTTTGAGGTACATTAGAGTGGGAGAGATGACCTGCTGGGCCAAGGTTTGTCTCAATATCTCCTGATAGCAGAATAGCCAGTAGTAGGAAGTACCATAGCTTCTGGTGGGTAAGAGGGGAGAGAATTAAATGGTGAAGGAGGTATTTTTTAGGGTTGTAGATAGCTTGGTAGAGTATGCCCTTTTTTAGAAGGAGTGGGGATGAATCCCAGGGTGAGTCATGATGGTGAAGGAGATTGGAGAAATGGAAGTTGTCTAGAGATGGGATGGTGGCAGGGTGGGCCCTGTTAGCATCATAGTTAGCGGAGGATGCTGAGTAGAGCAGGGCAAGAGCTATAGTAGTGGGAATTATAAGCATTAGGTGACCCATGAATATAGGTAATGTTTGCCCCTCGTGGGAACCTGAGCTATGGAGAAGCAGGAAAGGTCCTAATTGTTTCAGCAATAAAGAGGTCAAGGCAACAAGGGTTAGACCAATTAGAGGAGACCAATAAAGTTGTGGCCCAGAGAGGTAAACTAGTTGTGACAGGATAAAGCTAGAGAGAGTAGGTCAGAGATAGGGAACTGGGCTTGGAGTGAGAAAAAGAAACTCAGGGGACGGGGGGATAGGGAAATAGGAAAGCACTAGGGGAGGGAATAGAGTAGAGAGATTAGCCACTATAACAGGCAGAAAAGAAAGTTATTCGTATTGTATCAGTGAGCCAGAAAGTCAGTGAGCATAGAGAGAGAGAGAGAGAGAGAGAGAGAGAGAGAAGGGATTCTAGCCAATAGCAGTTTTCGATGTGGTTAGAGGGAGGAGCAAAAGAGTGTTTAATAGAAGCTGGGGTCTGGGTGGGCGGTGTGGGATGAAAATGAGACCCAGCAACAGCTAGTGTAGCAGCTATAGCATCTGGTAAAATGGCAGAAAAGCCGCGCTTTAGTTAAAAACTGCTAGCAGCCAATAGAGGGCCAGGGGCTGATGCAATAGCCTATGGTGGAGTAGGCAGGAGGCGGCAGGGACCAATCCTATGTGGGGCTTTCAGGTCCTTCCTAGAGCCGTACCTGAGTAGCAGAGAGCTGAAGTGGAGAGCGGGTGGCCGACTAGAGCTCTGCTCCGATGCCACAGCCACTTTCAGCGCTGAGGATCCCAGGGAAAAATCAGGTCCAACTGGACAGCCATAGAGAGGAGAGCAGGCGGCTGATGGAGCTCCGCTCCGCGCCACAACTGCTAGCAGTGGTGAGGAAATCTGAAAGTAGAAATACAGGGACAGAGTTAATAAAGGATTAGGGCTGCTCCAAGGGGCTGGCGCTGATGGTAATCGGTGGGTGTGGTAGGTAGGAGGCCCCTCCAAGTAGGACTAGGCTTGCATTTATTCAGACTAACCCACACCCCGTCATGTGTTATTCCTTTCTTATACAATGATTTTGAACAATAAATAAGCTTCATTGGCTGAGAGCTGTTGTAAATCCTAGCATATAACAGGGAAAAAGTGCCAATATGACAGCTCAGTAACAACAACAATAAATTACTACACTGCCATTGTCTGTAGAGGAACCTACCTTTGATGGCTGAGGATTACAGCATAGCATGCATTTTTAGAACAGTGCAATGGAAAATGTTTTCCCAAAAAGCTAGCTTCAGTTAAAATTAATAAATGTATTAGCATACAAATCTACTTTTCTACTTACGTGCTATGCAGTGTGCCATGAGTTTCTTCAATTTTCTCAATCCTAACCCTTACCAGGTCTATAACATTATTTCTAAGCCAAATGTGGTGGCCATCTTTTTTTCTTGAGGAAAAATACAATTTAAAACATTTATAAAATATTCACATTTTTTGGTGGAACTAATAAATGCTACTACCAAATAAAACTAGAAGATGCCTGGAATCTTTTATAGTTAAGTAAAGGTAGGTTCACATTTTTGCCCAGTTTCATTTCACTGCTGTAAGGTAAAGAAAACTGTTTAATTGTTAAGTTTAAATTCTATTGAATTGAAAATGGTGACTGTTTCCAGTCCTCTTTTTTCATTGTATAATGTGTCATATTATGGGATACTGGCACTTCTTTGGTGCATAAGTCACTTGTCCTGCAGCCTCCAGACTATCAATGCACTCGAGTCATAATGATATCGTATGATATATCATAAACTGTCATGAATTGTTGCTTAATTCTGCTTATATGTCACACATTGTCTAAAGGGCTCTATCTTAGTGCTAATTTACTGGGTTGGGGCATTGTGCAAACTGCTTTGGGCCACTGCAAATTACTCCCAACTTTACTGTTTGAGCTAGTGCAGTAAAAGTTGATAAAACCCTCTCCCCACCCATCTCAGCCCCTTCACCCTCCCCAACCATGTCCCCACTGCCATCAAACTTACCCCAAGTAATTAAAAATCCCCCCCCACCTTTTTTCCTTGCCCTTTCCTGGATCCCATCCTCAACTTCCTGTCCTTCCCCCACCCTTTTAGTGCTCGTCCATTATATTCTCTGTAACTATTTTGTTTCCTGTAACCATTCTATACCTGACTATATTGTCTGTGTATAGTTTGTATGATGACATTTATGAAAAATAAAACATTTACAAAGAAGTAATTAAAAATTAATTTAAGATTAATTTACCACAGTTTCACCAGTGGGACTGAATGCCACTAATCTCTCCCAGGATTACCGTGCAACATTTCATTTGGGAGACATTGCCAGCATGCGGGTTCACTGATCATGTAGATAAGATAATAATAATAATAATAAAAAAAGTTATTTTTAAGGCGCCTTTCCAAAACCAAGGCACCAAACAGAATTAAAACCAAACATATTGCACCATTTACAGCAGCTTGATTGAAACTGAATCATCTAAACAAACTTATGAATTATAATCATAACACCACTCAGTCGCCAAATGCTAGGTGCCAAAGATGAGTTTTTAAAGCACATTTAAATCCCTCCACAGTCGGCACTCAAACTGACTTTGGTAGGGGTAGAGAATTCAGAGGAAGGGACCTCGTGCATGAATGCCCAGGCCCACCGAAGATTTTAAACACACTCTTGGAATCTCTAACAACCCCTCACCAGCTGAGCAGAGTGATCGCCCAGGGCAGTAGGGAACCAGAAGCTCTTTCAGGTAAATAATAATAATAATTTATTTATATAGCACCTTTCAACATATCAAGGTGCTGAACAATTTGACAGTTCAAACACAACATACACAAACATATACATAAAATTGGCATACCACAAGATAAAATATATAATAATAAAAACCAAAGCATTAATAGATAACTAATTATCTAAAAAAGCCATGTTCCATAAGTAGGTTTTCAGCTCTTTTTTAAAGAGTTCCACGGAGGTGCACTGCCGTAGCCGACATGGTAGAGAGTTCCAAAGAGTGGGTGCAGGTAGTCAGGACCCAGTCCATGTAGGGTTTTATAGCTCAAGAGACTGACTTTAAAGGTGATCTGCCATTGTACTGGCAGCCAGTGCAGACCACGCAGCACCGGAGAAATATGGCAGGACCGAGAGGTTCCTGTCAAAAGCCAAGCTGCTACATTCTGCACTAGCTACAAATGGCGGATTTCTACCCCAGAAAGCCCTAGATACAGGGAGTTGCAATGATTCAAGCGGGAGGACACAAAGGCGTGAACCAATGTAGGGAGGTCGCTGGACGGAACAGGGTGCCTAATCCTGGCAATATTCCTTAGATGATAAAAAGAGGTCTTGATGATGGCTGACATCTGCACATGCAGGGTCAGCCCCTCATCAAAGATTACCTACAGGTTACGTACCTGTTCAGAGGCCGGGAGTGGCAAACTCCAAGGAATAATCCCGAGGTAAACTCACTCCCGACCCTCCATCCGGTGTCCTAGGTCCACAACCAGCACTTCAGTCTTTCCCCAAGTCCAACTTCAACCAGCTCAAATCCATCCATTCCGGGATTTCCACCAGGCAGTTATTAAAGACTGAGAGAGCTCCATTCTGGTCAGGTGCAAAAGAAAGGTATAGCTGGGTATCATCAGCATAGCAGTGAAACCTCAGCCCATACCTCCTTGCAATGTCTCAGAGGGGCAGCATATATATACTGTGAACAACATGGGGGACAACACTGATCCCTGAGGAACCCACAAGACAGAGGGATTGGGTCTGAGGAATAAATTCTGGACACCACCCTCTGAGTTCTTCCAGTGAGGAAAGATGTAAGCCACCTGAGGACTGTACCAGACAGGCCACAGATGAACCTCAAAAAATCAAGCAGAACCCCATGGTCCACAGTATCAAACGCTGATGAGAGATCAAGAAGAACCAAGATGGAGCAGTTCTTCTGCTCTCTAGCCATCAGGAGATCATTGAGCACCTGAACCAGCACTGTCTCTGTACTATGCCTCTTTCGGAAGCCAGACTGGAGGAGTTCATAGATGTCATGGATGGTTAAATGGTTCTCCAGCTGTGCAGCCACTACCTTCTCAACTACCTTTCCTAAAAAGGGAAGGTTAGTGATTAGTCTGTAGTTTGCAAGGCAGTTTGGGTCCAGGGAAGCTTTCTTCAGGAGGGGTGTTACCACCGCCTCCTTCAGGGAACTAGGAAACTCACCTGTTTCCAAGGAGCACCAAATTATCCGAGCAAGGATTGGACTGATGGAGTCAATACAACCCAAAATCAAGGAAGTTGGTCCTGGATCCAAACTACAGTATGTAGGGCACACATCCTGGAAAATCCTCATGACATCCATGAACTCCGGACAGTCAAAGGTGATCATCAGCAATGCCCGTAGTGTGCTGGCTGGAGAGCCACCCTGACGTCGGCCACCTTAGTCGCGAAGAAGTGAGCAAGTTTATCGCACTCTATTTGTGACAATGCTTTCTGAACTTGCACACAAGCTGGGTTGCACAGCCTGTCCACAGTTCAGAAAAGCTGAGCTGGTCAGTTCTGAGTGACTGCAATCTCCCTGGACAGGAACTCTGCCTTCTTATGGGTGATTGCAGATTGATAGGCTTGGTAATGGTCCATCACTCTAACGTGGTCGGCATCAAGGGCAGATCTCCGCCAGCAACGATCTAACCTTCGACCTTGTCGCCGCATCTCCCTCAAGGTCCCATCAAACCATGGAGACTGAGGGTGAAGGGAGAGAGGATGAACACGAACAGGAGCAATGACATCTAGGGCCGCTGCAATGGCCATATTATAGGCCATCACGAGGTCCTCTGGGTCGCTGTTTGCACCTGGAATGGGTGATAGGTCAAGCACTGCCATGAGGCCTTCAGAGTCAATATCTCATAAAGAGCAGTACTTGACCATCTCCACAGGGGTAGGCCTTCGGGGGGGGGTGCTAAAATTGAACCTCATGGTGTAGTGATCGGACCATTGGACTGGGTCTGTCACAACACCACTCAGCAGGTCAGGCCCTCTGCTCCCAAAGTGCCAACCTCCGAGTACAGTATTGTGAACAGTTAACAGAACAGTGTAACCCTCCTGTCTGTTTGTGTGTCCGAATCACCTTTGGTCTCAAGTTCTAGAGGGATTCAAACTGTGAACCTTATGCTAGCGTACCCAAATGTACAGGCTCAGATAATTCTGCTCCTCGGGGAATGCCAGATATCTTTCGCCTAAGGGCACCTAACCAGGTATCCCAAATGAACCCTAAAAACTCTATGAAAGACCTTAGAAAAATTCTTACCTTTTCCCAGTTTGGTATTACCATTAAGCTTATGAACAGTGTCAACTTTAACCATCTGTACTTCGCATGCAAGAGAAAGAATTTTGAAGGCACACCGGGCAGTCTCTTTAAATATAGATTTACTTAAAAATGGATAAAAAAAATATGTAAAATGTAAACACGGAACCATATACAACAAAGCATACAATCACTTAAAAGAAAACAAGGAAAAAGTACAAACTCCTACCACAATACAATTAGACTTGTTTATCTAATGTATTATTACCTTCTACAGTGCTTATAGTTAGATGTTGTTGTTTCAGAGTCCAACAGGAATGTGTCTAAAGATCAGATACAGAATAGTTTAAACTGTCTCTAAACCTGCCCCTTCCATGATGTCACCTAGCTCCTCCTTGTATATTAAAAATTATACAACCAGGATGTCTTATCACTCAGGAGGTACATTAAATAAGATGGCAGCAGCAAAAATTCATTTCCCAATACAACTCTTTAATCTTGAGTCTTTCCTTTGATGTAGTGCGGTTTCCTGCATTTCAAAGACATCACAGGACTTTTACAACTCTGCAGTTTTCTCACCTAGAGGTCATATAGCTTCTTTTAGCACCAGTTGAAATTAACGTTCCTTCCTCTGAGGACGTCATAAAATGGATATTTTACTTCCTGGCTTCAAGGCCATAAAATGGATATTTTAGTTCCTGGCATCAAAGCAACACAGATAATAAATGAGGCTATAAAATGCGACTTCTTGGAAGTTAATCACATTACAGAGATCTGCTGTTTAGCATATCCTGTCATTTTAACTGAAACCTTGGGGGGGGGGTCATCCCAGGAGCACAGAATGTCTTATGACAGACAAGCAACACTACATTTTTTTTTACATTACAAAAATCATAGAGCAATCAGAACCAGCCGGCCAAGCCTTCAGAGTCAATATCTGATAAAGGGTGGAACTTGACCATCTCCACAGGGGTAGGCCATCGAGGGGGGATGCTAAAATTGAACCTCACAGTGTAGTGATCAGACCATCTGACTGGGTCCACCCTCAAATCTGAGGCATCGATCCCCAGGAGAAAAACTAAGTCAAGGGAGTGACCATGTTTATGGGTAGCAGTGGTAACTACCTGTGCAAGGCCCAGAGATGTCCTCAACTGGAGGAAGTGTTGTCCAAATTGCGAGAGTTCATCATTGACCCAGGCATTAAAGTTGCACAGGACCATCAACCTGGGAGACTCAAATGCCATATCGATGATGAAGTCCGCCACTTCCTGACAGAATCATTTCCCATCCCCAGGTGGATGATAGATGAGAACGATCCTACAACCTATGCCTGCTACCACAGTACAGTCAAATGACACAGCCTCCTCAACTGGTACACTCGTGAGGCCCAATTCAGTCTTGAAACAGACCGCAACCCCCCTCTCCTGTGATCCAATCTCGAGCGGTGAATCACCGAGTAACCAGCTGGAATTGTGGCCTCTAATACAGGGCCAGAGGTCTCATCCAGCCAGGTCTTGGTGATGCAAGCCAGATCCACTGGATTTACAAGCTCTGCAATAATTGCAGACTTGTTTTTAATGGATCTGGCATTGCATAACACCGCTCGCGTTGGATGAACTTCCGATCCACCTGAGTTACTTGCCCACTCAATTGGGTGGTGCCCTTGGGTATGAATGAGGATCATCACCCAGCATTGTACAGGTCTTAACAATTTTTAGTTACTTACGGTGCATTTGGTGGGGGCGTTGCCTAGCTGAGGAGCTGAATGGAGGTGTTTTGGGAGAGCTCCTTCCAAATCCACCTATAATCTGCTGCATCCTTCGGCAAACCCTACCAAAAGCTGCTCAGATCGATACAACTAGAAGCTCCAATGTTTACTTTATCGAAATCTACAAAGAAACAGGCTAAATTAAAGTTTTCTCAAACTTCTAAGGAGACTACCTCCTCGCGGCATGTGGGCTCTCCTAGTGGCTCTTCAGCCCGGGAAACAGAGTTGCAGAAGAATCCCAGAACCAGGTCGGACAACTCAACCATGGACTGAGGCTACCAGAACCTAGAGAGATTAATCAGAGATTTTAAATATGATGTGGGCGCACGGATGCAATCCGGTTTTGATAACATGACTGCACAGACACAACATCTGCAACAATTAGTCAATACAACTTCCGGAAAATGTAGAAGCCCATAAAGCACGTATTGTGGAGGCTGAATCCCACATCAGTACCCAGGAGGATGCCATGGTCAGAATATCCACAGATTTACAACAAGCACTTACAGATACAGAAATGCTGAAACAAGTAGTGGATGACCATGAAAACAGAGAACGGTGCTGTAATATCAGGATAGTGGGCCTCCCGGAGGGCTTGGAGGGGACAGACTGTCTAGTCTTTATTAAACCCTGGCTACTAAAACACCTGCAAGTAGCCCCAGATCTTACCTTAGAAATCTAGAGGGCCCATTGCTCTCCAGGCCAACGACCAGCTCCAGATTAGAGATCGAGGCATTTTTTGGTCAAATTCCTGCGGTTTCAGAATCACCAGGCTATCCTCTCAGTGGCCCAAAAATCCAGGACTCCAGGGTCAATATCTTCCCAGATCTCTCCTGCCCACCCCAAGCCAGAAGGCAAGCTTTGATCGATCTTAAAAAGTGACTACATGAGCTAAACTGTCCCTTTATGATGGCCTACCCAGAGAGACTCATTGTGCACTACCCAAGAAGTTGGCACAAAGCATTCACAGACCCCGAGGCTGCCATGGAATATGCTAGAGGGCTGAAGAGATATAGAGGCGAGGAATGAGCAGAAAATAATGGAGCCTAACTACGATGATTGCAAGTTCAACTAACTCTGTTTGACTTTCTTTGTGTAACCCCTTGGTAGCACTATCCTGAGGGCTACTACACCTGCCTGCGCGGCTAGTAGCAGGTTAAGGGGCCTGAGTTCTGAAATGGGTGCCTCCACCCAGAGGTCAGGGTTGGTAGTGGTCAAATTAACATGGGCACAGCCCTCCGGGATACTGTAACCCCCCTCTTTCCCTTCTAGTGGCCTGAGCAATATACGATAATCACTTTCGCAGTACCCCTTGTACACCATACCAGTACCCACACTGTTTGCACTTACCACCAGGGCTGGTTCCTCTGGCTCGATCCTGGGGACCCCCTTTAAAACAAGGCTATGCACAGTAAATAGCAACAGTACAGTACTCTTGGCACAAACGGGAACCACAGTCAGGTTAAATGTAGAAAAACGTCAGATCCGATTTATTCAGGGGATTTGAACAAGGAAGGGACGTAATCAGGTTGATTGGCTTAAAGGCTATATTAATCAAACAGTTATGCATGTGCTTTAAGTCCCCACACAGTCACACCTCTGGGTACCCAGGTAAGGAGATGATGGGCTAGCCAGGAACATTGCAGCTGGTTGGGGCCCTGTGATGGAAGAAAGCAACATGCACAACACACACTATTTGTAATCTGGAGCCGGAGAGCTCAGTTCGTGAAAGAAAAAGCAACCAGACAATCAGATGAAAAAACTTTAGATTTAGCTGTTGTTGCAGGGAGCTACCCTGACGTTTACTCACTATACCCAATACTGGACACAGGCAGGAAGAAATCGAGACTGCAGGTTGTTGAGCTGGGGTGCCCGGAGAACTGGGGCCCACATGAATCACCGAGGCGTCATTCCTGTTCAAGTGTTGAGCAAGGGGCTGATCCCCAGGCAGGTCTCTCATCGATGGCTTTCTCTGTGCAGCGGGTAGTAGGGCTGGGCCAGTGTGGCAATGCCCAGGCCCAATGGAAATAATTTTGGATTCAGTCCGTGGGGCTGGATGCAGCTTCCAGCAAGCAGAACACAATTCAAACCACAGTGGGGAACCAAATCACGACCCACTATAAGCACACAACACATTCACATGTAAGGAAATTCCACTGTACCAGGCAAAAGGCTCTCCGGTTGCAATTACAGAGTCTCTGCACAATCCCGGAGTTCCGATTGCATTCAGCAAATCTTCGGTCTTGTTCAGGTAGGAGCCTGGTCACAATTCAGTGGCTTACTTCACTCTCCAAGTTCGGATTCCGTCCGAAAAAGGCACAAGTTTCCTTTCAGGGACGGCAGGCATGCATGCCAAAACTCAGGCCTTTCTACAGTTCTCCCAGGCGAATCTACACTGGGGCTGCTGCTTGAATCATTCAAGCTGTTATCTCTCCACTTTCCAACTCGGAACTGAAACTAGCTGCAAGCAGCATGGGAATTTCCCCAAGATCCAAAAGGTTTGGTTGGCTGATCTGTCTGTCAGTCACAACAAGGGCTACCCTTTCAGGTCATTTTAGGCGCCAAAATGCAAAAACTACAATTCCTAAAAGTTTTGACCCAACCAAGCCCCTGAAGACAGGCTCCATTTTAGAATCCCAACAGTACTGATTGACCCATTCTGACAATCCTGGGCCAAATTGGTAGCGATAAACAGAACAGAACAGTCCTTGCTGCAAAGAAGGCAGGTTAGAACAAACTGCAATATTATTACTACTCTAACAAATGAACAGCAAACAAGCGCACCTTCTAACAGAGCTCCCTTTTAGAGTAATTAAGACTGCAATCCAGGCAGCTCTTAAAGAGACAGTACACAGAGGCTATACAGGTACACTCAGGCAATACATTTAATCTGCTAAAACGCAGAACACCAGCCTGGCAGTGAGCATTTAGGCAAGCTCAAGGTAGACTTTTTGGGAACCCCATTTGTAGGGGAGGTTACACCTGTTTCCTGGGAATGGGGTTTTTGGGAGGGGACCGCTGTGGCACACAACTCCGGGGTCGGAGGCCTATCAGGGGGCGTGCTTGAACGATTCCCAGAGCTCACCCACCCCTCTGTATGGGAAGCTTGAGAACTCACCAGTCAAAGACACTGGGACTCTTTGTGCTACTGGCTCCGTTTTGTGGCCTAATTCAACTCAATCTGGGCCTAGAACCTTGTTTGGCCTGTCATAATTTGTTTTCTTCTCTGTTTCTCAGCTTTTACTAGTATTTATGGGCTGTTTTTCCCTTGACTGGGTTCTTATGGCCTGGGGGTTTGCCCATCTGCTGGGGCGGTCATCCGATGCCCTTCCAGGGTGAGTTGTGGTGCAGAGCCCCGAGCTCCTGAACACAGAAAACTCTGTTGCACTCCTGTGAATACGCTTGCCAGGGCGGGGGCTGGGAGTGGGCAGCTTTCACCTTCAGCGGGTGAACACCAGACCAGCCTTCGACACCCACCCGTGGCTTGCGGAGGTCCAAGCTATGTAAGCCAAAGCATGGAAAATCCATATAGAAGATCTATACTGAGTAGCTGACATGGGGGGGAGATAACTGGTGGGACTTTCTGCCATATTTGGAACACATAGAGCCTCTTAAGTAGTAAGCTATAGCTCCCTGGAGCACGAATGAGGCTATAATGTTTCAAACAAGCAGATCTATTGTGACAACTGGCAAAATCCATATAGTGTGGAGGGCGGGACAGATACTACGCCATTCTGGGCGGTGGGAGTGACCTCCCTCTTGACACTGCCCTGCTTTGAGCACAGACGGGCTGCTGCGATGGAATGGTAGGCCATGAGGCTCCTATGTTTTTCTCGAGGCGCCAGACTGTGGCTGGTGTTGCACACTGACTGCAGCTCTTCCTCTAAGAACACATCCTTAGACCTTGATGAAAGGATGCACACTATTATAATACATGGTTTGTCTCTTTTTTTAATTGTGGATTTGGCAGTTCACTGCATGAAAAGTAGAGGAAGTTGGTTCTTTCGAGACTGCAAGGGGGGAATGGCATGGGTGGGATGCAAGGTTGTTTAAGTTTTGAATGTGGGAGGCAGAGACCTACAAGGGCAGTACAGTTTTGGTGGGGGGTCATTTTCAGCGGATTCATTCTAAACAAGGGGGAATTGGGGAACTGTTTGGGGGTGCATTGTTTCAAGAAGTTCATGTTTGTTCAGGGGCAGGGAGGGAGGGGAGGGACTGTCGAATAGGGAATGTTAAAAACAAAAGTTATGGACGGTTTGGACAATGCCTTGATGTTGTTAGATACTCTATGTATAGGTATAGACATATAGAGGATGCTTTTCATATTTTAAGCTGATCCAATGGCTGATTTAACAGTTTTCTCATGGAATGTCAATGGATTGTAAACAGTAGTTAAGAGGAAACGAGTATGGACATATATTAAAAACATAAGAGGGGATGTTGTACTATTGCAGGAAATACATCTCACAAGGGAGGAAGCAGATAAATTGGCCTAGACTTGGGGGGGAGAGTCATTTTGGTAGCACCCTTCACATCTAGAGCTGGGGGGGGTGGCCATTTGGCTGCGGCCTGGCCTACCACATAAGGTAAACAGTTTTATAGTGGACCCCCAGGGCAGATTTGCTATTGCAGAAGTGGTTTTGGGGGGGGCAGGGCATACACTTTTCCTTCAATCTATGGCCCTAATTTTCACTCCCCGGATTTCTTTACACATCTGGGGGGTGACCATGGCCCCCTATCAGGATAACTTAGTAGTGGGAGGCGACTTTGACACCTAGCTTGACCTCAGGTTGGATCACTCAGGGACTAAAACTAAAGCTTACCGTAAAAGTGTAGCAACCCTGCAAGAATTTATATCCAGGAGAGCACTAGTGGAGGTTTGGAGACACTCGCACCCTGGAGACAGGGAATACTCATTTTATTCTCACTCACACCGAGTTTGTACTAGGCTAGACTATATACTATTCTCCCCCCTCACCTGGTCACAGATTCCATGCAGACTTTGTATGGACCCATACTGATCTCGGACCATGCTCCACTCCAATTGCATTCATCAGTAGGACCACAGTCCTCTGGGGTCCTCAGTGGAGGTTTGATCCCATCCTACTTCTAGATGATAGCTACACTAAATTTATCAATGGGAAAATCAAATAATTTATTGATAACAACAAGGATAAAGGGACACATATAAACTTTATCTGGGATGCCCTAAAGGCCTTTATTCGAGGGAAGACAATCTCTTATGCAGCTTTTAAAAAATACAACAATCCCTTAAGGAGGAGGAATACCTTACGGCTGAAGTCCAAGAATCAGAGAAGAGGGCCATGGCTCATCCCCAGCCCCAACTTGCACAAGAATTAAAGTTATTAAAGGGGAAGCTACATCAAATAGTCTCCCAAAAGCTGGAGCGAGACCTAGTGCTCACAAAATCATACACGCATTTCGAAGGGGACAAATCAGGCAAATGGTTGGCCAGTCTGGTAAAACAAAAAAAAAAGCAGAACGGCCCATATTATCCATGGCTAAGCCTGATGGCTCTCCCACCTTTGACCAGAAAGAGATAAGAGATATTTTGGTCCTTCTACTCCCAACTGTACACTACTCAGGTTCCACCTGAAGGGGATCCGGATGACTTTCTCCAGGAAGTAGACATGCCGTGTCTGAGTGAAGCCATCATGGAGAAGCTGAACTCTCCCCTGTCCCCCGAGGAGGTTAGAAAAACGGTTTTGCACATAAATAAGGGGAAGTCGCTGGGGCCCCAACGGGATCCTTGCTGAATTTTATAGGTCTACCTGGGAGGCCCTTGGTTCTATTATTGGAGAGGTCCTAGAAAATGCTCTAGTACAGGGAGAACTACCACACTCTCAGAAGATGGCTACCATAGTAGTGCTCCCTAAGCCTGGAAAAGACCCATCCAAATGTGGAACTTACCATCCTATTTCACTCCTCAATGTGGATTATAAAATCCTAGCAAAAATCTTAGAAAACAGGCTGAAGAGGGTCCTCCCAGGTTTAATCCACATAGATCAAGGGGGCTTTGTTAAAGGATGGCAAGCCAAGCACAGTCTTTGTAGGTCCATCAATGTCGTCCATAGATGGAGAAAGGGGGGCACATAGAGGTCTGCTAGCACTCGATGCTGAAAAGGCATTTGACCGCGTCGAGTGGCTCTTCATGTTTGCCGTGTTACGCAAATTTGGACTGGGTGACACTATACTTAAATGGATAGGGACCCTATATGCTGATCCACAAGGCCAGATTCTAAACAACAGCACTATCTTGACCCCTTTTGCACTGTCTAGAGGAACAAGACAAGGCTACCCCCTGTCTCCCTTGTTAAATGTGCTCATTATGGAAGCACTGGCAAATTCCATTCGGGGAAACAGAGAAATTAGGGGTTGCAAGGTGGAAAAGGAAGTCCAAGTGATATCTTTGTTTGCTGATGATATTTTGTTTATTCTTGGATAACCCTGGTGAGGCCCTCCCAGCACTGAGTAAGATATTTGAGAAATATGGCCCCCTCTCGGGACATAACATTAATTGGGATAAAAGTGAGTGGCTTCCCTTGGGGGAAAGGAAGACCTCCATAGAGATAGCTGGGACCATAATAAACCCCACCAAACATAAAATACTTGGGATCCTGCTACCAAGAAAACTCTCTCAAATTATACCAATTAACTATACAGGGAAGGGTAAGGGAGGCAGTATAGCGCAGTGGTTTAAGGCTCTGAGCTGCAAATCTGGTGCTATCCAGCAGACCAGACCTGGGTTTGAATCCCACAGCTTCCACTTGCATACTGTGTGACCCTGAGCAAGTCACTTAACTTCCCTGTGCTCCCAGGTTGCTCCTGTAAAAAAGCTTTCAGCTTAGTGTGCCACTCCTGGTTAAACAACTAAAAAAAAAAAAAAAAAACTATGGTCCCTTGATTCGGAGGCTCAAGACAGACTGCACCAATTGGAGGGCTCTGCCTCTCACCCTATTGGGATGGGTTAATCTTGTCAAAATGTACATTCTTCCAAGGGCGCTTTACCTTTTTCAGTCTATCCCAATTTCCCTTCCACAGAAGTACATCAAAGCAGTGGAAGGAGGGTGCACGTAACTCCTATGGCAGAAGAAAAACACCTAGAATCAAGAAAGAGATATTGAGGTTACCAGAGAAAATAGGGGGCCTGACTCTACCCAACATGAGCTCATACTATATGGCCGCCCAGCTGGCCCATGTCCAAGATTAAGGGTTGAAGGGGAGGCCCCAACCTGGAAGCAAATGGAAAGCAGAGGTGATCCTCACCTATACTATACTCTGTTTGTTAATTCCCTGGGAGAGGACTCCCCCAACATCTCCAACCCATGTACTAGGCCACCTGGAAAGCTTGGACAAAGGCTCACTCACTATTGGGACATAAACCGGGTCTCTCCCCAGATGTGACCCTAGGGGTGCTTTTGAAGGGGAGAGAAGGACTAACCCATAATGATAGGACAGGTCTCAGAAGGTGGGACAAGCAAGGTCTCTTCCGACTTAGTCAAATCCTTGAGGGAGGGGAGGTACACCAGTTTGGTGCCTTGAAAAGAGAATTAAAGTTACACCCTTCTCAATATTTTCTGTATCTTAGACTAAGATGCAGACTACAAGGGATCTCCACGGGGCCCCAGGATTCCCTCCCATTACAACGCTCCCCACTGGAAGAACTATTTACAAAATTCTCCAATATCAAGGGTTTTAGACCACTCAACAGGTGCTATAGAATACTACTAGGGAGCCTACCCCATGGAAAGAGTTATAAGGGCGTGAGAGGAAGACATTTACCCTGAGGGACTCACTGGAGGGGACTGGAGGGTGCTCCTAAAAAACATTTTAAAATGTTCAGTTAACAATCGCCTAAGAGACATCCAATATAACTTCCTTCTACGAACTTATCATACCCCTAAATTGGCTCACATAATAGATCCTGAATCCTCCCCATACTGTCCTGAATGTCATGCCCATGTGGGTGATTTCTACCATATGGTCTGGACGTGTCCTAAAGTATCAAGGTTTTGGCTGTGGATAATTAATATTTTATCTAAAACTTTAAATATCACATCCAGCCCAGACCCAGTGGAAATTCTATTGGGACTCCCTATACTGGGTAGTTGGAACCTAGAGGAGGACAGTTGTTGTGGAGGATTGGTAGTGGGTATGTGGGAGCTGGCTCTGTATTGGAGACTTGACCAAGTCCCCACCATAGCCTCCTGGGTTATGTCCCTTATGCAAGTAATGAAACTGGAAAGGACACAATATTTAGTTAGAGGACAACTTGGTAAATATGTAAGCAATAAGACATGATGGGGTGTGCATTACGGTGTGATAACCACACTTCTAGGGGTGTAGTTAGGCACGCGAGGGCCGAAGGCCAGTGCGATCATCCACAGGATCTGATTTATCACCGAATGCACAAACTCCTGGAGGTCTTTATTGCGCTTATAAAATTGCCCTTATTTTTAGAAGCAGTTTTTTTATTTTAAAACACATGTTTAAATAAGTAAAATAGTAAGTGAATCTGTGCTTTTAACATAAAATAGTCCTTCCGCCTATTAGTGCGAGATTAAAGTAGCGTTATACAGTATGTGCCTCCCTGCCCACTTGAGCTTCATATTCCCCTGCCAGCCGCAACAATTCACAAATGCTGTTTTCCTCATTCAAAGTATGACACATAGCCCCCTTACTTTATTTTATTCTCCTCACTCTGTAGACAAAACTAAAAGGAAGCCATAACAGAGGCTTCTTAGTTCCCCGATGCTGCAAGCATGAGTGTGGTTCAAAGCTGCCACACTCACTGACAGCATCATGAACTGCTTACTCTGTCCAAAAGCTAAACAGCAGGGTAAATCATTTACCACCATTTCCATTTGTTTATATAGTATTATTGCTTACTTTCTTCATTCTGTGTTTTTTTTTTTCTGTGTTTCCCCACATTCAAGAAATGGAATGTTTATCATGGAATACAGGAATTCAAAATTCTGCTCAGTTCCACTGGCAGAATGTTCCTCTTCTAACATACTGTATACACACACACACACACACACACACACACACACACACACATTTCTAAAGCCACAAACTTAATTATCTCACTGTCAGGGAAAGCAGAAGAGATTTCCCTGATAAACAGGTAAAATAGAATGGGGATTTTTCACTGTCAGCAAAGAAACAGTTGTAATGAAAACTATAAACAATACTTATTGTTTATAATTTGTTTATGTATGTAAGGAGAGTGTGATGATCAGGGAAACAACATTTAATTTGTTTTATTTTTTATTTAAGGTAGTTTTATTTTAGGGCCCAGTTGAAGGTTTTTGCAGTGTAACTGTAACAGCCATGTTTGTGACAGAAAATCAGTTCTGGATCTAGGGAGACTGATGGAAGATAGTTCTGGTTGTAGGAGGACTGATTTGCTTATTGTGTGATGTGGTTTAGGACCAGGATGACTGTGCATATAAAGAGACTTAATGTACAGTCAGCTGATGTCTCTTGGCCAATGAGATTTCCAGATTTTCTCATGCCATTTTATAAGAGCATATTTGGCTCCTATTGGAACAGGCCATCCAAAGGGGTTGGTTCCCAAGCTTCTGAGGCAACTGTGCAATCCATTGGCAACCCATTATTCCATGACCATAATATCATTTTATCACCACTATATTATCTGAACACCTACATTAAGATGCTAAGGGAAGCATGATTCTGTGTCGCAGATATTTTTCTGTCCCTTTTTATTATCAAGTGCTTCTTACCAATAATTAATTTTATTAGTTCCATTAATAACAGAGCCAAGGCTGGAATGTTAGATGCGAAATGCACCTCTTTTTATGTACCTGTATTTTAAAAAGCTGGAAGTGTCTCTCACTGGTTGGGAGATAAGGTATGTCTGAACATGTCCTATCTTTGGAGTTACCACCTTTTAAGAAGCCCAAAGTGGGACATTTCTTACTGAGACATGATTTTTCGCAGGACAATATGTAACCTCGACCAATGCAACAGACTTGTTTTCTCTAAATAATCAGAATTAAGACTAAGTGTTGTAGTTTATTTTAGTTGTTTCTAGTGTTTCTTATCATTCTAAGGTAGTTTAGTAAAGGTATTATAGTTTTCTAGCAAGATACAGAGGAAAGTCAGTAAATACTTTTCTACTATAATGTCAGGACATGTTGTATTTTTCATGTTTTTTTGCAGGACATAGCTGCCCAAATCAGGACTGACCTGAGAAAATCGGTACAGGTGGTAACCCTACCTATCTTAAATAAAGTTTCCAAAAAAAAAAAAAAGTGCATTTGGTGGTTGAGGAGACATGGTTGGGGAGGGTGGCGGAGCTGAGTTAGGTGGAGGAGCGTTTTACTAAACTTTATATGGGCTGTGTCCGGGACAGGAAGATCAATGTTGTGGGGGTGGGTGGGTAAAGAACTTTACAAACATAGAGTAGGAGAGAGACCACTGCTGCCACTAGGCAGAGGTGGGGGGATAAAAAAAAACTAAGGAGGACCACCCTGTATCCTAAAGCAATGTAAGAAATGGTCCAGGGAAAATCTCTGCAGGGCATTAGAAATGGGGCCTGACTGCCCCAATGTGAAAACAAATGATCATGCATGAACCCTGTTCTATATTTATTTTCTCTTTCTTTATTACTAAGGACAGGTGTTTGAAAATAAGGTCCTTGTCCCTCAGACATCTGCACCTGATGTCTGTCCACACATGATGCCATAATCCTCTGTTTACGAATCACAGTTGGTTACCATGGAAATGTTTATGTCATCACACAAAGTAGGTTATGACACCATCTGTAGACAAGCAGCAGGAACAGATGAATTCTGGGAGGCAGTATAGCATAATGGTAAGAGCACTGAGCTGCAAACCTGGAGAACTGGGTTTGAATCCAACAGCCACCACTAACATACTGGGTAGCCATGAGCAAGTCACTTAACTTCCCTGTGCTCCCAGGCTGCACCTGTAAACAAGCCTTGGCTTAGTGTGTCTTTTCTGGCCAAAAACTGTGTCAAGGGCAAGGATCCTGTTTCCATGCAGATCTCCTTAGTAATAAGATTAAGGGAAGATATACAAACAGGAAATGCAGGAAATCCTACTACTGTAAAATTATGTCGCATTTCACACATTTTCACAGAGGCATCCAGGGCTCTTCAAAGAGGGAATATTAATAAGAATAAGCTGCCCCTGATTGGCAGATTAAGTGACAAATTAAACAGTTACGTTACTGTATCTGTTTGTATTCTGAATTTATTTGCTTGATCCCGTCATTCCCCTGCCCCGACATCAGGGATATGGCAGTCTGACATGAACTGCTGTAACCCTCATTCCACTAACTTGAAAATACAGACAAAAAAAATGCCCTGGCGTGCTCCCCAGGCCTCCATGCTGATTGGGAGGGCTGAAGTCAGCTACCTTCGGGAAGGGGAGGCAAAACACACAGGAGCAGCTTAATTAGAGGTAAGGAGGACTTTTGACAGGAGTGCCATAGCGCTGACGCTGTACTTCACTGGAAACCTTGGTATCATGTACATCATGCTGTGGCTGGCCTCAGTGTCTGGCCATGCTCTCCTGTTGGCCCCATCCAACCACCTGCATAGTTATGTGGGTCAGCAGTGCCATCTGAGAATGTGTAGAGATCTCTGCATCTGTGAGGAGGGGCCTCCACGTGTCAGGGGCCTCCTTATGCATCCACATAGGGGTGCATAGGGCACATTGTCTCGTACCTTCGGCTGCATCGAATACTTATTATCACTGCAGTGACACCACAGTAGCATTCAGAAACACACTATTCTTCAACATTCTGTGTGGTACATTGCCCAAAATGATTAGGCAGCAGCACTGCAATTAATGGCATGATCACACATGCATGTGAGTCTAGCACACAAATCACAAACTGTGTTGTGCCAATCAGTTTTTATAAACTATATGGAAGAAATGGACAGTGGGGCAGTGTGGTCTAATAGTGTGGGCACTAACTGGGGAAATGGGCGATCACAGGTTGAAACCAAGACAGAGCTACATATTTACTGTGTGACCTTGGGCAAGTCACTTAACCTCCCAGTACTCCAGTCCACCCAGCTGTGGAAATGGACAGAAGCAGGACCACTCTGAAAAGAATATACTGCATCTCAGCTGGGCTATCTGGGTAAATAAACTGTAAAAATGGGTAAAATCAGGACCCAGTGTGAAAATTAGATAGTGCATATCTGTTGGGTTATCATAGGTAAATAAACTGTAAACATATGTAACAGGAGGAACCCACTGAAAATGAGACATTACAGCTCAACTGGGCTATCCTAGGTAAGAAGAAGAAACAGCATTTATGTAGTGTTTTTCATACACATTGTATTCCAACATGCCTTTTTTTTTAACTTTTTATTATTCAGATTTTAACTTATATACATATAGGTCATCAGTTTTCGATTTTACACAATACCTTTACAACTGGTCAGTTAATACAAACAGTTTTAGAGGTCATCTAGTTTATCTACAGTAAATACAGTGTTTGTTTCAGCAAGTTTGCTGCTCCCATAAGGGTAGTAATCTAACTGTGTCTAATCTTAAAAGACCACAGGCTAATTATTTTAGTCTTAACAGTAAGCTGGATACCAGGACATCGAACTGTTTACTTTGCACCTTTCCCCTCTAGTCAAGTCTCGCAGTTTCGTACCTCCCGACCTATTAATCATAAGGGCCCCAATCATATGGGGGGGGGGGTAACCAGGCCAGAGATCCCTTAATGGCAAGACTCACACTGCAAGATCTGAACCTCCAAGAAACTCCTAGGATGTCCAAATTACGGCACAAAAGCGGGGTCCTTTAGCATGTAATACAGCAACCAATGAGTCCATCTAACCGAGAAGAGCTCTCCACGCTCATTTAGATTATGTGTAATTTTTTCCATGTTATAAATTTGCCTAGTAATTTCCCACCATTTCTGAATGGTCGGAACGTTTGTTGTTAGCCATTGCCTGGTAACTGCCTTTTTGGCTGCCGTAAGAAGCAGTGTGAGAAGGTACCTGGTATTTGGTCCCTGAAATGGCTTAGGTATTATGAGGAACAAATACAGCTCTGGGGTCAGCTGGAGCTGTGGGTCTAGGAGTTCCCGCAACTGCACCTCGAGTTGTTTTAAGTAGCTGGAAAGTACCGGGCAAGTCCACATAATATGAGTCAGGTTAGCCTCCCGTTCACCACATTTTCTCCAGCAAACCGCTGATTTGCCTGATGAGTAGTGTTTGAAGACCTTAGGAGATCTAAAATAATGAATTAGAGCTTTCCAGGCAAATTCTCGCCAGTGGTGTGAACTCGTAACTCTGGAAGCGTAGCGACATGCCATTTTCTAGTCTGAAGTGGATAAACGGACACCCGACTCCAACTGCCATTGTATGCGGATGTTTTCAGTGAGAACATCGCCTTGTGAGTTCAAAGCTTGATGGTATAGGGAGATCATGTGCTCCTGCTTCCCCAGTTTATTCAGTGTAATTTGACATTGGATTAATGGCGTGTGGTTTTCTGGATTTCGTAGGGGAAGAGGCAGGCCTTCCAGGTAATGTTGAAGTTGTAAATATCGGTAAAAGTCTCTGTGTGGTAAACGGAACTTTGTCTGGATTTCCTAATACGCCCAGATTTTCCCTTGTGTCTTTATTTGTGTCAGGTATCTCAACCCCAGTGTGTCCCATGCACCAAACCCAGAGTCCAATGTATTGGGGGGGAATCTGGTAATGCCTGAATTGGGCACACTAGTGGCAAATAGGGTAGTAAGTTGTGTGCCTTTTTCAGGGAGTTCCAATTTCGAAATTGGTCTGTTAACCAAAGATTAGTAGCTGGGCAGGCCGTATCTGCCGTCGCCTGACAGTATAGTGCCCGAAAATATGTTGTGTCGATCATGAGTGCCTTCTCCATTTCTATCCAATGTGGGTGAGAATTGTTATTTTGTCTGGCCATCACATGAACCATGGTTATTGCTTGTTGGTAGAGCTTTAGGTCGGGAAGTGCCAGGCCCCCGTCTGTGCGCGGAAGAGATAATATCTTAAGTCGCACCCGGGCTCTACGTCCAGCCCATACAAAATTCCGTGTTAGGTGGTTAATTTCTCTGAAGGTCTTTGGGGGCACTGATAGGGGGACATTTTGGAAGAGATATAGTGCTCTAGGAAGAGTAATCATTCTGATTAGTTCTATTCGCCTCACAAGGTTCAGAGGTATGACAGACCATGATTGCAGGTCCTGCTTTAGTTGTGTAATGAAGGGGGAGTAGTTATATCTATAATAGTTCGACCATTCCTGTGGTATATATATATGCCTAAGTATTTTAATTTTGCCAGGTTCCATCTGCCTGATAAAACCTCCACAACTTTTTGTGTGGGGGCATAATTAAAAGTGAGTATTTCAGTTTTAGTCAGGTTAAGTTTATAGCCTGAAACCCTGCTGTAGTCATCTAGGATTCGGTGTGTCGCTGGTATAGATTGTTCGGGGTTTTGGAGGTATAGGAGGATATCATCTGCGTATAAGGCAACCCAATGCTCCGCGTCTCCAAAGTGAACTCCCTGTATTTGGGGCGAATTTCAGATTTGTTGTGCTAAGGGTTCTATAACTGCTGCGAACAGTAACGGGGATAATGGACAGCCCTGCTGTGTGCCTCTTTCAAGTTGAAAATATTCAGAATGATGCCTGTTCACTCTTACACATGCCTGGGGGGTGGAATATATATTTTGTAGGACTTGAATAAAACCCCGGGGAAAACCGAACTTGTCCATAACAGAGTATATGAAGGGCCAAGTAACTCTGTCAAAGGCTTTTTCTGCATCAAGATAAATTAGCACCGCTGGTGTATTTGTGTCATTCATCTGGTCCACAAGATAGAGAGACTGTCTAATATTATCCGTATTAGTGCGAGTTCTTACAAAACCCGTTTGGTCTTTGTGTATTAAGGCGGGGAGGACTTGGTCCATACATTGGGCTAGTATACTATGAAGAGTTTGTAATCTTGATTTAATACCGAAATCGAGTTGGTATGATGCGCACTCTTGGGGTTTTTTCTCTGGTTTAGGGATCACCGATATAGTTGCATAGGACCATGACTCGGGGGGGGGGGGGATTGCCCTCCAAAGTAGAGTTAAAGACCCGGTGAAGGGTAGGGAGGATCTGAGCCCTGACGGTTTTATAAAACTCCGCCCCGTATCCGTCAGGTCCTGGTGCTTTCTGGGATTTGGAATTGGCTATGGCCCAAGCTATCTTGGCTATTGCTATTGGTTTTATGAGGGAGTTTCTTCTTTCTTCTGTAAGGGTTGGTAAATCGAGTGTTCCAATGTATGAATTCAGGTTATCTGCGGAGGGGGTAGACTCTGGGGTATACAGATTCCTACAGTACGCCAAAAAGGCACCAGCAATGTTGTGTGTCTTAGAGAGGGGGTAGCCTCCAACTGGGTGCTTTACGGTCATTAACGTTGCACCCTTCCTCTGTCTACAGATTTGATATGCAAGCATTCGCGTGGCCTGTGGCCCAACCTCGTAATATCTCTGTTTCAGAAATGCAAGTGCTATTTCGGTTTGTTGTAACGTGAGTTTATCTAATGCTTGTTTGGTTTGCTGTAGCTGGGGGAGGAGGGATTCATCGCCTTGTTGATGTGCCTGCTGTAAAAAATGGAGTGTTTCCTCAAGTTTAGCTCTGTATTCTCCGCGTTGTCTCTTTTTTTGTGCTGCATACTTAATTATGTGTCCCCTCAGAACTGCTTTAATTGTGTCCCAGTGCACCGAGGGGGTAGTGTCAGGGGCTGGGTTATCAGCCTCAATCTCAGATATCTTGTCTGAGATGAAATTCTTGAATTCTTTGGACCGTAAATAGAAGGGGTTTAGCCTCCATTGGGTGTTTCTAGGTTGGACCCCCACATCCCACTGTGTGATCACAGGTGCGTGGTCTGAGATGGAGATATCTCCCAATTGCGCATTGCATACTGAATATAACTTTTCAACCTGAATGTGGGCGTAGTCTATACGAGAATATGTATGGTGGACCGATAAATAATACGAGTAATTTCTCGACTGCGGGTGTAATTTTCGCCAGATGTCACACCACCCCATCTCCATAATGAATTTATTAAAACATTTTTGAGTTGTTAGTTTTTGTGGTCTCCCCCTAGAGGAATCTAGGTTAGGATCCGCCGTCAGATTAAAGTCCTCAGCCATCATGAGGGTGCTTTTGGTGAAATTCACCAACTTATCCAGTAGGGGTTTCAGTTGTGAGACAGTAATACCCGGCGGGAGATATACACTAGCTAGGGTAATTTCCTCATTGTTAAGCTTTCCTCAGGTAAGTGCTATCCGGCCCTCAGGGTCTGACCAAGTCTGTTCTGGCTGATATGGTGTATATGGTGGAATAATTATAGCAACCCCTCTACTTCTGCCTCCCCTGTAGGAGGTGTAAAAAGCCTGTCCTTTACTTAATTTAGCTAGTTTGGCATGTTCCGTTAAAGTCATATGGGTCTCCTGGAGGTAGATGATATCTGACTTAGTTCTTCTGAGATATGCTAATGCCTTGGACCTTTTAATAGGTGAAGGCAGGCCGTTTATGTTTAGGGAGAGCAATTTTAATTTTGGTGAGTGCATCACTACCTATGATTGTGAAGCTGGCACATTGGCACCCCCGCCCCCCCATTGGGTGCCCACAAGACCCGCATATTTTGCAACTGCAAAGACCAGAGACAGTTCAATGACCTGTTTACAAACATAACAACAAAAAACATATAAACATACAACATAGATTTAAGACAAAGCCTATGAACCAACATGGCAATAAACATATATATAGAACAGTTGGTACTTCCACAAATCTGGGCGATGCCCTGATTATTGGTAGAAGCCAAGGTCCTACCTATTCGGCCCTCTTTTTACTTGAGGACCTTTAGAAACCTAAGGTGTCCAAAAGGGAAAGGGGTGATTGGGGCCGGTGACGCAAACCATGAGACGTTGACTCCCCCGGGATTAGTCATGTAGGGGGAGCACGCCACATATGTTAAAGGACAAGATCTCTAAAAAATTGTATGAGTTTTAGCAGTCCCCCTCTGGCCACCCACCCTTGTATTTGGCCTGATGGAATCATCAAAGGTGGAAAAAGACCCCCCTCCGCAGCTCTGGGGTGTATTCCCCAGTTCACCTCCTAATATACATAGAAGCTCCCCAGGACATGGGTCCTGTCATACGTTCAGAGTACAGTAATCAACTCGTGACAAGCAGCTCCTGCTAAGTGCAGAAAAAACATTACTCTCCCAAGGAGTGTTCCAGAGTGACTAGGCTCCAGTACGAGGGTGCGCATAGCCACCCAGGCATCACGGGGGCCAATAGACCCAGCCGAAAATGGCCACCAGCCGAACCTGGCCTGTAGACCAGGCTCTGCTGGGAGGTAACTGGAGCCCGCATTCCCAGTCTGGTCTCAGTTCTCCAACCAAGGCTGACAAGATATACAGAGAACCCTCCTTAATAGAATACTTCACTGCTGTTATCCCTCCCTCTTCCCCCCCCGAAGTCTCAGATACATCTTCCCTAGTGATGCTTGTAATTACTGTAGTCCTTATTATTTTAATTTAAACCTTTGATTCTCCCCACTCTCTTATTTCAATTCTCCTCTTCTTCCCAATCGCTTGCATTTGCTGGGTCCCTGTTTGTGAGGTGGCAAGGAACCCGAAGGCAGCAACCCCACCACTTGTTCACGACAGTTTCCCCATGTGCAGTCAAAGACTGGGCCTTGGTGTCTTCACCTCTTGGTAACTGGGATAGGTCACTCTCCTGGTGTCCCCCTCCTCGATGAGTATTAGTACCTTAAACTAGGGAAGGTGGCCACCCAACCTGCCAGCTATACATCTGTGGTCACCAGGATTCCCCTCCTTCCATCTAGAGGGGTCCATCATGGCGAGCTCGGGAAGGCGTGCAGCTAAACCGGAAATGCAGTGATGTCCAATTCAGGGGCTAGTCAATATAACATTGCTGTTACCCTCCCCTTCCCTCCATGTGGGAAGATAAATGAATAGTTTGGGGTTCCATTAATTACTGCCCAACTCCAGGGGTCCATGGACCTTCCAAATCCCCAGTCTAATCCAACCAATCAGGTGATTTCACTGCTTAGCAGTCCCAGCCGAGTTTGGCAGAGATAAGGAAAGTTTGTCATTCCCTGGCCCTTTCTCCCCCCCCACCAAGGTACCTTACCTATCTCAGCAGTTATCACACCATTATCATTCCTCCATGTTACATCCACTATCCTCTAACTCCCCCAATCCTCCTGGAATTTATTTACTCTTCTGCGACAGGTGGTAATCAGAGGTATAGGTCATGCAGTCACGCACCATAGAGTTTTACGCTATTGTTCAAGAAGCAGGGAGGGGGGTGTGGGGCTCTTATGAGCTCAGAGCGTACCTGTCCACAAGAACGGATTGGGCTGGCCTAGCCTCGGCCAAGATCTATGGAGAAAATCTATGCCACAGTGTGGCATGTGCTACCAAAGGGGGCTGCAGCCTGTGGGGAGAGCCGACCCAGACAGCAAGGGTATGAAAGGCAAGCTGCGAAGGTAGGCCGAACCAGATCCAGGCAGCCGTGAGCTCCACCAGTAAAGGAGGGCTTTACTTCCCCCTCTGCTCAACCAACTCCAACATCCATCCCATTTAATCAAATTTCTCCCTGGAATGACAACAGTGAAAACATCCTGCATCCCTATATCCCGTGATCAATTCTACACCTTAAGCTGATTTCCCCCTCCCCCCCCAAAGTGTAGTCTTATAGTGGTTGATTAAAGCCGTTAGGTGACTATCTGCACCCTCCATCTAAAGGTGTTAGGGGTTAGCCGCTTCACTGTCATCCACTTCGTGGGGGGTCGAGCCTTCTCCGCATCTAGTCTGGGATTAATTTTGCAATTTACATGGGAGTTATGGAGGGAGGCTTGTTTCAGCTCCATCCCTACCACGGCTCTCTGGACTGATACAGGCACTAATGACCTCCCCAATCAGCACTACATGTCATTAGCTAGTTATATGTTTCATGAGATAGCCATCAACTAACAGCAGTGTTGACTTATGGGCCTTCCCCCCTCCCTCCCTCCGCACAACCCTCCTGCATCCCAGAAAACCCTCTTATGGACCCTTCCAGTCCTCGAAGGCTATTCCTCAGAAACTTTCCCCATTACTTAGCTGACAGACTGAGATTAGGTTGACCAACGAAATGCACAAGGCCTGTCAGTGGTTTTCCTTTCTTCCCCCGCTAATTAGTGAGCAGCTCCCATTCCCGGGCACAGCTTGTAATAACTCCAGCCTGCATGTCTCCCGCTTTAGTGAAAGCGAAAGTACGATTCTCCACGTGGTAACACACCGCGTGCTTTCGAGCTGTCTCCACGCACAAGCCAAGAGAACATTACCAGCGCTCTGGTGTGCTGCCATAAAAGGACCAAGACTTACCACACGAGGTAAACATACAACCAGCCATTATGCAACAATAATTCCTGTTACTCGACCTGTGCCCAGAGAAAGCAGTAGACTTCGGGAGTGCCCAAGGCAGGGAGATGGTCGCCAAAATGTAAATTTACAAAGAGAGCTCCCTCCCCCCTTCCCCCCACTGCCTACTCGATCCCCCCCAGGTTCCCTTGATTAATCCCACTCTTACTTATTCCCCCCAGCAGATTAAGTCACAACAGCTTTAGTCAATTATAGAAAGGTTCCTGTATATTGAGCACCAAGTCCAGTGAGGTTTCCCAAACAACCACACAAAACCTCCGGTAATACTTGCGGTTTAGTGCTCAGGTGGCTGCTCTCTGGGTACCCTTATTATGTCCTGAATGTTTCTGGGAGCTGGTCTTCAAGGAGCTAACAATGTTCTGGAGGGCTTCAGCTCCCTGCCTTCTTCGTGCCTCGCGCTGCCCGACAATCCAAGCCTTCTGGGCTAATTTTACTGCAATTGAGACTGTGTCAGTGGCGTTCTGTGGTGAGATGGCAATTTTTCTGGCTCGTAGCTCCGCTATTGCTGTGGCTGCAGACTCAGATAGGATGGGTCCCTCCATGAATTGGACCATCAGTTTAGCTGGGTACAAGGTATGAAAATGGATTCCTGCACCTTTAAGAGCCTTCATCAAGAGGAAGTACAGCTTTCGTCATGCCATGACCTCGGGTGCAAAGTCATTCTCAAAATAGAGCCGAATATTCCTGAAGTGCACTTTGCCCTGCTTCCATGCGGTGCAATACAGTTTCCTTCTCCTGGTGTCAGAAAACTTAATAAAAGTTGAGCATTAGCGTGCTCTGCCGCGAGGTTTAGGCCCCAGCGCGGGTGGACCTGCTCCATTTCCAAGGTAATATTTTCGGCAGGGAGGGTTTCCTTCAGCAAGCTCTGCATAAATGTAATGAAGTCAGCATTTTCAGAGCCTTCCGGGAGACCCGATAGTCGAATGTTGTTTCTTCGGCTTCTGCACTCAGCGTCTTCAGCCCGTTCCTGCAAAGCCTGGATTTGAGAGTGCAGCTGAGTGATGGCCTTCTCCGCGTCGTCAACCCACCTGTCTGTCGTTGTCAACTGTTCTTCAAATCCCTCCTGTCTTTTTTCCACTTTGCTCAGGTCTGTTCTCAGTGCTGCCACGGTCGATCTCATTTATTTTCTAAACTCTCATATCTCGGAGAGCATCTGGGTCATTTGCCTCTGTAATATTGTGTGGGGGATGCGAACAGTCCGGGAAACGCTAATGTGGGAGGCCGATGAGGCCTGCAAGTCTCCGCTGTCAGATTCTTCAGCCAGAGATCTGTCCGCATCCGCTTGACTGGTGGGTTCAGTTCTGTTTGCTCCTCACTTCTTAGGCATCGTGGATCGCTGGACAATGTCAGAAATGCTGTTTTTGTAAGTTAAGCCTTAATTAATCAGATGTATTTTTGAAAATCGCAGGGGAGCCTTGCGTCTATGCAGCTCATACAATCATGACGTCACCAGAAGTCCATTCCAACTGGCTTTACAAGCAATGCTAGACTGGTAGTGAAGTGACTGCATGTTTAGTGGCAGCCATTTCGCACATTAACACCCACACACAGTCTTGGACAATTGCGTGAACCATTTTTTTTTTTTTTATGGGAACGGGAATATTGGCCAAGGCACTGTGGAAAGTCCCCTACTGTTTGCAAAAAGTGCCTTGGGTTCTTTTAATTCCAAGACTTCCACCTGAACACCCACCAGGACAACACCAAGATGGGTAGAAGGGACCTTGGCTTAAATAGCTAGTAGAACCCTAAATAGCAGGAACATTTTGTAAATTTTTAGTAGTAGCCCGTTATAACTTTTTATTTCTGAAATATTTTTCTTTTTCCATTTGTTCATCAGAAAGTCTTCTATGTGACAGTATTATGTTGGATGTGTGGAATAGCACTCTGCCTGGCAGCTGACACATCTGTTTCTATCCCTCCCCCACTACATCATTGTTGTCAATGCACAGGTCAGGAAGCACAGGAAAACCAGGAGTAGTTATAGAATTCGCAAAAAGTGTTTATTAGTACTAGCAGTAACATTAAAAAAAAGTTCAGAATAACTATTTAAGAAGGCAAAATAAACAGAGAAGATACATCTGAGTTTTTCTTCAATCTCTGTGTGTCCCAAAACATTTTAGCTTTCTCTTATAAGTCTTTGCAACCCCCCTCCTTAACAAGCATCCTGTTTTTTTTCTAAAATGTTCTTGTATGTTTCAGGCAGGTGCAGCAAGAACACAATGTCCCAGAACTGAGGCCCCTTCTCCACAGCTTCTGAAAGAAGGCTTAAAAACTGCTCTCAGACTAACCCCTTGAGTTCCCAATAGCTTTTTGCAATCATCCCAAATTATAATTATATACATTTCAACAGTAACACTGTATAATTTCTAAACAAAAGGATCCAAATATCAGTTACATTTCCACATAATAATTTGTATATATTTTTATACCAGCAGATATGCAAGGGAGAAAAAGACAGAAACAGCAAGGGAAGACTGAGAGACAGTGAGAAGCAAAGAATTGCGAGACTGTTGGGGTGATCAAATCCTAGGTCTCACGATAAAATTTGATTGCTCAACCAGACAGACAAGAGACAAGAAAGGAAAGAACAGAACAGATCCCTGCATTCAAACTCTCCATAACAACTGGGACAGGGTTCTATTCAACCCTGTCACAATCATCAGCACTGTGACCTTACTGACTGTGACATCACAGGTAATTGACCTGGCAGCTACTGAGTAGCTCTTCCTAAGTAGCTGTGATGTCACAGTCAGTGAGGTCATAATGCTGATGATGTAGTTGGAGGAAACAGAAGTAGATATGTCAGCTGCCAGGCAAAGTGTTGTTCCACAGATCACACCTACTAACATTGGGTAAAAAAAATATTCTACTTACCTAAGGGGAAAAGAAAAAACACCTCAGATATGAAAGGTAATAGCTGACTGCTTTTAAAAAACTAATATTAATTTCAGGCAATACACTAGCTCTTTAACATCTCATCCGAAGGACAGCACAGCACACCCTTAATACTGCACTGGGGTGCCAGCATTTTGTTATGAGCCCAATCCTTGTGTGGGACTAGAACCCACAACCTTCTGGCCCACAGGCAGATATGCTACCAGCTGAGCCACGCTGACACCAGGTAAATCATTTGTAAAAATAGGTAACAGCAGAACCCCACTAAAAATGAGATATACCTCAGCTGGGCTATCCTAGGTAAATCTATAAAAAATAGGGAAAGCAGGACCAGACTGAAAATGAGATCTTGCATATCAGTTGGGTTATCATGTAAACATTGGAATTTGCCAGTAGAAGAAGGCCTCACAGTCTAGTGAGTCTGCTTGATGCGGAGGCAACACCCACAAAGATAATGCAGGCAGCAAAGCAATTATTAGAGATGGACAAGGCAGCGGTGACCCAATTAAGTTCTGGTCCAGATGCCCTGAACTTGCCTCACAACATCCAGAGCCCAATTTGAGTCGGCCAGCTCAGAGATGATCCAAATGTAAATCCAGGCCAGGACACAATGCTAGGGTTTCGACAACCTGGATAAATAGTTTCCAAAAATGGGTAACAGGAGGACTCCACTGAAAATGAGATATTACATCTCACTTGGGCTATCTTGGGTAAATAAATGGTAAAAATGGGTAAAAGTTACAACTCCACCAATAATGAGATTGCATATCAGCTGGGCTATCCCAGGAAAATAAATTAAAATGGGTAAAGGCAGGACCCCACCAAAAACAAGATACTGCATATCAACTGGGCTATCCTGCCTAAATAAACAGTAAAATAAAACAAAAAATAGGTAGTGAAATAAAATGAAAAATAAACACAAGGCTGCATGCACTACTACATCTTGGTGGGAAGCTGCCCTGAGTAAGATCTTTGCCAGATGTAACCCAGGGCAGATCATGGAGTCTAGCCTCCATGTACTGTATGGAGCAGTCTGACTCTTCCATCTCCAGGTCCTTCTGATTACTCATCATGCCTTACCTCCTGGGCAGCCCTCTCTCCAGCCTGTACAGCTCCATCCATATATCCACTCCATTTTGTGGCTGTCTCTGTACCGGCAAAGAATAACCTTCCAAATGGCTCTCGCAGGACTCTGTAGGGTGTAAAATAAAATGTATTTGACATTGTCTGAATGTAATAAGCCAATTTCTGTCCCCACCCATCAGCACCCATACCTAAAGAGACAATGCAGGCAGTAAGGTAATTATTAGAGATGCACAAGGCAGCGGTGACCCAGTTCATTTCCGACCCAGATGTCCAGAACTTGCTCCACAACATCTGAAGACCAGTTTTGGTCAGCCTACCTCAGAGGGGTCTCAATCTAAATCCACGCCAGGCCAAAATGATAGAGTTTCGGGAACACACTGGCAGCCAGCTCTGATTCTTGGTATTCTGAGAAAGAAAGGGACTGCAAGAAGCTTATGCTTGCCAAGTAAGCCTGATAGCACAATTGCTAGATCCCAAACCAGTATTCTGAGGACCAGGGTTCAATTCCAGTCAGGAGACAGAGCATGTCTTTCTTATTACAATCTGCATTTCAGGGCCACTTGTTGGCCAGTGACACCTAGTAACGCTGCTATCCCAGCAACCCCGGGTTTGGAAGCAAACTAAGGTGGTCAGATGGATGGCCAGGGCTGGTTCAGGACTGGCTACACTATTTCAGGAGTCTAGGCTCAATCGGGAGGTGGAACCAGCATGAAAACTGCCAGCCGATGTGGGCTCAGATAGCCCAATTTCAAAAACAGGGCTTTGAGAGATTTCGGTGTGCATTTCAGACCAGGCTGCCAGCGCCGGCAGCAGGGAGGTAGATTATACTAATTTCACACAACTATGAGAGTAGTAGTAGTACATAAAGAATAGTGGAATAATGTCTGTGCAGGTGTGTGTTATGAGTATTTTTCATATACCTGAGCTGTGTGATAATCCATAAATCCCACGAGCGAAGCTCAAGGGGTTTATGAGATTATCACACACTGAGGGTGTGTGAAAAATCCTCATAACACAAACTTTGCACAGGCATTATTTTTTATAATAACTGGTGCAAGACTTCAGTGGAGAAAAACTGTATTTGTACGAGCGTGTTCCTGAGCAGCTGCCATACTCGGACAAATACAGAGTGCTCTCTTTCACGTTTCAGTGAAGTGAGAGCACAAGGAGGAAAACATTGTAATAAAACGCTATTAAGTTATTATGGAATTCAGCGGGTTATTACGGTGTTTTATCAAGACTGGAAAGCCAGTCATTACAGGGGGTCACCAGTTAGTATACCCTCATATCTTGTGAATACTATTTGTTTTCTTGTCAGCAGACAACTCTTTCCATGTAGTTGTTGGGGATAGTGTATATGTGTTTGACTTAGTTTATTTTCACTGCTCATGCCAGTTCCAGTAACTAGCTTGGGGATCTCAGTTGTCTGCTTGTTGAAATCTCTTTGTGCCCGAGAGCTGCATTAGCATATGAGAAAATATGTAGCAGCACCCTTTAGACGCCACAGAATGCTTGTCTGCTTACTTAGAATTCAACCCAACAAGTTACAGCAAGGTGTGAACTGCCACATTTACCTTCAATTAGCTTAGCAGGCTGTCTTAGATGTAATGCAGGGTTTTTCCTTTAAATTGCATTCAATCTGTGTGTTTCTATAGAGTTTTTTCAGGTTATGTGTACTTTCAGCATAGTGATACATGGCGTAAATAGGTGCTGTGGCATCATGTTCTCATGTGCTAATGCAGCTCTCAGGGACAATAAAGATTTCAACAACCAAAAAATGGAGACCCCCAGGTTAGTTATAGGAGCTGCTGTGAACAGTGAAAACAAATTAAGGCAAACACCTATATCCCCAACAGCCACATGGAAACAGTAATCTGTTGACAAGGAAACAAATAACATTTACAAGCTATGAGGGTATACTACTCCTTTAAACATTTTTTTTTGGCTCTACTTACAGGAGCGGCTGCACAAACTCGGGAGTTGGGGCTCAATCAGGAGGTGGGACCAGGATGAAAAGAGCCAGCCAATCAAGGTGCAGATAGCCCACTAGACCAGCTATAAATTTCCATCCACCTAACGTGTCCCCCGCATGTACATGTCCCAGCACGCAAGTGGAACAGCATAGGAGTGGAACAGGTGTAGGACTGCTGTCATAGGCATTAGCAGCAGGAGGAGGAGGAGGAGGAGGAAGCAGGGGTCTCTGCTGATCATATAAGGTAAGGTACCTGTTCACTACTGTGTGGCATTTGCTGCTGGTAAGGCTAGAAGGTCAAGGGTAAGCCAAAACTTGGACTGGGTGCACCATCCTATCTAGGGTAGAAGTATAAATGGATTTAAACAGGGTACAGGGGGAACACTAATAGCAGCCTATCTAGGGTCAGGTAGCAAGGGGTTAGGGGAAGGTGAAAGTGCTGCTACCACAAAAAGAAAAAGCAGAGATGGATGGGGGGGGGGTGTGAAGGAAGGAGGAAGACTCTTCAGACAAGACAGAACTACTTGTTGAGAGGGGTAGAAGGGGCAAACCCTATCTAGGGTAATACAAACAGGCACAGCAAAAAAAAAAGGGGGGGAACTAGAAACACTATTAGGGTAAGGGTACAAAAATATTTTCAGGTAACTCAGGGAGAGTAGGAATTGGGAATGCTGGGAGTGGTGCAGTACAGTGGCTGTGGGGTAGCAGTTTTCAAAGAGACCTTCTGGAGACTGTGATTCTGCCCCATCTGGACACACATCTCTAGGTCAAAGAAAGAGGTTGCTAGACTCCAGGCTGAGTTGGCTAGGATTCAGGGAATCTCCTCCTCCACCCACAGGCCACCGAGTCTGCCATTGTTACCTCAGAGGATGTCAGGGAGGAGGAGGAGAAGGAACGACTGGACTATGGTGGGCTGTGGAAGGGTGAGGGTGGTGACTCAGAGGCACATTCCTCAGTCGGTGTCACTATGTAATTCCTATACCACTATGGCGGGGGTGGGACTGCTGGGAGGAGGCACCCAAGGTAGTAATGAGGGAGGATATGGGGAGTTCTTCATAGTGGAGATCCCAAGGAGGGTAGTATAGAACCTCAGAAGAGGAGGAAGCAACTTCTGGTGTGGGACTTGATTGTGACAGGGAGAGATTTGGAAATAGGATGGGGGTGGAGAGGGAAGTTACGTGTCTAAGTGGAGCCACAGTCCAGAGGGATACAAAAGAGATCATAGTGATCGCTAGGGCAGCGAGATGGAAGGGGGAACTGGATGTCATTGTCCACCTGGGGACTAATGACCTGGCTAGGGGTCGGGACTGGGATAGTGCAGGTTGTGTTTAGGAAGCTGGGGAAGGGCCTTAGACAGGTAGTGCACTTAGTGGATTTCGCTGAAGTGCTGCCTGTCTGTGATGGGGGAGGGGAGGAGAGGGATCTCTGCAATAGGAGCTTCAGTTCATGACTGAAGAAATGGTGCAGAGAGCAGGAGGCCTGGTACATTGGGAACTGAGGATCCATCTGGTGGAATAAGGGCCTGCATCCATCCATGAGGGGATCCGTAGTCCTCAGTGGATGGTTTAAATGTTATTTTGATAAACATTTAAAGTAGCTGAGGGAGGTGGCAGAAGGAATCGGGGGAGCAGAAACTGCCCCTTACAGGCTAAGTGAGGCAGGGAGAACCTGAGGGAGAGTCACCAGCAAATTAATAAAGGAAGCAGAGTGGTAGAAATAATGGGGATGGGAACAGCAGCATTAAAAAAAGGGAGAGAGAGGAGGGAGGGAAAAAGGGGGTACAAACAAAGTGTTAAAATCTGGAAGGCCATGTTTGCAAATGCTAGAAGTCTAGGAAAAAAGATTCCGGACCTAGAGACCATCATGGCAGAGGCTGACCTGAATATTGTGCCCATTACTGCACTGAAAACCATGACTGGGACATGGCCATACAAGGCTATACTCTGTTCAGGAAGGACAGGGTGAGAAGTAAAGGAATGGGTATGGTACTTTATGTGAGGGAAAGCATAAAACTGATGGAAATACAGAGAATATGGGTAGGAGGCAGAGGTACTGTGGGTCACCCTGGAGACGGAAAACGGAGCCACTATTCACACTGGTGTGATCCACAGACCTCCAGCACAGTCGGAAGAGTTAGTTAAGGTACTGATAGAAGCCACTGGCAAGATGGCAGAAAAGGGAGATGTGCTGCTGGTGGAGGACTTCAATCTGCTGGCTGTAGACTGGAGCCTCCCAGCCACGGCTTCAGCTAGAAGCAGGGGCATGCTGGACTCTCTGCAGGGGGTGTTCTTCTGACAACTACTCAGTGAACCCACTCATGATGGGGCAATACTGGACCTGGCACTTGCTAACAGGGACAGTGTGACAGATGACAAGGTGGGAGGACACCTGGGGACAAGTGATCACCATACAGTGTGGTTCAATATAAGGACAGTTGTGAATCGAACTACACAATGGTGAGGATCCTGGACTTCAGGAGGGCAGATTTTATAAAGATGAGTGAATGCCTCAGGTATGATCTGGCGGGGGGGGGGGGATGGCCTGGATGCGGTGAAGGAGCAGTGGGTGAAGCTAAAAGGGGGTATTGTGAAGGCAACAAACCTCTGCATCAAGCAAGTGAGCAAAAGCAAGAGGAAAACGACACTGGTACGGTTCTCAAAAGAAGTGGCAGAAAAGGTAAAGGCTAAAAAGCTAGCATTCAGAAGGTATAAGGAGACGCAGAAGGAGAAGAATAGGGAGGTGTATCAAGGGAAACAGAGAGAAGCAAGGAAAGCACTGAGGAGCATGAAGGCACAAACTGAAAGAGGATAGCCCAGATGGTAATGCACAGGGACAAGACATTTTTTAGGTATGTAAATAAAAAGAGGAAGACCAGGGAAGGGATTGTAAGGTTAAAAAGGGAAAGGGGGAGGGGACTGTGCAGAGGGGGAATCAGGAAAAGACAGACATCCTGAACAAATACTTTTGTTCTGTATTAGCAGAGGAAGGAGAATGGGAGGAGCTGCAAAAAAGTAACAGGGTTCTAATGGTGGGGTAAACATTCGCCCAGTCATCATGTTAGTGACTGCTCTGGGCAGTTTCTGACCTTGGTGGGGGCAGGGCAACAGAGATGTGATACAAATATATGAATAGTGCTAATTTCAGATTTAAACTCACAAAAGCACCAGGAATCAGCCGTGGTGCTCAGTGTAGGCAATGAGTGAAATGTTAGTCAAGTCTCCTATCCATGATGTCATAAGTTGCAGCTGACATGGTGTAATGCACCTGTTATAGCTGTGGGATCGATGGTTTTGCATACTTGCTGTTTAATGAAAATGGTAAGATTTTTCACTAAGTACCATGATGTATAGCCTAATTGTCCTTGCCAGTGGGTGCTTTATGATTTTGATAACACAGTGTCTTGCTTGAGGAGTGGCCAAGAGCTTGACAACTACATTTCAATGCAAGGAAGTGCAAAATCTTGCACTTGGGGCACAGGAACCCAGGGGCAGAGTACAAGATGGGGGAGTGGTACTGGTGACCACCAAACAGGAAAGAGACCTGGGGGTAATCATAGCTGATGACCTAAAGGTGGCCACACAGTGTGATAAGGCAGTGGGAAAAGCCAGTGGGATGCTAGGGTGCATTGGGAGAGTATCACCAGCAGAAAGAAGGAGGTGGTGTTACTGCTGTACAAATCATTGGTGAGACTTCTTCTAGAGTACTGTGTCCAGTTCTGGAGACCGCATCTCTGGAAGGACATGGAGAGAGTAGAGGTGGTCCAGAGGAGGGCAACTAAAATGATGCAGGGTCTGCACCAGAAACCATATGAAGAGAGATTAAAAGAACTCAATATGTACACCCTGGAAGAAAGGAGGGAGAGGGGGATATAACAGACATTCAAATACATCACAGGTAGAAATAAGGTACAAGAGGGTAGCATTTTTCAGAGAAAAAGATGTTCAGCAACAACAAGGGGTCATGCTATGAAGCTGGATGGGGTAGACTCAAGGAAAACATGAGAAAATACTTTTTTACAGAAAGGGTGGTGGATGCATGGAATAGCATTCCAGAGGTGGTGGTGGGGGCCAAAACTGTGACAGAATTCAAGAATGTATGGGATAGGTGCAACTCATACCCCGGCCAAGAGCAGCATGTGGAAACAGGGACCCACCCCTCTAACTTGTACACAGACAAGGCAACAGACCAAAAGTTGGCAAAAACAATAGGCATCACCCCTAGCTCTGGGGTGAATACCTGCCATGGCAGTCTAAAGGGGTCAGGGGGTTTAGAGTACAAAATAACATTTATATTTACTTCAGGTTCTGGGACATAGGTGCCAGGGCTACACTAGGTCTAACTTCTGTGGGGGCCCATAACAATTCACACTCAGGAAGCACAGATGTAATGTCCACTGCTGAAAATCGGGATTGTACAGTATGACTTTATTCACACAAGTTGGTAACAAATGCAGAACAGGGTGGTCCCCCAGGTTTGGTACTGTGTACACAGGCGCAAGGCTTTTCTTTCTAGAACAACTGTTTGGGCACTTTAGAACAAACTTTTCCTTACACACACACATTCAAACTGTCCATCCCTCTGTTCTAGGAATCTCTGGACTTTACCTTTTTCAAACAGTGTATACTGTGGTTGTTACCACACACTTTAAACATATTTCAAAAAATCTCCTGGCACAATCACATCTGTTAACATGCCCAGTTTAACCTGGTGCCCATATGTGAACCAGTTAGCCCTGACTGAGGAATCAAACTGGGGTTATGTCCAATCCTATCCCATGCTCAGTCTCTGCCATTCCTTCTGGGGTACACCAACATGGATCCTCCAATACACCTGGATTGCAAAGGAATCCCAAACTTTAACTTGAAGCATTCAGCACATGTTTGTGGTGAAACAGAGGCCCTGACAGAAGCACTCTAGCCTTATCTCTGGGCACATATACCTCAGACCAACCCCCAAGAACAGTCCCATGAATCTGTACTCACAATTTTGTTTATCCTTTTGATACAGACATGGAAACATTGAAGGAAAACATCCTCTTCCCTTCACAGATAGCTTGTCACAGCTTCAACTGCACACACTTTCTCTCTGGGCAGCTGACACTGTTCAGGATCTTGAGGGGATTGCCCCTTGTACTCACTGAAACACAGTCCAAACTACATTGTTCTGTGGAAAATGACCCACTGGGGTCCTGCAGATGAACGGTCTCCACCACTTCTTCTGGTTCTGCTGGGTCTCACACACTAGGGTGAGAAACTGCCTGGGGTCCTTCACCCAATCTCATAGGACACTGGCAGGCACCCCCACACTCTGAGCACTGCTGCTCACTCAGAGCTCCAGTTCACACTACTGCTCTCAACTGACTGACTCCTGTCTGAACATTCTAAACCTCCCCCAGAGCAGCCGATGCCAAAGTGGCTTATGCTGCTGCGAGAATTCTAAATGGCATAATCCATTCTCTGCTCAGCCTAGCTGAGTAAACAATGATGTCATCTGTAATGGGCTCCTAATAAGCACCTTTACCAGCTGCCCAGTACCTTCCTATGGCTTAACTGATGGAATTCTAGTAACCCCACGGGACTTTGTAGTTACATAGGCACAAGGAAACCTTAGCGGGTGGGAAAGGGAAGGTAAAAGCCAGAGATTAAGTAGGGTCTGAGGTATTATAGTAGGTAGGGAAAATGGTCAGATTGGGTGGGCCAAGCAGTCCTTATCCGCTGTCAGATTTTATGTTTCCATGTTTCTACAGTATAATTTCAGGCTATAGACATTGGCAAATGTTCGATATACATTAGGAGACTGGAACAAACCTGCTAAACTGGAAGAAAGTTCCTGGTGGGAAGTATGCAGTGTAACAGCCTCCAGAGTACTGTTCTCCACACCAGTCCTTCTCTTCATAGTGAACGGCCTGCAAGGAAAGGCAAAGCAGACAGGTGTTGCTATCATTTCTATATGGCAAGTTTTTTAAGAGTTATAACTCAGGGCATCATGTGTTTCAAAGTCCCTAAGATGGTGACAAAAATGCCAGAAAATATCACAGCAGGCTCAAAGACAGTGAGGGCCCTAAGTTCAGCCATTTTCAAAAGGAAATTACTATGGCTCTCAGAAGAGGCCACACAGGTATTTTTCGCAGGTGCAATTGGGGGGGGGGGTCCTCCCTTACTGCTCCAGTGGAGGGTAATATTATTCAGGAGGAGCCAAATACACTCTCCATGGAGGGCAGACATAATCCTGGTCAGAGTTGCTTCTCTTATGACTGGTTGAAATTGCAGTCATGCCTCAGGGGGCTCAAAAATGCCATAATATGTAAAATAGTATCCACTAAGCTGGCCAGCACACAGTGTATTCTGTTATACAAAATATACTATAGGGGCACAGTAGCACCCCTTTAGTTCAAGTTGAGTAGGGTGTTCAATGTTAAACCCCTAACTTTGCACCTTAGTAGTTTTGGCAGCATTTAACAAAATCAGATGAAATTTTACACGTGTTGTCTAGGAGACAGGATCTAAATTTGTGGAAAGTTCTGTGATGGCAGCTTGTATGGTTTCTGAAATCCGCATATGTAATTTTTCTGTAGATGTCTAATTTTTTCCTATACTTAACATGGGATTTTTGTTTGCTCTCACCTACAGCCTACATGGAATGGAATTTTCTCCTCAAACTTTCAGGGTACAGGCATGATGCCCTAAGGTAGTGCCTTTGAAAGGTTTCATGAAAAAAAATATTAAGTGGTTCCAGAGTTATAGGTCTGAGCATGCTCAGTAGGGTTCTTGGGATACATTCTGATACAACACCAAAAATTCTGTGCCGCTAAGACCATTTTTGGTTTCCCACCACTTGCTTCTCACAGCACAAAATATTATTTTTTTATGCCATGAGAGCTGCCATCTTGTTTCTTTTCCCCTTGAAATAAAAACATGGACAATGCATAAGATGGTGTAATTTTAAAAAACAAACACCTGAACCTTGCTAAATGGAATTTGTTTAGCTAGATCCTGGCATTTGTTTTTTAAAAAATGTTGCCAGAAATTCTTTACTAGACACCCCAAAATCCAGGGTGCCCAGTTTAGTGAGAGGAGCCGCTTGCCCACATTCTCTGTATTTGAATAGTGAGACTTTGTCGAGGTCTGCAGCCACAGCTGGAGTCCTGCTGTGGTCTGCAGTAAGAGGAGTGAGCCACAGATTCCCTGTTCTGTCTGTCTGTCTCTGTATCTAATTTGTTTTATTAAGTGGACCAGGGTTACCACCTCTAGTGCCGCTTCATTCTCCCCCCCAGGTGCCCTGCCTGCCCTTCCCAATCTTAATGTTTGCTTATTTATTTTTACAAATATATGTAAAAATAAAGTCCCTTGCCATTCTGACCCGACCACCCTGACCTCCTACTTAGCACCAACCACCCCACACACCTCCCACAAACCCTCACTCACCTGAACACATCGCATGGCATAGATCCACTCTCTGATCGAAGACACGTCTAGCTGCTGGAACTGACGACTCCAGTATGAGAAAGTAAGGTAAGTGCAGTTCAATGCATTTCAGTGGGGGTTTCAACTTTGATGTATAACTTTACCATTTTTGCATATTTTCAACATAGCCTTTTTGGGACCCCACCTCATGACCAGTGACAGTGGAATTATGCAAATCAGGCCTGAAAGCCATTTTTACAGTCACTTGGTGAAATCACTTTTTGGGCAGGATTTGAAAGTTTTCAATGCCCTTGTTCATGAGGTGGGGTCATAAATAGTCTATGTTGAAAATTTGGGGTCAAACTATTTAAAAATGGCTAAGTTTTGAGTGTACATTGAAATGTTGCAATGCACACTCACAATTTTGGTAATTTTAAATATTTTGACACCATATTTTCAACAAAGCCATTTTTCTTCACATCTCCTCATTAACATGACAACTATCATTTTTAAAATCCTGGCCAAAATGTGTTTCCAACCATGTGGCAAAGAATGATGTTTTCATTGCACAAAACCACCTTTTGGGTGAGTTTTGAGAATTTTCTCCACCCCTGTTCATGAGGTGGGATCATAAGAAGGCTAAGTTGAAAATTTGGGGTAAAAATATTACAAAACAACAAAGTTATGAGCATGCATTGAAATTTTGCAACACACATTCATAACTTCAGTCATTTTAAATATTTTGATCCCAAATTTTCAACATAGCCATTTTGTTCACATCACCTCATGAACATGACAGTTATCATTTTTCAAAACCTGGCCAAAATGTGTTTTCACATCTGTGCCACGGAATGATGTTTTGGTCGAGATTTGAACATTTTCATCTACCTGGTTGTTGAGGTGGGTTCGTATCAAGGCTATGTTGAAAATTTGGTGTCAAAATATTAAAAAACAAAACAGTTATGAAGGTACGTTGACATTTTCCTTTGCACTTTCATAACTTTGGTAATTTTTGACATCCCACACTGCATAGAAGGGCAGGGTCAGCAGGGCCCTGCACTTCTGTAGGTGGGCAGAGTCTTCCTTTGGCACATGGCTCAGATGGCTGTGCGCATCTGCATCTGTTCATGAGGATACAATTCCACTATCTCAAAAAGAAAGGAAATTCTTTGCAAAAAAATTTCATTAATGCACCAGTTAGAGAAACTTAACACTACAAAGCAGGGAAATGTGGTGTTAGGGTTTCCAACCCTAACTCCCGACCACTAACCCCCCCCAAGCAGCAAAAGGAAAAAACATTAGGATTTTGGGTCTCCGGAGTCTTGGTGAAGTCAGTGGTGAGGTCGTTCTAGCTGGTTGGCCCCACCCCTTTGTGCCCATAGCCTCCAATCCAAAGCAGAAGGTGCAGCTCCAAGCCACTACCTCATAGTAACACACTCTTCAAAGATAAAGATGTATGTCTCGCCACATGTTGCCAACACAATTTGTTGTAGTTTTCTTCATGCAGGGCCCATAGGAGATCATGCATGACATTGTTTGCTCATAGAATGGGGTGAGCATTACGGTTGACAGCCCCAAGGAAGATCTGTAATCTTGGAAATTTGAACTACTTATGAGGAATACCCTTGGTCCCCAATATATATGAACCATTACATCAAAGTAGGAACTTACTGGTTTTCTATTTGGTGGCAGATAACAGGCCAATACTGGAACTGGACTGGGGAAAGGGACTTCTCATTCCAGTTGTTTAACCTGAATCAAGCCATTTTATTTCTCTCTAAATTTCCTCTCCTGATTCATGTTTTTCTTTTTTCACCCCCCGCCCCCATATCGCCCACCTATCTGCCTTTGTATAATACATTTTAGGCTTATTGTTTCTCCTGGTGTCTTACTTCTAACAGTATGCTTTTGACTTCAGACTTTGTCCCTTTGCCTTCCTCCTTTCACTTAACATTAAGCTCTGCATCAAGATTCTGAGATCCATCTTTCTCCCCTTCTCCTCACTTTCATTATTTTCCTCTCACATCAAACTTCCTCCTCCCCTTCTTACTTCTGATTGCTGTATTCCCTATACTATTTCTTCCATTAATTTAAGTTTATCATATGCAGGGAACGGCACTTTTGAATAGGCTGATACACTTCTGTTATCGATGGCATGTTTTTGTAATAATTTGCCCCTGCCTATGTATTTCACTCTCCATTCAGTTTTTTACTATTTAAAACGTTATTTACTATTTTTGTACCTACTGGTTTGTATAAAAATTTCACGTCTGGGTCGTGGTATTAATCGTTTTAAGTATGTATTACTTTAAATGGGGACTTTAAAAATGATGTGCTGTCTGTCACGAACTAGACCTGCCCCCTGAGGAAGACCCTGTTGGGTTGAAGTGCTGGGTCATTTCAGTGTTAGTCCGAACCTCTGTGGTGTTGGAATAAACGTGTTCATACATTTTTCTGCCTGGATTATTTGACACTGTGAGTACCTAGCTATTGGTTTCTTCAAACACTATATTTAGCCTGAAGCACTATACCAATATTTTGGATGGAATACCAAAATTAGAATTTTGGTAATGCATCTACAACACCATACTGAAAACTGAATTTGTAGCCCTGAAATATGACATCATCAATGCAATAATCAATCAATTATGATATCACCAATGGAGAAATATTTTAAATTTCTTACCTCAACCTGAAACCAGACATTCATAAAGAAGGGGTTCAACAGTTTGAGTCTTCCCTAACAAACACATTTTAAAAGCAGTTTATAAAAACAGCTTTCCAAACAGCGTGGGGTCACTCCACAAGAGGCACTTTAAAAACAAAGAAACTTTCCATAAAAAAAAGATTTTGAAACAATGTGGACTCACTTCACAAGCAGCACATTTTGAAACAAACAGCCCTTCATAAAAACTGGCTTTCAAAACAGTGTGCTTTCATATATAAGAAGCACATTAAAAAACAAACTTTTGCAACAGATGTCTTACTGACCAGTCTGGGTTCATTCTAAAAGCAGTGCATTTTGAAACAAACTTTCATGAAAAATGATTTTTCAGTAAGTGTGGGTTCACTGCACGAGAGGCACATTTTAAAACAGACTTTTATAAAAACGACTTTCTAAACTGTATTGGTTCACTCTAGATAAAGCACATTTTAAGCAACATTCTAAAAGAAAAAAATGAAATTACCTTACAAGTACTGGGGAGTTCAAACTGTTTCCCAACACAGAGAAATGCACATTCGCTGAAACATGGAGCTGGTGCACTTTTACACAACAGATGCTGATCATAGCCGTACCGCAGTGCCTCACAATCACAAGCCCTGTTTACACTGCCTGAACTGCACCATTGCAAGAGGCGTTGATGAGTTGCATTGATGCAGACCAAGCAGTGTAAACAGCAAGGGGAGCACTGCAGATGGCTCCAATGTGGCACAGAATGATCCCTCTTTTCATGGGATCATGTACCGTTGCAGGTGATTTTGGCTGGCATGTAAGCACACCACCCCTCCTGCAATGATACTGCCCTGCAACACATTGTGCCATGTCATACTGCTCTCCTCCTACACTGACTAACCGCACCGATGGACCCATTATGGGAACGCATTGCTATATTGAAGCCTAGACACCCCAGCAGCTTCTGTACCTGTACTTTTTCTATCACAGGCAAAAAAGTGTGCAATGCTGCAATACTTGAGAGACAGCAGAGACCAAGACTCGGACCCCGCGCTCCCCCCTCAATGAAAGCAGGCGGAAATACAGTGGTAAAACAGAAGTTCAGCACACTGACCTTGCAATGATGCACAACACAGTGTGTAAACAGTAGTTGGCACTGAGGCAAGAGAAGTGGCAAGCGAGTGGCGCACACTGTAGTGGAACTCCCAAGATAAGTGTAAATGCGCCTACAGACTAACTGATGCTGGCTCATTAACAGCCAGCTGTAATCATTATCAGGCTTGTTAAGGATCACCAAATGCATTAAGGATTAACTCGTTCACTGCTGGAAAGTTTTTCACATCACTAAAATTGTTAAAATAAAGGTGTTTTTCAACTAACCAAATGTATTATAAAAAATTAACACTAGAAAAGTGCTGCATACTCATGAGATAATGTCATTTTTGGTAGCTAAAGATGTCATAAATCCAGTAGCCTCCTCACTGGTCAGGACCCCCTCACATGGTACTTCATTAGCATAGCACATACCACTGCTAGGGGTACACTATTCGGGACTGTAACCTATCAGTGTCAAAATGTTAATTTGAAAATCACACAACCCAGCAATATCAAAAAGATATCATGCAAATCAATCAACCACATGGCACAAATTACGCCCCCCCCCACACACAGGAAACACTGCTCAGCAATCATGAACTGCAAACAAAAACATAAAACTACTGCTCAAAGAACAAACATAATATTCAACAACAGAAATATGAATTCAGCTGGCCCATCAGTGCAGCGGTTGGATTTCCATCTGCGAAGTCAGTGACCCAGGTTTGGGAATGGACACGGGTCGTTGGAAGGCCAGCCGGAGGAGAAGGATAGAGCATCCAGTGACAGCTCTCCTTCTCCACGGGGAGGGTAGGGGTGCATTCTGGCACATGCTGGCCCCTAGCGGAGGCTGGGGACACAGCAGGACATCGGATCTGGTATGCAATGGGGAGTGGTGGACATTGGCGCCTGCCTCGATGTCACTACACCACCCCAGGGGAGAAAGCAAGGAGGAAAACCAGCTCAGTGCCCACCAGATGATGGCTACCAGGTCTTCAGCACCGCCGAAGCCCTCCAGTGAGCCATCTCCCTCATCTCAACAGCATCCTGGGGCCTAAATACATAGTGCCAGGTAGCCCCGCACTGGTGCGTTCCCTCTCGGAAGAGGGGGACCCACCCGATGATGGGATATGCTGGAATACCCTGGGAGCAGCTGCAATGTAAGGACAGAGGGTGGAGGGACTTGAGCAAGGATAGTAGGGGGTTAGCCGGAGACCCAGGTGGACCTGAAGGAGTGGGGGCACTGGAGCAGTAGGAGGGAAAAACAGATTAAAAAAAAAAAGAAATATGAATTCTGTCCAACAAAAGTAAAAAAAAATAACTTACTAAAAATAAAATCTAAACTCAAAATGCCTCAGTGGTGTTCCTCATTCAGACAAACAGAAACAGGAAAGCAGAGGACTTCCGGTTCCAGCATGGGCTAGAGAACATCAGCAGTGCGAACCGTCCTGCACAACTTGTAAAACAAAATTAATATAACCCAATCCCCTGTCGAAAATCTATTGATTTTGTCTAAAATCCATTGATTTTACTAAATCAGTACCTTCTGGTGTGGCAGAGTGTCGGATTCTTCTGATATCTTAGCCAACAATGGCTAAACAGCAACGTAATCGCTACCATCTGCTCTCCGATCTGGAAGACCATGAGGAGCGAGGCATGTTGGAGTCAGAACAAGCCACTAAGCAAAATAAAGACCCTGGCCTCAGGAAAGCAACTCCCTTATCCAAAACAGGCAGAAAAAAGAGCAAGGATCTCCAAATAGGGGAAAATATCTTGCAGGCAATCTCCGAATTCCACAACGAAATGCGGGAATCCATTGGTGAGCTAAAATCTGATATTGGGGCCCTCCAGCGACGTGTGGGAGAAGCTGACCAACGAATAGCCACAAATACAAATAAATTAGAGGCCATGGAAGAAAACATCTACTCTATTCTAAAAGAACAAATTTACCTGGTGGTCAGACAGGAAGATAGAAAGAACAGAAGTCATCAGAAAAACATTCGTATTTATGGTTTGCCAGAGGGGGAAGAGGGGTCCGACCCAGTTGCCTTTTCAGACTAGCTTTTCCGTCTAATTCTAAATCTGGAACCGGACTTTCTGATAGATATAGAGTGGGCACATCGTGCCCTCGGCCCAAAACCTGCTCATGCAGACGCCAGACCAAGATCCTTTGTGATAAAGCTGCAGAGCTACCAAACAAAGGAACAACTACTTAAAAAGGCTTGGCAGGCAGGCCGCACAACATTGGGATTGCACCAATTGATTTTAGACAATGATTATGCACCATATACCCCAAAACTAAGGCGGGAATATTCTCCTTTATTTCCACTACTACGAGCGCAGAAAATTAAATTTTGCAGGCCTTATCCAGCGAGACTGTTGGTGCTACTCCCCACTGGCGTGGTCTCTTATTCTATGGCCCAGGAAGCGCTCATGGACTTAATGTCTCGTAGCATCATCAAGGAGAAACCGGCAGCATTTGCAAGATCCAGAACAGCTTTGAAACCACAACGGGACTCAGATGACCAATTTCGCAACACTCCGATCGAGGTTTTGCTGGAAAGAGTTCATCAGTATCGAAATCCCACCCTGGCCAATTGAAGGGGAAGGTAGGCTCATGCTGAGCTTTTTCTCATTTCCTCTTGTCTGGATCTCCTTTCTGTCCTTACCTGGTCCCACCTGTTCTGGGATGCATTGGGGGTTTCTTATGGTCCTAACTCAAGGCTCAGGCCCACTATAATTATCCCAGGCAGTCTAATCGTTAAAACAATAAAAGGTACAATTTGGCTCCAATGACTGCATTCGGGGGGGAAAAATAGCCATTAAATGGCGGGGATCAGCAAAGGCCAAATAGCTAAGCGTTACATGTCTGGCCTTGGATGCCGCAGGATTGGGACTAACTCCCCTCCTAGGGCTTAAATTTCCTTTGCCCAGATTTTGCTCCTCTGGATCGGGGCCCCCTCATACAAGGTGATGGGGGGATAGGACTTGCAGGATTTGATATGGGGGTTGTCTTGACTGGTTGGAGGACTTGGCTCGGTGACGACCCTGTCCTATTCGGGTTGTCGGTGGGCTCGAGCACCATAGCTCTAAGATGAAATCCCTAACTCACTAGCAGATCTGTCAAATGACAATTCCAATATTGGAACTTTATTTTGGACACCCAGCGGATGGTGGTGACTCACCCTGAACTAGTTTTCCCTTGCTCTACCTGGGTCTCTCCCATCTACGAGTCTGATCTTGTTTTACTCGGACACTACTGGATGGGGAGAGGTGGGTCTTATACTCATGCCTCTGAGTTTCTTACATACCCAATTTATTTCTCTTTCTCAGGCAGCATAGTAAAAACACAATGTGATATGGCTATTGCTCTGCCTATGGGCTGCTCGCTGGGAAGGGTAGCTATTTAATGATGGAGGCCTCCTCAGGCTGCATGGCTATTGTATTGTTATTTTCATCCCATTCCATTACTATGCCCTGGGGCTGTGGCCTTTTTATGATGAGGAGATGAATCCCAGATTGTCAGAGGGGATTATTCGCAGGCGTTGTAGCCCCTACTGACCTGATGATGGTCCCGGTCCTCTCTGCCTCAACAGTTAGTTTGTCCTTTGGAACTGACGCATTTGAAAATAATGGAGATCTAGTTGTCATCTTCTCTTTAAACAGTGGGAAATTTTTTCCATAATCAAACCGTCTAAGGGAGGGAGACTTTATGGTTTATTTGTTAAACTACCTCATACCACGCCTTTATTAATCCTGTTCAAACTCTCCATCCCCCTTAAAAAACAACAGATGGCGGTGATGATATTCCAGCATATATGCTCACCAGGAGAGATTTAAGTTATGGAACGGACTGGGGATAAGGTACTAGGCCATATAACGTGGGGGAGGGGGGTTGGCCTTGGTTTGAGGTGGTATTTATATCTAGGGTAAATGCTGAACCACACTAGTGGAGGTTTCCTTCTGGATACCCTCACTTTTTGGGTATTCTTAGGGTCCCTTTGGTGGTATTCCATCTATAGTGTGGGCGAGAAGTACTCAAATCTCACAGCGTTCCACTTCTGGGAATTGCCCGAGGCTCCCTACAAGTGTCCACAGACAGACACTTCGTATTTGGAAGTCACAAGGTTCATAGTAAATCCACCCACGTTTTCACTGCTTAGGTATATATCATCCATTAGTTTAGTTTTTGGTTACCTTTTAGGCCCCAGTGTTAAAGGGGCCTCTTTGTATATAGTTGAGGGGTTTAAAAGTTGTGAATTATTTTCGTAGTACAAGTGGGATAGGAGAGGAAGGAATCAGTTTGGTTTACCTATAAGAGGTTCAAGGGTGGGCGCTTTGGTAATATAGCTAGTGGGCGGTGGGCCGGGGGGGGGGCGGAATATACATGCATAATAGAAATATTACACATAGAATCTTAATAGTTTGGGAACTATGTCAGGGATATGCTGGTTGCTTTTTCTTACAGTGTTTTGGTTCTCGAATGGAGAACAGTCCATATGGCTGGAAGGGCCATTTCCCAAGGGGACAAGCAAAACGATATCAGTCACTCAATTTGTTATGGCCATTTCACCAGTATTCTCAGTATAATTGGGGGAGGGGGGTTCTAGGAATTTGTTATGGGGAAGGGAGTGAAGACACATATGCACAACAAATACATTATTTAAAGTATCTTTATTTGAACTAGAATGGCTTGGAGATATGCTGACAGCTTCTTTATGTGTGGCCTTGGTCCTTTGGGGGGGCGCGGTCTGGTCGTCTGGCAGGACTGTTCTCCTATGGGTCAAATAAAATGACAAGAACATGGATTAAACTATGGCTATTTTACCAATAAAAATAATTTCCCAGAACATCAATGGCCTCCACAACCCCATTAAGCACTCACGCTTTATACAGTATATTAAAAATTAAAAAACTGATCTTCATATTTTATTTTATTTATTTTTTAATTAATTTATTTATTTCATCTAGGATTACAATACCTTTGAGCCGAGGCTCTTTTATAAAGGTTCCACGTCAGCGTGCGCAACAGTCATCATTTTTAGTTACAAACATATAGTCATTGACTTACAGACATGTAATAACCAGTACAAAGACATGAGCTATGAGCAAGACAAGGAAGGAGGGGTGGGTGGGGGAAGTGAGGGTAGGAGATCGAGGGGGAGGAGGTGTGGGGGCAGGAATGGAGATATGGGGAGGGAGGTGGGCGAGGGTGGGAGACAGTGCAGCCAGGGGGCCTTGTAGAGGGAATATGACAGGTAAGGTGCTAGGGGTGCAAAGACTGATTTGAAAATATGATTCAAGAAATGCATCTTTCAGCTGATGAACATACCAAACAGTGCTGAGGTGGGAAATATAGGGTCTTTGCCTCTTCTCACCCTGGTGGTTGCCATTCTGGATCAGCTATCCTGGTCCCGGCCTCTACACCATTAGAAATTAATCAATCCCATGTGGACCACAATGACAGATTTGTTATTTTACAGGGCAGATTATATAACCAGGAGGCGACTTTGGTGAAGGCGTACCTACCTCCCATGTTTAAACCCTCTGTAATTCAAAACTTAGTGGCACAGATAATGGACCTCCTTAAGGGCCAACTCATATTTGGAGAGGATTTGAATATCACGATGTCCACCCATCTGGACAGTTCCAACCCTCACCACTGGCACCAATCAGGCACTGCTCAATATTTCAAACATACAATGGATCACTTGGGCATAATAGATGTCTGGTGTTGTTTGTTCCCATCAGACCCAGGTTATACTTTTTTTACAAATAGGCATCCCACCTACTCCAGGTTAGATTATTTTTGGGTAACATGTGAACATCTTGGTCAGGTACAAGACATTACCATAGGTCCAGTGATTCTTTCGGACCACCATTCCCTCATTCTCAAACTTAATTTAGGCAGAACAAAAAAAAAAAAAAAAACCAGACGCTGTGACTTTTTAACTCAATTTTGCTAAAAGACAAACATTATGTGGAATATATTAAAAAACGTATTCCCCTTTTCCTTCATGAAAACACCTCTCCAGAAGTTCCGGAGGCCCTGGTTTGGGATGGTTTAAAAGCTACACTCAGGGGCGAGACCACTGAATATGTCTGTAGGAGAAAAAGGGAGCTAGAAACTGTGTAACCCCCCTACAAATGGGGGTTCCCAAAAAGTCTTCCTTGAGCTTGCCTAAATGCTCACTGCCAGGCTGGTGTCCTGCGTTTTAGCAGTTTAAATGTGATTACCAGAGCCTGTATAGCCTCTGTGTACTGTCTCTTTAAGAGCTGCCTGATTGCAGCCTACATAATCTGAGACGGAGCTCTGTTGAAAGATGTAGCTATTTGCTGAAAATCATTTAGAGTAATAATGATAATGTAGTTTGTCTAACCTGCTTTCTTTATAGCAAGGACTGTTTTGTTTTGTCTCCACTATCTTGGTCCTGGGCTGCAAATTGGACCAATCGGTTCTGGTGGGATCTAAAATGTAGCCGGACTACAGGAGCTGTCTGAAGTCAAAATCTGTAGGAATTGTAGTTTTGAACTTTTTGCGCCTTTTTTGCAACTGAAGGGGGAGCTCTTGCTTTGACTGACAGCCAAATCAGCCAACCAAACCTTTTGGATCTTAGGGAAGTCCTGGGCTGCTTGCAATTTTCAGTTAGTTCTGAGCTGGGAAGTGAAATGAGAAGAGCTCAAGTGTTTTTTGGGCAGCAATCCTGAGTGGATTCGCATGGGAAAACTGTGAAAGGGCTGCGTTTTTGGCTTGCATGTCTGCTGCTGCTCCTGAGAGGGAGAGAAGAGAATTATTTTGGGCTAAATCCAAGTTTGTGTGACTAAAGTAAGCTACTGAAGTGGGCCAGGCTCAACCTGAAGAAGACCAAAGATTTTGCTGAATGCGATCGGCCTGTCTGGAGTTCCAGCTACCCCGAAGCTCCCGGTATGTCCAGAGACTTTGTGATTGTGACCGGTGAGTGCTTTGCCTGGTACAGTAGAATTCCTGTACATGTAAATGTGCTATGAGCTGCTAGTGGGTTGTGACTTAGTTCCCCACTGTGTGAACTGTGTTCTGCTTGCTGGAAGCTGTATCCAGCCCAAAATGGACTGCATCCGAATTGGTCTTCATGCGGTCTGGGCCTTGCCAGACTGGCCCAGCCAGACTACCCACTGCACAGAGAAGCCATCGACGAGAGACCTGCCTGGGGATCAGCCCCCTGCTCCATGCTTGAACAGGAACTACACCTCTGTGACTCGTGTGGGCCCTGCTTTTCCTGGCATTCCACATCAACCACCTGCAGTCTCGATTTTCATCCAGCCTATGTCCAGTCTTGGGTATCGTGAGTAAATACCAGGGTAGCTCCCTGCAACAACAGCTTAATCTGAGTGTGTCATCTGACTGTCTTGTTGTTTCATTTCCTTTACGAACTGAGCCCTCTGGCTCCGGATTACAAATATTGTGTACTGTGCTTCTTGTGTTTTCCATCACAGGGCCCCAACCAGCTGCAACCCTGGACAACAGTCCTGGCTAGCCCATCTCTTCTCCACCTGAGTACCCAGAGGTGTGACTGTGTGGGAGGACCCAAAGTGCATGCATAACTGCTTGGTTGACATAACCTTTAAGCTAATTAACCTGATTTTGCCCCTTCCTTGTTCAAGTCCCCTGAATAAATCAGATCTAACTTTTTCTGCATGTAATCTGACGGTGGTTCCAATTTGTGCTCAAAGTACTGTACTGTTGCTATTTGCTGTGCATAACCTTGTTGTACAGGGGGTCCCCAGGGTTGAGTCAGAGGAACTAGCCCTGGTGGTAAGTGCAAACAGTGTGGATACTTGTGTGGTGTACAAGGGGTATTGTGAAAGTGATTATTGTACAGTGTTCAGGCCACTATAGGGGAAAGAGGGGGGTTACAGTGTCCCGAAGGGCTGTGCCCAGGTTAGCTTGACCACTACCAACCCTGACCTCCGGGTGGAGGCACCCTTTTCAGAACTCAGGTCCCTTAACCTGCTACTAGCCAAGCAGGCAGGGGTAGTAGCCCTTGGGATAGTGCCACCTAGGGGTTACATCTTGGAGGCTCACTGCTGGGATTAGCGTCCCCTAGTGGCCAAATTTGCGAATTGCTGTTAAAAATAAATGGCTACCTCAACAGAAGTGGCTGTACACCATTGGTGGGGTGGTGTACTGGGCAGGAGATGGACCCCCAAAATGCTATACTTATCCTGGATATTCCCCTGGGTACCAATAAGGACACTGTAGAGGGAGTACTTTCCAAGGTTGAATGTTTACAAAACCCTGTGGTGGTGGGTCGACAGGCTAATCTGCTCGCCCAAAGTTTCATGGCGTTAGTAGAGTGTAAGGATCCAGTAGACAGTTCCAAAGTGCCATGAACTATCACCCCCAAAGGAGCCCTCACTGCCTGGAGAGTGATAACTAAAGACTGTAAAGACTCTGGTGAGAATGAGCCACCCCCCCACTATCTGAGACTTTTGGGGAGAAATTTGCTAAATTGTTGCTGGAGGAAGGGAAAACTGTGGAGGACTTAAAGAAACTATTCCTGCCACCTGGGGGTGTTCCTCCCCCAACATCCCCTCCCGCTCCAGCACCCATTATTACCCCCTCCTTCTGTGCCCGTGCCAATGCTGGCTCCTATGTCTGTACCTGCCATTAGTCACGACTCTTACCGAAGGTTGAGAATCTTCTCTGGCACCCTCCCCACCCCCCAAGGGGAGGATGATTGGGAGACCTGGATAGATTGTGTTGCCCCTTTGGTACCTGAATGGCAGTGTGCGGAGGCTGAGAAATGGAAAAGGATCATAGAAATTTGAGGGGTCCCGCCCTAGAGGCCATTAAATTTCTGAGGTCCACAAACCCTGATACATTTGCCCAGAAGTACCTATCTGCACTCAAAGGCAATTTTGGGAGCACTGAGCCAGGGGAGAACTTGATGTGGAAATTTCAAGGTACAAAACCATGGCCGGGGAAAGTTTGTCTGCATATGTTACTTGTCTGGAAAGAGCACTGCAAAAGGCTTACCGAAAAGGTGGGGTAGCCGCCAGTGACTTAAACCATGTGAGGTTGGGGCACATACTACAACATGCAAAGCATTCTAAATTGCAGCTCCTTCAATTAACGCTCCCAGAAAGAAGGGGTAACCCACCGGACTATTGTGACTTGATAAAAGAACTCCGGGAGGTTGAAGATGAAGAGGGGGATTGTAATTTTAGGGTGGGCGCAGCCCAAGTGATCACGGCATCGGAAGGCTCTTCCGAAGTGGGGACCAATGAGGGTGTGCTGCCATGGGAGGAACTGCTGAGGAAGTTCAGGGAAACAAAAAACAGTCTCTTTATGAAGGCCGCTCCTGCAAGTACAGGCACCGACCCTTATCCAACTGCATCTGCTATGGGGTGAGGGTGTCCACCCAGGCATCTCCTGCTGACAGCAGCTCGAAACGCAGTGCCTTGACTATGGAACTAAGAGAATTGATGAGATGTCTCCAAATGTTCACCACACAGCAGACAGAGATGGCACCAAGGTTTTCAGTTGGTAGTACCACCGCCCAAGCTCCCAGTGTGATGCCTTGGCCACCCCAAATCCCAGAAAACATATTTTGCCATAACTGTAGGAAGGATGGGCACATGAAGAGAGAATGCCAGTCCACAAAAGACCTAGATAAAGTTGTATACAGGCTTCAAGGAGAGCTTCGGAGAATGAATCAGTGGTCAAGGAGTGCCCAAAATGACCACAGTGAGGGTTTAAGAAGTAGTAACTCAAATCCCTATGTGGCTAAATCATCTGTCCAGGCCCCTGCCACTGTCCCTCCAGACTGGTCCAAAATAGTGGGCCCTTCAATGGAGACTACCATGGCTGTGAATGGTATTCCTACTTGGGCTGTGCTGGACAGTGGGTCACAAGTGACCATTGTATTTAAGGACTGGTATGACAAACACTTATCTGCTGTGCCCTTACAATCCCTGGAAGGCCTACATTTGTGGGGGCTGAGCGACAAGTCTTATCCCTACCTAGGATATGTCTGCCTCTGGTTGTCATTTCCTGCAGCTGTAACTGGTGTAGAGGAGCAAATCGAGACACTAGCCTTAGTGTGTCCCCCTACTGGACTTTATGATGGGGTTCCCCTGTTAATTGGGACCAACGCTCATATGTTTGGGAGACTGGCACAACTCTGTCGTGAGAAACAAGGGCGATGGACTGGGAGGGCCCTAAGAATTCCCACTCTGATCAAGAGGGCCTATGGTTTGCAACAGAACCCCAAGGGAGCAGACCAGGATGAACCGGTAGGGGTCGTGTGGAAGAAGGATCCCAATTCAATGGTACTGGCCCCTAATGCCCAGTGTACCGTTCAAGGGGAGGTCCACCTCTGCAAAGATGTCAGGAACAAAATACTGATGTTGGATGTGCCAGGCGATGGAAAATTGCCGGAAGGATTATTGGTTAAGCCCAGCATCTTGCCAGCTCATGCTCATGCCTATGCACGACAAGTGATGGTCCAGATTCATAATGTGCCAGATCGGGAGATCCGGGTGAACAGAGGATGCACCCTAGCTACGGTACACTGTGCAGATACTGCAGTGTTGCCCAGCAACAAGCACCCTGACAAGACAGATAGAGTGACTCCCGACTTGTTTGATTTTGGTGACTCCCCGTTGCCAGCTGAATGGAAGACTAGAATTAGCCAGAAACTTGCCCAGAGAGATCAAGTGTTTTCATTGAAGGAATGGGACATGGGATGTGTCCAGGGTGCAGAGCATCATATACGCCTGCACGATGAATGGCCATTTCGAGGGAGGTCTCGACGCCTACCCCATGCAAACATAGACAATGTGAGAAGACACTTGCAGGAAATGCTCATAGCTGGTGTGATACAAGAATCCAGGAGCCCATATGTTTCTCCCATTGTGGTTGTACGTAAGAAGAACGGATCTGTGAGAATGTGTGTTGATTATCGAATTCTGAATCAGCGGACCATCCCCGATCAATACACCATGCCCCGTATACAAGATGCTCTGGATTGTTTGAATGGGAGCAAATGGTTCTCGGTGTTGGATCTTCACAGTGAATATTACCAGATTCCGATGGCTCCGGAATACCATGAGAAGACTGCCCTCATCTGTCCTTTGGGGTTCTACGAATTCCTGAGAATGCCACAGAGAATATCGGGTGCCCCAGCCACCTTCCAGCGACTGATGGAATGAGCAGTGGGAGACATGAATTTGCTAGAATGCCTGGTGTACTTGGACAATGTCATTGTGTTCGGGAGCTCCCTAGAGGAACATGAGAGTCAACTGTTCAAAGTACTAGACCGAATGGAAGATTTCAGCCTCAAGCTGTCTATCGACAAGTGCCAGTTTTTCCAAACCTCTGTGAAGTATGTGGGGCACATAGTGTCTACAGAGGGGATAGAGACTGATCCTAGTAAAGTTGAAACCTTGACTACTTGGCCCCAGTCCCACAATTTGAAAGAACTACAACGTTTCCTGGGATTCTGAGGCTACTATCGCCGGTTCATAAAGCACTATTTCAAAGTGATTCGGCCACTCTTGAATCTTACCTAGGGTTACCCTCCTACCAATCGGAAATACAAAAAAGGGTCCGTCAAAGAACCAGACAAAGCATATTTCCACCCAGGTGAACTTTTCAGGTCCCGCCGGATGCCTGACTGTGAAGCAGCTTTCCACGAAGTCATATACCAGCTCACCCATGCCCCCATCCTCAATTATGCTGATCCCACCAAACCCTAAGTACTGCATATTGACGCCAGTCTGCAGGGTCTAGGAGCTGTACTGTATCAAGACCATGAGGATGGTTTGAGACCATTGGCATTTGCCAGTAGAAGCTTGACCCCATCAGAGCGAAACTACCATGTACACAAGTTGGAGTTCCTTGCGTTAAAATGGGCCATTGTCAACCAGTTTCATGATTACCTCTATGGGGCAAAAATATTGGTGAGGACTGACAATAACCCATTGACCTATGTACAGACTTCAGCTAAGTTAGGCATACGGGGCACGGTGGCTTTCTGCATTATCAACATATGATTATGCCAGCGAATACAGATCAGGCCTGAATCATATTGATGCTGACGCCCTATCTCGGAGGCCCATTTCCAAGAACGACTGGGTCAGGCTGTCTGAATCTGACATCCAAGCATTGTGCCAAAGGTTTGCTAGAAATGAACAGATGTCTATGGACACAGCAGACTGCTTAGTAGATTGCTTGGGCCCCTCTGACACTTGCAAACTGGCTGTGTATTGCCACTTCTCTGCTCTAGATATTAGTGCACTACTTCAGTTTGACAATGACAGCATTAAGTGGGCTCAATCCCGAGATCCTATGATTCAGCCAGCACTTGACGCCCTTCGTGCAGGAAAAGATGTGTCTAAGTTGCATTCCTCTGATCTGCGAACTGCTTTATTGTTTAAAGAAGGCCCCAGGTTGAAGCTGCTTAATCAGTTGTTGTAGAGAGAGGCTGTAGATCGGGGTGGCCAAATAGACAAGCAACAATTGGTCCTGCCCACAGCCTTCAAAGATTTGCTACTGAGGTCCCTCCACAATCATATGTGCCACCTCGGTATCGACCGGACCCTTGACCTAGTACGATCTCGATTCTACTGGCCCAAGATGGGGGCCGATATTGAGCACTATGTAAGGACTTGTAGTTGCTGTCTGCAGAGAAAAGCCCTGCCTCAGAGGGCTGCCCCCCTTGTCAACATTACTACCAGCACCCCAATGGAACTAGTCTGCATAGATTTCTTGAGTTTAGAGCCTGATCAGCGAAACATTGGCAATGTGTTAGTGGTTACGGATCATTTCACACGGTATGCACAAGCTTTTCCCACCAAAGATCAAAAAGCATCTACCGTGGCCAAGGTGCTAGTGGAAAATTTCTTCATCCACTATGGTGCCTCCCCAGTGAATGCACTCTGATTAGGGCTGGGACTCTGAGAGTCGGCTAATCAAAGAAATGCTCTCTCTATGGGGGGGGTGCGAAAGTCAAGAACCACCCCTTATCACCCACAGCGGGATCCTCAACCAGAAAGCTTTAACCGCACCCTACTAGACATGCTAGGCACCCTCTACCCAAAAGATAAGCATAAATGGAGCCAGCAGATTAGCACCTTGGTACACACATACAATTGCACAAAGAATGATGCTACTGGGTTCTCTCCCTACCGCCTCATGTTCGGGAGAGAGGCCCGGTTGCCTGTTGATGTCTGTTTTGGGATTTCTCCCGATGGGGTCCGAGCCGAAGATTACCTGCAATATGTACAAAAACTGAGAGCTCAATTGAATAATGCCTATCAACTGGCCCAGACAAGGGCCGCCAAAAGAAATCTAGCCAACAAAGAGAGACATGATAGAAAAGTAAAGGCTCAAGAGCTTAGGCCTGGAGACTGTGTGTTGTTGGGAAATTTAGGATTGCATGGTAAACACAAAATTGCTGATCGATGGCACCATCTTTCCCATGTCATAGTTGGAAAGCTGGATGATTTGCCAGTGTACAAAGTGCACTCAGAGAATAACTCCAAAGCTGTCAAGACCATGCACCATAACCACTTGCTACCTATTGGTCAAGTTATAATTGAGGCTAAACCCACCGAGATTGATTCCCCTAGACCAGTGACTTGTGCTGCTGCAAGAAAGAAACAGAGTCAGCCTGCCCCCATGGTTGCCGATTTAAGTTTTCTTCCGCAGCAGGCTCAGAATGATAGTAACTGCCAGTCTAACTCGGATGACAGTGAGTGTGATAATGCCTATTACCCCTCATATGAACTGAGTCAGTTGTTTTGTGGAAATCCTATGTTGAATTATGGGGATGAAGCTGGGCCTTCTGGACTGCCTAACGCCCCGGCATCATCCTTGGAGCCAATGCTCCCTGAAGGTGAAGTGCAAAGTATCGCATCTGGGGATGCTGAGTCTTTGTATATCATGGAACTGTATGATTTGCCTGAAGGAGAGGCTGATGGTATGAGTCTTTCTGGTGACATGCCAGAACTTGAGGAACACTATCAGAGTGTTGACAACCCCCCTTCAGTGCCAGAGTGTCTTCAAAATGAGCCACGTGTTGTAGAAACAGAGACTACAGAGCAAGGGTCTGACAGTGCTCCCAGCTTGGACATTCCCCTTCATGCAGAGGCACCCCTCACAAGTGAAGAAAGCTCCAAGACCATTGCTGAAAGTACAGAGACTGTGGTTGTTCACCCCAGAAAGACTGGCCGAGCTGTCAAGCCAGTGGTGCGCTTCAGTTACGATTCCCTCGGGAGGCCAGTGGATTTGCCTCTCAATGTAGTCCACAAAGGTGTTTATGTCTCTCAGAGCTCACTGCCTAAATTGAGCTTGACGGCCCATTCCAGGTTACTTGTTTTGTCCTCTCACCATGGTGCCGCTGCCCCATCCAGCTCCAAGTTAGCTGATAGGGAAGGGCCCCCTCTTGCATTGTTTAGAGTACAAGAAGTTATTACATGATTCTGTATAGTAATGTTCAATTTACCTGTGTGAAATATGCATAATGTATTGTCAGAATGGAAATGATATAGTGAAGTACATTGAAATGTATAGTAAAGTGACAAGTTATGCCAATTGATGAATCAGATAGTACTTGTATAGCATGCTAATGGTATAAATGTCTTGGATATGTTGCATTTTCAATGTTATGATGGTACAGACTTGACGCAGATGGCAAGTTTTCCCAGGCAGGGAAGGGTGTAACCCCCCCTACCAAATGGGGGTTCCCAAAAAGTCTTCCTTGAGCTTGCCTAAATGCTCACTGCCAGGCTGCTGTCCTGCACTGTAGCAGTTTAAATGTGATTACCAGAGCCTGTATAGCCTCTGTGTACTGTCTCTTTAAGAGCTGCCTGATTGCAGCCTAAGTAATCTGAGAGAGAGAGCTCTGTTAAAAGATGTAACTATTTGCTGAAAATCATTTAGAGTGATAATGATAATGTAGTTTGTCTAACCTGCTTTCTTTGTAGCAAGGACTGTTTTGTTTTGTCTCCACTATCTTGGTCCTGGACTGCAAATTGGACCAATCAGTTCTGGTGGGACCTAAAATGTAGCTGGACTACAGGAGCTGTCTGAAGTCAAAATCTGTAGAAATTGTAGTTTTGAACTTTTTGCGCCTTTTTGCAACTGAAGGGGGAGCTCTTGCTTTGACTGACAGCCAAATCAGCCAACCAAACCTTTTGGATCTTAGGGAAGTCCCGGCTGCTTGCAATTTTCAGTTAGTTCTGAGCTGGGAAGTGAAATGAGAAGAGCTCAAGTGTTTTTTGGGCAGCAATCCTGAGTGGATTCGCATGGGAAAACTGTGAAAGGGCTGCGTTTTTGGCTTGCATGTCTGCTGCTGCTCCTGAGAGGGACAGAAGAGAATTATTTTGGGCTAAATCCAAGTTTGTGTGACTAAAGTAAGCTACTGAAGTGGGCCAGGCTCAACCTGAAGAAGACCAAAGAGTTTGCTAAATGCGATTGGCCTGTCAGGATTCTAGCTACCCACAAGCTCCCGGTGTGTGCAGAGACTTTGCGGTTGTGACCAGGGAGCGCTTTGCCTAGTACAGTAGAATTCCCGTACATGTAAATGTGCTATGAGCTGCTAGTGGGTTGTGAGTTAGTTCCCCACTGTGTGAACTGTGTTCTGCTTGCTGAAAGCTGTATCCAGCCCAAAACGGACTGCATCCGAATTGGTCTCCATGCAGTCTGGGCCTTGCCAGACTGGCCCAGCCAGACTACCCACTGCACAGAGAAGCCATCGACGAGAGACCTGCCTGGGGATCAGCCCCCTGCTCCACGCTTGAACAGGAACGATGCCTCTGCGACTCGTGTGGGCCCTGCTTCTCCTGGCATTCCAGATCAACCACCTGCAGTCTCGATTTTCATCCAGCCTGTGTCAAGTCTTGGGTATCGTGAGTAAATACCAGCGTAGCTCCCTGCAACAACAGCTTAATCTGAGTGTGTCATCTGATTGCCTTGTTGTTTTGTTTCCTTTACGAACCGAGCCCTCTGGCTCCGGATTACAAATATTGTGTACTGTGCATGTTGTGTTTTCCATCACAGGGCCCCAACCAGCTGCAACCCTGGGCAACAGTGCTGGCTAGCCCATCTCTTCTCCACCTGAGTACCCAGAGGTGTGACTGTGTGGGGGGACCCAAAGTGCATGCATAACTGCTTGATTGATATAACCTTTAAGCTAATTAACCTGATTTTGCCCCTTCCTTGTTCAAGTCCCCTGAATAAATCAGATCTAACTCTTTCTGCATGTAATCTGACTGTGGTTCCAGTTTGTGCTCAAAGTACTGTGCTGTTGCTATTTGCGGTGCATAACCTTGTTTTGCAGGGGGTCCCCTGGGTTGAGCCAGAGGAACCAGCCCTGGTGGTAAGTACAAACAGTATGGGTACTTGTGCGGTGTACCAGGGGTATTGTGAAAGTGATTATTGTACAGTGTTCAGGCCACTAGCGGGGAAAGAGGGGGGTTACAGTGTCCCGGAGGGCTGTGCCCAGGTTAGCTTGACCACTACCAACCCTGACCTCCGGGTGGAGGCACCCGTTTCAGAACTCAGGCCCCTTAACCTGCTACTAGCCAAGCAGGCAGGGGTAGTAGCCCTTGGGATAGTGCCACCTAGGGGTTACATAAATATAACACCCTTTTGAAACACTTAAATACCTACCAGCTATTATATACTGAAGGGGACCATGAGGTCCAACAAAAGATTCGAGAAACAAAAGCGGAAATACAGCAACTAATGGACATCAAAATCCAGCAGGCCCTGTTTACCTAAAACAGGCTAAATTCGAGGGAGAACCCCGAGGGACCCATAGGCTAGCTCAGTGCCTTCAGGGACAGAAGAATTCCACAACTGTTCTTAAGATTAAAGACCCCACCTCCAGATTAATATCACACAGGGAGGAGGATATTCTTCACCACCTTTTACCAACATCTACATCAAAAGGACGACCAGTCCACATCAGAGGAGAGACTGTCCTTCTTGAGGGATCTCCCCCTTCCCTCCCTTACCATTGCCCAACGGGAACTTCTGGAATCCCTCCTCTTACTCAAAAGAAATATCCTACGGGATTCAATCACTCTCCTCTTATTGCTGCCCGGGACCCGAAGGGTTTTCATCTGAATGGTACAAGCAGTTCGTTAATGAGTTATCTCCCCAATTGCTCTCGACGTTTAGAGAAGTAAAGGAGGGTCTCCCCCTCCCCCCTCTTGGGCATATGCCACATTAGCTACCTTATTAAAACAAAACAAGGACCCTACTAACCCTTCTTCCTATCGACCTACCTCAATCCTCAACACTGATTATAAACTTTTCATGGCCATATGGGCTTCTCGATTAGAGCGGATTTTACCCAGCTTTATTCACCATGATCAATCTGGTTTTATTAAAAGTAGAAACACTACAGACAGCATACGTCGAACTTTAATACTTACAGAATATATCCATGACCGGCAGATCCCTGCAGCGGTCATTAGTCTGGATGCGGAGAAGGCCTTCGACAGGGTGTTCTGGCAATTTTTGCGGGACACCCTGTCGAGGCTTCAATTCCCAGAGTCATTTCTAAAATTACTGGGAAATCTTTATGCTGCCCCTCAAGCATATGTGAGAGTCAACGGTGGAATACCCCCCCCTCTCTATACATAGGGGTACATGTCAAGGCTGCCCACTTTCCCCTCTCTTGTCTGCTCTCTATATGGAGCCACTGGGAACGGCCCTAAGAACCTCCTCAGAGATAAAGGGCATCCTATTAGGGCAACAACAATATAAAGTTAATATGTATGCTGATGATGTCCTATTGACCCTTCTCTCGCTGGACACATCTATCCCAGCGGTCTGGCAAATTCTCCAGAAATACGAAGCTCTGGCAGGATTTAAGCTAAATGTTGCAAAATCAGAAGCTCTCCTCTTTAATTTTTCTCCAACTAAAGGTTTTCATGATCTTCTTCCCCTATGGTGGAGATCCATGTAGATCAAATACTTGGGAATACACATCCCCCTGAACCAGGAGGTGTTAGAGCAGGTTAATTACGAACCACTTACTATCACAATACAAAAGGATCTGGAAAGATGGTCCTTTTTACCGTTGACATTTTTTCAATGGATTGAAACAGTCCACATGAACATCCTCCCCCGGCTCTTATACCTTTTCCAAAACATCCCATACTTCCCCGCATCCTTTTATTTTAAGTCTTGGGATAGATTACTTTCAAAATTTATCTGAGGCAATCAACGACCGAGGGTCCGCCTCTCCATTCTCCAACTTCCCACGGCTCAGGGAGGCGCAGATCTTCCTAATCTTAAACTTCATGCTTAGGCAGCCTTCCTTTGTATTCTTATCTATTGGTTAACTGACAGTTTCTCGGCTCCTTGGAAAACCCTGGAGTTTACTTTAAATGGCATGTATGACATATCTATTATTCTTTTTTCCTCCTCCATCGATAATACACCAGCTCTGCAGCACTTTACACAGATTATAGCTAGTTCTCTTCTTATATGGTACAGGCTATGAAAAAAAAACCATAAATAAAACCAACTTATGATTTTTGTAAAATAATCTCTAAAGATGACCTCTTCCAACCCTTGCATATGGACCTGGCTTTCTCTTAATGGCGTCATTCTGGGTTATCACATTTATTCCAATTTCTGGATGAGAGAGGGGTCTTACCATTCGAGAAGCTCAAGACACAATATGGGCTTCGTGGCCCAGACTTTTTTAAGATACCTCCAAGTGAGGAATTATATACTTCGCCACTAGACATTAACAGCTAAACTCCCTACCCCAATCCCACCTTTATTAAAAATTTTCATTGACTCTATTAAGGGGACTCAATGCGGACACCTCATAGGAAATATATACAGGGCATTGAGAGACTTATTGGGAGACTCGACGAAGTCAATTCTAGATAAATGGAATGAGGATCTTGCATCCAAGGTTCAGCTTGTAGACTGGACAGCGGCGACCCTGTCAGCCATTAGGGTGACCTCTTCTTCCTTCTGGTGGGAATTTTCCTGGAAGATTAGAGCCAGATATTTTCATGCCCCGGTGATCCTAACTAAATCTCTCCCAGTGGAGTATGGCCAATGCTGGAGATACTGTGGATGTGCATTGGCCGACTTGGGTCATATTCTGTGGAATTGTCCCCTCCATATGCCCTTTTGGTGTAGTCTACAGTTGGAGCTGTCTAATTGCTTAGAGGAACCAATAGAACTAACAGGGGAGGTTGTCTTGCTTTTGACTTACCCGGATCGCTCTCCCCAGTGGAACAAGACACTGCTACCTACATATCTTATAGCAGCCAAAAAGGCCATCTCCAGAAAATGGATGTCAGTACAGACTCCCACTATTCAGGATTGGAGATCCATAATGTTGGAAATTTACCAAATAGAAAGCCTTACGGCAAAACTCCAGGACTGAACACAGACATTTAAACTGAAATGGCAGGGATGGACTCTATATTACTCAGAGGTGGAACCATCTTATGTTCCATGACTAAATGAACAACATTTTCAGCCAGTAAAGGGTCCGCTGCTCTGGGTGAAGTGGTCATAGCTATTTATGCTGCCAGTGACTCTAGATGTCAATGTATAAAATGTATGTATAACTCTGTATTATGAAGATACTGTATACCATTTAATATCTACTCACTGCATATGTGTATAAAAGTGTCTAATAAAAATAAATAAAAAAAAAAAGAAACAGGAAAGCAAAAATGCACCCCAAATCAAAACATAGAAAACATTCAAAAATTTCATTCTGCACAAAAACAAATACATATTTAAACACAGCAATACAAATATCACTAATCAGTCTAATAACGTGCTTTAAAATGCAGTAAAGTTACCACTGGTCTTGTGGTTACAGAATTGGCTTGGAAACCAGGAGATCCCAGGTTCAAACCCTGCTAGAGTCAAATACTCAAAGTTTGACCTGACTTGGGCAAGACAATTAAACTCTAGGGGCCGGATATTCAGACTACGCCAGGCTATGGCGCAAGCCTGGGCACAGCGCAACGTGGATGTGCAGGGGCGTGGACAGGGTGATATTCAATGGAGCTGCGCCATGGCACAGCATCGTTGAACATCGCTCCTTGGCCACCTGCAGTGTGCATGGCATAGTGGCACTGCGCCAGCGCAAGTGGCCAGAGTGGAGCAGGGGAATGCGCTAGTGCAAGTGCCGTTGCGATAGGCGCAACCACCACGATATTCAAAAGTGCACATGCAAATGGGGCCATAATGTATGCAAGGCACAAATGGGGTCATTTTCATGTCATTATGGCCACATTTGCATGCAGGTGTGCCAATCCCCAGCGATTTGCACCTGGTGCCCTGCCAGGCTGCAGCCATCGGGGACCGACGCCCCCTGCACAAGTGACAACATGCTCTGACGCCTGATCGCGGGCATATGAATACAATGTAAACGTCCCGTATCCCTGGTGGTCCAGTGGACCGCTCTTATTAATCAGCGGGCATATGTTGTAATATAATAGTCCAATATCCTGGTGGTCCCGATGGACTGCTCTTGGCCCGATCACGGGCATATGTTGTATAATATAGTCCATATCCTGGTGATCCAGTGGACTGCTCACAGCCGATGCGGCTGTCAATAATAAATATGTCATACCAATCCAACTCTGGTGGTCCAGCGTACCCCCTCCCTACCCGCCCACTGGATCCATTCACATTTCTGGACTGTGCAATGCAGTGCGGGCTGCATGCCCATTGGCTCACGCTGGACCAATGGGCGTACAGCCCATCTGTCGAGTCAGCCGACGGGCGCAAGTGGGTGGGGAGATGCCGCCGCCACTGATCGGGGTGCAGGCAGTGGGGCTCAGTGGGCGGTGTGGGTACACTGGACCACCAGGGTTGGACTGGTGTGAAATAATTTATTATTGACGCCCGCGATTGAGCTGCAAGCGGTCCACTGGACCACCAGGGATATTGGACTATTATATTTATTTTTATTTATTTATTTATTTTATTTAGTTTTTGTTGACCGGGTAAGTGCACTAGACAAATCCTGCCTATTTTCAGGCACGACCCGGGAGGGGGATACAGATGAATGCCAACTGACCTTGAACCAGATTAAGCTGTTGGTGGTATTTTTAGTGAATGAGGGAAATTTGGCCAGGACACCGGGGAAATTCCCCTATTCTTTTCGATAAGTGCCATGGGATCTTTAACATCCACCTGAACTACCACCAATCCAGGCAGATGGGACCTCGGCTTAACGTCTCATCCGAAAGACGGCACCTCAGAAGTGCAGCACCCCTCTCAACATATGCCCGCAATTGGGCTGCGAGCGGTACACTGGACCATCAGGGATATTGGACTATTATATGTCAACATATGCCCATGATCGGGCTGCGAGCAGTCCACTGGACCACCAGGGATATTGGACTATGTTATGTGACATATGCCCACGATTGGGCATGGGGGGGGCACCACCACGAAGGTGCCGCCGGAGCTCGGGTGGCCACCCACAGGTGGCAGCTGCCGTGTTGCACCCTGCACACGCAGCTCACCTGTGGGTGGCCAGCTGTTGCTCCTTTTTGGCTCACTTGTGCAGCGCAAGTAGGGATTGTGCATGCATGGGCTCAGCACATCCCAGGCTGAAGATCGGGATGTAGCGGAGTATGCATGGGCATGCCCCCTACTTGCGCCGCATATATTACTGATGCGCTCCGGCCCATCTGGATTTGTGCCAGGCACATCCCCCTTTTGAATATCACGCCAGGGCGCATCAGTGGGTTGCACATGGCGCAACTGTGTTGCGCCATGCGCAACCCTTCTGAATATCCCGCCCTCAGTGCTCAAGTACATCCTGTAACAGAAATGGGGTAGAAGCAGAACCTTACTGGAAATGAGATGTTGCATCTCAGCTGAGCTATCCTGGGTGCATAACATGTAAAATTACTAAAGTAAAGCAGGAAGACAGTCCAGTGCAACCTTTCTGCAGCATATTCAAACTCATCACTCTCCAACTACTGGTCTAGTAAACTGTTTATGCACTGCCCTAGGTTCCTAGCTGACATCTGCTGTGACAGCTTAGTTCTCTATTGTTGTTACCTATTACATTTTCTTTCACACTGCTCTCTATTATGATTTCTACATCTCTATCCTGCTTGACTCATTGTACACTGCATTATCTTCTGATCTGTTATGTAAATATTTTTCTCATGCTGTTATCGTATTGCAAAACCCTCCTTTCCCTTTCCCCAGATCGCACCTGAAAAGCGAGCTCCAGCTCAGTGTGCCTTTTCCGGTTACCAAATTTTAAATAAATAAATAAACAATCAAGGAACACTGATTTCCAAATGAGTCTCACAGATCACATTTCAAGAAGTGCAGCCTAATGCAACTACTTCAGAGACGCAAGCACAACCTAAAGCGATTGCACAGATCATATTTCAAGAAATGCATGCATCTGAATGCACCATTGTACCACAGAGTTACAAGCACAATGTAACACAATCACACAGATCCCATTTTAAGAACTATGACTAAACACAACAGTATTGGCTCTACAAGCACATCCTAAACCTGCTATGATACCTTAGCATGGAGACCTTAAAGAAACGGCACCATATTGCAAAACTGCTAAAAAATAAACATAAATGGAATGATATTTATTTTATTTATTTATTTAGTTTTTGTTTACCGGGTGCACTAGCCATAGCAATGACTATTTTCAGGTATGACCCGGAAGGATACAAAACAACAATACAGGGATGACGTTCTAAATACAAGTACAACAAAAAATCACTACAACAGTTTACAAGCAGGTTGCAAGAAATTAGCTAAAAACATGGAGGTTACGGTAACAGTGCGGAAAGATAGAAAGAAAAAAAAAAGAAAACATGGAGCTGTACAATAACTAAATTCCACCACAGTTTGATTTGAGAGAAAAAAAAAACATGACATAATAATATTTTCAGTACTACTAAGGGATTGAAACATTAACTTAGTGGAGGGATATTAGTGTGATAGAGTAAGAGACTCAGAAAGGGGAGGTACAGGAGAAGTGCAAAGGGAAGGTAAAGGAGAAGTGCATAGCATATAGGGGACAGATAAGAAAGGAGAGGTAAGACTGGGATGAGAAGAGCTAGGGAGGTTTGATACAGGAGCATTTGTGGGAAGTTTCAAGATAAGTACGTAGACCTTTTTTAAAAGACGCATGGGATGTTGACTGGTGCAAGGTTAGTGGAAGGGAGTTCCAGTATTTGGCGGCATGGCAGGTGAAAGCATTAGCACCTTTAGTGGTGCAGTGTCTGGGGATGAAAACAGGGGCCCAGACCATGGAACACAATCCATAGCACGGAGTCAGGTTTTGGAAAAGGCCTGCCAGGGGTTTAGGGATTTGTAGATGGACCATATTGTCAATGATGGAGCCATAAGCATGTAGCCTTAGTTCAGTGGGAGAAAGCCATCCCAGGTCAGAATAGAGGAGACAGTGGTGTTTCAGCCGATGTGAGGAGGAGACATAGCAACAGATGTTGTTATATGTAACATCCCATTTCCTAAGGATCGATTTGCACACAGAAACATATGTTACAGCTCCATAGGTAAGTGATGGTAGGAGTATGCCACGGGCGAGGGCAAGCCTTGCAGAGGGAGTGAGCATATAACTGGCTCGGTAGGCTATTCCTAGTTTGGCATGTACCTGTTTGCAAGTCAGATTGATGTGTAAGTCGAAATTTAGTGATGGATTGAGGCTAACACCCAGATATTTAAATGAGGATACTACCCCAACTACTGAGCCATTTAAGAAGGTGACTTTGAATTTAGAATGGGCATGCTTTAGCTTCGCAATTGATCCAAAGAGCATAGCTTGGGTTTTAGACTCATTTAGTACAAGTTTGTGAGTAAATAGCCACTTTTGTATTAGCTGGAAATCAAGGGAGAGTCGTTTGTTTATGTTGTCAACGCTTTTAGCACTAGCATACAGCACAATGTCATCAGCTTATAGCAGGGAGGCTGTCCTGTGGAGGTCGGCAGAGATGTTATTTATGAAAAGAGAGAAAAGTAAGGGCCCAAGGATGGAGCGTTGTGGCACCCCAATATTTATGATGGTTTTGCCCGAGAGGGTAGAGTTGTATTTCACAGTTTGAGACCTATCAGCTAGGTAGTTCCCAAACCATCTAACAGAGTTAGGTGAAAAACCTAGTGATCCCAGGGTGGTTAGAAGGATGGAGTGATCAACTAGGTCAAACGCCTTAGTCATGTCAGTGAAAACTGCACCGGTGAGGAGGCCGTAGTCCATAGCCACTTGAGCATCTGACGTGAATTTGAGGAGGGCAGTAGTGATGCTATGGCCTTTGCGAAAACCATGGTGGGCAGTAGTGAGTAGATCATGCTTTTGTAAGAAGTCAATTGTCTGGGCAGCTACAAGCTTCTCAAGAATTATATTCAGGACAGACAGGATAGCAATAGACCTATAGTTAGAGGGGTCTTTACAATCTCCTTTTTTTTTTAAACTATCATTCTTTATTGTATGACGTTATATAAAAAACAAACTTGACAGTTACATATAACAACATGAATCTGAAATAAATACAAAAAATGTGGACATTAAAGTGCACATCAATTCAGAAGCCAGTCCAATTTCATTTGTTGCCTAGGGAAATGAGGATAAAGATATAATACAATTCCAAATGACTCTCCGTTAGCAAGTTTAGAGCAAAGAAAATTAAAGAAACAGGGGGACATAGATAATAGCTCACGGCACCAAATCTGCTCGGATGGGTGAAATGTAAAGTACCCATTTCCTCCACCTAATTTCAAAGACATTTTGAGTTTTATTAAGTATGGCAGTAAGTCTCTCCATTTTATAGATATCTATCATTATTTGGTGCCATAGATCTAGAGTGGGAGGCAAGGAGGAATTCCATCTCTTCGTGATAGCTTTTTTGGCAGCAAGCAGAGCCAGATTAAGAAATTTCCAGGTCGGAGCCTCCATGTGTTCCAGGAAATTCTCCCTGAATAGAAAGAGATGGGGGTCCAACACTAAATTTGGGGATATCAATTGTTGAAGAGCTCCGGAGAGTTGAGCAAGGAACAGATGAAGGGCCTTGCAGGACCAAAAGATGTGACCCAGGGTGGCTGGAGAAAAAACACATTGCCTCCAACATTCTGACCCAGCACAAATACTATACTTTTGGGCCACCACTGGAGCCCTGAAATACCTTACTGACAATTTCCAGGCAAATTCCTTCCAGCATCCAGAACTGATGCCCATGTACATTTTCTTTTTATGTCTCTCCCATAATGATAAAGTTATCTCAATCTCTAAGTCCTTTTCCTAGGCAACTCTAATTTTATCTAGGAGCTTACCCTGCAGCGAATGAAGAGCTTTGTATAGGACCGAGATTATATGAAGTGGGGTTGACCTCCCCTCTATGGCTGCCAAAAAGATCAGCAAAAGGCCAGGAGGAGGGACATCACCCCACTGCATTTTCCCTAGGGAGCGGAGGTAATTCCTAGTCTGAAAGTACCTAAATCTATCCCGATAAGAGATGTCATACTTTTGGGTCAGGTCTGTTAAGGATAAGATTGTGCCCCGAGGCATAAAATGGTATACCAAATGTAACCCTTTCCCCTGACACCTGAGATATTCCTTGTCCAATTTGCCAGGGAGAAAAGCATCCAAATAAGGCAGAGAGAACATAGCGGGCCTCCAGGGCTTAAATTCCTGAGATGCCAGTACCCCTAGCCAACACTTCAGCGTAGATTGAGTGTGCGGATTGGCTATGTTCTGAAATTTAATGATGGGGAAAGGAGAGCAGGGTACAACACAGGTTCACAAGCTCCCCTTCCTGTCCCTCTACCGATTTCCATCTGGCTACATAACTATTATCTAGCCAGTATAAAGGTATTCTTAATTGAGAAGCTTGGTGATATAATCTGAAATTAGGCAGTGACATACCCCCCTGCTGCCTGGGAAGTTTAATCCTTGGTTTTTGGTTCGCCCAAATGAAAGCTGAGATTTTCTTCTGTAGTGTTCTAAAAAAAGCATCTGGAATCTGTGTTGGAAGGGTCTGGGCCAAATACAGAAAGCGGGGGAGAATCACCATCCTGACAGATTCTATTCGTTGGTGCAAGGACAAAGGGAGAACTCTCCACCTCTCCAGGTCTGCAGATGTCTTAATCAAAAAGGGGGTATAGTTCAGGGTAAACAGGTCATCGTATGAGAGACCAATGTGTACACCGAGGTATTTAATGCTTTTCAAGTCCCATCGGAAACTGTAAGTTTGCTTCAGCTCTGCCGGAGGGGTGAAATTCCAGGCTAAAACTTCAGTCTTAGCTTCGTTGATTTTATAACCCGATACAGCCCCAAATCCCTTTAATTTATCCCAGAGTGGGGGGAGAGAGGTCTCCGGGTCAGTCATATATATGAGGAGATCATCAGCATATAATGCCAATTTGTGAGATATTGAGGCGACCTCCACCCCAGTCAGCCCCTCCTCTTGTCTCAGGGCCTGAGCGAGAGGCTCCAAGTATATTGCAAATAACAGTGGGGACGGGGGCATCCCTGCCTGGTGCCTCGGGAGAGTGAGATGGGGCTTGAGAAAGAGCCATTTATCCGAACAAAAGCTTTGGGATCTGCATACATTGATTTTATTAACTTAATAACCGACTGAGGTATTTCCACTCTCTCGAGCACTGCCCACAGAAAACGCCATTCGACACGGTTGAACGCCTTCTCTGCGTCCAAAGAGAGCAGGAGAAACAGCGCCCTTCCACACTTCACCCTATGCAGAAGATGCAGGGTTCTCTTTATGTTGTCTTGTGTTTGGCGTCCGGGGACAAACCCTGTTTGGTCTAGATCTATTATTTCTGGGAGAAAAGTTTCAAATCTTTTGGAAATTATAGAAGCAAAAATTTTATAGTCGATATTTAGAACCGAAATAGGCCTATATGAAGAACAAGATGTGGCATCTTTATCTGGCTTCAATATGCTAGATATATAAGCATATCGCCATGAATCAGGGGTTGACTCTCCCTTTTGTACACTTCTGCAAGCCTCCAACAAGGTAGGAGACAGCTTTCCTCTGAAGGCCTTATAAAAGTCACCGGTATAACCATCTGATCCGGGACTTTTATTTGTTTTAAGTGCCGCCACTACGTGATCTAGTTCTGCCTGGGAAATTGGTTTTTCCAGAAACTGTAATTGTTTCTGGGAGATCCTCGGGAGGCTAAGGTTCTTCAGGAAGGCCTCCACACCCAGGGGCTCCCCCCCCCGCCCTCTGTACTATATAGGCCACTGTAATACTTCTGGAAGGCATGTTCAATCTCCTTGGGGCGAGTAACTAGAATCCGGGTCTCTTATTTTGGTAGTGTTAGATCCGGATTTGTGTTGCCACAATCTCCTTTTTTAAAGACTGGAGTAATCCTAGCTGTTTTCTATATGTCAGAGATGTAGCCCTGGCACAGGGAGAGCATGAAAATCCTGGCTAAGGGAGCAGCGATGAAAGGGGCTGCAATCTTAAGGAGCCTGGGCTCTAGATTGTCTGAGCCGGCTGCTGTGCAGTCCAAGATACTGTTTAGCAATCTAAACACTTCACATTTTGTGACTGCTTTGAAAAAGAGTTGAGGACTGTTTGAAATAGGTTGGGTAGATACACTTGGCAGGGCAGAGAAGGAGGAGGTGTAGTTGGTTAAGTCCGAGAATTTATAGTTGAAAAAGTTTGCAATGGTTCTGGGATTATTACAGTGTACCCCGTCAAGAGACATGTCGTTAGGGGTGGATGCTAGATTAGAACAAAGAAAGAATTTAATATGTGACCAAAACTTTTTGGGGTCACCATAGGAGTTGGTCAGTAGGTCTTTGCAGTATGAGCTCTTGTTTTTTTTGATGTCCTTTTTGCAGGCTTTTCGCAGAGCCCTGTAGTTATTGAGGTCAGAGGCTAGCCTTGAGTTTTTATAATGGAGCCAGCTTTTGTCCCTTTGCTTAAGTTTAGCTAGTAGGTCAGCTTTCAACCATCAGGTTTGTCTATTTTTTACCCTACGGGTTACAAGTTTGCAGTGCTTATCCTGGAGCACTAGGAAGTGTTTCAAGAACAGGTCCAGGGCGGTCTGAGCATCACTGGATAAGAGAATGGGGGACCAATCAGTAGAGGCAATGTCGTTCAGGAAAAACTGAGGGCCAAAATTAGCAAAGTTGTGGAAGGTAATGAAGCAAGGTCCCGTCTGAGTAGGCCTGCCTTTTCCCCAGATATAGTACGTTTGGGAGTAATCAGTGATGGCATCTGGTAGTACTCCAGAGGAATTATGCTTCTGTCAATGTACATCCTGGTGTATTTAAGCTCTTGGCATCCCCTTGGATTCAAGTTAGCCCTTCAGTGAATTAACATAGCATAATCCCCCTTGTCACATTTTTTTAACTCGGGTTTATTAAAAGATAAGTCACTACTTCTGTCATGTCGTATTCTTTGCATATATGTCTAATAAGAAGAATTCATTTTGGGTGAAGAACAGTAGACACAGAGAGGGGAGGAGTTTAAACAATGTGTTTCCGATGGCAATGTAAATGACAAACAAGGCTGTGGCACATCTAATAAACCATGGTGTGCTTGTCCTGATAATTGAAGCAATTTTAAAGGAAAACTGTCCAAAACAGTGATGGCAATTACCAGGGCTGCAAAAACGCCAGATTAGCACAGTCTTAGTATTTAAATATGATAGCAGCTAACCGTTGCCGAGTAATTTGTTGTGTTTCTTGCCTATATGGTGGCTTTCTCTACTGTCCCTGATGCACCATTTGGATATTCCCGCCATACCAGAAGACAGAGCGTGACCCGCATAACTCCCTGAGCTTTCTGCTGTGTGCCTGAACACTCGTTCCTGACATTCCTACTGTGCAAGCCCAAACCCTGGAGCTGGAACTTTCATTATGCATTTAACTAGCTTACACTGCTCCGTTTTTAACCGGGGTTGTTTCTAGAGGTACAGCTGGATGACCTCTACATGCCACACTGTTTATTTTTATTCAGTGAAACTGTGCCCCACTCATCAAGAACGAGCATTCCAGCACACAGCAGGAAGCTCAGGGAGGCAATTACCATAATAGTTGTGGCTTTGGCCGCTATCCTGTGTGAAATGGTGCCACTCACTCGCAAACATAAAATAAAGATTATCACTGAATGTCATGCCCTACAACAGAAATGCCAGTCTCTCTCTCTGCAAGTTGGCAGGTGAGTAGACACTGGGAGGAAAATGGTGATCATGACAGTTTTCCTTTAACTTAGGAAATAAGCCAGACACTAATATAATTACACTTCAGAGAACAGAACTGCAATCTATCCCCATACACAGGAATCATTTGATGCTTTGTGGCGCCATTGAGTACTACACTGCATGGAAATGGACTCCACCTTTGTGCTGTAAAAGGCCTTTTGGACTGCATATACCAAAAATAGCCCCTTACTACCCTTAAATTTACAACTTGCAAGTTATCATAGTTTTTCATTCCTGTCGTTACCGCTATCCTCCACTCAGTATTGGTTATAGGATTATCAACTAGATGTACACTTGTTATGGAAATGTATAATTCTGGTCACTATTGCTTTTTATTTTTGTTTGTATTGCTGTATGTAATCTGTGCTATAAAATTCAATAAACATTTTATTATTTAAAAAAATGCCAGACACTGATACAAGATAGAATACAGGAACAACAAAAAAATCTCACAAATTACTTAGAAATAAACTGAACTAACATAAAAATTCCCAACTTGCACCGTTTGTACACTTTGAAAACACTAGGCAGGTCCAAATAGCAAGGATTGGGAACGCTTTTCAAAAAACTCCAGAGCTCCACAGTTGCAAGAACTCACATTTATGCAACACCTGTGAGTGTATTAAAGGTACGTATCAGTGATATTTTTCCTTCTCGGGGACCGACAGTGAGAATATTTAAATATTGTCACCCTAGGTCCTCATGAGAAAAAATATCCTCACTCTAGAGCACAACTGGCTGGAGCTGGCAGCACAATCAGACTGCAGTCACTTGCTTGCATGCCGGCTCCTGCTGTCTGTTTCATTTCCTCGGCGCACCCAACCAAGCAGTTTCACTTTCTGCCTCGATTTCCCACACTCTCAAAAATCTCCAAATCATCACACAACACTCTGTTTTACAACTAATTTTGTTCCGTTCCCTCCCAAGGCAACACCCAACCACAATGTGCTTCATACCTCCCTCCCCATAGCCAAGAAGCACCCCTCCTGTCTTCCACCACCAGACCCACATGCTACATGCCAGCAATAAGCATTCCTTCCCCAGCTCTTTGTAGCTGACAGTGGCTCCCTTCTCTGGCTCTGACTGCCACTGCAATATCTACAGCTCAGGATGTGTGATTACGCACTGATGCATGCAAGCATCACATGGTATACCGTTAGGTGGGCATCGCAATTAGGGGGACGGGAAAAGGCTGTGAGTGACAGGGGTGAGCCAGATTTTACTGCACCCTACCACTCACAACGTTTTCCCATCCACACTGCTGCCTCCCCTTCCACTCATGCCCGGACCTGGAGGGAATTATATTTAGTATCAGGGGGTCCCCCCGCAAAAACAACTTGTTTCAAAGTAGTGTCCACTGGTAGTGACATGTCTTGTGGCAATATGTGGGGCTGCGGTGACTGCGGGAAACATGTTTCTGGTGCTCTAACTGACAGCGACCAGATTCATGTCGCACCACCATGGGTGAACCACATCACATGCATCCAAAACTGCCGGTGTTCACTTGGCTATCTGAAAAACATGCTTGGTCATCCTGAAAATAAAACTAACACAAAATGAAATGAAAAAAATTGTGTAAATATTTAAGCAACACACAATGTGTGTTGCATAAATCGAATATGCCATGGCTCTCACCCGAAATGTTGCTGATATTTTCCCTCATGCAGTTTGAACTTTCACATCACTTCGTAACTTATGATGCCATAAGGTTATACTGCACTCATGAGAAATATCAACGATATTTCAGGTAAAGCCATAGCATATCCCTTATTTATGATCTTAATTGATTGTTCCTGCTTATTTACAATTGTACTTTGTGGGAGCTAGAGCTGGGCAGAATGCACAATTTTGCCAAAGGAATTCATACAGAGTGGCAATTCCACGTCTGAAATGGTTTTCAGAATTTCTTTTTAATTTCAAAAAGCACTTCTACGTAAACATCTGGATTCCATAATCTACAGAATTAGCGGAACGTAAATCTACAGTTTACATAAACTGTGGACTGCTGTTCTGTGGTATACAAAGGTTTAAAAAAAAAATTCTGCTTTCAGAATTCCACTTCTGACGTAACTTTGTGGCATTTCTGAAATTTCATGGAATTCCAGCAGAAGTGGAATTTGAAAATTTCACACAGCTCCAACGGTAGGAGATGAGAAAAATGATGTAATTGCCATGCATACAGCCCTCCATCACTTTCTAGGATTCAAACCTAGGAAAACAAAAAAGGGGTCTCTCCACAGCCTTACCAGTGACAGAGTCATATGCTGACCATGTGAAATAATACAAGGATACACTTTATTCTCGATAAAGGCAGACAATGGCCAACGCAAGGATTTAGCAACCTGAGGTTTCGGGCCAAAATGGGTGCTTATCCATGAATACGCACCGTTCTGGCATGAAACGCTGGCTGCTAGACCCCTGCATTGGCTACTGTCTTCCTTTGCCAAGATTAAAGTGTATCTTTTGCATAATTCTATGGGTCAGTGTGTATAGCTATGTTGCTGGTAAGGCTATCGAAAAACCGACCCACATGTTTGCTTGCGCGTAGCACGAAACATAGTGCCATCATCCGAGTTTTCGGTGTGGCAGCCCCTTTCCAAATCAGTCAGTGTGTTTGCAGGCGCGACGCAGTTCTCCAATGCCTGCTGGAGCTGTCTTGACAGCAGTCCAAAATGCAGTGGCATACGGTTGAAAGGGGAGCTACGCTTGGTGAGCAGCGATAAGATATCGCCTGCTCATGCGCGCTTCCTCCTACACACCACACACACACACTCCGCGCATACTGCGTGCTGGCTCCCCACGCACACACACTGTGTGACGGAGGTGCCCAATCCCCTGTCGGCTGTGCTGTGCCCCCAAAACAGTGTTCCATATGTTACACTGGGTGCCCACCTCAGCGTGGCCACACCATCGTGAGGTAGCCAACAGGGTGCCCAACCCCAGTCGGCTCCACTGGTTCCAACCCCCGGTCAGGGTGCCACGCTGAGAGCCCACCCAGCGTGGCAACATATGCTTATCGCGAGGGGTGCCCAATCCCGTCGGCTTCACGCCCCCCACCAGCTGTCCTTGTACCACACTGGGGCCCACCCCAGCGTGGCAAGCGTCTCAGCCGTCGTCATTTAAAAAAACTGAAACTGAAAAACGGTCCATCGCTGTCTCTGCCCCACCCACGCCACCCACTGCGCACCCGCCTCTCCACACCCCCACCCCATACTTACCTCTGACTTGCGATTTCTTGTGGACCGGGAACACCTCTGCACTCTTCAAAGACAGCCGCTGAACTGAGGAAATACCGGTAAGCTGTATAATGGGATAGATAGGGTTTTTTCAACTTTGCTGCATATCTCAGGCATTTTTTGGAATTTTTGCACCAAATTTTCAACATGAGGTTTTTGGGACCCCTTCTCATGAATGCTCTCACTGTCATGGCGTTAATCTGGCCTGAGGGGTGATTTCGCAGTCACTGCGCGAAATCACCTTTCGGGACCAAGTAACGAAACAACACTGCCACTGTTCATAAGGTGGTCTCTCAAAAAGCCTATGTTGAAAATTTGGTGGCAAAATTCCTAAAAATGACGGTTTTACGAGCGTGCCTTGCGCAGTTCCTACGCACGCTCGTAAGTTCACGAATTTTCTATATTTTCACTCCAGATTTTCCATATTGCCATTTTATTACACTTCCTTATGAACAGTACAGGTGCCATTTTTCACATGTCGCCCCAAATGTGTTTCTGCACATGTAGTGCACAATGGTGCAGTCGGTGTGTGAAAGCAATGTTTGGGACAGATTAAGAAAATCACAGTTACACTGTTCATGAGCAGAGGTCTTAAAATGGCTATGTTGAAAATTTGGTAACAAAAGTCCATAAAATGACTGTGTTACGAGTGAGCATTGTGCAGTTTCCACGCACCCTCGTAAGTTCATGACTTTGTAATATTTTCAGTCCAGATTTTCACCAGTGGCATTTTTCCACGCTTCCTTATGAACAGTGCAGCTGTCATTTTTCACAACAAGGCGAAATGTGTTTTCACACTTTCAGCGCGAGATGCGTCGCTGTGGGAAATCATTGTTGAACAGATAAAGAAAATCACAGTGACACTGTTCATGATCGAGGTCCCAAAATGCTTGTGTTGACAATCTGCTGTAAAAAATCCCCAAACTAATTACATTACGGGTGTGTGTTGCACAGTTTCTATGCACGCGTGACTTCACCAGTTTTTTAAATATTTTTACTGCAGATTTGCAACATTGCCATTTTTTACACCTCCCCATGAACAGTACAGCTGGCATTTTTCACTTCCTGTTCGGAATGTGTTTTTGCACCTGTGGCGCTAAATGCCATAGTCGCTGTGCATAAGCAGCTTTCGGCTAACAAACTGATATTGCCACTGTTCATGAGGTGGGGGTCACAAAAAAAAAAACATGTTGAAAATTTGGAGTGAAAATACCAATGAATGCCTGAGGTGTTAGGATTTCCAACCATTAACACTCCACCCTGTAGAGAATGACAGGCATCAGGGGTGTGACTTGGGATTCTTGCCTGTAATGCTCATACCATTCCACACCCTGCAGCCAGTGAGAGGCACTGAGGTATGCCTTGAACTCTTCGGCCCCAAAGTTCACCCTATTCTCCTATACACTTACTCCATCTCACCATATTTCCTGATGGAATGGGGTCGCGCATAAGGGCCAAAAAGACCCCAAGGCAGCACCGTGACACTTGTCAGTGTCCTGCAGGGTAGGGTGTGGTGAAATGGTGTGGCTGTTATGCCTGACGACCCAAAGGCACACCCCAATGCCTGTCACTCTCTGCAGGGGGGTGGTGGTGGGGTTGGATTCAGTTCAATACTTCACTGCCATTTCTATTATGCAGCTCTGTAACTTCTACACTACCAATGCCAGCAAGCAAATATTCGGCATTGACAAATGCTTGTTTCTTTTCCAGATGTGTGAGCCTACCGCGAGCACTAATTGCACTTAGAGCAATCCATCTTTTGTTTGTGATTCAAACCTGGGACTCTGAGTCCTGAAGGAAGGAACTGGACCTGGGCATTAGGGGCTTGAGGCCCAGATGTTTTCATATGGACCCTAAACCTCTCCTTAATAGAACTGCTGAAATGAATCCTTTTAAAAAAAGTAATTTTTATTAATTTCTGATAAAAACAGTGCAAAAAAAAGACACAAGGCAACAACAACAACAATAGGAACACTCTAAAACCAAAAAACAAACATACCTATTAAACACTAGCCGTAAATGGAAGGAAATGACAAAACACCAAACGCTAGAGTAAAGAATTAAAAAAAAACACGAGACTAGACGTAAATCTTGTCTGAAATGAATCCTTTTATAAAAACATCTATGGCCTATACCCAGCCTTTGGGGGCTTGGGCCCAGGATCTTTTGTTACCCTAACAATACCTCTGACAGGTTGCTAGAAGCACTTGGTCTTGGCTTGTGCCTCATAAGTTATGAGTCATAACCCACTTGGGGTGTGCGGTTGTGACAGTATAACTGCATGTACCCTGGCATATATTATTGATTACACAATGTTCCCAAAATTAATGAGCAAAAGTCACAACCTTTAACTGCTACATGGTAACCTACCCCTTCAAGTCAGTAGGTTGCAAAGAGTATTTTAATGTAATACTCACATTCAGTGCCTCTTCAGTGCCCAGAACACGGGCGTAAATCCGACATATGTATTCCTTCCTTTTTTAAAAAAAGAGAAAATTCATTATTTTTACAGAGGTATGGTTGGGTGTGTACTGTCTAACAATCTTGTTGTAAAAATAAACAATAATTTACATCTGAGAAGACTCAGGCTTTTGGTCGCCTTCTGCCATTAAATTCTATGTTTCTATTTCTTTCATTTAAAAACCTTGATATAATACTGAAGAAGGAAGAACTGGTTCTGTTCACGGAACTGGTGTTGGAAGAACTAAGTGTGTCAAATTTTACCTCTCCCCTTTCCCAGTCCATTCTTTCAATCCAGGTTTTATTCTCTTGTCTCCCACTGGCCCTGTCTGCTCCAGACTAAACAGCCCCATCATCCACCTTTTCCAGAGCTTACCTCTCCTCCCACAAGTCCCCCTCATATTACCCTCCCACCCCACCCTGCCAATGGCGGGGACATCAGAGCAGGCCAGATCCCTCTGAAGCACAACCCAGATAGCTGAGAGGAGGAGAAGCCTGATTGGTAGTACATGGCCTGTGGTGGACCAGAGTGCCATCCTGCTCAATCAGGGCTTTTCCACCTAAGGCTTGGTTCTGAAGCCCAGTCCTGCATTTGCATGTTCATGTGCACCAAGGTACCATCTCCAGCAGCATTCTTGAGGACTGCGAGTAACAAAGTGGAAAACCCCAGAGCGTGGCAGCATGGCACCAGAACACTTGGGCACCACCACTCTGACCTCTGACCTCCACAATTGCAAACTGGCTGCTGGCACTCCCCTGCCAATCCCCCCAATGGCATTATCTACAGGACAGAATGCCCTGCGGATCCATTGAGGAGAGGTAAGTAGCAGGGAAGCTGCTCTCCTGTCATGCGGAGTTCCTCAGTGTTCGGTCTTGTCACCGATGTTGTTCACCGTGTGTACATGCTGCTCCTGGGAGAGATCATTAGGAAGTACAGCCTGGGATTTCATTGTTATGCTGATAATACCCAACTGTACTTTTCCTTTGCCCCTGGAACATCTTGCGCAGTGGAAGTGCTTAACAGCTGCCTTGCTGAGATCAATGATTGGATGGCCTCCAGCTGGTTGTGACTGAACCCCAATAAGACAGAAGTACTGGTGGTGGAATTGAACAGACGGCTTGATAGGTTAGCCTCTGGTGCAGAGACAGGGCTTTTTCTTGGCTCTGTACCATTGAAGGCCTCCTCTAGGGTGCATAATCTTGGCGTTATTCTTGACAGCAGTTTGTCACTTGAGTTTCAGGTGGCATTCATTATCGGCTCTAGTTTTTACCATCTGAGGAATGTTGCCAGGATAAAGCCCCTAGTGCCACCACTGGACCTCCTCATATTGGTGCATGCCTTTGTGATGTCCAGGCTTGACTACTGTAATGCGCTCTATCTCGGGGTCTCTGAGGGTACCCTGCACCGGCTGCAGCTGCTGCAACTTTAATACCGATTTTAAGTACCTTACACTGCTCCATTTTCACCAGGAATTGCTTCTAGAGGTTCAGTTAACAGACCTCTACATGGCACAGTGTTTCTTTTTATCCTGTGTAAATGTGTCTCACTTGTCATTTTTACAAGCATTCCGGCACAGGACCAGATGCCAGGGTCACACTCCGTCTTGTGGTGCGGCGGCACTTTTGACATGGCGCATCCAGGAGCAACATTACAGCAATAAATAACTCAAGAAACGTTAGCTATATTCATTTTAAACGACATAGGTTGTTTTAATCGGGCATTTTTGCAGCCCTGGTGATCGCCCCAACTGTTTTGGACAGTTTTCTTTTAAGGTGGGTTTGCTCACCTTTAAGGACCTACATGGCCTGGGCCCTGGTTACCTGAAGGACCTTCTCACTCCTGTCGTCTCTGTCCGCCCCCTCCACTCCTCCTCTAGGGGCCTTCTTGCGATTCCAAGGATGAGGTTAAAGACAGCTGGCGACAGACCATTTAGTGTCACTGCCCCCGTCCTCTGGAATTCGCTTACTCCAGCTGTTAGGGAGGCCCCTTCTGTTGAGGTATTCAAGGCCCACCTTAAGGCCTTCTTGTATAATCAGGCCTTCCCAGACTGTGTTGTATATCCCTGACCCGATTTCTGAATTTGATATTTAAAATAATTTTGTCTTCCTTTGAGTTTATTATTGCTGCTGAGGATATTATTTTAAATTTAATGATGTGTATTGATGTTTATAAGTATATTACTTATTTATTTTTATATTTGTATGTATATGGAATTTCTTTTAATATGTACAGCACCCAGAACCTCTGGGATGGGCATCTTTCCAAATAAAATTTGCCTTGCCTTGCCTTGAATGGGGCTGGGTGGTCATCAGGCAGAATCTGGCAGCTCAGGTGAGAGGGGATAACAAAAAAAACAGACAATTTTAGCAAATAATAGCATGAAATTTAAATTTGTTTTGGATTGATGGGTAGTTTGGGTCTGCTGATGCTGACAGCTTTTTTTTTTAAGAGATGTGGGATCACCTTTTTTGATGGTGCACCACTTGTGTGCACAGTGGATACATGCCCCTTCTGCTTGTGTGCACAGTGGATGCATGCCCCTTCTGCTTGTGTGCACAGTGGATGCATGCCCCTTCTGCTTGTGTGCACAGTGGATGCATGCCCTTTTAGCTTGTGTGCTGATGGGATCCATGTCCCTTCCTCTTGTGTGCATGTCAGATGCATATCCCCTCGGCTTGTGTTCACATCAGGTGTATGCCTCTTCCACCTGTTTGTGCATCAGATGAATGGCCCTTCTGCTTGTGTACACATGGGATGCATGTCCCTTCCAGTTGTGTGCACATCAGATGTATGTCATTTCCTCTTGTATGCACACTGGATGCATGCCCCTTCAGTGTGTGTGTGCACATCAGATGCATGCCCCTTCCCCTTGTGTGCAGATCGGATGTTTGCCCCTTCTGCTTGTGTGCACAGTAAATGTATACAAATTCACTCCATGCTTTTCGGATCTCCAGCTAGACTCAAAGCAAATCGCAACGCCCTTCAAATATTGAGTGCCGATGGTTCCCCAGTAGTTAGCACCAGCTCCCTCAAATATCTAGGCATTCTCTTTGATGAATCCCTGGATTTTGACCTCCATATCACCGCCACCTGCAAATCTGTTAATGCCAAAATCGGAGGTGCCTACCGTACTAACTATGCCCTCACGCCATCTGCCAGGCTTGCCATAGCTCAAAGCCTGCTGCTCCCGGCTCTGGCCTATGGCTCAGTCACCTACCTAGGGGCATCAAAGACCTCCCTCCATAAATGGGACACCACCTATAACATCTGCTGCTACGCCTCTGCATCACCACGGTTCAAACATCACTGTCAGCTTTATGCTGACCTAAAATGGCCCAGCCCTGCTGCTAGCCAGCTACTGTCCTATGGCTCCCTAATTGACGGTATAACTAGATCAGGCCTCCCCCAATCCCTCGCCTCCTTGCTACACTCCCAAACTCCCTCCTATGGTCTCCAATCTAATGGCCATGCCCCCTCTTCATTCCCAGATGCAAAACCACCGTGGGTACTCGTGCTTTCTCTTATGCAACCCCAAAGTACTGGAATTCCATCCCTCAAGCTATTCGCCTAGCTCCTACCCGTGCTGGTTTCAAGAAACTCCACCGTGAACATCTATTGTACATGCTTTCATCCACCTTAGCTCATTCATTCCTTCTGTCCTCACCCTTGTCTTTTCCTGCACTCTTCCTCTTACCTTTTCCCTGCACGCCTTCTTTCCTAACCTCCCCTTTTCTCCCTGATCCCAATCACCCCCTCCTCCTCTTCTACTTCTCTACGTTTTTGAGCCTCGTGATGGCACTTAACTGTATTTTGTACTTTTCCTGTTGTACCTAATACTGACTTGTTCACACTTATTTATATTTTTGACTTTTTCCAAACCGTACTGTGTATTATTTTTTTTTTCTGACTTTGTCTGACTCTATCACCCAGTTGCCTAGTTGTTTGTATTTTGACCATCCCTCTGTCTACCTTTTCCTTGTGCTGCGTCACATTGTACTGCTCATGTATTTTTTCCCTTGTATTCCTCCGGGGTTGTGCCTGAAAATAGGCATCTCTGTGCCTAGTGCACCCACTTGGTTACCAAAAGCAAATAAATAAATACATAAATACCCCTTCTGCTTGTGTGCACATCACATATGTGTCTTTTCCGCTTGTGTGCACATTGGACACATCCTCCCTCTGCTTGTGTGCACATCAGATGTATGCCTCTTCTACTTGCGTGCAAAGTGGATGCATGCCTCTTCTGCTTGTGTGCACAGTGGATGCAAACCCCTTCTATTTGTATGCACATTGAATGCATGTTCCTTCTGCTTGTGTGCACATCGGATGTATGCCTTTTACATTTCTGTGCAGATCAGATGCATACCCCTTCTGCTTGTGTGCACGTTGGATGTATGCCCCTTCTGTATGTGTGCAGACTGGATGCATGCCCCTTCTGCTTGTGTGCTGATCGGATGCATGCCTCTTCCATTTATGTGTACATCAGATGGATGTCTCTTCCACTTGTGTGCACATTGGATGCATTCCCCTTCCACTTGCATGCATATCAGATGCATGCCTCTTCTGCTTGTGTGCAAATAGGATGCATGCCCCTTCCACTTGGTTGCAGATTGGATACATGCCCCTTCTGCCTATGTACAGATTGGATGTATGCCCCTTCTGCTTGTGTGCACAGTGGATGCATGCCCCTTCTGCTTGTGTGCACAGTGGATGCATTCCCCTTCTGCTTGTGTGCTCAATGGATGCATGCCCCTTCTGCTTGTGTGCATAGTGGATGCATGCCCCTTCTGCTTGTGTGCACAGTGGATGAATGCCCTTTCTGCTTGTGTGCAAAGTGGATGCATGCCCTTTTTGCTTGTGTGCTGATGGGATCCGTGTCCCTTCCTCTTGTGTGCATGTCAGATGCATGCCCCCTCTGCTTGTGTTCACATCAGGTGTATGCCTCTTTCACTTGTGTGCACATCAGATGAATGGCCCTTCTGCTTGTGTACACATTGGATGCATGTCCCTTCTAGTTGTGTGCACATCAGATGCATGTATTTCCTCTTGTGTGCACACTGGATGCATGCCCCTTCAGTGTGTGTGCACATCAGATGCATGCCCCTTCCCCTTGTGTGCAGATTGGATGTTTGCCCCTTCTGCTTGTGTGCACAGTGAATGCACACCCCTTTTGCTTGTGTGCACATCACATACATGTCTTTTCTGCTTGTGTGCACGTTGGATGCATCCCCCCTCTGCATGTGTGCACATTGGATGCATGCCCCTTCTGCTTGTGTGCACAGTGGATGCATACCCCTTCTGCTTGTGTGCACAGTGGATGCAAACCCCTTCTATTTGTATGCACATTGAATGCATGTTCCTTCTGCTTGTGTGCACATCGGATGTATGCCTGTTCCATTTCTGTGCAGATCAGATGCATGCCCCTTCTGCTTGTGTGCAGATTGGATGTATGCCCCTTCTGCATGTGTGCAGACTGGATGCATGCCCCTTCTGCTTGTATGCACATTGGATGCATGTCCCTTCCACTTGTGTGCTGATCGGATGCATGCCTCTTCCATTTGTGTGCACATCAGATGGATGTCTCTTCCATGTGTGTGCACATTGGATACATTCCCCTTCCACCTTCATGCATATCAGATGTATGCCTCTTCTGCTTGTGCGCAAGTAGGATGCATGCCCCTTCCACTTGGTTGCAGATTGGATACATGCTTCTTCTGCTTATGTACAGATTGGATGTATGCCCCTTCTGCTTGTGTGCACTTCAGATACATGTCTGTTCTGCTTCTGTGAAGATCAAATGCATAGCCCTCCCACTTGTGTGCACACTGGATTCTTGCCCCTTCTGTTTGTTTGCACATTGGATGCATGCATCTGCTTGTGTGCACACTGGATGCATGCCCCTTCTGCTTTTGTGCACACTGGATGCATGCCCCTTCTGCATTTGTGCTGATCAGATGCATGCCCCTTCTGCATGGGTGCATAGCAGATGCATATCCCTTTCATTTGTATGCACAATGGCCCTTCTGCATATGTGCACAATGGATGCATGTCCCCTCTTCTTGCATGTACATTGAATGCATGCACCTTCTGCTTGTGTGCACATTGGATGCATGCCCCTTCTGCTTGTGTGCTGATCAGATGCATGCTCCTTCTGCAAGTGTGAATAGCGGATGCATGTCCCTTTCGTTTGTGTGCACAATGGCTCTTCTGCATATCTGCACATTGAATGAATGTTCCTTCTGCTTGTATGCACATTGGATGCACGTTCCTTCTGCTTGCATGTACATTGGATGCATGTCCCTTCTGCTTGTGTGCACATTGAATGCATGCCTCTTCTGCTTGTACGCACATTGGATGCATGCCCATTCTGCTTGTTCGCACACTGGATACATGCCCCTTCTGCTTGTCTGCACATCAGATGCATGTCCCTTCTGCTAGTTTGCAGATTGGATGCATGCCTCTTCTGCTTGTGTGCACATCAGATGCATGCCCTTCCACTTGTGTGCACATTGGATGCACACCCCCATCTGCTTGTGTGCAGATCAGGTGCATGCCTGTTCTGCTTGTGTGTAGATCGTATACTTTTCCCTTCCATTTGTGTTCACATCAGATACTTGCCCCTTCTGCTTGTGTGCACATCGAATGCATGCCTTTTCTGCTCATGTGTTGATTAGATGCATGCCCCTTCTGCTTATGTGCTGACTGTATGCAAGTCCGGATGCTGCAGTCTTTGGGACCGGTCATGCGAGGCCATAATGACCAGTGAGTCAGCCAGAGGTTGTTGAGCCAAGTACTGGTCCTCTTTTGGGGCCTTGTACAGGTGGTCAGTTTTCTCCGGCACAGCGGGAGTGGAGTGTGGACACTTCCACACAGCTTTGGTGACGTCTGCGAAGGTGTCCACCAAGGGTGGCACTACCACAGGCTATGGGTCTTTCTGCCGAAGATAACGGACAAGGCACTGTCTCTCGGGATCGAGGTCTTCAGCATCCCATCCCATGTTGTCCTGGATGTGCCTCATGATCTCAGAGAAGGAGGGATCATCCGGAGGAGACCTGGGTAGGTCATGTGGGTCAGGTGATGGGATGCTGAGTGGAGAAGGAGATCTGGAGAATTCTGAGGTATCCGATTTGGAGTCCTCCCCTGACGGAGTGTACCGATGATGTCTGGGTCGCTTGGGGCTGGGAGATCCTGATGGAGATCTTGAGGGAGGCCTTCTCCAATCCTTGGATCTAGCCCTAGGAGGTGGAATCTGCTCCTTAGGGGTTGGTGGTCGTCCTGCTGACCCCTGTGGTGGAGGAGGGGGCATAGGAGGTGAAGGTGTAGGAGGAGGAGGTTTTACAGGTACCACATCTTTTCGGATGTTGTCCAACAGAAAGTAAAGAGATCCTTAACCTCTTGTATGTTCATGCCAGACAACGGGCCTGGCACCAGTGGTATGTCGCCAAGGTTGGGCGTCGGGTCCGCGGGTGTCTCTGGGGTGGGCGAAGGTTCCCTCGGAAGCCCAGCATCCTCTGTGTCACCCGCCTGGTCTTCAGGCAATGTCGTGTCCTCCTCCATGGAATCCCTGAGACCGGTGTCCACCGGTGACTGGGGGGCGGTCCTCGGCTCCGGTGAGTGTGAAGCCGACGTTGGTCGCTTGGCCGATGACTTCGGGTCCGGCAAATGCCCAACTAGTGTCTGGTGCTTGGCCGATGTCCTCGGCTCCGGCAAATGCCTGGCCGACTTTGGGTGCTTGGCCGACGTCGGGTCCGTCGTCCGCTTTAGGGATGTCAGTTCTTTAGTCTTCCTGGGTGGTGGATCCGGACACCTGGGAGGCTGGGAGACCGATTTGGAGTTGGGGTCCTGACGTTGGCCAGATGAGAAAGACTTGTGGCATTCGGAAGACTTGGAAGAGGCCCAAGAGAGAGTGGAGGAAGCCGAGGACCTAGAAGTCTTGATAGGCTGAAGAGTCGAAGAACCGCCTGAAACCCGGACTTTGACCGGAAGGGGCTAAGAATGAGTCCTGGAGGGAGAGTGGTCAGATCGGGTGGAGCCTGAGCTACATGAGTCCGAGGCCCAGTTCTGGGATCTGGACCTTGCTTTCTCCCAGTGTTTGTCCCAGTATTTATGGGCCTTGGAAAAAGAATCACCACTGGAGGAAGCTTCTTTGTCCATCCTAGTAAGTTTCTCTTCTAACAGGTACGCCTGAAGTGCCTTCTGACGGTGGATCCTGGTGCGGCTGTTGAACCCTTGACAAAACGTGCAGGTCTTGGTGTCATGGTCCGGGCCTAAGCACCGCACACAGGAAGAATGAGGGTCCTTGAAAGGGATCTGTTTTCCGGAGGCACACTTTGAAAGGTGTCCCTCAGATGAAGGAGTTGGAGAGGACATGAGTTTTGTATAAACCACTTGAAGAAGTTCTAAGTCGTTGTGCACTAGGTAGAGACTGAGAGGCCGATGCTGGTGAGTTGACGGTGGGAAAAGAACTGGGGATTCTGGGAGACCACCTCCTTATGTACTATGCCTGACGTCGAGGGCGGGACCGACGTCAGAGGCAGGCCCTGCTGAATAGTGCTAGCTAGAAAATTTCTGTGGGGTCCTGGCGCCTGCTGGCTTCAGTCCTAATGGTGTAACCTGCTGCAAGAGCTGTTTCTTGAAGCAAGATCTGTTTTTCTGCACCTGCTTATTTGTAATTCCCCTTCCCCAACTCCCTCTCCAGGCCACAGCTGAAAACGAGGTCATGTAATTTTTTTTAAATCTCTGCTTGCCTGCCTGGATTTTTTTTTTCTGCGTATTTATGTCCATGGTCTTTGCCAACCCCCATCTGCTTGGCCACTCCAACCTCCCCACCCTGGAGTCCCACAGTACTTATCTTTGCCTCCACATGTGCCTCCAAAGCTTTACCCTCTGGCAGGGCAGCAGTGTACCCTTATTCCCGCTGCTGAATGGAGCTTGTTGTGAGAGGCAGTGCCTGGGTAGCCAGGTGCAGGGCTTGCAAGTGGCTAGCATCATCTAGCAGGTCAGGGTTTTTTCTTGTTTTTTTCAGGTTACCCCAGGATGTCTGCAGCAAGGGTTGGCAAGCATGCACACAAGCAAGCTCGAGCAATGCGGTACCAGCTGACGTCCTTCCACCCACGTGCTTCTCTTGACTGCACTGCCACCTGTGGTCACCCAAGTGGCAGTACAGCAGCAGGGCTGGCTGCCCTCCCCAGAAGAGGAGGAGAACATCCTCTGGAATGCTCAATCCTCCTCCCCCCACCAGTCCCCGATGACCCCAACTCGTTCCCGAACTTGGGTTGTCAGTGTCGTGTGCAGTATCCCTACCTTTGCACCAATGAGCCGACCTGCCTGCCTGGATGAAATAAATTTCAACAAATAAATAAACCTCATCCTTGATTAGTAACTTTACATCACTTTACCAGAAGTTAAAAACAGAAAGGTCTTAACCAGACATGAAACTGCACACTTAAGGAATTTTTTTTTTAAATGTAACTTTACACTAGTGTTGCTCAGATAGTGCTTTTATGGATCCTACTACCCACTGTCAGGTAGTGCTGGTATTCTACCTAGGATCCTACCAGAAATCCTACAAAAGATGGCTGCAGGATCCGGGGTCAGATAGCGATGGGTCCCGGGTAGGATCCAGGGACCCTAGGTCAGATAGTGATGGATCCTAGTTCGGATTCAGGGATCCTAGGTCAGACAGTTAGGATCCAAGCTGGATCTGTTGGTCAGAACTGTGGATATGTTGCTAGGATCCACAGCATCCACAACGTTTGTATGATCCATGCACTGGATCCTGGAAGGTCAGATCCATGGTCAGATAGCACTACTATCCTACCACAGCAAGTATCTGGCCAAATGGGAGGTTTCTGTTACGAACATAAGAAATTGCCAGCAGATACAGGCCTTGTGGTCTATCAAGTCTGCTCAAGTGTGCAGCACGCTGTTTATTAAACTGCAGCTGCCTCCCTCTTCTTGCCTGCCCTTCTGATTTAGTGCCCCTGCCTCCGACTTCCCCCATCTTCCCTACAGTTTTGACCCTCTCCTGGAGCTGCCTACTGGCTGCTGTGATAGCACTTCTTCTGGCAGCACATTCCAACCTGCCACCACCCTCTCTGTGAAATAGTGCCTCCTCATCTCCTCCTGAACCTTCCTCCCTCCAATTTCAGACTTTGTCCTCTGGTGTCCCTCCCCACCCCCTTTTAACTTAAACAAACCCTCAGAATTAACTCTGTTTAAGCCCTTTAGGTATTGGAATGCTCAATCCATATCCCTCTCCTTTCTATCCTCGAGGGTGTACATGTTGAGCTCCCTCAATCTGTCCACATATGTTTTGTCCCCCATCCCCAGGATCATCTTTGTCACCCTACGCTGGACCCCCTCCAGTAGTTTGATGTCCCTTTTCAAATAGTGGCACCAAAACTGCACACAGTATTCCAAGAGTAGCCTCACAAAGGACCTGTACAGGGGCATAATGACTTCTTCCCTCCTAGAGGTGATTTTCCTGGTGATGCAGCTCAGCATTCTGTTCACCTTTGCAGCTGCCTTCCTGCACTGTGCCTAGTATTTCATGTCCTCTGTCACCAGCGCCCTCAGATCTTTTTTCCTCGGCTGAAGTGGCCAGTGGGTGTTCTCTAGGTTTTTTGTTCCCAAGTGCAAGACCTTGCATTTTTTAGCATTGAACCCCAGCTGCCATGTGGCAGACCAGTGTTCAAGTGTCATCAAATCCTCTTGCAGTACCTTACCCCCTTCCGCACTATCCACCTCTGCACAGATCTTAGTGTCGTCTACAAAAAGGTTGATCTTGCTCCTCATCCCATTCTATATGTTGGTAATGAATATGTTAAATAGTACCAGTACCAGTATTGACCCCTGTGGGACCCAACTGGTTACAGCCCTGGATGCTGAGAGCTCACCTCCAACTACCACCCTCTGCTGCCTGCCCTGCAACCGGCTCTTAATCCACCCAACCAGTTTCCTCCCTGTTCCTAGGCTATTTAGCTTGCTGGTCAGCCTTCCGTGGGGTACAGAGTCAAATGCCTTGCTGAAGTCCAGGTAAAAGACATCCACTGCATGGCCCCTATCCAGTGACTATGTCACCCAGTTGAAAAAGTCAATAAAGTAGGTCTGACATGATCTGCCAGATACAAACCTATGTTGTCTGTCATCCTGTAGTTTATTCTCCTCCACAAAACTCACCAGCCTTTCCTTGAGGATAGACTCCATCAGTTTTCCCACAATGGCTATAAGACTCACTGGTCTGTAGTTCCCAGGTTCATCTCTGGGCCCACCCTTATGGATTGGCACCACATGTGCCATCCTCCAATCCCTGGTCACGCATCTAGCACTTGGGGAAATGTTGCACAAATCCATAAATGGTCCCATAAGGACCTCTGCCAACTCCTTGAGTACCCTAGGATACACTCGGTCTGGTCCAAGCACCTTATCCACCCTTAGGGACCTTAGGCCCTCCAACACCCTTTCAACTGGGATCTCCAAGTCCGATACCCCCTCTTCCTCGACCTCCCCCAATCCTCCCCTGAGGTATAGGCCCATCCCTCTACTTGGTAAACACTGAGCAGAAGTACTCATTTAGTACCTCTGCCCGCTCTGCCTCCTACTCTGCCCACCCTCCCTCCTAATCCTTACTATCTGGTCCATGCACTTTCTCCTCTCTCCTATATACCTGAAGAACTCCTTTTCACCTTCCTTGATCCCCTGCACCAGCCTTACTTCTTTTGAAGCCTTAGCTGCACTCACTTGCTTACCTCTCTGGATTTCTTCATGTGTTCCTCCCTGTTCTCATCCCGGCTGGAACTCTTATACTTTCTAAAGGCCACACTCTTTTCCCTCATCCTTTCCACTAGCTCTCCATTCAGCCAGCTTGATTTCTTGTTCCTGGCCATCTTACTTTAGCACTTTATGCAAAAGCTAGTGGCCTCTGCCAGACCCCCCTTAATGATATTCCATTTCTGTTCTGCATCCATGTCTGGGCTGATGTTGTCTAGGAGTGGTCTCCCTTGCCTGGTGGCACTATTTTCTATCTACACTCTGCCCCCACCTAGTTTAAATTATACCTTTCTGCAATTAACTCCCCCAGCTTTTTCTTAGGACCCGTGAGCCTTCCCTACTCAGGTGCAGCCTATCCAGAGCACACAGGTCTTGGTTCCCTCATGTGCTACCCCATCCCCCCACCAGTCCGTATCCCATGTCCTCACACCATGTCCCCAGCCATTTATTGAACTCTGAGATTCTTAGCTTCCTGGCCTTGCTAGCCCTTGGTACTGGAAGAATCTCAGAAAACATCACTGTCCTCCCCTCTCTACTGCACAACCTTCCTACATCCTTGAATCTCTCCTGCAAATCTTCCAACCTATTTCCTTCCAGATCATTAGTACCCGGGTGCACCACGATATGAGGTTCCCCCTCTAGCCTCCCCACACACCTCTTAACATGCTGCCCCATGTGACAGGGTGACCCCTGTCATAGTGGATACCCCTGGGATAAATTGAAACCCCTTCCCCAAGCAGTTTATATGTTTTGTATAATGTCCAACATGCTGACTGGCTGGTTATAAATTAAGCGCTGAAGTACTTATAAAGCTTTCTGTGCATATTAACCTAAAACAAAACAGAGTACAGTTACAAAATGATAGGGCAGTTTTCATATAAGAATAACACAAGTCTGTGTCTTCTTTTTCTAGATTTTAACAGCCTTCTTCTAAGATATATTTTGCAGCAGACAGCATGAGGTAATATGATCCTGCAAGAGAGTTTAAGAGAGCACAGAATGTTCTGACTTCGGCTGTGACCTTTAACAATGTTGTAAACAAGCTATGTAACGTGCTCCAGGTGCCAAATAACTGTTCTCTGTGGTGCAACAGTGACCCCTAGTGGTTAGTTTTATGTTACATCTGCTGCTAATCAAAAGGCAGGGGAAATTGTTTTTCCAACTTCTAGTGAGCTTGTAAAAAGCCCTACCTCAGTGTTGAGATTTATTTATTTATTTATTTGCTTTTGGTAACCGGGTAGGTGCACTAGGCATAGGGATACCTATTTTCAGGCACGACCTGGGAGAATACAGTTTTAGGAATACAAAGTCTTATGTGTCGCAGCACATGAAACAGTACAATACATAGTCAAGTAAAAAAAACCTAAAAGAAATGGGGAGATACATTCAGTAACAAGCGAGGAAGTTTAAAGGTATGATAAAGTTGCAGAAACAGTATGACAGGTAACACAATAAATAAGAACATAAGTATAACAATAGGGGCATACATATAGGACATTATGTAAAGTTTATACAGAGGTGGTTAACAAGGGAGGGGAGAAAAGGAGTGTGACGGGAGAGGGGAGGGAGAGAGAGAGAGAGAGCAGAGGAAGAGGGAGAGGAAGAGGAGTGGGAGAGATGAAGAGAGAAGATTAATGGGACAAGGGAGAGAGGATAGAGAGTGGGAGGGAGATGACCTGGATGAGGGTGTAAGAGAGGTGGAGAAGAGAAACAACTAGAGAAGAAGACTAAAGCAGTGCAGGGGAGGAAGGGTGTAGGAAGGAGAGTGGAGCTAAGGCGGGTTAAAGCAGATGCAGGAGTTTATAGAGTGAAGGTGCTTTTTGTGAAATTTCTTAAAGGTGTCATGGGTAGCTGTTTGTCGAATGGCTTGGGGTATGGATAGGATAGATAGGGTGGTAAGTCAGATACTGACCAAGGAAGGTGGAAGACCTCCTGGTAGTGTGTGCTTTCACACTGTTTGATTCATGCTAGGCTGAAGAAAAACCTTAGAAACTGTTGAAGCTAAGCAGTCTGACTTATCATTTTGCTTTCTGTATATTTTACTTGATGAAAATAAAATGACAAATGCACTTGTGTGTTTTTTATGCACCTGACTTATGGTCTGCCTGAATTGTGTTATCCTTTACCCACACCTGGTGACACCCCACTTTTCCCACTGTCATGCCTGGCATACACGCCACCCATATGTGACTCTTCCTGGCTGCTCTGTCCCCACATCTTACACCTTTTAATATTGAATACCCCAGGATGACGACTCTCCCCTCTTTATCCTGCTTGCCTCCCTGGTGCAACCCATTTCTCTGCACACATTCTTGGCCTTCTACCCCTGATTCCATCCCTGAGGGCCCCTCTGCCCCACTTGATCCCTGTTGTACCCTTGTTCTAGACTTCCTTTGCTCCTCCCCGCTGCTGCCCGTGTTAGCTGTGTCCTTGCCCCTATCATTCCCTACCTGCATCCCCCCTTCCCGATTCAGACTCCCTTTACTCTGTATTAATCCTCGCCCTACCTCTGGTCACTAGTGCCTCCCCTGATCTTTTCCCTTCCCCTACAATCAGCCTTCTCCTCTCCCTCTCAGTACTCCTGTCCTGACTGGCTACCCCCCCACCCACCTTTCCGTACCTTCCCCGTGTCTCCCCACACTTTCCTGAGTCTTCTGTCCCTCTTCTGCCACCCCTCCTCCACTACCTGTTACCCTCACCTGAATTGACCCTGCATCTAGCCTCTCTGCTAGCTCCCCCGCCAACATTACTATCTCATTCCTCTGCTATCCCTGTGACTGGCCCTCCCCCTCATGCTGCTCCAGGCTTGCTAGCGCCGAGAACCTGTTCTTATCTTCCCTCCCTTTATCCCGAGCTTCCCAATTCCCCCCTCCCTGCGACCGCAAACATGCTCTGATCCCGTTCCCTTCCCTCCCCTTTTCTTGACCTCCTACCATCCTTCAGCCTCAGGTCCTGCCTGATCCTTAGTGGTGTATGGTTTGCCCTCTGAATCCTCTCCCCTTGCATTCCCCCTTGTTTGCCTTTTGCATCTACTATGTAGGTCCTTCTGTCCCTTGGACCCTGCTGTTCCCTCCTCCTCCACCACCACCCTCCCCACCTTCTCAGCTCCCTTCTCAGCCTGTCAACCTCCTCCCCAAGTTGCCCCATCTGTCTACACACAAGACAACCCCCCTACCCTCCAAGCAATCCTCAAGAAGATGGCCACCCCACACCCATTGCAGCTTACCACCCGTCCTGGCTCTCCTTCCAGCCTGCCACTGCCACCCATTCTCAACTCCCTTGGCCTTCTCCATCTCCCATGTCTCTCCATTTTTCCTTTTCTCCCACACTGGTTTAGTCACACCTTTGGGAACCCCTATCAGCTCACAGTCACTTCCTTTAGGTATCCTATGCCACCACCTCACTCCTGGGATTTTGTATACCCTGCCTAGCATGGTCTGTGGCCTGCAGTCCTCCCTGCAGATGCCACCTATTCAGACACCACACTCCTGTGTCATGGCACTCACGTTAGGGGTTGCTTGGCCCCCTGGGAAATATATAGTGACTCCAGCCACCCAACTGACCCAGCCTAGTCACGTAACTCTGCTCTTTCTATCCCTCAAATTCCTCCCTCACCCTGTCTCTCAGCATCCTCCCAGCTCCCAGTCCCTGTAAATCCCCCCAAAAACATTTAAATCAGCTCCACATGTGCACAATCACCACAGGATGCACCACAATGCCCAGAACAAAGAACTTAGTTGCAGTTGTGCTCTGGACCCCAACCTGCACTCCCTGTAGCTGCAACACACATTCACTTGTTGGTATTCTAGTTTCTAGGATACTATCTGAGCAACACTACTTTACACCCTACATTTTGTCTTATTGTTAAATTTTAAAATGGTCTCTTTTTATCTACACTTTTTCCCCTGATTGTCTCTGGCACACTTGACCCTCAGCCCCTCTCTCACCAGCCAGCTCTATCCCACTGAGTCTAGGTTTACCCCCTAGACAGGGTCGGGTTGGGGGGGATTCACCCCCAACTGTGGTCTTGCACCAAGAGGCACTGCAAAGATCTGGATAGCCATCTGTCGCTGCAGAGACAGGGGTATTTAGTTTTTTAATGTATGTTATGTACACATTTGTGCCCCAGCCACACCCTTTCATCCAGTTTCCCCGGTCTTATCACCCTGCTTCTCTGGGACTTAACTTCCCACTGGTGTCCTCTACTTGCAGGACTGTGTTGGGGTGCTTGGTTGCTGGTGCAGGGCCTGCAATGGACTGAACTTCATCCTGCAGCCAGAGGGTTTTTCCTCCTATTTTCGCCTGGGATCCATGCACATGCAATGGGTGCAACGTGTGAGCTCCACTTCCAAAGAGACATCCCTGGCATCCTGTGCATGGTCCTTCCTTCTAGTTGTGTACTCAGACTGTGCTCCACATGGACAACTCCAAGTGGCAAATGAGCAGTGAGTCATGCTCACCTCCCCTCTACGAGGGTGGAGAGCAGTCCTGTAGATGCTCAATCCTCCCTCCCCCAGCCAGCCCCCAAGTGACTCACATCCATTCCAGAAACCGGGTTGCCAGCATGGCTTCAGATAAGGTACTAGTGCCTCAGCACTCCACACCACTGGGATGGCTTTGCAGGGACTATTTTCACCCTTTTTCTTTCCATGTCCCTCATGCAAGAAACCAGCAAGGAAGGTGCCATGTGCCAACACACATGGGTCACTGGTGTCATGATGGGCCTTGTGGTCACTGGATGGGCCTTGCTGTCCTTATCTGCCATCAACTTCTGTTTCTATGAGCAACAGTCCTATCGCTGCACCAATGGGCTGGCTTAAATTATCTCCTTTTTGTCCCTCCTTCTGGTAGGCCTGTGCCCTCCATCTGGACCAAACCCCCCCCCAAGCACCAACTCTTGGTTTCTTATGGACTGACAGCATTCCCCTGTCTGCCTCATGGCTTACCACCCTTGGCAGGGTGGGGTAGGACCCCCCCAACTGCTATTGCACAGGATCCAGTTCAGGGGAAGCTGCCATGTCACCAGTACAGGGCCTGTGAAGGGTTGGTCCAACACTCTGACCCAGGCCAACCTGCTTTCCACCTTTTTCTCCCTTGCCACTGAGACATCGGCCTGGGGAGTGATGCAAGCACACACATGGAAGTGTGGTGTATGTCATGCACTGGTGTCTCCCCATCTATCAAGCTGCTCCTGAGTGCACTGTCACCTGACTGCCCTCCCTGCTCAAAGGAGGAGAGAGCCTTCTTTGACACTCGATCCTCCTCCCCTCAGCTGGCCCCAGAATTCGCCTGAATTCGGGTCACTAACACTACCATTGACTTGCTGGCTGGCCTGAAATGGTCCCTTTTTAATTTTTTGTTTTCACATGGAGCAATTTTATTTTTTTTCAAATATAGTTTATTAAACAGCACCTTCCCTGGTGCTCACACCAAAAACTATTAAGAACCCTTACCTGCCCCCAATTTGTATGGTGCCAAAAATCTGAATTTTTATTTGTCCCTAATTTGATAGGGAAGAGATTGTATTTTGGCTCTGTGGAGCCGAGCCGCTAAACCCTTCCACTTCCTGATACTGAGAGCCACCCCTGTGCTAGCATTTAGTGATGTCACTATATGAAGAGCATGGGGGCACAGCACGCTCCATAGACATGAAAAGGGCCTTTTTTTAAACTCTGTTTTTCCTATTTTAGATGGCCATTGTGAACAAATCAAGGTCGCTGCTCAACTAACAAGGTCCATGTTAGTTGAGCAGTGGCCTTGGTCTGTTCACGATGGCCATCTAAATGATAAAATACATAGTTTAAAAAATAGCCCCATTCATGTCTATGAAACGCACATCTGCTCTCTCCATATAGTGACATTACAAAACTGGGCAGCTCTCAGTATCAGGAGGTAGAAGGAACTGGTGGCTTGTCTCCACAGAGATAAAATATGATCCCTTCCCTTTCCAAATTAGAGGGACAAATAAAAATTCAGATCTAGGCACCATATAAACTGGGGGTAGGTAAGGGTCCTTCATGGTTATGGGAGGGGACAATTTTAAAAAGAGCAGGAAAGGGGTGCTCTTTAAAAGACATTTTAGGGCCAGCCCGCTGGCGCAGCGGTTGGAATTCCACTTGCAGCGCCGGCGACCTGAGTTCGGGAACGGACCTGGGTAGTTGGAAGGTCGGCCAGGGGGAGAAGGATAGAACATCCCATGGACGGCTCTCCTTCTCCGGGGGGGTAGTGTCCAGTGCAATGAGGACCCTTGGCGGAGGCCAGGAGTCACTCACGCTACCGGCGCTCGGCAATAGGGAGGTAGGGCAGATGCTGGCGTCATTGCATGTCCCCGCCTCTGAGAAAACCAGGAAAAAAGGGGCGGGCGGGTCCATTGTCTAAGTGAAGCCCTCCCTGGGGCTTTGATTAGCTGGCATCGCCGCATCCCCAACCAGATACTTGTTCTGTGGCATGGATGAGGGGCCCGATGCCGCGGCCCCGCTCTCCGGGGGGTAAGCCGGGGATGACTGGGGACAGCGGCAGCAGATGGCAGTGGAAGTCCCAGGGGCCATGACCAGGGCTGATGGTGACAAGCGAACCCGCTAGGATAAAAATGAAAAAAAAAAAAAAAGACATTTTAATCAGTACTCATATGCTAAATAAACCACTAACAGCGTTCTGTTTATATGTACTGTGAGTACATTATTTTTGATATATCGTTATCAAACAACAATTAATGTCACATTTGAAAACAGACTTTTTAAAGAAAGAACACAGACATATTCAACTGTTAAAAAAATCCATAATTTCCAAACTTGTGTTTGGCAGCTTCCACATGTATACAGCTCATTTGTTACTTCATATTAGATATGGGGGGAGGGTGGAAGGCAAGGAGACCCAGAACCAAAACAGTTTATTATGAATGGAGCAGTTTTGAAAGTGCAATAACAAACTCCAGGGTGTGTGGTCTTTGGTGGAATATACACAGTTCTCTGGGTGTGTTTTCCTCTCATGACTAACAATGCCCAGAGGCATGTGTATAGTTACCAAGGACTGCACAGCTTCTTGTATGTTATTTCTTACATCTCCCCCTCCACCATTTTATACCCTGGTCATCCCAGTTGCAGCATCCTTCGAATTCACCCCTCTCTCTATCCCAAAACAACACCCCAAACTTTAATGGCACAGTGAGATCAATGCCCTTTTAAAAATGCATGTGTATCTCAGTCTTCTGCATACAAAACAGAGTTTCTGTATGTCCCCAGTTTTGCAAGCTGCAAGTCAAGTTAAGCACAACACATAAACTGCTACTGTGATATCAGCAGCAAGAAGACTACAAGCTGGACCACAAAAAAACCTCTGAAGCCCTTTCTACGTGTAACCACCCAGTCTCTTGGGGTTACTAGAATCATATCAGTATTATAGTTAGGAAGGCAGCAGGCAGCTGGTAAGGAGCTCATTAGAGGCTCCTTACATAATGACATCATTGTTTACTCAGCTAGCCTTAGGGAAGAATGATTAGGTCATTCGGAACTCTCGCAGCAGCATAAGCCACACTGTGTGGATAGCTGCTCTGGGGAGCTCAGAATGCTCAGTAGTCAGTGAGAGTGTTGTTGAGTTAGAGCTTGAGTGAGGAGGTGAGAGTGGCAGAAGGATTGTCAGTGGGCTCTGAGGAGAGGGCCCAGGATTTCTCACCCTAGTGGAGTGACATTTCCAGCTTCCAGTGAAGTGGTGGAAACCAGTGCTATAGCAGAATTTCCTGATTTCTACTCCCAGTGAAGTGGGAGGAACTGCTTTTTCTCAGTGGACTCAAGGGGCAATCCTCTGAATGTTCTGTGGTGTTTTCAGCTGCCTTGCATAGGACCTGAAAGAGACTGTTTGATCAGGTACCCAGGAGAGTGCCTTTCTTTTCTTTTTGCTGTTCCATGCCCTGTTGATGGGACAACCTCTGTGAGTACTGTTCTAGGAGACCAGCTCTCCAATATTTTTAGGGGATTCGATAGTCCGGGGGGGGGGGGTGCCCATAGATAAGGCTGGATTGCACCTATCAGTGCCCTAGTTTCACCCAAGTGAGTGAAGTACTGTTAAACTGTTCTCCCAAGTGAGTGCAGTTTTGTTCTTTGGTCACCCCAGTGAGTGATGAAGTAAAGTGTGGGACCTCTAGCACTTCACTGGGGAATGGGGGGGTTTCAGTAACCCTGAAGAATGGCAGACTGACTGTTGGGGCCAAGGGTGGGAGGAATGCCAATTAAGTGCTTACAAAGCAGGGCTTCCCGGTTTGTAAAGGGCACCAGTTTTTACCTGAGCAGGGGCCAAGCTGCAGGTTAAGGTGTGTGACTGAGTATCACTAATGTGCACCTGTGTTTGAGAAGAGTTCTGAATGTGTGGCTTAGATTCACTAAATAACACTCATGGGAAGAAAATGTTCATATGTGTGGCCAGGTGTACACTAATGCATCTTTTGGGAAATTGGAAAGGAAATGTTCATATGCATGGCCAGGTGTCCACTAATGCACCTTTTGGGAAATTGGATAGGAAATGTTCATGTGTATGGCCAGGTGTCCACTAATGCACCTTTTGGGAATTTGGGAAGAAGATTGCTCTGTGTTGTTCATGAACTGTACTGCATGCAAGGAACGTTCTTGAATTGTATCTGTCCAGCCTGGACTGAACCTTGGGGTCCACTTCTGGTTTAACTTTCCATCTGTTGAATAAAGCCATACTGCACAATCCCGTCACTGTTATGGACATTCTGATTATTGCTTCTAGTTGTGTGGATATACTGGGGCCCCCTCAGCAGGTTAGAGCTAGCATATGCCTAGCAGCCTCCTCCCAGGACCTGGGATGCATCATTTACACAAGGTTCATGTTGTTTTGTTTCTGTACCCCCACCCCTCTCTTCCTCTAGAAAATGAGCCAGGTATGCATCCTAACACCAAGGGTGGTACCTACCTGTTTGTAAAGTACATTGGCATGCCAGTATATGGGCACCAGTGTTTCCAGATTTTAATGGGAGGGTGCACACTATTTAAAATGTGGCCTAGGGGGTTACATATGTAAACAGATTCAAAATATAGTTCTCACCTTTCCTCTTTGGTCAGGTTGATGAGACGTCTTGCCTTTCTGGACAGAATAAAACTGTTGATGAAAAGTGTACAAAACATCATCTTAGCACTTATGTCAGACTGGATAGTACCCTCTTGTTTACTATAGAGCTTTTTCTCTTAGCTATGCTTATCTTCCAGAGGACATAATCTGTTCCAGGCCCTGTGACTCCGGTCTCCTAATAGGTCTGATGCCCATCTTACTAACCCCAAGGCTTCCCCTCAGTGGCAGAGACGCAGCTGCCCCCCTCCCCGAGCCAGTTCACGGTGTGGACTAGGATCAAGTTTCAGCAGGCACTAGGACCCAGGGGTGTCTAGGGGCCCAGACTGTCATATAGACAGACATGGGATTTTCTCCCTTTGGTTTCCTCCTTCCTCCCCTGATGTGAGTACAGCCTGCTTGGTGGCCTTGCCTGCATACAGCATGACCTTTGGTAAGAACAAATTCCCCGGCCTAGCTGCAAGGGTCACTGTGGTGGCCGAACTTGCTGTCAACCCTCCTCGACCGAGGTACACTGCCACGTGGCAGCTACCCCAGCCTGGCCTGCCTCCTGATGCGGTGACTCAAGTTTGCTGCCGAAATCAGGTCACTTGCAAGGATGTCAATGCAATGTGCTGCTTCCTGGCCATCCACGTGGCTGGATAGAACCCTAGTTAAAGAGTGTGGCATGCCTCGGTGAACACTTTGGGAATTATACAAAATTTGAGTTGCACTGCCTAGGAACATACCCAATATTCCATGCCTCCCTTCTCCCATGGCAGGGCTTGGCGCCCAAGCCCCTCTGGAGAAATAATTGAGTGGAGTGAGGGGCTCAGTTGGCAGTTAGGAGCCTATGGAAAGGGGGGGAAGGGGGCATCATCCTACATTGGCAGAAGTGCTTTTCTCTATTCATTTCCACCTTCCCTGGGACTCTGGTAACTTGGGTGCACATGCACATGAATGTGCTAATGTGTGGCACCAACCAGTGTCCCCCCTCCGCAGCTGCTCTGCTTGCAACTTCGCCACTCATCACCCAGCTGGCGCTAATGCAGAAGAGATGCCCAGCTTCCTCCAAGTCAGCTCCTAACATCCCAGGCTCAACCTTGAACTCCAGTCATGTCACACGTGGCAGCTCTGCTGACAGGGCCTGCATTGTCACAGGTATTCCCAACCCATCATCTGCCTCTTAAGGAAAGGAGAGGACCGGCAGCCAAACTGACTAAAATCAAATCATCACGCCTTGTTTTCATACTACTTGCAATGCCCACAACCCTACTTCGGGAAGAAGATTGGGTATCGGGGGGCCAGCCAGAGGAGAAGGATTGAGCATCCTAGAGGACACCATCTACCTGTGGGGAGGGAGGTTCACTGCCTCCACTTCAAAACTGCCACCTATGTGATCACAGGTTGTAATGCAGGGGAATTCTGCAGAGAGAGTGGAGGACTCTAGTCAGAATCCACATTGCCACACTTTGCCTTTGCATACGCTTGGATTCCCAAGCATGCCAAAGTCCTCAGGGGCTAGGGGCAGGAATAATGAAAAAAATAAAAAGCCTCCAGCACAGTGCAAGATAACAGGGCACACTTGGTCTCTGGCTAGCCTGCCCAGCCACCCAACGTTGGCGGTCCTAATCTAGGAGGACCAATACCTTGCTGGTGTGGCTAGCAAGGTTAGCCTACTGGGTACTGGGGTGGGTAAGCCAAGGGGGTTGGAGAGGAGGTAAGTGCTGGTGAAGGTCAAGTACAAGGACTGGGTGGTAGCTGCTGTAAAGGGGCCGCATCGGTGTGAAAGGGTCCTAAACAATCATTTTTTTTTTTTTAAGTCTTATTTTCATTGGTTGCTAAACAATTTATAACAAATACAAAAGGATGAATCAGTAGTAGTCTTTCTTAATTCTTATTTCTATTGTAACCCCCCTGCAAATGGGGGTTCACAAAAGTCTTTCAGGAGCTTGCCTGAATGCTCCAAGTCTGGGCGGTGTTCGGCATCTGAGCTGTTTGAATGTGGTTCCAGGTGAGTGCTATTTGAGCCTCCATGTACTGTCTCTTTAAGAGCTGTCGGCTTGCAGACTTAATTAGTTTGTATGGGGGACTGTGTGTTCTAATGCCCAAATCCCACCCGGACTGCTGCCAATTCGCTCTGTTTCTGCCATTGCTACATGTGCAGAGGGAGCCTTGTTGAAAGATATAACTGTTTGCAAGAAACCATTTAGAGTGACTGAGAAAATGTAATTTGTCTAACCTGTCTTCATTTCAGCACAAACTGTTTCAGTGTAACTCTTTCATTTTGGTTCTGAATAGCTGACTTGGACCAATCAGGATGATAGGGAGACCCTAAAATGGAGCCTGTGGACGAATCGGAACTTGGACTCTCAATTTTGAGCCAGCCACAAGGAGATTGTATGGGCAGTGACTCTGGGAAATGTAGTTTTAAGCTTGGCACCTTTTTCTACCAACAGAGGGAGTCTTATTGTGAGTGATAGCTGAATCAGCCAATAGAATAGTGTGGAGCTAAAGGAAATGCCCTGCTCTGGGACTGGAAAGATCAGATCAGTTGTGGCAGTAACATAGAAACATAGACTTTGATGGCAGATAAAGACTGCTTGGCCCACCTAGTCTGCCCATTTCCCCTACCTACAGGTTAAGCCGCAGATCCTAGTTAACCAACAGCCTACTTCTTCCTACCCCCCACAAGAATTGCCTTATGTCTGTCCCATGCATTCGTGAATTCCCCCCACTGTTCTAGACCCCACAACCTCCTCAGGAAGGCTGTTCCATGCATCCACTACCCTCTCTGTGAAAAAATACTTCCTCACATTGCCCCTGAACCGTTCCTTCCCCCTCTATCTTTAAATTGTGTCCCCTTGTTCTTGCATGTCTCTGTTTCTGAAAGATGCTACCCTCTTGGACTTTGTTGATTCCACTGAGGTACTTAAATGTTTCTATCATGTCCCCCTCTCCCTCCTTTCCTCAAGGGTATACATATTAAGCTCTTTTAGTCTCTCCTCGTATGGCTTCTCTTGCAGACCCTGCACCATTCTAGTTGCCCTCCTCTGGACTGCCTCTATCCTGTCTATGTCTTTGTGGAGATGGGGTCTCCAGAACTGGATGCAGTACTCTAGATAGGGTCTCACCAACTGTCTGTACAGAGGCATAACAAGTTCCTGTTTTCTGCTGGTGATGCCTCTGCCTATGCATCCCAGTATATCCCCAGCTCTCCCTACTGCCTTCTCACATTGCTTGCTAACCTTAAGGTCATCTGATATGATTACCCCAGGTCCCTTTCCTTTTTGTTTTTGTTACTATCTCCCCAATAGTGTAATCTTCCCCTGGGTTTTTGTTTCCCAGGTGCATTATTTTGCACTTCTTTGCATTGAATCCTAGCTGCCATACTTCCCACCATTCCTCCAACCTTGCCAAGTCCCTTCTCATCCTTTCCACACCTCCTTGTGTATCAACCCTGTTGCAGATCTTTGTGTCATCTGCAAAGAGGCATACTTTTCCTTCCAGTCCCTCTGCAATGTCACTTATAAAGACATTAAAAAGGACTGGGCTCAGTACTGAACACTGCGGTACCCCACTAGTAACCCCTCTTTCTTCAGAGTGGACTCAATTTACAATTACCTTCTGCGCCCTGCTGTCCAGCCAATGTTTTACCCAGGCTACCACCCTGGGACCCACTCCCAGGCTGGTTAATTTGACTATTAATCTTTTGTGTGGGACTGTGTCAAATGCCTTGCTAAAGTCTAGGTAGGCCATGTCCACAGCCCCTTCCTGGTGTACTATTTTGGTCAATGAAGAGAAAAGGAGCTGTGTGCTTCTGAGGTGTGTAGTTTCGCGTGGGAAATGCGTGTGAGGCCCTGAGTTTCGGTCTGCAGTCTTTGTGAGTGCCTGTTTGGACTAAATCTGAGTTGTGAAGAGAAAGAAGCACCAGAAGTATGGAAACCAGGCTCACCCTTGTAGAAGACTGGAGAAACTGCTGAATCGCGTTCGGTCTGTCAGGAACTGAAGCTGCTGCGAGTGCTCCCAGGTATCTTGTAGTAAATGCGATCGGGATCGAGGAGCAGCCTGCCTGGTATAGTACTTTCCTTTTACATATGAATGTGCGTAGTGCTTGTGGGGAATCGCTATTTCCAATCCCCTGTGCTGTGTGCTGTGTGTTGAAGTTGGAAACAAACCCCAGTTTGTCTCAAACTAAATCCATTTGCTATAAACTGCAGTGGGGTCCAGTCACAAGGACCTTGTCTCCATGCCCTGCTGTTTCTGACAATCCAGAAGAACATCCACCATCCGGTTCTCAGTTTGGGTATTGTGAGTACAAATCAGGGTGTTCCCCTGCAGCCTGTTTTCAATCACAAGTGTGTCATCTAATTCTTGTTGCTTCTTTGCTTCATGGACTGAGCCATCCAGCTCTGGATTACAATTAGGTGTTGTGCATATATTTTCTTTTACAGGGCCCTATCCATCTGCACCTGCCGGCCAACCCCGGGCAACGGACCTGGCTCACCCCCCCCCCAACCTGGGTACCCAGAATGTGACTTTTCATACCCTGTATGTGTGCACAGTACTGTGATTTAATGCCACTAATTAATCTGATTTCCCCCTCCCGTGTTACTGTTCCCTAAATAAATCAGATTTGTTGTTGTTATTAAACTTTAAACTGTCTGAAGCGTCAGTACCTTTATGCCAAGCACTGTATTGGTTTGTGTATGCTGCTTAACCTTATTTTTTAGGGGGTCCTCAGAGACGAACCTGCGAATCAGTCTCAAGGTTAAGTGGTACCTTATAAATGAGCAGTGTGTACATGTGGGGTATTGGTACTGTAACTCTTGTGCATCGTGTGGGCCATTAGAGGAATTAGAAGGGGGTCTCGGTGTCCCAGAGTGCTGTAACCAAACTAGACCAACCATTACAAACCCTGACCTCTGGGTGAAGGCACCCGCTATAGAACCTAGGCCCCTCAACCTGTCAGTAGTCCAGCAGGCAGGGGTAGTAGCCCTTGGGATAGCGCCACCTGGGGGGTACACTATGATTTATTTTCCCAGGACAACTCAGCTGAAATGCAACATCTCATTTTAAAATGCAGTCCAGCTTGCACCAGATTGCACACTGGGGAGGGCTGATCCAAAGGAGGTCATGTTACTTGTTCAAGGTCACCAAATTCAGTGAGTGGCAGTGGTAGGATTCGAACCTGTGATCTTCTGGTTCACAGTGCTGTGTTGTAAACACTGGACCCCATTTTCTCATGTTTCATAGCAGTGTCCTGATAATATTCAGAGTTCTCCACCTGGTGGGGTCAGGGTGAAAGCAATGCCTGCTGACCAACCCCACTGCCAAGGGTAATTTTCTTGCTGTCACCAGATTGCATTTAAAGTCATCTGGGGACTGGACATGGCCTGCAGCAGCACCTATTTTGTGAAATACACTGCCACTGAGTGTTTATAGCTGCACCAAGGTGGAGCTTTTTAAAAAGGAGCTGAAAACATACCTTTTTGACCAGCCCTTCCATGTCACATTGTTATTTTAATTTCCATTTAAAATGGTTTGAATAAAACAAGCAGTCTGATTGGTTGTACTGGTCATGTGCCAGATGCATTAATTTCCCATTACCAAACCATTCAGATTTAGACCATTTTATAAATGAAATAACTTGTTCCTAGGTAGTGCTAATGCTGTAAATCACTGCACTTCAAAGGTGGTTAAAGCACTCAGCTACACCTCATGCTTTGCAACCCACCTGGGGCATGCATGCAGTAATTTTACATTACCACACACGTTGTCATGTATTATTCCTTACATATAATACGATGTATACATTTGTGCTGCTGCCTTTTAATTTTTATTATTTATGTTCTATTTTAATTTATGTGCAGCACTCCAAGTCTCTGAGACAGAGCACTTTATAAATCAAGTTTGCCTTGCACCCTCCCACCACACACTTACATCTCTGGAAGTCTCTTGCAGTGGAGGAAGAGGAGGAGTACCAGAACACAGGAACATGCAATGAAGCTTGGGGGGGGGGAGTTTAAGTGGGATATGAGAAAATAACTTCTTCACAGAAAAGGTGGTGGACACCTAGAATAGCCTGTCAGAAGAGGTGGTGGGGGCCAAGACAGTGGGCTGCTTCAAGCATGCCTGGGATAGGAACATAGGCATAGTACATGTAACCTGGACGCCGTGTCCCAACGGGCTACTACCCCTACCGTGTGGGTCCATAACCAAGGTTGAGGGACCTGGGTTCCATTTCTGATGTTAAAAACTGGTTATTTCCCATAGAGTACATTAAAATGTGCAGTGCCTCCAGCCACAGCATACTTTTCAGTGGGCTAGATAATTACCTGGTACAACCCCCTGGGATGCTGCACCCACCCACATTACCATAGTGTCACCCCACACATTGATTAGCTTTAACAAAACCCCATAACACACATTTTAGAATTAAAAGCTGTCTCTAATAATATGCTCACACACACGATTTCCCAAAAAACACTTAACCAACACTTTGTTTACAAGAGGTGAGGGTTAGGAAAGGGTGAATTGGAAGCAGAGATTAAATAACAGTGGCATTGTTTGGCATCATCATTGGCATTGCAATCACAATAATCATTTTTGGCAATTGGCATTAGAATGATCATTTTGTATTTCTTAAATCTAGACAATTATCACAGTGGTCACCCACCAGCCTTCCGATGGATTCAGGATTTACTTGCTTTCAAACTAGCTGCACTAGATGGTAAAACACATATGCTCAATGCCCACACTGGTACCAGTTCCCAGTCTGTATTAGAACCAGTGATGAAAGTGAACAGGAACACACAGGAACTCCGTTCCTGTAGCTTTTTTGAAGCAGGAACGGAGTTTCTGTACTTCTTCCCATGACACTGGAAATAAAATTCTTAAACCTGCAACATAATGACAGTTTCTGGCCCTGTGACCTGAAATCAGGGTTTCCATAAAAACATTTGACTTGTACAACAGTGCTATTTTGCTAGAAATACTTCAGCATCGCTAACTGAATCTACTAGTGTTCAAACAGATAGATGCGTCTTGGCACAGCTATCCTTCAGACTGAAGATCTTTATTCTGCATTTCATATTTGCCAGTGCTTGAGTTCCTGTACTTCTTGTGTACCACTTGCACCACTGATTAGAACCTCACAATTCTAAACCTTATCTGGGCACCCAGTACTAAACAATAAAGTTCCAGGCCAGATAAAGTTGCAGCTGAGTTGGCCAGCGTTGGAGCCCTTAAAGGAAAAATCAGATTAGCATTCTTTCTTTGGTTATCTTTAAATCAAACTCTGCAGTAGGCAGGTAACTCTCACACTTAACATGCTTGGGCTTTAGATACTGCAACTTAATAAACCACCATCAACTATTTACAGTCAGGTTGTGCAGAACTAGTCTGCTTACTCATGGTTCTGTAGACATCATTTGGCAAAGTAGTTTACAGTAGACACAATTTGGCAATAGCTTTGCTGAGGTGCAGGCAGGAGCTTTGGCTGACCCCTTCTCTGGGGAGGCTCTTGCAGCTTGCAGGCTAGAATTTCTCAGGAGCTTTGACAGTGCCCCTCTTCTCTGGGTTTGCAGTCACATTTCTGGAACAGACCAGGCTGGGACCGGGCCAGCACACCTCAACCCCCATGTCTAGGCTATGCCCCCTCTGGGGGAGACGCATATGGCAGTGCTTTGGCTGGTGGCACACTACCAGGCTGACTCCCAGACCAGTCTCAAACACAGTCTCTTGCAGTTTCTGGCAATTCAGGTACTCTTAGCGACTCTTGCACTTCAACCACAACTGCCAGCGTAGCAGCCATGGCCCTTTCACAATAGGATGCAGTCCAATGACACTGGGTGCATTCTCGACCTCAGGGAACACCCAAAACTTAGGCACAGTCCATCATAGTAGATGAATGATCATTTCTTGCTTTCGGCCAGTTAGACACACAGTTTAGCACAAGTGCTGTGGCTTTCTCAGAAGATACAGTCTTCTAAGCAAAACTTTTTTTCCTCTCTTCCAGAGGCAAGCACATTTAGAATTGCAGACAATTCACTTTAGTTTTTCAAGCTTCTCATAAGCAGAATAAACAGTTCCTTGGTCAGCTAGCATCTTGCAGCTCCAAACAGAACATTAAGTCACAAAGTCCTCACAGGCAATTTTGGGAAAAGCTCCGACTTTAGGATACTTCCTTTCCATTCCTGTAGGCACATCAACCAGTCACATTCAGGCATTTTCAGAGACTGGGTCATCCGCGGTCACTCAGTCAACAGACATCCACCCTATACCAGGTGCTGATCAGGCGCAGGGTGCAGACAGACATTAAGCACTTCTGGGCGTCTTGTCCCCACAAGATCTTCGAGTTACTTGTACATTTTAGTAGAAGTTTACTCACTCAGGATCTAGCATTGCAGCTTTCCATTTACTGACGTCACAGGATTCATCAGCACTCTCATTGCTGAGGCAGAAGTATTTCTTGCAGTTCTCTCACAACTGCAGGCAGGCTTTTACAGCTCTCTCACAGCTGAAGATAGTTCAGGTTTCTTCCCCACATTTTCCCAAAATGTGGAAAGGCAAATGCCAGCCCTGGGGGACAAATTCTGGCAACCTTCAGGCCAGCGACTCCACTTTCTTACAGCCACATTTCTCTGTGCAGTGGTCAGAGCCCCCCTCTCCTGTGGAGGGGCTCCCGCTGAACTGACTAGGCCCATTCTCTCTAGCTAGGGGCCAGAGACCCCCCCCGTGAGGGGGGGGGTCCCCGCTGAACTGACTCCGGTCTGAAAACTCTCTGGGGGGTTTGGGAGCTCTCTGAGGCTCCTGATTGGTCCATTCAGTTGTTTCTCCCAAAAATGAATATTCATTAGGTTTTCTCGATGCCTGATAGGGCCCTTGTTTGGGCACCAAGAAATGTCCCTGCTTTTTCCCCACACAAGCTTTGGCACAGTCCCAAAAGTCTTTACCCAAAAGTTCTGGTGTCCCGATTGGCTTCTTGTAGGTCAAAAGCAGCAATATGGCTGTGTTTCCATACCGTCCCCAAGCAGTCCATCAATGTCCCATTTTAAAAGTTCTGGTGCAGCCTGGTTAAACATTTTATCTAGTTCATAGCCCTCTTGGTGCTCTTTCAAGTGCTCACTATATTTTACGTTTATTTAAAGTCCTGTACCTGTCACTAGTGCCAATATGTAAGGTCCCTTTGTGCTAGGACAGGCTTACTCATGAATATTAATGCTGCTCTCATTAATATTCATGGGCCAAAGCACAGGATGATTGGCGCTCTTTATTTACAATGTCCTGAGGCTTCTCTCTGGCCCTGTTCTGATCACTGGTCCCCACTTGGCCTGACAGTGGGACCGGGACCACTGGGAAACCATCTGATCGACTGCAATCATGGTCGGTAGGTGGAGCGTGCTTCTTTGCATGCAAGAGCTGTCTGCCCAGCATTGAAATGTATGGGGGAAAGGTGGCAGCTCCACAGAGGTTTCAGAAGCCCCTAAGGGGCTAAATAAATGCAAGGGCTGTTTAGGGGCCCAAATGGGAATATTTGGACTTGGGCCAAGCAGTGGTGAATGAACGGGGGAACAATCGGGGGACACTACCAGCTCCAGGAGGCAATCGGGAGATACGGGAGAACTGGGGCAAAAAAAAGGTAAGGCCCACAGGGGGTTAAATAAGTAAAGGAAAGAGAGGAAGAGGGACACCTGTGACCAAATAGGGTCAAGGGTGTAGAAACAGGCAGGGAAAATACGGCAGACTAGATGAGTCTACTGGTCCTTTTCTGCCAACAAACTCCATATTTCTATGCTTCTACATTTACTGTTACTTTATGTAAAGTCACAGAAAAGGCGAAGGCCACTTGTAATTAAATTGGTAAAGCCACATATGCAAAAAAAAAAATGTGACTACATACTTACCCCATGATAGCTGGACAAGAGCCGTCAGGTTTGGTGTCATCCAGTGTGAGTGTAATGGGAGATTCCTCATCTTCTATCATCATCGTCCCACAGAAACCTGGTGAGAATGAGGAGGGAAGCAAGGGTTTTGCAATTTCAGCCTTAAACAGCCTTCACAACAGTATTTTAAATTCTCAGCTGTGCACGTGGGCAGCAGTTTGAAGCAGAGAAACAGACAGCTGCGAATGACGTTTTTTTGAGGCAGTTTGTCAAAACTGGAACCTTGCCTGATTTCCAAACAGTTCTGTTTACATATACTCATTTGCATTTCTTTTGGTTTTCTGTTATTTTTTTCCACCCTTGGTTTATTTTCGTTCTCCAGCCTGGCCCCTTTTGACCCTTTCTGGGCACCCTTCTAGTCAAGACTATAATTTATCCAACATTTTGGACATAACCCCCCCCTCCACTAGGCAGGGCCTTTTGGGGTGTCCACCCATCAAACCATCAAAAGCAGGATCCAGTGGAATTTTTTTTTTTTTTTAAGTCTTTGGTAACCGGGTTAGGCCCACTAGGCACAAGTGCCTGTTTTCAGGGGTGACCTGGGAGCACTGGGCAGTTAAGTGACTTGCTCAGAGTCACACAGTATGCAAGTGCAGGGTGTGAGAATCAAACTCGGGTCTAGTCTGCTGGATGTACCAAGCTCGTTCACTCCTTGTTCCTCTAACCTCTAGGCTATACTGCTAGCCCAATCAGGAGGAGGTGCAGGGACAGAAAACAGACGGTCATGCAAAAAAAAGTGAAGCAGTGCATTAAAGCAAGACAAATAATATACATTTATTATTTTATGAAGGAAATAGCAAAAAGCGGCATCTAACCCCCCACCCCTACCACCATGCTTCGGGCCACTCTGGCACTTCTTCGGGGGTTGGGAACAGATTTTACCGCAGTCCCAGTAAACTAGAAGCAATGGGATATACACAGAATGCAAGATGCTGGAAATGTAAGACTGAGAATGCAAACTTGGCCAATATGCTATGGCTTTGCCCGAAGTTAACTGAATTATGAGTGGAAGTACATAAACTTTGCACAAAAATGTTAAGAGAAACAGCCCCTCTTACACCAGAAATCTTTATTCTTGGGATTTTCCCAGAAAATACTGGTTTAACATTGCACCAGAAAATATTAATTGGACATGCATCTCTGAGTGCAAAGCGTGCTATGCTCAGGTTATGGAAAGGAGATAAAATACTTACAATTAGGGAATGGTATAATCAAATGGAATATGCTTCTAATACCGAAAGAATGTATTATCTTCTGCAGGATAAAATAGATATTTATCTCAGTATATGATCCCCCTTTATAGAATTGAGAGGTTAGAGGTATACTCTCGGCAAAGGATGTAGAAAGAATCTCACTAGTATGTAGTGAATAATACAAGTTAATGATTCAGGGAAGCCTCTGTGAAGAGTTAACGTGAGTTTCTAGTCTGTAGTACGCCCCATTATTTGCTACCTTATATAGAGAGTAATTTTATAGAAAAGGAATTTCCTGAAATGATATGTAGGTGGGTGATGATTGTATGTATGAAATGAATATGTGGGAAAAAATGTTTAAACTTTAGATACAGAAGCTCTGTATATTTATTGCATATATGATTGTATGTATTGAAACTTATTTTCAATAAAAACTTTATGATGGTACAAAAAAGAGAGATGGATTCAGGGTAGTTATAAAGGCAAAAAAATAGATTAATTTAACATAAAATGGTCAAAACATGTTACAATATTGGACAGACACTTAAAGAAAAACAGGAGGGCATCTAGAGGTGTAAAAAACTATTTCCTATTACCTTTAAAGTACTGGAATCAGACATTAAGTAAGCATTAATCCATGACGAAGGTGGCATCTAATGAGGAATTAATGCATGGTTGGGACCATTGTGGCATGAGGCCACAGGCCGAGTGCCTACAACGGACCAACCATGCATTAATTCCCCATTAGATGCCACCTTCGGAGTGGATTAATGTGCTTGTAACATGGTCTGTGCATTGCTAGGTGTGTGATGCATAGCTGTCTACTATTGTAATGAATCAGACGCTGACAGGATTGCAATAAGACAGTAAAGTTTTCTGTACTTTTCACACATTAAGATAACGCACTCTTACACACATGTGTGTCATTTTACAAATTTTGCAGAAAACTACTACAACGGATGCCTCAACGATTTGCATAAATTTTTTTCCGATTTCTGATGCCTGTTATTGTTGTACCCTGCTCAGAAGGACCGCGCGTGGTGACTTCTACTGCTTCGGCTTCAGTGTGTCTTGCTCATTTGCATACCCCGTTAGCCCGCTTACTGAATAGCCCTGTGTTGTTTACCTTAGAACCTCCTGTTTACATTACTGCGTCTGCTGTCCCAATGTCTCTTTTTCGAGCTACTTGTTGATGTCGGTCTCCAAAGATCATTCCGACTATTTAAACTTGACGCTCTCATATACCGTGAAGCAGTCCAACTGCACCGGATCTCCGCTTGCTTCATCAAGGACTTTCTCCCCCGTTCCCCTGTCCGGCATCCTAGTATCTTGTCCCACAACAGGTTCCTCGCATCCATCTCTGTGTGTTGCTGTTCCCCATGTCCTTCAGACTTTTCGGCTTTGTCCTGTTGTCCACTTCCCCCTCTCCAGCCCTCCTACTCTGCAACGCTGTTATCGAGTTTCTGACATGTCTTATTCATCTCTTCATCCCCTATGCCCCACATACATGTTCTCTGTGTCTCCCTTACACTTGTCCTACTCCCCATCCTATCTACCTACTTGCTGCAAAAAACTTGATCGCTTCCCTCTTACCTGTTCTGTTTTTGTATACTGCTCTTTTCTAGCCTGTGGCTACTTTCTCTATTATACAAGCAACATGGCATTATTGTGCCATAAGCCATGTTGCTCTTGTGCCACCTGACGCCCTTAGACCAATCAACTTTCTTGCCCGCACTAGTAGTATTTTTGCCATGTTATGATATTAAATAATAAAGTGCAGAATACCGAAGTGCAGGAGGTGCCAAAGTACCATGAGGTACCAGAAATTTTAGGTGTGGCAGTTTGCTATCCCCTTCATAATAAATTTAGAATATGAATGAAAAATGGACTGCCGGAACAGGACTGGACCAGATCAGTAAAAGCCATACTGGCTGATCTGGACAGATCAGCCAGGCCAGGTGCACATTGAGTGAATTTTGCTGATCCAGCCAGTCTGATCAGATGGGATGGTCTGGCTTTTACCAATATAGTTCAGCCCAGTTCCCACAATCCAGTTTTCACATATGTCAAGGACAGGATGAAAACTGGACTGCCAGAACAGGACTGGTCTGATCGTTAAAAGTCGGACAGGTTTGGCCAACCAGACTGGCTGGACCAGAAAGCTCTGTGCAACTTGTACCCGGTTCAACTGGTCTGGACAACCCTGCCAGTCTGGCTTTTACAAATTTGGTCCGGTCTGGTTCTGGTGGTGCCAGTAATTCATCTTTCGTCAAGTTACATAAATTTACATAATTTGCTGTGTGCTGTACATTTTTCGCACGTTTGAGTTTGGGGTGGCTGGGCCTATTGCTGCAGCGGCGCAAGTTCATTTTTACAGTCAGGCATTTGTACTCTGTGTATGAGTAGTTCAGTCTGTCTGAAAATACACTGGCCTGTCATCCCTCTAGGGTTTCCTCCTGGTTTTCAGCTCCCCCTTCTTGTCACCATACATTCTTACTCAGGCCTTGCACACATGTAGCATGCCACTGCAATGAAGCGAGTTCCCTAGACTCCCACAAAACTGCTGTGGCAGTAGACCATGGAGCCCTACCCCCCGGATCAAGACACTGCGCTGTCAGTAATAGTACTCCTCAGCCCTGCCTGCCTGATCAAGACCTGCCCGTCTCACTCCCAAACCTGGGTTGTCTGCATGGTAAAGCAACATTCTGCCTCTGGGCCACTGGGTGACCCCACTAATATTTAAGCAATAAGGCATGACATGATGTGCATTACTGTGGGATAACAGCATGCCTCAGGAAGTGAGGCACAAGGCAGCACTGAGTGCCTTACACACCTAGAAAGTTACATTATCCCACAATTATGCACACCCTGAAGTATCCTATTGCAATTATAAAATGGTTCCACTGATTTTTATTTTTAAAAGGCTGAGTAATGAGGTTCAGAACAGTAAGTATTTCTGATCTGTGCTGTTGTGCAGGAATAATGCATGATCATGTGATCACATTGCATCACTCTCTTTCAGCCTCAGACAAAGAACTTAAAAAAAATATACAGGAGGTACTGAAAAGACCAAATACCCTTTTAAGGTGTACGAGATCAACTAGACACAAGGTGGGATATCCACATGGGATGGTGGCGATATAGGTTCACACCCCAAGCCTATTAGGGGCAGAGGTTGGCAAGGAGGGTGAAGCAGCATCTTTGTGGATGCTCTCCTTCCGGGTGAGGGTGCAGAAGCACATCACTTGGACAGCAACACCTGGTGGTGGAATAATCCTTGACTGGCATGAGTGACAAGGATATGGATGTAGTTATACACAAGTGGGTGGAGGGAAGAGGAGGAACACAGAACAAACAATGCCTAGCTTAGTATGCGGGATAATGGCCGCCCATCCACCCCATGCTCCATAGCATGCCAAGGCTGCCCCCCCCCCCCCAGCTAACGGCCCCAGTTGACTCGAGGCACTTCCTCCCTTCCCATGGTACATCCCCTCAAAGGTGGGGGTCCCTGGCAGGGATAAGCCAGACCCGCCTGAGGAGGCAGTATAGGGTACAGGTTAAGGACACTGAGCTGCAAACCTGGAGACCTGGGTTTGAATTCCACAGTCCCCATTTGCAGACTGTGTGACCCTGAGCAAGTCACTTAACTTCCTTGTGCTTCCAGGTCACACCTGGAAACAAGCTTCAGCTTAGTGTGCCTTTCCTGGTTAAACAATCCCCCCTTCCCACACAGGGACACTAGGAAGCCTGGAGATGGTGACTGGCAGTGTGTGTGTGTGGGGGGGGGGTGAATCAGGTGGGTAGCAAAGGACAGATGAGCAGGTCTGAAGGAGTGGGTACTGACAGAAGCAGGGGAAGGAATGTAACAAAAGAAAGGAGCGTCCCCTGGGAAGTGCAACTACATGAAGCACTGGGGTGTTGGGCTTCATGGTGCTACACCGAAAAATATGCACTTGAGGGTGCATTCATTTTGTTTGTTTGTGAATTTTCCCTTTGGGGGCTGCACTGTCCGAGAGTAGCATGGTCCATTTTTGTCTGTACTGCAGGAGGCTATGCAAGAATCTGCCTGAAGGCAATAAACATCCAAAAAGGAAGGAAGAAAGGAAGGAAGCAGGCTTGCTCATTGCATCTACCCACTGGCACCCCGGGGAGCAGAACAGTTACTGCACTGTACTAAGGGGGGAGGATAGGTTCACAACTACCTGACACTGCAGCAGCAAACCAATGCATATGTGCATTCAGAATCTCTTGTCATCGCCCACAGCATGGGCAAACCAACATGTATGTGCATTCAGAATCTCTTGCCATCTTCCATGAGAGGTGGGCAAACTAATGTACATGTGAATTTTTAATGTCTTGCTTTTGTCCACAGGTTGGGTGACAGAACAGCACCCAGAAAAAATGCTCTGCATGGGATCATGGCTCTCTTAATACATTGGACCCTGCCCGGGGGAGGGGTGCCTGAAGGCCCCACCATGAGGCGTAAGCTATGCAGGACTATGATCAGGGTAGGTAGCTGTTGGCACTGGAAATCACCTATGGAGATTAAATGGAGACAGAGGACACATGAAGGATAAACACCTACTTGGAGACTCTCCCCTAAATCATGCTGAGTCTCTTTAGGGAAGCTGTTCTTATTTGTCTCTTCCTGATACAAGTAAACAGGTATAGCACTAGTAGTGAGGATCAGAAGGCGGGAGGACCTGGTTGAGGTTGACAAAGAGCCATAACAGTAAGACCAGACCAAGAAACAGTTGCCATAATGTGTGCTTGGTGGAAAGGAGGAATTGTTTGCTAAATTAGGAGACCAAGAGTTATAAATAGACAGGGAAAGTGATGATAAGCAAAAGGTAGCAGAGAGTTGGTTGAATAGGGAATGTCATTCCTCATGAGGGACAGCTGAGAGGTGTGGTCAGGGACTCTGAGGGAGTAAAATGAGAGATGTCCCTCCTCATGTGGGACAGTTGAGAGGTAGAGACAGAGGGATTCTGAAGGGTCAAATTAAGGACAGTCCTGCTAATATGAAACAGTAGAAAGGAATGGACAGAGGGTCTCTGAGAAGTAAAGTGAGGGACACTCTATCTTTATGTCTGACAGTTGAGAGGCATGGATAGAGGGGTTCTGAGGGGTAAAATGAGGGGTGTCCCTCTTAGTGTGTGACAGTAAAAAGGTATAGACTGAGGGGTTCTGAGATGTAAACTGAGGATGCCCTTCCTAATGTGGGATATTTGAGGGGTATGGACAGAGAGTTCTCAGTGGCAAAATGAGGGCCATCACACTTAATGGGTGACAGCTGAAAGGTAAGAGCAGTGTGCTCTGAGTAGTAAAATTGAGGATGTCCCTCTTAATGTGGGATAGTTGAGAGGTATGGACAGAGGGATTCTGAGGGGGTAAATGAGGGCCATCCCTCATTAATGTAGGACAGCTGAGTGGTATAGACAGAGGAATTCTCAGAGGTAAATTGAAGGATGCCACTCCTAATATGGGACAGTTGAGAGGCATGAACAAAGGGGTTCTGAGGGGTAAAATGAGGTACATCCCTTCTAAAATAGGACAGTTGAAGGGTTGGACAGTGGGTCTCTGAGGGATAAAATGAGGAACACCTCTTAATGTGGACCAGTTGAGAGGTATGAACAGAGTGGTTATGAGGGGTAAAATGAAGGTTGTCCCTTCTAATATGGGATAGCTGAGAGGTATAGATAGAGGGGTTCTGAGGGGTAAAATAAGGGGCATCCCTCCGATTAATGGACAAGTGAGAAGTATAAACAGATGCATTTCAAGGGGTAAAATCAGGGACTTCTCCCTAATTTGACAAGTTGAGCAGTATGGAGAGAGGGGATCTGAGTGATAAAATGAGGGATGCCCCACCTAATGTGGGATGTTTAATTATGGCCAAAGTTCAGCTGTATTGACTAACTAGTCAGTGCAGTTCTCATCTTTTACTTTCAAAAGCTCTCAGGATTCTCTTGTTGATTTTGTTTACATTAATTTCTCAGGAGTAACCTGTCCTATGGTATTGTTACCCAGAAACTAGCAGCAGGTACGGTAAGTCCCATCCATTAATATGGAGGAAACGGCACACAGCTGTCTGATAGGTACTATAAAGAGTGTTATACTTAGTGTTGCTTGGAAAGTAGCTGACAGAATTGGATACCACTGGATACCACCAATTTTCTTGGACAATGGAGGAACTGGATACCATTGGTATCAGACTACTGGGTCCTATCACCTAGGATCCAAGAGGATAACAACTATGCAGTCTGACTATCTGGGATCCCAGCAGATATCCGACCTCAGGTCCCACTATCTGATCTCGGATCCCACTATCTGACCTTGAATCCCACTATCTGACATTGGATCCAAGGGAACTGAGGCAGACATCTGATCTCAGATCCCTCTATCTGACCTTGGATCCTACTATCTGACCTCAGATTCCACTATCCGACCTTGGATCCCACTATCCAACCTTGGATCCCACTATCCAACCTTGGATCCAAGGGAACTGAGGCAGACATCTGATCTTGGATCCCACAATCCGATCTCAGATATAAGGGATCCAAGGCAGACATCTGACCTCGGAGCCTGCTATCTGATCTCAGATCCCACCATCTGACCTCGTATCTCGGTATACAACATGACAACCTCAGATCCCACTATCCAACCTTGGATCCAAAGGATCTGAGGCAGACATGTGACTACAGCTCTTACTATCTGACCTTAATTCTGAATGAGTTCAGATGGGATCTCAGATCCAGAGTTGGATAGATGAGCTATCCATCAGATTCCATTAGCATAGTACTATCTGAGCATCACTAGCTATATTATAGCACCGCTCTGCACTCCCCACTATCTTTAAGTTTCTTTATACTACCTCGCCATAGGCCCAGTCTGAACCCTATGCAAAACCATAAGTTCAGTAAATGGTGTGCTTGAATTTGATGATCTCGCGGTACCTTTCTCTCTCCAAAAGGCATGCTTGTAGTACATCATGCACTTGATAATCGACCCCATCGGGACACGGTGGATAAGCTGGTTCCGAATGGGCGGCAGTGGCGGGTGATAGTGCATGTTCAGGGAGAGGGCTGGAGGCACAGCACAGATGACATAAGCACTCTGCAGAAAAACACAAAGGGAGAGAAGGAACAAAAAAGATTTATGAAGGATACTGCACCATTTGAAGGTTCTTGCTAAAATCAGCAGAACTTAAACGTTAAGAGCAAGTTAAGTTTGACCCTTGTGTTGTCACAGACATATCATATTCTTTAGTTTCAGCCATAGTCGTGTTTCTCATGGTTACCTATGGCTCTGCCTCCTGCAGTGGTGGAAATGAGGGAGGACACGGGGGAGCTCAGTTCCAGAAGTGAAAAATTTGTTTTTTATTCTTTTTTGGTGCCTGGTCCCTGGCAGCTCAGCCCCTGCTCCCCTCAGTCAGTAAGTGAAATTGAAAGTCTGACTTGGATCTAGGAATAAAATATGAAAGGACTGCTCTTGTGTAAAATGTACCCACTAAAGGCATACAACTGACTAAATAAGGTTTAAAAATGCAGCATATAATGAAGGAACATGTCCACAGATCCCTGTCAGCTATGTTGAATCCTACAACAAATGTGGTGGGGTGCCCCAGTGAATAAGGAATTAGGCACCCAGAGTGGTCTAGTTATTAGAGCACCAGCTCAGAAACCAAAATATCACAGGCTCAAACCCTTCTTAAGCCAAATACTCACTGTGTGACCTTGGCCAAGTCACTTAACCTCCCAGTGCTCCAGCCTACCCAGCTGTAAAAATGGGAAGATGCAGGACCCCACTGGGAATGAGATGATGCATCTCAGTTGGGCTATCCTGGGTACATAAACTGTAAAATAATGATTTCCGTGTCCAACATTGGCCACCTGCCTTCTTTAAATGACACCCAAGGATTATGCCGCTAATGCGTTCTGCTCTGTATCTTGCCTTATATAGTGTTTTGTGAAATATTTTTTGTAAGGATGCTGTATTAAAAATTAAAGTCCAACAGTTTCCAAACCTTCCCATCACAATGAATCATGGGTAATAAATGCAAATTTCCATAAGAGAATGTAGTGTAGTTTGATTTAAAGGTTACCTAAACAAGCAGTTTTTTAAAACTGCAAACTCCAAAATCTGGCTTCATTGCAAGGTAAGGTAAAGGCTGCTGTTTACATTTAGGCTAAAACTGCATTTATGTAAATAACATAAATGCAGTTTCATAGCTTTTGAAAAATGTAAACATCAGCCTTTCATTTTCAAAAAACAGCCTTAGTTCTCCCAAAGATGTCTGCCAAGCGTGTTAAATGATGAGACATGATATCATCAGAGCAGACCCACCTATATTCCTATATAGTGCTAACTAGTTCTTCTTTCCCTCTTTGTTTTGAATTGTTTTACCAGAATGATCAACACCATGTGTTAACTAATGGATTATTTTGATCAGTACACTTTAGGCTATGATTTTGTTCATTTTGTTTACTTTAGCTTGTGGACAATGTTTTGCAATCCAGCTGACTTTTTCTTTGGCAAACTGCAGTACAGTACAACACTTCAACTATCTGATGATCTAGTGGTTATGTGACGTACTGAATTTTGTATTTTGTTAACTAGGAGAGATACACTAAGCTGAAAGCTTGTTTACAGGTGTGGCCTGAGAGCACAAGGAAGTATAGTGACTTGCTCAGGGTCACACATCAAAGTACCGGTCTGGTTTAGTTCCAAAGCGCATGCTCTCTTGTTAATCCACAAATAAGGCTTTCTTTTCCCACGTGAACCCCCTGCACCTAGCCTGCCTTCTGTTGAACACGCCACCATCCATACCCTGTCCTTAGTGCTGCCTGGGGCCTCGTATGTGCTTACAGTCTCATAAATAGAATTATCACACCTCAGATTGTAATCTTGTATCTCAGAGAGTTGTGCACACAGTTATGCATCATCAGCTGGCACTGTTAAAAAATGCCTCCCAAATCACTCTCCAGTCCACATTCTCAATGTTTGACCTCTGCTCCCACAGTAAACAGTGAGTGGATCACCACCCTTCTGCACAGTGAAGGTCGTGTGTTTAGTTCCCCTGTTGTGTTTTTTTCCCGCCTCGTTAACCAACAACTAGGTCTTCCTGGAGGACAAAGCAAGAAGCATCATGACCCACCAGAAAAACTGCTGTTCACGCCCTCATAAGGGCTACACTTACAATAAATAACAGTATTATTAAGAGGCATACTAATACCTTGAGTGAATCCACCCAACTTCCAGTGTCAGTCTACACCTTTACCTGTTGTAACTGCTAGGTGGCACTATCCCAAGGGCTACTGCCCCTGCCTGCTTGGCTAGTAGCAGGTTAAGGGGCCTGGGTACTGAAACGGGTGCCTCCACCCAGAGGTCAGGGTTGTTAATGGTCAAGCTAACCTGGGCACAGCCCTCTAGGACACTGTAACCCCTCTCTTTGCCTTCTTGTGGCCTGAACAATTTACAATAATCACTTTCACAATGACCCTTGTTCACCATGCAATTACTCACACTGGTTGCACTTACCGCCAGTGCTGGTTCCTCTAGCTCGACCCTGGAGACCCCCTGTAAAACAAGGTTATGCACAGCAAATAGCAACAGTACAGTACTTTTGGCACAAACTGGAACCACAGTCAGGTTAAATGCAAAAAGAGATCCAATTTATTTAGGGGACTTGAACAAGAGAGGGGTGTAATCAGGTTGATTGGCTTAAAGGCTAAATCAATCAGACAGTTATGCATGCATGCATGCACTTCAGAGTCCCTACACAGTCACACACTCTGGGTACCCAGGTAGGAAAAAGATGGGCTAGCCAGGAACGTTGCCTGGGGTAGGCTGGAGTCGCAGCTGGTTGGGGCCCTGTGATGGAGGAAAGCAACATGCATAACACACACTATTTGTAATCCGGAGCTGGAGGGCTCAGTTCGTGACAGAAAAGACAACAAAGCAGTCAGATGACAACACTTTAGATTTAGCTGTTGTTGCAGGGAGCTACCCTGATGTTTACTCATGATACCCAATACAGGACGAAATCGAAACAGCAGGTTGTTGGACTAGAGTGCCAGGAGAAGCAGGGCCCACACGAATCACCAAGGCATTGTTCCTGTTCAAAGCGTCAAGCAGGGGGCTGATCCCCAGGCAGGTCTCTCATCGATGCCTTTCTCTTTGTGGCAGATAGTCTGGCTGGGCCAGTGTGGCAAGGCCCAGGCCAAATGGAGATACAAACAGAGTCAGTCCATGGAAGCTGGATGCAGCCTCCAGCAAGCAGAACACAGTTCAGCACACAGTGGGGAATCAAATCAGGACCCACTAACAGCACACAGCACATTTACATGTAAGGAATTCTACTGTACCAGGCAGATCGTTATCCGGTGGCAATTACAGAGATTCTGCACAAACCGGGAGTTCAAAGGTGGCTGGAAATCCTGACAGGCCGATCGCATTCAGCAAATCTTCGGTCTTCTTCAGGTTAAAGCCTGGTCACAGTCCAGTGGCTTAAATCATTCTTACAACTCAGATTCAGTCCAAATCAACTCTATTTTCCCTCTCAGGTACAGCAGGCAGACAGGCAGGCCAAAACTCAGCCCTTCCCAGTTCTCCCGTACAAATCTATGCAGGATTACTACTCGTCTATCTCAAGCTGTTACTTCTTTCACTTCTCAACTCAAACTGAAAGTAGCTGTAAGTAGCCTGGGACTTTCCCCAGGATCCAAGAGGTTCAGTTGGCTGATTTCTGTCAGTCACAACAAGGGCTCCCCCTCCAGGTTCATTTAGGCACAAAAAATCCAAAACTACAATTCCTACAGAATTTTGCTCCCACAAGACCCCTGGGGACAGGCTCCATTTTAGAGTCCCCAAAGGTACTGATTGGCCCATTTCGGCAGCCCAGGACCAAGATGGTGGAAATAAACAGAACTGTCCATGCTTCAAAGAAGGCAGCTTAGACAAACTACAATATCTTTACCAGTCTAACAGATAATTAGCAAACAAGTACATCTTCTAACAGTGCTCCCTCTGCACAATTAGCGATGGCAGAACATAGGGATTTGGCAGCCCGGGTAGGACTCGAGCATAAAAACACTCAGCCCCCTCCCAGATTAACTATAACTGCAATCTAGGCAGCTCTTAAAGAGACACTACACAGAGGCTATACAGGCACTCTCTGGCAATAACGTTTAAACTGCTAAAACGCAGGACACCAGCCCAGCAGTGAGCATTTAGGCAAGCTCAAGGAAGACTTTTCGGGAACCCCCTTTCGTAAGGGGGTTACAACCTTCCCTGCCTGGAGAAAACTTGACATCTGCATCAAGTCTTATACCATCACAATATTGAAAATGCACTATATACAAGACATGTGTGCCATTAGCATACTATGGAAATACTACATGATGCATCAGTTAATCGTAACTTATCACATTACTATACATTTCACTATACCATATCTTCATTGACAATACTTACGCATGTTTCATAAACTCTATACTGATTCTATTATGATTTACATACTTTGAACAGTTACCTATGACTTCACTTTATAACTTCTTGTACAGTAAATAATGTGGAAGGGGGCCCTTCCCTAGCAGCTAACTTGGGGCTTGATGGGACAGGGACACCTTGTTCTGAAGGAACAGGGCTCGAAATAACCAGCTGTCTGCCTGTCTCAGACAGCTGGTTTTCATTGGGGACAGCTGTTTTTGAAAGTGTGCCTGTCCCTTGGACAGGCAGTTTACCTTCCACTGAGATGGTATGTGCTGGCACTAGGACCCTGTGGAATACGTGAAGGTGGCGGCGGGGAAGAGACGATGAGGACTTCGGACGTTGAGATATCGGAAGCAACGTACCGCCGCATGCCCTGCACACTGCTGTCACTGTGAGTCTCATGATCCCAGATTGTCTGCATCACCTGACTGCATGATCCAGACATGTTGGCGAGTGGGAACAGCCACCCCCAAGTAACGGTAGAATGTTGACCGCAGATGTGATATCGCCATCGCGCGCGCGCACACACACACAGGTTCTTGTTATTTTATGTAGTGTGTGTGCTCTGGGAAGATGTCGGGGAGCAGGAGAGTTGAGTTGTCAGACTGTGTAAGTACATTTATTTTCAAAACCCTACAAAAAAAAGAACATTTTCAGCGCACTTGCTTGGGGAAATAAAGGTATCAAACAAAAAAAAAAGACGACAGGTCTGAGCCTGCTGCCTTAAGGCTATGGTGTCTGCTCTCACGAGGGCAGCAATGGGGACTGAATAGAGTAGATACTGAGTGCAGGCAGGGATTAATAAAAAAAAAATAATCAGATGAGGCAGATCTGTCTGCCTTTAGGGGTGAAGTGTGTGTGCTCGGGGAGAGGAGAGGGACTGAATAAAGTCTGATTTAACAAACATCCCAATTCCCACCAGCGTTTTGGTGTCCGAATTTGCCTTAACCCAAACAGCCCTTTACAGGACTCATGGTGATGGGGGGAGAACACTGTTAAGGCAGGGCTACAGTGTGGACTCTGCAAGTGGAGGGGACCGAATAAGGTGTGTGCTTCAGCAAACAGCCCTTCACTGTTTTGGGGGGCAAAATGCCTTAACCTAAATAGACCTTACAGAACTCTTGGGGGGGGAGACTCAGTTAAGGCAGGGATACAGTGTGTTCTGCAGGTGGATGGGAGGGGAACTAAACAAAGTTTGCGCTCCAGCAAACACCCTTAAGTGAATTTTGGGGATTAAAAAAGCATTAGCCTAAACAGTGCTTTACAGGACTATGGGGGGAAGGAGAGGTAAAAAAAAAAAAAAAAAAAAGTACAAGTACTGCAGGGCAGGCTACAGTGGGGGCTCTGCAAATGTAGGTTGAGGGGACTGAATAAAGTTCGTTGGGGAGGCAGAATAAAGTCTGCTGTAGCAGTCATCTCTCAGCTCTAGTGTTTCAGGGGCAAAGGGCTCTTATTGTTTTCTCTTCACAGACTGTTTTCTGCTAGATATTTAAAAAAATCACATTATAAAGATGTGGACAGGTAAAACTTTCATGGGACAGGCAAAATTTACACCTCACCTGTCCCTTGGACAGGCATCTCAAAAAAATTATTTCTAGCCCTGTGAAGGAAGAACAACTTATCTGGAATTGGCCAATAAGCTCAGTTTGGGTAGTGAGCTCTGAGAAATATAAACACCTTTGTGAACCACATTGAGAGGCAAATCAACTGGCCTCCCAGGAGAATCATAACTGAAGCGTAATACTGGCTTAACAGCTCGGCCAGTCTTTCTGGGGGGAACAGCCACAGTCTTTGTACTTTCAGCACTAACTTTGGAGCTTTCATCATTCGTGAGGGGTGCCTCTACAAGGATGGGAATGTCCAAACGGGGAGCACTGTCAGCTCCTTGTTCCACAACACTTTGCTCATGATTATCTCCTGTCGAGGGCCCAGCTGGCTCATTTTGAGAAGGTTCAGGCAAAATTGGGCTTTGTGGCACTGAAAGGGGGCTGTCAACACGCTCATACTGTTCTTCAAGTTCTGGTGTGTCACCAGAGAGATTCAGACCATCAGCCCTTTCTTCGGGCAAGTCACACAGTAGGGAGTCCGTAGCCTGAGACGTAATACTTTGCACTTCACTTTCAGGGAGCATTGGCTCCAAGGATGAAGCTAGGGGGTTAGGCAGTCCAGAAGGCCCAGCTTCATCCCCACAATTAGTCATAGGGTTACCTTGAAACAGCTGACTCAATTCATAGGAGGGGTAATAGGCATTGTCACACTCACTATCGTCAGAGGTGAACTGACAGTCACTATCATTCTGGGCCTGCTGCAGGGGAAACCTTAATCTCTAACTACTGGGGTAGGTTGACTCTATCTCTTTTTTGCAGCAGCACAAGTCACCGGCCCAGGGGAGGCAAGGTTTGCTGGCTCGGCTTCAGTAATATCTTGGACGACAGGCAGCAAGTGGTTACGGTGTATGGTCTTGACAGCTTTGGAGTTATTCTCTGGGTGTACCTTGTATACTGGTAGATCATACAACTTTCCAGCTACTAAATGAGGAAGATGGTGACACCTATCAGCAATTTTATGCTTGCCACGTAGTCCTAAATTGCGTAACAACACACAGTCTCCGGGCCGTAGTTCTTGAGCCTTTACTTTCTTTCTTTCTTTTTTTTTTTAAATAAAACTTTTATTAAGCTTTTACATCTCAACATGTATACATATATAATTCAAAACAATAGACCAACGATGTACTCACAATAGGACTTTAAAAACTTAACCAAGAAAAGTAAATACAAGGGCGAACAAAGTACACAAACCAGTAAACAACATTAACAAAGGAAGAAAAAAAAAAGGGGGGGAGACACAGACCCAGTGGAGAGATCAGAATACAGCTGTAAGCTATGGACTAGAATAGGGGACCTCAAAGGACCTCTGAGGAGGAGCGGCATTTCTTACTATTGATGATAAGTTAATCTCAATTGATGGCACCATATAAGGGGGTAATCATTATACTATAATATTAAATATAATATACAGTCTCTAGAGTTACCTGTTGGATTCCTAGATTAATAATTCAGCTGGTAAATAGTAGTTTTTTTATTCTAAAGAAGTTAATTAGGTTAATTAAGCAGGAGCAAAGAGAGCCAAGATTCCGAAGTTCTCACTCTCTAAAATACAGAGTTTCATAATTCATAATAAATCCCAGGAAGGCCAACACTCCTAAAATACTATACACTTAAAGTTAAGAGTATAAAGCCATAATATCCAGCACAGTGTTATTCTCTTTCTCTGCCTGAAAGTGGAAAAAAGGGAGCCATCTTCCCCAACATTTTTGCTTTTATAATCTCAGGTATGCAGTAAGCTTCTCCATTTCTTGTACTTGTTTACAGATAGAATACCATAAATCAAGAGTTGGGGGGAGTTTTATTTAACCAGTGTTTTGTAATAGCTTTCTGGGCTGCCGCTATGAATATCAAAAACAAATATAAATACCCCTTAGATACAATCTGAGGGGGAGGGAGGCCCAACAGCCAGTACTGAGGGTCCTGTGGGATTTGTACCTGAAACATTTTTTCAATAACTCAAATGATCTGCTGCCAAAATGCCCGTATCCCTGGACAGGACCAAAAAATATGGGCATGGGTGCCCTGTTCCCCACAGCCCCTCCAACAGAGATCGGAGGCAGAGGCAGTGTAACGGGAGGTAATAACTGGGGTATGGAAATATCTTATATTTACTTTCCATCGAAACTCCCGCCACAGGGGCGAGGCCGAGGTGGTGTGAATCCCTTCCCAGATACGCTGCCACTCACTTTGCCCCCAGAGGGCAATCCAGCTCCTCCATCCATCTAATCTCCAGATTTCCCCCATGAGGGTAGGGTCCCTAACAGAAAGGAAGGCAACCAACTTTGAAATTAATCGCCTCCCATCTCCCTCAGTGAATGCTTGGAGAAAAAAGTCTGTCAAGGGATGAATGTTTTTTAAGTCAGCAACCATTACATTTTTACTTCATAGGAAATGTCGGATCTTTAGAAATCTAAAATGGTCTTCTGAGGGCAGACCAAACTCCCTTGCTAGTTATTGAAATGTTTTCAAACCTTGCAAGTGATATAGCTGACCAATACAATAAAGACCCACCCTCTCCCATCTAGAGAAACCTGGGTCCATGTAATTTGGGAGAAAATCCAAAACAAGCCCTAATTGGAGTCCGCACTGACAACCTCAGTTGTAGACCTACATTTCTGGTAATCCAGGCCCATACTTGTTTTAATACAGATGAAGGGTTGATTAACCAAAATTTTGAAAAGGCTTCCTGATCTACAAAGATTATATCTGCCAAGTGAACCTTTGGGATGGTTGGTCTCTCCAGCACTATCCAGAAGGGCCGGTCCTCTCCAGGCCACAACTAAGCTAATACTTGGAGCTGAGCTGCCCAGTAATACCTGATAAAGTGTGGAAGCTCCAGACCCCCTTTCCCTTTGGTCCTTTGTAGTATTTGCCATTTAACCCTGGGTGGCTTATGATTCCAGACAAATTTAGATGTGGCTACTTTCAAACTCCTCCAAAACGAAGGTGGGGGCCTTAGTGGTGAATACTGAGAATAAAAATAACAGGCATGGCAATGCATTCATTTGTATTGTTTCAATACGACCTGAAAGTGATAGAGGTAACTCCGTCTATCAATTATAATCAGCTTGTATAATTTGGAGTAATTTAAGGTAATTAGTATGATATAATTTGTTAATGTTGTCCGGTATCCACACCCATAAGTAACGGAAACCTCCAGCAGCCCATTTGAAATGCCCCACCTGTGGAAGTTTACCTAACCTAGCATTGGGAATAGGAAGCATTTCGGTTTTAGTTTCGTTTACCTTAAACCCAGAGATGGAGCCAAACTCCTGAATCAGAGCCAGTACATGCCGGGCTGAGTGTTCTGGATCTTCCAAATATAATAGCGTATCATCAGCATACAGGAAGATCCAGACCTCCCCCCCCCAGCCGAATCCCCCTGTACTGCTCCGATTGCCTTATTTTAGCCGCAAAGGGTTCCATACTCAGGGCAAAGAGTAATGGCGAGAGCGGGCACCCCTGCCTCGTGCCCCATTGTATTTCAAATCTTTTAAATACTATCCCATCTACTCTCACCCGAGCCCCTGGATTACTGTACAAATTGACGATCCAATCCCGGAATCTGGTCCCAAACCCAAATTTAGCCAATGTTTTATTTAAGAATACCAAATCAAGGTGATCAAATGCCTTCTTTGCATCTACTGCAATTACTGCTCTAAGGTTCTGAGAGGGGAGAGAGGGCCCAAATGCCAAAACATTCAGCAGCAATCAGATGTTATCTTGTATATATGTCGACCAGGGACAAACCCTGTTTGGTCTCCATGTACCAAATCTGGAATCAGCCTTTTCAACCTTTCTTCTATTAATTTTGCAAACATTTTTGCATCCACATTTAATAAAGAAATTGGTCGATAACTAGCACATTCCAAGGTATCCCTCCCTGGTTTTGGAAGAACTGAGATAGTGGTTTCCCTCCACGTCTCTGGGATCGACCCCTCTAGATGTGCTTCATTGCATATTTTCAGAAGAATTGGAGTCAATTCTGTCTGGAATGTTTGATAAAATTTCCCTAGAAATCCATCAGGACCAGGGGATTTCCCTGAACTCAAGGACTTAATCATTGACTTTAATTCTGACTATGTAAATGGTTTGTCAAGACTGTTTGCTTGGATCCAAGAGAGCATGGGGAGATGCACCGTGGATAAGAAGTTATCTATATTCTGTTCATGATCCACTTGTCTCTCCCTGGTACACAACTGAGAGTAAAAATCAACAAAAGCACCCGCTATATCCGAAGGCCTATTTAAAATCTCCCCAGGATTTTTCAAACTTTTAATCTTTGGGATGAACCTATCCATCTCTTGTTTTTTGAGACACAAGGCTAATAATTTTCCCGCCCAATCTCACCCCTCATAGTACTTGTGCTGGGTAAATCTTAAGGAATTGAGAGTACGATGTAACATTAATTTATTGTATTCTTCCTGAGCTTCATGCAATTTGTGGAGTATAAGGAGATCCTGGGTGAGCTTGTGCTCTATCTCCAAAGAGACAATTGCCTCAAGAGCTTTTGTAATGTTGGCTTTATACATTTTATCTCTGTGTGCTGCGTGGCTAATAAATTTGCCCCTCAGCACTGCCTTGAGCCCATCCCAAATGAATTTCAGCTGGGTATCCGATTCAAGATTCTCTGCCAGGTACCACCTAATTTCATCTTTGATTGCAGAGGTCAGAGCTTTATCTTCTAGTAGCCCAGCATCTAGTCTCCACTGCCCTTTTCTAGTCGGTGGATCCCATTCTGCCCGAACTTGAACCAATGCATGGTCTGAGAAAGAGACCAGAAAAATTCGACCTGTCTAAAGGAATGGGTCTCCGATCGCCACGTGTATATCTAATCCAGTCTGGAATATGCACTGGAGGCTGGGGAGTGAAAAGTAAAATCTTTGGCTGTGGGATTTTGCCACCTCCACAGGTCCACCACCCCAGCTTCAGTTGTTAGCGTTCGGAGAAGCCTGAGGGCATGCCCTCATCCCCCCGCCCTGGTGGGTTTCTGTCTGAACTGGAATCCTCAACACAATTCCAGTCTCCGCTAATACAAGATGCCAGGGGAGATCTGCCAACGTTGAAACAGCTCTCTAAAAAACTCTCCAGAGGGTGAGGTCGGGGCATAAATAGAACCAGTGTTGATTGGGGAGCCCTGCAACTCCCCCAACACCAGAACCCATCTACTAGAACCCTCCCTCATGACCATCTTGGGGGTAAACGATAGCCCCACCCTGACCAGGATTGCTGCCCTGGCCTTAGCCACCCCCGGGTGAGAGTCAGAGAATACCTGACCTGCCCATGACCTTTTTAATTTCTCATGTTCTTTTTCAGACAGTTTGGTTTCTTGCAGGCATGCCAGGTCACATTTTAAATCCTTCAACTCTTTCAAAATCCTGGCCCTTTTTAAAACATTGTTAATCCCCTTTACATTAATTGTACAAATATTAAGTGACCCCATTATTAGACCATATAATAATTTCCTGCTCTCTTCCTCCTCCCCTTCTCCCATCGTACTGCTCACTTCCCATGGGTAACATAAAAAGACAGAAACATCTACATTTATCCAAACAAATGGCAACATGTAACACTTATTTAACATCTAACAAATATATCTAACAAATGTAGTCTCAACAAGAGACCAAGAACTATTAACCACAATACAGAGAGTGGTCCCAAGGGACCTGGGTGAGACTAGAAATGAATTTGCCCAAGAAAGAAACTCTACCGCCCAATATTAACCACTTGCTATGGCAGGTGGATTAGAAGACAATGGTCTTCAAGAGTGACAGAAGAGTATAGCACACAGTATTCCAAGGGTCTTCCACTGACCGCCGTCGGCAGAAGCTCACCTTCTCTTCAAATGGGACCTCCAATGTGCAGGACCTAGACCCTGCTGTGAGCCCCGGATCCAAGGAGTCCGAAAATTATAACCATCCCAAGTTATACAGCACATAATCTTCATGTTAGTTGCCTTTGGTGCACAAAACAACAACAACAAAAAAAATAAAATGCGATTTATTTTAAGTCAAATTAAGTGATAATTCTAAGGCATCTTCTAAACACTTCGATAGAATTATTGAGCACATGTTACCTTTACAATGACAAATTGCAGGTATCTAAAGTCCAGGAGTCATAACAAACAGCAAAGATCTGTTTAAAAATACTTGGCTCGTATTATCAGGAAATTAGCAGCTACGGGAACCTACAACATAGGACACTGGGGTGGGTGGGGAGTCCTCCTGATAAATGACTCCCAGGGAAACGCACACCATATATCTTTGCATCCACTTGCTGTAGGGACTGTGGGCAAATTAACCACCAAATTAACTGGGGTGTACAACACTGTCCCAAAAGGAACATACAGCAGATAAACAACTCTCAGGAAGCTGATTCAAGTTCATGGGGGTGGCTGACGGGGAAGAATCCACCTTGCTACATCCGCATGCAATGGCAAAGGAAAGTCCTGACGTCTCCTCTGTGGCCGCCGACCTCCTGGAGCCAATCCCCAGAGTAGAGTTTCAATTTCTTGCTCGGCTCTTTCCACACTTGTGTTGGGAAGCGCAATCCCCAGCCATTCCAACACAAAAGTGTCCTGCAGTAGATTTTCATAGATCCGCACCCCTTCTTATTCCTGTAACCACAACTGGGCTGGATACCGCAGGTAGGCTTTGAAAGCCTTTTCTCTCTCAACAGCTTGATTACTTGTAAAACTTTTTTCCTTTTTGCCATCAGACCTGGGGGAAAGTCCTGGTCGAAGAAAACTTGTTGCCCATCTAAATTTAAGTCATTTTTGCCCCATGCCAAATGAAGGATTTTCTCCTTTGTTGGAAATTTTAAGAACTTAACCACTATAGACCTAGGGGGTGCTCCTGATTTGGGCTTAGGAGCGATCACTCGATGGGTCCTCTCGATACCAAATTCAAAACTTTCAGGCAGAGAGAACTCTTGCTGCAGCCAGGACTCTAAATAGGCTATTATATCCTCCCATTCACTGCCCTCCGGAACTCCAAATATACGGACATTGTCCCGTCGAGCTCTCGCCTCTGCTCTCAGAGTAAGTTCACGCTCTCTCCGGTGAAGGAAAGCTAAAGAGCGACCAAATGCCATGTGCTCATTCTGGAGAGTATCAAGGTGAGTTTCAACCGCTGTAGTTCGATTTTCGAATTTCTTGACGTCGGTCTGTAGACAGTAGATTTTGGAATCAATGCAATGCAAAATACTCAGCATCCGTTTGCCGTCAGCCTTAGTGAAAGAAGATGTTGTATCCGAGTCCGAGTCATCTTCTCCGGAGGCCGTTATCATGGAGGATCGAGATGAAGAAGGATTGGCAGGCCACTTTTCTCTCTGCATTACTTTCTGACTGGAGCTCGAGGTAAAATCTTTTTTCTCGTCCGCCCCATTGTTGTTAAGCACAGCTTTCACTAGCGTATGGCCAATATATTCAGTGTAGTCTCAGATGGCTTTCGGTTGTATGTTATTAATGATCCAAGGCTGATAAGTAGAATAACTAGGCTGCCATTAGGCTCATTGCATCACCAGAAGTCTCCGAGCCTTTACTATCTTATCGTGCCTCTCTTTGTTGGCGAGATTTCTCTTGGCGGCCATTGTCTGGGCCAGTTGATATGCATGGTTCAATTGCGCTTTCAGTTTCTGTACATAGTGCAGGTAGTTTTCTGCTCAGACCCCATCTGGAGAGACCCCAAAGCAGACATCAACTGGCAGTCGGGCCTCCCTCCCAAACATGAGGCGGTAGGGGGAGAACCCAGTAGCATCATTTCTGATGCAATTGTATGCGTGTACCAAGGTGCTAATCTGCTGGCTTTACTTATGCTTGTCTTTTGGATGGAGGGTTCCCAGCATGTCTAGAAGGGTGTGGTTAAAATATTCTGGTTGAAGGTCCCCCGCGGGTGATAAGGGGTGGTTCTTGACTTCCGTGCCCCCCACAGAGAGAGCACTTCTTTGATTAGCCTACTTTCAAAGTCTCTGCCTTGGTCAGAGTGGATCCGCTGGGGGGCACCATAGTGGACGAAGAATTTTTCCACTAGCACCTTGGCCACGGTAGAGGCTTTTTGATCTTTAGTTGGAAAAGCTTGTGCATACCGTGTGAAATGATCCGGAATCACTAACACATTGCCAGTATTCCATTGATCAGGTTCTAAACAAAAAAAAATCTATGCAGACTAGTTCCATGGGGGCACTGGTAGTGATATTGACAAGGGGGGCAGCCCTCTGAGGCAGGGCTTTTCTTTGGAGGCAACAACTACAGGTCTTTACATGGTGCTTAACATCGGCCCCATCTTGGGCCAGTAGAATCGAGATTATACCAGGTCGAGAGTCCTGTCAATACCGAGGTGCCCCATGTGATTGTGGAGGGACCTCAGTACCAAGTGTTTAAAGGCCATGGGGAGGACCAATTGTTGCTTGTCTACTTGACCACTACAATCCACTGTCTCTCTATATAACAACTGATTGAGTAACTTCAACCTGGGGCCTTCTTTGAACAATAGGGCAGTTCGCAAGTCAGGGGAATGCAACTTAGACACATCTTTCCCTGCACGCAGGGCATCAAGTGTGGATTGAATCATAGGATCTTGGGATTGAGCCCACTGAATACTGTCATTGTCACGTTGAGGTAGTGCACTTATATCTAGAGCAGAGAAATGGCAATAGGCAGCTGGTATGCAGGTATCAGGAAGGCCCAAGCAATCTACTAGACAGTCCACTGTGTCCACAGACATCTGTTCATCTCCGTCAAACGTTTGGCACAATGCTCAGATGTCAGGTTCAGACAGCCTGACCCAATCACTCTTGGAAGCGGGCCTTCATGACAGGGCGTCAGCATCAGTATGGTTCAGTCCTGGTCTATATTCGACAGCATAATCATAGATTGATAAGGTAGAGAGTCACCAGTACCCAGTGGCATCTAACTTAGCTGAAGACTGTACATAGGTCAATGGGTTGTTGTCGGTCTTCACCAATATCTTTGCCCCACAGAGGTACTCATGAAACTGATCAATGATGGCCCATTTTACAGCAAGGAACTCCAGCTTGTGCACTGGATAGTTTTGCTCCGACAGGGTCAAACTCCTGCTGGCGAAAGCTACCGGTCTCAAACCATCCTCATGGTCTTGATACAGCACAGCTCCTAGGCCCTGCAGACTAATGTCCGTATGCAGCACATGGGGCTTGGTAGGTTCAGCATAGACGAGGATGGGGACATGGGTGAGCTGGTATATGACTTTGTGGAAGGCTGCTTCACATTTGGGTGTCCAGCGGGGCCCAAAAGGTTCACCTGTGCAGAAGTACACTTTCTCTAGTTCTTTAACAGCCCCTTTCTTGTATTTATGGTCGGTAGGGGGGTAACCCTGGGTAAGACTCAGGAGTGGGTGAATCACCTTTGAATAGTCTTTTATGAACCTGCAGTAGTAGTCACAGAACCCCAGAAAATGTTGTAGTTCTTTCAAGTTATGGGGCTGGGGCCAAGTAGTCAGTGACTCAGCCTTACTGGGATTGGTCTCTATTCCTTCTGCAGATACTATGTGCCCCACATACTTCATGGAGGTTTGAAAAAACTGGCACTTGTCGATGGACAGCTTGAGGCTGAAGTCTTCCAATCGGTCCAGCACTTTAAACAGTCGGGTCTCATGCTCCTCCTAATGTGCGTCCGAACACAATGGCATCATCTAGGTACACTAGACATTCCAGCAAGTTCGTATCTCCCACCGCACGTTCCATCAGTCGCTGAAAGGTGGCCAGAGTGCCCGAAATTCCCTGTGGCATTCTCAGGCATTCACAGAACGCCAAAGGACAGATGAAGGCTGTTTTCTCACAGTCCTCCGGGGCCATCGGAATCTGGTAATATCCACTGCGAAGATCCAATACCGAGAACCATTTGCTCCCATTCAAACAATCCAGGGCATCTTGTATACAGGGCATGGTGTACTGATCTGGGATGGTCCACCGGTTCAGGGTTCGATAATCAACACACATCCTCATGGACCCATTCTTCTTACGCACAACCACAATGGGAGAGGCATATGAGCTCCTTGATTCATGCATCATGCCAGCAGCGAGCATTTCCTGCGGGTGTCTCCTAACATCATTTATGTCCGCTGGGGTGAGGTGTCGGGATCTCTCTCGAAATGGCCAGTCATCATGCAGGCATATGTGATGCTCTGCACCCTGGACATACCCCATGTCCCATTCTTTTAACGAAAACACTTGGTCTCTCTGGGCGAGTTTCTTGCGATTCTAGCCTTCCATTCAGCTGGCAACAGGGAATCACCAAAGTCAAATAAGTCCGGGGTCACTCTCTCCTTCTCACCGGAGCACTTGTTATTGGGTAATACTGCAGTGTCTGCATAGTGTACTGTAGCTAGGGTGCACCCTCTGTTCACCCGGATCGCCTGATCTGACACATTCTGAATCTGGACCATCACTCACCGTGTATAGGCGTGTGCACAGGCAGACAAAATGCTGGGCTTAACCAATAATCCTTCTGGCAACTTTCCATCGCCTGCTGCAACCAACATTAATATTTTGTTCTTTACATCTTTTCTAATGTGAACCTCTCCATAAATGGTATACTGAGAATTGGGAGGTAGTACCAGAGAATCAGGATCTTTCTTCCACACCATCCCCACCAGCTCATCTCCGCCTGCTTCGGTAGTCCACTTTTTCAGATCATAGGCTCTCTTTATTAGGGCTGGGATTCTCAGTGCCCGCCCAGTCCATTTCCCTTGTTTCTCTTGACACAACTGCGCTAGTCTTCCAAATGTGGGTGTTGGTTCCAATGAGCAAGGGAATCCCATCATAGAATCCAGTACGAGGTCACACCAGGGCTAGGATCTCTACTTGTTCATCTATACCAGTTACAGTCGCAGGGAAAGACAACCGGAGCAGGACATATCCTAGGTAGGGATAAGACTTGTTGCTCAGGCCCCACACATGCAAACCCTTCCAAAGATTGTAATGGCACATCAGATAAGTGTTTATCATACCAGTCCTGGAATACAGTGGTCACTTGTGACCCGCTATTGAGCACAGCCCGAGCATGGATACCATCGACAGTCACAGAAGTCTCCATCAAAGGGCTCACTATTCTGGACCAGTCTGGATAGGCAGTAGCAGAGCCTGGACAGATGATTTAGCCACAAAGAAATTTGAGTTAGGATTTCTCAGTCCTGCACTGTGGTCATTTCCGGCGCTCCTCGGCCATGGTCTCGCTTTCCGAAAACTCCCCTTGAAGTCTGCATAAAACTTTATCTACGTCTTTGGGGGACCGGCATTCTCTCTTCATGTGCCCATCCTTCCCACAATTATGGAAAAATATGCTTTCTGGGGTCTGGTGTGGCTGAGATATCACATTGGGAGCTTAGGTGGGGGTACTACCAACAGAAAACCTTGGTTCCACCTCTGTCTGCGGTGTGGCGAGCATTTGGAGACATCTCGTCAATTCTCTCATTTCCATAGTCAAGACATAATTTTTTGAGCTGCTGTCAGCAGGAGGTGCACCCCCAACCCCATAGCTGATGCAGTCGGATAAGGATCTGGGCCTGTACTCGCAGGAGCGGTCTTCATAAAGAGACTGTTTTTTTTGTTTCTCTGAACTCCCTCAGCAGTTCATCCCATGGCGAAGCATCCATAGCAGTCTCTCTCTGGCTGGGCACCCCGGGGCTGACATTTAGTTCTCAGATTCCGTGATGTGATTGCGGTGATTCCAGGCCATCAGCGACCCTGTGCCTGGAGCAGGGGTTGCAGCAGCTATGACTGCGCAGGGCTCCGAAAAGCCTTCCTCCTCCTCCTCAGTTTCCTGTACTTCCTTCATCAACACATGGAAGGGCAAGGGACAAGCTTTCCTTTGATGCAGTTGCAATTTGAGCAACAACCAGCTGGAGTGCCGGGCAGAGCAGAGTATATGATCCAGTCTTACCCAGTCCACTTCACTAGAGGCCCAGCCTCCTTTCCGAAAAATGGTTTGTAGGATTTCCTCTAATCGATCCGTGTAAGCAGATACAATTCCCCCGGCTGTTGTCTAACATCTTTAAGTTTCCATTTCAAGGCCTCAACACTAGTGATGCCCCCAAACACATTTTCAAGGGTGACTATGTACTCTTTGGCATCAGGGTCAGAGGACCTCAGGGCTCTTTTTTCGGCCTCTGAGCATTGCCAGTCTTGTACTGCAAGAGTAGCCGAGTCTATCCAGGTCTTCAGGTCAATTTCCCCATTAGGAGTAGGGCAGATGCCAGAGAATACCTTGTGCTTGTGGTAAGGGCCATGACTACTTGCTGGCTCAGAGGCAGGTACAGAAGTTGGTAAAAGAACAGGTGCTGGGGTGGGTGTGGCCAGTGGGGAGGTGACACTCCCAGGTGGCAACAATAATTTTTTTTTTTTAACTCCTCCACAGTTTTGCCCTACTCCAATAACAACTTGGCAAACTTCTCCTCCAAAGACTCAGATAACGGTGGGGGCTCATCCTGTAAGGGATCCTTGCTATCTTTGGTTATCACCCTTCAGGTGTCTCAGAACCCTTCTGGAGTGATAGTCTGGGGCACCTTTGAACTGTCCAAGGGGTCACTACACTCCACCAAAGCCATGAGAGTTTGGGCAGTTAAATCAGCCTGTTGACCCACCACTACAGCTTTTTTCAAACATTCAACTTTAGAAAGTACCCCTTCAACAGTGTCCTTACTAATGCCCATATGTATATCCAGTATTAGCAAAGCATTATTGGGGTCAATCTCTTGCCCCGTACACCACCAACTGGTGCACAGGCACTTCTGTTGAGGTAGCCATTTATGTTTGACAATAACTTGTAATTTCGGCCACTAGAAGACACAAAAAATCCCAGCGGTGAGCCTCCAAGATGTAACCCCTAGGTGGCGCTATCCCAAGGGCTGCTACCCCTACCTGCTTAGCTAGTAGCAGGTTAAGGGGTCTGGGTACTGAAACGGGTGCCTCCACCCAGAGGTCATGGTAGTTAGTGGTCAAGATAACCTGGGCACAGCCCTCTGGGACACTGTAACCCCCCTCTTTCCCTTCTAGTGGCCTGAACAATTTACACATATTACTTTCACAATGACCCTTGTTCACCATGCAATTACCCACACTGGTTGCACTTACCACCAGGGCTGTTTCCTCTAGCTCGACCCTGGAGACCCCCTGTAAAACAAGGTTATGCACAGCAAATGGCAACAGTACAGTACTTTTGGCACAATCTGGAACCAGGTTAAATGCAAAAAGAGTTAGATCTGATTTATTCAGGGGACTTGAACAAGGGAGCAGGGCACTTGAACAAGGGAGCAGGGGACTTGAACAAGGGAGAGGCATAATCAAGTTGATTGGCTTAAAGGCTAAATCAATCAGACAGTTATGCATGCACTTCAGAGTCCCTACACAGTCACACACTCTGGGTACCCAGGTAGGAAAAAGGTGGGCTAGCCAGGAACATTGCCCGGGGTAAGCCGGTGTCGCAGCTGGTTGGGGCCCTGTGATGGAAGAAAGCAACATGCACAACACACACTATTTGTAAGCCAGAGCCAGAGGGCTCAGTTCATGACAGAAAAGACAACAAAGCAATCAGATGACAGCACTTTAGATTTAGCTGTTGTTGCAGGGAGCTACCCTGATGTTTCATCACGATACCCAATACAGGACACAGGCAGAACGAAATCAACACAGCAGGTTGTTGGACTGGAGTGCCAGGAGAAGCAGGGCCCACACGAATCACCGAGGCGTCATTCCTGTTTAAAGCATCGAGCAAGGGGCTGGTCTCTCGATGGCTTTCTCTGTGTGGCTGGTAGTCTGGCTGGGCCAGTGTGGCAAGGCCCAGGCCAAATGGAGATGCAAACAGATTCAGTCTGTGAAAGCTGGATGTAGCCTCCAGCAAGCAGAACACAGTTCAGCACACAGTGGGGAACCAAATCACGACCCACTAACAGCACATTTACATGTAAGGAATTCTACTGTACCAGGCAGATCGCTATCCGGTCGCAATTACAGGGTCTCTGCACAAACCAGGAGTTCAAAGGTGGCTTGAAATCCTGACAGGGCGATCGCATTCAGCAAATCTTCGGTCTTCTTCAGGTTAAAGTCTGGTCACAGTCCAGTGGCTTAAATCATTCTTACAACTCAGATTCAGTCCAAATCAACTATATTTTCCTTTTCAGGGACAGCAGGCAAACAGGCAGGCCAAAACTCAGCCCTTTCACAGTTTCACAGTTCTCATGCGCAAATCTATGCAGGATTACTACTTGACCATTTGGAGGTGTTAATTCTTTCACTTCCCAACTCAAACTGAAAGTAGCTGCAAGCAGCCTGGGACTTTCTCCAGGATCCAAGGGTTCGGTTGGCTGATTTCTCTGTCAGTCACAACAAGGGCCCCCGGTTCATTTAGGTAAAACTCAAAACTACAATTCCTACAGAATTTTGCTCCCACAAGACCCCTGGGAGACAGGCTCCATTTTAGAGTCCCCAAAGGTACTGATTGGCCCATTTCGGCAGTCCAGGACCAAGACGGTGGAAATAAACAGAACTGTCCATTCTGCAAAGAAGGCAGGTTAGACAAACTACAATATCTTTACCACTCTAACAGATAATCAGCAAACAAGTACATATTCTAACAGAGCTCCCTCTACACAATTAGTGTTAGGATAACGGAGCGATTATTTGGCAGCCCAGGTGGAACTCGAGCATAGAAACACTCAGCCCCTTACCAGATTAACTATAACTGCAATCTAGGCAGCTCTTAAAGAAACAGTACACGGAGGCTATACAGGCACTCTCTGGCAATAACGTTTAGACTGCTAAATTGCAGGATACCAGGCTGGCAGTGAGCATTTAGGTAAGCTCAAGGAAGACTTTTCAAGAACCGCCATTTGTAGGGGGGGTTACACTGTGATCTACAGAGCCTCACGGGACAGTTCCCAACAATTCTTCTCCAGTACTTTTCTGTGCTCTACTCCACAGTGTGAGTTGGCAGGCTACCACCCTTCCAAATCTTCAATGAGCTATACACAACTCCCTCAGTACTGTTCTAACAAATGTCAACACCCAACCCCCCCACCTGAGGGTAATCTCCCTACACTGAATTTAAGTAACAGTTTAGGTGCTGCCCTTCCACTCTTATTATTTTTCATTGCTGGCTGTTCTCATCCACAGTCAGGTAGTGATCACGATGCTGACAGGCCCACATTTCAGATCTCACAGTGACCTGCTCAACGTCCTCCTTCATGTCTTCAACTAACCTGAATATAGCCGTACCCTGCTAGAATGGCCTCTTCAGTCCCTCTCTGGCATTCATTCTTCTCATCTGCTCCCCACACCAAAAACTGGTGAGTTCACTACCCTTCTGCATCATGAATGTGGTTAGTTCAGTCTCTTGTGTTATTTTTACATATTAATAATAAACATGAACTTCTGGTAAGCCAGGCTGATAACAGTATGGCACAAGTGAAAAAATAGGCTTTCCTACCTATATGAGATCTAAGTCACCTATGATTATGCACTATTAAATGATGTGCATAATGATGTGCACACTCGTCATTTAATAGTGACTAATCAAAGGTAGCCTAGATCTTTTAAGGATAGGAAAGCCTATCATTCCGCTTGTTCCCTGCTACTATGAGCCTGACTTACTGGAAATATATGTTTATATTTGATATGGCAAAATAAAACAGGGAGTGTACTACTTGCATTCATGATGCAGAAGGGTGATGAGCTCACCAGTTTTCAGTGTGAGGAGGAATAGTGAAGAATGAATACCAGCAGGGGACTGAGAGGGCCACTCTTGCAAGGTAGTGCTATATTCAGGGAAGGGGAAGACAGAAGGAGAGACATATGAGCAGATAACTGTAAGAAATAAGATGTGGGGCTGCCAGCACCTTGATAACTATCTGGCCCCGTTGTCCTGGCCAACGTTCTCCTTCCCATAAAACCAGTTCATGCAATTGTCCAAGGCTGTGTGTGGATATTAATATATGAAATGGCTGCCACTACACATTCAGTAACTTCACTACCAGTCTAGTATTGCTTGTCAAACACTTTGGGATACAATGTGTATGAAAACCACTATATAAATGCTGATGATTCTTATTGGTATTATTTCCAATGGGAAAAAGATGACAAGACAAGCACATACTTGATTTTCGAGAAGGTATGAACCCTAACATTGGACTGCACAAGAACTTTGCTACAAACAAGTGGTGGCTCTAGGAGGTGGTGAAGGGTGTGGCTGCACCCCCCCCCACATAGTAACGTCAGTGTCAGTGGCTCAGTAGGTAGCACACTCGCCTCTGAGGCCGGGAGATCAGAGGGCTGTGGGTTCAGTTCCCACATCTGGCACTTGGGTTAATATCCCAGTACTTACACTGTAGTGTAGCATGAGAGGGGTGCTGCACTTCTGAGGTGCCGTCTTTCGGATGAGACGTTAAACCGAGGTCCCATCTGCATGGATTGGTGGTAGTTCAGATGGATGTTAAAGATCCCATGGCACTTATCAAAAAGAGTAGGGGGATTTTATTAAACAAAAGAAACATATCAGGCATAGAAAAGCAATAAACAAAGCAGAACAAAAGGCCATACATCATACAATAGGCATATATACAGTATACATCAATCATAAATGAAAAGAAATATACAGAAAACGGAAATACTGTTAGTACATCTCAACATCTAACATTGGCAACTAGTGCAAAAAAATCTACGTTTCCAAAAAGAATTAAAGTGGTGTAACGGAAGCTGTTCATGCTCCAACTCCATAACATTCAATAAAGCAGTTTCCATGTGTTGTATAATAGTAAGTGGAAAGGTTGGAATTTGCTGTAAGACATATTGACAGCGGGCCTGCCACATATAGTATTTACACATTGCAAAAATCACTCAGAGTACTAGGATGAAATCTAGTCCAAGGAGCAGAGAAGTCACCCAATATCAAGATCTGATATGTGATTCTACTAAGAAATGGCCACTTCCACTTATTGGCTAATGTTTTCCAAAATAAAAGAGCATCCTGGCAGTCAAAAAAGAAATGGGACATAGTTTCCTCTATTTGAACACAAGAAGGTTTAGGGCAATATCGTTCCTGAGAGGATTTGTGCTTTAAATTTCCCTTGACTTGTAATCTTCCATGGCAACACAGCCAGGTAACATCCCACATGTGCAGTGGGATTCATTTATCCCGAAGTATAAGCAAAGCACAGTCCATTCGGGAAGAAGGACAAACTGGAAACTAACACCGGTTTTGTAATAGTATACAAAAGTAGTATACAGTTGTTTTCTGGACAGCGTTAAAATGGATGCTTTACTAAGTTTCCAAAACTGTAGTTTACGGAAACTATCAACGGCATAAGATGGGAAACAAGAAACATGGGAATGTGTAGGTGGGAGTGTGTCCCAGTTATCCATTATATAACGCATGGCATTGCTGATCCAGGTATCACAAATATGGGACGTGTACCGTATTCTATGGAAAAGGTGAAAAAGAAAAAAGGCTATCGGGTGACTCATACCAAGCCCTCCCTGATGTACTGGCAAGTAGGTTATGTCATGCTTAACTGGATTGAGGCGACTGCCCCAGACCAGCTGGAAGAACACACTAAAGATTCTTGTTTCTAAGTGTCTGGGAGGGGCATATACATAACTAAGAAATAAAAAGATACGAAGTATACATTTTTTTAACAACCAATACTCTCTTCCTCTTCCCCAATTTCTATGATTTCCATAGTCTATAATGCAAAAGTATATAATAACGGATTGAACGGACAGCCTTGATGGATCCCAACCATCTAGAGAAGAGTATTACCCATAAAACCATTAATCACAGGAGCAAAGTAGGCTAGGGAAAATATACGGGTGAGCCATCGGAGAAAGATTTTTGGGATACCATACGTTTCCATGACCTGAAATAAATAGGAGTGTTGTACTGAATCAAATGCTTTCGCCTGGTCTAGCGAGAGAACAAAACCCGAAATATTATTCCGTTTAGCCTCAAAAATCTTTCTCAGGAGAAATAAATTAGTGTGTACTGATCGTCCCGGAATAGCGCACGATTGGGCTGGGTCAATAAGATCAGGAGCAACATTGTGTAAGCGTGCGCTAAGTATTCTAGTCAGGATTTTAAAGTCCATGTTGAGAAGATGGAGAGGTCTCCAGTTTTGTAAAGAGCAGGTATCTCCTTTTTTATAGATACATTTAAGAAAGGACATGCCAAAATCAGGAATCTCATCCGAGGTGTGTAGAATATAATTGAAAACTTGCGTCAGTACTTCTAGTAAATCATCCCGGAACATTTTGTAGAACTTATGTGTAAGGCCATCAGGACCCGGGGCTACCTTCAACTTAAGGTGGGAAATGGCAGACTTCCGGTGACGTTATCAAGCTGATGGCAGCTTTGGAATAGAGCTCTGATCTCCCCAACAAATAAAAACCCTCAGATCAACAGACAGAAAGCCTAAAAATTACTAAAATAGCGAAAGAAATGTCTGGGGGACATAAATCAGGCAGATCCCATGGAAAAAAAGGAACAAATAAAAAGGATGGAGGAGGATAGCCACCAGAACGAGATACCAGCAGGAGCGCATCCCCTGCTAGCAGCATGGCATACGTTCTAGATACAGATCAGGAAATGGAACACCTCTCGAGATCGAGATTCAAAACAATTATGGCAGAACTGAGAGCCTTTAGAGCAGAAACTAAATCAGAATTTCAAGTATTAAATTCAAAAATGCAAGAGATGGAAAGAAGGACCGAAAGAATGGAACAATGAATAAAAGAAGCAGAAGAGGAGATAAGGGAAGTGCATTCAGCGGCAGACTATCTTGTAAATGTGCAGGAAAAATTGCAAGAAAAGCTACTAGACTTGGAAGCACGATCCCGTAGGAATAACATCCGAATCTATGGCCTCCCAGAAGATGCAGAGGTGGGCCGCATGGAGGACTTTATGTCTGATTTACTAAAGGACGTATTCGAGTTGCCTGCTACTTTTGAATTTAAAATAGAAAGAGCCCATAGATCGCTAACAAGCCAACAGATTCTCAGGCAAGACCACGTTCAGTAGTGCTGAAACTATCAAGTTATAGGGACAAGGAGCATATACTCCATACTGCATGGCAAAAAAGACTGGTGAAATATAACACTGCCAGATTATTGTTTGACCACGACTATCCAATGGAAATAGCTAAGAAAAGAGCTGCATATTCACCAATTCTTAAAATACTGAGGGAGCAGGAGGTAAAATTCCAGACACCGTTCCCATCGAGATTAAAAATGTGGGACACAGGCACGGTAGTGTATGAAAACCCAGAAACAGCTTTGAGGGAACTACAGCAAAGAGGCTGGATTGCACAGTTGGGAGGAGAGGAAGCACAACACCCAAAACCGGAAAAGGCACAGTGGAAGAAGATGGCGAGGAACAGACAAGGCCGAAAGACATATCAGATGGTACTGCAGTCACTCAGAGACGTACGAAAGCTGCTAGACAGGACAACGGATGAGGAAGAGAGGCAAATGCAGAGCGGAGATACCTGAGAGGTAGAGACAATATTCGGGACTGGCAATAAGAGAGCGAGTAGCACTGTGCTACAAGCAGAGTAAGAACTTGAGAAATCGTGGATCCTAGATAGAGCCCATATTACAGTTTGATTGCCTGGACTGAATTAACAAGAGGAATAAGACCTGATTGAACTTTGAGAGACTGGTCAAATAAGGGTAGAAATAACGGGAAAGGGGAGGAGAATAAAAGGGAAATGGGGGGGCGGAGGGAGGAAGGAATAACTATACTGGATGGATAAAGGGGGGAGCCCCGAAGAAAGACAAGATAACGCACTACGTTATTAATATTTAAAGAAATAACTTGGAGGTTATGGGAAGCCATCAAGACATCTGAGGGATAAAATAGGGTGTAATATGCAAGATATGGGGGAGGCATTACATTTATAGAGAGCAGTCCTAAGCAAGGAAGGGAAATAACTAAGGACCCTAAGCCATGAAAGTAAAAATGATGTGGAAGGAAAAGACAAGGGGGAGATCTGAATAATGGATAGGGTGAGGGGGGAACGTAAATGTGAAAAGGGGCCAAGAAATACACAATAGGGGGAGAAGGGCAAAGAAACAGAGGAAGAAATGGAACACCAAGAAGGGGTAAATGGAAATGTAAAGAAAGGACAGAAGACAGAATAGGGTTTATAAGGAGGGAACTAAGAAATAGAGAGAAGGGTAATCAGCACTGAGAGGGGTAAAATTACAAGGGAAGGGAATGAATTGGCACTAGAGGAAGTAGGGCAAGGGAAATTCCTAGGGAATACAGAAAGGAATGGGGAGAGAAGATGGAAAGAGGGTTCACAAAATAAAAGAAGGTCTCAAAGAAAAAGGGACCAGGGGGGAGGAATTCATATGGGCTCCCACGAACCTCCCACTAAGGGGATCTCCCAACAGGGAACTCCCTTTAGGTGTAATAGAGGAAGTAATTATACTGCCTCCAACCTTGGAAACGATTATGTAAATAGTTGCAGAGTTGAAATGTTTAGTATTGTTATGTGTGTTTTGGATGTTGTTAGATATATGATGGTGCATAGTAGTCAAATGAACATTAGAATGAGAAGCTTACAGAAGGAACAAGGAAGGCAAAGCAATGGAAGTGGAATATATAGAATGCAAAGTAAAAAAGCCAGAATGCATTATACTAGAAAATGACTAGTCAGAAACAAGTAAATGTATGCTCTCTTAATGTTAATAGAATCAACAATCCTGTAAAGAGATATAAGATATTAGCCCGAATGAAAAGACAGAAACCGAACTTCCTACTATTGCAGGAAACACATTTAAGCAAAGATGAACATAACAAGATAGCAAAGTCTGGGTTTGAAATAGTAGTAGCCTCATCATATACAGGGGGGAAATGAAGAGGGACAGCAGTATTAATTCCACATAATACTCGGTTCCAGCAGACAGATACCTATACGGATAAAGAGGGACAACTGGCACTGGTAGTAGGTAATTTAGCAGGACGCATGATTACAGTAGCATCAATATATATACCACCAGGAACAGAAACAAAAGAAGTGAGGAAGTTATGTCAGATAACAGAGAAACAGAAGGGAACCCTAATCCTAGGGGAAGACCATAATGATATATGATTCTTTAGACACATCAACCTCCCAAGAGAAAGGCACCACAGAGGATGGCCATCAAATATTTCCAAGATGTACAGTGGGTAGATGTATGGCGATATAAACACCGTAATATAAGGACATACACTCATTATTCTGCCCCACATAAAATATATACATGAATAGATTATTACCATATGTCCAGGGAATCCTTGTATATGGTAGAGGACTGCCAGATTATTCCTACACCTATTTCAGATCATTTAATGTTAACTCTCAAACTAGAGTGGTCAAGTGGAAAAAGAAGAACTTTGTGGAGGCTTAACAATTAATTCCTGAATCAAAAGAAATTCAAAGAAATGATAGAACAGAGGATCCCACAAATTATCTAAGAAAATGAAACCTCAGATCTAAAAAAGGTAATATTATGGGACACGTAAAAAGTGGTACTGAGAGGTGATATAATTAAATACACCTCATATTATAAAAAACAACAAAATCAACAGCAAGAAAATTTAGAAAAACAACTAAGGGAGGCACAAGAGATACATGCAGCGGGAGAGACGAGCTGTGAGAGTATAATACAAGAAATTAAAGGTAAATTACAGCATATACTGGATGTTAAAACAGAGCAAGCCCTACAATACTTAAAACAAAATATTATTTAAGGGGGACCGAGAGCCACTAGACTGCTGGCCCATAGACTCGTGAGAAGAATAACGCAAACAACAATTACACAGATTGAGATCCGGGGGCAGCTAGTGAGACTACCACAGTTGATTGAGAATGCTTTTAAGAAATATTACCAGAATTTATACACCCCAGAAAAGGATACAGACATTAATAAGACCGAGACATTCTTGAGAGGATTAAAATTACTTAATCTTACAGATGAACAACAACAGGGACTAATATCCCCAATTACAGAGAAATAACTAAATAAAGCTATCACGAGTCTTAAGACCCATAAAAGTCCTGGCCCAGATGGATATACAGGGGAGTTCTATAAGTGCTTTCGAGGGAAGTTGATGGCTATCCTCATGGAGACATTTAAAGAAATACAACAAAATAAGAGCTGCCCAGATACATGAAGATATGCCACCATCACCAGCCTACTGAAACCGGGAAAGGATAGCACAAACTGTAGCTCATACAGACCGGTCTCAGTATTGAACATAGATTATAAATTATTTACATCTATTATGGCTAGAAGGATAGAGGGATTATTGCCTCACCTGATAGATCAGGATCAGACAGGGTTTGTGACAAGTAGACAAAGACAACATCAAGAGAACACTGCATGTATTGCACTATGCCTCCCTATCTGAAACACCCTTCCTGCTCCTAAGTTTGGATGCAGAGAAGGCTTTCGACAGGGTGGCATGGCCTTTTCTGAGAACTACAATGGAGAAAATTGAATTTCCAACAGAATTTAGAGAGATAGTAGACTCCTAATATGACAGCCCTATGGCATATATTAAAATAAATGGCTCAATATCATCACCAATAAACCATAAAAGAGGAACCAGACAGGGATGCCCCCTGCCGCCCCTTTTGTTTGTAATATACCTGGAGCCCTTGGCACAGGCTATAAGGCAGCATAGAGAGATAACGGGGATACAGTTAGGGGGAGGACAACATAAATTGGCTCTTTATGCAGACGACCTCCTGATATACCTAACAAATCCCGAGAGATCCCTGGGACTATTCTGGTCAACATTAACAGACTTTGGAGAATTAGCAGGATATAAGATTAATATAACTAAGACCGAGGTACTGGGAGTAAATTATAAACCACCAGATCAGGTGAAATCTCATTATAAGTTTAAATGGAATACCCCTACACTTAAATACCTAGGTATTTGGTTAAGCCCAGAGTATACAAAATTATACGACCTTAATTATAAAAAACATCTAATACAAATGCAGAGAGATATAGATAAGTGGACATTGATACCTATACCATTTATACAGAAAATAGAAGAAGTGCTAATGGTGTTGTTGCCACGTTTTCTATATTTGGCACAAACCATCCCAATTGAAATTCCAGAGATTTTTTATAAGAAAATAACACAATACATATGGGGGAACCAGAGACCAAGAATAAGACAATCAATACTACAACTCTCAAAGGATGAAGGGGGTCTCTCCTTGCCAATTTTTAAATATTATTACATAGCATCCCAGATCCGTACGGTGATATACTGGCTGCATCCTAAATATGAGGCAAAATGGAAAGAAATAGAATTAGCAGAAGAAGACATAAGATGACCACATGTGGCTCTACTGGTAGATAGGGGAGATAAAGAAGGGGTAGATGTTGATAATCCCTACACAATGTCAACGTTACAAGTTTGGAGACAGATGTTGAATACCAAGAATATGTCAGAATGGAGGCCCATGTTCTACTCATTGACACACAGAGAATTTCTTACCAGTAAAAGTGGACCTGGGGTATAAGAGATGTGGAAAGGAAAGGATTACATATAGTGTACCAATTCCTGAAAGAAGGAAATGTAATGAGCTTCTCAGATTTGGAAAGTACATATGAGATAACACAGAGAGATAGATTCCGATTCTTTCAGATTAGGGACTATATAAAAAGTATCAGGCAAGAATGTTGGACATTATATCCTATACCCAAGATTATAGAGATAATACAGAAAATCTTAGACGGTAAGACAGAGCTAACTCACATAATATCCTACTTATATGTGGCAATAAGAGAAATGGAGGGGGGTTCAGTTGATTCCATTAGGAGAGCACGGGAAAAAAGATTTAAATGTCATAATAACAGGAGATGCATGGAGAAATTATTTATCACATATACATAAAAGTACATCACCACCATGTTGGAGAGAATTTACATGGAAAAATGCTGTCAGGTTTTTCAGAACACCAGCAATCCAGAAGCACTTTAATAAGGGGAAGGAAGTGGCATGTTGGAGGAAATGTGATGAAAATCAGGCAACACATGGGCACATATGCTGGAGGTGTCCAATAATACAACCTTTCCTAGACGAGGTACAAGAGGCGATTGAGAGTATAATTTCGCCCTTTATAATATTGAATGTACCATTATACTTCTTACTGGACTTTCCAGAGGGATGTAAGGATATCAGGACAAAGAAACTCCTGCTGATATTGATAATAGCTATTAAAAAAACCATAACAAAAAAATGGTTGTCTCCAGACCCACTCCAATTAAGACAATGGCAAAATAGATATATATCAAATGGAAAGGCTGACAGCATTGACAAATAAGAGATATGCTCAATTTGAGATAATATGGAGGAGGTGGATATTATATATTACCCCAGTGAGACAAGATTTTATACCCTGAAAAAGGGAAAAGACAAGACAGGAAGACTGGGTTAGATATAATTATGTACAAGATATAATTATGTATGAAAGAATGTGATACAAGAGAGAGCATGTATAGACTAAAAGACCAGAAATGTTTGAAATATTCCACTGAATAGATTGTAACAACCTGAAGAAAGCAAGAATTAATTCCTATGCATATATGTAGGTTGTAAGTTGAAATGAAAAGTAAAAAACCTGAAAATAAACAAAGTTTAAAAAAAAAAAAAGATGGGAAATGGCACAAGCCACTTCTTCCTGAGAAATGAGGGTGACGAGATCCACGATATGGTGGGCAGAAAGCTGTGGGACCGGAGCCAAAAAAACTGTGGACAGGTCAGGTGGTTTGGATGGCAATGTGCAAAATTGTCATTGTAAATGAGAATTAACAATGGAGATCATACCAGGAATATTATAAACAATATTAGCCTTTTGAGCAGAAAGACCATGCATAACCGTAGCCCGAATTCTATCCTTGTAAGATGAAAACGGGTTTGCAGAGGGGGAAACTGAAGTACCCACCCTCATAAAAAAATCTAAGGTACGGGCACTATCGTATTGATGGGCAAACATGCGACGTTTAATAGTGGTAATTTGGGAGGAATAATCAATAGCAGAGGAAACAGAAAGAGACATCAATTTATATAGGTGATTCCTATAAGTTAAGTATGTAATGTAATTATCTCGAACCACCCGTTTCCCCACAGTCTGAAAAAAAAAAAATGACGTAAATCCAATTTAGTGTCTTTCCACCATGCCCAGATAGTCATAACAGCAAAGAACTGAAATCTGAGCTTGAAAGAGGGTGCGAACTTGTGTTTGGACAGAATCAGGAGAGAACAAAGAATTATTCAGCTTCCACTGAGTCGATGTTGAGGAGAGAGACGTTGGGGCTGTATCTAATAGAAATACACTAGTCAGCAAATGGTGATCCGAAAGCTCTGTCGGGTGAAGTGAAACCTGACATGGGACACAATATCAAGAGGAAAAAAAATAATCAATACGGGTGTGATAAATTGATCTGTAATATGTGTATCCAGCATCAGTTTTCAAGGAGCGATATGCATCAGTGAAACCGGCATCTGTTTTCAGAGTGGACAAAGCAAGGGAATCACAATAAATTTTTTTTCCCGCTGTCGTCCTGCAGGAGACATCAATGGAACGGTTAAAGTCCCCACCCCAAATAACATGTCTCCTGGTACACCAATACGGTTTAATGAGGTCCAGTAAATGAATATGAACAGCTTTGGTTTGTGGGCCATAAATATTGATTAGATGGAAGGGATGGCCTTGAAAGGTACAGTCAAGAATCAGTGCCCTGCCAGGACAGACATCTATAATGCGTGAAATGGAAAAGGTTGGGGAAAAAAACAGGATAGCCACACCATCAGCCAAATCTTCCCCAAAAGTCCAATATGAGGGGCCCTTAATCCATCCCCGTTTAAGCTGCTGTTCCTCAAAAAGAGATGTTAGGCGAGTTTCTTGTACTAGGATAACATCTATGGGGAGAGAAGCAGCAAGGTGAAAAAAAATCATCCGTCTCTTGTAACTTTTCAAGCTACAAACATTGAAGGAGGCTATTCTGATAGTAGCCAGAACAATGGATCACTCAATTACTTCCATCTGTAATAGCCATATTTTTACGTTTCTTACTCCCCTTTTTTGTTCTAGTGAGTTTTTTATGGGAAACATCAGGAGGCCTAGAAACAGTAAGGTTCATGTCTGATGGTAGTATAGAGGCATCCGAATCACTATCAGATTCCTCTCTCCTGCCCCTTAAACATTCAAAAGGATTGGAGAGAGGAACATCAGGAGCTTTTAAGGTTTTGCAAGGTTTTGCAAGCAGTCGCCCTTGTGACCCGTCTGCCAAGTTGAAAACCTTCTGAATCCACAAGGGAAGTATCAGCAGTCGTAAGGAGAGTAGGGTGTGGGGTAGAATCCACAATAGTTGCAGCGAGGGGAACAGTCTCCATATCAGTAGGTGGTTCCAAGAGTGTCTGAGGCTCTATCATCACCACTGGGGAAGGTTGGAGGGGGGGAGGAGACTTCCGTGGCATTGGACTGAGTGACCTGAGCAGTAGACCATTCTTGGGCTTTATCCTGTGCTTTTTGAACTAGAACATCAGAATTCCACCCCTCGTTATGGTTCTTGCTAGCCCAGGGATATTGATGGTACGCATGTCCTTTTTCATCACATAAATTGCACTGAAAAACATTATCGCAGGAAACACTAGGGTGCCCATACACCCCACATAAACTACATTTTAGCAAATCACAAGTGCTGCTTAAATGTGTGTGAGCACCACATTTGTAGCAGGCTCTAGGCTGTCCCCCCATAAAAGCAGACACCCCTATCTTTACCCAAGAAAAAACTGTTAGGTAGGTGTATCACTTCTGAATTAACCTGGAAGAGCTTCACACGAAACGTCCAACCTCCCATCCAGAGCCCCTCCTCGTCTACAATGGCTTCGGGGGGGACAAGACTGTACACCGGTTTTGTAACCAATGGTATGTGTCACTGACACTGACACCCTCATTTCTGAACATAATGGTGACAGTGCGAACTGCCGGCTTAGTGAGAGGAATAACATAGAAAGGAGTTCATAGAGGGGTATTCTTCAATGTGGCATATTTATGCCAAAATCTATCTAAACCACTATTGTTCTTGAAACTAATATCAATGGTTTCCTCCCCTGAGATATGAATTAAGGCATAAATGTCCGAGGCCTGGAAATGCATGGCACCTTTCAATAAGGTCCGAGCCACATAATAACGATCAGAGAATTCAGAAAGGCCTCCCTTATAGCGTAGATGAACTGTGTTACAACTTAGGGCCTGTTCTAGTTATTTTTGAACAAATCTGAAAGGATAGGCCCTCTGCCAGGAGCTGGAAGGGGGGCCCAGGGGGGTTCAAAGTAGGGGTCACAGTCAAGGGGCCTTCCCCAGGGTCATCCAAAATAGGTGGTTGAACTGATCCTAAAAAGGGTGAGGGTGTACTGGGAACAGTATCAGAGGTTTGTCCTTGAACTAAGGTGTGCACAATAGGTTGTGCAGAGGAATGCCTGGTAGGGCAGGAGGTATGGAACAGGGAAGAAGGGAAGGAGGAGATAGTAGGCAGGAGAGGAGTGGAGGCCGCTGGTTCCTGAGATAGGGCAATAATAGGTGCATTTCCAGCCAATAGCTCCATGTTGGAGCTTTGTGTAACAATAACTGCAGAACTATTATCATGAGAATCCATCATATCCCCCAAGCAACCCCAGAAACAGCAGGCTTAACAGAAATATTTGTGTCCTTATCAACGCTAGCGTCTTTTAATACAGGTACCTCGGTGGAGCTCTTGCCAAGAGGTGCAGGCCTGGTAGGGGAAAATAAAACTCCATGCTTGTCTGTATCCCAGAAGGGATCAGGAGTCCAGGATCCCGAAACAGTTCTCGTCCATCCCGCATGTTGTAAAGCATCCGTGGCAGTTCAGGCAGGGTCCAAGATGTCTGGGGCAGTCTGCAGACCAAATCGGGAGCAAATTACGGAAGCGGTGGTCGAAAAAGCTGGCATATCAGTGGAAGGTCTCAGCGGGTGAAGCGGATCCAAAATTAGCAAGTCCAAGTCCCCCAAATGCGACTCTGTAGCCGCGCTGACTCTCCTGAGACTGATACCGGAAGTAGCAGGGGGAGCATCATGCGGTGCACTCCAAGAAGCTGGTACACTGTGTTCCGCATCTGAAACCGGCAACATAGGCAAGAAAACACTCAAAGGCTCTGTAGACTTCATTTCAGCCGGCGCAGTGGTGACAGAAAGCTTTTCCACAAGGAAAGATGTGTCTGATGCATCTCTGGAAGGGTAAGACATCTCTCGGGGTAGTAGCAAAGCAGGGGCTGCCAGACTTCCGGTGATGTCACCCAGATGGTAGCAGCCTAGAGGAACCAGCTCCGGACCCCCCAGCAGTATTAAACTCATTTTCTACCTCATTTGATAAGGAAAGTACTGAAGTCGACAATCAGGGGCTGTTTTAATGTCAGCTAAACAAATTAAACCAAAAAGGTCGAGGCAAGACCAAAAATGTAGCAAACTAAAGCAGCTCACTCTCCATAAAGGCACGGAAGGCCTAGTGACCATGTCGAGAGTATGGTCCCCCTTGGTATTTTCGATTGACTTTGACGAGGAAGACTCCCAGCCCGCGGTACCAATGGAAATAGCATTGGCTAAAATCCTCAAGTCTGTGCAGAAAATTGAGACATCAATTGCAGATCTTAAGATGGAAATCAAAAATATAAACAAGAAGGTCGAGGGAGTAGAAAAGCGTGTAACCCAGACTTTGGAGAGACAAGACGCAACGGACAGATTGATTATACATCTTTTACACAGGGAAAGGCAAATGCATACTCGAATGGAAGATTCTGAAAATAGAGCAAGACGAAATAATTTTAGAATATATGGGATCAAGGAGGGGGAGGAGGAGGGCTATCCTACTACAGCAGACTTTATCCAACTTGTGCTGAGATCGCTACTAACCATACCCTCAGACTTCTCCCTCACAATCGAGAGGGCCCATAGAGCTCTAGGGCCTAAGCCAACAGACAAGAATACCAGACCACGATCATGGGTAGTGAGAATGCTGAATTTTCAAGAAAAAGATTACATACTAAAAGAAGCCTGGCGAGTTAAAAACCTCACATTTGCAGGGGAACAAGTGTTTTTGGACCAAGATTTCTCGACGGAACTGCAGTATCGTCGGAACTAAGTCAGAGCAGTCATAAAGGAATTAAAGGACAAACACCAAATAAAAGCGCAAATAAACTATCCAGCAAAATTGAAAATATACACGGGCTCCTCATTCAAAGTATACCCGACCCTGGTGGATGCGGTCCCATTCTTGAAAGAGAAACAAATTGTGATCCCGAATCTGGATTGTGATCTTTTGGAGCAAAAACTGATTGAAGGGGCATGGAGTCTGGTGAATCGTGGGAAGAAAAGAAGCCCTGCTTGGTCGTGGCCTAAATATTTAATACCTGATCTTACGAGGATGCTCAATGCGATGGACAGCCAGGAATCAGAAAAACGAATGGAGGGGTGAGAAGGACATCTGCGAAGGAGAAGAGATTCAGAGATGAAAACAGAAGCTGGGGGAAGCGAAGGACCGGACTGGGGAGGGCCTTTTGGGGGGAATAAGGGTTTCTGCATATGAGACTTCAGACTTTTGAGTAATGGACTCAATAATGGTATGAGGTAAATGTTGGCTAGAAGGCAAATCCAGCTTTGGGGGGGCGCTAAGGCTGTGTTGCTGCTAACTCATTCCCAGCTGAAAATTAGTTTGGGCTGGGGGTGTTAATTCTGGAGGACTGATGCCGTTCTGTTGAACAACAAGAGTGAATCCCTATTAAGGGAAAGGAGGGGCAGTGGCCTAGTGAGCCCACCCATACAAGCTACTGGGAAACTAATAACAGTAACTGAAATGCGAACTAGCACCTAGGAAGTATAAGAAGGGGGATTGATTTAAGAAGGGAGGCAAGCTCTGAGAAGCAGCTGGCACAATGTTGAAAAGTTCTACTGAGCTGAAATATGTTAAACGATGTTTATTTAATGGGTTAGTAAGTTTACTTATAAAGGCAGGATGGGGTACCACAAGAGATTTACAGAGGAGGTTGGGAAGATGGAAAGGGATAAATCAAGACAATGGTTAATCTTAAAATAATCACATACAATGTAAAGGGAATACATGCTCCTGTCAAGCGGACGAAAATCTTAGCTGAACTGAAACGAATGGGATGCGATGTGGCTCTTATTCAAGAAACACACTTAAGGGAAACAGAGGGTTTGAAATTAAGATGGTCATGGGTGGGAGAAGTATATGCCTCACCGAGTAGAGATGGGAGGAAGGCGGGAGTGGCAATCTTGGTGAAAAGGGGGTGCCCCCTCATGGTTAACTGGACAGACACGGATAAAGAGGGGAGATTTGTCAGAATATTGGGTACAGTTTTGGATGTCCATTTCCATGTTGTCAATCTCTATGCTCCAAATGTTAAAGGGGGTAGTTTTTTTAAAGAAATACTAGACAAACTGATAAGACTGCCTCAAGGAAGGATATTGGTAGGGGGGGGATTTTAACTGTGTGCCATGCCCATTTTTGGATAGATTGTTAGGTTGTATACAGACAAACAGTAAAGCGACTAAATGGCTTAAGTGTTTGATAAAAAGTTTAGACTTTGTGGATGTGTGGCGAGTACGTCGCCCCAAGACACGGGATTATACTTATTATTCAATGGTTCAGAGGTCATATTCTCGGATCGATTTATTTCTCCTTTAAAAGGCATACTTATATATGGCTTCTGGATCTCGAATACACTCGATCACTAACTCAGACCATGCTCTGGTTGAGATGGTCCTGATGGTGGAACAAGAGGAGAAACACCCCATTTGGAGACTGAATGTCTCCCTTCTGACAGATAAATCTACAATTAGAAGGATAGAGGATAGATTCAAAGAACTCTACTATGAAAAAGAGAATGATGGTTGCCAACCTATAATCAGATGGGATACAGCAAAAGTAGTAGTTAGGGGTGAACTGATAACTATTGCTTCTAGGAATAAAAAACTGGCTAATCTTACTCAGGAAAGACTTTTACGAGAGGTTCAACAAAGGGAATCGGAACATAAACGGGATCCAAATGATGGAGAACGATTAAAACAACTGCAATTGGCTAGAAAGAAATTAAATGAATGTGAAGAGAACCAGGCAGAGAGATGGATAAGATGGCTGGGATATAAATATACAGAGGTGGGGCATAGGGCGGCTCATACACTGGCATTTAGGTTGAAACAACAGGAAGCAAATTGTACAATTAAAGACATAATAATAGATGAGAAAACAGGAGAGAGACGAAGTAAACCGGGAGATATTGCACAGGCCTTTAGGAATTTCTACCAGTCATTATATACAGAGTCGATAGTTCCAGAGCAGATGGAGAAAGAGATAAATCACTTTCTAAAAGATCTTGAGTTCCAAAAACTAAGTAGAGAAGACAGGATAGGATTAGGAGCTAAAATTACACAGAAAGAAGTAGTCCAGGTAATTAGATAACTGAAACAGGGGAAAGCACCCGGACCAGATGGGTTCAGTACTGAATTATACACTAAATGTTGTGGAACGGTTGCCCCCATCCTGACTGAAGTCTTCAATAACTGCTTAGAGGAACAGGCTCTTCCCCCAACATGGTACTCAGCAATTATAACGGTTATACCGAAAGAAGGGAAACCAAAAGATAGGTGCGCCTCCTACAGACCCATCTCCCTCCTGAATCAGGACTGTAAAATCCTGACCAAGATTCTGGCTAATAGATTGCAAAAAGTAATCACCAAACTAATTCATACGGATCAAATGGGATTCATTCTGGGGAGGCATCTGGCAGATAACATTCGGAGATTGTTGAATGTCATCACAGGGGCGAGAGAATTTAAAGACCAGGGACTAGCTATTTTTTTAGACGACGAAAAGGCGTTCGACTGCCTGAATTGGCAGTTTCTGATTGCGGTTTTGCGGGAGATGGGTCTGGGGGATGAATTCCTGAACTGGATAAAAATACTGTATAATAGACCTATGGCAAGGGTGAAAGTAAATGGGGTAGTATCTACGCAGATCCAGATACAAAGAGGGACTAGACAGGGTTGTCCCCTGTCTCTGTTACTGTTCGCAATCAGCATTGAGCCCTTGGCTCAAGCCATAAGGAGACATCCTAAGATTACTGGTATAATGGTAGAAGGGGTAGTAAATAAAATATCACTTTATGCGGATGACACATTAGTCTACGTGTGTAACCCAAAGCAGGCCTTACCCCACCTTCTGACCCTGATACAAAAATTTGGCAAAATGTCAGGATATAAAATAAACCAAGAGAAAACGGAAATGAAATTAATCTCAGGAGAATGGGATCAGGATCTAAAAAAAATTTCACCCTTCAAGTACACCAAAAAGCCAATATGATATTTAGGAATTAAAATCCCATATGTTATGAAAGATTTGTATAAATTAAATCATGGGGTTTTAAAAACACAGATTAGGAAAGATCTAGACAGGTGGAAACTAGTACCGTTGGGGTTCACTCAGAAAATAGACACTATCAGGATGAACATCCTGCCTTGCTGGTTGTTCCTCTTTGGCACCCTCCTGATAGAAATACCTAGTAAGGATTGAAAATATTTAGAGAAGGAGTTAGCTAGTTTCACCTGGGCAGGGAAAAAACCCTGGATTAGGCAACAACTGTTTTCAATACCTAAAAAAGAGGGGGGAAGGGGTATGCCACACCTGCGGACATATTTTTACGCAGCTCAAATGATGCCACTCTTGAAATTTTTAATACAGGATGAACCCCCAAACTGGGTGGAGATGGAAAGGAGAGCACATATAAATCTACCGGTGCAGGTTCTCCCGTGGACTATAACAAAGGTAAACCTGACCGAGGTTAGGAATTGCTGGACGAAGCAAACTCTTGGGATATGGCTCCAGCTCAGGCAAAAGTGGGAAATGCCAGTACTGATATGGCGGAAAATTCTGCTGGAATATGTACCATCTATAGTAGGCAAGAAGGGTTTGGTTTCCCTGGAAGGATGGGTTAGGAAGGGGGTACTAACACTGGCCCATTTGGTGGAAGGGGAAGGGGTGAAATCTCTCTTGAGCTTACAACAAGAATTCCAATTGCAACAGAAGGAATTATTTAGATTTTTCCAGTGTAGAAATATAATAGTGGGGGAGATAGGAGTGGCAGAAGTGGCTCTCCCCCTAACTGATGAGGTAGTTATGATACAAAGCAGAACAAGGTTAAAAGATACAAAGGGGATTGTAGCACAAATGTATGCTCTTTTGCGCCAAGGAGAAGGCAGGGTTTATAGAGAAAATATACAAGTAAAATGGGAAAAGGAGATGGGGTATAACATTCAACCGGCAAGATGGGGGGGGGATCTGGGAGGGTATACAGAAAACTACTAGTTTACAGAATTGGAGAGAATTCAGATGGAAAGTAGGCATCAGATTCTTTAAGGTCCCAACAATAACCAAGCACTATGGTGGACACCATTCAGACAAATGTTGGAGAGGTTGTGGGGAGGCTCGCACTTCCATATTTTTTGGGGATGTCCAATATTAACTAAGTATTGACCAACCTGAAAGAAATTATAATGAAAATGTTTGAGTTGCACCTTCTTCCTCAGTTTGAAAATCTGGTCTTGGGCCTCCCCCCAGTAGATCTGATAAGGAAAGATCACAGATACTTATTTTATATCTGTGTGGCGGTGGCAACAAAAGAGATTACACAGAAGTGGCTTACACGGACTTCACCCTCAGTAGGGATCTGGGAATATAATGTGGAAAGAATAAAGCAGTTAGAAAGCATAGTAGCTAAAGTTCAGTTAAAGATGGAAATGTTTAATGCTAGATGGCTACCCTATTATAAATACATCCAGGAAAAGACACAAACTCCGATATTAGACCAATACATAACGTAGAAGAGGGAAAGAGGGGAAGAGAGGTAGTGATGGGAGGAAATAAGATAATAAAATAGAAAGAAGGAGAGTAAGATGTGAATGGTGGGGGTCAAAAAAGACGGGGTATTCCGAAAGTTGATTGGAGAAGGGAGAATTGCTTGTGGGCACATCCTGCTGAAGGTTATAAAGTAAATAATAGTGTTATTAGACAAAATGGTAGTTACTTATATACCTATGTTAGAATATGAGATGTATGGACATGGTACAAGGAGGAAAAAAGAGTTTCCTAGAGATCTGGAGGTGGAGTGGAAAGACAGAAAGAGGAGATTAGATAATGAAAAACAGAGACAAGATAATAGGTGAAGGTAGAAAGCAGTAGAACCCTGAACTCTAAGGATACCATCGAATTAAGTCAGAAATGATTCAGACGGGAAGGAGGTAAATAAATTAATATGACCTGGAAAAGATATAAGAAGACTGGAATGATTATAAGGAGGTTTTTAAACTTTACTTTTGTGCTGTCCTATGAATGAAAGATATACCTACCTGTACCTAATAGACTATGTACCATGCCTATGATCTTTTAAATAAAAAGACAAGTTATAAAAAAAAAAAAAAAAAGGCAGGGGCTGCCTCAGTCAGCAGCGTAGTGGTAGAGGATAGATCCTCACTGGTGCAGGGCTGAACACCAACTGAGTTCTCCATAGCTGTGACCAGAGTTCCCCCTACTGACAAGAGTAGGGGAATTTCCCCGGTGTCCTGGCCAAATATCCCTCATTCACTAAAAATACCACCAACAGCTTAATCTGGTTCAAGGTCAGTTGGCTTTCATCTGTATCCCCCTCCCCTGGGTCATGCCTGAAAATAGGCAAGACTTGTCTAGTGCTCTTACCCGTCAATAAAAACTAAAATAAATAAAAAAACGTACTTGCTTGCTGCTGCTGCTGCATTTCACTTTGTTGAAAAAGTCTGATTCATTGATTGTGCAAATGTTTACATTCAAACTATGGATTACATTTGTAGGTTCTGTCAAAAATGTACTAGAAAAGAAAAACAGCAGAAAATATAAAGATTTAATAAAAATGTTAAAAAGTGTATATTAAGCACCCCCATTGTAGTATCCTGGATCCGCCATATCCACTAGATCACCAGGTTATTCAGGATTTGTACTGCACTGTGGTTTGCCACAGAGAAAGTCGATTGGATTAAAACACATTTTCAGCATGTTAAAGTAAACAAAATTAACAGAACCATAGCCTAACATGTGTATTATACAAAATAATCCACATGGTTTTGGCCATTTGGGTAAAACAATTCTATACAAAGGGGAAAAAAGAACTAGTTAGTTTCACAAGCCCACTCAGCAGGACAGGCCCTCTACTCCCAAAGTGCCAACCTCTGAGCACAGTCTTGTGAACAGTGTAATAGACAAGATAACCCTCTTGTCTGTTTTTGTGAGTTCGGATCAACCTTTGGTCTCAAGTTCTGGAGGGATTCAAACTGTGAACCTCTTGCTAGCGTACCCAATGCACAGGCTCAGATATTTCTGTCTTCAGGGGGCTAGATATCTTTTGCCTATGGCACCTAACCAGGTATACAGAGATGAACCCTTTAAAACTTTAATAAAGACCTCAGATTTAAAACGCTTCTCTTTCCAGTTTGGTATCACCATTCAAGCGTATGTGTATTGTCTGCTATAACCATGTACTTTTCTTACAAATAAAAAAGAAGTCAAAGACAGACCAAATAAGTTCTAAAAAGAATTTTACTATAATAGATAAGAATATGTAAAACACAAGAATACAGAACTGTTATATCACAAGACATACAGATCTATTAAAAGAACAAGGTTTTAAACAGTGCAATTCCTACTACAGTACTTAGTCTCTAAATACTTGCTTAAAAGTGCTCCCAAGATGTTTCGTGGTCAGAGTCTAGGTAAAAAATGTGTCTCTGTGAAGTAAAACAGACTAAATTAAAAGCTGGCTTTTACACCACCTCTTTTCAGGAAATCACCTAGCTCCTCCCTGTCAGGATATATATATTTATTTATTTATTAGCTTTTGGTAACCGGGTAAGTGCACTAGGCAACAATCCTGCCTATTTTCAGGAACGATCCAAGAGAGTACAAACAGGAGTAACAAAATCAAGACAACAGCACAGTATCGACAATTCAAATACAGGCACAAAAGTATGGGGTAACACATATGGTATAAATACTATACAGTGAACAATATGTTGAACAAAATCAGGATACAGCAAGAAAAGGCAATGCCTCAACGTTCCCAAAACAGGAGGAATGGAGGGGAGACACACAGTTAATTACATTTACAGATTCCAAGTGCATTGAGGTGTGAGAACAGCGACCGCTTAAAGGAATGGTGAGAGGGGGAGTGTTGAACCAGAGGTGGGAGAGAGTTCCAGAAATTAGGGCAAAATAAGCAAAGGTCTGTTCTCCCATTTTTGTAGCACACGGCCGAACTGATAGCATGGGGACAGAGGATGACCTGAACAAGCGGGTACGTGAGATAGGGGTAAGCAAGAAACATAGAAACATAGAATTTGACGGCAGATAAGGACCACTTGGCCCACCCAGTCTGCCCATTTCCCTACCTAATGGATAAGCTGCAGATCCTAGTTAACCAGCAGCCTACTTCTTCCTACCCCCAACCCCTAGAATTGCCTTATGACTGTCCCAAGCATGCTTGAATTCCACCACTGTTTTTGACTCCACAACCTCCTCTGGAAGGCCGTTCCATGCATCCACAACCCTCTCTGTGAAAAAATACTTCCTTAAATTACCTCTGAGCCCCCCCTCTATCTTCAAATTGTGCCCCCTTGTTCTTGCACACCTCTTTTTTTGAAAGATGCTACCCTCTTGGACTTTGTTGATTCCCTTGAGGTACTTGAAAGTTTCTATCATGTCCCCCCTCTCCCTCCTTTCCTCGAGGCTATACATATTAAGCTCCTTAAGTCTCTCTTCATATGTCTTCTGGTGCAGACCCTGCATCATTTTAGTTGCCCTCCTCTGGACAGCTTCCATCCTGTCTATGTCTTTGCGGAGATTGGGTCTCCAGAACTGCACGTAGTACTCCAGATGGGGTCTGACCAGCTGTCTGTACAGAGGGGATAATAACTTCCTGTTTTCACTGGTGATGCCTCTCCCTGTGCATCCCAGTATCCCCCCAGCCCTCCTTCCTGCCCTCTCACATTGCTTGCCCACCTTTAGGTCATCTGATATGACTACCCCCAGGTCCCTTTCCATTTTTGCTGTTGTTAGTATCTCATCCCCCATTGTGTACTCTTCCCCTTGGTTTTTGTTTCCCAGGTGCATTACCTTGCACTTCTTAGCATTGAATCTGTGCAAGGTAATGTAAGCAAAGGCAAGTCCCTCAGGGAGGACGGGCTGTGGGGTCTAGTGAGAGAATCAATAAAGCACCCTAGGGAGTAAGAGCCGAGGTCTTTGGGAGATAGCCAGTGTAGGCCAGAGTAGAGCAGGCAGTGATGCGTCAGTCTAGGGGCAGATAAGGCAAACCTACATATATTATTGTAGGAAGTGTCCCATTTGCTGAGCACACTGGTATTAATATTGTAGAGAACAGGCAGGGCATAGAGAAGTTGCAGGAGTAACACGCCTTTGGCTACTGCTAACCTAGCAGAGGGGGTGAGAGAGTGCTGCACACAATAGGCAGCGCCTATTCTGATATTGATGTCCCGGCACACCTCATTGATATGCAAGGAGAAATCAAGGGCAGGGTCAAGCGTGACTCCAAGGTATTTGATAGTCACCGCATTAGTAACAGGTGTTCCCTCCTGACTGAGGAAAAGGAGTTTAGAGGATTCTAAGCGCACTTTTTTAGTTGACCCGAACAGCATACCCTGCATTTTATCTATGTTAAGGATTTGTTGGTTAGCAGAGAGCCAGGATTGGAGAGATTGAAAATCCTGTGTGAGATTATGGTTAATATCAGCAACAGTTTTGACAGAATGGTAAAGCACTATGTCATCAGCATACATGAGGTGGTTGCTGTGTAGTGATGTACAGTGAATGCCATTAAGGAAGAGGGAAAAGAGAAGAGGACCAAGAATCGAACCCTGAGGAACACCCCGAGTAATTGGGATGGGGGAGGAAAGAGTTTTGCAGAAGGAAACAGCCTGGGAGTGGTTATCCAAGTAGCTACTAAACCAAGATAGGGTGGAGTCAGAAGCACCTAAGTCACTAAGTTTGGACAGCAGGAGCGGGTGGTGAACCACATCGAAAGCTTTGGACAGGTCAATGAACACTGCACCAGTGACCAGGCCCTTATCCATGTTGCTTTTGATATTGTTCGTGAGGAGGGTCAGTGCAGTGGTAGTATTATGCCCCAGCCTAAACCCATGTTGGGAGGGGGACTGAAGATTATGGAGACTGAGGTGATCAGAGACCTGTCGATGGACGAGTTTCTCCAGAAGCTTACTTAGAGTGGGGAGTAGAGAGATGGGTCAGTAATTTGTCAGAAGTTTAGCATAACCCTTTTTGTACACAGGGATAGTTCTAGCTGATTTCCAGATCAGGGGGACAGTGGCAGTGCTAATCGAGAGGTTGAAAAGCCTGGTTATGGGCCAGGCAAGCCAGGTCGGAAACTGCCTAATAATCCGTGGGTGCAATCCATCAGGGACAGGGCTGCTGCCGGCAGGAATTGATTTGAGTAGGTCCAGAACTTGCTGATGGGTGACCTGAGCTAGCACCAGTGCAGGTGGTGTGATGGAGCAAGTTGAAGGGACCAACCCAGGATTGGGGAGCATAGGAGAGACTAGAGTAGGAAGGGAGGAGAAGAGGGAATTGAAGGCATTGGCAATGGTGAGAGGATGGTTGCAGTGGACATCATTAATATGCACATTAGTAGGAGTAGAGGGCTTGTTGTTCCCAAGAATTTCCTTGATTTGGGACCAGTTTTTTTTTTTTGGACATGTGGAGAAGGCGCTAAGGAGGTTCCTGAAGTAATTGCTTTTGGCAAGACCAATTTCCTTTTTGCATTTATTACACAGTATTCTGTAGGCATCAAAATCCGTAGGAAGGCGGGAAGACTTCCAGGCAGTCCACATTTTATCCCTGAGTTTCAGAAGGTGAAGCGGGGGTGTTTAAGCCATTTAGTGGTTTTCCCTTTAACCCTTCTAGTGGTAACAGGGATATGTTTATTTTGCAGCTCGAGAAGGGAGCTGTTGAAATACTTTGTGGCAATGTTTATGTCATTGGTGGTGTAAATAGGGGGCCAGTCAACAGAGTAAAGGTCATGTAAAAAGTAATAAAAGTTGAGGCTGGAGAAGTTAGAAAAAGTTCACACTTTTGAGGGGAAAGAGGGGGAGGAGTTATCCCAAATACAGTACACAGGGTAGTGATCACTAATAGTGTCTGGGAGAACATCTACAGAGGAGAAGGCATCCTTTCTATTAGTAAGAATCCAATCCAGGAGGGTAGCACTAGTTCCACCATGGGAGATTCTGGTGGGTTCCTGTATTAGTTGAGAGAGATTAGCCTTGCTAGTCAGAGAGGACAGGAGCCCAGAGGAAGGGCCGAGCCAGTCCAAATTGAAATCCCTAAGACAGATGATATAATTTTTCCCAGACACGGCTAGTAGATAATTCATGAACTCCTCGATCCCAAGCCTGGCATATCTAGGGGGTATATAAGTGCAGAAAATGTGTAGTTTCTTTATACCCCCAAGCAGTAGTAGAGAATGTAGTACTTCACAGTTGGCAAGTGGGGGAGCTGGGATTAGAGCGATGTTTAGATGCGGTTTATAATAGAGAGCAAGTCCACCACCTCTCTTGGAAGTGGTGCAGTCAGCCCGTAACAGGTTGTAACCTGGGAGGGAGCACTGGGAGTCATGAAATGAAGGCTTAAGCCAGGTCTCAGAAATGGCAAGGATGTCTGGGTTGTTGGTACTAGTCCAGGCCTCCAGATCAGGGCGGTTGGCAAGTAGGCTCCTTGCATTAATGTGGGCAAATGAGAGGCCAGCAGAATGAGGCAGACATGTAGAGTAGAGGGGCAGAGAGGGATTACTGTGAGGTGTAGGACCTGGATTAGCCTCAATATCTCCAGTAAGGGTAAGGGAAATAGCAATAATCCAAAGAGACGCAATAATATAAGGCCAGGTAACATGTACCGGGTGAATAGGGAACCTGCCCAAGAAGTATTTGAGAAAGGACACAAATTGTTTGAGGACAAGCCCTAATTTAGGGAGAGAGCTATGTCTGGGTAAGGGGTCAGATAGGAGGTTAGAGAAGTGGAAGTTATTTAGTGAGTATGACGAGAGGGGTGACGTAAGTAGTTTAGGACCAGTGGGAACAGAGAGTACCCATAGCAAGATAGCAAAGGAGGGAAGGTAGAGTTTGTGTAGGTGAGACATGATAAGCAAGGGAAAAGGCAGTAGGCTTGTCAAGGTGGCAGTGAGTATGCCACTATTGTGAAAGGAAGTAAACGGAGCAGGGAGATTATTGGAAGATGTATGCATTGGGGGTGACCTCTAGAGGCTGGACCTGATAACGAGCAAATAGAAAACTTGGTACTTAGTAAAAAAAAAAAAAAAAAATCCTCACAGACACCAGTGGTTACATGAGATCCTCTGACTATATATTTAACACCAGCAAAGGGTGGGAAGGCATTGGGGGGCGGGTGGGAAGCAGTCGCGCAGCAACTGCGGGGTAAGAGCGTTTTGGGACCAGATCTCCTTTGTGAGAGCCGAGCGAGTCCAGTGTCCATACCTGAGAGAATTGCTTCCAGGGGGGGAGAGAGCTAGCAGCGACTCTGCCCTCACGACCAGCAACAGCTGAGGAGCCCACCTTCCAGGAGCTCACCAACTGAGAGAATTGCTTCGGGGGGGAGGGCTTGCAGCAACTCTTCCCTCACGACCAGCAACAGCTGAGGAGCCCACCTTCCAGGAGCTCACCGACTGGGAGAATTGCTTCGGGCGGGGAGGACTTGCAGCGACTCTGCCCTCGCGACCAGCAACGGCTGAGGAGCCCACCTTCCAGGAGCTCACAATATATATCTTATACAAAAGTATTACATTCTGCAACTTCAGCATAATTCATGTCCTTCAAATGACACTTCTTTTGATCTCATAATAAGCTTCCTCCTTCCAGGACATGACAGCATCTTTATGATTTTGCACTTCTATGTAATAACCTGGGTTTTCCTTCCAATGTCATAAAATGGATATGTTATAGCAACTATGGTTGTAATTAACTCAGACAGACAGGATCCTTAATTAAGGCCTTACTTGTAACACATGGTCTCTAAAAACTGAGTGTGTGTGAACTCACATGCTGTCAGCATTTTTCTTATGGCTTCCATCTTTTAGCTAAAATCTGGGGGGGGGGTGATGAGTGAAGTCACTCTAAGAGTATCAGATTTTTTTTAGCAGAGACAGTCAGTCAAGCATTCTATATTAAAAAAAAAAAATGATACAGCACTCAGAGCTGGCTGTCTACGTCACACTCCTCCCCACCTAGACTGAACTTGGGGGGTCTATCCCCTACATGGGATGAGCGTCCCAAATCAGTTCACTCCTCATAGCCCATCTGAGTTCTGGTTCTTTGCTCCAGCCCTATGTACGACTTTTAGATTATACCCTTGTAAAGCAAGACTCCATCTTAGTAGTCTGCCATTGTTTTTCCCCATCTGCGTCAGCCAAACCAGGGGGTTGTGGTCAGTCTGTACCACAAAATGCTGCCCATACAAGTATGGCTCTAGCTTCTTTAGGGCCCACACTATGGCAAGACACTCATTTTCCACCGTGGAGTATGCTTGCTCCCTGGGAAGCAGCTTCCCACTCAGGTACACTACTGGGTGATCTGTCCCTTGGCTGGACGTCTGGCTCAGTACTGCCCCAATACCCACGTCTGAGGTGTCTGTCTGAACTACAAAGGTTTTGCTATAGTCAGGGCTTGTCAAAACAGGAGCACTGCACAGTGCCTCCTTCAGTCTGGTAAAGGCTTCCTCACAGGCTGGGCCCCAGGTAATTTTCTAGGGCATCTCTTTCTTTGTCAGGTCAGATAGGGGAGCAGCCAGGGCACTGTAATTGTGTACAAATTTCCTGTAGTACCCTGCTGTCTCTAGAAAGCTCCTGACCTGCTTCTGGGTTTCTGGTCTGGGCCATGCTTGGATCACCTCTATCTTTATTTGGTTAGGATGGAGCTGTCCCTGGCCTACCACATGCCCGAAGTATGCCACTTCTCCCATGGCCACCTGGCACTTCTCGGCTTTGACAGTGAGCCCGGCCCTCTGCATCCTGCCCAGCACTTCTCTAAGGTGGGATAGGTGTTCCTCCCAGCTGGTACTAAAGATGGCAATGTCATCCAGGTACGCCATGGCGTACTCCTCAGCACCATTTAACACCTGGTTCACCAACCTTTGGAAAGTGGTCGGGCATTCTTCATTTCGAAGGCATTATTTTAAACTCAAATAAGCCTATCGGAGTGATGAAGGTCGACCTCTCCTAGCTCTGTCTGTCAATTCTACCTGCCAATACCCCTTGGTCAGGTCAATAGTCGTAAGGTAGGTCGCCACTCCCAACTTGTCCAGGAGTTCGTCCGTCTGGGGCATCGGGTGGGTGTCGGACTTTGTGACTGCATTCAGTCCACGATAGTCCACACAGAAATGAGTTGAGCCATCTGGCTTGGGCACAAGGACTATGGGTGAGGCCCAGGGGCTGTGGGATCTCTGGATTACCCTTAAATCCAGCATCTCCTCCACTTCCCTGCTAATGTCCTTTTGGACAGCCTCTGATACCCGATATGCTGTTCGCCGTATGGGCGTCTGTGTCCCTGTCTCCACATTGTGTGTCACTAAGGGGGTTAGTCCAGGCTTGGCACTAAACAAGGGGGCAAAGTCTGCTAAAACCTCCCCTACTTTCTGGACCTAGTCCAGGTTCAGCTAGGGAGACAATTTTACTGCCTCCACAGAGGACTCCCACATACTTTCCTCCAGCAAGTCCAGAAGGGGGTCTCCTTCGTCCGGCCCCTCCCCATGGCTACTCACTGCAAACACCATGTCAGCCCTATTTGCATATGGCTTCTTCATGTTGACATGGTACAGCCTTTCAGTCTGTCTTCTATCAGGTAACTCCACAATGTAGTTCACGTAATTTTCCTTCCTAACCACTTTGTATGGTCCTGCCCACTCAGCTTGCAGCTTGTCTTTCCGGACTGGAATAAGGACCATGACTTCCTGACTCACCATGTACGAGCGAGCTCTGGCTCTGCGGTCATACCACACCTTTTGTTTCTGTTGGGCAGCTGCCAGATTGCTCTGGGCTGTCCCCATAAACTCCTTCAGCCTTTCCCTAAACCTAAGGATGTAATCCACAATGGGAGTTCCCTTGGTGGCATGCTTGCCTTCCCAGTCCTCCCGGATCAAGTCTAGGGGCCCACGTACCCGGGGTCCATATAAGAGTCTGAAGGAGGTAAATCCTGTTGACTCTTGGGGCACCTCCCTGTATGCAGACAGGTGGGGAAGGTATTTCTCCCAGTCCCTCCCATGCTGTTCAGCAGACACCTGGAGCATTGACTGTAGGGTACCATTGAATCGTTCCACAAGTCCATTGGCTTGTGGATGATACGGTGTCGTACATTGGCTTGTGGGTGATACTGTGTTGTGCATCTCTGCACCATCCCACACTTCTCCCATAAACATTTCATCAGGTCCGACATGAAGGAACCCCCTCGATCGGTGATTACCTCCTGCGGAAACCCAACACGGGAGAAAATTCCAAGTAAAGCATCTGCCATTTTGTCCATCCTCAGTGAGGATAGGGCGACTGACATAATCCACCACAGTCAGGATGAATCTCTTCCCTGAGGAGCTGGGGGGATTTAAAGGCCCCACAATATCCATTTTCACCTTCTGGAATGGCTCCTCAACTATGGGCAATGGAATCAGGGCTGCTTGGGTTTTCTTTCCCACTTTCCCTATTTCTTGGCACCGGTGACAAGACCTGCAATACTCCTTCACCTGCGGGGTGAAGTTAGGCCAGTAGAAATTCTTGGCTAACTGCTGCGATGTGAGCGCAATTCCCAGATGATCAGTCAAGGGAATATCATGTGCAATTTTGAGCAACTGCTTACGATACCCCCTGGGGAACGACAAGCTGCCTGCCTAACATCCATCCCTCTGTCTGTACTGCCTGAGTATACATAAGTCCATTTTCCCAATAAACCTTATCTCTGCTGTCACCTCCCTGTGCTCCGTCTGAGTCTGCCCAAGCCCTCAGCTTCTCTAAACTAGGGTCACCCCTCTGAGCAGCTGCAAACCCCTCACACATTCCCAAGGCATGGGACAAGTCCCCTTCATTTGCTAAACTAGGGCCCCTAGCACTAGCATCAGGGCCCTCAGGATCACTGTCAATCTCAACCCTCGGACAGTGGGTCACCCCTTCCTCTTCGGCGTAACCTTTCATAGCTGTGTGGTCACTTGCTACCAGGGAAATTTCTACCCCCTTTTTATCAGTCTCCCCATCTGGAGACACAGGCTGAGGAATCAGCCTCTCAGTGGTTTCCACAATGGCTTCCGTGGGGTTCAGGGAACTACAATTTTCCCTTGCCGCTCGGCTACGGGAAACTGCACATACCATCCCCTGTTGGAGATTGTTACCCAGGATCACATCCACTGCTAATGTTTTTGCTACAGCCAACTGTTGCATAGTTCCCCCTGTTTCACCCCAGTCTAAGAGAACACTAGCGAGGGGCAATGTTTTTTCTTCACCAGTGAACCCTTGAACAGTAACGTATTTATTGGGTATAAGCTAACCAGGTTGTACCAGATCCCCTTTCACCAATGTCAGGGATGCCCCTGTGTCCCTTAACCTTGTGTATGTACACCATTCACCATGACTGGGTGCATGTGTTCCCTCATGATCACTGGCATGCTTCCAGGGACACACAGACAACCCACTTCTTTTCTAGCACCCTGTTGTGTATTATGGTTCACCTTTTTGGGACACTGTCTGGCAATATGCCCAGTTTCCTTACACAACCAACATTCAGCTCTTCTCTCAGATAAATCTTTTCTTTGAGACCTGAGGCTAACTGGTTTTGGTGGAGGCAGTGTGGGTTTTAGCTGCCCTGAAGATGCGCTTTTCCCTTTCTGCACTGCCACGCCTGCCCCATTCGCTCTCAGAGGAGGTCTGCTTTTGGCATAGCCATCCGAGAGTTCAGCAGCCTCTTGCACTGTTTTTGGATCTTGGTCTTCTAGCCAGGTTTTTAGCTCAGCTGGGCAAGCCCAATAAAACTGTTCTAATCAAATCACATTTTCAATTTTATCAACAGAGTTTGCCTCAATTCCTTCCCACCAACGTTTTAAAAATTGACGTTGTTTCATGGCTAGCTCTTTGTAGATCATATCAGAGCTTCTCCAGAGCTTATGGAATTGAGCTGTGTATGATTCAGCAGTTAATTCAAACTTTTTTAACAGTGCAGCTTTTAGCTTGCCACAATCATTGCTGTCCTCATTGTCCATTTGACCCAATGCATCCCGAGCTTTCCCGGTAAGTAGCAGGGATAGCTGGAAGCTCCAGGACTCTGTAGGAATTTTAGCCTGAATGCAAACTTTTTCAAAAGAATTTAAAAAGGCATCCATGTCCTCCCCTTCCTTAAACTCAGCTATTAATTTGGAGTTCAATTTGTAACCCAGTCCTGCAGTCCCAGTTAAACCCAAGCCACTTACCCGCTCTGGTGCCACTGGTTGGAGTCGTAGCTTCTCCAGTTCATGTTGCCACTGGCGCTCCTCTCTCTTCTCCTCTGCCTCTTGCTTCTCTCGCTCCTTCTTTTCCTCTGCAGCTCGCTGGTGCTCATGCTCCTCACGGTCTGCCTCCCTCTGTTGTCGCTCTGCCTCTCGTTGTTCCCTCTCTGCGTTCTTGCTCTGCCTTCTCTTCTGCAGCTTGCTGGCGCTCATGCTCTTCACGGTCTGCCTCCCTCTGTTCTCGCTCTGTCTCCAGTTCCATCCTGCACAACTCAATTTGCAGTTTGAGTACCTCTGGATTCAGGATACTGGTGGCCATCCCCTGCTGCTGTGGCCCTTCACTGACAATGGCCCTGCTGTCCTTTTCAGTCATGGTCGGTGACTCGCTGCTCTGGGTATCTGCTACCATCAGGGCCTCTATGAGGTTCTGCTTTTTGGCTGTCACTTCAAACGGGACTCCCCTGTCCCTGCACAACTGCTTCAAGTAATCTACAGTGTCCCTGCTGTAGTCAGAAGCCATCTTCTTCTTCCCTGACTACGGCTACTCTGACTTGCACTTTAGAGAAAAAAATTAAACGGGTAGGAACTTGACTGTACGCCAAGTGACATATAGTTCTGTTTCCTTTTTAAAATAAAACTCTGCCTTTTTTTTATTTGCAAGAGAGCTTACGGTCTCAGCTGACACAGAACAATAAAGCTTGTGATGCTAAAATTATGCCACCGCTGCTAACCAGTCTGTCACAAACCCACTCAGCAGGTCAGGTCCTCTACTCCCAAAGTGCCAACCTCTGAGCACAGTCTTGTGAACAGTGTAACAGACAAGGTAACCCTCTTGTCTGTTTTTGTGAGTTCAGATCAACCTTTGGTCTCAAGTTCTGGAGGGATTCAAACTGTGAACCTCTTGCTAGCATACCCAATGCACAGGCTCAGATATTTCTGTCTTTGGGGGGACATATATCTCTGCCTACAGGCACCTAACCAGGTATACAGAGATGAACCCTTTAAAACTTTAATAAAGACCTCAGATTTAAAACGCTTCTCTTTCCAGTTTGGTATCACCATTCAAGCGTATGTGTATTGTTTGCTATAACCATGTACTTTTCTTACAAATAAAAAAGAAGTCAAAGACAGACCAAATAAGTTCTAAAAAGAATTTTACTATAATTGATAAGAATACGTAAAACACAAGAATACAGAACTGTTATATCACAAGACATACAGATCTATTAAAAGAACAAGGTTTTAAACAGTGCAATTCCTACTACAGTACTTAGTCTCTAAATACTTGCTTAAAAGTGCTCCCAAGATGTTTCGTGGTCAGAGTCTAGGTAAAAAATGTGTCTCTGTGAAGTAAAACAGTCTAAATTAAAAGCTGGCTTTTACCCCACCTCTTTTCAGGAGGTCTCCTAACTCCTCCCTGTCAAGATATATGAAAATATATATCTTACATAAAAGTATTACATTCTGCACCTTCAGCATAATTCATGTCCTTCAGATGACATTTCTTTTGATCTCATACTAAGCTTTCTCCTTCCAGGACATGACAGCATCTTTATGATTTCACACTTCTGTGTAATAACCTGGGTTTTCTTTCCAACGTCATAAAATGGATATGTTATAGCAACTATGGTTGTAATTAACTCAGACATACAGGATCCTTAATTAAGGCCTTACATGTAACGCATGGTCTCTAAAAAACTGAGTGTGTGTGAACTCACATGATGTCAGCATTTTTTTTATGGCTTTCATCTTTTAGCTAAAATCTGGGGGGGGGGGATGAGTGAGGTCATTCTAAGAGCATCAGATTTTTTTTTAGCAGAGACAGTCGGTCATACATTTTATATAAAAAAAAATGATACAGCACTCAGAGCTGGCTGTCTATGTCACAGTTAGCACTACAGGGAGCCATATATCTCTCTGACTTTGGCTCCAATGAAGTCATCACATAACACATTTGGCAGCCATTTTAGGAAGCAGGTAAAACAGTTTTTTTTGAAACTAGAAGGCTGATTTTGCAATTTTCAAATGCTCTGGAACCACATTTAGGTAAATTTTATAGATGCAGTTTTAGCATTAATGACTACAGCCGCCTTTCCTTTAGTCATCTACGGAGTCTGATTTTTGAATAGTTTGTTGTCAAAATGTTGTTTAGGTATCCTTTAAGCAGGACTGAAATGCGCCAAGAGGCCTCAAAAACAGTCCACAAAGGGTGAAAACAGCAAAGAACAAATGCATAGCGTCAGCGCTGCCACCTGATTTGCCAGAGACCTGGGTTCAGGAACAGACTCAGGTTTCTCAGGGGCCAGCCGGGGAAAGGAGAATTGAGCGTTCCAAGGACAGCTCTTCTCCCTCGAGAAGGGGGGAAAACAGTATTCTGCCCATAGACAGCCCCCTAGTGAAAGCAAAGTGGCAGTGCAGCAGCTGTACACAGAAGGCAAGAGAAGTAGCCGCCAGATGCTGGTGTGGATGCTTGTGCATGTGTCATTGCATGCTGGCACCTTCCAGGAAGAAAACGAGGAGGAGAAAATATCTGGCCTGCTGAGGTCAATGTCGGCACCCCCTCCCACAGGTTCTCCCATGATCAGTAAGGTAGGCCACCAACCACAACTGTGGTTTTGTGTAAGCGGTGTGCCAGTAAGTCCCTGAGAAGGTTGGTGATGGAGCTCGGGGGGGATGCTGCCCGGAGGAGACATACCAGAGGTAAAAAAAAAAAGCTTAATATAAACAAAAAACAAAACATGTTTTAAGTAGCCCAGTGGCACAACTGTAGCAAGACTTGAACACAGTGGGCCGGATATTCAGAAGTGTTGCGCATGGCGCAACACAGTTGCACCATGTGCAACCCAGTGATGCGCCCCGGCGCAATATTCAAAGGGGGATTGAGCCTTGCACAAATCTTGATGCACGGAGTGCATCAGTAATGTATGTGGCGCAGATAGTGGGGGCGTGCCCATGCATACTCTGCATATCCCAATATTCAGCCCGGGGTGTGCTGAGCCCATACATGCACAACCCCTACCTGCGCTGCACACAGGTGAGCCAAAAACCAAAGGAGCAACAGTTGGCCACCCACAGGTGAGCTGCCATATTGCAGGGCGCAACACGGCAGCTGTCACCTGTGGGTGGCCACCCGAACTCTGGCTGCACCTTCCTGGTGGTGCCCCCCCATGCCCAATCACAGGCATACATAGAATAATAATAGTCCTATATCCCTGGTGGTCCAGTGGACCGCTTGCAGCCTGATCGCGGGCATAAGTATGTTTCAAAATGTTAACTCTCTCCCTGGTGGTCAGTGGACCGCTTCAAGCCCGATCGCAGGCATTTGTTATAAAATGACACTAATCCAACCCTGGTTTTCCAGTGGTATCCTCCCACCCGCCTACTGAGCCCCACTGCCCGCCCCCGGTCAGCGGCAGGCGCAGCTACGGCGGTGGAGCTCAGTGGGCCGATGGGGAAGGGGGTACCGCTGGACCACCAAGGCTGGATTGGGGTGTCATTTTTTATAACAAATGCCCGCGATCGGGCTGCAAGTGGTCCACTGGACCACCAGGGATATAGAACTTTTATTCTACTTCAAATGCCTGTGATCAGGCTGAGAGCGGTCCACTGGACGACCAGGGAGTGAGTTCACCATTTTTAAATATACTTATGCCTGCAATCGGGCTGCAAGTGGTCCACTGGACCACCAGGGACATAGGACGTGTTCTGCACTATACACATGCCCACGATTGGGCATTGGGGCATTTTGCCCTGATGTGCAGGGGGTGTCAGTCCCCAATGGCTGCTGCCTGGCAGGGCACCAGGCGCAAGTCGCTGGGGATCGGTGCACCTGCATGCAAATGGGGCCATAATGACATGCAAGTGGTCCCATTTGTGCCTTGCATACATTATGGCCCCATTTGCATGTGCACTTTTGAATATTGCGGTTGTTGCACCTAGCGCAACGGAACTTGCACTAGCGTATCCCCCTGCTCCACTCTGGCCACTTGTGCTGGTGCAGTGCCACTGCGCCATGCGCACTGCGGGTGGCCAAGGTGCAATATTCAACGTTGCTATTCCATGGCACAGCTCCGTTGAATATCACCCTGTCAATGCCCCTGCGCAGCCCAGTTCCGTTGCACCCAGGCTTGCGCCACAGCCTGGCGCAGTCTGACTATCCGGCCCCGTATAGTAACCTCCAAAATATGACAAGTTTCTGTCCAAAATAACCTCCAAGCCACTACTAATTAAATAAAGTTACTTTTCACTAGGAAAAATAATTGTTATCAAACAAGATTATTCATAGTCAGAAAAAACATACAGTAGTAGCCATAGACATTGCCAGCTATTTCCAGATATTTTGCGAAATTAATGAAGAGTTTCTCTCTGCTGCCCCTACTGTGGAAATGCAGAAAGCAGGAGATATTTCTGGAAATATCACAGAAATTTGGGGAAATAGCTGGCAGTGTCTGTGGCTACTACTGTAGTAAACAAATAAAGAAAAGTACATTCTCAAATAATAATCAGGCATTGCGTAATTTAGCAAAAAGGAGAGTCCCTGTAGATTCCTGTTGTTGCAACATAAAACAGCTTATAAAATGGGGAAGCAAAACCAGCCAATCAAAAAACAAGCTTGCCATGCATAAAATCTGTTCAATACATGGGTAAAAAAAGAGCTGGCAGTGAAAAGGCCAAGATTCTAGTGCCATAGAATGTTGGCATTTTGACTGGCAGACATCTTTTTTTGCCCACTGCGAGAGAAACAGATTAAAGCATGGCAGAGCAAGCTAAAATAAGTTTCGATATAAGTATTCAGATGAGGAGCTTGAAAGAATATTCGACTCACTGGATGAAAATTATGTCACTATAAACACACTCCAACCCACTGGCACAGAGAGTAAATTAAAAGAACAAGTGGTGGGAAAGACATGTATGCCAACCGCCTCGCGGTATCTTTCAGTGACGCTGAAGCCATAAACCAAATAGAAAACAATAAAAATGAGCCCAATACAAAAAAAAAAAAAAACTACTTCATGGAAAATAAACGTGTTTAAAGATTGGCAAAAATCAAAAGCAGTACAGCTAGATTTGAAAACTGCTACAGCAAGTGAAATGAACGAAGCATTTTGGCGGTTCTACATGGCAGTACGCAATGCTGACGGAGAAGAATACTCAATAAGTAGTTACTGCTCACTGAACTGGCACCTAAATTCTGTGGCAATTGGTAGACAAATAAATATTATAATAGATCCTACCTTCCAAAGCAGCAATAACGTATTTGTATCAGTAACAAAACGGTACCGCAGAGCCCAGAAAGACACCAGCAAACACCATCCTCCCATTTCTAAGTGAGACCTTGAGCTGTTAAAGAAATCACCAGTTCTGTGTACCGATACTGTGCCATGCCTTCTCCAAAAAAATGTGGTTAAATGTTCAATTGTACATGGCCCGGCGCAGTAGAGAGGGACTGCGCAATCTAACGCCAAGAAGCTTCGTTATCAAAATGGATGAAAATGGAGCTCAATGCACAACGTTAGCATTCAACGAAGCAACGAAGAACCACCTCGACCCCATGAAAAACAACAAACAAGCTCACAGGGGCTATATGTGTGCCCAACCTGTCAGACCATTATGCCCTGTTAACTGTCATCCATGCCAGTTACCACAGCATTTTCTGAACTGCACTAAGACCTGGTATACCACCCAGCCGTTAGGTGTAAATTTCATCTCAACAATGATGTCGAAAATTAGCAAGGAAGCACAGTTAAGAGCAATATATATGAACCACTCGATCAGGCCCACTGCTGTTTAATTACTTTCAGAAGCTGGCCTCCAAAGATGGGAAGTGATGGCAGTGATAGGCAGGGCCACTGGAAAATTGCGGAAAAGGTTACCAATAATTGCGGAGCGTTTTGCAAAAATTGCGAGAAATTGCGGGGGTTCTATTATAGACCCAGAGTGCTTCACAATAAATCTTTCAATGTTTTCTGCAGTATATAGTAGTCAGTATAAATTGCTAAATGAATACATTGACACCTGAATATGTTTAAAACATAAAGAAAAGTTTATGTTCCTAAAAGGAATACTAAACTGACACGTTATCATAAGCGTTGCCTATCTTCCAAAATTTAAAAGCACCTCATACAGTGCTAAATTGATTCTATAAAGTGAGCCACAGCAAATCAACACTAAATAAAGCCAGAAGAAATATATATTTTTTGTTTCTGGCTGTAGAATAATGCAGCCTAATCAACAGCTGTTTACAGTGCTCTGCCAGCTAGTCACTCACTTTAGTACAAAAAAAAATAAGCGAACAGAGTGGTGAATAATTGAGTTTTTTTTATTGAACTGTGTAAAAAGTATTAACATTTTAATGAAATACTCTCAAATATATTGACAATTTTGCAGACTTGGGTTTGGCTGAAACAATGCAATGTGTTAATGTTGTTAAAGTGTTTAATAGTCATAATTTGTACTGTAGGTACTGTACACTGTTTTTGAAATCACATATTTAAACATTAAATCTGGGGGTTATTGGGGCTGGCAATGTAATCTAGAGGTTAGAGTAACAAACTGTGAATGAGCTGACTACATCTAGCAGACCTGGGTTTGATTCCCACAACCTCCACTTGCATATTGTGTGATTCTGAGCAAGTCACTTAACCTCCTCAGTGCTCCTGGGTTGTACCCAAAACAGGCACTTGTGCCTAGTGGGCCTTACGTGGTTACCAAAAAATGTAAAAAAATACCAATATATTTTTACTGCATCATACATTAGTCAGGGTACCCTGTAATTTACCTTTGTTTTACTCTGGCTGCAATGATTTTGTTTAGTTAAAGATAAATGTTCAGATACATTTTGCGTTTTATAAGCTTGTTTTTAGACTTTAGTCAGGCTTTTATTGTAGTCTTTGCATGTGAGCATCTAGGGGGTAGCTGCTAAGGGTGAGATCACAGTTAGCAACTAGCTTATTCAAGTTTAAAATCGCAGGGCATTCAAAAATCCTCAGCTGTCTGAATCAAAACTAGTCTGAATTAAAGTATGCTCAAAGGAAAACTTGCTCTGCCACTTACAAAAGGTTTCATAGTTAGCACCCCATTTAAGTGAATGGGATAATTTGCACTTGTTCTCCCATCTTTGTTTCAGTCTGTGTGGCAACAAAAAGTTTTCTGATAGACTGCTTCAACACAAAACAAATGTTAAGTGTACTTATGCTTGGCCAGTAGATTTTGACACCAAACAAGACAAGGATTTAAAAGAAATCAGTGTCACATAAAACCCATGCCCAAACTTGCATTGCAGTGTTTCTGCCAAACACAAGTCTGCAAAATTGTCAATATATTTGAGAGTATTTCATTAAAAATGTTAATACGTTTTACGCAATTCAATATAAAAACTCAAAAATTGCAAGAAATTGCAGAACATGTCCATTTTTGAGGAGAATGGTGAAAATTGCGGATTCTGCAAAAAAATTGCGGGCGTAATTTTCCAGTGGCCCTGGTGATAGGCCATCACTGTGAGGCAAGCCCGAGATTGTATTGGGCTGCCTCTGTAAATGGCCGTCAGCGATGGAGTTCAATATTAGGACAGCAAGATATGAACCAAAAACAGCCGACAAAAGAACAACCCAAAACTGAAGAAAACACCACAAGGAATGAAAATAAAGCGAACACAACACTGCCACCAGCAGGAATGACATCATTCAACAGTAGTCCATTCACTTTTAATGGACCAACGAACGTCCATAGCACTGTTAACTTTTTCAGTCGCAGTAAATAAATCAAATGAATTCAGTGAATGAAATTAATAAAGGAAAATAAAAGTTTAAAGTTTTTAGCAAAGTTGAAGCGAAGATAAGATCCAAGTTGTCATTTCCCTGTCTTTCCAAATTTGCACTACTTTATGCTGCATAAGGATTTTTTTACTAAAAATAAATGTTTTTAAGCAGCAGAACAGTATTGTCAGTGTTTTCTTTTAATTTAACATTTATTCACCATTTTATAAGCACAATAAGACACTCCAGGTGTGCATGTAACAGATTTTACCGCACTCCAGGGGCTAAAGGCACTTGGCCAAGGCCTCATGCCTTATTACGCCCCTGGCCATGCGGTAAAATCTGTTTCATACACACCCTGTTGTGTCTTATTGCTTACACATAACATCAATCCTTTTGATCAATTGCAAAAATATGGTATTTGCTTTTTGAACTTGCAGTTTTCTTTATTCATTTGCTACAATGTTTCTGAACACATATCTGCTTAATCAAAATGTTCATTGTCTCTGCAAAGTAATTTAGTTAACTAGTTATGGTTTGGATGTTATTTTGGATAACACATTTGTCACCCTTCTGGGGGCACTATTGTGATCAAGCCCGGCACTGCTGCTCATCACACTAATAGCCCAGGTTCAGGAATGGACTGGGGTCACTCAGAGGCCAGCTGAGGAGGAGAAGGAGGATTCAGCGTTCCATGGACAACTCTCCTCCCTCGGGAGGGAGGGGACCACTGTGCCCTGCTGCCCGAACTACCAACTGGGAGAGTGCAGGTGGCAGCACAGCAGGAGCATGTAGAGGGGAGAGGGATAGCTTGTAGATGCCGAGCATGCAGGCGTGCTGCATTACTGCATGCCAGCACTCTCCGAGAGAAACAAAACAGGAGCTGCAGGAAAAAGTCCCGGTCCACCCCTGTGCCGGCATCCCCTGCAGACCCGTGTGTTACTGACATGGCAGGCCACGCACCCACTACCCTGGTCCTAGGCAAGCAGCAGCTAACCAGTAAGCCCATGAGAAGGTCAGTGACCGGACTGGGGGAGGGTTGCTGTTGGATGAGTTGCGGGTGAGGAAAAAGCTGAATATAAAGAACACAAAAAAACATGTATTTTGTCCATTTGGACACAGTGGGCCAGATTCTTAAAGCTCCTGGGACATCGCAAGGGGCTTGCATCCCAATAATTGGCGCAAAGTGCCCCTTGTGCCAAATGACACCCTGGGAGCGATTCACAAAGGCAGTCTGCCCCTACCACACACAGCCTGCCCCAAAGGGGGTCTGTGCCACCTGTGTGCCACTAAATTGGCTGTGGCAAGGTGCCAGGGGCTTGCAACACATGCAGGCTGCCAAAGCTCCCCAATCGGGATTCATAAAACTCACCTAGAGGGTGAATTTCTAGGTACTCTTAGACCAGCCGAGGCTGGTCTAAGGGTACTTAGAAATTTGCCCTCTGGGTGAGTTGAGCACTTTGCAGCAATGTGCCATGGTCTCCAGCCCCAATCTTGCATTATATATATTAAACAACTCCCTGGTAGTCTAGTGGCCCCACCAAACCCTGATTGCCCATTATATTTATTAAAATACTCACTTGTAGTCTAGTGCCCCCAGCCTTGATCACCCATTATATAATTTAAAGTACTCCTGGTGGTCTAGTACCCCCCCAGCCCTGATCACCTGAAAATTAAAATACTCCTGGTGGCCTAGTGGACTACCCCACCCTGCAGTACCCTACCACCCTGCTCCCCCCAACCCTTAACTGAGCTGGCGACTGGCATAGCTCACCACTTACCGCCATGACCAGCTACCAACTGAGCTCTAAATGAACGTGTACTGTATATAGTACACGCTCAACTTTATAACGGACGATAGAGGCTGGGGTTGGGGGTGGAGGTGGGCCACTAGACCACCAGGAGTATTTATAACTTTCTAACAGGTGATTGGGGTTGGGGGGGCACTAGACTACCAGGGAGTATTATTATAAATATAACTGGAGATCAGGAACATATAATGGGCAATCAGGGTTTTGGGTGCGCGTCCGCTAGATCACCATGGAATATTTTGAGACATTGCTGCACGGATGCCCAGGGCTTGCGGAAATGTGTTCAGGTGCACCCTCAATTTGGTGCACCGCTATTGATGCTGCAAGCCGCAGGACTTTTCCTCCAGGACCCTACCCGATTGAGAATCGGGTGCAGGGTCCCTGGAGCACTGGCAATCAGCACAAGCTACCTTTGGAGCGGCTTGCACTCTCTTTCGAGAATCAAGCCCAGTATGATTTAGCCAATGTGTCAGACTAACACAGGTCAGTTAACCAGCTGTGATAGTTTTGTGGGTCATTGTGAGCCCAAAGCAGTTAAAAAAATATATATAAACCTACTGCACATCAGATATGCATGTTTCTGCTTATGTGGTTTTGAAATGTATATTTATACTCTTCTTTCAAGGAAGCAGACATAATGTCTTTGAACTTACATAACCATATAGGAAATGCTAAGTGGAAAAAGAGCAAGGGAGTCTATTGTTTACAATTTCCACCATTCATGCATTTGCAGCATTTAATATTGTGCTAAAAAATGCAAACCTCAAGTCCCCCTTAATGAAACAAATGCTGTACCCAGTAACACTATTCTGCATAAGGAACTGATTCAACTTGAGTATATTCCTGAAGAACAGGGTGTACTCCTGAACAGCAGGGTATATCCACACAGTGAGCTATGTCCTGGGGAGTCCGGAGGCTGCGTCGGTGGCAGGTGTATTTGGGGGTTGCATCAGGAAGGCCGCATCGGTGGCAGGAGTGTTCAGGGGCTGCATCGGTGGTCAGGAGGTGTACCAGGGGCTGCATCGGCAGCAAGGAGTGACACCAGGGCCACATCGGCAGTGGAGGAGTGCCTGGCCAATCAACTCACAGGGCGCTGACTTTAAACTCTCAGACTGCCTCAGCGAGCTGTTACCACGATCTGACTCAGGGAGCTGTAATTGTTACCCACCCCCATCCCCAGCTTGACCTCTATTAAATGGTCTGTGGGGGTGAAGCCTAGGGAGGGGGGTGGGGACTGGAGGGGTTGGAGCATCAAGGGACTGCTGGAACTACTGCTGGACTACAGACTGGGGGAAGGGATCTACATGTTTACATGTTTGTGAAACTTTGCTTGTTGTAATTGCTGCTGAGGGGGCCAATTTGATTGATTGAGGGCTGTTTTTATTGTGCACTGTTTTTACAGCTGGAGGGGAACCAAACTGCTTGCTTACTTGCTGCCCGGAGGTGGGGATAGTATTACTTCCTCAGGGATTGCATCTATTGGCTAAGGGACTGTCTAGGGCCCGCAACGACTAGCCGTCAAGGGACTGGCCTTGTAGTGTGGGAAACTGGATTACCCTCCCTTGGTCACTAGGATGGGGATGGGTCCGCATGTCACAAGAGCCAGCATGGGTCCGCATGTCGCAAGAGTGGGCATCTTTGGTAGAGTGGTTGACTGTATTGGTGTGGGGCAGCCATAGTACTTGACTGGGCATGGAGGTTTGGAGGATGCCCAGTGTGCTTTCGAGACAAGTCTCAGGGAGGAGGTTGAGGGATTAGGGGCAGCTGGGGAAATGGGGGAGGGGTTGGAGAGGTGAGGAGAGTAGAAACATTTGTTACTGCCCAAGACAGGATGGCCTGGCCTAGGGAGAGGGGAAGGGTGGGGACTAGGGCTACACGGAACCTGCAGAGCGGGATATAAAACACACAACATCCAGAAGTCACCCAGGTGGAAGGGGACACCCAGAGGAACCAACGGGGGATGAAGGGGCTGCCATGAGGCAGGCATCACACTTATAAATCGCTTTGCACTACTGCACCCAGAAGAGGAGATAGGGAGGGGTGAGGGGGAGCAGGCCAATGAAAGGGGGTCAGTCAGGAAGCAGAGGGAGGAGGGGGACAGGAGGAGGAGCCAAAATTGCAGGGGGGTGCATGAGGAACAAGTGACCAGGGACCCAGGGGGGCCGGGTCCGCATGAAGGAGCCAGGGACCGTTAGAGGCACAGCAGGTGGGGGCACACAAAGCAAAGGCAGGGCAGAGGTAGCCAGGACTCTGGACAGGTCGGTGTCAAGGAAGGAGAAATCAGTCAAGGGAGGGGGTAGCATGGATAAGGATACAGCAGAGGACACTCAAGCAGTGTGACCAGATAGTGCAGGACAGAAGGAAGTGGGAGAGAGAGCAGTAAAGGGAAACCTGGGTGGGGGTTCCGATGACACAGGTTTGAGCGGGGGGAACAGGGAAGAGACAGGTGGGTGGCTAGGGACACCCAGGCTGAGGAGGGTGCGAGGAGTCAACTGGGGGTGTGGTCAGAAGTAGGATCCTGGACAGGCACAAAAGACTTAGCAACTTGGGGGGAGAGGGAGAGGTGAAGGTGCTTCTGCTGGGAGACTCCATGATCAGGGGTATCCAGTGGGAGGGAGATGGAGAGGGAAACATCAGCCCAGTCAAGGCTAAATGTATCCCGGGCCTGTCTGTGCACAAGGCCAAATTCCTGCTATACTCAATGGCTAGGGAATGTGGGGGCTTCCCGGACTTTCGGGTGCACCTGGGAACAAATGACATAGACGGGAATAGTGAACTAGAAATACAGGCAAGATTTCGGGAGCTGGCCAGGGTTTGTCATTCTATAAGATGCTCTATCTCCTTCTCTGAATTACTGCCAGTGCCAAGGGTGGGTGTGGAGAACAAGCAAAAACCTGGAGTGGTGAACCAGTGGCTCAGGGAGTGGTGAGAGGTTGGGGGTTATAGGTTGGTGGAGGACTGAGGCGCAACCTGGGAGGATAAGGGGTTATACGACAGGGAGAGCCTTAAACTGAAACTGGCTGGATTAATGATCGAGAGGTGGGGTTTAAACTTGTAAAGGGGGGAGGGTTGGAAAAAAAGGCCACTCTAGGGGGGCCACTTAAAGGGTTAGGCCAAGGACCCACAAAGGGGACTGAGGGCAGTGGTGTAAGGCCGAGGGGCACTATGGAGGGGAGTGGGGCAGGAGACTGCACAGGGCCATGGAGAATGGGGGTGGGGGAGGGGACGGGGTGGAGGATGATCCTGATCAGTGCCAGGAGCATAGGGAATAAAATGCAAGCTGAAGGAGCAGTGGATGTGGCAGCAATTACTGAGACATGGGGCACGACTGGGGCCTAAACTTGGGGGGGGGCTACACAATGTTCAGGAAAGATAGAGGAGTGGGAAGGGGGGTGGCGCTGATAGTCAAAAATGACATTGGTGTTAGTGGAGTGGAAGAGGCTGGAGGGGAGATGGTGGCAATTTGGGTAACCTTACAAATGAAGGGGGCTAAGAGAATGAAAATAGAGGTGGTGTACAGAATCCCCGCAATGGCAGAGGACCTGGAAGACAACCTGGTGGAGAATATTAGGGGCCACTGTGGACTGGGAAAGGATAGGGTGGTGGTCATGGGGGACCTTTGGTACTTTGGTGGTACTTTGGTGGTATGGGACAAAAGAAGGCGATTAGCCCATCATGATTGTCCTCCACGTTTGTGGATCATTGAGTAAATCTCTAATTGGTTAGCCATTTGTCCAGTTTGTTTTTGAAAGTCAATATGTTAGGCGAGTCAACTTTTTCCTGAGGTAATTTGTTCCATATTCTGGGTGCTCTTATAGTGAAAAAGTTCATTCTTTTGTTTGTTTTTGCTCTCATGATCTCCAGTTGTCTGTTGTGTAATCTTGCAACTGTTTTTCTAGTAGAATATTTGAGATCACAGTTTTGCATCTGTTCTGTGTTTGCTGTAATTTTGAATAGTAATAGTAAGTCCCCTCTGAGTCTTCTTTGAGATGGTGTGTGTAAACCTGTTTGTTCTAATCTAGTGGTGTAGTTGAGTTTAGAAAGATGGGGTATTAGTTTTGTTGCTTTGTGTTGGATACTTTCAATCTTATTGATGTCAGAAATTAAGTAGGGGTTCCAGAAGGGGGAACAGTAGTCTAAGAATGGTCTAACATGAGATCTATAGAGTGGAAGTAGGCACTGTTCAGTTTTGTTTATGAAAGTTTTATTGATCCTTCTGAGAGTGACTTTTGCTTGGTTGGCTATTTTAGTACAGTGTGATGTGGAAGACAAGTTGTTATTGACCAGGATACCTAAGTCTTTTTCTACTGAAGAGATTTTAATAGCCGTATTGTTTAGGTAATATGTTTGCAGTGGATTGTTTTTTCCCCAAGTGAAGGGTTGCACATTTGGAGACATTAAAGTACATCTCGTTTGTAGATGCCCATTGCTCAATTAACAGCAGTTCTGCTTGTAGACCAGAGTCTTTGGTTTGGCTAATAGCTTTTCCCCCGATTTTGGTGTCATCGGCAAATTTCACCATTTTATTGTTTCTTGATATGTACATGTCCCCTATAAATAAGTTAAAGAGAACAGGCCCAAGCACAGAGCCCTGGGGGACCCCACTGTTCACTCCCCTTTCCCTGGACATTACATTATTGACCCTGACTCTCTGAGTTCTGTTGTTCAGCCACTGATTTATCCAGGAAGTTAATATGGGTAACAGCCCTATTTTAATAAGTTTTTTAATCAGTAGAGGGTGAGAAACTTTATCGAATACCTTACTGTAATCAAGTAATATGACGTCCATAGGTGTGTTGTTGTCTAAGTGGTAGCTGATGTGTTCGTAAAAAGAAATGAGGTTTGTTACACATGAGAAACCCTGTTTGAAACCATGCTGGTATATGTCAGTTATTTTTAATGTTGCTAGTTCATGTTCTATTTTAATCTTAATGATTATTTCCATAAGTTTACATGGGATGGACGTCAGACTTATGGGTCTGTAATTTTCAGTCTTTGAGTGGGAGCCTTTTTTGAAAATTGGTGTAACTATTGCAGTGCGCCATTCGTTTGGCATTGATGATTCGTTCAGTGATTATTTGAATAATATTTTTAGTGGCTAGATAATATCATCTTTTGTTTCCATTAAGAATCTGGAACTGATTCCATCAGGTCCTGGGCTTGTATGTTTTTTAAGAGTGTTTATTGCATTATTTATATCTTCTTCTGAGTTTTTTTCTGTGTTTGTGTCAGTAATAGGGGGTACAGTAATAATGTCTGATTTATGTGTATAGACGGTAGAGAAGTAATTATTTAATTCAGTAGCTGTTTCCATATCTGAAGTAATGGTTTGTGAATTCATGACCAGAGGTCCAATTTGGTTGTTACAGTTCTTTTTTTTGTTTAAGTAGGAATATAGAGCTTTGTGGGAGTCCTTTGTGTGTGCTATCTTGAATTCAAGGTTGCGTTTGACTATTGTTATATGTTTTTTAAGTTCTTTAACTGTTTGTCTATAGGATATTAGTATTTTATCTGTTTGAGATACTGATGTCTTTTTAAGCTTGGAAAAAAGTTTCTTTTTGCTAGTTATTAGAGTTTTTATGTGTTTATTAAACCATTGAGGGATTTTTCCTTTGTTGTTATATTTAAGTCTCTCAGGGAAATACTGTTTGTCAAGTTGTAGTATTTTTTGTTTTACTGTTTCCCATACTTTGTTTGTTTTTAGGGGGGTAGAATCTGCTCCCAATTGGTTGTTCCCAGATCTTGTTTAATAAGGTCAAAATTTGCTTTGTGGTATTGCTTTACTTTAATATTATTTATTTTAGGTTGTGAGGGTAGCTGGATTGAAAAGTATGTTGTCATATGATCACTATTTCCAATTGGCGGTAGAATTGTTATATCAGATATTGGGGTTTCTAGATTGGTAATGACGAGATCTAATATGTTTTTTTCCCTGGTTGGCTCCCTCACTTTCTGTTTTAATCCTTGGTCGGTTACAGCAGATAGAAATTGTTTGTCGTGTTGGTTTAGTCCAGTTAATGTGTTCCAGTTGATAGTTGGAAGGTTGAAATCTCCTAGTATTAATACGTCATTTTTATCAGAAAATTGCTGTATTTCCTCAGTTATCAGTCTGGTGGTTTCTAGGTCAGAGGCTGGTGGTCTGTAGCAGGTTCTTTAGTGTGAACATGTAACTTGAATGTATGCCCACACATTTTCTAGACAGGGGTTGGAGTCTTTTTGATAGGGTTTTAGGTCGTCTCTTATGTATAAACTGACCCCTCCTCCTTTTTTTGTATTGTTTCGGTTTTTATAAAAGTGTTTGTAGCCAGGTATCTCTGTTGTCCAGATTTTTTCTGAGTTTCCCCAAGTTTTGGTTATAGCTATTATTGCTAATTCTAGAGCATGTGTTAGTATTTCTAGTTCAGCATGTTTGGGAATTGTCATGGATCTGGCATTAAAGCTAAGTATGTTAAAGTTATGGTTTAGTGGTGAGTTGACTTTATTAACTAGAGAGTGGGATAGATTCCCAGACTCCCCCCTTTTTTTTAGTTTAAATGGGAGTTTATGTAAGTGTTCATTTGTTGTCCTAGTATTGTATTCCCTCTTCTACTGAGGTGTAGCCCATCCCAGCAGTATAGAGATGGTCTATTTTCGAATTCTTCCCAAAGGCTTTGATTTTTTTGGTGGTATATTCGGTGGCTCTAGCGATAGGTAACACCTCTGAAATGCATACTGAGCATCCATGTTTACTTAGGATATTGTTTAGTGCTACAATATCTTATTTGATTTGTATAAGGTTTGATTCTTTGATGTCGTTAGTGCCTGCGTGAATTATCACCAAAGGTTTTTTTTCTGCTTTGGCTAATATTGGTTTTGACATTCTTGTTATATCTGCTATTCTGGCTCCTCTGAAACTCGAACACATTCTTTGCTGTTTGTCTGGATTGCATATTGGCCTATCAAGATATTTAATGATAGAGTCCCCTAGTACAATAACCTGTTTTTGTTTCACTACTGTGTTCCCCATGGGGGGTATTTCTTTTGTTTTTACATTGATTTTTTCAGGTGTATTATTTTTGTGTTGTGAATTTGATTGAAGATTTTGTTTGACATATTGGGGGGGGGGGAAGGGTTGATATGTCTAAAGAAGTTTTAGCCTTATCTAGTCTATGTCCATCAGTTACTTCAAAATTTAAGGTTTCAAATGAATTATGCAAGGCCAGTTCCTGGTTTTCTGTACGTAGATTTTTAGTTTTTGTTGTATGCTTCTTTGGGGGGACTTTAAACCAGCTTTCGTCAGGTTTGTTATTTGAGGGGGTAGAGGAAATGACTGGTGATTCTGCTAGATTGGTGAAAATGCATTTGTTTAGTGATTTATCAAGGTGTGGTGGGTCTTCACATACCGAGGGCAGACTGGGGCACTATGACATCCCTGGTGACCAGGGAGCAGAGGCTGATGGATGTCTTCCAGGACACATTCCTAGTTCAGCTGGTGGGGGAGCCAACTAGGGAGAGCTGGATATTGGACATGGTCCTAGCAGTCAATGACCAGATTATGGGTCTGGAGGTGAGCAGCCCATTGGTAGGCAGCGACCACGCAACAGTCTGGTTTTTCCTGTACTGGGGTGGGAAGATAACCGCACAAATACGGTAGTAATAGACTTTAGGAGAGTGGATTTCGAGGGCATGGGGAGGATTCTTCAGGGGTACTTGGATGAGTTAAAGCCAGATATGGATGCTGGGAGCAGGTGGGATGCCATTAAGAAGGGGGTGCAGGAGGCTACCAGGACCTGCGCGAAGGTAAGGCACAAGTACTGTAGGGTCTGGAAGCCGTGTTGGTGGACCTGGGAGGTTCAGGAGGCAGTGAGGGAGAAAAAGGCTGCATATGCATGCTTAAAGCACTCAAGGGGAGGAAAGGATTAGGGACAGTACGAGTTGATGTCCAGAAGGGTCACCAGGGTGGTAAGAGGGGCCTAGGCGAGGATGGAGTAAAACCTGGCCAGAGATGTCCGGGGGGAAGTGGTTCTTTAGATACATAGGGGAGAAAAGAAAAGCAAGGGCACAGATCAGCAGGATTAGGACTGGGAAGGGATGGGCTCAGGAAGTGGGAGAGCAAGCTGAGGTACTTAACGAGTACTTTGCCTCAGTCTTTACCAGAGGAGAATGGGGGTCCACCTGGCCTGACGGGAGAGATGGTGAGTCCACAAACATGATGGGTCACTTGGAGTCTGGTGGTCCTGAAGAGGCTAGCGGAAGGGGGACAGGAAGGGCAGGTGAATGGGGGGGGAGGGCTGGGACAGCGAAATCATAGAGGACAGGGTGAGGGTAGCCCTCTGGTCGCTAAAGACTGAGACGGTGCCGGGGCCAGATGGACTTCACCCGAGGGTGCTGAAGGAACTGGCAGATGTGCTGGCAGCTCCACAGCTGCACTCCTCCACATCTCTCTGCAGACAGGGTGGGTGCCTCATGACTGGAGGGTGGCCCATGTTGTGCCCATCCACAAAGGAGGGTCCAGAGAGGAGATGGGGAATTACAGGCCTGTTAGCCTAACATCCGTGGTAGGCAAAGTGATGGAGGGCATTATTAAGGAGAGGCTTGGGGGCAGCTACAACAGATGGGGCACGTGGACATTACACAGCATGGCTTTGTTCCAGGAAGATCGTGCCAGACCAACCTTGTGGAGTTCTATGATTGGGTGATGAGTGCCCTGGACCGAAATAGGCCGGTGGACGTCCTGTATCTGGACTTCAGCAAGGGGTTTGATTCGGTCCCCCACAATGGCTTGCTAGCAAAGCTGGGGGGGGGGATGGAGGTGGGGGGCAGTTGCTCAGGTGGCTAGGAAATTGGCTCTCGAGGTGCATACAGAGTGTAGTGGTTGGGGGAATAGTCTCCTCCCCCCAAAGTGTCATTAGTGGGGTCCCCCAGGGATCAGTCTTGGGGCCACTCCTGTTCAATGCCTACGTCTTGGACATAGGGAGGGATATGAGGAGTAAACTGTCTCTTTGCAGATGACTTGAAGCTGGGAGCACTGGTGGATGGGGAGGAGGGGAGAATGGCCCTCTAGGGGGAACCAGATACCCTTGGGGGGTGGTCAAGGAGGTAGGGACTGAATTTTAATGCAGGGAAGTGCAGGGTGCTGCAACTGGAGGTCAGGAATCCGGGGCATGTATACACACTGCAGGCCTCGTCAGGCAAGAGGGACCTGGGAGTGGTGGTGGATATCAGAATGAACAACACAGAGACTTGTCGAAGAGCAACAGCAAAGGCAAATAGGATGCTGGGCTGCATAGCCAGGGGGATTACCTCCAGAAAGAGGGAGGTGATCCTCCCTCTGTATAATGCCCTGGTCAGGCCGCACCTCGAGTACTGGGTGCAGTTCTGGAGACCACACATAAAGTGAGACATTGCACTGCTGGAGAGGGTCCAGAGGAGGGCAACCAGGATGATCTGGGGCATGGGGAGCAGACCCTATGAGGAGAGAGTTGAGGAGCTCAATTTGTACACACTGGAGGAGAGGCGAGATGGGGGGGATATGATAGAGGTCTTTAAGTGTGTAAAGGGGATCAACAAGGGCGGAACCGAGGAGGTGTTCAGGTTTAAGAAGGGAGAATCAACTGGAGGCATGAGTGGAAGCTGGGGGGGGGAGTTTCGGGGGGGAGATAAGAAGGTGCTACTTCACTAAGAGGGTGGTGGAGCCTTGGAATGCACTGCTCAGGAACCTGGTGGAAGAGGGCACAGTGGAGGAATTCAAGAGGGGGTGGAACAGGTACAAGGGGAAACTGAAGCCGTGGCAGCCCCTCGCTGGGGGTGGAGGAGGTGGCAAATCAAGCTCCCAGTACGGGTGCTGGCTACCAAGCAGACACGAGAGACCATGAGGCCTATTCTGGTGGCTTTTAGTATGTTAGTATATCCCTGAACAAGAGGGTACATTCCTCAGCGATGGCAGGGAGAAAAATCTACATGGGAAAAAAACAGTTATGTATGTAGTCCAACCCTTCCTCTGCATCATTATAAATGTCCCAACCAATAATCAATAACATGGAATACCAATCTGCAGTCACGTGGACAAGAATGGAAATTAACAGGAGGTAGGTTCAGGAGAGATGTAAGGAAGTACTACTTTACGGAAAGGGTGGTGGAACCTTGGAACAGTCTGTTGATTGAAGTAGTGGGTGCAAAAACAGTCAGGGGATTCAAGCAGGGCTGGGACATAATGAAGGGTATAGTGGTTACTTGGGGCGACGGGACCAAGGAGGAGAATAGAGCGAGGACGGGGAAGGTTAGTACCCTGGAGGAACAGTAGGTTCCAGGGATTATAGGGAATTTGGGTAGACTGGATGGACCTCTGGTCTTTTTCTGCTGTCATTGCCTATGTTTCTATATGATCAGTTAGAATCAGTCCAAGGCTCCTGTGCGGGCGCCTCTACTTGCATGGACTGCTATGTTGATACAAACTGAGTGCATTGAGGAGTGGCTCCATTTTCATTAATTTAGCAGCCCATGCCTGTAGCAGCATCGGCATTAGGAGCTGCTGATGGATTTTAACCGATGATTTCATTGGTTGGAGCAATAGGGAGGGTTACATACAGAGCCAGGGAGACAGGTGATAAAACAAGGCATACATATACAGAAAGGGAACAGAAGGAAAGTAAATAGTAACTGGGAAAGCTGCAGTGCTTCTGTTCCCTTTTAAAAATTATGTAGCTCTGGGAGCTGAACGACAGCCTTGGGGGTAGCACGCTATGCTCGTGTGTCGGTGACCCAGATTTGGAAGCAAACTTGGGAGCAGTGTTGGGCAGCTGAGGGGGCTGGGATAGTGCTCCCAGCTGGGGAGGGATGGCGCTGCAGTTACACTGCTACAGCGACCCCTGAGGTGAGCCAGGGAACTTGCCTTGTCACTGCATGTATGTGAGGCATATCGGGGCAGTGCCCAGAGACGAGGAGGTGGTAGAGGCTTAGGGGACTGGTGAAAAAAGCAAGAAAAATCCCATGTCTCTCATACCACTTATATGATGGCCACTGGCAATCTAAGGCCCACACTGTGCAGATCCCCAATTGCTCTGACAGTGCGGGGAGGAGCAGCAGATGGAGTTGGAGGTGACCAGCAGAAACTGCCAGAAGGTAGAAACGGGTGGCAGTATGGGGGCAAAAAGGCTTAATAAAAAAGTAATATAGCCCTGAAATCTTAGGCCATAGCCTGGAGTTATATTATTCAGAAGGCTTGTCAGATGCAGTAATTGTGCTACTATCTCCCAACTGAGGAACTGGCTGAAGAGCACTAAACATCTGCTCTTTTGTCACCATCAAATACAAACCTAGCCAAGGTACGCAAAGTAACGTCAAGTGTTGATAAGACTGACTTTGTGGTTGACCAGCATAATCTACTACAGGGAAACCAAATGAGTTACTGTTCTTTGCTGTATATGAGAAAAGGCAGTCTGTGCACAGCATCATCCTATAGTGGCGAAATCTGGGAATAACCGTCCAAAGCAATACAGCCATCTACCGGTGGTCCATGGGATAGCAAGCATTAAAGTCAAAGGAGCTCTCTAACCTCCCAGCTAGAGGGGATTTCCCTTTCAGCTGAATGGTTACAGCCTCTACCTTTGTGACTCAAGGTCTCAAGTTTGATTCCCAGCATGGGGCTAGAGGTGTGTTTGCCCAAATAGAGGGAGGATAGACAATCTTAGACAGCCCTGAACATTATACACTTTATTTCAGTCGTCCCTGATTCAGTATTAGGAAGCTTTGCACAGAATTCATACTGTTGGCATTCAAGTGGTAGTTCCCCATTAGGAAAGACTTACCTCATACTTCTCTCCGTCCAGAGTTTCCACACTGATGGATGTAGTGGTCTGGCAGATTCTCACTACTGGTTTATTTAGCTTCACACGATCCTTCAGCCTTCTTGCTAAACAGTCGCTTATCTGTCCTGAGCCTCCTACAAACTTCCTTTCCTGAAACAAAGGGACAGTATTGTTTCAATCTTTTCAGTCTTCCAGGGTTCTTATGTTTACGTAGAGTAACAGAACTGGAGCATTCAATGGACTGGCAAAGGAGCTATTGGAGACTTTTACCTTTAGGTCACCATCGGCTCAAATCTGACCCAGTCCAACAATGGCCAAATACCTTTAGAATCTGACAGCTGTTTGGTGGCCTATGTAAAATTAATTGTGGGGGTTCTCAGGCCATATCTAGTGGAAAGATATTCACATTACAAAACCAGCAACACAACTGACACCCTTGTCAGCAGTTTTCATATGAGAGTTCATTTACTGAATGGGTGTGGGGCTTGGACTACCTTTTAACCCAATAGAGTAGGTCCCTCCATGACAGGGTTGAGGCACATTAGTATGACATTGTGGGTAAGCTTGCACCATCGTCACCCATGTTATCCTCATTATATGTACAAATATAGGACTATATTCTCCCATACTGTCGATCAATCACCTTTTACGGCCATGGCTGCACCATTGTTACCCATGCTGTACCCATTATGTGAATAAACATAGGACTATATGTTTGATATTTAAAGCCTTTCGAGATGAGGATTTATGGATTTGCCTTGATTTAGAAGAAAAGTCAGCAGTGAAGGAAACAAGGGCCCACAAACTGCAGTTAAAGGGTGACCTCTACAGAACTAGTAAACAAGGAGCCTGGTTTAATCAAAGAGTTGTTGATGTTTGGAACAGACTACCAGAGGAAATAGTTACATGTACTACTTTGAATTCTTTCAAGACTGCTTTGGATAGTTACATGAACGATAGGCAGTTTGAGTTTATGGGTTAGTTAGGCGAGTCACTATGGCCCTTGCCTAATTGACTCATACATCCTATGATCCTATAATCCTATATTCTCCCATACGGTCAATCCACCACCATTCATTGTCTTCTTGCACTCTGGCTACCCATGCTCTACCAGTTACATGGATATAAGACTATATTCTCTCATACTGTTAATCCACCACTTTCATGGCCCTGGTTGCACTGTGGTATCCCATGCTATACACATTATATGGATAAATATAGGACTATATTCTCCCATACTAAGTGCCACCTTTTACAGACACTAACATTCACTACACAAATAATAATGACTCTGATTCTGGGGCCAAAGTCTGCTGTCAGCTACTTAAATGACCACCACATGAGATGTGAAAGATTGTCAAGTGTACAAATACATGCATACAGTACTAAACCCTGGCCCAGCCACCAACACCAGTCACAACCCCCCTCCCACTGTCCAACTACCCAGAGGCCTAAAAGTAGCCCACCTAAATATATGCAGCCTCTTACAAAAATTGCCCTTGCTCCAACCAATAGTACTATCACTATGTCCACACAACCTGGACTCAGAAGTAGCCATTGATGGTTACTCCATCACTCGTCATGACCACCCGGGTACCAAGAGAGGTGGCGGCATAGCCATTTACATATCATCCCTGATAAAGTTCTCTCCTGTCTTGCTATCTGCACTCCCGCCATCCATTGATGCATTGCTAATAAAAATCTCCTTACTCCACTCAATCCCTATATTTATAGCAGGCTCCTATAGTTCCCCCAGACTCCCAAACGACCTTGGTCATAGCGCACCTGGACTCCCTAAAAACCATCGCTTCAGAGGGCGAGCGCCATATCCTTGGTGACTTTAACCTGAACTGGCTCTCTGGAGCTAGCACCAAGCTTCGCAACCATGTGGCAGCATTAAATCTGTCTCAACAGATCACTGAGCCCACGCATCTAAACCACAAAACTCAGAACCACTCCCTACTGGACTGGGCCCTCACTTCGCACTGACACAGGATAATTGCCTCTGGCCTCCTACCAGATTCTCTGAGCGATCACCACATGATATACATAGTAAGAAAAATATTTAAAGCCAAATCACCTCCACCAAGACCTCTCCTCATCAGGTCATACAAATCCCTTGACCTTGAAGGACTCCTAAATGACTTATCAAATTCAGACTGGTCTTTCATCCCAAAGGCCACCTCTATTGACTCCACCCTATACTTTTTCAAGTCCAGATTCCTTGCTGTCTGGGACCACTATGCCCCACTCAAAAAGGCCCGAGTAAGGGGAGCTCATCTGCCCTGGATTTCCGCAGACCTCTTGGACCACCTCCGAGCCAGGGATCAGGTGTAAAAAGCCTACAAAACATCAGGCACCCATGCTGACCACCTACACTACCGAACGCTTAAGAATGCCTGCACCAGGCTTGTCTGGCAGGCTAATGCATACTATTTCACATCATCCTTCTGAAACAACCTAAATCACCCAGCCAAGTTTTGGAAGTCAATTAAATCACTCTTCTCCCTCCCACCCGGCCCCACCACTGTCCTAGTTGTAGGCAGCTCCACAATATCAGAATCACACGCAGTGGCCACTGTTTTCAACTCCTTTTTCACTAGTAGTGTGACCTCTCTCTATTCAAACCCACCATCTGCCACACATCCTCCTGCATCCACATCTTTACCCACCCAAACCCCCTACCTGGCTTTCTCCTTCTCCCTGGTTACTCCATCCGAAGTACTCAATGCCCTGCTCACCCTCAATCCCTCTAAGGGTAAATGCCCCTCGGGGATGGATGCCAAAATGCTTTACGTTTCAGCCACAGCCATCACCATCCCCCTAGCATCCCTCTACAACCTCTCCTTCTCTATCGCCGCTATCCCCTCTGAATGGAAGCATACAGTCATCCCCCTCCCTAAAGGTGGTGACCCATCCTCCCCAGGTAACTTCTGACCCATCTCCCTCCTCTCCATTTTAGCCAAAATCCAGGAACATCTAGTCTTCTTGCAACTTTCCTCCTTTCTTGACTCCTCCTTCTTTTTTACTCCCTACCAGTCAGGTTTTAGGAAATCCCACTCCACTGTCACTTCCCTCCTCAGACTCACAGATTCCATCCTTACAGGCATGGACAAAGGCCATGTCACATCTGCCATTTTTGTTGACCTGGCTAAGGCATTCGACACTGTCTCTCATGCCCTTCTCCTATCAAAGCTCTCCCGCGCAGGGTTCTCCAGTGCAGCCATCAGCTGGTTCAAATCGTACCTGACAGGCAGGTCCCAATCAGTCAGAATTGGTGCATTCACTTCTGTCTCCCTCCCTGTCACCATCAGCATACCCCAAGGCTCTGTCCTTGGCCCAATCTTGTTCTCCATCTTCCTGAACGACCTGACATCAGCCTGCCCACACACATCCATTCACATGTATGTTGATGATACGGTACTGTATACTTCAGGCCTCTCCCCCCTGGAAGTGGCACTCAGACTCCAGCAAGACTTCAACGATATTCAGCTCTGGTTCTGCTCAAATCAACTCATTCTCAATGCCAAGAAAACGGTCTCACTAACCTTCGGCAAGAGGCAGGGACTCTCCCGTCTCCCCGCCATTCCTACCTTCAAAACCCTAGGTGGAACTCCCTTAGAAGTTTGCACCTCTTTCAGATATCTAGGGGTTTGGCTGGTTCAGCACCTCGACTTTTCTGCACACATAAATGCTACCCACAAAAAAACTGCACCCCAGACTGGACGCCTTATACCGTAACCGTGGCTGTATCCCACTGCCAGCCCACAAGGCAACTGTGCAGAAAATGATCCTCCCTCCACTGGTCCAAAGTACATATTTTGTCCCACTTTAATATTAATATTATGAGTTAAGGACAAATATTGTACATTGTGTAAGCAGTAGTACATTGAACTCTACCAAGAGTGACAGTAATCACTAGGGGGCTCTAAGGAGGGAGCTAGGTGGCAGGAACTTAAGCTACACCTACACTGAAACAGAGTAAAAATGTACAGGGCAAAATGTTCACCGCTATCATGCCCTGCTGCTTTAAGCTATACACGTGGGGGGCTGGCCAGCTGGTGCAATGGTAGGGTTACGCTTACAATGCCAGTGACCCAGGTTCGTGAACAAGCCTGAGTCATTAGGGGCTTGTGGAGGGGAGGAGGACTGAGCATCCTGAAGGACACATATCTCTTCCGGGGAGGGAGGGTCACTGCCTCTGCTGCATTACTCCCAAATGAGTAACTGTGGGTAGCATCCCAGCATTAGGTAGTCTAGCCTGAGGGGGCAAACCAAGTCTCTGTGGTGGGCCAGTGGTGCCAGGCTGGTTGGGGTATAGGATCCAGGTGGTACAGTGAAGCTCCTGAAAGAGTCAGGTGCCGGGGACTGCAACAAGGAGAACAAAGTACAGATTAAAAAAAAATAGAGAAGGCAGTGGCTCGGGGGCCAAAAAAACAAATTAAAACATTTTTTTTTTTTTTAAGTTTCCCAACAGATTACAGGGTCTTTTTAAAGTGAGGGCACCAAAGGTCAGACCAGAGTTTAGCCCTATGATAATTCTAGACTCGCAAATCAGACAAAATAGGAAAAAAACGAAAGAAACAAAAGAACAAAGTTCAGGGACAAAATAACTTAAAGGAGATAAGACTTTAACTGCTTCGGTAGACCCAGATGGTTTATCTGCTATCACAGAGCTTAACTTCCGGTCAGTCTATTACAGCTCTTTTTACTGTACCTAAAACAGATAATTCAGATGAGACAGCAGTCCATAATTTTAACCATTACAAAGTTCAGCCTTTTCGAGAGCCCTCTGTTTTTGAAACAGCTAAGGGGGAAAAAAGGTTAAAGCTGTTGGAGAAGGAAATTAAATCCCTAGGGACACAGATTGGATCTTCATTTACACAGGGAGCTGATTTGCCTTGTTCAGATGAGTTCAAAAAAATTTTTTATGAAATTAAATGGGCTCCCCTTAGCCGTAATACTCTCCAGAACTCTTCATTCCAAGAGTGTATGCCATCAAATGAAGTAAGGCCTTTACCTGACCCCAGATTAAAGGAGGTGCCCCTATTGCATCTGACAGGAGAGAAGGGCTGACCTAACACTTCTGACGATAATTTAAAGATTTTTTTAGTTGATTTTGTCAACAGAGAATTAGAATTGGAACTTTTTAATACTGATGTTACTGAAGTGCACAGAAGTACCGATGGTAGAATTAATACTATTGAGCTAACAATATACTCCCCATTTATGGCCAGTCATCTGTGGTACAACACAAAGAGATTTACTCATAAAGGAATTTTTCTTTAATTTCCCACTAGATCAGTTTTCAATGTCTGTAATGTGCCTAGTAATAAATCCTGGGAGCCCCCCATACTTCTGACCATGTTTGGTCTTGAGAGCATGCCTAGAGAAAACAATTACAGACTTAGTGGGTCTCTCTGCAATTTTTTTTAGAAATTTCTTGCAGGTACAGTTGGGTGAGAAAGATCTTCTCAAAGTGACCAGATATGAAAATAGTTCAAAAGTTGACATTTGGGTTGAAAACTCTGTGATTGCTGAGAAGTTACTATCTAACAGTAGTTTGATGGACACCATGGGTTTGCTTCTGGTAAAGCCTGTGGATATTTCTGAAGCTTTTATTTATTTATTTAAGGGAATCAGATACACCTTTGAGCCAGGGGCTCTTTTACAAAGGTTCCACATCAGGTTACTTGAAACATTAGGACAGGCAGTGGTACTGTGCAGAAGAGAAATAAACATAGCAGCCTGAGAGCTTTGTCAATTACCAAAACATCATAATTGTGCAAATCACTTCTATAACAAATTAAACAATACAGATTAGTATAGGTAGCCATCCAACAGAGGAGATGAGGTCAGAGGCTGGTGTAAAGAGGAAGAAGAGAGGGAGTGGGGGTGGGGCAGGGGCAGCGAGGAGGTATGTAGAGGGAGTAGAGGAGGTGGAAGGAAGGAGTAGGGAGGGAAGGGTGGGGTATGGGGGTAGGGGGATAAACCATTTAGGTGTAGCAGTCGCAGGAGGCACAGGAGATGAGGTATTGATACAGGCTGAGCTTAAAGGCACCCAACATTGCTTTGCTGGTAACTTCTGTTGGCAGGGTGTTGAACCAGGAGGAGGCTCTGAAAAAGAAGAATCATTGGTCTTGGGTAGTCCTGCAAAGGGGAACAGTGAAGGAGAGGTTGTTTGAATTCCTGGTTTATCGTGGGCCGCTATATGGTCTCAGCAGTGCCTGTGATCCAGGGGGTAGTATGTCCAATGTTTGATTTTTTGCTAGGATGCAGGTTTGATATTTAATTCTGCCAGATAGTTGGAGTCAGTTTGCGTGTTCGTAGATCTCACAGGTGTGTGTAAGGTGATTTGCAGATGTTTGGAGATGACATGCCTTGTTTAGTGCTGTGGCAATGCATTGGAGAGCTGTGTCAGTGGCAGACCCATAGATCACAAACCCATAGTCTATTATAGAGATTACTGAACTGTGAATGGCAGTGCTTAGGGCTTCATCCGTGAGGCAGTTCTTATGTTTATAGAGCAGGCCTATGCGGGTATTCACAGTTTTTCCTATGTAGTTGATATGTTCAAAGTAACCAAGTGTTGGGTCAAGAATCACCCCAAGATACTTAAGTAGATGTACTTGTTCAAGAGTGGCCCCTTTGCTGTTTGAGATAGAGATGTCTGTTTTTATGTTTGCTGTGGGTACTGTGGAACAGCATTGATCTGGTTTTGCTGTAGTTAAGAATAAGCTTGTGGGATTTAAACCATGCCTCTACATCAGTGAAGCTTTCTTGTAGTAGCAACTGAAGAAAGAAGGGGTCAGAGTGGGAGGTGAAGATGACAGCATTGTCAGCATCGAGTAGGATTCTTTCTGAGCAAGATGAAGAGAGGCTGTTTAGGAAAATGCTGATGATCACACTAACAATGCAAACTTAAGTGAGGTCCCTAGGCCCCACTGCCTTAAACAGACTTCTGATCACTTAAGGCTAGTCGATACTTCATTGCCCCTTGTAAATAGATATGGGGTTCTTACTGACTGCAATAACTGACTACAGGCCCAATTCCCTGAATCTACAGTTTCATATTTATGTCCCTGTGACAAACTGGATTCCGTTTCTGAGCTGACTAGTAATTTTTTAGTGGATAATGAAAATGCACGTCTTATTGCTTCATGGAATATCTCAGGGTTTGCAACAAAATTAGCCGATTCAGAATGTTTAAAATTTCTCATGAAGTATGTTGTAATTAATTTACAGGAATCATTGCATACTCTGGACATGCTAGACACTCTAGCTCTTAACGGTTACCATCGCTTGAATTTTCCTGCAATTAGAAAACTGAATATGGTCCGTTTTGCCGGGGGCTTATTGATCTATATTAAGATATATGAACATATATTTTTTTAGAAACACTGTCTTGACTCAAAATGATCTCATGATAATAGTGGAAATCTGGAATGAGATGGTGCTTTTTGTGACTCTCTATAACCCGGGAAAAATTCTCCTTTTTCTGATGATAATCTGTTGTCCATACTTGCAGAGGCTGTAGAAGAGATGAGTAACCATTATAATGATTTAGAAATAGTAGTCATGGAAGATTTTAATATTAGACTAGGCCAGGATAGTGAATTCAATAATTCAACTGTTCAATTACAAGAGGAAATTTATGGAATTGATCCAAGAAACTCTCAAGACTCCAGAAATACTGATACTGATAATTATCTAATTACATTTTTATACTCATTAAATTCAATTGTTCGAAATGGTAGATTACCCTTGGACAGGCTGGGTGACTATACATGTTTCATTCATAACAGTCATTCTATAATAGATTACATTTTTGTCTCTCCGTACAATTATTATAACTATCTTAACCTTAAAATAATTTCCAGGCCCAAGAGTGATCATTTCCCACTTTGCTTAAGCAGGAAGCTCAGAGGCAAGCTGAGTAGAGATCAAACAGATCAGGTGGAAATTTACAATAACAAAGAATATTATTTTATGGAATCAGATTCCTAAGGATAAACTGGAAAAAAATATAAAAACCTTCTCTAAAATAATTGATGATTTGGTCTCTACTGACCCTGACCTCGAGAATATTTATTATGGAATAGTTCAACAGTATGATCATCTTTGGGTAGAATATAGATCAAGCCACAAACCAGACAAGTTAAGATACCATAATTGGTTTTATAAAAATTGTCATGCTTAGAAAAAGTAGCTGACCAATCAGGTCAGATCTGTAAGAAAACATCCAACGTGAGAGAATATTAAGAAGCTAAATAAAAGTAGGAAACTATATAGAGATCTTGTTCAGAAACAAAAACAAAATCATCAGCTAGACTTGTGGAAGAAAATGCTTGATACAAAACAGCAAAAAAATGACAGAGCTTTCTGGAAGTTAGTTGCCAATGGAACAAATAACTACAAAAAGTCCTATGAGGCTTTTGTAACAGTAACTGTGTGGGTACATTTTACAGTCATATATTCTACAAGTCTAGTGAAACTTTTATGTATCACATGAGTTTAATTAATGATGAAAATATCTGGCTCACAACTGAAGAAACTCTCTCTGCTATTAGCAGCAAGCCAAACAAATCACCAGGCCCAGACCAAATTTCGATTGACTTTTATAAAGCTGCCCCCTCGTGGTGGGCATCTACTCTTACGGATTTGTTTAACAAATTCATAATGTACGGTTTCACCCCTGATTCTTGGAGGGGCAGTTATGTTATTCCAATTTTCAAAAAAGGAGATAGAGGTAATCCTGTGAATTACTGCCCAATAAGCTTAATAAATAACATGGGTAAATGTATTCTAAAATGTTATTAAATTGACTACAATTACGGATTTCACACAATAAGATTATTTCTCATTTAAAAGCAGGTTTTCAAAAAATACTAGAACAACTAAACACATTTTTATACTTCTACACATTGTTGAAAAGTACTGCAAATTAAAAAAGCAACCTCTGAGGGGGCGCTGTGGAGCAGTAAGATGGCGGCAGCACCTTAGAATAGCTTTTACATTGTGTATAGAAAAAGTATTATTTCCTGACTTATTTGCCCAGTAGAACACCTACAACATAGCTGGGGACCTGTAGTAAGCTGCGAGGCTTAAAATTGAGCCAAAAAGTGATGCTAAATGGTCTGCTCAGAGCCTGGATGCCTTTTTATCTCCGGCTAGCTCCAGCACAGGAAAGGGGCCTACAGCAATGATTGAAATGTCCATGCCAGAGTTACCTACCACACAAATCCTGGTGATGCATTCAAAGATTCAAGTGAACGGAGAAGAAACTAATAAGAGGCTAACAGCAGTTGAAGCGAAGCTGTTGGAAACTGATCGTACCATACAGGACAATGTTATCTCTATAAAAGATCTGCAAAATGATCACGGAAGACAGGCAGAGTGCAATGCGGCCTATGCCCGAGATTTCTCTTTCCTAAAAGCCAAAATGGAGTATTTGGAAAATGCTCAACGTCAGTCAAACATTCATATTGTGGGGTTTCCCTCTAAATTCTCTGGTGCTTCGGAGTTGCTGCCAGCAGTTACTTGGCTTATATTTGAAGATTTGCAACTACTGCCCCGAGAAGCAGGCATAACAATTCTGAAAGTATTCGCCATTCCATAACAAAGTCAACAGCGTGGTGACATAAATCAGAAACCACTTACTGCTATTGTCACCTTATCGACCCTGGAAGCCTGAATTTCACTCCTGCAGGCAGCCAGAGTGGGGGGGGGAATAATCTGTGAGAGTAGCTGGATGGAGATTTTTCCTAACCTTTCTGTGCAGACACAAACAAGGAAGAAAGACCTTCAAGTGATTAAAAAAGACCTATTGTGCCATGGAATTGAGGCTCGATTGAGCTATCCAACGCATCTCCAGATTAAACATAAGACGCATGTCTTCACGGATCCGGTAATTGCAGCCCAATTCGCTGAGAGACTCTTGGGACAGTTAAACCCTCTGGAACCCTCGTCGGAAGAAGACGGGTGAAGTGTTGAACTTTTACTTGGGTGCTTAATTTAAACCCATTGGGGTCTGAGACTTGCTTTTGCTTTACTAAGGGCCTCTTCCACACAGCCCATACAGTCCATACTTGTCATAAATTTGAATCGTTCAAGTGCTTTGCACTATGGCTCTGAGTAAATGTCACTGGAATTTTTCTTGTTACTTTAAAAGCTGTACTTCTTGCTGTTCCACTAGTTTGATCTATGCAATTCAGTTCTTATATGACTAGCAAAGTAGCTGATAAATATTGGTGGGTAAAGACCACCTCTCAGTTTGTGAACATTAAAAAAATCACCTGAATTTGTTCTCTCTCTGTACCTACAGGGCAGATTGCTTTCTGCTTTTGACTGTGGGTTTTCAAAGCAACTTAACTAGGGCCAGACAGTTATTAGATATTTAGTCTACTTGTGACTTGTTAGGCAGCCCACCACATTAGATAAGTTCTATGAGTGAGCCTCTGTCCTGGTTTTCTATCAAATTGTTTGTAATAGTTTGTGGTGAGAGTTTTAATGCCCTACATGGTAACTGGTTCAGAATTTACTCTGTTTAAAACCTCCTGTTAGTCCTATGCAGGGTTTGGAATTGTAATTCTGTCCTTTTATGAAGACAGAGATCTTATGTATGACTCCTGTACACTCACTGTAGAGGTCTGTGCACCACAGGCATTTGTCTTATGTATATTACAGTTGTACTGCAAGATCAGAAAAAATCAATAAACAAATAATACAAAAAAAAGCAACCTCTGTTCATTACTTTTATTGACTTTACATCAGCCTTTGATTCAATCTCTAGAGACTTATTATGGGGTTGTATGGAGGCCCTGGGCATAGATTCTAGTCTTATAAATCTGATAAAAAGACTTTATGATGAACTCTTCATGAAGATTAGATATAACAATAATGGTGGCCTCTCAGATAAAATTTCTACAAATGTCGGTGTTCACCAAGAGTGTGTGCTGGCACTCTTTAATCTTTATATAAACCGTATCTTGGTAGAACTAATGAATTCTTCCCATCATATGCCCAAAGTTCTAGAACATTCTATCCCGATTTTGGCTTACGCTTACGACCTTGCGCTTATTGCAACTTCAAGATTAGGTCTACAAAGAAGTCTTTGTAAATTACAAGAACTTTGTTCTACTCTGAAATTAACAATTAATAAAACAAAAACCAAAGTTATGGTTATAGGCTCCAGAAGGAAGTATAGAAGTTTTTTTCTGGACAATCAATCAACCTTTGGAATTTGTTAATCAATATACTTATTTAGGGGTCACAATATCAAATACAGTTTCCTGGAAAAAGCACATTAGGATTGTAGCGGCAAAAATGAGAATTACATCTTCTGCTCTTCTCCGATTTAACATAACTTATGGTGGCATGACCATAGAGCAATTGATTAGGGCTATAGACAGTAAATTAATTAACCGAGGGCTGTATGCTATCAAAAATTTAGGTGTTTCTAGTTTACATATTATAGAATCTATCATTAATACAGTACACAAGAAAACCTTAGGATTACCTACTTCAGCAGCTAATGCATTGGTAAGGGCTCATCTTGGCCAAATTACGTTCACGGTGAAAAATCGCATAACAATAATACATTTTTGGACCAACATAATGCATGGGCTCTATTATTGCATCGTGTATAAAAAAAATCATATATTGATTTGATAAGCGATGGGTGGTTGTCGACTGTATACTCTTTACTTGAGAGATACAATCTCACTTGATTACAATTCTGGGCTGACCATGCAATAAAAATACATAAAACTATGCTAAAGTAGTTTCAGCAGTGGTCTCAAGAAAAGCGAGGGAAACTGATCTACAAAAAAAAATTAAAAATCAAACAACGTAAAGCTTCACAATGGTTAATTAACAACATACAGGAACATTATTTTAAAGAGTATCTACTGCTGATAACCAACCCAACTTATAGGCAGATTTTGACCCTTTATAGATTTGAATTATTTCCCAGCAGCATTCTAACGACAAACACCTTCTTGTTATAACTGTTTGTTATCTTAATGAACCTGAAGACTTACATCATCTACTCATGAGATGTCAATGGTATGAAAAAATAAGGACAAAATATTTAGCTAAATATCTTTCCTCATATATTATACCTTCACGTTATTTTCTTTATCTTTTGCTAAATTCAGAAAACCCACAAATTCTTAGTGACTTAGGAGAATTCTTTATTGCTGCTAAAAAAATTAGACTGAAAATTGTTCAACAAAGATTGTAACTAAGGAGCCCTAACTGATCCCTTAGTAAGATCCTCTTTCTCATTATGAGATTTGGGATTACGGTTTAACTCGGGGGTATAGGTAACCAGACCTGGACCCATCTACTCCGGTTACATTCCTTATTCCACATTAGAGATTTAGGAGTTTTTTAGGGCCTAAGTTCAATGTGTCTTTCATGTCCAAGGTATATATGTATGAAACTTGCATGAGAGTGCATTATCTGAAACACTGTATTGCATAACAACTCTATTTTTCATCTAGATCAGCTGGTAGGAGACTGTCAGGGCCAAAGTGTAATGCACTTTATGATAATGTCGCTCAGCTACTAATTTTAGGTAAGGGATCTACATTCCTGTGATAAACAATGCATACTTGAAATTATGAATATGCTGCATATTTTTTTGTCTTGTCTTTAAATATTAATGTATAAAGTATTTTTATATTTGCACTGATATTGCTTGTTAACTTTCTGAATGTAATGACAATTTATGTAGAACAAATAAACTATAAAATTAAAATGAGGCTTTAACTTTCAGGAAAACTATGAAAATCCTGATACTTAAAGCGAAATCAGCTTATGGTTGAGATATTTTCTGCATTTCTTTTCCCCTTGGTTCTTCATTACAGGCTCCTTGTCACCTAGAGTTAATCTATTCTTGAGGCCAGATTTTCAAAAGCATTTGGGACTAAGTTTCACTCTGCAGCCACCGGTGTGGAAAACAATCTCTACATGGGTGGGATTTCTTATTTTCTGCACGGGCAGCTAAGCAGCGGTGGAGGCATCAACTAGTCCTATGGACACCCAGGACAACCCCATCTAGCACTGTCTATGTGCAATGGGGGAGGGGGGCTGGGTGTGCACTTCAGAGGTGTCTGTCAGACTTGGACAGACTTGGTGGGCAAGCCTTGGGGGTTGGCAGCACCCATGGAACTTGCTCCTGTCTTGTGAGTAAAGCTATGCCTGGTACTACCAAGCAAAGCATTGCAGCGCAGCTGCACCAAAAAATGGCTGTAAGCTTCCATAAATTGTGGAGCCATCATAAACGGCTCTATGATGGAAAATATGGCACATGAAGAAACACCTTGTGGATCTGCGAGGTACCTTCATATGGGAGCCAAAAAGGGGCTTTTTTGGAAAATCTGGCCTCTGCTGTTTAAACCTCCACTTAAAGCATAATCTTGTTAGTGCCATAATAATTTCCATGGCAACAAACTAATGTCACAGAGGATTACGAATTCAGCTAAGGACTGAGCAGCTGAAACTGCTGAACTCCATGGGACAAGAACCGTGTTCTTATACAATTTACACAGTACAGAAGAACAAAGGGAAAAGAAATGCAGAAAATCTGTAAACTAGTAAGTTGAATTCTACCCATGTATTATATTTTGTTTTCAGCCAGCATATATTTTTTTCCCCCAATTGTTTAACCAAGTGAGACACACTAAGCTGAAAGCTTGTTCACAGGTGAAACCTGGGAGCACAGGAAAGTTAAGTGACTTGCTCAAGGTCAGACAGTATGCAAGTGGGGGCTGTGAGATTCAAACCCAGGTCTCCAGAGTTGCAGCTCAGAGCCTTAAACCACTGCACTATACTGCCTCCCTATTGGCGCAGTGGTAGGGCTATGGTGCACTGCGCTTGTGACCTATGCTCCGAAATGAACACGGGTCATTGGAGGGCTGGCTGGGGGAGGGAAGGTTGAGTGTCCCATGGATTGTTCTCCTCCTTTTTTGGGGGGGGGGGATTCAACATTCCACTGCCTGACTGCTACACAGTGGAGATTGGGTGTCAGTACAGTGGAGATGCCACACAGGAGGTGAGGTGGTTGACAGATGCCGGCACACGTGCATGCCTCCACATGCAACACCTCAGGAAGAAAAACCAGAGGACAAAATCCCCAGTTCACCCACTATGTACCAGCACCCCCTAGCAGGTAGTGAATGACTGACAGAGCAGGTCACCAACACATTATACTCCCGGGTAAGTCCCTGAGAAGGTTGGTGAAGGAGCTGCGGCACTGCCAGGTACAAACCCAGAGATCAGGAGTAAAAAAGCAAGGTTGAAAAAGCATATTATTGTTTTCAAAGCTTTTTTTTTTTCAAAAGTGAAAACCTCATTTTAAGCTGCCAGGGAAAAGGATCTTCTGACCCCAGGCCCATCCTCCTCAATACACATGGGGATCGCAGAGAGGGACTTTCTTTTTTTATAAAGCTTTTTCTCCCAGAGTCAAGTGGATGGGCTCTCAGCCCCGTCCCCATCCCCCATGACCAGCGGCAGCCTCCCATCAGTCTCAGAGCTTATGTCCTCTATAGATCCCCACCCCCTTTGGTGGGGCCAGAGGAGGAAGGGCCGTCCTCTCCCCCAGTGCACAATCAAGAAGTGCCCATGGGCTGAGTGGTGGCATGGACTGAGGGAGAATGGGCAGGGTTTCATGGAAGCATCCTGACTCGATTTTCCATTTTCTCCCCTTCCAATAGCTAAGGTGGCTGGCAGTTGTTTGTGCATGGAGGCACACACATGTTATAGAACCACAGCCCCTCCCTGTAAGTTGCTAGGAGACTGCACAACCCGTGAACTCCACCTGGTGGCAGTTAAAGACCAAGACAATTGGCCACCTCTTCCCTAGGAGAGGAGAGCAGTCCTTGAGATGCTTGATCCTCTTGCTCCCTGGCCAACCACCAGCGACCTGCATCAGTTCCTGAATCGGGTTGCCAGAGCAGTGGCAGGTGAAGCAACGGCACCTCAGCCATCCGTGTCACTGTGCCACCTGCAGAGAAGTACTTGGTATTAAAAAAAAAAGCATCTGAGTCCAAGCGTGAGCCTTGTTCCCTTACCTGGCCACCATTGGTTGTGGAAAATATTCGGGTTGTCCCTCCACACTGCTTGACGTACCAGAGAAACCACAAAGCTGAAACTTCATGGGGCTCAGAAGTTACATTCACATTGACAAACAGCCTTGCAAAGCTCCTGGCAGACCTAGCATTAAACAAAGAGGTAAGAAAAGTAGTCAACATTAAGATTGCAGAAACATAGAAGGTGACGGCAGAAAAAGACCCCCAGTGGCCCATCCAGTCTGCCTAATACATGTGTAATGGCCCTATTGACCATCTGCCTCTTTGTTTCACGTGCCTTCTCTATTACTCCCTGATCTTTTTAGGCTGTCTCACCCTAGTCTGAATCCTCTTACTGTTTTAGTAAATACTCCTCCCCTTGTAGTCTGTTCAACCAGCCCACCACTCTTTCTATGAAAAAATACTTTCAGAGTCATTCCTGAATTTCTCTCTACCCAACTTAAGTGAAATTCCCTTTGTATATTCATTTGCCCTTGGGGTGAACAATGCATTCTTTTTTGCAGTTACTGCTGTTTATGTCCCCTTGTCTCCAGTCAGCCCCCATCTGCTCAGCCTGTCCCAGCCCTATCACCCTGGCATCTCCCTGGACTTACCTTTACCTCTGTAGTTCCTCCAGACCTTAACCCCCTCTGGAGGGGGCAGCGGAGAGTCCCCCAATCTCTGCCGCAGAATGGATGCAGAGTGTGGAGGTGGGACCTGAAATCAGGGGCAGGGCCTGTGGGTGGTTGGTGTCATCCTGCCAGCTGGGGTATTTTCTGCTTTCCTTTCATTCCCATAGGGTGTCAGCAGTGAGGGTGCACAAGTGCATGCACATGCAAGCGTGCCTGGCGTGGCACCAGCTGACGTCCTCTACGCTGGTACCTGTGGTCACCCAGGTGGCAGTATAGCAGTGAAGCAGTCTACCCTCCCTCCCCAGAAGAGGAGAGCATCCCCTGGGATACTCAATCCTCTTCCCTTGACTGGAACCCGAGGACCCAAGCTCATTCCTGACCTTTGTTACCGACGTCATGAGTGGCAGTGCAACCGCTGCATCAGCCCAGAACAATGCATTCTATTTAACCTATTAATCTCATGGGGACATTTATACATTGCTATCATGTCCCCCTTCCACTCCTTGCCTCCAGGGTGTACATGTTGAGATTTCTCAAACTTTCCTCATATGTTTTCTCCCGTAGCCCATGGATCATTTTAGTTGCCTCCTCTGCACTGCCCAGGTGTACAGGGCATTATCAATGTGGCATCAAGGAGTTTTTCTCCCATTAAGCCTGCCCCGGGGCCCGCTTGCATGCAAGGGCTCTGATGTATCCATGTTATTGTGTGGCATCCTGCTGAGCTGCTGAACGCTCCCCCTCCCATTTGCCACTCTGAGCTGCCCCTCCACCTGTGGACACCCAGGTGGCAGGGTTCACTCAGAGCAATGCATTCTCCCACCTCGGAGTGGTAGAACGTCTCCTTGGATGTGCAATCCCCCTACCATCACCACGGCTGACTCTGCAATGCCTTTGGCACTTTCCTGAACCCAGGTCATCAGTGTTGTAAGCAGCAGCTCTGCCACTACACTGGCAGGCCGGCCAACATCATCAATTCTTGTCAGTGGCTCAGCAGGTTGCATGCTCACCTCTGAGGCCAGAAGATCAGAAGGTAGTGGGTTTTAGACCCACACCAGGAACTTGCAGTCATACCCAATACTGACACTGTAGGGCAGCATGAGGGATGTACTGCACTCCTGAGGTGCCATCTTTCAGATGAGACGTTAAACCGATGTCCCATCTATCTGTTCAGGTGGATGTTAAAGATCCTATGGCACTTCTCAAAAGGAGTAGAGGGATTTCCCTGGTATCCTGGCCAAATTTCCCACTTTAACTAAAAATATCTGCAACAGCTTAACCAGGTTCAGTGTGTCAGCTGCAGGCAATAATGTCAGAGGCTAAACTGGACATAGTAGCAATTAGTGAGACGTGGTTTACCAGTAACCACACTTGGGAGACTTCAGTACCTGGATATGTATTGTTCAGAAGAGACCGAGGTGCAAAAAGGGGGGGAGGGGTGGCCCTGTATGTTAATGAAAATATCAAAGCTACAGAAATTCAGAATACACATAAGGAGCCAGAAGAACTGTGGGTCACCCTGAAACAGGTAATGGGACAGCCATAAGAACTGGGGTTGTCTACAGGCCCCAGACCAGAGGGAGGACATAGACACATTACTGTTAGAAGATATACAAAACATGACAGCTAAAGGGAGGTTCTGATAATGGGAGACTTCAACATGCCAGATACAGATTGGTCAATACCAGCAGGAACATCTGCCAGAACTAGACTCATAGTGGATTCCTGCAGGGAGGGCCTCAAACAACTGGTACAGCAACCCACAAGAGACAGGGCTATCCTAGATCTAGTACTGACTAACAAAGAAGGATCCCAGATCTCCAGGTAGAAGGTCACCTGGGGGCCAGTGACCATCACATGGTATGGTTCAATTTGGCTACTACATCTAAATCATCCCATTCCAAGGCAAAAATATGGGACTTCAGAGGAGCTGACTTTGATAAGATGGCCAACAGAGTTAAGCTAGCCCTGGCAAAAAGAAACACAGGTGAGGAGGTACAGGCAAAGTGGGCAAGCATTAAGGATACAATACTTGAAGCAACATCCCATTGTGTTAGACAGAAAAGGAAGTGCAAAAGAAGAAGGAAACCACTTTGGTTCTCAAATATAGTAGCAGAAAAGGTCAGAGCCAAAAGGCTGGCCTTCAGAAAATATAAGGGAACACAGCGGGATGAAGATAGGGAGGCATACCAAACTGCCCTAAGGGAAGCAGGTAAGGCAGTAAGGCAGGCAAAGTCCCAAACTGAGGAAACACTAGCACGAACAGTAAAAGAAGGTGACAAGACTTTCTATAGATACATTAGTGAAAGGAGAAAGTCCAGGACGGGTATTGCTAAGCTTAATGGAGAAAAGGGAGCATGAGGAGGAGGACCCTGTAAAGGCATCTATCCTAAATAGATACTTTTGCTCAGTATTTACTGAAGAGAAGGTAGGCAGGGCCCACAGCTCAGCATCATGGACACAGGGGGAGGGAGGTGAGCACTACTCCCTTCACAAAGAAAAGGGTCCTACAAGAGCTTGCTAAGCTCAGGGTGGATAAGGCAATGGGACCTGATGGCATACATCCCAGGGTACTTAAGGAGCTAAAGGAGGAACTAGAGAGCCATTAGCAGAATTGTTTAGTGAGTCTCTGAGCACAGGAGAGGTCCCAGAAGACTGGAGAAAGGCTCATGTGATCCCACTCCACAAGAGTGGTAGCAGGGAGGAGGCGGGAACACAGACCGGTCAGTCTTACCTCAGTAGTGGGCAAGATTATGGAGGCACCTTTAAGAAAGGATAGTGCAACACCTGGAATCCATAGGGCACAGGATCCAAGACAGCATGGGTTTACAAAAGGAAGGTCCTGTCAAGCTAATCTCATAGATTTCTTTGACTGGTAACCAGAGTGGTGGACAAGGGGAGCAGTTGATGTCGCCACCTTGACTTCAGCAAAGCTTTGACACTGTTCCACATAGAAGATTGATAAATAAGCTAGGTAGGCTCGGGGTGGGTCTGAAGTTGGTCAACTGGGTGGCAAACTGGTTGACTGGCAGAAAACAGAGAGTGGTGGTAAATGGTATACAGTCAGAAGAGATGCAAGTCACAAGTGGGTACCTAGGATCAGTCCTGGGGCCAGTCCTATTCAACATCTTCATTAGTGACCTGCAGATGGACTAGAGGGTAAGGCTTGTCTGTTTGCAGATGACACCAAGATCTGCAACAGAGTAGATGATCCAGATGGGGTGGGCAGAATGAGAAGAGATCTGGATAAACTAGCAGAATGGTCAGAAGAGTGGCAACTGGGATTTAATGCAAAGAAGTGCAAAATCATGCACATAGGGAAGAGAAACCCTGAAGCCACTTATAGGCTGGGAGGGAGTTGCTAGCAGTCACAAAGGAAGAAAGAGACTTGGGCATCATCATCACTGATGACCTAAAATCATCAAGCAGACCTCTAAAGCAGTAGGTAAGGCTAGGGGGTGTTAGGGTGTATTAGTAGGGGTATCACAAGTCGTGAGAGGGGTAATAATCCCTCTGTACAAGACATTGTTAGGCCCCATCTGGAGTACTGTGCAGTATTAGAGGCCACACCTTCACAAGGACATTAACAAATTGAGGCAGTCCAGAGAAGGGCAACCAAAATGGTGCAGGGACTGCATCAGAAGACATATAAGGACAGATTAACGGAGCTCAATATGTATACCCTTGAGCAAAGGAGGGAGAGGTGATATGATCGAGACATTTAAACACCTTAAGGGCATAAACAAGGTGAAAGAGTCTAACATGTTTAAATATAAGAAAATAGCAGGACAAGAGGACACAGCATGAGATTAGAGGGAGGCCGATTAAGGGGAATGGAGAAATTCTTTTTCACAGAAAGGGTGGTAGATGCATGGAATGGCTTACCACAAGAAGTGGTGGCTATGAATACAGTGCAGGGCTTCAAACAGGCATGGGATAGGCATAAGGGAGCAATACAAATGACTATGAATAGATAGGTCACTGACAGAGCAAAGGCCGATGGTACATTTATAAGGTAGAAAAAGAAATGGGCAGACTGGATGGGCCTTGCGGTCCTTATCTGCCATCAACTTCTATGTTTCTATGTTTCTATGTTTCAGCTTACATCTGTATCTCCCCCTTCCCCAGGACAAGGCAGAAAATCAGAAAATAGGCAAAACTGCCTAGCCCTCCTTTCCTAGTCAGCAAAAACTAAATGAATAACAATAAATAATAAGTCAGTGGCTCTTTATGCTGATATGGCTACTGATGTAGAGTGCCACATCGAAGTAAACTGAGCGCACTGAAGAGAGGCTCCATTTTAATCAACGTAGTAGCCCATGCTTCTAGTGGTATCAGCATTTGAAGCCATGGACTGATCGCAACCGATGTGGCAAAAGAGGTGGAACACATAAAAATACAATTTTTTTTTCTTTTTTTGCTTTTCTGTTTCTGCCCCCTTACCAGACAGCCCCCTTTAGCCTGGACACCCCAGTCCCATAACTCTGACATCTACCAGGACTTACCTGCTAGCCAGTCTTAAGAACATAAGAATGTGTCAGCAGAAGGGGACAGTGCTAGCCATCTAGTCTGCCCAATTTCCTACCCTTCTCCCCACTTCTTTTTGGGTTTCCAATGTATCTGTCCCAAGCTTGCTTGAACTACCCTATTGTTTTAGCAGCTACAACCTCCTCGGTCAGGTTGTTCCAGGATTCCACCACTCTCTCTGTGAAGAAGAACTTCCTGAGTTTGCTTCTGAATCTACCTCCCTTAAGGCACATGCCGTGACCTCTTGTCTGTGTACCCGTATTTTCCTGGAAGAGGCTCTGAGTCTGTACTGCGTTTATTCCTTTGAGGTATTTAAAAGTTTCTACCATGCCACTTCTGTTGTGCCTTTGTTCTAGGGAGTACAAGTTAAGTTGCTGGAGCCTTGTTCCATAAGGTTCATGGTGGAGCCCCTGTACCATCTTAGTAGCCCGTCTCTGCACAGACTCCAAACGGTCTATGTCCTTCCTTAGTTGCGGCCTCCAGAACTGCAAGCAGTACTCCAAATGAGGCCTGACCAGGGATCTGTACAGTGGCATTAAAATCTTGCGCCTTCTGCTAGCGATACCTCTGCCGCTACAGCCCAGTACACTGTTGGCCTTTCATGCTCCTTTTTCACACTGCTTTCCAACTTTTAAATCATGTAATATGATTACTCCGAGATCCCTTTCTTGTTTTGTCTCTGTTAGCTGTTCTCCATCCAGATTGTAGCTATATTTTGGGTTTCACCTTCCCAGGTGCATGACTTTGCATTTCTTCGCATTAAATTTTAGTTGCCAGTTTTTTGACCAGTTCTCTAGTTTTCTGAGATCAGATATCCTTCCAGAGAGTCCTTCCTGTGTGTCTACCCTGCTGCAGAGCTTGGTATCGTGCGCAAACAGGCATACCTTCCCCTCCAGACCATCAGTGATGTCACTGATGAATATGTTGAAGAGGATGGGACCCAGCACCAATCGCTGCGGCACCCCACTGGGCACCCTTCCCTTCCCTGATAGTGTGTCATTTACTACCACTCTTTGTGTTCTTCCTTGAAGCCAATTTTTAACCCAGTTGACAAACTTAGGGCCCATGCCTGTGTGCTCCAGTTTGTTAATTAGCCTCCTTTGGGGGATGGAGTTGAAAGCCTTACTAAAGTCAAGATACACCACAGCCACAGCACCACCCTGGTCAATTGTTCTTGTTACCCAGTCGAAGAACTCTATCATATTTGTTAGGCATGACCTCTCTGAGGTAAAGCCATGCTGCTTTGGGTTCTGTTGCCCACTGGACTATAAGGACTCCACTATTCTTTCCTTCAATATTGACTCCATTAGTTTCCCCACAACAGAGATAAGACTCACTGTTCAGTAGTTCCCCACTTCCTCCTTGCTTCCACTTTTGTGCAGGGGCACTATCGTGGCTGTCTTCCAGTCATCGAGTACAGAGCTAGTCTCCAGGGACTTGCTGAATAGGGCAGCCAGTGGGGTGGGCAGTTCTTCTCGAAGTTCTTTCATATTCTAGGATGGATTCCATCTGAGCCCATTGCTTTGTCTATCTTCAGTTTATTTAACTCTTCTAGTACCCTCTGTTCCATGAATGGAGTCTTACACAGGGCCTGCCCCCCCCCCCCGAGATGGTCAGGTGCGGGGCTGTGGGTGCCTGGGGATATTCTGCCGCAAGTAGCCTTTTCTTCCCTTTTTTGGTTCTTCTGAGAGATGTGGCATGCAATGGCGCCATGATGTGTGTCACACCGCATGTTGACATCTGCCACCACCCCCCATGCCTTTTAGGCAATCTCAGGTCCCAGGTGCCTTTTCCCTATTTTTCACTAGGGGCCAGGCAATCACTGCATTCTGCAGGCCCTCCCTCCCCCCATCCCCTGGAGAAGGAGAGCAGTCCTTCAGATGCTTGTTGCTCCTCCCTCTGGCCGGTCCTCTGATGCCCAAAGTTCACTTCCAAACCTGGACTGTCAGAAGGCCAACTACAGAGCTGGTTTTAAAGACCAGGCAGACAGAAAACAAAAAGAGAGAAATATATGCAAAAGGAGAACAGGGGGTTAAATACTGTGAATTGGAAATGCCACAGTGTTTCCCTTCCCCCAACATAAACCTTGATTTTACATTTCTTTCAAAATAATTGGACATTTGGGAATGTGCATGGCACCCTTAATCTTCCTGCTACCACTTTGGGCAACAAACATGACCCTCAGTATTTGACAGAGTACCCTAAGTGGCTGGTCTGCTTATTTGCCAGGGAAACTGATGAATGCCCTCTCTTCCCCACGGTGCACATCCTGCAGCTCACACACACACACACACAGAAATACCTATCGGGCTTCCTTCGATACATGCAGGAAACCCCATGATTGTTGGTCTTGCGTTCTCGCTGTCTTGCTGCTTCTTCTGGCTTACCTGTTTCTGTGATTTGTCTTTAATTTTCATTTTTATCCCTTTGTGATCTTTGTTCTTTCCTTCCTGTTTTGCTTCTTACTCTGGTCTTTCTGCCTCACCTTTGCTTTCATCCTTTCTTCTTCCTCTGGCCACAATTCCTCTGTTCCTGTGTCAACTGTTTTTTCTCCCTTTCTTTTGTCTATGGACTTTAAAATATATTATACTTTCTTCTTTGCTTGTTCACCTACTTTAAATCCACCTGTGGTCGATACTCAGACTCCCTCCGTTATTCTTTCCCACTATTGTTTGCCACCCGCCCATAAACTTGCTCTAATCCATGCATGCTCAGGCCCTCCCTGAGTGCCCATATGCAAATTAGTCTGCTAGCTGCACTCATGCTCTTTCCCTACCTGCCTACCAACTCACCCACTAACTTGTGCCAGTATGCTTGTTCCTTGCCAGCATATCAAAGTCCACACTAACTTGCTGGCTACCCACACACTTGATCCTGTCAGCCCACCAGTTAACGTAGCAGTTGCCCGCTCACCCAGTCGTTTGCTGATCTAACTTTGAACTCCACCCAAGTAATAAAAAAAAGCCTAATTTGTATCCCAGTGCCTCTGGTGGACTCTCCCGCCCACCACCACCATCTCACTGCTAGGATCTCCTGCCCCTATTAACTGTGCTTCACAAAGGCGGGAGGAGCACAGATAACTGAATATTTTACAAAGAAAGTGTGCTCCTGTAATCACTGGCTGTGCTCAGAGCATGGAGCACACCCTTAACGCTATCCATGTGGTGGAGGCAGGATTTAGAACATAAGTAATTAGCCACATGGGGCCACGACTCCCCAAACACTTCCAAGTCTCCGCTGTAGGAAAAACAAGAAAGTGATGGAAGGGGTCGAGAACCACATGCAGATATTTAAGCCAGTTTACAGCATCAGCAGTAGCTTAGCTGACCTCAGAGTATATCAGCAGTGTACAAACATGGAACAGCATCCGCATTGAGTAACTATGAGTGGTAGTATTCTATAAGCAGGGAATGTAGGGAAGCACAATGCTCTGAGAGCAGCTATAACCATGTGGGAGGTAGATTAAGCTGAGAAAGCATGATTGAGCAACATATCAAGGGTTCAGGAGGAGCCTGAATTAGGTGAAAACAATTAGACGTGTAGCATGGGAAGCAGCTTTGGTTTGAGTAGAACACAAGTACCAATTGCAACAGCAATATAAGTAACTGAAAGCAAGTAGCTTGAGCTCTAATGAGCAAAATGGTAGGAGCTTAGAAACCAAATCCCCCTAAAAAAACAAAACAAAACAGAACTAAGACACACAAATACAAAAAAAAACAGGGAAGTGACAAAAGGAAGTACACAGCCGGAGGCAAAATACAAACCAGAAGCAGAAGAATAAAACACAGAAGTCCAGCAGAAACAAGCAGCAAAGCGGGGGGTTGAAGGCCCCAGCCAGCTGCAGAGTACAGACAAAGCCTCCGGTTGGCAAAAAAAAAGTGCTTCAGAAGGAGGCTGAGGGGAAATGCTTATATAACTCAGGAAGTGGGAGTGGCTAGCTGCTTGTCCATTGAACCATAGGCGGAGCCTTCCAGTAGAATGTCTGGTGGTCCTGGGCTTCAAGAGCAAGGAAAGAAAGGCCTCAAACCAATGATGGCAACACACATAACTTGTAGATTAATAACTGTTTTTACCTACTTTAGTAAAAATGTGTAACTTGTTTCATAATGCACTAAATATTTTTCAGTTATTTGACTAGGAAAAACTATCAGCTCCCTTATTATTTGCTAGAAGAGGATTTCAGGAATTTGAATAAAGGCTCCTGTTTCATTAGAAATATCCCTACTTTGTTCCTGAGATGTTTTCCCCCACATAATTTGTAAACAAAATATTTCAATAATTGGAAATGACGTAATGGGGAAAAAAAAGGTTACAGATTCAAATGTAGGCCTGCTGTTTACTCATGCACTTTGCTGGTTATTGTTATTGTGCTAACCCATGATTGAGGCAGTAAAGTGCTGTGGTTTAAGGCACTGAGCTGCAAACCTGGAGACCTAGGTTTGAATCCCACAGCCCCCACTTGCATACTGTGACCTTGAGCAAATCAGGTAACTTCCTTGTGCTCCCAGGTTGCACCTGGAAACGAACTTCAGCTTGGTGTGCCTTTCCTGGTTAAACAATTTCCCCTTTTCTTTCCGTTATTACTTGGTTATTCTCTTCTGTGTTCCCCTCCCACCAGGTCATCACTAGAAATGAGCCTCCTAGACTCTGATTGTTTATTTTTTTTCTGTTACAATTTTTGGCCAGGAAAGACGCACTAAGCTGAGGCTTGTTTCCAGGTGCGTCCTGGGAGCGCAGGGAAGTTAAGTGACTTGCTTATGGTCACAAAGTATGCAAGTGGGGGCCGTGGGATTCAAATCCAGTTCTCCAGGTTTGCAGCTCAGTGCTCTTAACCACAACAGTACACTGCCTCCCCAACTCCTTGGTAAAGTATGTTTTAATTAAATAAATAAAATTCAATTCTTTTTTTCTTAAAAGTCTGTCCTGGCATTAAAGTCCCACCATCAGCTTTGGCCTCTGTTCTCCCCCATCAGAGCTTGCACACACTAGCACCAGATCACCCTTCAAAAATTACTTTACCACCACCAACCCCCCTAATAAATTTCCAGTGACTTCTGAGTAGTGGGCACCAAACTTCTCTGACACTAGTGTGCAGTGGGCTCACAAAGGCACTGGGTGGGTGGGTCACTGGGGCACAGGGATTCAGGCTGGCATCATCCTATCACGCAAGCCTTAATTTTTCCCCTGCATTTAGGCCCTCCCACCGCCCACTGACTAGATCACCCAAGTCCTGCCTCCCCAACTGAAGGGAGCGGCAGCATGCTATATGGACACCCATGATGCCCAGTCCAGCTTCTGAATCAGATATACGTGGAGAAGCTACTGCAATGGGGTGGGTGTCAACCCTCACCAAGAACCAGAGAACACTGCCTTCATAGCAGTCCCCTGACTCTTCCAGCCCAGGGATGGGAGTTGGCTTTGCGATGCAAACTTGGGTCTCTCACTTGGTGGTGTGACCCACTTTCCCCAGCACCACGAGGGTTGGGCTTAAAGCTGAATGGTTCACTTGTAGAAGAGACAGGTCACAAACACAATTTCTTTACCCTTGTGTCAGCATGGCTCAGTTGGTAGCACCTCTGCCTCTGGCCCAAAAGGTTGTGGGTTCTAGTCTCACACCAGGACGTGGGATCATATCCCCAAACACTGGCACTCCAGTGCAGTACAGGGGGATTCCTTATTTCTGGGGCGTGCTGTCATTTATAGGAGACGTTAAACCAGAGTCCCTTTTGACCATCTCTGGTGCCATCCAGGTGAGTGCTCAGGTGGAAGTAAAAGAACACATGGCACTTGAAAGAGACAGGGATTTTTCCCGGTGTCCTGGCCAGCATTCTCCTTTTCATAAAACCTGGTCATACAATGGTCCACAGCTGAAGAATGGCTGCCATGGCACAATTACAATCACTTCACTACCAGTCTCTCTCATTGCTTGTAAATGCATTCGTGGATACACTATGTACAAAATGCCCTATGTAAAAGCAAATTCTTATTTTTCTACTCACAGGAGCTGTTAGCCAGTAATTAGATCTATGTAGCCATTCCTGACTAGTTGTTACATGGGCTAATGGATGGTGATTAGGGCATTGTCTGTAACTTTATGTACTTATGACTCAGAACAGCATGCCCTCACGGCCCCACGAATCCCCACTTACTGTGTCCAGCAGAGTCTGTCAATCAGCTGCTTCATGGTCAGGTTGTCCCACTCTTCAGCGTGTGGTGCCTTCCATGGAGCATCAGCAGGAATCTAAACATGCATTACAGAGGGGCACACAGAGTTAGACTGGATGCACTCTCAGGCAAACCCACACTGAAAACAAAGGGAGGAGAGGTTTGCAGTTAACACTGTACTAGCCTTCCGGTACTAGTGCCTGGGTTCATATCTTTGCTACAGTGGAACACAAGAAATGCTAAACGGAAAACGATCTTAGATCTATCGTTTCATCTCCCCAACTATTGCAGTCAACATTATGTAAAAAAACATTGGAAACCTTTAGGACCCCTCCCTTCTTGAATGAATTTATGCACCCAATAATGCTATTCTCCATGAGAAACTGAACTACCTTAAAAGATTCAACATTCTCTGCGTGCACTGCTTCCACTGAGAGCTTGAGCAATATATTTACAACTCCTAGTGTGAAAAAATGCTCCCTCACAAGATCCCTAATTCTGTCCCCTGTAAGCGTAAGATATGCCCCCTTAGTTCCACGTTAATGGCATGTTATGCCCCTTTTAAAGCATGTGATTTGCCTTACTTACTGCCACTGCATTTACTGAGACAGTTCAGCTTCCCAATCAGTAAAGAACAAAAAGCATTTTATAGTACAGTACCTCCCACGTGACCTGCACCTCTCACGTGATGACTGCACTTCCCATATGACATCTGCATCTCCCACATGACATCTGCACCTCTCACCTGACTTCTGCACCTCCCATCTGACTTCTGCACCTCCTAACTTCTGCACCTCCCACCTGACTTCTGCACCACCCATCTGATATCTGCTGCTCCCATTTGACTTCGCATCTCCCACCCAACTTCTTCTGACCATCCACCTGACCTCTGCATCTCCCTCCTGACGTCTGCATCTCCTGTGTGACTTCTGCACCTCCTATGTGACTTCTGCACCTCCCATCTGATGTTTGCACCACTCAAGTGACTTCTACACTTCCCATGTGACATCTGCATCTCCCATGTGACTTCTGTACCTTCACCCCTGATGTCTGCTCTGCTCAAGTGACCTCTGCACCTCCCACGTGACTTCTGCACCTCCCATGTGACTTATGCACTGTTTTTCCTGCCTGACTTCTGTACCTCTTATGTGACTTCTGCACTTCTCACCTGACCTCCCACATACCTTCTGCACCTCCCATCTGACTTCTGCACTTCCCACCTAATGTCTGCACCTCCCATCTGACTTCTGCACCACCCACCTGACTTCTGCTCTTCCCACCTGACTTCTGCACCTCCCACTTAACTTCTGCACTGCTCACCAAACTTCAGCAAATCCCACCTTACTTCTGCACGTCTCACGTAATTTCTGTACCTCCCTGTGACCTCATCTTCCAAGTGACTTCTGCACTCCCAAGTGACTTTTGCACCTCCCGTGACCTCACCTTCCACGTGACTCCTGCACTCCCAAGTGATTTTTGCACCTCCCCCATGACATCTGCACCACCCACCTAATTTCTAAACTTTTCATGTGATATGCGCACCTCCCACTTGACTTCTGCAGCTCCCACTTGACTTGTGCACCTCCCACTTTACTGCTGCACCTCCCACCTGATGTCTGCACCTTCCATGTGACTTCACCTCCCACCTGACTTCTGCACTTCCCACCCAAAGCCTGCATCTCCCACCTGACGTCTGCATCTCCCGTGACTTCTGTATCTCCCAACTGACTTCTGCACCACCCATGTAACACATACACCTCTCGTGTGGCTTCTGCACCTCCCACCAAATGTCTGCATCACCCACCTGCCTTTTACACTTCCCATGTGAATTCTGTGCCTCCCGTGTGACTTCTGCACCTCTCAGTTTACTTCTGTGCCTCCCACCTGACATCTGCACCTCTCATGTAAAATCTGCACCTCCTATGTGATTTTTGCACCTCTCACCTAACTTCTGCATCTCCCACATGACTTCTGCATCTCTCACCTGACTTCTGCACATCCCACCTGACTGCTGCACCTCCAACCTGACTTCTATTCCTCCCAGTTCACCTTCACACACCCACATGATATCTGCACCTCCCGCCTCACTTATTTCCCTCCCACGTAGCTTCTGCACCTCTCAACTAATTTCTGCACTTCCCACCCGACTTCTGCAATTCCAACCTAATACCTGCACCTCCCACCTCACTTCTGCACTTCCCACATGACTTCACTTTCCAATTGACATTTGCACCTCCTACTTGACTTCTGCACCACTCACCTAATGTCTGCATTTTCCACATGACTGGTACACCTCCCACTTTACTTGAGTACCTCCCACCTGATTTCTGCACCTCTCGTGTGACTTCTGCACTTCAGATTTGAAGCCTGACCTCCCACCTGCCTTCTGCACCTCCCACCTAACTTCTGCACCTCCCACCTGATGTCTGCACCTTCCACGTGACTTCAGCACCTCCTACCTGACTTCTGCAACTCCCACCTGAAGCCTGCATCTCCCACCTGACTTCTACACCCCCTCATAACTTCTGTACCTCCCTCCTGACTTCTGCACCACTCATTTGACTTGTGCACCTCTCATGTGACTTCTGCACCTCCCACATGACTTCTTCACCTCCTATGTGACTTCTTCACCCCATGTGACTTCTGCTTCTCCCACTTAATGTCTGCACCTTTCACATGATGTGTGCACCTCCCACACTACTTCTGCACTTCCCACCTGATGCCTGACCTCCCACCTGCCTTCTGCACCTCCCACCTGACTTCTGCATCTTGCACATGACTTCTGCACCTCCCCACTAACTTCTGCACCTCCCACATGACTTCAGCACCACCCACTTAACTTCTACACCTCTGGCCTCACTTACTGCCCTCCCACCTAACTTCTGCACTTCTTAACTGACTTCTGCACTTCCAACCTGTTATCTGCACCTGCCACCTAACTTCACCGCATCCCACCTCACTTCTGCACTTCCCACATGACTTCTGCATCCCTCACCTGACTTCTGACCCCCCCAACTGATCTCTGGACTACCCACATGACTTCTGCATCTTTCACCTGGCTTCTGCACATCCCAACTGACTGCTGCACCTCCAACCTGACTTCTGTTTCTCCCACCTTACCTTCATCCCCCATGAATTCTGCACCTCCCACCTCATTTCCCTTCCATCTAACTTCTGCACCTCCCAACTGACTTTTGCACTTCCCATCCAACTTCTACACTTCCAACCTAATATATGCACTTGGCACCAAACTTTTGAACCTCCCACCTCACTTCTGCACTTACCACATGATCTCTGCACCTCCCCTGTGACTTCACTTTCCAGTTGACATTTGCACCTCCCACTTGACTTCTGCATCACTCACCTAATGTCTGCACTTTCCACATGACTGGTGCACCTCCCATTTTACTTGAGCACCTCCCACTTGATTTCTGAACCCCTCATGTGACTTCTGCACCTCTCATGTGACTTTTGCACTTCCCATTTGGTGCCTGACCTCCCACCTGCCTTCTGCACCTCCCACCTGATGTCTGCACCTTTCACGTGACTTCAGCACCTCCTACCTGACTTCAGCACCTCCCACCTGAAGCCTGCATCTTCCACCTGACTTCTGCACCCCCCGACTTCTGTACCTCTCTCCTGACTTCTGCACCACTCATGTGACTTGTGCACATCTCATGTGACTTCTGTATCTCCCACCTGACCTCTACACTTCCCATGTGAATTCTGCACTTTCCACATAACGTCTGCACCTCCCACATATCTTCACCTCCTATGTAACTTCTTCACCCCATGTGACTTCCGCACCTCCCCTATGACTTCACTTTCCAATTGACTTTTGCACCTCCCGCTTGACTTCTGCACCATTCACCTAATGTCTTAATTTTCCATGTGATTGGTGCACCTCCCATTTGACTTCTGCACATCCCATTTTACTTGAGCACCTCCCACCTGACTTCTCCACCTCTCATGTAACTTCTGCATTTCCCACCTGATGCCTGACCTCCCACTTACCTTCTGCACCTCCCACGTGACCTTTGCACCACCCACATGATGCCTGCAATTCCCATCTGGCTTCTGCATCTCTCATGTGACTTCACATCCCATGTGACTTCTGCACCTTTCAAGTGACTTTTGCACCTCTTTCTTGACTTCTGCACCACCCACCTAATGTCTGCACTTTCCATGTGACTTGTGCACCTCCCACTTGACTTTTACATCTCCCATGTGACCTGTGTACCTCCCACCTGGTGTATGCACCTCTCATGTTACTTCTGCACCACCCATCTGATGTCTGACTTCCAACCCGACTTCTGCACCTCACATGTGGTGTCTGTATCCCTCGACCTGATTTCTGCACAGCCCACTTAACTTCTGCACCTCCTATGTGACTGTAATTCCTCCCATCTGACTTATGCACCTCCCACATGACTTGTGCACTTCCCACCTGACTTCTGCATGTCCCACATGACTGTAATTCCTCCAATCTGACTTCTGCACCACCCACCTGATGTCTGCATCTCCAACCTGACTTATGGCTCTCCCACCTCACTTCTGCACTACCCGTGTGACTTCTGCACCTCCCATGTGACTTCTGCACCTCTCACCTGACTTCTGCACCTCCCATCTGATGTCTGAACCTCCCACCTGCCTTTTACACCTCTCATGTGAATTCTGCACCTTCCATGTGACTTCTGCACCTCCCAGTTTACTTCTGTACCTCTCATGTAACTTCTGCACCTCTCATGTAACTTCTGCACCTCTCATGTGACTTTTGTACCTCTCACCTAGTGTCTGCATCTCCCACATGACTTCTGCACCTCTCACTTGACTTCTGACCTCCCATCTGATTTCTGGACCATCCACACGACTTCTACACCTTTCACCTGACTTCTGCACATCATACCTGACTGTTGCACCCCCAACCTGACTTCTATTCCTCCCACCTCACCTTCACACTTCCCGCATGACTTTTGCTCCTCCCACCTGATGTATACACCTCCCACCTGACTTTTTCACCTCCTAGGTGATGCCTACACATCCCATGTGACTTCTGCTCCTCTCACCTGATGTCTGTATCACCCACATGACTTATGTACCTCCCACCTGACTTCTGCACCTCTCGCCTCACTTCTGTACCTCCTATATGACTTCTTTTTTTTTTTTAAACTTACTTTTTATTGAAGTTAAATCACAAAAATCATGGAACAGATTTATAGCACAATTGTACATTTGCTAACTTAACAGTTTGCATTGAGTTATAGAAGGGAAGTATAATGATAGCTGATTTTTCTGTTCTTTCAGGAGAGGAGAGGAGTATAGGTACAAGTCCAGATCGTGCCCTGAAAAGATGAAACCTTAATACTGCTCATCCTTCAACCTTCTGAAGTCCAAATATCTCTGCACAAGCTGTCTTTTATAAGAAATTTTGATAGTTAACAAATCTATCATTGCTAGAACATATAAACAGTCCCAAATATTTTAAAATCATAAATGATTAAGTAATAAAGGAAAAATAGAATTGCGTAACATTCTCAATCTCAGATTTCTAATAGACCTACCAGTTGTATTGCCATAGTTTAATAAAGATTAATACCACTTCAACCTTCTTGTGAGTGTGTCATTATTAATCAAATACTTAAGTAATCCATGTACAGTGGGCTATTGTTACTGTTGTTTTATTATTGAGGATTGAGGGAGGTTCTTAGGTTGTCCTGGCTGCCCAGTTCAGTAGAATAAGTGTGCCATGGACACCAAATCTCCAGGAATTTGTCCGACCGTAGTCTGAGACTTGCCGTAATCCTATCCATACTCTCAAGCTGGTTTACATTCTGCCTCCACTGTTGAAGAGTGGGGGGGGGGGATCCCTAGACATCCAGTTTTGAGTTATAGATTTTAAAGCTGCCAGCCTCAGGATGTGGTAGAGTTTTGTCCCCAGTCTGGATTTAAAACTGGTGTAGGTTTCGGGTATCCCCAAAACCAACTGTGTAAAGGAGTTGGGGATTTCGGCCTCCAGGATGCCCTGCAGCTGGCCATGCATCTGGTCCCAAAAGTGTCTCAGACTCGGGCAGTCCTGGAAGATGTGGGCATGCGTACCGATCTGGCCACAGCCTCTCCAACACAGGTCGGTATGCATGGAATTAAAGTATTTCATTAGGGTAGGAGTTCTAAAATATCTAGTTAGACCTTCCATAGAAATTCTCCCCAGGAGGAGGAGGTCACTCTCCATCCCATCTTGAGCAGGTTTGCCCCCTTCCCCTCGGAGACTGGACAAGTCAGTTCCTGATTCCACTTGAAACGGAGTCTATTGGTGGGAGGGGGCGCTGTGGTGATCAAGAGTTGGTAGGTTTGTGAAAGGGGCCTCATCCTCTCATGCAGGATGACCCAGGCATACAGCATAGCTTCCAGGTCGGTTTGGGGTCTTATTAACTGTTGGAAATTCTCCGGCTGCATTAGAAAATGGTGTACTTATAAAAAAACGAAAATGATCCTCTCTCCTCAGATTGCATTTGTCTTGTAGGGTATTAAAGGGGACACAGGTTCCACTGCTTATCAAATGTGTAAATCTAGTAAGTCCCTGAGTCTCCCAGTATCTGAACCCCATACGTAATCTTGGAGGGTGGAAGGCATCATGGTGTCTTACTAATGAAAGCGGGCCTAGTTGATTAGGAGAGCATGATGCTGCACATAATTGAAGCAGGGTGTGAACTGTATGCCTAGTCTAGTGGTTTGCAATTTCCCTTAGTTGCTTGGGGGTGATATGGGCAGTGGCTAAAGTGCAAAGTTTCTGTGTCGGGAGTTGTTGCTGTTCCATATGTATCCATCCTGCCTCTTCTCTTTGTTTTAGCCAGATGAATAGCCAGGGAGTTTACCCCACAAGGTAATACTTAAAAAAATCTGGCAGGCCCAAACCCCCATGGTTGTTTTGGGGCATATAGTAGGGATCTTGATATCCTGGACTTTTCCCCCGCCACACATATTTAAATAGAGTGGAATTAAGTTTCTTCCAGTATTGGTGGGGAATGGAAATCAGTATGGTTTGAAAAAGGAACAGCAATCTGGGCAGTATGTTCATTGTAATAGATTGCACTCTACCATGTAGGGTCATGGGGAACATTCGCCAACGGGCCACATCTTGTTTTATGTTCTGGAGGAGTTTTTGATAATTGTCAGCGAAGAGTTAGGAGGTGTCCCTTGCTATTTGTATTCCCAGGTAATGGAAGCTGTTGTGGGAGGCCCAGGAAAAAGGAAATTGTTTACGGAAGTCGGCTGTGGGGGAGCCGCTCAAGATCATGGCTTCCAATTTCGAGAGGCTAATCTTGTAACCTGCAATTTGATAGAAAGTTTTTATGGTCTCCAAAAGGGGTTGCAATGAATTTTCAAGGTCTCCCAAAAACAACAACGTGTCGTCCACATAGAGAGCTATCTTGTGCTCCTGTTTTCCCACCATGACACCTCGTATACCTGGATGCTCGCGACCCTTCACTGCTAAGGGTTCCAGGGAAAGGGCAAAGAGGAGTAGGGAGAGGGGGCATCCTTGTCTGGTGCCTTGGCTTAGTTGAAATCTGTTAGATTGATGACCATTAACCTTTATGGTAGCTTCGGGCTGTGCGTAGAGTGCTTCTATTGTTTTTATAAATTTATCTCCTAAGTTAAATTTGGCTAAGACTCGTAATGAAAAGCACCAATCCTCTATCAAATGCTTGTTTAGCATCTACGCTGAGGGCTAGTTGGAATTTTTGTCGTCCTCTCTGGGCCGAACGTTTGTTGAGAAATCTTCTTATATTATCTTGTAGCAATATACCCTTGATAAACCCTGTTTGTTTGTGGTGAACTAGCTCCTGAATTATTGATTGTAATCTGTTGACCAAAATTCCTGTGAACAATTTTAAATTGGTATTTAGTAATGAGATAGGGTGGTAGGAACTGCATTCGAGTGGGTCTTTTCCTGGCTTGGGGATAATGGTGATTTGGGTAAATGCCAAGAGGGGGGCACTGGGTTGCCATGTTGCATAATAGCATTAAAGGCCTCCAGAAGAGAGGGGTGCAAGCTACTTCTGGAAGACCTTGTATATTTCTGCGGGGTAGCCATCCGGCCCGGGTGCTTTGGAGCTCTTTAGTTGTTTTATTTGACTGTTTAGTTCTTGTGAGGTTATGGGTTTTCCTAATATGTTTGCCTGTGCTGTAGAAAGGGCCAAGATCGAAACCATGGCTAGGTAAGTCTGGACTGCTTCCTCGTGATTAGGGTTCCTCTCTGACGAGTATAGTTGTTTGGAAAAAACTGTGAACTGCTGTGAGATGTCTGTTGGGGACGTGAGGATCTCGTTAGTGTTAGGGCGCTTAATTTTAACCCGCATCTGTTGCCTATTTCTTTCCTCAGCTGGGCTGCCAGAAGTCTGCCAGCATGGTTTGCTTGCTCATAAAATCTTTGCTTTGCATACCTTAGCATGTCTTCAACTTTAAAGTTCAATAATTGAGTGAGGTCCTTCCTTGCTCGTAATAGTAATTGCTTAGTAGCATCTGATAGGTTAGCTTTATGCTGATGTTGAAGTTCTAGTATTTCTGCTTCTAATTTTCTCTGTTTCTCTAGTCTTTCCTTCTTGTCCTTAACCGCATAGGATATCAGTTTTCCCCTTAGGCATGCTTTTTGGGTGTCCCAGTAAATAGGGGGTTGCACGTCTTCTGGAGGGTTTAGTTGTTGATAGGCTTTGATTTCTTCCTTAATTAGTGATTTGCAGCTCTCCTGATTGAGCAAGCTCAGGTTCAGGTGCCATGAAGTGTTCTTAGCCACTTGATTGAAGACCACTTTTAATGTGACCGGGGCATGGTCTGATATGCCTATACTGCCTATTTGGGCAGATACTGCTGTCCCTGCCCAGCTTGTGGGAATTAGGAAGTAGTCCAATCTTGAATAGAGGTCATGCCTGGGGGAGTAAAATGAGTAGTCTCAGGTTGTAGGGTTAAGGTGCCTCCAGACATCAAGCAATCTGTATTCATATATTAGTCGTGAGAGAGTTATGGAGGCATGGGATTTCTTACTCGGATGGTTCCCTGATTTGTCTAAGTGAGGGGACAAGGTAGTATTGTAATCTCCCCCTACCAACAGTAAGCTGGAGGAGTTCACTACTGCTTCTGAAATGGTCTTAGTCAGGAAAGGGATTCTTAAATTTTCCTCATTGGGAGCATAGAGATTCAGGAATGTACATTTTCTAGCCCCCACCTCCCCACGCAGCAAGACATATCTCCTGTCTGGATCAAGCTGAACCTCATGCACTTGCAACGGTAAATTTTACCGTATCATAATGGCTACCCCCCACTTGCAAGTGTTACGTTGGCAGTGGGCCGCATACACCACCGCTTCAATTTTGCATGTTCGGTCAGGCTTAAGTGAGTTTCGTGTAATAGAGCCACATCCTCCCCCAATCACCTCAATTCCTGCAGCACCTGTGTTTATTTCACCTGATCATGTAACCCCTTTACATTGTATAAGATGATATTAAGTGTAGTCAAAATAGTTTTTGTTATGCAGTTTGTTCAGGCTGATCCTCAGTTGAGGCACACATGTCGTAGGCGAAAGGTCATGGCAATCTGATTCACAGAAACAAAATAAACCATTAACCATTAGAACAATCAGTAACCACAACATTAAGCCCCTCACAGCTGTGGTTTTCTGACGAACCCGACCTGCCAGACTGCCATCCGCAGTCCAGATCTGAAGCCACCAGCCCCTCACAGAAGCTCAGGTAGTCTGAGAGCCACAGCCGTGGTTCTCTGAGGAACCCAACCTGCCAGACTGCCATCCGCTGTCCAGGTCTGAAGCCACCAGCCCCTCACAGAAGCTCAGGTACGGACTCACCCTCGGGGACTGATTACCTGCAGGAAGGGAGCCCTAGCTGCCTAATTTTCCTTTTTTACATGGGGACAGTTGTTTCTGGGTTTAAATCCGGCGTCTGTTACTGCTGTGATCCATTGGCTGCAGTTAGCCCCAGGAGCACTCCGATTGGCTCCATATAGCTCTGCACTGTTAATGCTTGAATTATATTTTACTGGATTTTTATTTCTGTTAATACTGTTTTGCTAGCACTTTAGAGTTCAAGTTTGCTGATTTAATCTAAGTGCCTGTAGAGTGTTCCCACACAAGAACCAGTATCGATCTCAGCTCAGTTCTTGAACTCCCCCCCCTTCACCTTTTTTACTCTGGTATTGTGTTTTAAATAGCCCTGTGCTTGCTCTCTCAGACCTTCTGGCACCTTGCCTAATATTTTGGGTCTACAGCACTCACCCTGTTTAAGCCATTTTGCATTTCGTTTTAGCTCCACGAGCAGCCCCACCCCCCTGCCTCTCTTACTTAATTTCCCTCTGTCCTTCTCTTTTCAGGTAGTCTGAGAGCCACAGCCATGGTTCTCTGACAAACCCGCCCTGCTAGACTGCCATCTGTAGTCCAGGTCTGAAGCCACCAGCAGCCCCTCACAAAGCTCAGATACGGACTCGCCCTCGGGGACTGATTACCTCCAGGAAGGGAGCCCTAGCTGCCTGATTTTCCTTTTTTACATGAGGACAGTAGTTTCCGGGTTTAAATCCGGTGTCTGTTACTGCTGTGACCCATTGGCTGCTGTTAGCCCCAGGAGCACTCCGACTGGCTCAATATAGCTCTTGTCTGACTTTTCTCTCCTCTCTACCTACCACTGCCTTTATTTCTTTCTCACAATGTACTCTAGGACTATTTATCCTCTCCTGCCACTTTTAGGAGCTATGTGTTTTCTAGCAGCATTAACAGGTCCATCTGATCATCTTTCTTCTCGCCTTTTTTGCTCTCCTGATAACTTCTGCTACTCCAACTTGTTCTCTGACCCCACCCCTAAACCTACACCTATGTTGTGGCCCAATAATAAACTCCTTGGGGTTTTACTTAGGAATATCTTGCAAAGGTACACTATTCCTCGGTTTGTGTCTCTCATGCTGTTGTAATTACCTCCTTCTGGATAATTAGCCTATCCCTTACCCTTGCTGGGGATGTTGAGACCAATCCTGGACCCATTATCGCTAATTCCCTCTCCTAGTCTCCCTCCTCCAATTGTTTGCCTCAATCACCCAGCTTCACCTTTGCCCACCTTAACATTAGGAGCCTTTCTGCTAATCTCCCCGAGCTCGAGGCTTGGGTTACTTCTAATAATCCTGACGTTCTTGCCCTGGCTGAAACCCTCTATTGCTGACTCCCTCTGCTCAATGCCAGGATATAATATGCTTCGGGTTGATCACTCTTATGCCAAAAGAGGGGGTGGCCTGGCACTATACTTCAAGTCTCACCTCAATGTATCTTTCAAACAAGGTCCCCCTCTGGAAAATTGTGAGGTGCTTCATGTACTTCTATTACTTGGGGGAGTTAAACAAATCCACATATTCTGTGTTTACATCCCTCCTAGAAACTCTAGGCTGAGTCTGGAAGAATTTATTGAAGTTGTGCCCTCTGTGTCTGGGAAAAATGAAGTAATATGCTCAGGAGATTTTAATCAGGACTGGGCAGGGCCCAGTTCCTCTCTCTTATCCACTGTTACTAGCAAGGCAAACCTTACTCAGCTTATCCGAACCCCACCAGAACCTCCTGTTGTGGATCCACTACCACCCTCATAGATTGGATCCTGACAAACAGGAAGGAGAATTTCCCCTCCGCAGGAGTTCTACCTGACTCCATAAGTGATCACTGCCCAGTGTACTGCACCTGGCCCCCCCCCCCAACTGCCTAAAGTCTTATCTTTCTCTAACATCTCTAAACTAAACCCTGCTGCATTTCTGCACAATCTAAACATGGTTGACTGGTCCCCCTCTACATAACCAATGACATAAACATAGCGGCTGAATACTTCAACAATACCCTACTCTCCCTCCAGCACCTTCATTTTCTGGTCACCACATATAGAGTAAAAGGTAAAGTCACCAAATGGCTTAAGCGCCCCCTACTTCAGCTGCAAAAATGTAGGGATAAACTCTGGTCAGTATGGAAGTCCTCTTCCCTTCAACCTGACTTTGAGGCCTACAGGTCCTTATGTAATACCTGTAAAAGGGAGATTCGCTCAGCCAAGAGCATATACTACCGGCACCTTCTCAGTTCTTCTGCCTCTAACCCTTAAAGGTGCTGGTCGCAAATTAAGAAAATCCTGGGGAGCAACAAGCCTATGACTCCAAGTGATATGCTGATAAATGATACGACACTGCAATAACCCCCTTACCATAGCAATTGCCTTTACTCCCTGTTTTCCACACTTCCCATCCCCTTCCCTCCATCTAGCATTACTCCCCTGGTATCCCCATCCCAGTCAGCTGCTGCTGCCCTGGCCTTTGACCTGTCATCAGTCACTTTTCTACAAGTACTTAAGCTACTAAAGTCCATCCCTGCTAATGGTAGTGCGAGCCCTGATGGTATCCATTAAGGCAGTTTGCCTCTTGTCTTGCTGTACTTGTAACCAGACTTTTCAACTTCTCCATCAGCGCTGCCTCCGTGCCTCTGGTCTGGAAAGTTGCCAGAACTATACCCATTTTTAACAAAGGGGACACCAGGATCATGTCGAACTACATGCCCATTTCCCTCCTGCCCACACTCAGCAAGCTGCTTGAGAAATCGTTTATTGGCAGGTCACTGCACACCTTCTCAACTTCAACCTACAGTCCCCAGCACTACATGGCTTTAGGGATGGGCAAAGCACAACTACCACCCTTACTCAGTTTACCAGCGATGTTAAAAATGACATGGACAAGGGATTACTTACTGGGACGGTGTTCATCGATCTCTCCAAAGCGTTTGACATGGTTCATCACCCATTACTATTGGCCAAGCTGAACTCACTCAGTGTCTCTGATTCTACCCTTTCCTGGTTTGGCAGCTACCTAGAAAATCGGTCTCAGGCTGTCTCTTTCTACAAGTCTCTCTCCTCCCCCATCCCAATCACCTGTGGCATTCTGCAGGGATCAATCCTTGGTCCCCTACTTTTCTCCCTCTTCGTTAATGATATCCCTACTCCCTCTTCTCATTGCAATATTATCATGTATGCAGATGACCTGGTGCTTTACTTGGCTTCCAAGTCCATTGTCGACATCAATTTACGTCTCACCCCCACTTTTCAGATCCTCCAATCCTGGTTCTCATCCAACTACCAAGTCCTAAATATATCTAAAACCCAAGCCATGCTCTTTGGGTCCGCTAGAAAGGTGCCCACCGAGTCCCCCAAGCTCCTGGTGCACTGCTGCAATGGGACTGCTGTCTCCAACACTTCATCCTTCAAGTATCTTGGGGTAACGCTTGACCCGATACTTGACTAATCTGTGCATGTCAACGAGATGTGTCGCTCAGTTAATGCCAAGAGGTAGTGCGGCCTACAGTGCGTCACTCCTCACTCAGACTGCTAGATCTCAATTCACGAGAGGTGCTTTACTCTCACAACTGCTATATGCCCTGCCAGTGCTCTCTAATGCCAACATGGGTGTTCTTTGCAAATGGGACACATCTTACAACAATATCGGTAGATTTACCCTATCAGCTCCCCGCCTAACCCATCACTGTCTTCTCTATTCTCTTTAAAATGGCTGTCGCCTGATGCCCTTCATTCCTACCCCCTAGGATGTTTTGTTGACTCCTTAACCAGATCTCCTCGTCCCTCCTCTCTGGGTGACATGCTCACCCCTGTCTCTCACTCTCGCACCCTTAGATCCTCTACCTCCCTATTGCTATCTGTGCAGCCATGCTCCACGGAAATAGGAGAACAAGCCTTCTCCTACTTTGCACCTAGGTTTTGGAACTCACTCCCTGTCCATGTCAGGAATGCCTCATCTCGCCTTACATTTAAGCATGCCCTATTTTCCCACCTCTTTGCTCTTGATAATTGTGATTGCACTTAATTTCTGCTCTGTCTCTCTACTTAGACTCTGTCTCTCTACTTTGACTATAAGCTTGTGACCTGCCTATTCTTTGGGATATGCCTTTTGTAATAGTGTCTCTGTTTGCTTCTCCCACTCCTGGTCCTAATGTCTTGTCTACCTTACTTTCATGTGTAACCTCCCTATAAATGGGGGTTCCTAAAAGCTTCCCCGGAGCTTGGGTGAATGCTCCGCACCTGATTGGGGTTCGGCGTCAAAGCCGTTTAAATGTGTCACCAGTGAGCGCTTTTGAAGCCTCCGTTGTGCTGTCTCTTTAAGGGCTGCCTGTTGCAGCCGTAAGCAACTGAATGGAGGGGCTGTGTGGTTGTATGCCCCGAGTCCCCCTGGGACACCTAAAAATTAGCTCCCTTCTGCCATCGCTAGTGGTGCAGAGGGAGCTCTACTGGGAGATGTGATTGTTTGCTGGAAATAACGTGAAATAATAATGATAATGTATTTGTTCTAACCTGCCTTCTTTTGCAGTAAAGACTGTTTTGATTGTCTCCTCCATTTTGGTCCAGAACTGCTGAATTGGACCAGTCAGTACCTCGGGACCCTACAGAGTCGGCTGACCAATGGGGAAACTGCTTGCCCTTTGAGAAAGGCATTATGGGCTATGGCGCTTTGTCGCACCACTGAGAGCAGGAGGAAATGACTGGCATGTTCAGCCAGCCAATGGAAACGGGTAGCGCCCGATCTGTAAGGAGTGCTCAATGCTGCCAAGGGTAGATGCGTTGTGGCTGAGGAGAGAAAAGGAGTTGTGTGTTCCTGCACTGTGTGAGTGTTCGTGCGGGAAGCGCATGAAGGCCTGAGGCGGCCGTTTTTGCCCTTTCGAGCAAGTCGGATTGAATCCGCCGGCATGCGGTCGGAGGAGGCCGGTGCCAGCCCAGCTACCTACCAGGCTCAACCTGAGAGGACTGGAGAAAATTGCTTAATCGCGCTCGGTCCACCCGTGATGTTGAAGCTGCCGTTTGCTGCCCGAGTTCTTCTGCAAGTTTGTGAAGGCCTGAAAGCAGCTGCCTGGTATGGTACCCCTCTGTTGTTTGCCATATAAATGTGTGAGAAGGCTGGTGAAATTCAGGCTCAGCCCTGGCAGCGTTGAAGAAATCGTTATTTGCTGGAGTTGTGAGTACTGAGTCAGGGTAGCTCCCTGCAGAGTGTGCCAACAGTGGTTTCCAGTTGTATTGTTATACCGCTGACTGCCTAATTAAACCTTCTTCCCAGACCGACCTGCTTAGGATTGTGACAGTTATCTGTGTTAAAGGCCCCAACCAGCTGCCACGTTTGGACTAGCCGTTAGGGCTTGGGTACCCAGGGACAGCAAATCTTAGAGTTAGGCCTGTGCACAGAGCCCTAGGTAGATAATTATAGTGATAAGCCAATTGACCTGATTTCCCCTTCCTTGTTATCCGCCCTTCTAATAAATCAGATTGTTGTGTTGCAACTGCCCTGGCTGGTCTGTGCATCCCTGGTGAACTGCTGCATAGTGACTGTGATTTAACTATACCTTACTTTACAGGGGTCCCTGGAGTGAGCTGGAGATACTGCCGGGTAAGTGTACTGGTGAAAAGAATTGTTGGTAACCAGTGCGAGCCACTAGTGGGACAAGAGGGGTTGCAGTAACAGAGGGCTGTGACCAAGGCAGTCTTGACCTGCATTAACCCGACCTCTGGGTGGAGCACCCGTCCAACGGATCTGGGCCCTCACCCTGTCTCAGTGGAGGCAGGCGGGGTAGTAGCCCATGGTTAGCACCCCCTTGGGGTTACAAATTGAGGCACTGCTGGGATTAAGCGTCCCCTAGTGGCCTAGTGAGGAAGTACATAAGAAATGGAAAAGGTGGAAGGGATATGCTGGGAAAAATTAGCTGGGGACCATTAAGACCATGGTACACAGACTGATGAGGTGGGGTGAAGCCGAAGAGCTAGACTCCCAGAAGATTGTGTTACGGTTAGATGTGCCTTTGGGAACCCCAACTGCTGACATCATTTCTGAAGCAGAGCGAGTAAAATGTTTGGGCAAAGTGGAGGTAAGAGCGTATGGCTGATTTGCTTGACCAGACATTGCAGGTGTTACTTCTATGCAGTGTGGCCATCGACCCCGAAAAGGTACCTCCTGTGATTTATTCGGAGGGTGCTTCACAGGGATGGAGGCTAATTCATATTCGAAGTGGGTCAGTCACTCCTGGGGGGTCTCCTTAAATGAACAGTTTTAAAGACAAACTGCTTAAATTGTTGGCCATGGAGGGAGAACTACCAGGAGCTGCTACAAGCCTTAGATCTATCCAGTGATGCTACCCTCAGGGCTCCCTGGCATCTCCCCTTGCCTGCCCAAGAGTTCTGTGCTGGCTTCCTGCCCTAGTGATCCACACCTATACAGCTCGATTCCCACCGTATTAAAGCTTTTCTGGTACGGTGCCAGTGCCTCCTGGGAGGATGACCTGAGGCGTGATGGACTATGCCACCCCTTTAGTCCAGGAATGGCAATGCTCTGAGGGGAGAAAGGAAGAGGCTGATGGAGAGCTTACGTGGGTCCTGCTTTAGAAGCCAGTAGGTTTTTCGGCCACCCGTCCGAAGCCACCGCTGCAGAGTATCTCTCTGCTTTAGAAGGGGTTTTTGGGAGTACCTGTAGACTGGTGAAAACTTATTACGAAATTCAGGTCCAGCTAAACAGTGGAGAAATGAGAAACTGTCCGCTTTTGTCACTAGAGTGGGAGCGGGCCTGGCAGAAGGCCATAGAAAAGGGGGAATCACTTCACAGCCCTGAATCAGGTCCGTTAGAACATGTTTTAAAATCCGCCAGATTTTCTAGTGTAATGCTGCTGAAACTTTGTTACATGATCGGGCGGGCCACCCGCCTGAATATTGTCAATTAATGAGGGAAATTAGAGAGGTGGAGACTGATGAAGAAGGGAACCATGTGTGGGGCGGTAAACCCGAGTGGGACCCCTGATCCTAACCCCCGACGGAGACCGCCTGTCCGGAGGGTCTGAGGGATCCCAGATTTTCCAGGTACTGTGGGAATGCGAGTTAGTTCTCCGACCCCCACGTGAGAGTGAGTTGAGGGCCGAGGTCAGGAATTTACAGGGAATGGGGTGAGGGATTTGAAGCAACCACTATGTACCTGTCAGGTCTGGGGCCCCTGAGTCATGTAGAAACCCAAACCCCAGCCAAAGAGAGCCCTCTCACCCCCTCTCAGAGCCCCCCACAGATAAGGTGCCCACCCCCAAATAGTGACCCCCGGGACCCCAAGTTCTGTTATCACTGTGGGGAAGATGGGCATTTCCAACCCGAGTGCCAGAGGCCGGAGAATTTAAGGAAAGTCAACAACAGACTGATCGCCCGACATTGCCAGGCCCAGTCTCAGGCCCCCAGGAAAAGTTCTGTGACTCAGGCCCATGCCCAGCCGACTATCAATGCTGTGGCCCCGACTGGTCTGATGTGGTCGGACCTCAATGGAGACCCCAGTGCGGGTAATGAATTCCACCCGAGCTGTATTAAACAGTGGCTCTCGGGTAACCATCATGTTTCAGGACTGGTACCAGGCACACTTACCTGAGGTCCCCCTGCAACCTTTGAATGGTCTACATGTGTGGGGGTTGAGCGACAAGGCCTATCCGTATTTGGGATACATCTGAGTCTGGTTATTTTTCTCTGCAACTGTGGCTGGAATGGATGAGCAGGTGGAAACCCTAGTTTTAGTTTGCCCACCCACTGGACTGTATGATGGGGTGCCTTTGTTGATTGGGATGAATGCGCATATGTTCGGACGATTGGCCCAGTTGTGTTCAGAAAAACAAGAATTCCAGACCGGGCAAGCTTTAAGCATACCTGCTGTGATTCAAAAGGCAAGTGCCACTCAGAAGAAGGTTAGTCCAGAGGAACCTGAAGGCCCAGTGGGTGTGGTGTGGAGAAAGGATCCGGCCCCGGTGATACTTGCCCCGAATGCCCAATGTGTCCTGCATGGAGAAGTATGACTAAAGAAGGATGTTAAGACTAAGTTGTTGATGTTGGATGCGCCTGTGGAGGGAAGATTACCTGAGGGACTGTTGGTCAGACCCAGCATCTTGCCGGCTAGAGCTCATGCTTATGTTAAGAGGGTGATGGTTCAAGTGCATAATGTGTCCGACAGAGAGATTCAAATAAGAAGAGGGTGCACCTTGGCAAGTGTACATTGTGCCGATACTGCAGTACTACCAAACAGCAAGGGTTCCAGGACAGATGATAGAGTTACTCCTGATTTGTTTGATTTCGGTGACTCCCTGCTGCCCGCTGGATGGAAACAAAGGGTCAGTGAGGGGCTTGCCAAGAGAGACCAGGTTTTCTCCCTGAAAGAGTGGGATGTGGGATGTGTATAGGGGGCTGAGCATCCCATTCAGCTACATGATGAAAGGCCTTTCCAAGAGAGATCCTGGCGCCTGTCCCCTGCTGATATAGATGATGTGAGGCGGCACCTGCAAGAGATGTTGGCCGCTGGTGTAATACAAGAGTCCAGGAGCCCCTATGCCGCCCCCATAGTAGCAGTAAGGAAAAAGAATGGGGCAGTTTGGATGTGTGTAGACTATCGCACTTTGACTCAGCGGACCATTCCGGACCAGCATACCATGCCACGCATACAGGATGCATTGGATTGTTTAAATGGTAGTAAGTGGTTCTCTGTGTTGGATCTTCGCAGTGGATACTACCAGATCCCGATGGCTCCAGACGACCGGAAGAAGACTGCATTCATTTGCCCTCTAGGCTTCTATGAGTTTGTTCGGATGCCTCAAGGGATTTCGGGTGCCCCAGCCACTTTTCAGCGCCTGATGGAACGGGTTGTGGGGTACATGAATCTACTCGAGTGTCTGGTCTATTTAGATGACATCATAGTGTTTGGCCGATCGTTGGAAGAACACGAGCAACGGTTATTCAAGGTCTTAGATCGGTTGGAGGATTTCGGCCCCAAGCTGTCTATCGGCTGCGTCAATTCTTCCAGACTTCTGTAAATAGTAGGCCACATAGTGTCCACTGATGGCATAGAGACTGACCCTAGCAAAGTGGAGGCTTTTGACTACTTGGCCTCAGCCCAGGAATTTGAAGGAGCTGCAACAATTCCTGGGGTTTTGTGGGTATTATAGGCGGTTTGTTAAGGACTATTCTCGAGTGATTCGCCCCCTCCTCAACCTCACTCAGGGGCATCCACCTACGCACAAAAAGTATAAGAAGGTTGTGCGCCCTGAGACAGAAAAGAAGTATTTCCGGCCGAGTGATGTGTTTGGGGATCGTTGGACTGCTGAGTGTGAGGAAGCCTTCTATGGCATTATATATCAACTTACCCATGCCCCAGTGTTGGCCTATGCTGACCCAGCCAAGCCATACACTCTTCATACTGCACGCCCAGTCTACAAGTGATTGGGGCCTGTGTTATATCAGAGCACTCTGAATGGTCTGAGACCTGTAGCGCTTGCCAGCAGAAGCCTGACTCCTTCAGTAAAAAAATTATCCAGTGTACAAACTAGAGCTCCTGGCTCTGAAGTGGGCCATTGTTGATCAGTTTCATGACTATTTGTATGGTGCCAAGATATTGGTAAAGACTGATAACAATCCTCTGACTTATGTACAGACCTCTGCCAAGTTGAATGCCACTGGCCATAGGTGGCTCTCTGCCTTGGCCACCTACGACTATGCTGTTGAGTACCGGGCAGGCCTGAACCATATAGATGCGGATGCTCTCTCTCGGAGGCCCATGCCACAAACTAATTGGGTCAGGTTGTCAGAACCTGACATAAGAGCCCTCTGCCAGAAATTTGACAAAGAGGAACAGGTGTCTCCTGACACGGTGGACTGTATGGTGGATTGTTTGGGGCCATCCGAAAACTGCATACCAGCTGCCTACTGTCATTTCTCTGCATTAGACACTAGCTCACTGCCCCAGTTCAACAATGATAGTCTTCAACAGGCTCAATCCTATGATCCTATGATAAAAACGGCTGTGGAGGCTTTGCAGGCCAGGAGGGATGTGTCCAAGTTACGTTCCACTGATCCGAGGACTGCCCTGTTGTATAAAGAAGGGCCCAAATTGAAGCTGATTAACCAACTACTATATAGAGAGACTGTGACTAAGGAGGGCGGGGTAGACAAACAACAACTGGTGCTGCCCTCTGCTTTTAGAGAACTGGTCTTAAGGTCCTTGCATAATCAAATGGGGCATCTCGGCATAGACCGAACACTTGATCTGGTACGGGCCCTATTTTACTGGCCAAAAATGAGTACGGATGTAGAGCAATATGTCAAAACCTGTAGCCGCTGTTTGCAAAGGAAAGCTCTACCCCAGAGAGCTGCCCCCATGGTCAACATTACCACTAGTGCCCCTATGGAACTAGTCTGTATTGATTTTTTGAGTCTAGAACCCGATCTGAAAAGTGTCAGTAACATATTGATGGTCACTGATCATTTTACCCGGTATGCACAGGCTTTCCCCACTAAGGATCAGAAAGCAACCACGGTGGCTAAGATACTTGTTGAAAACTTTTTTGTCCACTGTGGGGCCCCGCAGCAGATCCATTCCGACCAGGGGAGGGATTTTGAGAGCCGCTTGATTAAAGAGATGCTGTCGTTGTGGGGGGTGCGAACGTCAAGAACCACCCCCTACCATCCTCAGCCTGAAAGGTTTAACAGTACATTGCTTGACACGTTGGGCACATTGCAACCAAAAGACAAACCGAGATGGAGCCAGCAGATTAGCACCTTAGTTCACGCTTACAACTGTACGAAAAGTGACGCCACAGGATTTTCCCCATACAGACTGATGTTCGGGAGAGAGGCTAGACTGCCAGTGGATGTGTGTTTTGGGGTTTCCCCTGATGGGGTGCAAGCAGAGAACCATCTACAGTATGTACAGAAATTAAAGGCCCAATTGAACCATGCCTACCAACTGGCCCAGACCATGGCTGCTAAACGAAACCTGGCCAACAAGGAAAGATATGATAAGAAAGTGAAAACAATGGAGCTAAGAGAAGGGGATCGAGTGTTACTGAGGAATCTGGGACCGCATGTGAAACATAAAATTGCTGACAGATGGCATCACCTCCCCCACATTGTTGTGGGAAAATTGACAGACTTGCCTGTATATAAAGTGCGGCATGAAAACAATTCCAAAGATGTGAAAACTATACACAGGAATCATCTGCTGCCAATCGGGCAAATCCTGATTGAAGCTGAATCTCCAACTGCCTCCCCCTCCAGGCCTATGACTAGATCTGCTGCCAAGAAAAGCACCAAACCCGTTGATTCTTCAACAGGCCAACCAAGAGGGCCTCGCTCAACGTCTGCAGAAGGAAATGATCAACCAGGGGTGCCAGAAGACGATGAAGATGATATTGAATACTATCCCTCTTATGAACTGAGTCAGTTATTTCGGGGCAATCCCCTTGTTAAACTCTGGAGATGAGGTTGGGCCTTCTGGACTGTCTGAGCCGCCAGCTTTGTCTCCGGAACCCGTGTTTCCAGAACTTGAATTGGGTAGCAGCAACGCCCAGGGGGTGAGATCCTTGAGCATGGCTGAACTGTCTGGCATGGCTGAATTATCTGACTTTTCAGAAGAAGAAAGTGAGATGGGGGAACAAGCAAGTGATATGCCAGAACCGGAAGAATATTTTGAATGCCCTGATGGTTCCTCACCTGTCCCTAGACAGCCCCCAGCTGAGCCCAGTGGGGTGGGTCCGGGGGTAGAAGGTCAGGCCCCCAATAGTACTATGAGTGCTGAGCCCTTTTCCCCCATAGAGATTCCCGTTGCTAATGCCAAGGAGACTGAAGTGGAATCAGGGCCTGTTTCAAGGTCTCCCGAGACCCCTAGGCGATCCGGCCGAGAAATACGACCGGTAATAAAGTTGAGTTATGAGTCTCTGGGTCAGCCTGTGGACCTGCCCTTAAATGTGGTCCACAAAGGGGTGTATGTGTCCCCGAGTTCCTTGCCTAAGTTAGCCTTGGGGAATAACTCCAGATTGTTAGTATTGCCCTTTGACTGTCATGCCTCTGCTTCAGGTGACCCGCCAGTAACTAAAAGGGAGGGGTTTCCCCGTCTCCGTGTCACGAGTAAGAGCTAATGACCTGAGTTAAAGGGAAACGAGAGCTTATATGTATAACGTTGTATAAACCATAATACAATGTGAATGTACTATTCAGATATGTAATGCAAAGAGTGACATAGTGTTAACTAAGCTGTTGCCTTATAAGTGATGTAAGGGTAACTACTTGGCGTGAGACGTCAAGCTTTTCCCAAACCAGGAAGGGTGTAACCCTATAAAATGGGGGTTCCTAAAAAGCTTCCCTGGAGCTTGGGTGAATGCTCCGCGCCTGATTGGGGTTCGGCGTCAAAGCTGTTTAAATGTGTCACCAGTGAGCGTTTTTGAAGCCTCCGTGTGCTGTCTCTTTAAGGGCTGCCTGTTGCAGCCGTAAGCAACTGAGATGGAGGGGGCTGTGTGGTTGTATGCCCGAGTCTCGCCTGGGACACTAAAAATTGGTTCCCTTCTGCCATCGCTAGTGGTGCAGAGGGAGCTCTACTGGGAGATGTGATTGTTTGCTGGAAATAACGTGAAATAATAATGATAATGTAGTTGTTCTAACCTGCCTTCCTTTGCAGTAAAGACTGTTTCGATTGTCTCCTCCATTTTGGTCCAGAACTGCTGAATTGGACCAATCAGTACTTCGGGACCCTACAGAGTCAGCTGACCAATGGGGAAACTGCTTGCCCTTTGAAAAAGGCATTATGGGCTATGGCGCTTTTTCGCACCACTGAGAGCAGGAGGAAATGACTGGCATGTTCAGCCAGCCAATGGAAACGGGTAGCGCCCAATCTGTAAGGAGTGCTCAATGCTGCCAAGGGTAGATGCATTGTGGCTGAGGAGAGAAAAGGAGTTGTGTGTTCCTCCGCTGTGTGAGTGTTCATGCGGGAAGCGCGTGAAGGTCTGAGGCGGCCGTTTTTGCCCTTTCGAGCAAGTTGGATTAAATCCGACAGCGTGCAGTCGGAGGAGGCTGGTGCCAGCCCAGCTACCTACCAGGCTCAACCTGAAAGGACTGGAGAAAATTGCTAAATTGAGCTCGGTCCGCCCATGATGTTGAAGCTGCCATTTGCTGCCCAAATTCTTCTGCAAGTTTGTGAAGGCCTGAAAGCAGCTGCCTGGTATGGTACCCCTCTGTTGTTTGCCATATAAATGTGTGAGAAGGCTGATGAAATTCAGGCTCAGCCCTGGCAGCGTTGAAGGAATCGTTATTTGCTGGAGTTGTGAGTACTGAGTCAGGGTAGCTCCCTGCAGAGTGTGCCAACAGTGGTTTCCAGTTGTATTGTTATACTGCTGACTGCCTAATTAAACCTTCTTCCCAGGCCGACCTGCTTAGGATTGTGACGGGTATCTGTGTTAAGGGCCCCAACCAGCTGCCACGTTTGGACTAGCCGTTAGGGCTTGGGTACCCAGGGACAGCAAATCTTAGAGTTAGGCCTGTGCACAGAGCCCTAGGTAGATAATTATAGTGATAAGCCAATTGACCTGATTTCCCCCTTCCCTTGTTATCCGCCCTTCTAATAAATCAGATTGTTGTGTTGCAACTGTACCCTGGCTGGTCTGGACATCCCTGGTGAACTGCTGCATAGTGACTGTGATTTAACTGTACCTTACTTTACAGGGGGTCCCCGGAGTGAGCTGAGAGACACTGCCCGGGGGGTAAGTGTACTGGCGAAAAGAATTGTTGGTAACCAGTGTGAGCCACTAGTGGGACAAGAGGGGGGTTGCAGTAACCCAGAGGGCTGTGACCAAGGCAGTCTCGACCGCATTAACCCCGACCTCTGGGTGGAGGCACCCGTCAATGGATCTGGGCCCCTCACCCTGTCTCAGTGGAGGCAGGCAGGGGTAGTAGCCCTAAGGTTAGAGCCCCCTTGGGGTTACACATGTATCTACTGTTAGTGTGCCTACCTGCCTGTTTCTCAAAACTAGGCCTGTCAGACTGGTCAATATTGCTTGTATTTGTATAAGTGTATGTTGCAATAACTTCACTACTGTTTGGTGTTTTCCAGTTAGTGAATTATCTTCAGCGGCTGTCCTCTGTCATGGTATTTGTTGGACATGTCTCTCGCATTATGCATCTGATTGTGTATCACTGCTGTATTGTGATATTGTACTCTCCTGGGTTGTGCCTGAAAATAGGCAAAATTTTTTGCCTAGTGCATTTACCCAGTTACCAAAAGTTAATAAATAAATATAAACTGGCAGGAAATAAAAACTTTTTCGGATTCATAAGAAACTGTATATACTTGGTGTTAAAAGTTTGAAGACCTTCTCTGTTTTTTTCTATTGTTATTATTTATTTAAGAACAACACTTCAAGGTGCAGCTCCCTTAAGACACCCACCCACCCACAAAAGGCACCATGGGTGAACTGTATGGATGTCAGGGAAACCGCTTAGGGTTCTCTTTGTCCGGCCAGTCAAGAGAAAGTGCTGGCCAGTGGGAGAAAGGGTCAGTGTGGAGATTGCACTGCTCCCAAGTAATATGTAGCCTCTTGCCTACAGAGTGCGATGTATGTGTTGCTACCTCGTGAGCAGTGACATATGTTGCCTCCAACCCCAGCAGAAGTTCTAACAGCAGGGAATGATATTGTTAGAAAGAGTTATGTGGGAAACGAGTTCTATAAGGCAATGAGGCAACAAATAGCCAAACGGCTCTTACCCTTGTACAACACTATCCTGGAGGGGGAACCCCCACCACCGTCCTGGGCATTCGTAAATATTTCAGTAATCCCGAAACCTGGGAAAAAACCCCAGCTTTGTAGCTCGTACAGACCCATTTCGGTTCTTAATTGTGATTATAAGATATTCATGCACATACTAGCACAACGCTTAGATAAAATAATGCCCCAGTTAATAGATCAAGATCAGGCGGGTTTCATTAGACAACGAGCTACAGCGGATAACATCAAAGCGCACTCTGCATATCTCTCATAAAATGCGAACGCAGAGCAATACCCTTGATTCTTGTAAGCCTTGGCCTGAGAAAGGCGTCGACAGGGTCTCATGGCCTTTTCTCTATAAAGTTTTGGCTAAATTGGGTATTCCCAGGACTCTAATTGGGGTCCTACAAAACATTTATGCGGACCCTCGAGCACGTGTTAAGGTGGGAGGCCATCATTCTGGATACTTCCCTTTGAGGCGGGGGACGAGGCAGGGATGCCCGCTGTTGCCCCTACTCTTCATGGCATTTATTGAACCATTAGCTCAGTCAGTAAGAGAAGCAAGAAACATCACTGGGGTGAACCTGGGGGGTATGGAACACCGCATCGCCGTGTACGCGGACGACGTACTATTGTATCTCTCGGATCCTGAACAGTCCATGCCGGCAATCCAGTTACTCCTGGACCGATTTAGTCAGGTCTCCGGCTATAAGCTGAACTTAGCAAAAACAGAAATTCTCACATTTCATTATACACCCTCATCACATGTTGCCTCCCTTTTCCATGCAATTGGGGTCTCACCAAATTAAAATACCTGGGAGTATATATCTGTCAAAGATATGAGGACTTCTTCAAAACAACTATGATCCCTTCATCACAACCTAAATCGACATGGGATCATGGGCCGCAGTTGCCACTTTCTGGGCAGGATAGAAGTAATAAGAATGATCACCCTTCCTCGGGCCTTACATCTATTCCGAATATCCCTCTACACATCTCAAAAAACCTTCAGGGATTGGAATCGGTGCATCTCAGGTTTGTCTGGCTGGGCAGCAGACCCGAGTCAGGATGAGGATCTTGACACTTCCTCGGAAGGACGGGGGCTCGCACTACCTGACTTACAGTTATACTATCAGCGATGATGACCACATATAATGGCGAGGCAAAGCGGGTGGGTCAACCACACTGGCTGCAGATAGAACAAACTTTGGTACCGGACGGGGATTATTTTCAAAACATTTATAATACGGAGACGAGGATGGGAACTCCAGCCTCAGACGATCCCTGGTTGATTGCACGTTGTAGGGTTTGGCAGCAAATTAAAAAAAAACAGAGGTTAGAACCCTTATTGAGTCTGCTCTGCCCCATAGCGAATCTAGTGGACTTCCCTCCTAACAGGCTGGACCATGGATTTGGAACATGGGAGAGATATGGGCTGAAGTACCTTCCCCAAATAATGACTCATGGTAGGATGTGGCCCTTCAGTGAAGTGCGGAAACAGTTCAATATACCAAGCAGGGATTTTTATCGGTTCCTGCAGCTTCGGCACTATCTCCAGGGGCTTCCAGAGGTGGTCTCTCTTCCTGAGAGATACCCTTCGTTGTTAGAGACCCAACTTCAATTGAATAAAGGTGGGATGGGAACAAGAAGATTACTTTCTCTTTACTACAGGGCCCAAAATACACAGGGAGAAGCATACACAGAAGGGATCAGAGCACAGTGGCAGAAGGAATTGGGAAACCCCCTCACACAAGAAGATTGGCAGAGGGCCTGTGAGTCGCAGCTCGAGTCACATGCTCCCATCAATGGCGAGAATATGCATGGAAGAATCTAATTAGATTCTTTAAGACACGTAATTACCAGGCACTATTCTCCGGAGCCTCGGCTGAGTGCTGGAGACAGTGCGGGGAACTCAGGGCCACACACACGCATATCATGTGGTCGTGTGGGGCTTTGGATCCATTTAGGGATCTCTTACAAGAGCACCTGAGGAAGATATTTGGTCCTCAACTCCACTTGACCAGGGAGATGTTTCTTTTCTTAGACACCCCGCAGGAGTTAAGGAACCTGAATAGCAGATACCTTTTACATCTACTGATAACTGCAGCCAAAAACACTATCACTAGGCTGTGGTTGACAGATAAAAAACCCACAATACCAGATAGGTGGGGCATAACCAAACAGATTTACCGGTTAGAACAAATCACACATAGCCTGAATGAGAGGAAGGAGAAATTTTCTGAAAGGTGGTCCCGCTGGGTGTTGTATTATATGCCCATGGATGACTCTTTTGTACCATAAGAGGCTGTTATAGACAGGCAGGGAACAGAGCAGGAGTTGCTGGGGTGATGGGACTGCTCTGTGGAGGCCGAGGCTGGCGGGCCGCTGAGTGGAAACAGCCCATAATAAGGGTCAGGCATGACTGACTTAATGGAATATCGTTTCAAAGAGGTTATGAGCACATTAATGGATACTTTAAGGGATGGTGCTGTGACATTTTATGGGGAGATCCTACAGGAGGCCAGATGGACAACTGGGAAAATAAGGCCTAGGAATTGAAGTTCTGTACTCTCTAGCTAATTGATGATTTGTATGAATTAGAACGTAGCATTTAATGTGACTACCATATATCAGATCCAATCAATTTTGTAAGTAAGCGAACCTGTCACTGTTGTACCTGTGGATATGTATGTACTTGTCTGTCAAAAAGTTAAAAATCTGTGTTCCTTTTTTAATAAAATGAGATTTACAAAAAAAAAAAAAAAAAGAGTTATGTGACCGGAATTTACTTGCCACTCGGGCATGTGGGGTGGGTTGGGGGGTGGAGGGAGTAAGTTCCTCAGTTGGTGAAATTTCAGTTCACAGCATATCTGTAAAGTAGGTAGCTTATTAGTAACCCCAGGGGTTAGATGTGATTAGTAGTGATGGAGCTAGCTGCCATAAATGTTTTTTCCCATAAGTAGCTATTATCCCCACGGGCATGGGGGGGCGCTTGGAAATGGCAGCCTAAAGTTATAAATGCACCAAGGTAAGGTTGCAGAGCATGCTGCTCCAAGCTCAGGACCTCCTACCCACAACCCCAGAGCATTGCTGTGAGCTTTACTCAGAATAAAATATCACCCCCTCTGTGTTTAACCAGTACATCCGCATCCCCATAAATAAACAGCTGTTAGAGCAATTGAGGTATTATTTACTAAGACATCTCCATATTTAAACACATTTAATCAGCCTTGAATCAGAGTTCACCCTAAATAAGCCCAGGTGCTGTTCAGCTTGGGTCTGAGGTGGTGTTAGGATCAGGGAGGCCTAGGCACTTCACGGGGGTTGCACTTGACAGCGTGATCGGCGCAGAAGATTTGACGGCCTACTTCACCTTGCCCAAGACCTCAAGGTTCTTCTTGTTTGCAAATCTGGAGGTGGTGTGGGTTTGCTATGAAGTGCCTTGCAGCTTTTGTTCAGGGAATCTATCATTGACCCCCTCCAGCCTGATGTCATTGGAAGCAAGGAAACCCTGGGCCTCGGACAGCTCATCGAATCACCTTGTTCCCTGGGGAGTGATTACTTGGAGTCACGCTGGGTACTCAAGGAACGCTTTCAAACCTTTCTGCCTCAGTAGTTTGACCACAGAAAGAACTTTTCTCCGTTCGGTCATAGTGGTAGGCACAAAATCAAGTTCAAAGAACAGCCTGCGGTCACCGAAGATGATTTCCTTCTTAGCCCATGCTGTGCAAAGCACATTTTCTTTGTTGTGGAAATCCAGGAAAGCCAGAATTACTGACCTGGGGCGAGCATCTGGATCTCTGGGAGGAGGAGGGGATCACTGCTCAGTGGGCCCTGATGACATTCAATGGTAAGTCCACAGGTCAGTCCAGTAACTCTTTTATTAAGCCCTCTATGTACTCAATCATACTGTATAGCAGTTTATATTCACTCCCTATATGTTTAGCACTCCAAGCACCCCCCCACATATCACTTCCTCTTATTTTCACTGATGGAACACTAGTACTGCCATATACAGTGATCTACCTAATGTTCACTGTCTTTTTATTTTCACTCTAATATGGAACCAGTGAATATAGCGAAAATAAAATGACAGTAAATATTTCCTGTTATACAGTATCTCCCTCCTCTGATTTCTCAGGCAATCCATGTATTCGGATGTTATTTCTCCACTGATGGTTCTCTAATTCTTTGATCCGTTGTGCCAGGTGTTGCTCGCGGTGGTGAAGATCCAAAATAGCAGTGTTGTGAGTATCGGAGAGCAGGATGTATTCTGTTAGGCAAGTTTCGATGGCTTTGGTGCGCTTTTCCACCACTCAGAGGTCCCTCTTTGTGTCTGCAGCAGCCGACTCCAGACGTTGCAAAGTTTCCCCAATTTTATGTAGCTGTTCACACAGCTGCTTTGGTGTGATAGTAAATTCTTGTTCTTCATCTGGGGAAGGGTGGGAGACCTCGCTGTCTACTTGCTCGTGGTCTGGTGGGCCTTGGTCTGCGTGGTGCCACTGCAGCATCCCCTGCTTTGAACCCTTCTCATTCGGTTTTGCCTCAAATTCTTTCAACTTTTGCCATGTGGCCACGTTAACTGTAGATTCTCGTCATTTCTCTTTATGGAGATGTGTTTTTGGTGTCAGGATGGCACTTGATTGGGGTCGTTTAATGCAGAGCTCTCAGGCTAGGCAGCCATACAATTGCTGACGTCACCGGAAGTCCTCCTATATGACTTCTGCACCTCTCACCTGACTTCTGGACCTTCCACCTGACTGATGCACCCTTCACCTGACTTCTGAACCTCCCACCTGATTTCTATTCCTCCTCTATGATGTCTGCACCTCCCACCTAACTTCTGCACCTCCCATCTGACTTTTGCATCTCCCACTTGACTTATGAACCTGATACCTGACTTCTGCACCTCCCAACTGTCTACACCTCACACCTGCCTTCTGCATATCCAACTTGATATCTGCACCTGACGTGTAACCTCTGCACCTCCCACCTTACTTCTGCACCTCCCATCTAATGTCTATACCTTCCACTTGACTTCTGCACCCCCATGGGTCTTGCGTACCTCCCACCTGACTTTTACATCTCTTATGTGACTTCTGCAATTCCCACCTGACTTTTGCAACTCCAACTTAATGTCTGCACCTCTCACCTGACTTCGGCATCTCCCACCCAAGTAAAGGGATTTATATCTATCCACCTTGAATTTTATTTACCTCATGATGCATGGAGAGGATTTAATGTTGGATTTATTTTACATGACAGAAGCAGTTTCCCCCAGTGAGATTGTGCTAGTGCTATGTCTAATGGTGGCTGCTTTTGGTCATAAAAGAATTTTAAAAAGAGGGAGTAGTTCCTAACTATGTGCTCATCAGGCTCTGCAGTTATATCAATTAAACATTTATGTTGAGTTCCTTGATTGAGAGGACAGTGAAGTGAAGTGAAGCTCAGCAGTTCTCGCACACAATAAACTTTAGAAGAAATGTTTATAACTATAAGAGACAAAGGAAGCTGTACATATAAACATATTGGGCCCTATGTACGATGCCAGCATGCCCACGGAACCTGAGTGCGTTGGCATCGTGCGCGTGAATGCCGTGCAGGGGAACCCGTGCGGCATTAACCAAGGGGGCACGCACCCGAAATGCATCCAAACTTCCAACTGCACAGACTGCAATGCACTGGGGGTGTTCAGCACTACGCGGTATGCACTAAACCACATAGTGCTGACCACATGGATGCAGAGAGGGGCGCAGGTTACGGCAGCCGGGACCCTGTCGTAACCCTCTGCATGCCCCTACGGACTCCACATGCCAGATGGCATGGAACCAGGAAGTGACTCTCCTTGCCACCCCAGCCCACTAGGCAGCAGAGGAGGGCTGGAGTGGCTGACTGGGTGAGTGCCCGCACTACCCGGTGCATGTGGCTCCCCCCCCCCGGACCCACACCTTGGCAGTGTGCTCATTTCCAGTCCCCGACCATGCCAAATACCCACCCCCAACACATGGGCACCCCCGCAGGACACAGCAGCATGGCACCACCCCCAGTGGAGCCCCATCCCCAGTCATCAGGTACGTCACCGCCCCTGTGGCACCGACACCCCCTCTCATCCCATACCTGTCCATCGCTTGCCCATACAGAGACAGGCTCTTGTATTCTGGGGGTCTGTATTGCCCCTATGGTGTCAGGGTACATGTGTGTCAGGGGGCCGGCATATGGGCCTCCAGGTGGGGTCCTGCTGGCAGAGCTGCAGGTGTGCAGCGGGGGCCCGCATTGCCACAAGGGTTCAGGCAGTAGGTCCTACTGCCAAGGGAGCCATGCCGTACAGTCCAGGTGCATGCATGCACTATACATGCACCCAGATTCACACCATCAAGTGCAAGGGATCCATTCCGGGACCCATGCCAGGTATCCCATTGGATGCCCGACTGGGTCCACAACTCCACCCTGGCTGCCCTGTGAAGTCCTGTGTGTGGGGGGCAGAAGATGCAGACAGGTGGGTGCCAGTTGTGAATACCAGCTTGTGTGCACCTGTCTGCGGGAGCGTGGCTATGCGGGTAGGGTAAGAATTTTCTGTGTACCCCGACCACAGCGCGTATAGCTCCCACTATAATCATGTGGAAGATTTTTGGTTTTCAAATGCTAAGCTTTTTTCAAATCAAAATATTTAATTTTGCAGAAAAGAAAACTCCTTGTGTATGAAATGACCTATGGCAAGTGATGTAACAGCAGAAACTGGAGTAACTGGAACATAAGCAGGAGGCTGTTAAGGACAGAGGTTTGGGTTTATCTTCTGTTTTAACTGAAATATTTGAATAGTTTTGTATGTGAAATTAGTTCTGTGTGTTAAAAATTACTGCTTTGAGTTAGAACTGTTACTTGGGCTGTGATATTGTAACTTTTGAGGCTTGGGAACACTTGTTTGGCAGTGATAATTAGAGTGAAATTGAAATGTGATGTTTGCCTGGTGTTGAGAGCCTCCCCACCCACCCTGTTTTGTAGGCTTTCTTAAATACTGAAAAGCCACTGGGGGTTGGGATTGAAGGGCTGAGTATTTCTGTCTAGGACTGAAATTCGAAGCAACAGGAGCTGGTGGGCCTGTGACATCATACGGTACCTGATGTCTGCATACACACACTGTTAGTGGGACTGAACACACACTGGACTGTATGTGTTTGTGAGACTTGGGAACTTTATTGGTGGGGTTGAAATTGGGTTTGTAAATAACTGCAGTCAGTATAGAGAGAGACTGTATTCCAGGGGGAAGGGACTGAGAAAAGGGGTGTGTGCCATTATCAACAGAGAGGGACAAACAGGGTGGCCATATTCCACCATGGCAGGCATCTTCGGAAGGGTTGTAGGCTGCACAGGCTGTGGGATGGCAATAATTCTCAATTGGGTCTGGAGAGAGGGAGGCTGCCCACTCTGTAGACAGCTATCTTGTATCAGGAGTGAAGTATATTGGTTAAGGAGTAAGCTGGGGGAGTTGGGGGGCGTCCAAGGATAAAGGGTGTGGATATGGGCAGCAGAAGGGTGGGGCTGAGGGGAGGCTGGGGCAACGCTGAGAAATTACAGGGCGTTATGTTACAGCAAGCAGGAGGGGGGATATTAGGGACAGAGGACCCTTAGATAGGGATGTTGACACTAAGGGGAAAACGTACGGGGTAAACATTCCGAATACAAAGAGAGTGGAGGGGGAAGAGTCAGGAGGGGCTGTTGTGGGGAAGCCTAGTAGAGCAGACATTGAGAAGGGAGGGGCTGTTGTGGGGAAGCCTAAAAGAGCAGACTGTGGGAAGTGAACTCCTAAGGAGAACAGAGCAAGAGGGGAGGAAGAGGTGCAGTTTAGAGGGGCAGTCGGGGGAAACTCTGGTTACTTGATGGAGGCTGGCATAAGTGTTACAATAAATTTGAGCTACTAAGCAACCTAGAGGGGGAGGCAGGGGTTGGTGGAAGTGAGGAAACTGATACAGAGGCCAGGGGGAGGGAGTCGGATACCCATAGGGCATCACAGACCGGCAATGGAAAGGATAGAAATGTTCCCAGAGGGAGAAGGGGAAACATAAATGTTAAGCAGATGGGGGAGATGCAACATATTGCAGACATGAGGGAGGAGAGCAGGACTAGAGAGAAACTGGGAGAAAAGGAGGCGGGGAGGGGCCCCCCTTCAGCAGGGGGGTCTGTACCAAGGATGGGGCCCTAGGTAAAGGGGACCCACAGAGGGCCTCTGGAGGTAGGGGTACTGTTGCAAGGGGGGAGGATGGTGGTGTGGGGGAAGGGGAAACCATCAGGGCCAGGATAAATGGTTCAGATAAGAGAGGGTTAAAGGGGACACCTATTCGGGTGGGGAGGTCTGAGTTAAATGGGTAAAATAACAAGGGAGGCAGAAAGGGGAGGGTGACAAGGGGGTCTCTAATAAGGCAGAAAGACTCCCATGGAATTGAGATCACGAATAAAGGGGGGGATGGGGGGTTGAGAGTGCATAGTGGAGGTTTCAGGAGGAGCAGAGGGAGGATGGAAGTATAAGGAACCTGGGTGGGGTTCGACAAAGGGGATCAAGGATAAGGGATGGGGGGTGGTGTTAGTAAATGCCAGAAGCTTGGGAAACAAGTTGCCAGAGTTCCAGGCCATGCTGTTCAGAGGGGGGGTGGATGTGGTGGCGGTCACGGAGACGTGGGCCAACAAAAACCATGACTGGGACCTAAACGTGCAGGGGTACACTATGTTTAGGAAAGATAGAAAGGAGGGCAGAGGGGGTGGAGTGGCTATGTTCTTTAGAGATGACATAGAAATTGCTAGGGTAGAAGAGGCAGAGGGAAACGTGGAGGCCTTATGGGTCACCTTACGAACCCCAGCAGGAGATAAGGTCAAGCTGGGTGTAGTATATAGGCACCCAGGATGGGTGATGTTTTGGAGGATGGTTTGCTGGACAACATCACTGCCCAGTGTGGACCAAAGGGAAGGAGTGGTGTTGATGGGGACCTTAATATGCCAGGTACAAACTGGGGAACCATGTCCTCTAAGGTGGCCAAGGAGCAGAAGCTGCTGGATGGCTTCCAGGATGCGTTCTTAACTCAGCATGTGATGGAGCCCACAAGGGAGGGGAATGTCCTGGACGTGGTTCTAGCAGATGGGGATCTGGTAAGGGACCTGGTTGTACAGGATCCCCTGACTGGGAGCGACCACAATACTGTCTGGTTTCAAGTAAGCATTTTTTTTTTTATATTCAACTTTTTCCTTCTCCTGGAGCCGCCCGCCGCCTTGTCCTTCTGCCCGGTCACGGGCCGGCGGCTTCTGCCTCCAAATCGGCCGCTGCCCCGATACCCCGTGGCTTACACCCCCACGGTGGGGCCCGCGCGGCTATACACCCCCTGGCATGCGCCGCTGGCACCGTAATTAGGTCGGGGCCCGCCTGGAAGGCATATTGAAGCCGCGGCGAAGCTTCATCCGTGACTGCGGGCAGCTCCTCCATCCTTTCCGGTTTCTCCCTAGGGAGGCGGGGTCGTGCAATGGCGCCCACGTCCGCCCGCCTCCATTCACGCTGAGTGTCGGCTGCGTGGAACCCTGTGTCTCCACCAGGGGTCCCAACCGCATCGATCATTTCCTGCACACCTCCCCGAGTAGGAGAGCTGCCCATCGGACGCTCAATCCTACTCCCCCCTGGCTGGCCCTCTGACGATCCGGGTCCGTTTCCGAACCCGGGTCACCGGCGTCACAAGCGGAAATCCAACCGCTGCGCCGACGGGCCAGCTGGTTTCAAGTAAGCATGGGGGGAAGGGTGGTGAGATCTAGGACACTGGCAGTGGACTTTAGGGGGGCAGACTTTGTGGGCATGGGAAATACTCTCAAGGATCACTTGAAGGGGATTACATCAATGACAAATGTGGAAAAGAGATGGGAGGTCATAAAACGGGGACTTCATGAGGCAGTCAGGACCTGCGCTAAGGTGAAGCGTAAGGAGCAAGGTCACATAAACCATGCTGGTGGTCCAGTGAGGTTCAGGTAGCGGTCCAGAGAAAAGAAGGCCTACAAAAAATGTGAAACAACAAGAGGATAGGGATAAGGAAATGTACCATCTTGCATCTAGAAAAGTCACCCAGATGGTGAGGGGCAAAGTCCAAAAGAGCAGCAGCTGGCACAGGGATACATGGAGGAGAAAGGGGTTCTTCCGGCACATTGGGGAGCGGAGAAAAATTAGGGCCATCTCAGCAGATTGAGATCTGAAGGAGGGTGGGTGGAAGAGGCGAGGGACCAGGCAGAGGTATTAAACGAGTACTTTGCCTCTGTGTTCACTAGGGAGGGGAATGGGATATCTACAAAGCAAGGCATGATGGGGATAGAAGCATCAGTGAGTGGGACCAGGGGAGCAACAGAAATGGAGCAAGAGGGAGGGAGAGGTACCCCAGGGGTATCACATCAGGATAAGGATAAAAAGACCAGTAAGGTGGAGGGGACGGATGATGCTATCTCCACGAGAAGGATATTGTTAGCCCTCAAGGCTAAAGAAAGACAAATCTCCTGGGCCGGATGGCATTCATCAGGTACTATGGGAATTGCGGACATACTGGCTGCACCCTGGCGGGAGCTCTTCAACAGGTTGCTGAGACAGGGAGGGTACCTGGGATTGGCGAGGGGCACATATGGTGCCAATCCACAAGGGGTCATGGAGTACCAGGTAACTATAGACCCATCAGTTTGACCTCGTGGTGGGAAAATTAATGGAGAGTATACTAAAGGAACGATTGGGGTGTACTTGGAGGAGGTGGGAGGTCTGGATGGTCGGCAACATGGGTTTGTGCCAGGTAGATCATGTCGGACCAATCTTGTGGAGTTCTACGAATGGGTAACATCAGAACTGGACAGGGGAAAGCCTGTGGATGTATTATTCTTGGACTTCAGCAAGGCATTTGACTCTGTCCCCCACAATGGTCTGGTGGAGAAACTGATGGGGTTGGGAGTAGGCCCTTTGATGGTCAGATGGATTGAAAACTGGCTAGCTGGACGCACCCAGAGAGTAGTGGTCGGTGGGGAGCTGTCAAACCCTAGAGAGGTCGGTAGTGGGGTACCGCAGGGCTCAGTCCTGGGTCCGATCCTGTTTAATGCATACATATCGGACATCAGGGAGGGTATAGGGTGTGAAATGAGTCTCTTCGCTGATGACTCCCAGATGGGAGCAGTAGTTGAGGGAGAAGAGGTTGGCCCTGCAAGGGGACCTGGACACCCTGGAAAGCTGGGCTCACACACGGAAATTAAATTTCAATATCACCAAGTGCAAGGTGTTGCATCTTGGGTGGGGAAACCCTAAACACAGGTACACCCTGGGAGGGGAGACGCTGGAGGCCTCAATAGGGGAAAAAGACCTAGGGGTCATGGTGGATGTATGTATGAATAACTCTGAGCAGTGCAGGAGAGCGGCTAGCAAGGCAAACAGGATGTTGGGATGCATCGTAAGGGGGATCACCTCTAGAGCAGGGAAGTGATTCTGCCGCTGTACAATGGACTGGTTAGACCACACCTTGAGTACTGTGTACAGTACTAGAGACCACACTTGAAGAGGGACATACAGCTCCTGGAGAGGGTACAGAGGAGGGCAACTAAGATGATATGAGGACTAGGGGATTTGACGTATGAGGACAGACTTGAGGAGCTCTGCCTGTTTTCATTGGAGGAGAGGAGAGGAGAGACGGGGGGACATGATTGAGGTCTTCAAGTACCTCAAGGGAATAAATAGGGTAAACATGGAGGGGATCTTTAGACTAAAGACTTTAGACTAGGAGGTATCACCAGAGGGCATGGTTTGAAGTTGGAAGGTGGAAGGGTGAGGGGGGGAAAGAGGAGGAGGTTTTTCACTGAGAGGGTGGTGGACCCTTGGAATGCACTGCCTGGTGAGCTGGTTCAGAGATTCACAGTGGAGGCTTCAAGAGAGGGTGGGACAGACACAGAAAGTGGATGTATCAGATGATGGCCTGGCCCAGGGGGGTTGGGATGGATGATAGCGGTTTCTAGAACACAGGGGGGGAGGGCCTCGCGCACCCAACTAGGGATCTGAGGTTCACGAAGACTCGATAGACTGTAAGGCCTAATCTGCTGGCAATTAGTATGTTAGTATGCAACTGCTTATTTATTTATCAAGTCTGGGATTACAAATACCTTTGAGCCTTGGCTGTTTTACAAAGGTTCCACGTCAGAGAAATACAAATTATGGGGAACATCAAGACAGACATTACAACAATGTGGACATTGCAAACAGAGGACAGATTAATATAATTCAAGGGTAGCATTGTAACAAGGCAGCCAGCGGCATTTGTCAGAGAAAATAGACAACAGATAAGAAGTGCCAGAGTCATAAGGAGAGGGAAGAGGGGAGGGGGAGAAGGAATGTAGGAAGGGTGGGAGAGGGTGAAAAGTGCAGCATTGGGTATACAAAATGTGAGGTAGAATCCAGTGGGGGGACCACTAGAGCAGGAAGGGAAGTGGAGAAACAAGGTTTAAGTTGGGCAGTCACAGGAGCTGTTGGTAGTGAGATAGTCCCGGAGCCTAATTTTAAACATACCAATTGTTGGGGCAGAGGAGATGGTGGGCCTGAGGCCATTGAACCAGAGTGGCGCTCGACAAGCAAAAGAGCGTTGTCCCTGTGAAGTGTGACAGTGGGGGACTTTCAGTAGCTGTAGCGTGGATCTTCTAAGGCACCATTTGTTAATTCGGTGTTGTAACAGAGTTGAGACCCCAGGTGGTGCAAGGCCAAGGTAGATTTGTTTCGCCATGGAGCAGGTGAGAAACTTTATGTGGTTTGATAGTTGGAGCCAGCCGGTCTGAGTGTACAGGTCACATGTGTGGGTGAGACGGTGAGCACCAGTGATGAGCCAACATGCTTTATTTAAGGCAGTTGAGAGGCGTCTAAGGGTTGTGGTGATGGCCGAGCCATAAATGATATCATAGTCTATTACAGAGATCACAGAGCTCAGGACTGCAACCTTCAAAGCTTCTGGCATGAGGTGTGGTCTGTGTTTGTAGAAGAGACCTAGCCGTGTATTAGCAGCTCTAGCTACATTATCTACATGAGGTCCATAGGAGAGACTAGGGTCAAGCTGTATCCCTAAGTATTTGAAGGACCCCACCTGATCTAGAGTGTTCCCCTGGGTGGTGGAGATAGCCAAGTGGTGTAGCTTGTGTGGGTTATGAGAGCTGCAGAGAGCATAGATTTGGTTTTCTTGTCATTGAGGACCAGTTTATGATTAAGAAACCATGTCTCCACAGAACTGAAACCAAGTTGAAGGTTGTGTTGAAGAGTTGCAGGATCTTTGTAGTGGAGAATACAACAGCATCATCGGCATATAGTATGATCTGCTCAAGCAGTGGTAAGGAGGAGTTTAGAAAAGGCTAAAAGGAGGGGCCAGTATGGATCCTGTGGGACACCAGTGAACAGGTAGGGTGTCAGAAAGCGTCCATGAATTTTTACTCTCTGGGACCGGTTTTCTAAGTAGCTTTTAAACCAGAGAAGAGTCAGGTGATAGCCTGGCATTCAGTAAGATTGGTGAATTAGTAGTCCATGGTGTACTGTATCGAAGGCCTTGGAGAGAATTGACAAACAGCTCCTGTGAAGGCCGTTGTCAGGGATTTGTGCAAAGCTCCAGTGAACTCAAGAAGGGCTGTGGTGGTGCTGTGACCTTTCCAGAAGCCGTGTTGTTGTGGACAAGGTATATTGTATTTATCCAAGTGGTCAGTAAGTTGATCAGCCATGATGCGCTCAAGTGCCTTACAGAGTGGGGGCAGTATGGAGATAGGGCGATAATTTGAGTGATTCGTCTTATCCCCACTTTTATGGACAGGTGTCACGGTGGCTGTTTTCCATAGGTCCGGGAATTGTCCACAGCTGAGAGAGGTGTTTAGGATTTTTGTTAATGGATGAATTACCTCATCGAGGGTAAGCAACAGAAGCTTAAGGTCCAGGGTGTCGCTACTAGATCTAGATTTAGAGATAGCTGCAGTAATATAGCGGCAAGCTTCATTCAGCCTTACCTCCCTGAAGTAGAAGAGGGGATGGTTAGACTGAGGGGCTAAGGTATTTGGGGACTAGGCCCTGTTTTCAAAAAAGTCATGGGGTGGAACAGCACTAAGGTCTGAAAAAGCTGTGTTAAAGATGTTTGCGATCACCTTGGGGTCAAGGGTTGAGGATCCATCAACCATTAACATGGCCGGTGAGGTTTTTGGCTGCTTCCCTGTGACATCCTTGATATTGTCCCAGAAAGCACGACCATTTCCCCATGTATTGGTGTATCTGGAATGGCCATTTCCCTAGAGTTCTATGTTCGGGTCACAGCTTTTGGGCTGTACCATTACCCCAGTAGGGGATTACAATTAGCAATACAGTAAGTATTAGCCAACTACCTTCCCCATTGACAATGCAGAGCAATACAGAAAAGAGAAATCCCTGTGTAAGAAGCGGACTTTGCCAACTGAACTTAGAACTTCAGAATTTTAGAACAGTTTGCATGAGAGACCTTCTTATATATCAACAATATAACAAGCCACTGCTCTCAGATTTCACAGAGGTGTTTCTATATAAAGGCAACAAACATGGTTCAGCAAACTGTACAGCACCCAGAAAAGCTCAATAGTTCCAGAGTGTTCTATTATGTATGCAAATATAGCAATAAAAAAAAAATCATATTACACTCACCACTGCAGTACTGTAAAACCACCAGAAAAGCTGAATAGTACTACTGCGGTGCGTGTAATATGAATTTTTTGAATCACTATTTGCATATATAATTAAAACCTCTGCTTCTTTGTGTGAGCTGTACTTTTTGCAGAACCTTCTTACAAATGTTGATACTTTTTGGGAGACCACTTACATGGTTGTTAGGGTGGTTTCACACACATTCTTAGGATATGAGAACTGTGAACTAGAAGTGAGCGTTTCTAATAACCTAAGGCAGAGGGGAGGATATGATAGAAGCCTTTAAATACCTCAGGGGTAAATAAGGTACAGGAGGGAAATATTTTTCAGATGAAAACGTGCTCAAGAACAAGGGGACATGCTATGAAGCTGGGGGGGGGGTTGGATTCAGGAGAGATGTGAGAAAGTACTTCTTCTCAGAGAAAGTGGTGGAATCCTAGAACAGCCTTCCAGCGGAGGCGGTGGGAATGAAAGCAGTGGGGTTTAAGAATGCATGAGATAAGCACAAGGGCGTTGTAGTGGTGCAATCCCTAGGTGGCGCGATCCCAACGGCTACTACCCCAGACTGCTTGGCTAGCAGCAGGTTAAGGGGCCTGGGTAATGAAACGGGTGCCACCACCGAGATGTCAGGGTTGTTAGTGGTCAAGCTAACTTGGGCACAGCCCTCTGGGACACTGTAACACCCCCCTATTTCCCTTCTAGTGGCCTGAACAATATACAATAATTACTTTCACAATGACCCTTATTCACCAGGCAATTATCCACACTGTTTGCACTTACCACCAGGGCTGGTTCCTCTAGCTTGACCCTGGGGACCCCCTACAAAACAAGGTTAAGCACAGCAAATAGCAACAATACAATACTTTTGGCACAAACTGGAACCACAGTCAGGTTAAATGCAAAGTTAAATCTGATTTATTCAGGGGACTTGAACAAGTGAGGGGCGTAATCAGGTTGATTTGCTTAAAAGCTATATTAATCAGACAATAATTAATGGCTTCCTCTTTTTTCCATAAGGAAACCGTGGCGTAATTTGCCGTTATAAAGGAGCGTTTATAACGGCAAACACACGCAGTTTCCCCCTCGCATCGCGCCTGCTCAAACTCTGCACAGCTTTTTAGGATGGCGAGGCGAGGGACTCGTCATTGGGCAGCGCCGACTACGGAAGTGAGCGCAGTTGTTATGGCAGAGAAGATAGTGATGTTGAGTGAAAAAACAGCTCGGGACTGTCTCCTCAGGTATTTGAAGGGATGGGACGGGGAAACAGAGAGCGCTTTTACTTCCAGAACCGCCAAACCGCTTGCCTTTTTATTTACGTAATTGCTGATAGAAAAGAAAGCCAACACTTATATAAAATAAAATATGGGTCGGGGTGGTAAAGAAACTTGATTTACACCCGCGATAATATCGAGATACTTGTCACAAACCCCTCGAGACTTCGCCCTCGAAGTTTATGTAGCATCCACAACTCAGTAATGTAAAATCTCGTTACACCCGATATACTTATCCTATATGTTATGCATGCAGTTCAAGTCCCTACACAGTCCACACTCTGGGTACCCAGGTAGGAAAATGGAGGGCTAGCCAGGAGCGTTGCAGCTGGTTGGGGCCTATTGATGGAAGAAAGCAACATGCACAACACACACTATTTGTAATCTGGGCGGAGGCTCAGTTAAGTGAAAGAAAAGGTAACAAGACAATCAGATGACAACACTTTTAGATTTAGCTGTTGTTGCAGGAGCTACCTGATGTTTACTCATGATACCCAATACTGGACACAGGCAGGATGAAATCGAGACTGCAGACTGTTGAGCTGGAGTGCCCGGAGAAACAGGGCCCACACGAATTAGCAAGGCATCGTTCCTGTTCAAGGCGTTTAGCAGGGGGCTGATCCCCAGGCCGGTCTCTCATCGATGACTTTCTCTGCATAGCAGGTATTCTGGCTGGGCCAGTGTAACAGGGCCTAGGCAAACAGAAATGGATACGGATTCAGCCTGTGGAGCTGGATACAGCCTCCAGCAAGCAAAACACAGTTCAGACACACAGTGGGGAACCAAATCACGACCCACTATAAGCACACAGCACATTCACATGTAAGGAGATTCCACTGTGCAAGGCAAATAACTCTCCGGTCGCAATTACAGAGTCTCTGCACAATCTGGGAGTTCAGAGGTAGCTGGAAGTCCTGACAGGCCGACCGCATTCAGCAAATCTTCGGTCTTCTTCAGGTTAAAGCCTGGTCACAATTCAGTGGCTTAATTTGCTCTCCAAATTCGGATTCAGTCCGGAAAAAAAAACACAAGTTCCATCTCAGGAACAGCAGGCAGGCATGCAGGCCAAACTCAGGCCTTTCTACAGTTCTTCCTTGCAAATCCACTATGGATTGCTGCTCGAACTATCTTGAGCTGTTACTTCTTCATTTCTCAACTCAGATCTAACTGAAACTGCAAGCAGTGTGGGACTCTCCTCAAGATCCAAAAGGTTTGGTTGGCTGATCTGTCTGTCAGTCACAAGGGCTCCCCCTCCAGGTTATTTTAGACGCCAAAAGCCCAAAACTGCAATTCCTACAAGTTTTGGCCCCATCAGGCCCCTGTAGGCAGGCTCCATTTTAGAGTTCCAAATGTACTTATTGGCCCATTCTGCAGGTCAGGACCAAGATGATGAAAACAAACAGAACTGTCCATGCTGTAAAGAAGGCAGGTTAGAACAAACTGCAATATTATTACTACTCTAACAAATGATCAGCAAACAAGTTCATCTTCTAACAGAACTCCCTCTCAATTTAATTACGACTGCAATCCTGGCAGCTCTTTAAGAGACAGTACACAGAGACTATACAGGCACTCTCTGGCAATACATTTAAACTGTTAAAATGCAGAACACCAGCCTGGCAGTGAGCATTTCGGCAAGCTCAAGGAAGACTTTTCGGGAACCCCCATTTGTAGGGAGGTTACACCCTTCCCTGCCTGGAGAAAACTTGGCGTCCGCGTCAAGTCTGTACCATCATGCATCAGTTAACATAAACTTATTACTTTACTATACATATTCACTACACTTCATGATACTATATCCATAAGGGCAATACTGGTGACATCACAATACTGATTCATGTTATAATTTCCTGTACATTAAACAATGTAGGAGGGGGGCCCTTCCCTATCAGCTAACTTGGAGCTGGATGGGGCAGGGGCACCATACTGAGAAGGAAAAACAATCAACCTGGAATTAGCCATTAAGCTCAGTTTGGGTAGTGAGCTCTGAGAAATATAAACACCTTTGTGAACCACATTGAGAGGCAAATCCACTGGCCTCCCAGGTTAATCATAACTAAAGCGTAGTACTGGCTTGACAGCTCAGCCAGTCTTTCTGGGGGGAATAGCCACAGTCTCTGTACTTTCAGCACTAACTGTGGAGCTTTCATCATTCAAGAGGGGTGCCTCTGCATGGATGAGAATATCCAAACTCGGAGCACTGTCAGCTCCTTGCTCTGTAGTCTCTGTTTCCACAACACTTGGCTCATTTAGAGAAGGTTCTGGCACAATTAGGCTTTGTGGCACTGAAGGGGGTCTGTCAGCACTCTCATATTGTTGTTCAAGTTCTGGTGTGTCATCAGACAGACTCAGACCATCAGCCCCTTCTTCGGGCAGTCACACAGTTGCACTAAACACAGGGAGTCCACAGCCTTAGACGTGATACTTTGCACTTCACTTTCAGGGAGCATTGGCTCCAAGGACGAAGCTGGGGGGTTAGGCAGTCCAGAGGCCCAGCTTCATCCCCATGGTCTGCTAGGAATTCCACTAAACAACTGACTCAGTTCATAGGAGGGATGATAGGCATTACCATAGTCACTTTCATCAGAGGTGGACTGACAGTCACTATCATTCTGGGCCTGCTGTGGGGCAAACCTTAACTCTGTAACTACTGGGGTAGGTTGACTCTGTCTCTTTTTTGCAGCAGCATGAGTCACTGGCCCAGGGGAGGCAATGTCTGCTGGCTCAGCTTCAATAATAACTTCACCGATAGACAGCAAGTGGTTACGGTGCATGGTCTTGGCAGCTTTGGAGTTATTCTCTGGGCGTACCTTGTATACTGGTAGATCATCCAACTTTCCAACTACTACATGAGGAAGATGGTGCCACCTATCAGCAATTTTGTGCTTGCTATGTAGTCCCAAATTGCATAACACATGGTCTCTGGGCCGTAGCTCTTGAGCCTTTACTTTCTTGTCGTGCCTCTCTTTGTTGGCGAGATTTCTTTTAGCAGCCATTGGCTGGGCCAGTTGATATGCATGGTTCAATTGAGCTTTCAGTTTCTGTACATACTGCAGGTAGTTTTCAGCTCGGACCCCATCTGGAGAGACCCCAAAACAGACATCAACTGGCAGGCGGGCCTCCCTTCCAAACATGAGGCGGTAGGGGGAGAACCCAGTAGCGTCATTTTTGGTGCAATTGTATGCGTATACCAAGGTGCTAATCTGCTGGCTCCACTTATGCTTGTCTTTTGGGTGGAAGTTGTCCAACATGTCTAAAAGGGTGCAGTTAAAATGTTCTGGTTGAGGGTCCCCCTGTGGGTGATGGGGGTGGTTCTTGACTTCCGCACCCCCCACAGAGACAGTATTTCTTTGATTAGCCGACTTTAAAAGTCTCTGCCTTGGTCAGAGTTGATCCGCTGGGGGGCACCATAGTGGACAAAGAAATTTTCCACCAGCACCTTGGCCACGGTAGAGGCCTTTTGATCTTTAGTTGGAAAAGCTTGTGCATACCATGTGAAATGATCCGTAACCACTAACACATTGCCAATATTCTGCTGATCAGGTTCTAAACACAAAAAGTCTATGCAGACCAGTTCCATGGGGGTGTTGGTAGTAATATTGACAAGGGGCAGCCCTCTGAGGCAGGGCTTTCCTTTGCAGGCAATGACTGCAGGTCTTTACATGGTGCTCAACATCGGCCCCCATCTTGGGCCAGTAGAATTGCAATCGTACCAGGTCAAGAGTTATGTCAATACTGAGGTGCTCCATGTGATTGTGGAGGGACCGCGGTACCAAATCTTTAAAGGCCGTGGGTAGGACCAATTGCTGCTTGTCTACTCGACCACTGTGATCCACTGTCTCTCTGTATAACAACTGATTGTGTAACTTCAACCTGGGGCCTTCTTTAAACAATAGGGCAGTTCGCAAGTCAGGGGAATGCAACTGGGACACATCTTTCCCTGCATGCAGGGCATCAAGTTCTGGCTGAATCATAGGATCTTGGGATTGAGTCAACTGGATGTTGTCATTGTCAAACTGAGGTAATGCACTGATATCCAGAGCAGAGAAATGGCAATAGGCAGCAGGTATGCAGGTATCAGGAGGGTCCAAGCAATCTACCAAACAGTCCACTGTGTCCGTAGACATCTGTTCATCTCTATCAAACTTTTGGCACAATGCTCGGATGTCAGGTTCAGACAACCTGACCCAATCACTCTTGGAGACTGGCCTTCATGACAGGGCATCAACATCAATATGGTTCAGTCCTGGCCAGTATTTGACAGCATAATCATAGGTTGATAAAGCAGAGAGCCACTGGTGCCCAGTGGCGTCCAACTTAGCTGAAGTCTGTACATAGGTTAATGGGTTATTGTCGGTCTTCACCAATATCTTTGCCCCACAGAGCTACTCATGAAACTGGTCAACAGTGGCCCATTTTAGGGCAAGGAACTCCAGCTTGTGCACAGGATAGTTTCATTCTGATGGGGTCAAGCTCCTGCTGGCAAAAGCCACTGGTCTCAAACCATCCTCATGGTCTTGATACAGCACAGCTCCTAGGCCCTGCAGACTAGCGTCTGCATGCAGCACAAAGGGCTTGGTAGGGTCAGCATAGGCAAGGATGGGGGCATGGGTGAGCTGGTATATGACTTCGTGGAAAGCTGCTTCACATTCGGGTGTCCAGCGGGGCCCAAAAAGTTAACCTATTTGGAAGTATACTTTCTCGTGTTCTTTGACCGCCCCTTTCTTGTATTTACAGTTGATAGGGGGGTAACCCTGGGTGAGATTCAGGAGCAGGCGAATCACCTTGGAATAGTCTTTTATGAACCTGCAGTAGTAGCCACAGAACCCCAGGAAACGTTGTAGTTCTTTCAAGTTACGTGGCTGGGGCCAAGTAGTCAATGACTCAACCTCACTGGGATTGGGCTCTATCCCTTCTGCAGATACTATGCACCCCACTTACTTTAGGGAGGTTTGAAAAAACTGGCACTTGTCAATGGACAGCTTGAGGTCGAAGTCTTCCAATCAGTCTAGGACTTTAAACAATCGGATCTCATGCTCCTCTAATGTGCATCTGAACACAATGACATCATCTAGGTACACTAGGCATTCCAGCAAGTTCATATCTCCCACCGCATGTTCCATCAGTAGCTGAAAGGTGGCCGGGGCACCCGAAATTCCCTGTGGCATTCTCAGGAATTTGTAGAACCCCAAAGGACTGATGAAGGCAGTTTTCTCATGGTCCTCCATGGCCATTGGAATCTGGTAATATCTGCTGCGAAGATCCAATACTGAGAACCATTTGCTCCCATTCAAGCAATCCAGGGCATCTTGTATAAGGGGCATGGTGTATTGATCTGGGACGGTCCACCGGTTCAGGGTTCAATAATCAACACACATCCTCACCGACCCATTCTTCTTAGGCACAACCACAATGGGAGAGGCATTTCGGCTCCTTGATTCCTGCATCACGCCAGCAGTGAGCATTTCCTACAGGTGTCTCCTAACATCATCTATGTCATCTGGGGCGAGGCGTCGGGATCTCTCTCGAAATGGCCAGTCATCATGCAGGCGTATATGATGTTCTGCACCTTGGACACACCCCATGTCACATTCTTTTAACGAAAACACTTGGTCTCTCTGGGCAAGTTTCTTGCTAATCCTAGCCTTCCATTCAGCTGGCAGCAGGGAATCACCAGTCAAATAAGTCCAGGGTCACTCTCTCCTTTTGGCCAGAGTACTTGTTATTGGGTAATACTGCAGTGCCTGCACAGTGTACTGTAGCTAGAGTGCACCCTCTGTTCACCTGGACCTCCTGATCTGACACATTTCGAATGTGAACCATCACTCATCATGCATAGGCATGGGCACGGGCAGGCAAGATGCTGGGTTTAACCAATAATCATTCTGGCAACTTTCCATCATCTGGTGCATCCAACATTACTATTTTGTTCTTTATGTTTCTCTTTCTATTGAGAACTTCTCCCTGAATGGTGTACTGAGCATTGGGAAGGAGTACCAGAGAATCAGGATCTTTCTTCCACACTATCCCCACCGGCTCATCTCCATCAACTTTGGTAGTCCGTTTTTGCAGATCATAGGCTCTCTCTCTATCAGGGCTGGGATTCTCAGTGCCCACCCAGTCCATTTCCCTTGTTTTTCGTGACACAACAGCACTGTCTTCCAAACATGTGGGCGTTGGTTCCAATGAGCAAGGGAATCCCATCATACAATCCCGTAGGAGGGAACACCAGGGCTAATGTCTCTACTTGTTCATCTACACCAGTTACAATCGCAGGAAAAGACAACCAGAGCCAGACATATCCTAGGTAGGGATAAGACTTGTCACTCGGGCCCCACACATGCAAACCTTCCAGAGATTGTAGTGGCACATCAGATAAGTGTTTGTCATACCAGTCCTGGAATACAGTGGTCACTTGCGACCTGCTATCGAGCACAGCCCGAGCATGGATACCATTGACAGTCACAGAAGTCTTCATCGAAGGGCCCACTATTCTGGACCAGTCTGGAGAGGCAGTAGCAGAGGTCTGGACAGATGATTTAGCCACAAAGAAATTTGAGTTAGGATTTCTCAGTCCTGCACTGCGGTAATTTCCGGCGCTCCTCGGCCATGGTCTCGCTTTCTGAAGCTCCCCTTGAAGTCTGTATACAACTTTATCTAGGTCTTTTGGGGACCGGCATTCTCTCTTCATGTGCCCATCTTGTCCACAATTATAGCAAATATGCTTTCTGGGGTCTGGTGTGGCCAAGACATCACATTGGGAGCCGAGGTGTGGTTACTACCAACAGAAATCCTTGGTTCTACCTCTGTCTGTGGTGTGGCAAGCATTTTGAGACATATCATCAATTCTCTCACTTCCATAGTCAAGGTATCAACTTTTGAGCTGCTGTCAGCAGGAGATGCCTGGGTGTGCACCCCCAACCCCATAGCAGATGCAGTTGGATAAGGATCGGGTCTATACTCGCAGGAGCGGCCTTCATAAAGAGACTGTTTTTTGTTTCTCTGAACTCCCTCAGCTGTTCATTCTAAGGCAGAGCATCCATAGCAGTCCCTCTCTGGCTGAGCCCCTGGGGCTGACATTTAGTTCTCGGATTCCTTCATGTGACTGCGGTGATTCCAGGCCATCAGTGACCAACCCCACGCCTGGAGCAGGGGTTACAGCAGCTACCACTGAGCAGGGCTCCGAAAAGCCTTCCTCCTCCTCAACTTCCCTCACCTCCTTCATCAACACATGGAAGGGCAAGGGACCAGATTTCCGTTGATGCAGTTGCAATTTGAGTAACACCAGCTGGAGTGCCCGGGCAGAGCAGAGTATATGATCCAGTCTTACCCGGTCCACTTTACTAGAGGCCCAGCCTCCTTTCCGAAAAATGGTTTGTAGGATTCCCTCTAATCGATCCATGTAGGCAGATAACAATTCCCCCGGCTGTTGTCTAACATCTTTAAGTTTCCATTTCAAGGCCTCAACACTAGTGGTGCCCCCAAACACATTTTCAAGGGCGACTATGTACTCTTGGGCTTTGGCGTCATGGTCAGAGGACCTCAGTGAGTAATAAGTATGTAGGGCGGGTCCCTGGAGGCTTTCCCCCAAGGTGGGTCCTTTTTGCGACCTCTGAGCATTGCCAGTCTTGTACCGCAAGAGTAGCAGGGTCTATCCAGGTCTCCAGGTCGACTTCCCCGTTAGGAGTAGGGGCGGATGCCAGAGAATACCTTGAGCTTGCTGTAAGGGCCATGACTACTTGATGGCTCAGAGACAGGTACTGAAGTTGGTGAAAGAACAGTTGCTGGGGCGGGTGTGAACAGTAGGGAGGTGACACTCCCAGGTGACAGGAATAATTTTTTTTTAACTCCTCCAGAGTTTTGCCCTCCTCCAGTAACAATTTGCAAACTTCTCCTCAAAAGACTCAGATAACGGTGGGGGCTCATCCTCTAAGGGATCCTTGCTATCTTTGGTTATCACCCTCCAGGCGACTGGGAACCTGTCTGGAGTGATAGTCTGGAGCACCTTTGAACTGTCCAAGGGGTCGCTACACTCCACTAAGGCCATGAGAGTTTGGGCAGTTAAATCAGCCTGTCGACCCACCACTACAGCTTTTTTCAAACATTCAACTTTAGAAAGTGCCCCTTCAACAGTGTCCTTACTAATGCCCATAGGTATATCCAGTATTAGCACAGCATTATGGGGGTCAATCTCTTGCCCCGTACACCACCCCACCAACTAGTGCACAGCCACTTCTTTTGGGGTAGCCATTTATGTTTGACAATAATTCGTAATTTCGGCCACTAGAACACACAAAATCCCAGCGGTGAGCCTCCAAGATGTAACCCCTAGGTGGCACTATCCCAAGGGCTACTACCCCTGCCTGCTTGGCTAGTAGCAGGTTAAGAGGCCTGGGTAATGAAACAGGTGCCTCCACTCGGAGGTCAGGGTTGTTAGTGGTCAAGCTAACCTGGGCACAGCCCTCCAGGACACTGTAACCCCCCTCTTTCCCTTCTAGTGGCCTGAACAATATACAATAATTACTTTCACAATGACTCTTATTCACCAGGCAATTACCCACACTGTTTGCACTTACCACCAGGGCTGGCTCCTCTAGCTTGACCCTGGGGACCCCCTGTAAAACAAGGTTAAGCACAGAAAATAGCAACAATACAATACTTTTGGTACAGACTGGAACCACAGTCAGTTTAAATGCAAACGAAGTTAAATCTGATTTATTCAGGGTACTTAAACAAGAGAGGGGCATAATCAGGTTGATTTACTTAAAAGCTATATTAATCAGACAGTTATGCATGCAGTTCAGAGTCCCTACACAGTCACACACTCTGGGTACCCAGGTAGGAAAACGGTGGGCTAGCCAGGAACGTTACAGCTGGTTGGGGCCCTGTGATGGAAGAAAGCAACATGCACAACACACATTATTTGTAATCTGGAGCTGGAGGGCTCAGTTCGTGAAAGAAAAGGCAACAAGACAATCAGATGACACTTTTAGATTTAGCTGTTGTTGCAGGAGCTCCCTGATGTTTACTCATGATACCCAATACTGAACACAGGCAGGATGAAATCGAGACTGCAGACTGTTGAGCTGGAGTTCCCGGAGAAGCAGGGCCCACACGAATCACCGAGGCATCATTCCTGTTCAAGGCGTTGAGCACAGGGCTGATCCCCAGGCCGGTCTCTCATCGATGACTTTATCTGCATAGCGGGTATTCTGGCTTGGCCAGTGTAGCAGGGCCCAGGCAAACAGAAATGGATATGGATTCAGTTCATGGAGCTGGATACAGCCTCCAGCAAGCAAAACACAGTTCAGACACACAGTGCGGAGCCAAATCACGACCCACTATAAGCACACAGCACATTCACATGTAAGGAAATTCCACTGTACCAGGCAAAGGGCTCTCCAGTTGCAATTACAGAGTCTCTACACAATCCAGGAGTTCAGAGGTGGCTGGAAGTCCTGACAGGCCAATCGCATTCAGCAAATCTTCGGTCTTCTTCAGGTTAAAGCCTGGTCACAATTCAGTGGCTTAATTCGCTCTCCAAATTCGGATTCAGTCCGGAAAAAAAACACAAGTTCCCTCTTAGGAACAGCAGGCAGGCATGCAGGCCAAACTCAGGTCTTTCCACAAGTCTCCCATGCAAATCCACTATGCATTAGTTCTCACACTTTGTGATAATGAGCCTCCCCCAAGTCATGAAAAAGATTTCAAGCCTCCCTCAAATTTGGAAAAAAATCTTGGGCCTCCACACAGAAAAAAAAAAATCTACTTTGCACAGTACACCAGGAATAAAGTGAAACTAATAAAGGTGAAGGAGTATATTCCCTTTTTATTCAACTTATTGCTCTCCACCCCAGGTTATACTTCTCACTCTTTTTTTCTGACTCTTGTGTCCTTGTTACTCTGTCTGGAACAACCAACCTAGCTAATTCATCTCTCCCTCTCTGTCTCCCTGTTGTTAAGCAACTTCCTGTACCCTTACCTCAGATCACACCTGAAAACATGCATCGGATCTCTGTGCCTTTCCCAGTCACTAATTTGCATATAAATACCTATTGTAGAAACAAGCCTTGACTCAGCATGCCTTCCCCAGGCATTAATTTACATATAAATACACAATTATAAACAAGCTTTGGCTCAAAGGGGACTTCCTGGTCAAATATTTGTGCATAAGTAAAGAAATTCACCTGCAATTATCAAGATTTAATATGTTTTATCCTTTCGCACAAAACGGCCAAAACATAACATTTAAATACTGTACATTCTCAGACTTGACTGGGCCTCCCCTGAAACAATATGGAGCCTCCCTTGGGAGGCTGGCCTCACCATTTGAGAACTACTGCACTATGGATTGCCACTCGAACTATCTCGAGCTGTTACTTCTTCACTTCCCAACTCAGATCTAACCGAAACTGCAAGCAGTGTGGGACTTTCCCCCAAGATTCAAAAAGGTTCAGTTGGCTGATCTGTCAGTCACAACAAGGACTCCCCCTCAAGGTTATTTTAGGTGCCAAAAACCCAAAACTACAATTCCTACAAGTTTTGGCCCCACCAAGCCCCTGTAGGCAGACTCCATTTTAGAGTCCCAAATGTACTGATTGGCCCATTCTGCAGTCCAGAACCAAGATGATGGAAACAAACAGAACTGTCCATGCTGCAAAAAAGGCAGGTTAGAACAAACTGCAATATTATTACTACTCTAACAAATGATCAGCAAACAAGTACATCTTCTAACAGAGCTCCCTTTCAGATTAATTATGACTGCAATCCAGGCAGCTCTTAAAGAGACAGTATACAGAAGCTATACAGGCACTCTCTGGCAATACATTTAAACTGCTAAAATGCAGAACACCAGCCTAGCAGTGAGCATTTAGGCAAGCTCAAGGAAGACTTTTCAAGAACCTCTATTTGTAGGGGGGTTACAGTGGAAAAGAAGGGGGGTGGGAGAAAGAGCTGTAGGTTGAGTACAGTCTGCGATATTAGTGTAGGTAGGAAGAAATCGGCAGACTGGGTGGGCCAAGTGGTCCTTATCTTCTGTCAGATTTTATGTTTGTATGTAAGAATGTACAGTAAATGAGACCACTCTGACAACCATAAACGTTGACTCTGTGGACATATTAATATATTATTGTTTAATGACAATTAATAATATATCCAAAATATAAAAATCCTCCCTAGAACATGCTTGTTTCTAGGGCACCTGTGCATGTGACACTCTTTATGGAATAAAAGTGTCTCGAGCAGGGGAAAGGAATCTCTCCTATTGGTTAATAGTGCCCTCTTGATGTATATTTGTTATAAGAGTACCTAGAATATTTAAAAATCAACAGTCAGGAAAGGCGGGTTAGGAATTCCAGACCTAAGAGCATATTATCGGGTGGCACAATTACAGTTCCTGGCAGCCTACAGTGGAGGCAAACTTCCGCTGAGTTGGGTGCAGATTGAGTGGGACCTACTACATTAATGACTATCCTATTTAACAAATGGGATTCAAAATTAGTGGGAACCCTGCCCACTCCATGGCTTTAGACTTTGCTGCTCACTTGGAGGGAAGTTGTGCAGGATCTGAAGCTAGAAGGTGATGTGCTTAGGCTCGTGACAATTAGATCGTGCAAGGACTTTCCTCCAGGGAGAGACAATCCAACATTTGCACATTGCAGCAGAAAATGTTTGGTAAGAATGTCTTAGCTCTTTGCTGGAGACACCCTAAAAATTTACAGTGAACTACAAGATGAATTTGACCTACACCATAAGGATTTTTACTGCTACCTGCAGGTTAGGCATTATTTGATGTCTGGAGGCTGCCGGGAGTCATTTGGGCATCTCAGCCACCACCTACTGATAGAGCTTCTTTTGGGGCTGCTGGAGGGAACAGGGCAAAAGACTCATCTGATCTCAAAATTGTATAAATTATGCAGGGGCGACCACCTGGACCACAGGACAGTAACAGAAATGGGAGGATAAGGCAGGAATAACTCTTCCTTTGAAAAAAAATGGGACCAGATTTGGGAACATGCACACAAAACCACTGCCTCCCCACAGTGGGGGGAATTCAGATGGCAAGTGCTAACTAGATATTTCAGAACTCTGGTCATAACAAAACATTATGGGAAATTCCCTACAGATAGATGTTGGAGAGGGTGTGGTCAAAAGGGGACTCATGAACACATTTTCTGGGGATGCCCCATGCTTAAAAGATTCTGGGAGAAGATTTGTGACCAAATTGGCAGCATACTGAAAATTCAAATCCTGGATCAGTGCCAGGTATTATTGCTTGGGGAATTTCCTCCTGGGGTACACAGTGCTGGATCAAGATATTTGTTCAGTATAGTGGCTGCAGCCACACAGAAGGCCATCACCAAAAAGTGGCTTTCAGATAACCCCCCCCCAGGGGTTAGGCAGTGGCTTGCATGTTGCCAACAAATTAAAGACATGGGGAGGCTGACAGCCCATCTCTGCCTGCAGACAGATCAATTTTAAGCAAGGTGGCTACCCTTCTTTGAATTTTTGAGTAACCAAGAGGGAGTGACACTCCTTTATGTGCTGACTAGGGAGGTGCTGGGCCAGTGAGTATGGTTATGAATTTGACCGGGCTGTCCTGGTTGACCTGGTTGAAAGTTCACTCCAGGGTATTTCGCCCGGCACTGAGGGCTGATAAGAGGGAGGGGGCTAGGGACAGTTCCTCCATAGATTACTGCACAAAATTAATCATCTAGTCATTTAGTCATTTTATCATTTATCTTTTCCTTACTATCTGGACTATGAATTTTATATGCTGATACCATGTCTCTGCTGCTCTGGTGGGGGGGGGGGGGATGAGGAAGTCCTTGTAGTTATGCTTGTCCTATGTAGTGATTGTTTTCTTTAAACTGTTTATGCATCTTTTGCCTGTGTTGTTATACTAAAATTTGAATAAAATTCCAATTTCAAAAAATAAAAATCAACAGTCATGGTTGCCTAAGAATTGTGTCATGATTTACAAAAAGCTGCAAATCACTGTGACAGGAATCTGCTTGGCGGTCGCAATCCATTTCCTTTCTAATACAGTATAATTTTAAATGTTTTTCATAGCTTAGCATCATTAAATGTTTCACAATTTACCAACATGAGTCAGTAAATATGGAGTCAAAGATTATTGGAGTTCTGACCTCCTGTCCCATCTTGTCCAGGGTTCGCCAGAGATTGTTGTAGTCCAAGTAGGCAATGGGATTCCAAACAGGAGGAAAAGTCCCTTGGAATGGGTATGACTTGCCCTAAAATGATGGATTAAACCAAGAGAGAAAACAGGAGATGGAGGGAGGGAGGGAGGAGGAGGGTGAGACAGAAAGAAGGGGAGAAGGACGGAGCATAAGAATGAAAGAGGGAGGGCAGTGAGAGGAAGAAAGGAAAAGAGGAGGCAGAGAAAGAGAGAAGGTATAACAAATGGACAAAGGGTAGGAGGAAGAGAGGGAGAAGAAGGAAGTAGGGGGAAACAGAGGTGAAGGGAAAGTGTGACAAGGAGAAGCAGTGAGATAAGGATAAAGAAACAGACAAAGATGAAAGCAGAGAAGGAAAAGAAGGGGGTAAAACAGACGGGGAATAGGGACAGAGAGAGAGAGGGATGGAAGGAGGCATGGAGAGAGACAGAGATGGAGAGTAGGAGAGAGAGAGATGGAGGTAGGAAGGGTAAGAGATAACATTCAGTTAATACTGACAAGCTACTGTAGTCATCTGTAAGAAATGTTAGAGTAATTAAAAAGTAAAATCTACATTTGTGCCATGTAGTTGACCCAGTTATTAAAGCCACCATTGTTTTTATTTTCTATTTTTGGAGCAGTCACCATTGATCCCAAGATAACCACTATCTCTCTCCTTGTAAACAATACTGAGCAAACTCCACTGGGTGGGTAAGATCACTGGGAGGAGTGCTGACTGGCATTTTCCTGGTCACTGAGGTAGTGCATGGGCTCTGAGATCCAGGTGCTGTAGCTGGACAGGGAGAACATCGGAACATCCTACTTTTGAGCACCATCACTTTCATCTACAGTATTTGCATCCTCTTTATGACCAACCCCCACCCCAAGGGGGCACCACACAAGACAGGAGACTTTTCTGGCTAGTCAAAACCAGGCTGGGATGGGGACGCCCCAAGTGAATTAAGAAAAATTACTGCAACGCTAAATTTCAGCATTTTCAATACAATTTGTGGAGCAGCAGTTCTAGAACAAAATCTGGACTGCTCCACTGAAGGAGGGGCAGTTGGCAGGTCTGAAGGCACCCAGGACAGATACTGTAGCATTCCAGTCACGGTCTTGTGAAAAGTCGCTAGGCTGCTATGAAAAAATCAGGAATCAAGAAAGAAAAGTCTTTTTCAAATGCCCACTCTGGCATGTATGTTTTTATGTTTCAGCAGTTAAAACAACAAAAAAAGTACAGCTATGTAAGTACTTACTGTAACAGTAGAAGGTCTACTGTTACGGTAAGTTCTTACGTAACTGTAATATCTTACCTTGAGGGTATCTCTTGCAGCAGGCCACACTCCACGCAGTATCAGGTATCACCAGGATAACACCCCTGGGACGAGGACAGATCAGCAGCCAAAAGCTCAGGAGAGAAGGCCCTGCAGTACAGCTTGGCCAAAATTGACCCTGCGCCTAGAGGCGATGTCCAGCATGTAATGCTTGGTAAAAGTGTGGACAGAACTGCAGGTGGTATCTGCACAGATGTCTGCAGCAGATACATTTCTGAAGCAAGCTGTGGCCTGGTGGAATGGCCTTTGGCCACCCCAGGAAGTGGTTTGTTATACTTGTGGTAGCAATAAACAATACAATTCGCTAACCACTTAGACAAACACTGTTTGGAAACAGGAGCGTCCTCTCTTTTGGGTGCGAATGAAATAAACAACTGTTCATGGCTTGGTGTGGTTCATGTAGTACAGTAACATCCTATGTACATTTAAAGTATGGAGCAAGGCCTCCCCCTGATTGAAATACTCAAGAAAATAAACTGAAAGGTGGATGGACTGATTAAAAGTAAACTCCAACACAACCTTAGGTAAAAACTTAGGGTTAGTACACAAAGACATCCTGTCTTTGTGAAAAACCAAATAAGACTCCTTACACATAAGAGCCTGAAGCTCTGAAATCTTTCAAGCAGAAGAAATGGCAACTAAAAAGAGCGCTTCCCATGACAGAAAACGCAGCTCGCTACTTGTGGCCAGTTCAAAGGGAGGTAAAGTGAGTTTCTCCAACATAAAGTTAAGGTCCCATGGAGGGACTGGATCCCAAATGGGAGGTTTCAGATGCAAAATGCCCCGCAGGAATGTGCGGGACACCTCAAGCTGGGCAACACCTTTGCCCTCAATAGGTGCATGGTTGCAGAGATGACAGAAAGGTGCACCTTAAGTGAGGAGTACCCCAAGTATGAACCCAAAAGGGAAAGGAGGTACACCAAAACTTGACTCACTGGGCAGGTGAAAGGATCCAAATGGCAAGCAGCGGCTCAAATAGAGAGGCGCTTCCATTTCATAGCATAAGTAGTCTTAGTGGAGGGTTTCCTGGCAGCCACCAGAACATCTGCAACCCTAGAGGATACCCCAAAGCAGGCAATAGCTAGGTCCATAAGGAGCCACACATGGAGATGTAGAGATTTCAGATCCAGATGGACCAGGGTGCCCTGGTCCTGGGAAAGCAAGCCGGTCAGGGAAAAGGGCAGTGGAGATTCCATTGCCCACTGCCCACTGTTTCAGCAAGGGGAACTGGATCTGGCATGGCCAGAAGGGGGCCATGAGGATCATCTCTGTCCCTTCCAACTGGAGCTTGAGCAGAACCCTCTGCAGGAGCGGGAAGGGAGGAAAGGCATACAGAAACCTCCCCTTCCAGGAGAGGAACAATGTGTCTCACCAGAAAACTCCAGGCCCAGGACAGAGTGAGCAAAAAAACACCAGTTTTGCTTTGAGTGGGGACACAAAGCGGTCCAACTCTGGATGACCCCACCTGTCGAAGAGATGTTTGACCACTGAGGTTAGAAGCTCCCACTCATGAACCCACGACCTGGAGTGGCTGAGATTGTCAGCCAAGATGTTTTGAATGCCTGGAACATAAATGACCAAGAGCTCCAGATTATGCTCAATGGCCAAATACCAGACTCTAATCACCTCCCAACACAGAGGGTAAGAATGGGTCTCCCTCATGCTTGTTGATGTAATACACCACACACATGTTGTCTGTCTGCACCAGCAGTGGACCATGGAGGAGATGAGTCTGAAAGGCCTGCAGAGCATAAAGAACTACCCACATCTCCAGATGTTGATATGAAGACCTTGCTCTACATCCGTCCAGGTACCCTGGGTCTGGTGATTGGCCAGATGAATACCCCATCCCAGGTCGGATGCATCTGTCATGAGAATCTGCCGGCGGCTCAAGATCTGAAAAGAGATCCCTACAGGAGGTTGGCTGGATCCAGCCACAATGACAGAACCCTCTGGACCGGGTTGGAGACCAGGACCAATTGGTCCAGATCATCCGTGCGTTGGTCCCACTGGACCCTTAAGGTCCACTGAGGGACACGCATATGCAGGCGGGCCAGGGGAACTGTGGCAATTGCCACTGCCATGTGGCCCAAAAGATGCAGGAAAACCCTTGTGGGGACCTGCCAGCTGGAGGAAACCAGACGAGCCTGCTCCATCAGTTGTTCTGCCCTATCCTCAGGCAAAAAAGCATTGTCCTGGCTGGCTGGTGTCCAGGTCCACCCCTATTTATTGAAGGTGCTGGCAAGGGGAGAGGTAGGACTTTGGCAGATTTATAGTGATCCCCATGGCCTGGAAGAGACGGAAGGTGTATTCCAGGGTCTGAACTAAGTGGTCCCTGGAGGGGGCTGCTTGCAGTCAGTCATCCAGGTAGGGGAACACATAGAAGCCCTGCCTCCACAATGCGGCTGCCACCACTGCCAGGCACTTGGTAAATACCTGAGGGGGGATAAGGAAAGGCCAAAAGGGGGGGCCCAGAATTGGAAATGGGCCCCCTGAAAGTGGAAGTGGAGGAAGCGACGATGGGCAGGAAAGACCTGGGTATGCAGGTAAGCATCCTGCATGTCCAGTGAACAGAGGCAGTCCCCCTGGTGCACAAGGGGCAACAGCCCCTGGAAGGTGACCATCTTGAAGCATTTGTTCTTGATGTACAGATTCAGATGGCTCAGGTCCAGGATGGTCCTGAGATCACTGGTCTTTTTGGGGTTGAGGAAGAAGTGGGAGTAAAACCCCCTTCCCCATTGAGCCTGAAGGATGGGCTCTATGGCTCTTTTTTTGAAGAAGAGCCTAAATTTCCTCCCAAGCCAGAGACAAGTGTGCGGGGGGAAGGGGTAGATGGATTGGACATGAGGGTTTTCGGGTGGCCACTCAAGGAACTCCAGAGTGTGACCATGTGCTATGATCTGAAGCACCCCCTGCCACCCCTGTAGATGGAGGGAGAACCGACCCCCAAGTGCCTCCCTTGGATCCTTGGTCATGGTGGGGTTGGCTAAGGAGCCGGGAGGTAGGGGTGGATGCAGGCAGGGGACCTGTGGTGTCCCTGGTGGCTCTGATGGTGGTAACAGTAGGGGGCGCTGGTGCTTTATGCTTGTACTGACCTTTGGCAGGCTGGTCCTGAAACAGTTTGCTGGAGGACCTGTGAAAAGACTGATGACCTGCTCTAGGTTGGGTGTGATAGAGCAAATGGACCGACTTGAGGGCCCTCCCTGACTCCTGCAGGGTAGAAATGATGTCCTGGACATCCCCCTCCAAAAAGTATCAATCCCCAGAAGAGGGTGTCCAAAATGCTGGCTGCACATCCGAGGCAAAGCCGGATATCCAGAGCCAAGAATGGTGTTGGCATGATGGCGACCATGCTGGGCTAGCCGTCGGAATCAGGATTAGAGCTGGGTTTTTTTGTTTGAATTTCATTTAGTTTTGTTTTATTTAGTTTAATTTGAGTCTCTCGTTTATCTCTGAAACATCCATACTGTTATTTAGGTCCTTATATGAGTTCTATTGTGTTTTCAACTAACGGGAAAGCTGGAGTAACTGGACGTTTTGAGCAACATCTGCATTCTATCTACTATTGGAATAAGTATTACCTGCAGAATTTCTGATACTGCTGTGGAGAGGAGTGTGGAGAGCAGGGCAGGAGTGTGGAGAGCAGGGCGTGGAGTCCCGGTGGTGGTAAGAGGAGTGAACTGGATCAAGCGGCACCCTAACCTGGTGGTAGACGCCTGTGGACTTTGTGAAGGAGTTCCTTCCTGGCCCCGATCCCAACCTGGTGGTGTACCATGGTGCTGCTGCCGTTGGGCGGCCATATCTGTAGCACTTCCGGTTTTGCCACTCGGTAGCTGGTGGGTAGCCATAGCGGTGAGCGGGTCTAGGAAGAGGTTTTGGGGACTGGATGGGACCTTCCAGGACTGTCTGATTACCAGTTCTGAACTAGGCGTTTGCACCTGGAGCACAGTTTCGCCCTGTCACCGGCTGATATGAGGAATCCGATGGAGCGGTGAAGTGGAATCTTGGTTTCCTGGGTGCCCTGGCTTGTTCTCCTGTTCTACGACTTGGATTTCTCAGTGAGTTTTCTTTTCAGCTGCAGACTGTGTGACTCTGGAGTACTTTCCTGGGATTTAAGATCACTGTAATATGCTGGAGCTCTGTTGATTCTCAAGTGGAGTTGAAAGCCCATGAGAGAAATTGAACAGTGCTACTATTTCCTGGAGGTGTGAGCTCCTGGGCACATTCTATGACTGGCAAGAGGGGTTTGCTATTTTTTGTTCTTTGAACTGGTTTCCACCATGAAAGGGGTGAGTTACTCTTTGGCTGACCCTATGCTCTGATTATCTTGCGACTCTGGGATCTTTAACGCCTCAGCCCTTAGACTCTGGGATTTTTAACTCCTTAGCCCTTGTTGGAAACAGGCAGTTTGAGCACCTTTTTCTTTTCATTGTGAGATTTAGGGCTCATTTATTCAGATTTGGACTTGGACTATTTGCCAGTTAACTTTAGCTACGTATTTTCCTCTTGGAAAGAGTATTTTGTTTTCAGCTTATTTGCACTGTGTTGAGATCTGTCTTTTTCAGGGGAGGGTTAATAGCACTTAGGCAATTTAAATGACAGTATTTGGGTGGGTTAGTTTGTGGTGGGGTAGGTTGGGTTTTGAGTTACTAATGTACGTGTGGGTGTATGGGAAGAGTGTGTGGTATAGAGTGTGTTTGTGGGTTGTGTTTTGGGGCAGGGTTTAAGTAATTGGCAGGGATGTGTCTGGGAAGGTATGAGGGCCTGGGGCGGGCTAGGATTTTGTATGGGGCCCACCAGCTGTACAATCTATGGCCTTTTGTCAGCCTCCCAGTGTCTGCTAGTATAGCTAGGCGCTGTAAGGAGGTTGGAATAGGGAGGAATCATGTGACTCGTCTTGGCTGGGGTGCCCCATGCACTGCGGTCGGTGGTAGGATCGGGAAAGTGGGGTGTAGAAGGCGCCCTGGGATTAGACAGGTTCTGGAGAGAGGTCAGACGTGTTTAGTTCCCGTCACTAGGGATCCCACCAGACTGAGTGGGCAGGTAGCCAGAGGGGCTGCACTATCCACCAGTCCCCTGAGGGTGGTGCTGTGCAATGCCAGATTGGTCAGAAACAAGATTGCAATTATAGCTGAATTGGTTTCTTTAGCCAATCTGGCTTGCATTGTGGAGACCTGGATTGGTGACGATGCTGGCCCGGTTTTAGAGGCTGCCGTCCTGTCCAGTTATACCGTGGTGCACTGTCCCAGAGTGAAACACAGAGGTGGAGGGGTAGCTATCTGTTTTAGATCCGAACTAAGTTTCACCCTGCACCCAGTGAGAGCCCCACATTCATTTGAATGTGTGGCCATCCATGGGGGTCCGGGTGCAGGTTGCCTGATTCTTTTGATTTACCGGCCCTCTGGGGCAGTGGGAGACTTTCTGCAGGAGCTGGCCGATTTTGTGGTCGGTGAGACGTTGGAGGCCCCCAGATGTTTAGTGTTGGGGGACTACAACGTCTGGGCCGACAATGAATCTTCTCAGCACGGTTCTAACTTCCTCCAGACGATGTCCTCATTGGGTATTGCGTAGGGTGTTTCCTCTGTAACTCATCTGGGTGGCCACATGTTGGATCTGGTGTTCTCACTGGGGCTTGAAATTAATTGTCGCAGGACTGATCGGGTCATTTGGTCCGATCATTACACGGTGAAGTTCTCATTCTGGGCCCCCCCCCTCGGTAGCCCTCCCCCTGCAGAGATGGTCAGCTATCGCCCTTTGCGGGGGTTGACCCCTGAGGGTTTTCTTGCAGTGGCTGACCTATCTAGTGTGGATAGTGCATGCGTTGGGGGGGGGGTGCGCAGCAGTTGATGCCTATAATAAGGCGCATGCTGGTGCACTCGACTCCCTCGCACCAGTCCGTGTATGACCCAGGTCTCCTCACTTGAGGTCCCCTTGGTATGATGGTGAACTTAAGGGGATGAAGACCTTGGGTCTGAGATTAGAGCACTGCTGGTGGAAATCCGGCCTGGAGGTAGACAGATTGGCCCTGTGTGCGCACTACGGTGCATACCAAGGATCAATCAACTGTAAGAAGGCAGAATTCCTGTCCAGGCAAATTGCTACTGGGAGGAACCGACCAACTGTGCTCTTTCTGACTGTGGACATGCTCCTTCATCCTTCCTGTCTACAGCCGAAGGTAGCTTTTTCCAAAGCATTGTGCAAAGAGTTTGCTCGGTTCTTCTTGGACTGGGTGTCTGCCATCAGGCAGGGCGTTCCACCAGTGGGTCAAAGTTTGACCGACAGTGGTCGCCATGGGTGACCGGAGAGCTCCCTGCCTGGTTGGGGTGAGTTTAGATCGGTGGAGGTGGCTGAGGTCATTGAGATTGTTTCCAAGCTTTGGCACACCTTATGTGAACTGGACCCGGTGCCAACTCGTTTCTTGATGAGGTGTGTTGACTCTGTTGGCCCGGTGTTTGCCTTGATCATCTACTGCTCCTTGTCGGAGGGGGTCTTTCCTGATGTCTTGAAGGAGGCATTGGTGAGACCCCTTCTGAAAAAAACATCATTGGACCCTGAGATCAAGGCAAATTACCATCCTATTTCCAAACTTCCATTTTTGGGTAAGATTGTGGTGAAAGTGTTGGTGCTTCAGCTTGAGGAGCATCTAGTGGCCCATGATTTATACGAGCCACTCCAGTCTGGGTTTCGTGCAAGGCATAGCACAGAAACTGCACTGGTTCAGATGCTGATCATACCCAGCTGTATTTTTCCTTTGCCCTGGAACATCTTGCGCAGTGGAAGTGCTTAATAGCCACCTCTCTGAAATTAATGACTGGATGGCCTCCAGCTGGTTGTGACTGAACCCCGATAAGACGGAGGTACTGGTGGTGGAGTCGAACAGAGGGCATGATAGTTTGGCCTCTGGTACAGAGACAGGGCTTCTTCTTGGCTCTGTACCATTGAAGACCTCCTCTAGGGTGTGGCATCTGGGCATTATTCTGGACAGTGGATTGACACTTGAGTTTCAGGTGTCTTCCACTGTCCGTACTAGTTTTTATCATCTGAGGAATATCGCCATGATAAAGCCCCTAGTTCCACCGTAGGACCTCCCCACCTTGGTACATGCCTTTGTGACGTCCAGGTTGGACTACTGTAATGTATTCTATCTCAGGGTCTCTGGGGGTACCCTGCACTGACTGCAGCTGGTGCAGAACGCGGAGGCAAGGTTGTTGACAGGACAGTCTAAGTACTGTCATATCACTCAGGTCCTGTGTCAACTGCACTGGCTGCCAGTTAGGTGGAAGGTCCTCTTTAAGGTGGGTTTACTCACCTTTAAGGCCCTACATGGCCTGGGCCCTGGTTACCTGAAGGACCTTCTCATTCCTGCTGTCTCGGCCCGCTCCCTCCGCTCCTCCTCGAGGGGTCTCCTTGCGATTCCCAGGACAAGGTTAAAAACAACAGGTGACACAGCATTTAGTGTCACCACTCCCGTCCTGTGGAATTCACTCACTCCAGCTGTTCGGGAGGCCCCTTCTGTGGAGGTATTTAAGGCCCGCCTCAAGGCCTTCCCAGACTGCATCCTATAGTCCTTACTGTTTTAGAACCTATGTTAGGTTATCCCTGGCTCTTTAGGCACTGGCTGTTATTGCCTAAGTTACTGTATATATCTTGTTTTTTGTTGATGTATTGTTTTATGTCTGATATATTGTTATGTATTCCATTTTATAATGTATAGTATTTAGATTTTTAAATGTTCTGTGCCCAGAGCCTCTGGGATGGGCATCTCTTAAATAAAATTTACCTTGCCTTGCCTGGACACAGACCCCAGCAGCCGTCCCACACCTAGAAGTGTCTACAGCATCATAAGCTGCCTGGAGGACATGATTGCCAATGTCCGAGCCTGACTTCATAAGTTGGGTGAGTTGCATCTTAGTGGGGTCCTCTGGTAAAGTCTGCACCAGGTCCCTGGCTTGGTCCCAAAGAACATTCTGGTATTGGACCATGTGGGCCAGATAATTTATGGCCTGGATAGCCAGAGTAGTAGAGGCAAAAACACGATTGCCAAGGTGATCCAGCTGTCTGGACTCCCTCTCCAGGGAAAGGGTACTAAGGTGTTTGGGCTTCTTAGTATGGTTGTGTGTTGCATTAATTACCACTGAATCCACCTTAGCGTGGCTCCCCAGAAAAGGCTTGCCAGCTGGGGCGTGGTAAAGGCAGTCTGCCTTTTCAGGCAGAGGAGGGGGTGATAGAAGGGTGATTCCAGGCCGCATTAGTGACATCCTCATAGGAGTCAATCAATGGGGGCACCACCACAGGGAGGGCATCTCACTGCTGGAGGTAGATGATCAAACGGCGTCTCTCTGGGTCCTGCTCCTCCATCTCCCAGCCCATGATGGACTGGATGTGGTGCATGATATCCATGAAGGATGGATCATCAGGAAGGACTTGGGCATCTCTTTAACCTAGTCATCCCCCTCCAAAGACTCACCAGGAGAGGAAGAAGACCCCGAAGAACTGGAGTCATCCTCAGTAGTATAACTATCTGGGACTGATGCCGGAGGCTGGCAATCATCCCTTCTTGAACCGAACTGATGTCAGGTTGAGCCCCTGAGGACCACATCATACATGGTTTGCTTGGACCAGCCCATCTGGATTTTGGGGCTGCGGGTCCTGGGGAGGGCGGATGGGGGACACCGGAGGCAGGCCTTGAGGGACAGGGTCTGCTTTTGCATGAAGGACCACCATGTTGAAAAGAGGGCATTATAATCCACCTGGGGTGCTATATTGTACACTGGCAGGAATGGAAAAGAGGGAGCTGGGGAAGGGTATGATGGCTGAGGAGCTGGTGAAGGGTACCCCAGCATAGGTCCACCCGGTGCAAAGTGAGGATCCAGCAATGGGCCAGCAGGCATCAGCTGTAGCACAGGTTGCAGCAGGGGCAACAACAGAGTCAGACCAATAGGTCTGGGCTGCACCAGCACTGGCAGCAGCCCAGCAGGAGATGGCCTGGAGCACCTGGGTGAAGGATCTGCCGGCACCAACCCAGCTGGAGAAGCTGGCACCTAAGGGGATGGAGACCCCCAAGTTAAAGGCAGAGGTGACGCCAGTGAGGAAGAGACAGTGGTAGCCTGTTGCGGGCATTGCCTGGCAGGACTGACGTTGGTCCCAGTGATGGGAGCCAACGAAGGCAGCGCCATGGTCGGGGGGGGGGTGATGGTTGTGTAGCCGATGCCCGAGAAACCAACACCAGCCAAGCCACCTGGCTGAAAGCCCTTGGAAGATATGGGCCTGAGCATCAGGGGCTGGGTAGTATGAGATGAAGTCCCCTTCCCCGAAGAGCCACCGCCCAAATTTGAGATAAGGGTGTACGGCGGAGCCACCAGGAGCCTGGAAGAAGAGAGGATTGGTGGGGCTGGAGGAGCCGACCCTCTACAGGGGGACAACCCCGTCATGGTCGACAGTTTGTAGGGCAACCATGAATGGGAAGCTGACTGGACCCGGTCCCGGTGTTTATCCCAGTGATTATTCTTCTTCAACTTCTCCATGTGAGAAGATGAAAAGACCCCAGAGGACTGTGCCAGCTCCTGATGAGCTGATGAGCTCCTGGCCTGCAGTTCCTTTTCCATTGCAACCAACTTCTGCTTCAAAAGGTAGCTCTCCAGAGTTTTGAAACAACATCTCCGAGTGGCCTGATTGAATTTCTGACAAAACTGGTAGGCTTTGGTGTCATGGCTAGGACCTAGGTAGATGAGACACACAAAGTGGCCTTCTTTTTCAGGTATCTGTACCACAGGCACACTTCGAGGAGCAGTCAGAAGACTAGGCTGGTGGAGAAGACATAAACTCATCAATGAGAACACCGAAAATTCGATATTTTACACTAAAGAAAAGTGAAAGATAAAAAAAGTGCGGTAAGCACGTAAAACGGTGGTCGGCTGTAGCTGCGGTGTCTGCTAAGGTCTGATCTGCATGGGTTGATAGCGGGAAAAGAACTGGGGTAGGTGTGAAAGACCGCCCACCTATATAGGCTACACTGACATCAGCTGACTGACGTCGGTGGTGGACGTTCCCCCGTGATAGAGTGCTAGCTAGAAGTGTTTCATGTGGTCTTAGCGCCTGGTGGCTTAGTCCTACAAGTGTGACCTCCTGCAAGAGCCTTCCTCAAAGTAAGATCTTTATTTAGAGCTTTTTAGAGGCATAGGAAAAAGAAATGACACTAGGCAGCAATGCCGCAGGCAGCCCTCTTATAAACGACCCATGGCAGTGAGAGGGGGCTGGCCAGAGTCCATGAGGTAGAAAAAGTAGGACATGGGACAAGGGCTGTGAGGTCTGCGGGGCACCAATAACAACACAGATGAAATACAGTTACCATCCACACATAAATGGAGTCAAGCGCCAGGGTAAGGTATGCTTATTGTAGTTTCCTCAATGCCCATTCCACCCGGCAACACATTAGCTTAAAGTATGCAGCTCCAGAGGAAGACTGGAAAGATAGCCTAGTTCACATGAATCCACTTTTCATCTACCCCTACCCTCTTCTTGAAGTGGCAGCTATGTGCAGGAACTATTGCAGTGACAGAGGATTGTTACAGATGTTGTACAATGGAATAATGACACTGAAGGCATCAGATACTATAGAGATCTTTTCATCATCTGCCGGCAGTGCCATTATTTCACAGTTCACTTTCGCTGCATCATATTATCACTACTGTGGTGAGTGGGCAAGTTGAAAACAATAATAAAAGTACAGGAACTGAGAGAAATGAGGTTTTATCAATAAATAAGGTGGAGTTGGTTACTATTTTTCTCAGCTTTGGTGTTAACCTGACAGAAAGTTCACGAGGGGAACATTAGGTCAGTAGCCCAAATAGGTAAGTTTTAGGTCAAATATACCAGGAAGAGCCACTCAGAGGACTAGGTGCCAGTGACACGGATCAGTCCACATACTAAACTAAAGTCCTGGCACTCACTAGCAGTCTGTACAAAGAGGGTCCGCACAAAAAGGTTTTGCCAAAAGCTTCCCTCTTTATTCTAGCAGTGGAAGATGTGCAAGTAATCACCACAACATATAGTAGGAACAAGCTTCTTATGTTTTACCTTAATGAAGGCTTTAGCAAATTCCTAATGTTTCACCTTCATTAAGGTAAATGTTAGGAGTTTGTGCTCCCTGTATGCTGTGGCGATCACTTGCGTGTCTTTGCACTGCGTGGAATAAAGAGGGAAGCTTTTGGCATAAACGTTTTGGGTGGACCCTCTCTGTGCAGATTGATGGTGAGTGCAGTAGTAGATCATATATTTAACCCTTTGCAGCCAGGACTTGCATAAAAATGACTGACTGATTGCAGTGCTTTGAGTCTGGAGTCAGAAAAAATTATTTAGTGTTTTCTCAGGTTCACACTGTCAATCAATGCAGCACAGTCACATGTTTGTATCTTCTGTCCAGTCATGCATGTTAGAAGGTAAATGAGGTGGGGCTTGACATACTTAACTGCTTGTGCTTATGATAATGTTGCATGGTAGATGCTGAAAAACAGAATGCCCAGATGCCTTAGTGCCATTCTCTAAAGTGCTTACACCACCAGCCCATTAGCACAGTGATAGCACCACATCTTGCAACACTGGCAACCCTGGTTCAGAAGTGAGCCAAAGTCGTTGGAGGCCAGCGGGGGAGGAGACCCGAGAATCACAGAGGACACTCTCCTCCTCTTCCGGGGAAGGAGGACTGCTTGCTCTGCTATGACATTACCGCCTGGGTAACCACAGGTGGCAGTGCAGCAGAGTTGTGATGGGTAGGCGGGCACTTCCTGGCCAGGATGTCTGCACAATGTCCACTTGGCCCTAAGCCTAGGAAGCGCTCAGGAGAGGGGACCAATGGGAAAAGAAAAGCAGCTCCCCGCCTGCAGCAGCATGACACCATCTCTCATTTGCAGGGGTTGAACTGCTCACCGGGCTCCCGACCACAACACAGCTCTAACTCCTCCTAGGCTATGGGAATCCAGAAAGCACTGTCAGGAGGGAAGGGAACCCATGGGGCACTGACTGGTCAGAGGTTAAGTCTCAGAGACAGTAGATGATGGGTCTGGGAAGAGAGGTCAGCCAAAGACAGCCAGCCAGGATGGAACCAAGTACAATAAATTAAAAAAAGTGCTTAGGCTAATAGTCCATTTTAAAAAGAAAATTATTGGTTGCACAGGGTTAATTTGCATGCCAGAAGTGCCTTTATTGGCTAATTAGCATGTCAAGGTTGCCTTTGCAGCCTGATAAAGGCATGCCAGATAAGCACTCTGATTGGCTGATCAGGTCTGCACTAACTATAATTAATTACAAGTGGATGGGCATTTAGACAAGATGGCACTACAGCATATCACTGGTAACTTTAGGCACAGAGGCCCAGATATTCAGACTGCGCCAGGCTGTGGTGCAAGCCTTGGCGCAGCGCAAATGGGCTGCACAGGGGCGTTGACAGAGTGATATTCAATGGAGCTGCACCATGGCACAGCATTGCTGAATATCGCACCCTGGCCACCCCGCAGTGCGCATGGCGCAGTGGCACTACACCAGCGCAAGTGGCCAGAGTGGAGCAGGGGGATGCGCTAGTGCAAGTTCCGTTGTGCTAGATGCAACAACCGCGATATTCAAAAGTGCACATGCAAATGGGGCCATAATGCATGCAAGGTGCAAATGGGGCCATTTGCATGTCATTATGGCCCCATTTGCATGCAGGTGTGCCGATCCCTGGCGACTTGCACCTGGCACCCTGCCAGGCTGCAGCCGTCGGGGAACAACGCTCCCTGCACAGCGCAGCAATGTGCCCCACTGCCCGATCACGGGCATATGTAGAATTAAAAATTGTCCTATATCCCTGGTGGTCCAGTGGACCGCTCGCAGCCTGATCGCGGGCATATGTAGACTTAAACACCGTCCTATATCCCTGGTGGTCCAGTGGACTGTTTGCAGCCCGATCACGGGCCTAAGTATAAAACAACTCATCCAATATCCCTGGTGGTCCAGTGCACTGCTTCCAGCCCGATCACGGGCATCAGTAAAACATTAATGCCACAGCAACCCAACCCTGGTGGTCTAGCAGTAACCCTCCCCACCCGCCCACTAAGCCCCACCACCACTCCCCCAGTCAGCGGCGGGTGGCAGCTCCCCACCCGCTTGCTGCCCCGCCGCCACGCTGATTGACACTGACGGTAGGGCTGTGCACCCATTGGTCCACAGCATGAGTCAATGGGCATGCAGCCCATACCGTACTACACAGTCCAGATATGTGAATGGATATTGGATGAGTTGTTTTATACTTAAGCCCGTGATCGGGCTGCAAGCATTCCACTGGACCACCAGAGATATAGGACGAGTTGTTTTATACTTAAGACCGTGATAGGTCTGCAAGCAGTCCACTGGACCACCAGGGATATTGGACGAGTTGTTTTATACTTAAGCCCGTGATCGGGCTGCAGCGGTCAGTGGACCACCAGGGATATTGGACATTTCTGTTCTACTCGTATGCCGAGATCGGGCATGAGAGCACGCCATGCGAAGGTGCAGCAGGGCTCAGGTAGCCACCCACAGGTGGCAACTGCCGTGCTGCACCCTGCAATGGCAGCTCACCTGTGGGTGGCCAGCCGTTGTTCCTTTTTTTGGCTCACCTGTGTGCAGGCGCAAGTAGGGGTTGCGCATGCATGGGCTCAGCATCACGCGGGCTGAATATCGAGATGTGCTGGTATGCATGGGCACACACCTACCTGCGCTGCATACATTACTGATACGGCTCCGGTGCATCGGATTTGTGCCAGGCACAATCTCCATTTGAATATCGCGCTGGGGCGCATCAGTGGGTTGCGTATGGTGCAACAGTGTTGTGCCATGCGCAATCCTTTTGAATATCTGGGCCAGACAGTACTATAGTATATAGGTGGGAAGTGCACTTTAGACAAAATGGCACTACTGCATACTGCTGGGCACTTTAGACATAGACGGCACTACAGTATATTGCTGGACACTATAGATATAGATGGCATGACAGTATATTGCTGGGCACTTTAGACAAAAATGGCACTACAGCATACTGCTGAACACTATAGATATAGATGGCACTACAGTATATTGCTGGGCACTATAGGGCACTATAGATACAGATAATACTACAGTATATTGCTAGGCACTATAGATATACATGGTAATCAATCAATCAAAATCTTTATTTATCCAGGCCGGCACAATTGAGCAAGGCTCTTTTACAAAGTGGACCTGTCATGAATACATCAAAGTACAGTACAAAACCAGGTAACCAAAAAGAAATAATATACAAGGAAGAAATAGTATATACAGTGTATACAGTACAGTACAAGGTTGAAATAAATAAAAAAAAAAAGCATTATTTTACAATTGAAGAAGTCAGCAGATATACAATCAACCATAGGCATACAGGGGTGATAAGCAGAGATCTTTTGAGTGAGGCAGCCGGCAACTACACATATAGGGAAAAGAGGCCGTGTATGGCGTGGCAGGTTAGAGAGGTAAAGAAGATGAGGATATATTACCAACGACTGGGGAAAAATTGGGCTAAAACCGACGGCGATGGCTGTGGTGTACCATTTAATATGATAATAGCGGAGGGGTAGAATAACTGGGACACTACTATGGATGGGGTGGGACTTTAGCCAGGCTGGAGTGGACAGGGAAGGGTGGGTGCGGCAGGAAGAGTTAATAGGGAAAGCGTGAGAGCCAGGGGTAGAAACATGGCGAGCGTCAGGATGGAAAGGGGGAGCTGCGGTGAGGATAACATTTGCAAGGTGCTTTCATGTAGCGATCGTAGGGCGCCTTGAAGATAGTCAGGCTAACAGGGCAGCTCAGCTTCAAGTTCCTTTGTAAACCATTCCACAATGTGGATAAAGAGAAGCTTAGATCAGCTTTAGCGAAACGAGTTTTGACCCTTGGAACTTGGAGGGCAATTAGGGAATAGCTCCTTAGAGCGTAGGTGCCTAACACACTCTGGGGAATACAATCTGAGACATATGAGGGGAGCTTGTTGGTCACCACTCTGAAGGCCCATAGGGCGGCGTTTCTATTCCTTCTACAGTGAAGGGAAGTCCAGCCTAGCGATGAGTACAGGGAGCAGTGGTGTGTGGAAAGTGGAAGGCCAGTAATGAACCTGATAGCTCTGTGGTAGAGGGTGTCCAACTTAGCCAGTGCAGAGGCAGTGCAGTGGCTGTAGAGCAGGTCTGCGTAATCTATTAAAGATAGGAAGGTAGCTTGAACCAGTTGAATCTTGGCCTCCTTTGTGAGCAGATTGTTCATTCAGTAGAATAGTCCTAATCTTTGCCTTAGTTTCTTCTGTAGTTCTTCGAGATGGTCGGCGAAGGAAAGTTTATGATCGAGCCAAACTCCTAGATATTTGAATTTAGCTCATACTCTAGTGTTTCTCTAAGAAAAGTGGTAATTTGTGAGATAGCTCCCCCCCCCCAGCAGGAATTGCTGCATGCAAGGAGGGGGAGAAGAGCATGGCTTTTGTCTTTTTTGCATTGCGCAAAAGCTTTTTGTTTATGAGCTGGTATTGTAGAAGGTTAAATTCAGCTTGGAGGTCTTTACTGGCTGCTTCTGGCTTGGGACGACTCAAGTACAGTACAGTGTCATCTGTGAATAAGTGGATGTTGGCTTTTTTCATGGGGTCATTGATGTTGTTAATGTAGACTGCAAAGAGGAGGGGACCAAGGATAGAGCCCCGGGGCATGCCCCTCAGCATAGGTTTTAATGGAGAAAGATCACCTTCAGCTTTAACCTGCTGTTTCCATTCTCCAAGGTAGTCTGCAAACCAGCACATATGTAACCCCTCACCCCTGCCTTTTTGCCAAAACGACAGGTGGCATGCTGTTGCAGCTGACAGCAGTACCTGGTGGGGACTGGGTTCGGGGAGGACGAGGTTACTTGGCACAGGGGGTCTAGGTTTGGCTACTCTGCACAGGGGCACCCAAGTAAATCCGAACACAGGAAGCAATAACTGTAATGTCCAGAACCAGGAATGGGATTCTTCAGTGTGGGTTTTATTCACATCCAAGCTGAACAAACAAAGCATAGACGGACCCCCACGGGGCTACATTCCTGGTAATGCAGATTAGAGACAACAGAACACTTTATCACTATTTCCAGCCCTCAGGCTCTAAACCCACAAGGCACACAGCCTGGACTTGCATGCAGCTTTGGGTACACAGCCCGACTTGTACCTTACTTGGGTTTTCCCCACTGGCCTGGCTCCCCCGCCGGCCACTTGATCCGCGGTCCATTTGAGGAATGAACCAATTATCCTGTTATGGCTCACCAAACCACACTAGAGCCTCTGACTCCTAGAGAGAATTTTCCTTACAATCCCACGGTTGGGTACTTCCCTCATCACTGGCCAAGTGCCTGAGGTAAAGTAGAAATCCACAGAAGAAATCCATAGAGGTGGACCTGGTCACTAAAGATGGGGGATCACCCACCTCCAGCTCCCACAGCCCATACCTGGCCATTTCTCCGGAAACTGAACTATTCCTTTACTGAAAACTTTCAAATGTAGATTATGGGTAGACGTCTGTCACATCTCCTCTACATATCATTTGCATCCCAACAAGCTCTGGACTTGAACCTACTTTTAATTTGCTTAGCCCAATACTCTAGGCTTCCACTATTTTAGTAGTTCAATCCCCACATTGTCACACAAGTCCCAGGTTGAAAAACATAGGCCCTTTTAGCAAGAGCAGACACTCACCCTCACGTTGCAGGTGCCCCACAGGCGACTCACAAGTCTTCTTGTTCTCCCAAATAAACTCTGGAACACATAGGCAGCTTCTTCTTCTGCGAGCAGAACTAGGGGTTGCCCAGGAATCTGCAGAGAACCTTTCCCTGTCCCCTGGAGGGGGGCACTGAGACCCGAAAACAGTGGTCTCCACCACTTCAATTATCTTCTGTGTCTCTCTTTAAGGCGGAGACACACCTTTTTAAACTAAAAGTAGCCCTCTGTCAGGGCTGAGGCTCCTAGAGCCTAACTGAGCTGCTGAGCTGCTTTCTCAGCAAGCTCTCAACACCAACTCCACACTGAAGTGACTCACACTGACTGACTGACTTCAAAACCTCCCAACGTTCTATACTAACTCCCTTGCTGCAGATTCCAATGTGGCTCATGCTGCTGCGAAAGTTCTACTGGTGATGTCATCCCTCAGTCTCAGCTGAGACTGAGAACGGAGTAAGACAGTGTGAAACCCATTTAACTGGAGTTTCACAAGCTGCTTTCCCTGCCTACCACTAGGTCTTACTGGGATTCTAGTAACCCCGGGTAACAAGGGGGTTATACATAGATTTATGGTCCAGGCCTAAGGTGCTTAGGGAGGAAAGAAGCAGGCTGTGATCGACTGTGTCGAATGCCTTGCTAAGATCCAAGAAAATGGCACAGACATGCTTCTTGTTGTCAAGGTCTAGGAGCCAATCATTGGTCACCTTAGCTAGGGCTGTTATGGTGCTGTGCTGTGCTTTGCTCTGAATCCAGACTGAACCGGGTTTAATAGGCATCTGGATTCTAAGTATACCCCTAGCTGGCCACACATTATTTTTTCTAGTAATTTAGACAGGATGGGGAGGAGGGAGATCGGTCTGTAATTATTTAGATCGCAGGGGTCACCTGCTTTTAATAGAGGGATGACATGGGCTATTTTCCATTGAGGGGGGTGGCTACCCTGGGAGAGTGACATGTTGAATAGGTGGGTGATTGGCACCGAAAGCGCATGGTAGGCACATTTCAGATAGTATGGCTCTATGAAGTCCAGTTGCAGCAGTAGGTCTTCCACCTCTTTTATAGAGACAGGCAGGAGGAGGAAGGCCTCCTCGGTAGAGGGGGACTCATGGGTTGGTGGGCCCTGAGCTGTGCAGAGGTCATTGGCAGAAGTATCAAATGCTAGCCCTGCCATTGCAAAATGGTTATTGAGGGCTTCCAATATCTCCAATCGGTTAGAGATAACGTTGCCACCGGACTTAATTTTTACTGGAATGGAATTACCAGGTGCGTCTCCAGAAATGTCTTTTAATGTTTTCCAGAGCTTTGAAGGAGTTCTTGAGGCACAGGCTAGCTCCAAACAATAGTAGGTAGCGTTGGCTGCTCTGACCAACCTGGTGCACTTGTTACGTGCTCTCTTAAAAAGACACCAATCCGAGTCGTTCTTGCCTCTTTGGCTTTTTTCCATGAAGTATCCCTTTCTAACAGGGAAGCTTTGAGCTCAGGCAAGAACCAACGGCAGGTGCTGCTCCTGACCCGCACCTTAACCAAGGGTGCATGCTTATTTAAAGCCTCACTTAAAATATCGTAAAAAATAGTACATGCCCTGTTAACCATTTTGGCTAGGAAGAATTCCTGCCATCGAGGTGAATGTTTCAAGTCATACTACAGTACATCATTGGGCAGCGCACTTTAGACAAAATGGCACTACAGTATATCGCTGGGCATTTTAGACACAGAAGGCACTACAGTATATTGCTGGACACTATAGAAACATAGAATTTGATGGCAGATAAGGATCGCTTGGCTCACCTAGTCTGCCCATTTCCCTACCTAATGGTTTTAGCTGCAGATCCTAGTTAATCAACAACCTACTTCCTCCTACCCTCCACTAGAATTGCCTTATGTCTGTCCCATGCATTCTTGAATTCCCCCACTGTTTTTGACTCTATGACCTCCTCAGGAAGGCCGTTCCATGCATCTACAACCCTCTCTGTGAAGAAATACTTCCTCACATTACCTCTGAGCCATCCCCCCTCTATCTTCAAAATATGTCCCCTTGTTCTCGCACATCTCTTTTCTTGAAAGATGCTACCCTCTTGGACTTTGTTGATTCCCTTAAGGTATTTGAAAGTTTCTGTCATGTCCCCCCTCTCCCTCTTTTCCTCGAGGCTATACATTTTAAGCTCCTTTAGTCTTTCTTCATATGTCTTCTGGTGCAGACCTTGCACCATTTTGGTTGCCCTCCTCTGGACAGTCTCAACCCTGTCTATGTCTTTGCAGATGTAACCCCTAGGTGGCGCTATCCCAAGGGCTACTACTCCTGCCTGCTTGGCTAGTAGCAGGTTAAGGGGCCTGAGTTCTGAAACGGATGCCTCCACCCGGAGGTCAGGGTTGGTAGTGGTCAAGCTAACCTGGGCACAGCCCTCCGGGACACTGTAACCCCCCTCTTTCCCCTCTAGTGGCCTGAACACTGTACAATAATCACTTTCACAATACCCCTGGTACACCACACAAATACCCACGCTGTTTGCGCTTACCACCAGGGCTGGTTCCTCTGGCTCAACCCTGTGGACCCCCTGTAAAACAAGGTTATGTACAGCAAATAGCAACAGTACAGTACTTTGAGCACAAACAGGAACCACAGTCAGATTACATGCAGAAAAAGTTAGATCTGATTTATTCAGGGGACTTGAACAAGGGAGGGGCAAAATCAGGTTAATTAGCTTAAAGGTTATCTCAATCAAGCTGTTATGCATGTGCTTTGAGTCTCCCACACAGTCACACCTCTGGGTACCCAGGTGGAGAAGAGATGAGCTAGCCAGGACTGATGCCCAGGGTTGGCCGGCGTCGCAGCTAGTTGGGGTCCTGTGATGGAAAACACAACATGCACAGTACACAATATTTGTAATCCGGAGCCAGAGGGCTCAGTTCGTAAAGGAAATGAAACAACAACACAATCACATGACACACTCAGATTAAGCTGTTGTTGCAGGGAGCTACTCTGGTATTTACTCACGATACCCAAGACTGGACACAGGTGGACGAAAATCGAGACTGCAAGTGGTTGATTTGGAATGCCAGGAAAAGCAGGGCCCACACAAGTCACAGAGGCATTGTTCCTGTTCAAGCGTGGAGCAGGGGGCTGATCCCCAGGCAAGTCTCTCGTCAATGGCTTCTCCATGCAGCAGGTAGTCTGGCTGGGCCAGTCTGGCAAGGCCCAGACCAGATGGGGACAAATTCGGATGCAGTCTGTTTTGGGCTGGATACAGCTTCCAGCAAGCAGAACGCAGTGCACACAGTGGGGAACTAACTCACAACCCACTAGCAGCTCACAGCACATTTACATGTAAGGGGATTCTACTGTACCAGGCAAAGCGCTCCCCGGTCTGGTGCAAAGTCTCTGCACACGGGAGCTTAGGGGTAGCTGGAACTCCTGACAGGCTGATCGCATTCAGCAAAATCTTGGTCTTCTTCAGGTTGAGCCTGGCCCACTTCAGTAGTTTACTTTAGTCACACAAACTTGGATTTAGTCCCTAATAATTCTTTTCTCTCCCTCTCAGGAGCAACAGGCAGACATGCGGGCCAAAAACTCAGCCTTTTCACAGTTCTCCCATGCGAATCCACTCAGGATTGCTGCTCAGAATCACTTCAGCTCCTTACTCTTCAGTTTCTAGCTTAGCTCTAACTGAAAACTGCAAGCAGACCGGGACTTCCCCAAGATCCAAAAGGTTTGGTTGGCTGATTTGGCTGTCAGTCAAGGCAAGAGCTCCCCCTTCAGTTGCAAAAAAGGTGCAAAAAGTTCAAAACTACAGTTCCTACAGATTTTAACTTCAGACAGCTCCTGTAGTCCGGCTACATTTTAGGTCCCACAAGTACTGTTTAGTCCAATTTGCAGTCCAGGACCAAGATAGTGGAGACAAACAAAACAGTCCTTGCTACAAAGAAAGCAGGTTAGACAAACTATGCTATCATTATCACTCTAAATGATTTTCAGCAAATAGTTACATCTTGCAACAGAGCTTCCTCTCAGATTACAAGAGCTGCAATCAGGTAGCTCTTAAAAAGACAGTACACAGAGGCTATACAGGCTCTGGTAATCACATGTAAACTGCTAAAATGCAGGACACCAGCCTGGCAGTGAGCATTTAGGCAAGCTCAAGGAAGACTTTTTGGGAACCACCATTTGTGTGTGGGGGGGGGGGGTTACACGGAGATGGGGTCTCCAGAACTGTACACAGTACTCCAGATGTGGTCTTACCCACTGTCTGTAGAGAGGGCCAACAACTTCCTCTTTTCTACTGGTGATGCTTCTCCCTATGCATCCCAGTATCTCCCCAGCTCTCCTTACTGCTTTCTCACATTGCAAATCATTAAAGCATTCAGCTCCGAGCAAAATATTAGGAAGGTGGAGGCTTGGTGGTAGCCTGACCAAAGAAGTCCACGGCATGCACATAGGCCTTGTACCTTCTTCCCATTAAGTCCTGGATCAGCGTATAGGTCTTAAACAAAGTCAGGCCTTCCCAGGTGTAGTTGGCACACTTTCGCTTCACAATGTTCTAAATCTGTTGGTGAGCATAGCTGGTAGTAAACTATGGGATCCTGCATGGGGTTTTTTGTAAAGTTTATCTAGGACTCCTTAGTAGACCCAGTCTTGTCTGCTCTCCTCTATAATGTCCCATAGTCTTTCATGGAGATAGGGTTACAGGAACTGTGGGTAGTCATTGCAGATTTTCTTTCTGATAATTAATTCCACCTGACTCCAATCTGGCAGCTGTCTCACACTCAGCCAAGGGGCCTGTCTACCAGGTAACCACACTCCTTTATGATAACGCCTGACATTTGGATCGCCATTCGTAATGCCCTCATACAACTCCCTTCTCCATCGGTATTTATCAGCTAGACTAGGCCAGTCCTTCCACAGCCTGACATATAGGGACTCTTGTTCCCTCTCTAAATGACCATCACTGACATGGCTAGTGCCCTCAGACAACAACAGGCCACTCGCCATTTCTCTTGGCTTTTCTGGGGTGGACGAGGCAGCAGATGGCTCATCCAGCTTCTCTACCAACTTCTCCACAGGTGCAGCAGCTGTAACAGAAGGCTCAGCAGGTCCAGCCGAGCTGGCTCTTCAAAATCCCTGGGGGTCAGAAGTCTCATTTGGGTACCTCTCCAATGAGCAAGTCCAAGGCTGGAGGGTGGAGGTTTTTCTAAAGGTGCTACCATCTTCACCACAGCCTCCCCATCAGGTCCCTCTTCTTCACTTGAAGGCTCGACTGTTACAAGCTTCACCTCTGCAGCAGGTCTTTTAGCTTAACTTAAAGGTTTTGCTGCAGGCATTGGACAAGCTTCAGTGACAGAAATGGAAGTAGTAGCAGTCATCAGCTTGTCGCATTTGTCAAAGGCAGATTCCATAGATGTGATGGACCCTCTGAGCCCATTCAGCTAGGGGTAGTACCAGGGAATATAGATGCCGGGGGGGGGGTTCCTGTTGGCATGTTGCGCAGATAGGCTGAAGAATCACCCCCGGGCCTTCAGATTGACAGAAGACACATTTTGCACCTGTGGAATGCTCAACCATGCTCCACAACCATTTTAGCATTGCCACTGGTACCGTGACTTCTGGAGCTTCAGCAGCAGGTGCCATTTCTCCGATTCTGATAATAAACTGGAAATGTTTCCAGTTCTTAAGCTGCAGACAAACAACAACACTTCAGCTCCAAACAAATATCTGCTGCGAAGTCCCTGCTCACACACAGTTCCAAAGACCCCAACGGGATAGCCGACCAGTCACTGTCCAATAGGATTTCATCCTTAGGGCAATTAGCATACCACTCACATGTCTGGGTCATGCAGCCAGCTGAACTCCTAGAATGACAGAAACCACAGTATACCCAAAAGGTGCGAAATTCTGCACTTCGCCATCTTGTTACTTTGCAGTCCAGAAAAAGCAGCTCTCCTCTCCAAAGTGTGGTGAGGGTGGGTTGGCGCCCCCCCCCCGAAGCTCCGCTCCCACGGGTGGAGGTCTGGTGGGTAGTGTAGGTGGAGAGGGGCGGCAAAAGTATCAAAGAGGTGGAAGAAGGCTGAGCTGGGCGCCACAAGGTGCGATGTGTGCTGCCACACGCTCACATGGCCGTATGCTGGGGCCTCGTGGGGTCGGGGAGGAAATCTGTAAAAAATGTATATGTGTCCCCATCACCAGCTGGTGGGAGGAGGTGATGGGGATCAAACAGCTAGATAAAATAAAAACAAATTGCAGGAACGCAGGATCCCTTTTAATAACCATGCTGGCCAGTCTTAACACATTTACACAGTCACTCTCCGGGCTCAGGAGCCCATAATCATGGTTCTTCATGGTCATGGATACCCTCCACCTCTAACATTTTTATGGTTCCATGTGATATGGGTGACTACATAACGTTGCCTTCAATAATAGCGATTGCATATTGCCAAACACTCAAAATGGCGATGAACACAACACCGACCTCCACAAACAGTGAGAACACCATAAAATGTCTGCGGGGGGGGGCAATTTACACTTACTTTTTATGTGGGGGGTTATGTCCCCGCACCCCCATTAATAATATAATCATCTCTGGGGGATGACACTGGGGACAGAGGAAAACACCATGGGGGATACATGTCTGCAGAGGCAACATTGGGGGGACAACATGAGGGCAGGGGGGAAACAAAGTAGGGGGAACGGGACTTCGGCAACAACAACAAATAAATTAAACAATGAAACAACGTCAAAAAAAAAAATATTCCAGTCCCGAACCCTGGTCCACCAACTTCACAGACCGTGACCTTAACCACCATGCCAGACAGCCAGCTGGAACCAGGCCTCCCAAACAAAGCCCTATAACCTTCTCTCACTGGCTCTGCCTCACTATTAACTACCTCGAAGTCTTTTACATTTGCTTTCATTCACGCTCGCTATTATTCATACTCGCTATTTGCACAAGCGCTCAAACTGGGTCACTCAAACTGAGTCACCCATATCACGGGATACCAGTTTTTATCCCTGGGCCGGGGGCCACCAAGGGGTTCAGGCAGCAGCTGTTCTCGAGGTCATGACCTCACACACTCAGCAGCATTTTCTCCTACAGCTCACTCTGCACAGTTTCAGCTTCCTTTATGTCTCACATATTCGAGAGAACAGGCAGAGGGAACCCTCGCACATAGGAGTCTCCAACTTGACCTCCTCTTCCCCAGGGACTCAGCGGGTGACTCTCCCATACAGCCATTGGGGCGACATCCCACCACAGACAGCTCCTTCAGACTCACCATCTCTCCTAGTTCTTGTTCCATTCTCATGACTGTCTGCACGGATCCCTTGGGCACAGATGGCGGCATTGGATTGGGTGGGGGTAGTGTGAAAACCCACCTGATTCCAACTAGCTCCAGACACTGGTCTCTCTCTCTCTCTCTCTCTCTCTGATGGCTCCCACTACACAAGTGGACTGACTGTTTCCTCAGACATGGATGGCACTATCGGGGTGGCAGGTTTGAATCCCTCCCCACACAGAGCACACAAACCACCAAGGCAACTGCTACTACACATTATTACACTATTCATTATTCCCTTTTTATCATTTTCATTTAAATGTGATTAATGCATTGTCAATTAACAAAATTGTATTTAGTGTAAATTTTGAAGTGAATGTCCTTAATGTATATTTGTATTTTTAAGTGTTAACTTTGTGGTGTGCGTTTTATGTCTACTTGTCCTGCGTATTATTTAAGATGATTGTTTGCTTGGGACCTCAATGTAAATGAGCGTAAGCTCAATCAAGTATATCCTGGTTCATATATGTCTTATATATATATATATATATATATATATATGAATAACATTTTTACTTACTTACTGTACCACCGGCACACTCTCAAGCCCAGATCTTACCTGGAGCACATGGGCAGGAGCAGGCAATCACCCCTGCTCCTGTGGACCACCCACCAAAACCTCAGTGTGGGAACCGACCACCAAATGGCGCCAAAGGATCCATTTTAGAGCTAGCCACCCGAGGCAGTGACCTCCAACCCACGAAGACCCCACCCGAGGACGGTGGCCATAAATATTGAAACTAATAATGCCACACCTGGTCCAGAGAAGGGAAAAATGGTAAACCCAACTTACGGGTGGATTACAGTATAGTTACACCCAATCTTGTTTTGTTTCAAATCCTTGATCTACTCTTATTGCATACTTCCTGAACATTAGGAACACCCCCAAACAGTATGGTCACTCATGATGCAATAGTGTCCTCTCCTCCCGCTGCATCATGAGTGGCTAGACTGTGTTGGGGGTGTTCTCAATTCCAGGAAAGATGCAGTGGTAGTAAAGTAAGGACTGTAAACGAATGTGTTTTTGTTTAGTAACACCAGTATGGTGGGCAGTCTGTTTTTTGCCTTTTAAAAGAAAAAGGAATCAGAATTAAACTTCCAGCTCAGCAGTCTATGTGGAATGTGAACAATCATAACACATGTTTTTTAAACTAGGGACACTTATAGGCCTAAGGGGGTTGACAGTGCTCTTTTAAAAAAATGATCAGGCGGGGGGAAGTCAACATTAATCAAGGATTCTAAGTATGGATTTTAAAACAAACAGACAAAGCAATATACAGGGGTTATTAAATAGACTTCACACATGCTTAAATTTACAACTGTATTACAAGCGTATACAACAGGGTTTATTTTCCCTTTAGAACCCAAGCTCTGCCATGGCAATCTGCATATGTTTCCTAAGATGCATTGCACACAATAGGGTGCTATATGTAATTCTGTGTGTTCCTTTTTATGTTTGCTTGCACGCATGTGCAAGAAACATAGTGCCATCATCCGAGTTTTCGGAGGTGTGGCAGCCCTCTTCCAATTCAGTCAGTGTGTTTGCAGGCACGGCCGCAGTTCTGAAAGGGGGAGCTACGCTTCAGTGAGCAGCGATAAGATATCGCCTGCTCGCGTGCGCCCCTACACACACACACACACACACACACACACATATGCACGCATACTGCGTGCTCGCCCCCATGCACACACTGTAGCCGGCGGGGTGCCCAATCCCCGTTGGCTGTGCTCGCCCCAAAACAGAGTTCCATATGCCATGCTGGGTGCCCACCTGGAAGCGCGGACATTACTGTATATCGATGGGGTGCCCAATCCTCAAGCAGTGCCCACTGGTCCCCCCCAGTACAGGGTGCCTGGGAGCCCACCCCAGTGTGGCAACAGATGCTATGTCACCGACAGGTGCCCAATCCCCGTCAGCTCCGCACCCCCACCAGCCTTGTGCCTGCGCTGGTGGCCCACCCAGCGAGGCAACAGATGCTGTTGCGGCGAGGTGCCCAATCCCCGTCGGCTCACGCCCCCACCAGCCAGTACTTGTGCCATGCTGGGAGCCCACCCCAGCGTGGCAAACGTCCCCCGCCATCATTAAAAAAAAAAACTGAAACTGAAAAACATTCCTCGCTGTCTCTGCCCCCACCCGCGCCCACCCACTGTGCACCCCACCTCCCCACACACCCCCACCCCATACTTACCTCCAGACTCGCCGACGCATCTTCAGTAGACCGGAACACGCCTGCACTCTTCAAAAGCTGACTGCACCTGAGGAAATGCTGGTAAGCTGTATAATGGGATAGATAGGGTTTTCAACTTTGCTGCATATCTCAGGCATTTTTCGGAATTTCTGCACCAAATTTTCAACATGGGGTTTTTGGGACCCCTTCTCATGAATGCTCTCACTGTCATAGCGTTAATCGGGCTCGAAGGGTGATTTCGCAGTCTCTGAGCGAAATCACCTTTCGGGACTGAGTAATAAAACGACACTGCCGCTGTTCATAAGGTGGGCTCTCAAAAAGCCTATGTTGAAAATTTGGTGGAAGAATAACAAAAAAATGACTGTTTTACGAGCGTGCGTTGCGCAGTTCCGACGCACGCTCATAAGTTCGTGAATTTTCAATATTTTCACTCCAGATTTTCAACATTGCCATTTTACCACACCTCCTTATGAGCAGTACAGCTGTCATTTTTCACATCTTGCCCAAAACGTGTTTCCGCCCATGTAGCGCACAATGGTGCAGTCGGTGTGCGAAATCAATGTGTGGGTCACATTAAGAAAATCACAGTGACACTGTTAATGAGCAGAGGTCTTAAAATGGCTATGTTGAAAATTTGGTGAAAAAATTCCTAAAAATGACTGTTTCACGAGCGCGCGTTGCGCAGTTCCTACGCACGCTTGTAAGTTTGCGAATTTTCAATATTTTCACTCCAGATTTTCAACATTGCCATTTTATTACACTTCCTTATGAGCAAAACAGCTGTCATTTTTCACATCTTGCCCAAAACGTGTTTCCGCCCATGTAGCACACAATGGCACAGTTGGTGTGCGAAATCAATGTGGGACACATTAAGAAAATCACAGTGACACTGTTCATGAGCAGAGGTCTTATAATGGCTATGTTGAAAATTTGGTGAAAAAATTCCTAAAAATGACTGTTTTACGAGCGTGCGTTGCGTAGTTCCTACGCACGCTCGAAGTTCGCAATTTTCTATATTTTCATTCCAGATTTTCCACATTGCCATTTTATTACACTTCCTTATGAACAGTACAGCTGCCATTTTTCACATGTCGCCCCAAATGTGCTTCAAGACATGAAGCATGGTGCAGTCGTGTGTGCGAAGCAATGTTGGGACAGATTAAGAAAATCACAGTTACACTGTTCATGAGCAGAGGTCTTAAAATGGCTATGTTGAAAATTTGGTGACAAAAGTCCATAAAATGACTGTGTTCTGAGTGAGCATTGCGCGGTTTCCACGCACCCTGTAAGTTCATGACTTGTAATATTTTCAGTCCAGATTTTCAGCAGTGGCATTTTTCCACACTTCCTTATGAACAGTACAGCTGTCATTTTTCACAACATGGCCGAAATGTGTTTTCACACTTTCAGCACAGAGATGCATGGTCGCTGTGGGAAATCATTGTTCAGGACAGATAAAGAAAATCACAGTGACACTGTTCATGATCGGAGGTCCCAAAATGTCTGTCTTGACAATCTGCTGTAAAAAAATCCCCAAACTAATTACATTACGGGTGTGCGTTGCACAGTTTCTATGCACGCTCGTGATTTCACCAGTTTTTTTAATATTTTTACTGCAGATTTGCAACATTGCCATTTTTTACACCTCCCCATGAACAGTACAGCTGTCATTTTTCACATCCTGTTCGGAATGTGTTTTTGCACCTGTGGTGCTAAATGCTGTAATCGCTGTGCATAAGCAGCTTTCGACTAACAAACTGATATTGCCACTGTTCATGAGGTGGGGGTCACAAAAAAACCATGTTGAAAATTTGGAGTGAAAATACCAACGAATGCCTGAGGTGTTAGGGTTTCCAACCATAATGCCCCACCCTGTAGAGAATGACAGGCATCAGGGGTGTGACTTGGAATTCTTGCCTGTAATGCTCAAACCATTCCACACCCTGCAGCCAGTGAGAGGCATCGAGGTATGCCTTGGACTCTTCGGCCCCAAAAGTTCACCCCATTCTCCTATACCGCACCCATCTCACCATATTTCCTGATGGAATGGGGGTGCGCATAAGGGCCAAAGACCCCAAGGCACACCGTGACACTTGTCAGTGTCTGCAGGGTAGGGTGTGGTGAAATGGCGTGGCCGTTATGCCTGACAACCCAAAGGCACACCCCAGTGCCTGTCACTCTCTGCAGGGTGGTGGTGGGGTTGGCTTCAGTTCAATACTTCACTGCCATTTCTATTATTCAGCTCTGTAACTTCTACACTACCAATGCCAATGCCAGCAAGCAAACATTCGGCATTGACAAATGCTTGTTTACATTTAGCTTTGTGCACAACCTTTTCCCTCAGGTGTTTCCATTGATTTTTTCTTCCCTTTTAAAATATAGCTTCCTTGCCCACTCTGAACACGCTTCCTCCTGTAATCTGATTTGTGAAGTACCAGGTTGTCAAACATAATTCTGTAAATGGATGAGTCACCATGAACAGCTGTGCCATTACCAAGCCTTCCATACAAGAGCTGCCGGATATATCACCAGTCTGTCTAGCTCGTAATTAAATGTTCTGTTAGCAAGCACATGGACACCAGCAGCAGCAATGGTCTGTCTCTGTCTCTGTCTGCAGGGCTCTCCTGAATTTATTTATTTATGTAGTTTTTCTTAACCAGGTTAGGTGTGCTAGCCAAAGTTGACTATTTTCAGGCACGACCCGGGAGAATACATACATAAAATGAGATGAGATTATACAATACATAGTACTGTATATAGTACAGGTAGGTTAGAATACAGAACAAGTCAGACAGTATTCAAGATAATACATATAGCTATGCAGAGATGACAAAAGTGACATTAATACATGCAAATAACAACTGAAACTGGGCTAAGTGGCAGCTATAAAGACATTTTATAGCAAAGCTTGTTTAGAAGTCCAGCAGTGTCTTGGGTGAAATAGGGTGGTTAGCGGTGCCCCATATTATACAGTAAATGCTGAGAATGACCTTTTTCTACATTACAGAGAATTGTTTTAAATGTTATAAATCATGGGAGCATCATGTGATGCTCCCGGCCAATCACAGCGCTTCATTCAGTTACACGTGAGACACTCCTATTTCTGTAAGAATGTCTTGTGTGCTGTACCGCAGTAACATGCTTGTCGCTGGCCACTCACGCTGCAACATTTTGAAGACACAAAAGGTAAAAAACTAGCATGATCTACAATAAGTTTATGGGTCTGGTTAGAGGGTCTCTTATGGATAAATGAGTTTCGCCTCTTGCGTCCTTTGAGCAATTATATAAGTTTGCAGTTCTCATGCTCTAAGAACACGTGAGAAGACACTCTTATATCCATAAGAGGCCCTCCAACCACACCCATAAACTTAGAGCACCATCTTTGCATGCTGTATCTTGGAAGGTACCACATAGTGTACAAAAATGGCAAGGGGTTAGGCAAAATCTGGAATGATAACATCTGGAAATGTCATTTTGAGATTGTGTGCAGAAGAAAGAGCTCCTTCTAGTAATGAATGGAAAGTTGAACTGATTGAAACCCTGAAATTGGAAAAAGTATCTGCTAGGGTACTGGGTAGACTGCATGTAACCCCTAGGCGGTGCTATCCCAAGGGATACTTCCCCTGCCTGCGTGACTAGGCACAGGTTGAGGGGCCTGAGCTTGGTGAACGGGTGCCTCCACTTGGAGAGTTGGTGTAAGGGTAGCGTAGCTGCTATGGGTACAGCCCTTTTGGTCACTGATACCCCCTCTAACCCCTCTAGTGGCTTACGCTGATCAACAGATAAAAATCACAATCACCATCAGAACACAATATGTAACTCACACTTGGCACACTTACCACCAGAGCTGGATCAGCTGCACTGGCCCTGGAGACCCCCTGTAAAACAAGACCTGCAATACAACAGTGCAATGGCAATACAATATCCCCTCCACAAAGGTACACAATAGCCAGGTTAAATACAGAAAGAATAGAATCTGATTTATTCAGGGGATGTGAACAAGGGTGGGGGAGCAATCCAGTATTTGATTTTAGATTGGATTTACTCAGGTCAACCATTCATGCACTAAGAGTCCATCTAGCACAGTCACACACACTCTGGGTATTCAGTTGTTATGCAGGCTAGCTTGAAGCGTTGCCTGGGGTAGGACAGCATTGCAGCGGTTGTTGGGGCCCTTAGGAAAGAAAGCAACATGCACTTTAACCCACAATTTGTATTCCGGAGCCGGATGGCTCAGTCTGTAATGATCAACCAAAACAATTAAATCAGATGACACACATTGATTTGAGCTTTGTTGCAGGGAGCTACCCTGATGTTTACTCACGCTACCCAGACCAGGAGCCAGGATTGATGAGACGAAGAGCTCAGAATGGTAAGCTGTTTGCCAGGGGAAGCAGGGCCCACATGACACACTGTGGTGGTCAATCCTGTTCGATGGTGCTGAGCAGGGAGCCGAATCCCTGAGCGGGTCCTTCATTGGATGAATTTCTGCGGCATGAGCGGCAATCTAGGTCGAGATGGTGAGGCCCAGACCAGGTGAACAGTTTGGATTGCAGTCCGTTTTGTTGCTGGATGCGGCTTCCAGCTTGCATGACACATTCAGGGGTGTGGGGCATCAAATCACAACCCACACTACACATTCAGCACAATTATATAAAGAATAGCCAGATACCACAGTTCGGATGACAGTCCGGTTGCAATTAAGCAGTGTCTCTATGCAAACCATACACTCTGCGGTCCTCTCCAATTCCTAACAAGCCGATTGCTCCAGGAGCAAGTCTTCGGTCCACACCAGGCAAAACTCACTTTCTCACAATTCAGGATTACAGCCACAATAACAGCAATTCCGGATATAGTCCGATATTAGATTGCAGACTTCTTCATACAGGAAGATGGTAGCTCGCAGACCAGACACAGCCTTCCCGCTGATTCCCCACGCTACCACGCAAGAGCAGCTGCTCGAATCACTCGAGCTGTTCACTCTCCAAACTCCAACTCTACACTGACACACTGCTGCAGGCAGCTCTGGGATTTCCCAGTGATCCAAAAGGTTCGGCTGGTTGATCCATCTGTCTGTCACAGAAGGGGCTTCCCCTCCAGGTCCATTTAGGTGCCAAACAGTAAAAACTACAATTCCTACAGAAATTCACTCCCACAAGACCTCTGGGGACAGTCTCCATTTTAAGGTCCCCCATGGTACCAACTTGCCCAAACTGGCAGTCCAGAACCAAAATGGTGGCTCTTACCAGAAAGTCCATGCTGCAAAGGAAGGCAGGTTAGACAAACTACTATATTGTTATTATTAAAGCAGATAATCAGCAAACAATTACAGATAGAAACATAGAAGTTGATGGCAGATAAGGACCGCAAGGCCCATCCAGTCTGCCCATTTTTTTTTCTGCCTTATGAATGTGCCATCGGCCTTTGCTCTGTCAATGGCCTATCTAGTCATACTCATCTGTATTGCTCCCTTATGCCTATCCCATGCCTGTTTGAAGCCCTGCACTGTATTCATATCCACCACTTCCTGAGGTAGGCCGTTCCATGCATCCACCACCCTTTCTGTGAAAAATAACTTCCTCACATTACCCCTTAATCGGCCTCCCTCTAATCTCACGCTGTGTCCTCTTGTCCTGCTATTTTTCTTATATTGAAACATGTTAGGCTCTTTCACCTTGTTAATGCCCTTAAGGTGCTTGACTGTTTTGATCATATCACCTCTCTCCCTCCTTTGCTCAAGGGTATACATATTGAGCTCCGTTAATCTGTCCTCATATGTTTTCTGATACAGTCAGTGCACCATTTTGGTTGCCCTTCTCTGGACTGCCTCAATTTGGTTAATGTCCTTGTGAAGGTGTGGTCTCCAGTACTGCACGCAGTACTCCAGATAGGGCCTAACAAGTGTCTTGTAAAGAGGGATTATTACCTCCCTCTTCCGACTTGCGATACCCCTACTAATACACCACACCAACCCTCTAGCCTTACCTACTGCATTAGTGGTCTGCTTGGATGATTTCAGGTCATCGGTGATGATGACGCGCAAGTCTCTTTCTTCCCTTGTGACTGCCAGCAACTCCCCTACCAGCCTATAGGTGGCTTCAGGGTTTCTGTTCTCTGTGTGCATGATCTTGCACTTCTTTGCATTAAACTCCAGTTGCCACTCTTCTGACCATTTTGCTAGTTTATCCAGATCTCTTCTCATTCTGCCCACCCCATCGGATCATCTACTCTGTTGCAGATCTTGGTGTCATCTGCAAACAGACAAACCTTACCCTCCAGTCCATCTGCAATGTCACTGATGAAGATATTGAAGAGGACTTCCCCCAGGACTGATCCCTGAGGTACCCCACTTGTGACTTGCATCTCTTCTGACTGTATACTGTTTACCACCACTCTCTGTTTTCTGCCTGTCAACCAGTTTGCCACCCAGTTCACCAACTTCTGACCCACCCTGAGCCTACCCAGCTTATTAATCAATCTTCTATGTGGAACAGTATCAAAAGCTTTGCTGAAGTCAAGGTAGGCGACATCAACTGCTCCCCCTTGGTCCACCACTCTGGTTACCCAGTCAAAGAAAACTATGCGATAATTTGACAGGAACTTCCTTCTGTAAACCTATGCTGTCTTGGATCCTGTGCTCCTATGGATTCCAGGTGTTGCACTATCCTTTCCTTAAGGAGTGTCTCCCTAATCTTGCCCACTATTGAGGTAAGACTGACTGGTCTGTAGTTTCCTGCCTCCTCCCTGCTACCACTCTTGTGAAGTGGGATCACATGAGCTCTTCTCCAGTCTTCTGGGACCTCTCCTGTGCTCAGAGACTCACTAAACAGTTCTGATAATGGCTCTGCTACTTCCACCCTTAGCTCCTTTAGTACCCTGGGATGTATGCCATCAGGTCCAATTCGTTTGTCCACCCTGAGCTTATCAAGCCTTGTAGGACCCTTTCTTTGTGAAGGGACCAGTGCACACCTCCCCCATGTCCATGGTGCTGAGCTGTGGGCTATGTCCTACCTTCTCCTCAGTAAATACTGAGCAGAAGTATCTATTTAGGATAGATGCTTTTACATGGTCCCTCCTCTCCTCACATGCCCCTTATCCCCTTTAATCTTAGCAATACCCCCCTGGACTTTCTCCTTTCACTAATGTATCTATAGAAAGTCTTGTCACCTTCTTTTACTGTTTGTGCTAGTGTTTCCTCAGTTTGGGCCTTTGCCTGCTTTACTGCCTTCCATGCTTCCCTTAGGGAAGTTTGGTATGCCTCCCTATCTTCATCTTGCTGCATTCCCTTATATTTCCTGAAGGCCAGCCTTTTGGCTCTGACCTTTTCTTTCCATGGTTTGGGCCTTTGCCTGCCTTACTGCCTTCCCTACTTACTTTAGGGAAGTTTGGTATGCCTCCCTATCTTCATCCTGCTCCGATCCCTTATATTTCCTGAAGGTCAGATCCTATTAGGGTTTCCTCTGTGCACTTAGCGATGGCAGAATGAAGCAACAATATTGCAGCCTGGGTGGCACTCAAGCCTGAAACTACTTTGGCCCTCACCCAGATCAATTATAACCTATGAAATAGATACCTCTGAAAGAGACAGGCAGGGAGGCCAACAGGGCACTTGCATGCAAGCACTTTTGCACTGTTTAAACACAGAACACCAGCCTGGCAGTGGGCATTAGGCAAGCCCAGGAAGACATTTTAGGAACCCCCATTTGTATGGGGATTACACCCTTCCCTGCCTGGAAAGAACTTGGCATCTGTGTCAAGTCTATACTCACTATACCTTTATATAAAGACATTATTCTATACGAGACATACATGTTTCATTAATATACCAGACAAAAATAAAGACTGATGCATCAGTAAATGCAAACGTATAACGTTATTATATTTATTCATGATATGCTTTATACTCTATAATGACAGCAGTTGTGCATATATCATACATATTATGATTTCACTATGATTCAAACAGACAATAATATTACTATACTTTTCAAGTTGGTACTGTTTCCTGTACTCTAAATAATATAGATGGGGGCCCATCCCTATCAGCTAATTTGGGGCTGGATGGGGCCGAGGCACCATGTTCTGATGGGTGAACAATTAGCTTGGAAGTGGCAGAGAAACTCAGCTTGGGCAGTGGGCTTTCAGAGATATAGACTCCTTTATGGACAACATTTAAAGGGAGGTCCACAGGCCTCCCAGGGGAGTCATAGCTGAGACGTATCACTGGTTTACTAGATCTTCCAGACTTTCTCAGGGTAACAGACACAGACTCTGGGATGTCAACATTGGTATTAGCTTCTTCTCCTGTAGGGAAGGGCACCTCTGCACTGGTTGAAGATTCCAGATGGGGAACATTGTCGGTTCCTTGCTCTGCTGATTCTGTTTCCACAACATTATACTCATCATTGAACTCTGTAGAAGGCCCAGATTTATCATCCAGAGAAATATGAAACATTTTGATCTTGAAACATTTGACGGATACTTTCAACAACAGAGGATGCACTATGGTCATCCATAACAGCAAGGTCAGGGTCATTATCACACTGTTCAAAGGTTTCTGCCACCAGAGAGGTTTTCAGTATCAGGTTCTTCCTCCGGTAGTTCAAGCAGTTCCACTAAACACAAAGAATCAGCTACTTTAAACGTTATACTTTGCACCTCACTTTCGGGGGGCACAGGTTCTAAAGAGGAAACTGGGCAGTCCTGAAGGCCCAGCTTCATCTCCATAGTTACGCATAGGATATCCTTGAAACAATTGACTCAGTTCATAGGAAGGATAGTAAGGAGCCTCATACTCACTGTTGTCAGATTCAAACTGGCAGTCACTGTCATTTTGGACCTGCCTGGGGGAAGTCCTTGATTCTTGAACAACTGAAGAAAGCTGACTCTGTCTCTTTTTGGCAGCAGCATGAGTCAAAGGCCCAGAAGGGGGAGCATCTGATGATTCAGAATCAATAATTACTTGGCCAATAGGCAGCAGGTGGTTCCTGTTCATGGTCTTGACAGCTCGAGAATCATTTTCTAGACGTACTTTATACACCGCTTGATCATCCCGTTTACTGACTATAACATGTGGAAGGTGGTGCCACCTATCGGCAATTTTATGCTTTCCATGCAGTCCCAAGTTGTGCAACAACACACGGTCTCCAGGTAACAACTTCTGAGTTTTACATGCCTCTCTTTGTTAGCAAGATTTCTTTTTGCCACCATAGTCTGTGCCAGTTGGTACACATGATTTAGCTGAACCTTTAGTTTCTGGATATATTACAAGTAGTTTTCAGCTCAAACCTCATCCGGGGACACCCCAAAATAGATGTCTACAGGCAACCAGGCTTTCCGGCCAAACATTAGATGGTAGGGGAAACCCAGTAGCATCACTTTTGGTGCAGTTGTAAGTGTATACCAGGGTGCTGATCTGTTGGCTCTGCTTGGGTTTGTCCTTAGGGTGAAGCATGTCCAACATGTACAGGAGGGTCCTGTTAAAGCGTTCAGGCTGCAGATCCCCCTGAGGGTGGTAAGGAGTGGTTCTGGACTTCCTCACTCCCCACAAAGAGAGCATTTCCTTTATCAACCGGCTTTCAAAGTCTCTCCCTTGATCAGAGTGAATTCTTTGAGGAGCACTATAATGGATGAAGAACTTTTTTACCAGAACCCTGGCCACTGTGGATGCTTTCTGATCTTTGGTGGGATAGGCCTGGGCATATCGTGCAAAGTGATCTGTCACAGCTAACACATTTCCAATGTTCTTTTGGTCAGGCTCAAGGCACAGAAAGTCAATGCAGACCAGCTCCATGGGGGCACTGGTGGAGATACTGACTAGTGGGGCAGCTTTTTGTGGCAAAGATTTTCTTTGAAGGCAATGACTGTAGGTTCGAATATGGGTCTCAACATCAGCCCACATCTTTGGCCAGTAGAATCAGGAGCAAACCAAGTCAAGAGTCCTGTCACAACCTAGATGTCCCATGTGATTATGGAGGGCCTGAAGTACTAAATGTTTGAAAGCTGTGGGCAACACCAACTGCTGTTTGTCCAGTTGGCCATGGCAATTCACTGTCTCTTGATACAATAGTTGGTCACGTAACTTAAGTCTGGGGCCCTCTCTAAACAGTAATGCAGTTTGTGAGTCAGAGGAATGAAGTTTAGATACATCTTTCCCAGCACACAGGGCATTATGCATGGGTTTGATCATTGGGTCTTGGGTTTGAGCCCACTGGATATTTTCGTTGTCAAACTGAGTGATGCACTAATGCTGTAAAATGGCAGTAGGCTGCAGGGACACAGGTTTCGGGGGGCCCCAAGTAGTCCACCAAGCAATCGATAGTGTCTGTAGAAGGATTTTCATCCTTATCAAACTTCAGGCACAACGCTTTGATAGATTGTTCAGACAACCTCATGCAGTTTGCAGTGGGGTTTGGTCATCTCGAGAGATCATCTGCATCGATGTGGTTCAAGCCAGGTCGGTACCCCACCGCATAGTCATATGTGGGCTGGGCAGATAGCCACCTGTGCCCAGTGGTGTCTAGTTTTGCTGATGTTTGTACATAAGTCAATGGGTTATTATCTGATTTTACTAAAATCTTGGCCCCATATAGATATTCGTGGAATTGGTCCACCATGGCCCACTTCAGGGCAAGAAATTCAAGTTTATGAACTGGGTAATTCCGTTCAGATGGTGTTAAACTTCTGCTAGCAAATGCCGCTGGTTGCAGGCCCTCCTCATATTTTTGATATAGTACAGCCCCCAGTCCCTTCAGGCTGGCGTCTGTATGAAGGACATAGGGTTTGGTGGGGTCAGCATAAGCAAACTCGGTGCATGGGTGAGCTGATGTATAATCTCGAAAAATGCAGAATCACAAGCAGAGGTCCACCAGGTCCCGAATGGTTCATTGGTCCTGAAGTATACATTCTCTTCCTCCTTGATGGAGCTTTTCTTATACTTTAAGTTAGTGGGAGGATAGCCTTGAGTAAGATTGAGCAAAGGGCGGATGACTTTTGAGTAGTCTTTGATGAATCGGTGATAATAGCAGCAAAATCCCAAGAATCGCTGTAATTCCTTCAAATTATTTGACCAAGGCCAAGTGGTCAGGGACTACACTTTGCTGGGGTCTGTCTGAATTCCATCAGCCAGCGGCCTTTGCTCTGTCAATGGCCTATCATTTATCTATGGACAGCTTCAATCCGAAATCCTCCAAGCGGTCAAGGACTTTGAACAACTGGGCCTCATGCTCTTCTAAGGTTCACCCAAATACGATGATGCCATCCAGGTACATGAGGCATTCCAATAAGTTCATGTCTCCCACAGCTCATTCCATCAACCGCTGGAAAGCGGTGGGTGCACCTGAAATATCTTGAGGCATCCGTAGAAACTCAGAATCCCAGGGGGTAAATGAATGCTGTCTTCTCACGGCCCTCTGGGGCCATCGGGATCTGATAGTACTCACTCCGTAGGTCAAGCACTGAAAACCACTGGCTCCCATTCAGGCAGTCAAGGGCATCCTGGATGCGGGGCATGGTGTACTTGTCCGGCACTGTTCTCTGGCTCAAAGTCCGGTAATCCACACACATCCTCACAGATCCATTTTTTTTGTGTACCACCACAATCGGGGAAGCGTAGGGGCTTCTCAACTCCTGGATGATCCCGGCTGCTAACATCTCCTGAAGGTGCCTCTGTATGTCATCTATATCAGCCAGGGTGAGGCGGCAGGACCTCTCTCGGAATGGCCTAGCGTCATGGAGTCGAATATAATGCTCAGCCCCAATGACACACACCACATCCCATTCCTTTAAAGAGAACACCTGATTCCTCTGGGACAGCTTTCAACTGATCTTGGTCCTCCATTCAGCAGACAGGGGAGACTCCCCAAAATCAAACAGGTCTGGGATCACTTCCTCACTCTCGACAGAGCATTTCTTGCTGGACAACACAGCAGTGTCCACACAGTACACAGTGAGCTAAGGTACACCCCCAATTCACTCAACTCTCTAGATCAGACACATTCTAGATTTGTACTACTACCCATCAGGCATAAGCATGAGCTCTGGCAGGTAGAATACTGGGCTTGAACAACAATCCTTCTAGCAGCTTCCCCTCTTCTGGGGCATCCAGCATGAGGATTTTATTCTTCACGTCTGCCTTAAGGCACACTTCACCATGGATAGTATATTGAGCATTTGGAGGTAACACCAAAGAGTCAGAATCTTTCTTCTACACTATCCCCACAGGTTCATCTTTCTCCATTTCCTTATTCTGCCCTTTTAACTCATAAGCTGATTTCACCAGTGCTGGAATGCGTAAGGCCCATCCAGTTCGCTTGCCTTGCTTCTCTTGACACGATTGAGCCAACTTCCCGAACATGTGAGCATTGGTACCAATGAGTCGGGGAACACCATTATACAGTCCTGTAGGTGGGCATACCAGGGCCAAAGTCTCTACTTGCTCATCTACACCAACTACAGCCATAGGAAAAGGTAGCCAGAGCTGGACATATCCGAGGTAGGGATAAGACTTTTCACTCAGTCCCCACACATGTAGGCCTACTAGGGGTTGCAGTGACACATCAGATAAGTGTTTGTTATACCAGTCTTGAAATACAATGGCCACTTGTGACCCGCTGTCTAGCACAGCCCGAGCAGAGATACCATTCACAGTCACAGTGGTCTCCATAGAGGGGCCCACCACCTTGGACCAATCTGGAGAAGTTGGTTTTGCAGTCCACCCCACAGCAGTTTTGGAGGAATAAGACTTCTTTATTGCTCTGGTCTGAGGCCTTATGTTGCTCCGCCGGACTAGAGTTAACAACCTGGAGGTGACTTTTCTTAAGTTCTTGGGGAGAGCGCAGCCCGGTCGGGTATGTCCATCCTCCCCACAACGATAAAAGAATACTGGTTCCTTAGTGTCTCTGGAAGTGGAGGGGTCACCCCTCACTTTGGATTGATTGGAAAAACCCAGAGAATCCTCTTTGGGCCAGGGTTCGCCTTCCCTTTCCTCATGGCATCTCCAGTGATCAATTACATGAGTGGCTCAGATAAGATGTCCCACCAGGGCTCTCAACTCTCTCACTTCTTCCATCAACTTTGTTTCAACCCAGGGTTCAGGGGCAATAGCATGAGCCCCCATCCCCTCAGGCGAAACCTCACTTCTGGGCTCTGTGGATGTCTGATAGGAGTACGAACCCTTGGCTGCTTCAACTGTTGCTTGTTGATTTGCCCATATCACTTTCACCTCTCTAAGCAGTTCTCTGACTTGTTGAAGCTCAGACTTATCACTCCGCTCCTCAGGTCAGTCAGGGGCTTGGCTGGTATGGGCAACCTCGGCATAGGGCTCCCATCCCTCTTCATCATTCTCAGCCTCTCGAATTTCCTTCATGAGCCAGCAATATTCGGGAGGATTAGCTATTCGATCCTGAAATTTCAATTTCAGCATAAGCACACTGGAATACCTGGTGGATTGTAAGATATGTTCCAGTCTGACTCGATTCCGTTCACTAGCAGGCACCCCTCCTTCCCTATGGGCCCTCTGCAAGACCCTCTCAATTCGGGTGACGAAAACGGACAATTTCTCATTTTTCCATTGTTTGGTGGATTTAAACTTCCACATCAAGTCCTCCCCAGATTTTGTGCTACTGAACACCCTTTCCAGGGCAGAGAAGTACTTGGATGCAGTGGCTTCTGGGCTAGTGGATCAGAGAAAACAGATGGCCTCCAGTGCAGGGCCCCTTAAACTCTCCATAAGTCTCTTTTTCTTTTCTCCTTCAGAGCACTGCCACTCCTGGACTAGGGGGGTGGCATAGTCCATCCAGGTTTCCAAATCATCCTCCCTCAAAGGCACCGGGATTGCACCAGAACATAGCCTGAGCCTACGATAAGAGTCCAGGTGCACAGATGGTATCACAATAGGGGACGCTACCACAGGGGAAGCTCTAGGGGTAGATGGAGATGCTAGGGGACACTGTAAAGGGGTGGTCTCCTCTGAAATGTCTAACATTTTCACTAGTTCTTTGGCAGTCCGTCCTTTGGCAGCTAATAATCTTAACAGGGCATTAACAAGGTGAAAGAGTCTAACATGTTTAAATATAAGAAAAATAGCAGGACAAGAGGACACAGCATGAGAACAGAGGAGGCCGATTAAGGGGAATGTGAGGAATTCTTTTTCACAGAAAGAGTGGTGGATGCATAGAACGGCCTGCCTCAGGAAGTGGTGGCTATGAATACAGTGCAGGGCTTCAAACAGGCATGGGATAGGCATAAGGGAGCAATACAGACGAATATGGATAGATAGGTCATTGACTGTGTAAAGGTGTGTGGCACATTCATAAGGTAGAAAAAATGGGCAGACTGGATGGGCCTTGTGGTCCTTATCTGCCGTCAACCTCTATGTTTCTATGTTATGTAACAGTTTGTCCTTAAATCCCTCTACTTTTGGGGATCCCCAGGAGAGGACGGGTCACTGCAAATGGATAACTCGCCACCCTTTCTGGGACCCCTCGGGCAAGATAACAGGGGGTACTCTCTCAGGATCTATGGGGAGGCTGCACGAGAGGAGGGTCACCAAGGTCTGGTCAAACAGGTCTGAGTCTCTCCCCCTCACTTCAACCTTCCCCAAACACTTTACCTTTTCTATAGTTTCCACAATAATTTATTTATTTATTTAGTTTTTGTTGACCGGGTAAGTGCACTAGAAAAATCCTGCCTATTTTCAGGCACGACCCGGGGGAAGGGGATACAGATGAATGCCAACTGACCTTGAACCAGATTAAGCTGTTGGTGGTATTTTTAGTGAATGAGGGAAATTTGGCCAGGACACCGGGGAAATTCTCCTACTCTTTTCGATAAGTGCCATGGGATCTTTAACATCCACCTGAACTACCACCAATCCAGGCAGATGGGACCTCGGTTTAATGTCTCATCCGAAAGACATAGCATTAGTGGTCCCTAAAGGGATATCCAATAGTAATATGGCATGTTGGGGGTCTAGCCCCTCAGCCTTACTCCACCCCATCATGCGATGCACAACCAGCTTATGGGGGGCAATTTCTAAACTTAGTAGTAAGCGCCTCCATTTCTGACAAAATCTTTATTTCTGTGTTGTAGTTCCCACTTCTGACCACTAGTGGGTGCAAATTCCATCAGTGCCTCCAAGATGTAACCCCTAGCTGGCGCTATCCCAAGGGATACTACCCCTGCCTGCGTGACTAGGCGCAGGTTGAGGGGCCTGAGATTGGTGAAAGGGTGCCTCCACCCAGAGGGTTGGTGTAAGGGTAGTGTAGCTGCTATGGGTACAGCCCTCTGGGACACTGATACCCCCTCTAACCCCTCTAGTGGCTTACACTGGTCAGCAGATAAACAATCACAGTTAGCATCAGAACACAATATGCAACCCACACTTGGCACACTTACCACCAGAGCTGGATCAGCTGCACTGGCCCTGGAGACCCCCTGTAAAACAAGACCTGCACTACAACAGTGCAATGGTAATACAGTATCACAATAGCCAGGTTAAATGCAGAAAGAATAGAACCTGATCTATTCAGGGGACGTGAACAAGGGTGGAGCAGCAATCTAGTATTTGATTTTGGATCTGATTTAGTCAGGTCAACCATGCATGCACTGAGTCCCTCTAGCACAGTCACACACACTCTGGGTATCCAGTTGTTATGCAGGCTTGCCTGAAGCATTGGCTGGCGTAGGCCGACATTGCAGCTGTTGTTGGGGCCCTTAGGAAAGAAAACAACATGCACTTTAACCCACAATTTGTATTCCGGAGCCAGATGGCTCAGTCCGTAATGATCTGAATGGCTAAAATCACATAACACCGACGCAGAATTTGCCATACCCGGCTACACACTTCTCCGCCATGACCGGGTCAGCAGAAAAGGAGGTGGCATAGCCATGTACATTGCTTCCTCCATCAAATTCACCAGGTTGCCCTGTCCCTACCAACGGACTCTATAAATGCCGTAATGGTAAAACTCTCCATCCCCCACTCAATCCCAATCTACATAGCAGGCACATACTGTGCTCCAGGCACCACCTCACCTTACATATTGGACTACCTAGGCTACTTAAACTACCCAGCAGCAGGTGGTGAGATCCACATATTAGGGGATTTTAACCAGAACTGACTTGCTTAGTCCTTTTCCAAATTTCGTGACAAGGTAACAGCCCTAATCCTAATACAACAAATCACTGAACCTACTCAGGCAAACCACAAAACACAGAACCATACACTGCTAGATTAGTCCCTCACCTCTCACCCTCACAGGATTATAGCCTCTGGACTCCTTCCGGATGCCCTTAGTGACCACCACGGGATCTACACCGTGCGCGAATTTCACAGACCCAAAGCTCCTCCTCCCAGAGTCCTACTTTCAAGATCCTACAAATCCCTGGACCTTCCCTCATTATTAAATGGTTGGGCAACTATGATTGGTCGTGCATCAGTCATTTCACCTCGACAGATGAGGCACTGTCGTTCTTTAAGTCCAACTTCATCGCCATCTGGGACTGCTACGCCCCCCTCAGACGGTCCAGAGTCCGAGGTACTCATCTACCATGGATCTCTCCCGATATCCTAGCCCACCTCTGAATCCGAGACAAGGCCTGGAAAATCTATAAGACCTCCAAATCCCAGGCTGACCTCCAGACCTACAGAGTGCTCTGCAATTCTAGTACTAAAATAATCCGCCAAGCAAAGGCCAGCTACTTCTCATGTGCATTCAATTCCTCCTCCCATCTCGTTTCTGGAAGGTGGTCAAATCACAACCAGCAATCCCATCCCTGCAGGTTGGTGGTCACACCATCACTGACCCCTCAGCAGTTGCCGCCTTGTTTAACACTGTCTTCACTACCATCCATGCTACTCCCAGGGCCAACCAGCACCAGGTTCAGCATGCCCCCACTGACACCACATCTTGTGGCGCTGCAGCTCAGCCTTTCTCCTTCCTGCAAGTCACCCCTGATGAGGTATACAATGCACTGGTTGCCCTTAACCCTGAAAAGGGAAAATGTCCCACGAAGTTGGACTCCAAAATGCTCCACCTGTCGGCCCCTGCTATAGCTCAACCCCTAGCCGTCCTATTTAACTTAACATTTGTCCTAGCAGAAGTCCCCACTGAGTGGAAACATGCCACTGTAATCCCACTTCCAAAGGGTGATGATGCCTCAAATCCAAGCAACTACCGACCCATCTTCCTCCTACCGACCCTTGACAAGATACAAGAATGCCTGGTTCTCTCTCTCGCCTATCCACCTATCTGGACTCCTCTTCCTTCTTTTCCCCCTACCAGTCTGGCTTTAGGAAATCCCACTTCACTACCACCTCCCTTCTTAGGATTACCGACTCCATCCTCTCAGGGATGGATACTGGCCACATCACTGCCTCCATCTTTATCGACCTGGTAAAGGCTTTCGATATGGTTTTCTTCTCCTGACAAAACTTGCTAAGACCGGCCTATCTGGCTGGGCCACATCTTGGTTCCACTCCTACCTCACTGGTAGATCCCAAGCTGTCTGTATCAGAGCGTCCATGTCGGAACCCCTCCCAATCACGTCAGGAGTGCCTCAAGGATCTGTCCTAGGCCCCCCTCCTAGTCTCGGTCTTTCTAAATGATCTGCCCTCTGCCTGCACACACTCCGCCATCCATATGTACGCAGACGACATGGTGCGATACGCATCCGGCCCCTCACCCTCTGAAGTTGCATCCAGACTTCAGCACAACTTCATCACAGTCCAGCACTGGCTCCGCTCAAATAACCTCCTTCTAAATGCTAGCAAAACAGTCTCCTTAACCTTTGGGACGAGGCAGAAAATTTCTAGGCTCCCTTCACCATTAGTTTTTCACACCCTGGAAGGGTCCCCACTGGAGTCCTGCACCACCTTCAGATACCACGGTGTCTGGCTTGACCAGCACCTCAACTTTTCAGCACATATTGACTCCTTACTTAAGAAGCTACACCCAAGGCTTGGTGCACTTTACCGGAATCGTGACAACATACCCCTTCCAGCCAGGAAGGTCATTATAAATAAATGATCCTCCCAGTCTCGACTATGGGGACGTAGTCTACAATGCAGGCCCAAAGACCACATTAGCAGGCTGGACCCTCTCTTCCACTCTTTTGCCCTTCTCCTAAACTCCACACACCACTGTGCCCTCATCAAGCAATGAACCTCACCTCACTTGACTATCGAGGCTAACTCACCTGCAAAATTATGTGCCAAGCATTGGTCTCAGCTGCCCTTCTACCTCTCCAACATCTTAACAAACCCTAGCGCACAATCATACACACTCAGAAACTCAGACTCCAGGTCCCTAGCTGTCCCATACTGATCTACCTCCACTGGGCAATCAGGGTTCAGCTACCACATTCCCTCGCTATGGAACCCCCTCCCAGCTAATATTCATCACCTCACCTCCCTGTCGCACCTAAACTCCATGCTCCAAGATCATTTTGTCCCTACCTGTGCTTGTGTCTAGGAGCCTACCAACTACTAGGCAACTCTCTGGGAATGTTGGCACTTAGCAAATTTGCAGTTCATCAGTATCTAACTATTGTCCACCCGCCTTATACTGTATCTCGTATGGCTCAAAACTTCATTTTGTTGTACACTTGCTGTATGTAACTGTGCTACCAACTGCCACACTCAATCCTGTGTGTAGTGGTTTCTGAACAAAATGTTAGTGATCTTCCACAATGTATTCACTTGTCAATCCTGACTTCAAGTGCTTTCTCATACCGTACGTACTGTGGTTACCAATTTGTCTCTGTCAAGCTACAGGTAACCAGATCCTAATGTTAATATTTCTCCCACTATGTATTTTCTTGTCTATACTGTGTAAACTGTTCTCCTATGTTCTCCCCTCCCCCAGGACGCATCTGTAATCAAGCAGTACTCTGCTCAGTATGCCTTCCTGGTAAAACGCTTAAATAAATAAATCAGCCAAAACAATTAAATCAGATGATACACGTTGATTAGAGTTTTGTTGCAGGGAGCTACCCTGATGTTTACTCATGCTACCCAGACCAGGAGGCAGGATTGAGGAGATGAAGACCTCAGGATGGTAAACTGTTGGCCAGGGGAAGCAGGGCCCACATGGTCAATCCTGTTCAATGGTGCTGAGCAGGGAGCCGAATCCCTGAGCGGGTCCTTCATCAGATGAATCTCTGCGGCGTAAGCGGCAATCTAGGCTGAGATGGTGAGGCCCAGACCAGGTGAACAGTTCGGATTGCAGTCCATTTTGATGCTGGATGCAGCTTCCAGCTAGCGTGACACATTCAGGGGTGCTGGGAACCAAATCACGACCCACACTACACATTCAGCACTATTATAGTAAGAATAGCCAGATACCACAATTCGGATGACAGTCCGGTTGCAATTAAGCAGTGTCTCTGCACAAACCGTATACTCTACGGTTCTCTTCAATTCCTGACAGGCCGATTGCTCCAGGAGCAAGTCTTCGGTCCACACCAGGCGAAATTCATTTTCTCACAGTTCAGGATTCTGGTCAAAATAACAGCAATTTTGGATATCGTCTGATATTAGATTGCAGACTTCTTCACACTTGAAGATGGTAGCAGGCAGGCCAGACACAGCCTTCCCGCTGATTCCCCACGCTACCACGCAGGAGCAGCTGCTCGAATTAATCGAGCTGTTCACTCTCCAAACTCCAGCTCTACACTGACACACTGCTGCAGGCAGCTCTGGGATTTCCCAGTGATCCAAAAGGTTCAGTTGGTTGATCCATCTGTCTGTCACAGAAAGGGCTCCCCCTCCAGGTTCATTTACAAGCCAAACAGTAAAAACTACAATTCCTACAGAAATTCACTCCCACAAGACTCTGGGGACAGTCTCCATTTTAAGGTCCTCCAAGGTACCGATTGGTCTAGACTGGCAGTCCAGAACCAAAATGGTGGCTCTTAGCAGAAAGTCCATGATGCAAAGAAAGGCAAGTTAGACAGACTACTATATTATTATTATTAAAGCAGATAATCACCAAACAATCACAGATCCTATTAGGGCTCCCTCTGAGCATTTAGCAATGGCAGAATGAAGCAACAATATCACAGCCTGGGCGGGACTCGAGCCTGAAACCACTTGGCCCCCACCCAGATCAATTATAACCTATGAAATAGATACATCTTAAAGAGACAGGCACGGAGGCTAACAAGGCACTCACATGCAAGCACTTTTACACTGTTTAAACACAGAACACCAGCCTGGTAGTGGGGATTAGGCAAGCCCAGGAAGACATTTTAGGAACCCCCATTAATAAGGGGGTTACACCCATATGTTCGATTCAAAATGGAGCTTCATACATAATTGGCTGTCTTCTAGAACTCAAAATCTTAAATGACTAAGTTAGCAGTGGTTATATTGAACTCAACTCTCCATTTGTACTGTCTTTGTACCCTAAAACATGAATATTATAGTTAGTGTAGTACTTATTTTGTTTTATATCTACAAATATTCCCATCTTATTTTTCACATAGAAACAGATTTGTCTGTTGGCTCAGTGGCAAGGAGGACTAATGTGTTGAACACCTTATCGCCTGCCACCCTGGAGAACTGTGTTTGGGAATGAGCACAAGTTGCCAGCAGTCGGCAGGGTGGGAGAGGATTGAGCATCCCAGGGACAGCTCTCCTCTCCTGAAGAGGGGTAGCCAGCTGTCTCGGCCCATGACTACCACCAAGTGGAGGCCAGGTGGTAGTGCAGGCTCACACGACTTGAAAGGAGGGGTTGCAACAGCATATGACGTGGGTGTCTCCATGCACATGTGCTGGCTGCGCAGCAGGGGATGGACTAGAAAAAGAGGAAAATGGGGGAGCCATGGTTTAGAAAAGCCTTGCCCATGTTGCCACGGCCCACCCTACCGCTCCAGTCCAGAATGCATCTGGATGTGAGTGCACGGGGGGTGAGAACAGCTCTTGTCTCACTGCAGAGGGAAATCCATGGGGGAACCAGCTTCTAACCAGGAGAGAGGTAAGGGATGGTCAGCAAGGGCCTTGTTAGTCGATCTGTGCCCATGTTTCATTGCCAAGTGGCCATTATATTACTAAAAACAGATTGAAAAGTATCCACTCATTGAGTATAATGGAGTGCATCCCCACGCTCTCACTGGCTTCTCATCACGTCCATGAGCACGGGGGTGGAGTGTGGCCGGCAGAAAAAAAAAAACGGGAAGTCCTTGGGACCTGGTATGGAGAATTTTATGAGGGATATAACTTTTTATCAGAAAAACACTTTTCAGGGATATGCATCATATCGTGATCCTTTGGCAGCAAGGCACCCATATGCAGGGGCTCATCCTGGTGAGTCTCTTTAACTGTGGGGAATCTGACATCAAAGAGTATCAGATAAAATAAGACTTTGGAGGAAGCTCAAGAGTGACATCCGGTGGCCTAAGTGGAAGGGCCAGCCTTTATTCACAGACCTGGGAGTTGTCAGCTCTATTTAAGCTCTCCAGTACAGACATTCAGGGCCATTCTGTTTGGACTGTCTTTTCCTACCACAAGCGAGCAGCTGCCAGCACAGAAACTGTCTAAGAGTCAAAGGCTGCTACAGAAAGACTGCAATATTTTGCAAACCAGTGATTCTCTGAACTTTGAAATCTTCATACCTCAGGTAGATTAGCTAACAGTTTTACTATGTTTCATTGTACTTTTTTCCATTTTCATTTCTTGTATACTGCAACCTAAATTAGTATATGTTCTCTTTTAGTTGTAATTGCTTTCATTTAATTATTTTAGTAAAAACTTTTGTTTTCCTAAAGAATATTTATCAGCCTGCATGAGGTTTATATATATTTGTGTGTGAACTGTGAAAACAGTATTAATAATCTGTGAAAACTGTTATTGCCACAGGGGTCACACCATTAGCAACCAAACTGATTAAAGGGTCTGTAAGGGATCTGAAAGGATAGGAAGAATATCAGAGTCTACAAAGATTCTGAACCAGGCTGTTGCATGTCCTGCAGAGAGAAGGCAAATCAGTTTTTTTACGCTGCTACCCCGAAGAGAGTGTGATATCTGGGTCTTCCTCCTGTGTGTAATAGCCAAGGAAGAATTCATATTTGGCCACAAGACTCAAGACTGGTATTTTCCCCTTATCCAGAGCTAGAGGGATGCCTGGGATCCTCGTGGCAGAGATGCAGTCATGACCTCAGCAAGCATTCTAAAGGACGAGGAGTGTATCCCTGTTCCCCCCCAACATGGATTACACTTAAGGGTGGGCACTGTGAGCTCAGTGGGCCTGACCCCCAGGAGTGGGTTTGTGACACAAGCCACTTACTTGACATTATGGATCTGAGGTGACCACCCACAGTATGGATGCTCTCCAGGCCAGTGCAGGGCTGAAAAGCAAGGGGTTAGTACAAACACAAGAACACAAAACAATAACTGAATATCCAGAACAGTATTAAAAGCCAAGTAGGATCCTTTTTATTACTCTGAGTTGGCTGGATTGGAACCAGTGCAGAACATTGTTAAAGTCCCAATGGAGTGGGCCTTCCACCGCTGTGGTGGAGTATGTGGCTGACTATTACTTTTGCCACAAAGAAATAGTTCCTGGGTCTTTTAACTTGTGGGTCTTCTTCCCACAGTAGTGCCAAGAGATTTAGCACTATCCTCAGTGGGTCTTTACCATTAATGCAACTGGTAGAAGGTAGAGACAAATTCTGTGGCAAACTAAAGGTTAAATTGTCCTCAATCTTGTCTAAATTTTCAGTGAGCATTCTCTGGTAACCGATGTTCAAAGTGATAGTCTTATATCCATGCTCCAGCTCCAGGAACACCTCTTGTATCCCAACTCTCTGCCTTTCTTGACTAAACCTCCTTCTTCACTCCTTTTCACCCTGGCTTTAGAAAGTCACATTGTGCTTTCACATCTCTCCTCTGGCTTACTGATGCTATCCTCTCTGACATGGATCAGGGCCTTGTCACCCCAGCTATTTTTGTTGACTTAACCAAAACGTTTGACACTGTAGCCCTTCCCATTCTCCTGAACAAGCTTAAGGCAGCTGGACTCTCAGTTTCCTCAGCTGAGTGGCCCCGTTCCTACTTTGAGGGCAGGTCACTATCTGTCCATATTGGTAACTCCCTTTCCCCTCCACTCCCTATCAGCTCATGCATTTTCCAAGGGTCTTTCTTCAGCCCAGTTCCTATCTCCATTTTTCTAAATGACCTCCCCAGTGCCTGCTCCTCTGTGTAAATTCATACGTATGAAGATGATATGGTTCTCTTTTCCTCTGGCTCCTCTGCCCCTGACCTCACAAACCAACTCCAATTTGATTTTAACATCCAGATACAGTTCAGAGATAATGAGTTATCCCACAGTGCTATGACCTTTTACACCAGGCAGAGGCTTGGTAGTGCCCTCCTCCTCCATCCCTCCTTTCATACCCTTGACGGTGAAACTATTGAAGATATCTCTTCCTTTAAGTACCTTGGGGTCTGACTAGCGCGCCATCTAGATTTTTCTGTTCATGTGGATGTTATCCACAGGAAGCACCACCCCAAGCTTGGGGCACTATACAGAATTTTGCTTCCTGTACGTGGAGAAATTCTCACTAAGATGATTTTCCCCATTTTCAACTATGGAGACGTTGTTATAGTGTTGCTCCAAAGTCCACTTTAGCTAAACAGGACCCTCTCCTTCCCTCATTCTGTCACTTTGCCCTTGATGTCCCTGTGTACACATCACTGTACCCTGTATTCTTCCCTCTCCTTCCACTCTCTTGATGTCAGGCACCTTACCCATTGTGTCTCCTTTAACTCCAAATTTTGGTTTGACTGTCTTCCCTCATATCTTGCTTCTCTCCTCTCCTTCTCCCCTTTGTCCACTTATTCCCTTTGCAAAGCTTGCTCTCACTCCCTCAAATAAGATCTACTGCTGGCCAGGCTGCCTAAATGTACCATTTCCCTAAATTCTGGGGTTCTCTCCCCCCTTCTATTCACTCTGCTCCTTCCTTTCCTACTCTCAAATCTCTCCTCCATGAGTTCTCTATTTACTCCTACAGTTGCTTCTGATGTTGGGTTGGACTCCTCTGACCTGTAACTCATCCGATCACTGACATCAGCGTTTCCTAGTTTCAGTCATTCCCCCATTCCTTATATTGTTGTGCTGACTACTGATTAATGTTCTTTTGCCTGTTTGACGATTTTATTTACTGTATGATATTTTACTGAGTGCCAGTTGATTCTTTAAGCATTTTTATATTGTATATCTTGACATACTTATTTTCATTCTGTTGTATTTTATACACTGTTTTTTGTGTCTGTTCTTTTCTCCTCTCTTCCCCTCCTCCCTGGATGTGTCTGGAAATGAGCTGATACCAGCTCAGTATATCTTTCCTGTAAAACCTTTGAAATAACTAACTAAATAAACAATAAATAAAAATACATAAGGAAGTAATATATATATATATATATATATATATATTTAATTTTAGAACACGAAACTGAAAATGTTCTAGGTGAAACATTTAGGAGATAGGCTAGAGCCATCACATTTATCAATTTTCCCTCCATGGGCCACACACTTTTTTACACCTGTTGTCCCTGTACTTTTTTATTTGTGTGACATAAGGGAAACTAGTTTGTTTATTTATTTCAATCAAGGATTACAATACCTTTGAGCCGAGGCTCTTTTACAAAGGTTCCATGGCAGCATGTGCAACAGTCATAATTTTTAGTTACAAACATATAGTCATTGACTTACAGACATGTAATAACCAGTACAAAGACTTGAGCTATGAGCAAGACAAGGGAAGGGGGTGGTGGTGGGGGAAGTGAGGGTAGGAGATTGAGGGGGGGAGGTGCAGGGGTAAGGGGAGTACTGAGGGTGGTTGGGGTGGGGGCAGGAGTGGAGATACAGGGGGAGGTGGGCGAGGGTGGGAGACAGTGCAGCCAGTGGACCTTGTTGAGCTTTCACCCACTCATCTATGTGTGTGCACACACATGCGCATGAACATACACACACACACACACACAAAGCAAAATATATCTAAAATAAATGAAAATGGGAACAGGATGGCTAAGTGGTCTAAGGTATCTGGCTTAAGAAGATAATTTTTTCTTTGGCTGGCAGTATAGCCTAGAGGTTAGAATAATGAGCTGTTAATGAGCTTGGTACATCCAGCAGACCAGACCTTGGTTTGATCCTCACAACCTCCACTTGCATACTGTGTGACTCTGAGCAAGTCACTTAACCGCCCAGTGCTCCCAGGTCTCCCCTGAAAACAGGCACTTGTGTCTAGTGGGCCTTACCTGGTTACCAAAGACTAAAAACAACAGCTCTTGCTGCCAATTTAAAAGTGAAACCAAGAAGCAATTGATTGTGATCTGTACTGAGAAAAATATCTGCAAATGCAGTAAAAATGATCAATGCAAGGATAGCTCTTTTCAAACAACTCATACATGACACCAAAGGATTTATGCAGAGTGAAGTCTGGAGCACTGAGCCTTTATTGCAGCTAGAAATGATCTGGTGGTTGAAACACTGGGATAATGTGATCAGTACTGGGATTGGTTTACACTCGCTAAATGTTCCAGAGTAGAGAGCATGTGCAGGCTATCACTTAAAGAGGTATGCAGATAAAAACATTTGTGTTGATAGAACCTGTGCATGAGCCAGGGGTGCTTGCTGGGGGGGGGGGGACCTATGCAAGAGCCATGGGCAATGGCTGAGGGGGTATTGGAAGTTGTGCGTGAGCCACAGGCAATAGCTGAGGGGGGTGGAACCTGTGTGTAAGCCAAAGGCGATGGCTGAGAAGAGTAGAACCTGTGCGTGAGAGAGGAGCAATTACTTGAGGGGGACAGAACCTGTGCATGAGCCAGGAGCGATGGTTGAGGGGGGGTGAAACCTGTGCATAAGCCAGGTGCGATGGCTGCAGGGGGCAGAATCTGTGCATGAGCCAGGGGTGATGGCTGCAGGGGGAAGAACCTGTGCATGAGCCAGGGGTGATGGCTGCAGGGGACAGAACCTGTGCATGAGCCAGGGGCGATGACTGCAGGGGACAGAAACTGTGCATGAGCCAGGGGCGATGGCTGCAGGAGGCAGAACCTGTGCATGAGCCAGGGGCGATGGCTGCAGGAGGCAGAACCTGTGCATGAGCCAGGGGCAATGGCTGCAGGGGACAGAACCTGTGCATGAGCCAGGGGCAATGGCTGCAGGGGACAGAACCTGTGCATGAGCCAGGGGCAATGGCTGCAGGGGACAGAACCTATGCATGAGCCGGGGCGATGACTACAGGGGACAGAACCTGTGCATGAGCCAGGGAGATGGCAAAGGGGGGCAGAACCTGTGTGTGAGCCAGGGGCAACAGCTGCAGTGGGCAGAAGCTTTGTGTGACCCAGGGGTGAAGACTGCAGGAAGAAGAACCTGTGCATGAGCCAGGGACTATGACTGAGGGTGGCGGAACCTGTGCATGAGCTGGGATGATGGCTGTGGGGGCAGAACCTGTGTGAGAGGCAGGGGCAATAGCTGAGGGGGGGCAGAACCTTTGTGTAAGCCAGGGGTGAGGGTTGCAGGAGACAGAACCAGTGCATGAGCCAGAACCTGTGTGTGAGCCAGGGGCAATGGCTGAGGGGGCAGAACCTGTGTGAGGCAGGGCAATGGTGGAGGGGCAGAACCTGTGTGTGAGGCAGGGGCAATGGCTGAGGGGAAGGTAACTGTGTGTGAGCCACGGGCAATAGCTGAGGGGGGTGGAACCTTTGCAGGAACCATGGGTGAGAGCTGTGGGGGACAGAACCGGTGCATGAACCAGGGACGATGGCTGGGGGGGGGCAGAACCTGTGCGTGAGCCAGGGATGATGGCTGAGGGGAAAGAACCTGTGTGTGAGGTTGGAGCAATGGTTGAGGGGGCGGTACCTGTGCATGAGTTGGGGCAATGGCTGAGGAGTGTGAAATCTGTACAAGAGACAGGGGCAGTGGCTGAAATGCTGAATAAGTACTTTGCTTGGATGTCCACCAATGGGTCCTGGGGCAGGGAGGTGCTCAGTTGGAGGACCATGGCATATTGGGTAACCATGACATAACCTGAGATCATCACGTCCACCCTGGTAGTTGATTACCGTAGAATATTGGGCCAGATGAATCCCAAGGTCTGGATGGGATACACTGCAAGATCATAGTGGAGCAAAATGAACAATTGTTGGGGCCTCTTTCAGCAGTCTGTCTGGACAGGTGTGATGCTGGAGGACTAGACAGGTGTGTTGCCAGAGGTCTGGCCAGGTACAGTGCTAGAGATCTGGACAGGTGTGGTGCTGGAGGACTGGACAGGTGTAGTGTCAGAGGTCGGGGAGAGGTGTGGTGCTGGAGATGCAGGACAAGTCTGGTGCTGGAGGCCACCTGACAAGACCTCCAGCACCACCCCTTTCCAGATCTCCAGCACCCACCTGTCCAGTCCTTCAGCATCAGACCTGTCCAGTCCTCCAGAACCACACCTGTCCAGGCCTCCATTGCAATGGCCCCAGGTGGTCACAGTCCTGGCAGCTGCCCCATAGGTAGGCAGCTCGCATAAGCCTGTAGGTGGGACTCGGGAGGCAGCCTGCCACAATGTGGGAGGATGGTTATGAGAGGGATTGCGATGGTGCCCAGAGATGTTACCCCCACCACAGGCATCCCTCATCCTGCATTACTGTTTACAGGCATATGTAAGCTGGCTACCTATGGGGCATCTGTCAGGGTTGTGCCCACCTAGGACCATTGCAGTGTCTGTCCCTGGACCCCCTCAAGTGGTCCCATCTCGTGGGCAGTATGGCTCAGCAAATGGCAACCCCCGCTGGGTGCCACATCACAACCTGCTATGCCTGCAGTCCCTCCAACCCCCCCAATGGCACCCCCTATACCCCTTATATCCCCAGCCCCCTCCTGGCATGATGATTCACCACCCCCAACCATCTCAGCACGTTTAGTGTTGCGCTGGGTGGGGGTGGGGGGTTACCAGATACCTGCAGCAATTCCCCAGGTGCGCCATATGTTTGGCGCTGGTGTACGGCTGTGACAACTCCTGGGGTTTTGGTACAGGGACCCCCCCATTATAAAATTGTGCGCAGGGTCCCTGATGCACCTGGAGTTTGCCACAGCCCTAGAGCAATGCAACTTGTGTCTTGCTAAGGGCTCTATGAAAACTGAGCTCAGAGAGTCATTTTGACTACATATCATGGGACTGAGAACTTCCAGGGATGAGCATCTTTATTTTTAGTAGACCATCATCATAGGCACTTTGAAAGTGAGGCTTGGAACCAGTGACGGAGAAGTGGGGGATCAGAACTGTCTAAGCCAGGAAGCATAGTTATGCAATGTCTCAGCAGAACTATGTAATGCCTGAGCTCAGGTCCTTGGGAAAACTATTTGAAAATACTTCAGGCAATTTATCTGGCTTTTTATAATCCTGAATAATCCACAAATATTTTAAGAATATGGTTTATTATTTACATGAATTTATTCTTGAGTATCAAAGCAGACCAAGCTCAAGATGTTCAACTTTCAGAAAGTTTTTAGAGATGCAAGAAAGCATACATTACAACTCCTTCCATGGGAACAATGAAATGTAATATAGTTTTTGTTCAAAAATACTCTTTTTGTTATCTGGATTTTCTCTGCATTTTGAATACAAAACATTTAAGAGCAACTGATGCCTTTGGAAAAAGTTTTGGAAAACATAATATTTAGTCACAGTTTTGCTTGTATTTCATATATCTTGTATAGCTTTTTCTTTTCTGTTATTTATCACTAAAGAAATTTCCACAAAAAACGGATCTTTATCCCTTAGAATTCATCTACCGCTATAGCTTATTCCTTACTTGAAATTATAATGCTCTGTTGTGACATCACTGTCCCTTGCCATGGGAATAACAGTGATGTCACAAGCAGAGTATTATGACATTAGGTTGGGATGAAGAAATAGGAGCTGATGAACCCTCAAGGAACAGCTATCCTGTTTACAGGCATATGAATCAGTAATAAGTAACGGGGATAAGAAATACAGCTCTAATGAGAGCTATAATAAAAATAATCTAGGGCAGTGTCAGTGGCTCAGTAGGTAGCACACTCGCCTCTGAGGCCGGGAGATCAGATGGCTGTGGGTTCAGTTCCCACATCTGGCACTTGGGTTAATATCCCAGTACTGACACTGTAGTGCAGCATGAGAGGGGTGCTGCACTTCTGAAGTGCCGTCTTTCAGATGAGACGTTAAACCGAGGTCCCATCCGCCTGGATTGGTGGTAGTTCAAGTGGATGTTGAAGATCCCATGGCACTTATCAAAAAGAGTAGGGGAATTTTTTATTAAAACTTGAAATCAAAATATTCACAAAAAAGTGTTACTGCACACAAACATAATACAGAAATAAAGGCAAACGTAAATAAGTATTACATCATACAATCAATACGAAAATTCATTTTCAGTCTCCAAACTAATAAAAAGAAATACTAGAACCCTCCCCCAGGAGCAGAGGAAAAAAGATTGAAAATTCAAACAAAAAAAAAATCATACAAAATAATATGAAAGCATACAAAAATAAAATATAAAACATAAAAAATAAGCAGTAGAAGAAATCATAAATAATTATCCTGACAATACCTCCTAAAGATATAATACATCTCACGTGCGGAGACCTACCCCACATCCAAAAACCAGTCCATATGACACCACCTCTCTTGAAAAAGGGAGCGCGAACAAGTGAAAAAGTCCAAATCCCTTGAGCCTTTAAAGGAATTATATACAGTCCAGAACAATTGTTCAGCAGTAACCCTTCTTTTATATAAAGTCAATTGGCATCTCGTATGCCATATATGGTACTTGAGTATCAATAAAATTAAATGAACTGTTCCTGAATCATACTTAATCCATTTCTTTGGTAACAAACCCAACAACAAAATACATCTAGTTAGACAAGAAAAAGGAAAAGAAGGCCACTGTGAATAAAGAAATTATCAAAAGGACAAAATAAATGGACATTCGAAAAATAAATGATCAACAGTTTCCAAAACCCCATGGCACATGTCATCCCTAGGGCACACTCTCTCATCTAATCCCTTATGTTTCAGATTATTCCATACATTTAGTTTGTCATGAACACTTAACCAAAGAACATCCCACATCTTTCCCTGCAATCTAGGATTAAGCAACATTTTTCCTATAATTGCAGTTTCACTTGGAGTTCTAATTCAATATCTAGGAACGTCAATAAAAAAACTAGAGACAATAGACACATACATCTCTTTCCTAGAAAGGGTCAATAATTGTCTCCTAGTAATACCCCATAGCTTCAATTTCCCCCAAATATACTGCATATATGAAGGGAGGCCCTGAAGTGATTTTTGTTTTGGAATGGCGGACTCAGTACCCCAGGAAAGAAGCCATGGGTCAATTTGATCAGAAACCCAGGGGTTCCAAACCTTGGGCCCATCGCCCATCACTGGCATCAAATTCCCATACAACAATAAAGAAAAGAAAAAAACAATAGGGTGAATCATCTGCAGTCCACCATCTTTGATAGGGCGATACAAAACCCCTCTTTTAATCGGATTAAGCTGGCTACCCCAAATACATTGAAAAAATAAACCATAGAGTACAGTCTCTAATTGTACAGTTAGTGGAAAAACCACACATAAATGCAGAAACATTGACAATAAAAAGGTTTTTACCATATATACTCTTTTTAGCTTGGACATATGCCAAGAGTTCCACTTTCCAATTTTCCCCCTAGCGTCTGATATAATAAGAGACCAATTATAAGTACTCATGTCCCCCATACCAAAAAAAAAACCCAGTAATTTTTGTGGTTGAGTCTGATAAGGTATGTCCAAAAAAAACGGAATTTTAGGAACCAAGTCACCTATAGGAAGACATATATTTTTGGCAATATTAATAGTGGTATTAGTTTGAGTAAAATGCATAATTTCCTGAGCAGCCGTATTTGCTGATGCCTAGTCCCCCAACACCAAGAACATATCATCCGCATAGGTTATACTTTTAACCTCCATATCCCCACTATGCACTGAAAGACCCCATATATTTTCATGCAGCTGTAATTTCCTTAAAAGCGGATTTAATGCCAAAATATACAAAGCCGGACTCAGGGGGCAACCTTGCTTAACCCCCCCTCTGAACTAGACAACTAGCCCCCACCCAGTCATTCACATAAGGTTTAACCATAGCCTGTTGGTAATATAACTTAAGCCAGTTCAAGAAGATAACTGGAAGACCATGACTTTGAAGTACAATCCATAAATAATCATGACAAACAGTATCAAAGACCTTAGCTTGATCCAACCCTACTAAATAACCACTCACTTCCCCTTCAGATCCCCTTTCCATAATTTCCCTAAGCAAAATAAGTGCATCAGCTATTTTTCTCCCAGTAACAGCACAAAACAGTGTGGGGTGGACTATATCTTCCAAAACTAAAGTTAAACGATGATACAACAATTTCGCCAGGATTTTGCTATCTGTATTTAAAAGAGTAATGGGCTGCCAATTATCCAAAAGGGATCTATCACCAGTTTTAAACAGAAAAAAAATAAGGCCAGTGTACATACTACCTGGTAAAACACAGGAATCCAGAAAAAAATTGAAAGCTGCAACAAACTCAGAGGGGAGTAATGGAAAAAGTATTTTATAAAACTCATTCAGTAGGCCATCAGGGCCTGTGGCTACCCCTGGTTTTAAACTAGAAATAATGGAACCCAACTCATGTTCAGTAACAGGGGCAATCAAAGAAGATTTCAGAGAGTCAGGGATTTGTGCCGAATCACAAGAACCCACCCAATCAAACACCTCTGTTTCAAGGATAGCTACAGAAGAAAATTTAGACTGTACAAAGCTTTCCACTTCCTGCATGATATCCAAGTTCCCAAATTTCTCAGACCCATCCTTAGATTTAAGGGAGTACATGACCTTATGGTGACGCTGAACAGAGCAGGAATCAAAAGGATTAACACTGCCCTGTTTCCCAGTGCATCCCTTTTTTTGTTCAGCTTCTAAGGATTTCCCCCTATTATATTGCACACTTGTCAAGTTATACTTAATCTGTTCTATTTGATCAACATAAGAAGTCCTAGTAGAAACCTGTAATGACTGCAATAACACAAGTTGTTCTTGTAAAATCTTATAATCCTCCTTTCGTTTTGTACCATTTAATTTACCCATCAACTGAAAATATCTTTGAAAATAGGCCTTACTATCCAACCACCAGTCTGCCAAAGAATCATATAGAAAAGTTACAGATTGTCTGGCTTGTACCAGGGCCTGAAAACCCTCCCGGATGTCATCAATTGCCATCAAACTTAAATTTAGTCTCCAATACCCCTTCCCTCTAACAGCAGCATCAAGATCTGAGAGAGAAACAACAAGGAGACCATGGTCAGAAGTAGCAACAGGTGTCACAGATTTATGCCTAATAGTAAAATGAGGGGATAAAAACCAAAAATCTATCCGGGTAGATAAAAGGCCCTTACAAAAGGTATGGGGGGGCTTAGGGATATCCGGAAAGGCAAAGGCATCAACAAGCCCAGTCAATTGTAACACATGATTAAGGTACTGTGAATCACAATAAAGTTTAGAGACCCTGGGACCCCTATCCGAAAACAATCTACTTGTATTAAAGTCTCCACCAAAAAGTATATATCTAGACGTAAAAAGATATGGCAAAATAAGCTTAAACAACTCTATCCTGCCAGTTTTAGTTTGAGGGGCATATACATTTATGAGACGAAAATCCATCTCCTGAAGCTGCACATCCAACAAAAGGGCTCTACCTGGGAAAAAGTCTACAGAATGAAAAACTTTAATATTGTGAGTAGAAAAACAAATCCTTACCCCACTACAAAAATCAGTCCCCCCCCCCCGACCAAACACTAGCTCCCCAAACCCAGGCATCCCTCCCTATCTTAATATCAGTTTGGGACTGTAGCCTGGTATCCTGAAAAAAAAAACACATCAAAACATAAATCTGAAAATAAAGAAAAAGTCGCCAGTCTCTTTTGCTCTGACAACACACTATTTGTGTTGAGAGAGACTATAGCTAAATCATAATGACTCAGACCCATAACAGAGATCAATGAGGGAGTCAAGGTACTTTCCTAGAGGAGGCTCTCACACCCATACGCCTCCTCCTAGTTCGACTGGCAACAGTACCTTCCGGATATTCAGTATCAGAGGGGGCTTCAGCCTGGGAAGAAGCCCAAGAGGCAGTGTCAGAGTCTAAATCATCCTCAGATATACCTTCCGAAGAGGATGAAAAGGACTGTCATGAATAATTGCCTCCACAGAACTCCCAGGCTGAGCCTTACCCTTTTGTCCCTTCGTCCCCTTTTTTCCTTTTACTTCCTGGAATCCATCACTCACAGCAGGAGGAGGCTTGGGGGGGGCCATAGAAACAGAAGACTGAGGGACATCCCCAGGGACCAGGGTAATATCCCTACTCCCAACCTTGGAGTCTACTATAGCAGCATTATCTGAATTGACCACATCTGGATCCACCACAACCGGGGCAGTATGGGGAGAAGGAGAAAAACCCCGAAAGCCAGAGGCCGATTTAGATTTTTTAATATAAAAATCTTGGAAGGCGAAGTCTGCATCAGCAGTATTATGAGATGCCCAGGGGCAAGTTGGAAAGGAATGCCCTTCCTCTTCACACAAGGTGCACTTCAAAGAGTTTGTACAATGGAAACTCGTGTGACCCAATTCACCACAGAGAATGCATTTAAGCATTTCACAGTTGGGGCTAATATGTCTGGCAGACCCACATTTAAAGCACCTACGGGGTTGTCCTGGGTAAAAGATGAAACCCTTATCCCGCCCAATGTAAAGACAGTTTGGCAAGTATTTTAATTCTGTACCCTCATACCATAATTTAATTTTTATTTTCCAACCCCCGTTCCAAAAACCTTCCCCATCTAAAATGAGCTCAGGGATACCTTGCACCTCACAGCGTTTATCCAACCAGTAAAGGATATCCTGAATATTGACCCCCTCATTACGAAATAAAACAGTGATAACCCGAAAAGATTGTTTAGTTAAAGGAATAATTTGAATGGGGGTCCACAGGGGGTTAGTCTTTAAATTCATATACTGAGTTCAAAATTTTTCCAACAAATCTGGGGTTCGAAAACTAATATCAAAAGTAGATTCCCCTACTGCATTAATGAGAGCATAAACATCTGTGGGGGTAAAATGCAGAGATTGTTTTAGCAAGACCTTCCCCACAAAAAAACGATCAGGAGGTGCCTCTATACCCCCTAGATACCTAAATGGCACAGCGTTCCTCCATTTAGCAAGTTCCACAGGCTTCTTAAATAAACTGGCAAAGGTCGGGGTGGAATCAGTTTTTTCACCCAAAGGGAAATCAGGGGCAGCATCCAAATCAGAAGACTCCACAACCAGCGGCAGAGCTGTGTTCACAGAGGGAGTTTGGAAGCTTTGTGGGGACACAGTCAAAAGAGGGGAAAAAGAAACAGTGCCTGAAGGCTCCATTTTCTCCTGTTGCTCAAAATCAGCCCCAACCACAGGAGAAGGTGTAATCGATTCCTCGACAGCGTCCTGCACACTGTCTGCTAATATTGGAGCGACGTCAACCTGCCACACGCCGGCGGCATCCTGCAACCAACCCGCCCCCTCTAGGGCCCGTTCTGGGGACCAAGCTTCTTCCACATCACCGCAATATGATGTAGCCACCTGGGGAGGACCTGAAACACCTACTGAAGAAGTTAGCGGAGTGAGAGGAAGAAATAAAAACTTTGAAACACCTCCAATAACTTTGCCAGGAATCATCCCCAAGCGTTTACGTTTTTTATCTTCCTCGCAGAGCAGTTTTCGCTGCATTCAGCTGTGCTTCAATAGCAGACAATTCGGCCTGCAAAATTTGCCATTTTTCTTCAAGAGAAAGGTCTAAAACATTTTCCTGGTCTGAAGACTGTAGTGAAACTAAAACTTCAGGCTGCATACTGGTTTCCAAAGCAACCGGCTGAGGTAGAACTTCAGAAACAATGTTGGCGTCTACAGCACCAGGCAGAAAATCCAAATCAGGTCCTGTCCCCTGCACCTCCACACAAGAAATGGAGGACTCCATGCTCACAGACTGCAACACTTCCACACCAGGATCTATGGGAGTTGCCATCTTGGTCCCACAGGAAAATGGGTCCCCCCCTGCTCACAGGAAGTAGGGGAAGACTTTATTAAAGAAATCATACAACACAGAACTCAAAATCACTCATTGCAACAAAAAAAATTTACAAGCTGTTCCCGTAGTAACCAAAATAAACAGATACAATGAAAAGGAAAGGACAAGCCTTGATGAGAGTCTTCAAGTAATTGGAAAGTCATTGTCAGTAATCCAGGGCAAATTCCACCAGATGGCCCACAAACGGATCCTACTGAGACTTTTAGATTCAGAAAAATAAACATCCTGTAGGGATTTGAAAATATTACCATACAAATCATAATAAGAAAATTCATGCTGTTGAAGAGTAAACAAACATCGAGAATGCCAGATAAACCATTTGATAATAGCAAAAATTACGGTCAATGTGCTTGTGTCCCAAATATCCCAGTTGCTAGGATAACTACCATACATAAGTGCAGGATATGTAAGTTGTAGAAAAAAAGAAAGACGGGACTTGTCATATAAGAAGTTCCAAAAATCAACAATATAAGTACAAGTAAAATACAAATGCAGCAGGGTTTCTGATTGATTAATGCACCGAGATCTAGAACAAATACGTTCCTCCACCCGTTTATGCTTTTGATTAGCCTTTACGTTCAGTTTTTCGTGGCAATTAAGCCAGTGATGATCTTTAAATTTGTTTGGAATTCTCTTCTCATTCAGAAAGATTAATAAAGCCCCTTTATGTGTTTCTGGACATTTCGGAAAGATGTCCAACTCACTAAAACAATTCTCCATAACAAATGCATATAACTGTTTTTTAGATTTTGAGATCACATGTCTACTAGTGATCCCCCATGACCTAAGCTTGACAAAGACCTCACGCAAATACAATGGAGAAGTGACTACCTGCTTAATGTGATGTAAATGACCCAAATCCCAAGCTACAAACCAGGGTGATATGGTTTGATGAAAAAGACCACACCAATATTTATTTCTCCTGATAAACAATGGTTTCAAATTAGCAGACAAAAACTGACAGAAAAAAAAAACAACACCAGGTTAACCATTTGCTGTCCACCTTGATTGCAAGGTAAATATAATACATTTCTTTTGATGGGATTCAGACGGCTGCCCCAGAAGGACTGAAAAAATAGGCTATACAACTTAACCTCCCTTGTCTTGGGAACAGGAAAAACTGACCTAAGAAACGAAAAAAGAGGCACCAGGTAAGTCCTTATTAAATAAACACGTTTGCAATAACTCATTTTGGTCCTATTCCAATTCTGAACCATTTGTGATCCAATCAATAATTTTTTGTCCCAGTTTGCATTATCCATTTGGGACGGCCCATACTCAATGCCTAAGATGGTTAAAGGACCTAACGTATAAGGGAGATCGGCTATGTGATCAGTAGGAACAATCTGACCACCCAAGGGCTTCCCAATACTTTTTGATAGGTTCAAACTGGTTCCTGAAAATGTACCGTAAGTGGTACATACCAGCAGTGCCATTTCAGCAGACTGGGTATTCCCAATCAAAAGAACTACATCATCCGCATAGGCCAAGGCAGTATAAGGAACCATAAAATTCGATATCTGAATTAGAACAATACCGGGTGTCGAATTTAGGAGCCTTAATAAAGGATTTATACTAAATACATATAAAAGGGGACTTATCGAACACCCTTGTCGAACACCTTTCTTAATAGGAACATGAGGGCCTAAAAGAACATTAATACAGGGGCGAACAGTGGCAGTACGATAGGGCCTGTAGCCATGCTATAAAAGTGGCAGGAATACCATAATGGCTTAGTACATGCCATAATAAGACATGCGCCACATTATCAAAGGCTTGGCTCTGGTCTAGGGAAAGCACATAACCATCCAGTGGTGAAACAGAATCATGAAAAAATATATCCCGTAATAAAAGTAGTTGATCTGTTATTGAGTTCCCAGGCACAGTACAAGACTGTGCCGGAGAAATCCAGAACTTTGCCACTGTTAACAGCCTTGTGTTCAAAAGTTTGGAAATAATATTAAAATCAGTATTCAAGAGGCTAATAGCCCTCCAATTAGATAGATCCAATTTATCACCTTTATTCTTAAAGATAAAGATGAGAATACCTGTAGTCATATCAAAAGGGGCATTTTGAGTCAGCACCATAGAATTATAAACTGAAGTTAGTTCTTCCAAAAGTTCACCATGTAAAAAATGGTAAAGGTCAGATGTGAGACCATCCAGACCAGGGGCTTTACCTTTAGATAAAGATTGAATGGCAGCAGCAACTTCCTGGGCCTGAAATGGAGCCGTTAAGCCTAAAAGCTGATCTGGCGGTGCCTGGGGAACCTGAATTTTACCAAAAAAAGAAACAAAATCTAAAGGCTGAGCTGGTGGGGCAGTGAATAAAGAAGCAGCATAGGCAGATGCAATATGTAAAACACTACTCTGCTCAGTGTGGACCACCCCCTGTTGGTCATAAAGAGTGGAAATAGATTTAGCCTGTATCTTTTCCTGATGGCTAAGTAAGGGACAAGTGGTAGCAAATGGTCTCTGTGTACCATGTTGCTGCTGTGACTGAAGATCTACTGTTAAATTTAAATGATATTGCATCATCTTCTTCTGAAAATGAGCAATCTGAGCCGAAAAATCATGTCGGGTAAGTTGTGAGAGGGAATACAAGTGTTGTAGCTGTTTTCTGTCCTGTAAATTCAAAAAATAAGTCCCCTTCCTAAAGTTTCTGCTATGGCAAATAAGGAGGGAGCGCAGGTCTGATTTAGTTTCCATCCACCAAACCACTGGATCATCATATAAGGAATACAAGGATTTTCTACAGGCCAAAAAAGGAGAGATAAGCCGTAGAAAATCAGCTTGCTGCAAAAGACTAGAATTTAATCTTCAGTAGCCAGGTCCCATAGGAGCAACAGCTTTGCCCAAGGAAACCTTCAAAAGCCTATGGTCAGAATAAGCAGTTGGTTCTACAGAGACAGTCTGGAGTAACAAAGAAAGAGACAGAAACAAAAAATTAATACGGGTAGATAATGCCCCTTTAAAAAAAGTTCATTCCCACACACCTGTATGGGAAAAAGCTGCATCCTTGAGATGAGCATCTCGCATAGCCTTATTCAGTGCAGCCATATCACCAAATATTTTTTCCGTCGTGGTGGCGGAACCCCGATCCCATTTACTCAATCCACAATTAAAATCACCTCCCCAAATGACATAATGAGCAATATGTAGAAAGGGACTAATTTGTTGAAAAAGAAGTGTACGCTCTGCTTTAGTCTGGGGTGCATAAGTGTTAATTACTCGCAAAAAACTGCGTCCAAAATGAAATCAAGTAACAATACTCTACCAGGGACAAGGTCCAACACCCGAACCACATTAGGTTGAATATGGTGAAAAAGGATACCAACCCCCATGCAACATTCTGGGCCAATCGACCAAAAGGAAATCCCAGAGAGCCATGCTTTAGTGGAAATAATGAGTTCTAGAGTAGTGTGTAGCCTAGTATCTTGTAAAAGAAAGACTCCGGGAGGGAAAGTCTGTAAAAATGAAAAACACCGCACTCCGTTTAACTGCATTCTTAATACTATTGACGTTAGACGTCAAAATTAAGAATGGAGGGGGAAAAAGGCATTTTGTAAAAACAGGGGAGACTAAATCAACGCTTTTTCTTCGTAGGTTTCCCTTTTCGATGTGAGGGTTGTGAGGGGTTTTCGCCCTCATCAGGTATCAAAAAATCAGAAACATCTTTGGGTAGAATAGAATCTGCTGAGGAACAAATTGAATCAGTGTCGGAGTGATCAGCATCCAAAAAAACTGAAAATCTATTAGAGGAATCATGCAGTGAAGTTTTAGGCATTTTAGGAGTGGGCAAGGCCCCAGTAGACCTTTTCCTGGTCGACATTCTCCTTTCAGGAGGACCTTCAACATCATTGGGGGGGGGCATGGAGCCAGATATAATCTCAGTAACACTGGTAGGTACTGAGGTAGCTTGCAAAACAGGGGAGTGTTCAGGAGGTTCTACAACTGAAGGAGGAGAAGTCTCCTGCAAAACTGGAACAGAACAAGTGGCAGACTCATTAGGGGGTGGAGGGTCTGGAGTAGTAGAAACAGGTAATTTAGAAGGAAGAACATACTCAGCTAACCGTGTGGTAGGTGCTTTATTAAATTTCCTCTGGGCTAAAGTAACCAAGAGACGCTGCTCCTCCCCATCAGCAGAAGAGGATTTCCTATGCGCTGCCTCAGGACAGGCCACATAAACGTGTCCTTCTTTCCCACAAAGGTTACAACGAACCGAATTCGAACATTGACCACTAAGATGACCAGTCTTGTGACAAAGGGAACATTTCATCCGGTCACAAGCACTACTAATGTGACCTGTGAGCCCACATTTATAACAAGTCCTGGGTTGACCAGGATAAAATAGAACACCTCTGTCCCTACCTAAAAAAAACTATTAGGGAGATGGCGGAGACCCCCACCCTCCGAGTTTAAAATCACCTTAATTCTCCATCATCCAGTCCAGATTCCCTCAGAGTCAAATATAGCCTCTGGATGACCAGTTACAGTGCAACGTTGTTTAAGCCAAAACAGCAAGTCAGTAACACTGACCCCTTCATTTCGAAAGAGAACTGAAATGGTTTTGTGAGCAGGCCTGGTAAGAAGAAAAACCTCAAAAGGGGCCCACAAAGGGGTGGCCTTTACCTGGTGATAACGTGCCCAGATCTTGTCAAGGCCACTCCCCAGTTTAAAGCTGACATCAAATACATTCTCCCCAGACACCTGAATTAGGGCATATAATTCAGAAACATGAAAATTTAAACTGCTTTTCAACAGTGTACGACCCACGTAAACCCTATCAGGAAAGGTATCTAGACCCCCTTTATAGATGAGGCGAACAGCATTATGGCGTTTAGCCGAAGGAGCAGGATTACGAAAAAGGGAAGCAAAAGGCCGAGAGGTTTTAGGAGGGGCAGAAGGGGAGGGCTGCTTCCCCGCACCATGAGAGGCCTGTGGAAAATTCCTAACATCAGCTGGAATATTTCTAGGTATATCCGAAAAGTCAGAAATGTCACTTAGTTCAGCTGCCTCCACCTCACGTAGGGGAGAACTAGCCCTATTTGTACTAAGCTGCTGTAAAACTGGGGTGTGAGAAAGTTCCAAATCCGAAGCCAAGTGGAGAGGAGAATGCTGTAAATTGTCTTTAGCTGGTGAAGATTCTTGCACTGGAGTGGGCTTAGGGTAAGCAGGTAGAGAAACCCCAACAGTTAATGCAGTAGGTACAGTGTCAAGATTAGTACTTACAGTCTCTGAGATAGTAGGAGTAGAAGGAGGAGGTGATAGCTTGATTCCTGGAATTTTAATGGGCGCAAAGCCCAAGATCCAAGACCCATTATCAGGGGAGCGCACCCAGCCTGCAGCCTGCAACGAGTCCTCCACAGTCCAGGGACCTCCTTCCACAACAGGAGCATCAGCCCAACTAAGTTTGCTAGGGCACCCCTTACGAGTAACTCGCTCCATGCGAGGGTTGTCTGGTGCAGTGTTGAAAGAAAAAACAGTTGCACCAGCTTGGTCCTGTCCTGAGTGGTGAAAGACTACGCTCGGTTCAGCCCTAACCTCCGTTTGATCCGTAACCATGGAAACCGACTTCTGAGCATCAACAACAAATCCAGGACCCCAGTCCTAGGCACCGAACATTTTGACTGAAAACGCTCCAAAAGTTCCTTTTTCTTTTGAAAAACCTGACGTTCTTCCAACTGCAACAGCTTTTGTAGCTCCACATCAGGAGACTCCACAGTAGTTAATACTGACTCAACCGAGCCATCCAAAACAGGCAAAGCCGTCCTACAGGCAGCCTCCAAAAGGCATTCAGACCCATTAGCTTCAGCAGGAGCATCCATTGCAAGCAGCGCTGTAGCCAAGTTGGAGACGGGCTCCTCGTCCTGCCGCACGTCCATCTCCTCAAGCGGCAGTACAACTGACTCAACCATCCTTCGACGGCCAGAGGTTCCCCCTACTGAAGAGTAGGGAAATTTCCCCAGTGTCCTGGCCAAATTTCCCTCATTCACTAAAAATACCACCAACAGCTTAATCTGGTTCACGGTCAGTTGGCATTCATCTGTATCCCCCTGCCTCGGTCGTGCCTGAAAATAGGCAGGATTTGTCTAGTGCACTTACCCGGTCAACAAAAACTAAATAAAAATAAATAAATAATGAGAAACTTCGGAGGCTTTGTGTCCAAATATTATGTTTTTCAAAGTTCTTCTCGAGCTGATGGTGGCTCTTTAAAAACAGCCTGCATGCTGTGCACTGAGTTTTAACCTGCCTCATTTCTTTTTAATGAATGCTGGTCCGCAGACTGAAATATGGAGAATAAAATGTATTGGCTGACCCCCCAGATATAAAAGTGAGGGGTTTACTGTCCCCCTGCCCCCCAAAAGTGAGGGGTTTACTGTCCCCCTGCCCCCCTGTCTCAACCTCCTATGTTTGGAACACAGGCAAAAGAAGTGATTATGGTAGCCAACACAGGAAGTGATATCAACACAGGAAGTGATATCACTGCCTGTGTTGGCTGCCAATCACTTCTTTTGCTTGGGTTCCAAGCCTTGCTTTTAATGTGTCTGTGAATAGCATCAATGAAGATTGGTCCACTTTGTGTGAGTGGGAAGGGGGGGCAAACAAAGGTGGCAGAACTATTTTATTTTCTTCTTCATTTCTATCTATGCTCCTTGTCTGCGGTGGGGATTTACTGGGCCACTCTCTCCTACACCTGGCATCTTCCTGGTCATTGCACACACGGAAGGCCTGTGACATGCTCCATACAGTGGTGCTCACCCCTAAGTGGAAGCGGGACAGATCAATATCTATCTTTGGTCCCCAGCGAGCTGCTTCAGGCTTCATTCAGATCTGACAGGAGGACACCCTGGTATCACAGTGGATGAGCTAAAGGGATTTTTTGCTTGGAGAGTCCCCTGGCTGAGCGGACTTGCAATTGTGTTTGTGCATGCTGGAGCACTTCCACACCCAGTGTGCAAGCATTTGCTATTCAGCTGATCTCTACATCAGCATCAGTCCCCAGTGCACCTATCCCTAGCCATCGCTAGGGGTTGGAATGTTGTCAGATCCTGTAATCCACTCTTCTTAGAGGAGAAGCGCAGTCCAGTGGACACTCATCCTCCTCTCCCAGCCGACCCTCTTCTGCCCCCAGAGTTCACTCCCAAACCCAGGTCATCAATTCCACAAGTGGCAGCACTACCACTGTGCCAGCAGACTGGCAAGTGGCAGTACAAGTCGGTTTCCATTCTTGGTCAGTGGTAGAGAAGGTGCCTTTCGACTGCAGTAGCAGAATATACAGTATCGTGGAACCAAACCAGGATCTTCAGCCAGTGGCAACTAATTTATGGGGCATTTACTACACTGCAGATTTACAGCTAAACAGGAGTTAGAGAAGGGGTAATTGGAGCACTTTCTGGGTAGATCTGCAGCAGATATTGCATCAACACGGGTGAGTTATAAGGAACTTTGAGTGGTGGCAAGTAATAGTACACAGATTAGGAGGAAGGGGTATGAGGGAAGCGTTTTATATTTGTAAGCCCCCCTTCCCGGTGTCATGGTGTATTCCTGATGTTACTTTGGGGGTTGGGGGCACTTGCAGCCAGAAACACAGTCCCAGAAAGTTAACTCGTTACCTGGGTTCAGATGAGATGTCTTCAGGGGGTGCAGGTGTTACTTCAGCAGCGCGTGGGAAACAGCGGCTGTGGGGGCAAGCTTAGTTAATGCAATAACAGAGGCCATAACAAAGTCCATTATCCACCCAGGAATAAAAGAAGGAAAAAACTGATTTAATTTTGTAAATTTGATTAAGACACTCCATGGAGTGTGGGGTGAAACTTAATAGCTGGGTAACCTTCTGAGTGAGAGCCCAATACAGTCTGCAGTAAGCTTTTGTTTCCCAACAGCTTTTATACTACAGTGCTCCCTGTGAGTCAAGCAGGCTCTACGATCCTGGCAGCAGCAACAAGAGCAGGTTGAAAGCAAAGCCACAAGCAGGATTCCTTCTCCCAATTTCTCTCCTGCACAACTTACTTTCTTTTGACATACTCTGGCATTGAACTCATGGGACAGACACTACACATTCAGCCACAGGATGTAGAGTAGCTGTACTGAGAGCAGCACCTTCCAGCGGCGATGGTTCAGATTCAGAACTCCCAACTTGGGTGTCTGAACACAATGCAAGCAAAGTCCACAAGAAATGCCAAGTCCCCTCTACTCGAAGCCGGTGCAGCTCCAAGCATCCCAGGGCATTTCTCTCTTAACCCTGGCAATCCCTGAGACCCATGCACTTTCCGCTCTTTGACTGAAGAGGCTCCCCAGCACCTCCTGACCAGGCTGCAGTGCCACCAGAAAGGGAGACAGGCTGCCACCACTGTGCTCCCAGCAGCACGGGCTGCCACCACTGCACTGCCCCAATGGCCCAGCACAGGGCTTTACTCACTCTTGCCCGCAGATGAGGATATGAAAAACCCACCTGCGCCACCCCACCAAGGTGCCTGAGATCATGAGGTGGGCCACTTACTTTCTTGCCAGGCTCTGGCTCCTCATGATGCAGGTGGTCCCAGTACAAGGGCTCCAGACCCCAACTTGGCCTCCCAACTGCTACATAATTCCACCGGTCTTCAAGGGTGGTGGACCAGGGTGGCAAGCAGCCCACCCCTGCCCTGAACCTCGGCCCTCATTGCCAAAACCACACATGGGCCATGTCTTCTACTCTTCTCTCCCAGATACTCTCTTTTGATCTCCCTACATGCCAAAAATATCCCCTTTTTATCCCCTCTGTGCTGAGCCCCCCACCTCACTGGCAGGCAGGGCTCCAAGCTCCAGACACTATGGCTACAGCTAAATCAACTAGTAAGCTCCCAAAGGGATCTTACATATTTACACTGTAAATTACAACTGGATTACATTAGAGGAAGGGAGTGAGTATGATTGTCTTATTAAATTAACATCTGGTTTTAGTTCAACGACTTTAAATAAGTTACAAATCATTACCTAGCTTGGGTAGTAGTAAAAATAATACTCGAGTTATATGATGATTACTGGTGAAGACGTAATACTACCACCTGCAACGCCAACGACCCAGGTTCAGGAGTGAGACTCATGGTTGTCAGAGGGCCGGCCAGGTTGGAGAAACCTGAGCATCTGATGGACCGCTCACCTTCTCCAGGGAGGAGGGATCTGGCACCTGGCAACATACCAACCCCTAGCCACAGCTAGGGGCTGGTCAGCCAGAGACCAGTGCTGAGGCTGGGACTGGTGCTAGTGGTGGATGTCTGCACATTGGGGGAAGGAGCACACCTGACCATGTGCCAATGTCATTGCACATCCGCCTCCACCAGGGAAGCAACACAAGCGAGAAAACCCCTTCAGATGAGCAGCATGACATCTGGGACCCCTATCTGTGCCACCTCTGCTACCCTGTGAACTACCTCAACCCTCTGGATTAGCATCTGGGGCCTCCCTCCCCGTTCAGGCTGCAGGAGGGGGACAGCCACACTGTGGGGCGCAAGCCATGGTCTTCCAGGAGGAGCCAGGTAAGGTTCAAGTGGAGTCAGCAAGTTGGGGGTGAAACTGAATGGGTCCCAGTGCAGGCAAATGTGGGGTATATATCCCCAGCAGTCCCCAGAAGCAAAAACAGAATTGAAAAAAAAAGTTATGTGATGATTTGTTTGCTTTTTATCCAAATGTGCAGAAAAGAGATGTGAAGTAGTAAGTGCTTACTGCTGGGCTGTTGAGCTTAGCTGAGCTGTTTATTTTAACACATAGCCTCGCTTGATTCCATGGGTTCTTTGTATTCACACTGGCTCCTCCCTCTCACGTACCCCTCTTCTATCCTCCAGGCGGCATCTGTAAATCAGATTACTGTCTATCTCTGCATACTTTACTTAGTAAAACAATTTCAAATAAGTCATCATTGCAGTTCATGGCTTCAGGCTTGAGAAGGCTTTCAAGTAAGATTCTCCTGGAATACAGATGATGTCTAAACACATTACATCTAACCTTTACTTGAGGCAGATAACAGGCCTTCCACTCTTTAAAATGCACACATCGAAATGGCAAGCAGCAAAGTGAAGTCGACAGCATGACTTCAGGCCCCTGACTAACTCAGCAGCCATGGCAAAAGAGAAGCTCAGTTAATCTAACATTGCTCCAACCGGAATAAGCCCATAAATTTCAACATCTCGTTTTCATGGGGATCCCAGACAGAACAACAGCAGACAGCAGAACAGTTTAAGTCCAGTAGCATAAAGTTTCTTAGAATACAATAACTACACAGCAAAAACTAATTCAGCACAAAGCAGAACTGCAGTCATACAGCAGCAAATTACAGTAATACATCATCATGGCAATTTAGTAATTTAAGGCTGGACGGGACTCTTGGTCAATTAGATCACATGCCCCACTACCACTACCACGTCATAATCAGGGTCAGTAAGTATGCTGTATAAGCATATACTAATTTATAGGTATATAAGTGTACTGAATTTAATATTAATAAATTTCTGTAATAATCACTGATTTAATAAGTAGAATAATAGATAGGGGGTAATACCATTGAGAGGTTCAGGTGACATGAAAACCCTGCGAGTGAAGCTCGAGAAATGTATTGAATTAACAAATGAGGACTGTGTATTACAAGGCTGTAATACCATTAAGAAGTTATGGTGACATCTGAACCTCGAGCATGAAGCTCAAGTAATATACAGAGTAATAGATAGGGGACAGTGTATTATGAGTCTGTAATACCATTGAGAAGTTCTAGTGATATCTGAACCTTGAGAGCGAAGCTTGAGTAGTATATAGGATAATATATAGGGGACTGTGTACTATGAGGTTATACCATCAAGAGATTCTGATGATATGTGAACCTCAAGAGCGAAGCACGAGTAATGTATAACATAACAGACAGGGGACTCTGTATTACAAGGCTGTAATACCATCAAGAGGTTCTGATGACATGTGAATCTCGAGAGTGAAGCTCGAGTGGTTCCAGCATCTCACCTGAATCTCAGGATGGGATTATAGCTGAGTAGTACACAGTCACCTATTTTGTATTTTTCGCAATACATGGATCTGAGATAGATTTTAAGTTGTACTCACTGAGCCTAAATAAATTGCCAGTCCGCATTTATGCCGTATTGCTCGTTTGCACCATTTTCAGTTTTTGTTTCTGTCAGCTGTGCTGCTGGCTGGGTTTTACTGTACTTGACGGTCACAGTAAATGCCAGCTTGCGCTCAGCTGTGTACAGTGTGCGTGGTGTGAGCTAGATCTCCCATCTCACATTAGTATCGGTGGATGCTCATTGACCGTATTATGAGATCTTGTAATATTATCGGTGGATGTCTATTGATAGTATTACAAAATCCATAATACTACAGATGGATTTCTGTGATAGTATTACAAAGTTCTTTTAGTATGGTTTTTGATGGTATTATTCACAATATCCATACATTACATAACATTTATAAATGTTATTTATCTGTAATTTTTCACAAGTCCAGGAAAGGCTCATTAAGTTCTGACAACCTTTTTTATTGATGGGGAATTTAGGCCAGGACACTGGAAAATCCCCATCTTGTATGATATGGGCTGTGGGATCTTTAACTTTCACCTGGACATCCACCAGTGATGGGAAGATGGCATCTCATTTTACATCTCATCCAAAGGATGGCACCTCAATAATGCAATACCCCGGGTCGCCCAATGGCTCAAAGGAAGTGCTCTGTGCTTCCATGCTGGCTACCCAGATTCGGTAGTGAGTCCAGGGTTACCGGGATTGGGTGGTCAGGCTGGGAAGTGCTCCTGAGAGGAGAGGAAGCCAGCCAGAGAGGATGATGGCTGAGTTCCAGTGCAGCAGCAGCCCCCCTACAATGAGCAGGTGAGTTAGCTCCATCATGGAGGGTGGCATCAGCCCAGTGCGTGCTGTCATCGCTGAGGCAGACAGAGGCACAGCTCACCATCATGGGGCGGCAGAAGGGACCAAAGGGAACAGAGGGAAGAAAAACCTATGTGCCATGACAGCCATTAATGACGGTCTCCCTGGTCCTCAGGCCCCCCTCCACATGGATCCAGCAGAGGGAGTGGCAGTTGGGGCTGGGGACCAGTAGTAGACTCGAAGGCAGGAGCATGGCAGTGATTGTGAGCCAAGAAGCTTTATAGAAAAGGAAAAAACTGAAAAACAATGCAATACCCTGCCCCACCCCCAGTGCTGCACTATATATAGAATAATGGATCAGGAACTGTGTGCAGCAAAGATGTGTTTTCATCGAGGGGATTGATGACACCATAGACCTCAACAGCAAAGCTCCGGAGCACCCTATGAATTCATCAACCCCCTAAAATGGAAACATAGCCTTGTCAGTGGGCAGTTCCCCATCTGTCATTTTATATAGTATAAGGTTTTGGTGTTTAAAAAACAAAAAGAAGAAACGTGTTTTTGAGCTGTATTTTTAACAATTTGGTAGCTCTCCCCACTGCTCACGCCTCCACTCCACCTACTGTGCCTGCCCCCTAAAAGCTTAGGAGTTCATCTTGTTCAGAGAATCATGGCAAATCTTCTTATTTGGTAGGTAGCACATTAGTCAAACAATTTGTCTGTCACTGACAGGTTTAAAAAATAAAGTGACTGAACTGAAGCTGTTACTGTGCTGCCATCGTCCTGTATTGAGAGCTGACAGATTGGCCATGAGTCACAACATGAGGTAGACAGTGCGCAGACGTAGAACATAGAAGTTGTTGTAGTGACACAGCTGCTATAGTGCAACAACATATCTAACCTCAGAACTGTCCTATAACAGACTTTTGCAGCAGACAGCAATCCATCTACAATAAGGGCTGACCACATACTATAATGTCAGTACTGGGTATTAGTCAAGTTCCTTGTGCTGGACTAGAACCCATGACCTTTGGCTCTTGCAGTTCCTGAGATGAGTATGCAACCTATTAAGCCAAATGGAGTATTGAACAAACAGTAATAAACAGCAGTGTTCTAAAGATCTAGTACCACCATGTAAGCAGCAGCAACAAATGTAGTTTAATACAGAGGGCTAGGGACAGCTAGGTAGTGAATTTCCACACATGAGACTGGGATCAGCGTAAAATATGAAAGTGCAGTGATGCACTGGCAGGGTCATTCAGAAATGACATTTAGGAATCAAACAGAAATTAGACATGGAGAAAGACAGAAACAAGTGTTTGGTGACCTCGATAAATACAAACTCTCCCCCTCCACCCTCATCCACCTCCTACCCCCCCGGCCCCAATTCTAAGTCCGAGCCCAGTCCCGGATTCTATTTTAGGGTCCTAAAACCCTTAGACACCATAAAGCTCAGCTGAAGTAAGAACCCTAAACCCAGCAAAGGGACAGACAGAATTGACTTTAAAATCCTTAAACTGGCCATTAATTCATTAGTGGTACCCATCACCAACATACTAAATTGTTGACTCTTCTCAGGCTTTTTCCCTAGCACATGGAAAACCACCACTGTCAAACCATTCTTCAAGTCAGGGTCAATGAATGAAGTAGGGAATTACCGACCTATTTCCCTCCTTGCTCCCCTCTCCAAAATCATTGAAAAAGTTGTTCATACCCAGCTCACTGCCTTCCTCGACCATCATAATTTGCTCTCTGTTGCTCAGCATGGTTTCAAATCTGGACATAGCACCAAAACCTCCCTGGTCAGGTTCACCAGTGATATCCTCAAGGCAAGTTATAAGGGCCAGTACACAAGCAAGAAGGGCCAGTACACAGGCTCTGTCTTCGTGGCCCTGACCAAGGCGTTCGACCTGGTCGACCACTGCCTTCTCCTGGACACCCTCAAGGGCGTGCACATATCTGAAAATATTGTCAAATGGGTCGGAAGCTACCTCTCCGGCAGATCGCATAAAACTAATATCAATGGTAATTTTTCTGTTGAATGTCCAATTAAATATGGGGTACCCCAGGGCTTCATCCTAGGCCTACTCCTGTTCTTGCTTTTCATCAATAACCTCCCTTCCATCTGCCAAACCACCCAACTAGTTCTTTACGCTGACGATGCGGTCCTCTACTGCAGCAAAACTAACCTTGATACAATGTTCAGTAATGTGCAGGTTGACTTCAGCAAGCTACATACTTGGTTCTCTGCCAAAGTCATGGTTCTCAACTCCAAGAAGACCAAGTTTATGATGTTCTCTGGCCTATAAAAGCCCCAGTCATGGTCCGATCCCTCTCAGACAATCTTGGTAACATCATAGAACAAGTCTACGAATTCAAATACCTTGGATTGTACTTAGACCCTCACCTGACCTACAATATCCATATCACCAGCCTCATCAAGAAAATCCATATGAATCAGAAAGTTCCATATCTCCATCTCAAGACTATGCCTCACCAGCTCCCTTCTCCTGACCCTCCTTGATTATGGCTCTATTGTCCACTCCCCTCTAGCACATCTCCCCTTTTCTCCAAACTCAGGACTACATACAATAATATTGCATGGTTTGTGACCAGCCTCCCCTGGATGACCCATCACTGTACCCTCTATCCCTCCCTCAGCTGGTTTACCCTTGAAGGCAGGTTCCAACTTAAAATGCTCTCTTTCCTGCACAAAGTTCATTTTTATTTCATTTTTATTGGTTATACTGGAAAGGCATGTGAGCATTGCTGTCCATTTACACATGCGTCCAGTTACATACAACAATCATGAGACATGACATAGGCTAAAACATTTAACTTACAGTGAGGGTTAATACAATGGCACATAAAATCAGGACACTATAGACTAAAGGGCAAACCATGAACTAGCCTTGGTGAATTAACAAATACAAAGTGACATTAAGCATTCAGTGAGGGTTTAACAATAATATAATATAACACTGGGAAACAAAAAATTTAAGTGCAATCTAAAAACTAGCCTAGGTGGATTAACAATACTACAAGTGCTAGAAAGAGAGGGTAAGTGCCAGTGGTGGCTAACCAGATGGTGAGGGGAAAAGAGTGCAGAAGGGGAGCCAGATTAGGGCTGTGAGCAGGTGCAGGTGAGGGAGAAATGTCTCCTGATATTGTGTTTGAAGGCATTCACCATAACCTACTGCCGATCAGCATTAACTCCCTTTTCTCCTTGTCGGTTCCCAAGTGCAGCACTAGAGGGGCCGCTTGTCATATCTTTGACACCCTTTTTACCGTATCGAGCATGTGCAGAACTCCATCACATACAAGGGCCCTAAGTTTTACAATAAACTGCCCCCTGAACTTCAGGCCTGTAGTTCAATTGGCTCATTCACCTCCTCCTCCTCCTCCTCCTCCTCTCTCAAGGACCACCTCCTCCAATCCACCACCTGTGTCTGCCCCGGTAGGTAACCCCCATGAATGTCCACCAACCCTTGAGTTATCTTAGAGTTTACAGGTATATCTGTATATTGGCTCTGTTGTTGTGTGCTCTGTATTTTTTTTTCTATTCTAGATGATCCTGTCGTAAACACTGTTCGTATTGTAAATACAGTCAGATTTTCAAATAGTGTTTTTACCCTTTTCTCTGTATTATCGAATTTTTGTACCACTGGATATTTGTGAAAACGGGCATTTTTGCTCACATGTCTTCCAGTATAAAAATAACATTGAATTGAATTGAATTGAATTGAATTGAATTGAAAAGCGTTAATCCAAAATGAAAGAACAAAAGGTCAGTCATTAGTTTATACTGCATCTTCAGAAAGGAAATATTTCCTTCCTTTAAGCTTCTATTAGACATGGTGAAGCAGAAGCAAAAATTACTTGGAGTTGTTATAATGTACAGTTGTTGGAAGAACTGGAGAGTTTCACAGCACTAATGGTGATTATACTGTATATAGCTGACACTACACTATGCTGCACAATGCTACACTACAGGGTTTACAAACAGGAGACACTGCGCTATACAACACTACAATACAGAGATTACATTTTCGACACAATACCCTACACTATGTTATCCTACAGAGTATACATGTAGTTGACATCATGCTGTGCAACACCTTGTTACACTACAGAGTTCACACTTGGTTGACATGACATACCACGCTGCACTACATAATGTACATGTACTTGATAGCACGCTATGCTACTGTAACCCCCCTGAGAATGGGGGTTCCCAAAAGACTTCCAGGAACTTGCTTGAATGCTCCAAGCATGAATGGTGTTTGGCATTTAAGCCATTTATCAGTGAGTGTTTTTAGAACCTCTGGTACTGTCTCTTTAAGAGCTGTCTGCTTGCAGACATAATTAGCTTGTATGGGGGACTGTGTGTTTCTTTGATTGAGTACCACTCAGCTGCTGCCAATTCACTTCATTTTTGCAGTCACTAGGAGTGCAAAGGAACCTATCTGAAAGATGTAACTGTTTGCCAGAAATTATTTAGAGTAATAATGAAATTACAGTTTGTCTAACCTGCTTTCTTTGCAGTCAGAACTGTGTCTGCTAGTTCCCATTCTAGTTTTGAACTGCTGAACTGGACCAATCAGTGTGGGTAAGCTAGCTCTAAAATGGTGCCTTGGACGAACCAGAACTTGGACTCATAATCTGAGCCAGCCACAAGAGGATTGTATGGGCAGTGACTCTGGGAGATGTAGTTTAGACTTCAGTGCCTTTTGGACCAACAGCAGCAGTCTATTGTGAGTGACAGCCAATCCAGTCAAGAACTGGGAGGAACTCAAAGGAAGTGCCAGTTTTGTCGGTTGGAGTTTCAGTTGAGCTTTGGCAGTGAAGAAGGAAGGAGCCCTGTGCTTTTTCAGTGTGCAGTTTTAGTCAAAAGCGTGTGTAAGGCCCAGAGTTCCGGTCTGCAGCTTGTGTAACAGCTTGTTAGGACTGAATCCGTCCTGTGAAAAGAATCAAAGGATCTCTGAAGAGTAGAAACCAGGCTCACCCTGTAGAAGACTGGAGGAATTGCTGAAAATTGCACTCGGTCTGTCAGGAACTGAATCTGCTGTGTGTTCTCCGGGTATTGTGCAGTAATTGCGATCGGGATACAGATGCAGCCTGCCTGGTATAGTGCTTTCTTTGTATGGATGTGTGAAGAGGTTTGTACCTCAAGTGAGCCCTGCTGACATTGAAGGACCCTATCTTATTTGGAGGTCGTGAGTACTAATTCAGGGTCGCTCCTGTTGAATTGCCACATTAAATCCAAATGGAATTACTGTACTGCTGACTGTTTAATTCTCCTTTTCTCTGTGTAAAGGGCCCCTACCAGCTGCCACGGTTTGGACTAGCCACTAGGGCTTGGGTACCCAGGGACAGTAACTGATAGGGATAGGCCTGTGCACAGAGCCATAAGTAGATTATTAGAGTGATAAGCTAATTAACCTGATTTCCCCTGTCCTTGTTATATCCCCTAAATAAATCAGAGCTGCTTGTTTCAGCAAAGTTATACTGCCTGAGGTATTTGTCTATGTTAAGTATGTACTGTGATTGTTGCACTGTATCTCATTTCACAGGAGGTCCCAGTGCGGAACCAGACCTGGGGTAAGTGTATACTGTGAAGGTAATTCTGATATATTGTGTGGGCCACTAGTGGGAAGAAAGGGGGGTTGCAGTGTCCCAGAGGGCTGTGACCAAGTTAGTTTAACTATTGCAAACCCTGACCTCTGGGTGGAGGCACCCGCCATTGGATCCAGGCCCCTCAACCTGTTAGTGGCAAATCAGGCAGGGGTAGTAGCCCCTGGGATAGTGCCATCTAGGGGTTACACTACACCATGCTACAGTACAAATTACTTGTAGCTGACACAATGCTGTACTTCACTATGCTACACTACAGAGTTTACATGTAGTTGACAACACACTGTGCTACACCATTCTACACTGCAGAGTTTACATGTAGTTGATACCATGCTATGCTGCACCATGTTATATTACAGGTGAGTTTCCAAGCTCACTGAAAGAGGTGGTGGTGACACCACTCTTGAAGAAAGCTTCTTTGGACCCAGTCTGCCTTGCAAACTACAGACCTATCTCTAACCTTCCCTTTTTAAGGAAAGTGATTGAGAAAGTAGTGGCCACTCAGCTGGAGGACCATTTGACCATCCATGACATCTATGAACCCCTCCAGTCTGGTTTTCGAAAGAGGCATAGTACCGAGACAGCGCTGGTTTGGGTGCTCAATGATCTCCTGATGGCTAGAGATAGGAGGAGCCTTCCATTCTAGTCCTCCTAGATCATCAGCATTTGACACTGTGGACCATGGGGTCCTGCTTGATCATCTGAGGTTCATCTGTGGACTGTTGGGTACCGTCCTTGGGTGGTTTACATCATTCCTCACTGGAAGCTCTCAGAGGGTGATGTCCGGGGTTTATTCCTCCAACCCAGTCTCTCTATCTTGTGGGGTTCCCCAGGGTTCAGTGCTGTCCCCCATGTTGTTTGCAGTGTATCTGCTGCCCCTCGGAGACATTGTAAGAAGGTATGGGCTGAGGTTTCACTGCTATGCTGATGATACCCAGCTCTACCTCTCTTTTGCATCTGACCAGGATGGAGCTGTCTCGGTCTTTAATAGCTGCCTCACTGAAATCCAGGAGTGGATGGATGCCAGTTGACTGATGTTGAACTCTGATAAGACTGAGGTATTGGCTGTGGATCCAGGTCGCCAGATGGGGGGCTGGGTGGGTTCGCCCTCTGACATTTTCTTGGAGAAGTCCCACTCCTGTCCTCTGAACGGGTGCGGAACCTGGGGGTAATTTGTGACGAAGGGCTGACCCTGCATTCACAGGTGTCAGCTGTCATCAAATCCTCATTCTACCATCTGAGGAATATCTCCAGGATTAAGCATCTTGTTCCATCCAGCGACCTTCCTACTCTGATCCACGCATATGTGACCTCACGTTTGGACTACTGCAACTCCCTGTACCTAGGGCTACCAGGGGTGTAAATCCATCATTTGCAGCTGCTGCAGAACACGGCAGCCCGGCTTCTGACAGGATCACCATGGTCCTGTCATATTACACCAGTGCTGTGCGTCTGCACTAGCTGCCAGTTCAGTGGCGGATCAACTTTAAAGTCGGTCTTCTGACTTCTAAAGCCCTACACGGACTGGGCCCAGACTATCTGAAAGAGCTCTTGGTTTCTCACTGCCCTGGGCGATTGCTCTGCTTAGCCAATGAGGGGTTGCTAGAGATTCCAAGGCTGTGCTTGAAATCTTCTGGGGTGAGGGCATTCATGTATGCTGCCCCTGCAATTTGGAATTCTCTACCCCGTCTGTTACGTAAGTGCACGACGGTGGAGGGGTTTAAGCAAACATTAAAAACTTATTTGTGGAACCAAGCTTTTGGTGATTAACTAAAGATGCTATCAGTGTGATTTTTTTTGCTTGTTATTGAGATGTTTGTCTGCTGACATTGTAATTTTTATTATGTTAAGGCACCTTGGTTTTTGAAAGGCGACATACAAATAAAGGTTATTATTATTATTATTATATGTAGTAGTTGACACCGTGCTATGCTACACCATGCTACACTACAGAGTTTATATGTAGTTGATACCACACTATGCTACAGCATGCTACACTGCAGAGTTGATAAGTAATTGATACCACGCTATGCTGCACCATGCTATACTACAGAGTTAACATGTAGTTGACACCACACAATGCTACACCATGCTACACTATAGTTTATATGTAGTTGATACCACACTATGCTACACCATGCTACAGTAGAGTTTACATGTAGTTGACACCACACAATGCTACACTACATACCAGGCTATGCTGCACCATGACACACCACAGAGTTTATATGTAGTTGATACCATACTATGCTACACCATGCTAAACTACAGAGTTTACATGTAGGTGACACCGCACTATACTACACCATGCTACACTGCAGATTTTATATGTAGTTGACAGCATGCTACACTGCAGTGTTTATATGTAGTTGACACCACGCTACACTACACCATGCTACACAAGAGTTGACATGTAGTTAATACCATGCTATGCTACACCATGCTACACTGCAGAGTGTACATGTAGGTGACACCTCACTATGCTACACTGCAGGGTTTATATATAGCTGACACCATGCTATATTACACCATGCTACACTGCAGATTCCATATGTAGTTGACAGCACGCTACATTACACCATGCTATACTACAGAGTTTATATGTAGTTGATACCATATTATGCTACAGCATGCTACACTACAGAGTTAACATGTAGGTGACACCACACTATGCTACACCATGCTACACTGCAGAGTTTACATGTAGGTGACACCACACTGTCCTACACCATGCTACACTGCAGAGTTTACATGTAGGTGACACCACACTGTCCTACACCATGCTACACTGCAGAGTTTACATGTAGTTGACACCACACTATACTACACCATGCTACACTGCAGATTTTATATGTAGTTGACAGCATGCTACACTATAATGTTTATATGTAGTTGACACCACACCACACCACACTACACTACACTGTGCTACACAAGAGCTGACATGTAGTTGATACCAAGCTATGCTACACCATGCTACACTACAGAGTTTACATGTAGGTGACACCACACTATGCTACACCATGCTACACTGCAGAGTTTACATGTAGTTGACACCACACTATACTACATCATGCTACACTGCAGATTTTATATGTGGTTGACAGCATGCTACACTGCAGCATTTATATGTAGTTGACACCATGCTACACTACACCATGCTACACAAGAGTTGACATGTAGTTGATATCAAGCTATGCTACACTACAGAGTTTACATGTAGGTGACACCACACTATGCTACACCAAGCAACACTGCAGAGTTTACATGTAGTTGAGACCACACTATACTACATCATGCTACACTGCAGATTTTATATGTGGTTGACACCACACTATACTACACCATGCTACACTGCAGATTTTATATGTAGTTGACACCACACTACACTACACCATGCTACACAAGAGTTAACATGTAGTTGATACCAAGCTATGCTACACCATGCTACACTACAGAGTTTACATGTGGTTGACACCACACTGTACTACACCATGCTACACTGCAGATTTTATATGTAGTTGACAGCATGCTACACTGCAGCATTTATATGTAGTTGACACCAGGCTATGCTACACAAGAGTGGACATGTAGTTGATACCAAGCTATGCTACACCATGCTACACTACAGAGTTTACATGTAGGTGACATCACACTATGCTACACCATGCTGCACTGCAGAGTTTTCATGTGATTGACACCACATTATACTACACCATGCTACACTGCATACTTTATATGTAGTTGACCGCATACTACACTACAATGTTTATATGTAGTTGACATCACGCTATACTATGCCATGCTACACAAAAGTTGACGTAGTTGATACCACGCTATGCTACACCATGCTACACAAGAGTTGACATGTAGTTGATACCATGCTATTTTACACTGCATTTTACATGTAGTTGACTCCACACTATACTACACCATGCTACATTGCAGATTTTATATGTAGTTGACATCATGCTACTCTACAATGTTTATATGTAGTTGACATCACACTACACTACACCATGTTATGTTACACAAGAGTTGACGTAGTTGATACCACGCTATGCTACACAAGTTTACATGTAGTTGACACCACACTACACATGACACCATGCTGCATTACAAAACTTTCACGTAACTGACACTGCACTATGCTACACTACAGAGTTTACACTAGCTGACACTATGCTGCACTACACCATGCTACACTGCAGAGTTTATTTTTTTAAAACTTTATTCATTTTGCTGTAAAGCAGGACAAATAAAACAAGCTTACATAGCTGAGAGACATACAAAATTAAGTACATCAGATATCTATAGTAGGATACTTGACAGGTAGCTTTTGCTACAGCATATGTGGTGAATTCAACTAAATAATCTGTTAAATACAGCCTATATGAACGTCTTTTACTAATGAGCCCCTGCAGCATGATGCTGGACCTATAGAAGAAAAATATGGTAAAAGTCCAAGATGTTGTCCCGTCCATTAAGGAAAACGCTCCTGCACTGCAAAGTTTACATAAAGCTGACACATGATTTACTACACTGTGCCACACTGCAGAGTTTACATGTAGTTGACACCACACACTATGCTGTGCTATGCCACACTATACTATATTACAGAGTTTTCATGTAGGGGCACTACACAATGCAACACCAAACTACAACACAAAGTTTACATGGTGGTGGCACTATGCTATACCCCACTACACATGCATAATTTCCATGTAACTAACACCACACTGCTGCACCATGCTATGCTATACAGTTAAAATGTACATTTATTTTTCTAACCAGGCAGAACTCCACTAGGACTGACATCCCCTTTTCAGGGATGATCCAGGCATACCAGGCATGTAAAATACACACTTAATCATACTATGCACATAATATATCACAGGATTATACAGTTCACATTACTATTTATAAAATTACAATGAGAAACAAGTACAAATGGTGTACAGCATGGTGTAGCATAGCATGTGGTGAACTACGTGTAAACTCTGTTGCAAGCACTATGCTATAACATATATTTACTACAGAGTTTACATGTCCTGCAGTTGTCACTATGAACACTACACCATCCTACATTACAGAGTTTACATGCAGGTTGCACTACGATGGCACCCCCTGAGGAAGGGTTTAGATGCCCGAAGTGCCAGAACAGGTTGTGGGCATCTCAGGTCCATCACAGTATTTCTGTATCTTTATTTTTGCATTAAAGCATTCTTATTCTAATACAGGAGCAGTACTAGTGATATTTCGACCTGAGTGCAAGGTACTTTTGGAGCACACACTGCACTACGATGGTGTAGCACAGTGCAGTATCACCTACATGTAAACCCTGTACTTCAGCATGATGTAGTATAGTGTGGAGTCAACTACAGTATATGTAAACTCTGTAGTACAGCATGGTGCAAAATACTGTGATGTCAATTATATAAACTCTGTAGTGTAGTATGCCATACCATGGTATGTTCTCAACTACATGTAAACTCTATAATAGTGCAGAATGGTGTAGCATAGCATGGTGTCAACTACATGTATCTGTTTAGTGTAGCATGGTGTAGCATAGCGAGTGTAGCAGTGTGGTATAAACTACAAAGCAACTCCGTAATGTAGTATAGTGTAGCATAACATGGTGTCAGCTACTGTACATGTAAACTCTATTTATTTAGTTTTTGTTGGCCGGGTAAGTGCACTAGACAAATCCTGCTTATTTTCAGGCACGACCCAGGGGAGGGGGATACAGATGAATGTCAACTGACCTTGAATCAGATTAAGCTGTTGGTGGTATTTTTAGTGAATGAGGGAAATTTGGCCAGGATACCGGGGAAATTCCCCTACTCTTTTCGATAAGTGCCATGGGATCTTTAACGTCCACCTGAACTACCACCAATCCAGGCAGATGGGACCTCAGTTTAATGTCTCATCTGAAAGACGGCACCTCAGAAGTGCAGCACCCCTCTCATGCTGCACTACAGTGTCAGTACTGGGATATTAACCCAAGTGCCAGATGTGGGAATTGAACCCACAGCCCTCTGATCTCCCGGCCTCAGAGGCGAGTGTGCTACCTACTGAGCCACTGACACTATCATAGTGCAGAATGGTGCAGAATAGCAGGATGTCTGCTACATATAAACTCTGCACTGTAGCATGGTGAACAATTAAATTGTGTCAACTGCATGTAACCTATGCAGTGTAGTATGGTGTTACATAGCCTGCTGTCAGTTACATGCAAATTCAATCATAGTATAGAATGGTGTAGCATACAGAGGTGTCAACTACATGTAAACTCTGTTGTGTAGTATGGTATGGCACTGTGTGTTAACTACACATTAACTCAGATTACTCACATGTAATTCATTAAACTCGGGGCTCAGTGGGCCTACCCAGTCACCAAAATTTAATAAATAAATAACTCTGTGGTGCAGTATACTACAGTGTGGTGTGGTGCAGCATTGGTTTCAGTCATAAGCAGAGGTAGTTTTTATAATTCTATCATTGATGGTTTATCTGGTTCATCTGCAGGAGTCTCGGGATATATAAGCGCCAGCGCTCTACTGCTATACTGCTATAATACAGTATGTCATCAGTTTTGGATGAGTTCTCCTTTTTTCTGTGTTTACCTTTGATATTAGCTATGAAATGTTTAATAACCCAGGTTTATATGTGATCTACTATATTAGGGCAACAGTTCTTATATACTACTGTATTTAAATAGCTAGATCTCAGTACATCATTTTCATTAAGATTATTAATATACTGCACATATTTCTATGTACAAATGTGTTCCACTATAGGTTAACCTTTATATTGCTTGCTTTCATCTTGGTGATTATATCGTGTTTTTTTTGTTAATTCAAAGAAAATAAAAATGTTATTCACACAAAAAAAAAAAAAATGTAAACTCTAACAGTGTAGCATGATGTAGCATAGAATGGTGTCAACTACCTGTAAACTGAGCAGTATAGCATGGTGCAGTATAGCATGGTGTCAACTACATATAAACTCTATAGTATAGTATGGTGCAGTACAGCATGGTGTCAACTACATATAAACTCTGTAGTGTAGTATGGTGCAGTATGGCGTGGTGTCAGCTACATGTAAACTCTGTACTGTAGCATGGTGTAACATAGTAATGGTGTCAACTAAATGTAAACTCTGTAGTCTAGCATGAAGTAATATAGGGTGGTGTCAACTACACATACACTCTGCAGTGTAGCATGGTGTAGCAAGCATGGTATCAACTAAATGTAAGCTCTGTAGTGTAGCATGTGGTATACCGTCACTACAGTGACAACTTTACAGTGACGTGGTCAATACTGACAACATCGCCACATCACTGTAAAGCCCACCATGGACCCGGCACCCTTCCCCAAGGTCCTGCACCCCATCCCTGACTCAGCTTTGTCTCAGAGTTGAGAATCCTAAGGAGGGGGTGGAGGGAGCACAGCCCCCTGCATGGGGGGATGCGAGGGCTGTGCCCCCCACACAACAAAGAGACTTAGCATGCCAGCACCATCCAAACCACAACTGCGATCGATGTAGTTGCGGGGTAATGTCACATCGACAAGAAATTGTCGATGTAGCATCATGGATCCTAGCATGGTGTAGCATAATAATTGTGTCAACTACTTGTAAACGCTGTAGTTTAGCATGAAGTAATATAGGGTGGTGTTAACTACAAGTATGCTCTGCAGTGTAGCATGGTGTAGCATAGCGTAGTAACAACTACATGTACTGTAAACTCTGCAGTGTATCATGGTATAGCATAGCGTGGTATCAACTAAATGTAAACTCTGTAGTATAGCATGGTGTAGCATAGTGTAGTGTCAACTAAATGTAAACTCTGTAGTGTAGCACAGCATGGCGTCAACTATGTGTAAGCTCTGCAATGTAGCCTGGTGTAGCACAGCATGGTGTTAACTACATGTAAACTCTGCAGTGTAATGTGGTGTAGCATAGCATGGTGTCAACAACATGTAAACTCTGCAGTGTATCATGGTGTAACATAGCGTGGTGTCAATTACATGTAAACTCTGTAGTGTAGCAGGGTGTACCATAGGGTGGTATCAATTACATACTTTTCAATGCAGCATGCTGTAGTGTAGTGTGGTGTCAACTACATGTAAACTCTTTAGTGAAGCATGGTGTAGTGTAGCGTGTTGTTAATTACATGTAAACTTTGTAGTGTAGCATGCTGTCAACGTCATATAAAATATGCAGTGTATCATGGTGTAGTATAGCGCGGTGACAACTAAATGTAAACTTTGTAGTGTAACATGGTGAAGCATAGCATGGTATCAAGTACATATAAACTCTGTAGTGTACGTATAACATCTGTAGTGTAGCATGGTGTGGTGTCAACTACATGCAAACTCTGTAGTGTAGCATCATGTGGTGTCAATTACATGTAACCTCTGTAGTGTAGCATGGTGTAGTGTCAACTACATGTAAACTTTGTAGTGTAGCATGGTGTGGTGTCAACTACATGTAAACTTTATAGTGTATCTTGGTGTGGTGACAACTACATGTAACCTCTGTAGTGTAGCATGGTGTGGTGTCAGCTACATGTAAACTCTGTAGTGTAGCATCATGTGGTGTCAACTACATGTAAACTTTGTGGTGTAGCATGGTGTAGTGTCAACTACATGTAAACTTTGTAGTATAGCATGGTGTGGTGTCAACAACATGTAAACTCTGTAGTGTAGCATGGTGTGGTGACAACTATGTATAACCTCTGTAGTGTAGCATGGTGTGGTGTCAACTACATGTAAACTTTGTAGTGTAGCATGGTGTGGTGTAACTACACATAAACTCCATAGTGCAGCATGGTGTGGTGCCAACTACATGTAAACTCTGTAGTGTAGAATGGTGTAGTGTCAACTACATGTAAACTGTGTAGTATAGTATGGTGTGGTGTTAATTAATGTAAACTCTGTAGTGTAGCATGGTGTGGTGACAACTATGTGTAACCTCTGTAGTGTAGCATGGTGTGATGTCAACTACATGCAAACTCTGTAGTGTAGCATTGTGTGGTGTCAACTACATGTAAACTCTGTAGTGTAGCATGGTGTGGTGTGACTACATGTAAACTCCATAGTGCAGCATGGTGTGGTGTCAACTACATGTAAACTCTGTAGTGTAGCATGGTGTGGTGTCAGTTACATGTAACCTCTGTAGTGTAGCATGGTGTGGTGTCAAGTACATGTAAACTTTGTAGTGTAGCATGGTGTGGTGTGACTACATGTAAACTCCATAGTGCAGCATGGTGTGGTGTCAACTACATGTAAACTCTGTAGTGTAGCATGGTGTGGTGCCAGCTACATGCAGACTCTGTAGTGTAGCATCATGTGGTGTCAACTACATGTAAACTTTGTAGTATAGCACGGTGTGGTGTCAACAACATGTAAACTCTGTAGTGTAGCATGGTGTGGTGACAACTATGTATAACCTCTGTAGTGTAGCATGGTGTGGTGTCAACTACATGTAAACTTTGTAGTGTAGCATTGTGTGGTGTAACTACATATAAACTCCATAGTGCAGCATGGTGTGGTGCCAACTACATGTAAACTCTGTAGTGTAGCATGGTGTAGTGTCAACTACATGTAAACTTTGTAGTATAGTATGGTGTGGTATTAACTACATGTAAACTCTGTAGTGTAGCATGGTGTGGTGACAACTATGTGTAACCTCTGTAGTGTAGCATGGTGTGATGTCAACTACATGCAAACTCTGTAGTGTAGCATTGTGTGGTGTCAACTACATGTAAACTCTGTAGTGTAGCATGGTGTAGTGTCAACTAGATGTAAACTTTGTAGATAGCGTGGTGTGGTGTGGTGTCAACTACATGTAACCTCTGTAATGTAGCATGGTGTAGCGTCAACTATATGTAACCTCTGTAGTGTAGCATGGTGTAGTGTCAACTACATGTAAACTTTGTCGTGTAGCATGGTGTAGTATAACTTGGTATCTACTCCAGTACATGCACAGTCTTTGCCATACTACGCACCTGAGCATGCATTGACACCATAGAACCAACACCATCATATCTCACTGCTTACTGGAATACATTATTGGAAATTACTCTTAAGGTTGTAGCCTCACCTTCAGTTTGTGGTTCTCATACGCTAAGACTGCACATGAGACCACTCCTACAACCATTAAAGCAGTCTAAGAGGATGTATTACCATGCATTGCAGTTTTTCACATCAACCTTTCTTGATGTATAGTTTGATGTGGCTCTTTGGGAAGTATATCTGCCATTTCTGAAATATGCAACTCCTGTTTAATAGACATTTCCTAGTCTTCGTAACCTAGGATGACCATCAAAGAAGGATGACCATGGCAGTCAGATACCCTTCAAAATGACTTAGTTCAGTCAGTTAGTTAGTTAGCTAGTTAGTGAGTTAGTTTGCTGAGCAGGTGGGTGCACTGATCCCAGGGACTTTTTTAGGCATGGCCTGTGCCTGGATAGGCAGAACACACTAATGGTAACAGTGGTGAGCAACAAGAGTTAAGATGGTTGTAAAATACATATGGCATATGAGATGAGCTAATAGAAGGTAAAGCCACAAGTGAGGTCATAAAAAGTCAAGTACAATGAAAGATATTTCTGATATCGAAGATAAGTTCATCCCATATTTGATGTACCCAACAGGACCTTAACGTTTCATGAATAAAGCTGTAAACAAGTATTTTGTTTTTTTGATTTGCTGTTTTCTTGCTTGTTTCTAAGAACGGAATGGCACTGAAGAATGTGAGAAGCAATGGTTGTTAAGTTAGCATTGTAATGAGGTAGCATGGTATGTTCTGAGGCTGCTGTTCAACTATTAATAAGTCAACTGTGATGTATTTAGTAGGTGATATCTTGGTACCTAAAAAGTAGTATCTTGATAACTTCAAGATGAGCTCAAAGATATCACTGATTATCTTTGTAAATATATACTCATACCTGTTGTACACATAGTTGTACAGACAAAATAAATGGGACACATAGTCAATACAGCAGCAGACATGGGTAAGGACATGTGTGCACACTAGTCATTACAAATAAAATTGAGTAAAACTATGTCTTATGAGGTATTCGTAGATTATTGTCAGCTACTTTGATGACATCAACCCCTGAAGAACCCTGTAAATAAGTAACAATGCTGGAAAGGTTACCTTCACATGGTGGAGCAGGTCTTCTTTCTCGTTTACAAGGTAAGTTTGAACCCCTAGCTCCTTGGCAAGCCTCAGGATCCGATTCTGTGTGGGTCCAACATAAGCGCCACCGAGGTCAACATACTGGAACTCTGGGCCCTAGAATTGAAACATCAAGTGGAGCCTTCAGGGCAGGACTCGACATAAAGAGATCAAACTGTGGAAGGACAGTGAGATGATCTGGAGCTGAACCCTAACTCCATCCCAAGAGGAAAACAACTGTCAAAGAGCATAACAAAACCAAGCTTTTCAAACAAATTCTGTCTTGTGTTTATAGGGGATAGCCCAAGGTATCCTATTCCCTTGCCTTCAATATGGTTCTCTTCTCTACACGAATGCCCCCTTGTCTTACACAAATTGGATGTCACATACAATAAAATATACCACTTTGCCCTTTCCTCTCCACACCTCACACACTATTGTTCCCTCTGTTCTTCCTTAGGATGGCTATCACCCCTCTGCCTCCTGTTCCTACACCCTTGGTTGTTTCATCTATAGAAACCTCCGGCCTAACACCTCAGCCTCCAAAATGTCCCTGCTTCGTGGTGCTCACCCCTCATACATCCTCAGATCCTCGGACACCACCTCTCTCACTGCCCCCAAATGCTCAATCGAGATAGCCCAGCATTGCCCTGTACAGAAACCTGAGAGGATAGCCCAGCATTGCCCTGTACAGAAACCTGAGAGGATAGCCCAGCATTACCCTGTACAGAAATCTGAGAGGATAGCCCAGCATTGCCCTGTATAGAAACCTGAGAGGATAGCCCAGCATTACCCTGTACAGAAACCTGAGAGGATAGCCCAGCATTGCCCTGTACAGAAACCTGAGAATAACCCAGCATTGCCCATGTACAGAACCCTGAAGGGATAGCTCAGGGCTACCCTGTACAGAACCCTGGGAGGATATCCCAGTATTGTGTGTGTGTGTGTGTGTGTGTGTGTGTGTGTATAGAACCCTAAGGGGATAGCCCAGCATTGCCCATTTTCAGAACCCTGAAGGGATAACCCAGCATTACCAGTGAACAAATCCCTGGGGGGATAGCCCAGCATTGCACATGTACAGAACCCTGAGGGGACAGCCCAGCACTGCCCATGTACAAAGCCCTGAGGGGATAGCCCAGCACTGCCAGAGTACACAACCTTGAGAGGATAGCCCAGCATTGCCATGTACAGAAATCTAAGGGAATAGATTAGCACTGAGAGTGTATAGAACATTGAGGGTGATAGCCCAGCACTGCACATGTACAGAACCCTGAGGGGATAGCCTAGCATTGTCCGTGTATGGAACCCTGAGGGAATAACCCAGCACTGTTAGAGTACAGAACCTTGAGAGGATAGCTCAACACTGCACATTTACAGAACCATGAGGGAACAGCCCAGCACTGCCAGTGTACAGATACCCTGAGGGGGATATCCCAGCACTACACGTGGACAGAACCCTGAGGGGATAGCCTAGCATTACACATGTACAGAACCCTGAGGGCATAGCCCAGCATTACACATGTACAGAACCCTAAGGATGTAGCCTAGCATTACCTGTGTACAGAACCCTGAGGGGACAGCCCAGCATTACACAAGTACAGAATCATGAGGGGATGGCCCAGCACTGCACATGTACAAAACCGTGAGGGGATATCCCAGCATTGCCCGTGCATGGAACCCTGAGGGAATAACCCAGCACTGCTAGAGTACAGAACCTTGAGAGGATAGCTCAACACTGCACATGTACAGAATCCTGAAGGGACAGCCCAGCACTGCCAGTGTACAGATACCCTGAGGGAGATATCTCAGCACTGCACGTGTACAGAACCCTGAGGGGATAGCTCAGCGTTACACATGTACAGAACCCTGAGGGGATAGCCCAGCATGGCACATGTACAGAATTCTGAGGGGCTCGCCCAGCATTACAAATGTACAGAACCCTGAGGAGATAGCCTAGCATTGCCTGTGTACAGAACCCTGAGGAGCTAGCCCAGCACTGCACAAGTACAGAATCACGAGGGGATAGCCCAGCACTGCACATGTACAGAACACTGAAGGGATAACCCAGCATTGCCCGTGTATGGAACCCTGGGGGAATAACCCAGCACTGCTAGAGTACAGGACCTTGAGAGGATAGCCCAACACTGCACATGTACGGAACCCTGAGGGGACAGCCCAGCATTGCCAGTGTACAGATACCCTGAGGGGGATATCTCAGCACTGCATGTGTACAGAACCCTGAGGGAATAGCCCAGCACTGCCAGTGTACAGAACCCTGAGGGGGTAACCCAGCATTGCACCTGTACAGAACCCTGAGGGGATAGCCCAGCATTGCATATGTACAGAACCCTGAACAGATAGCCCAGCACTGCACGTGTACAGAACCCTGAGGGGATAACCCAGCATTGCACTTGTACAAAAGCCTGAGGGGATAGCCCAGCATTGCCCTTGTAAAGAACCCTGAGGTGATAACCCAGCAGTGCCCGTATACAGAACCCTGCAGGAATAACACAGCATTACCTGTGTACAGAACCCTCAGAAGATAGCCCACCACTGACCTTGTACAGAACCGTGAGGGGATAGCCCATCACTACCCATGTACAGAACCCTGAGAGGAAACCCAGCACTGCACATGTACAGAACCCTGAGGAGAAAGCCCAGCACTGCCAGTGTACAGATACCCTGAGGGGGATATCCCAGCACTGCACATGTACAGAATCCTGAGGGAATAGCCCAGCACCACCTGTGTACAGAACCCTGAGTGGGTAACCCAGCTTTGCACCTGTACAGAACCCTGAATGGATAGCCCAGCACTGCACGTGTACAGAACCCTGAGGAGATAGCCCAGCATTGCCCTTGTACAGTACCCTGAGGTGATAACCCAGCACTGCCCATATACAGAACCCTGAGGGGATAACACAGCATTGCCTGTGTACAGAACCCAGAGGGGATAGCCCAGCACTGCCCTTGTACAGATCCCTGAGGAATAGCCCAGCATTGCACATGTGCACACAGAACCCTGAGGGAATAGCCCAGCACTGCCTCTGTACAGAATCCCAAGGGAATAGCACAGCATTGCACATGTACAGCACCCTGAGGGGATAGCCCAGCACTGCCATTGTACAGAACCTTGAGGGGATAGCCCAGCACTACCCTTGTACAGAACCCTGAGGAATAGCCCAGCATTGCACATGTGTGCACAGAACCCTGAGGGGACAGCCCAGTACTGCCAGTGTCCAGATACCCTGAGGGGGATATACCAGCACTGCACATGTGCAGAATCCTGAGGGGATAGCCCAGCATTACACATGTACAGAACCCTGAGGGGGTAGCCCAGCATTACACGTGTATAAACCCTGAAGGGATAGCCCAGCATTGCACATGTACAAACCCTGAGGGGATAGCCCAGCATTGCACATGTACAGAATCCTGAGGGGATAGCCCAGCATTACTCATGTACAGAACCCTGAGGGGATAACCTAGCATTGCCTGTGTACAGAACCCTGAGGGGATAGCCCAGCATTGCCCATGTATGGAACCCTGAGGGAACATCCCAGCACTGCTAGAGTACAGAACCTTGAGAAGATAGCCCAACACTGCACATGTACAGAACCCTGAGGGGACAGCCCCGCACTGCCAGTGTACAGATACCCTGAGGGGGATATCCCAGCACTGCACATGTACAGAACCCTGAGGGAATAGCCCAGCACTGCCAGTGTACAGAACCCTGAGTGGGTAACCCAGCATTGCACCTGTACAGAACCCTGAATGGATAGCACAACACTGCATGTGTACAGAACCCTGAGGGGATAACCCAGCATTGCCCTTGTACAGAACCTTGAGGGAATAGCTCAGCATTGCCCTTGTAAAGAACCCTGAGGTGATTACCCAGCAGTGCCTGTATACAGAACCCTGGAGGGAAAACACAGCATTACCTGTGTACAGAACCCTGAGGGAATAGCCCATCACTGCCCGTGTACAGAACCCTGAGAGGAAACCCAGTACTCCACATGTACAGAACCATGAGAGGACAGCCCAACACTGCCAGTGTAGAGATACCCTGAGGGGGATATCCCAGCACTGCATGTGTACAGAACCCTGAGGGGATAGCCCAGCACTGCATGTGTGCAAAACCCTGTGGGAATAGCCCAGCACTGCCTGTGTACAGAACCCTGAGAGGGTAACCCAGCATTGCACCTGTACAGAACCCTGAACGGATAGCCCAGCACTGCACATGTACAGAACCCTGAGGGGATAGCCCAGCATTGCCCTTGTACAGGACCCTGAGGTGATAACCCAGCACTGCCATACACAGAACCCTGAGGGGATAACACAGCATTGCCTGTGTACAGAACCCTGAGGGGATAGCCCAGCACTGCCCTTGTACAGGACCCTGAGGTGATAACCCAGCACTGCCATACACAGAACCCTGAGGGGATAACACAGCATTGCCTGTGTACAGAATCCTGAGGGGATAGCCCAGTACTGCCCTTGTACAGAACCCTGAGGAACAGCCCAGCATTGCACATGTATGTACAGAAACCTGAGGGAATAGCCCAGCATTGCACGTGTACAGCGCCCTGAGGGGATAGCCCAGCACTGCCATTGTACAGAACCTTGAGGGGATAGCCCAGCACTGCCCTTGTACAGAACCCTGAGGAGACAGCCCAGCATTGCCCTTGTACAGAAACCTGAGGGAATAACCCAGCATTGGCCTGGCACAAAATCCTGAGTGAGATAGTCCAGTGAGTTAGTAGGTGACGGATGTAGCCCCATCTGGATTTGGATTTGCTCATTTTGTTTTCCTATTTTGTTTCTGCAAAGGCACTTTATTTCCCAGTAGTGTTTATTAAATAAAAAAGTTGACACTACCAGCATCTTGTGTGTGCACTGCCTTTGTGCACAATGTCACCATCATGCACTCCTCCATCCTCTTGTAGCTCTGAGCATTCTGACGTCCTGGGTGGTCGGACAAATGTACAGAAAGACCACCCTTAGCTGTAGCAGGGTGATGCGGTTCCTGTAATGGCCCCACATCATAGACTGTGGTGCTTGTCTTCTGATGTTGGCTTAAAGGGGAAGTGTGGGCTGGTCTTAATTTGCACTTTGTGTGCAAAAACACTTTTGGTTATCTACTGTTTACTGCAGTAAAGTAGATTGTATCAAACTGATTCTGCTGACTTGCAAGCTGACATTTTCTGTAACTAGTATGCAGACGGAAACAAAGTTTCCCAAAACACTTTAGCACTGGCTGGCCCAATGGCACTGAGGGCTGAGGCACTGGATGCCTTACGTTGCGCTACACTGGCGACCCAGGTTCAGGAACGACCTCAGGTCGCTGGGGAGCCAGCATGAGAAGGAAGGGTCAGAGTGGGATTGAGCTGCCATAGGCAGCTCTCCCCTCCCAGGGGTGGTTGTCCGCTCTCCCCGTAGTTCCGCTCCCACCGGGTGGAGGCCCAGTGGGAAGTGTAGGCGTGGGAGGTGCCTCCACACATACATGTCTGCTGGGGTCTCGGGTCTGGGGCACAAACAGGGAAAAAATAAACAAACATAAATTACATATAGAAAAAATACCATAACACTGACCCACGAGTAAATAACGCCACAAGAGAAAAGAAGACTTGACTTACTGGTGTCTTCTACACGTTTATTTAGTGCAGACTAGCATAAAGTGCTGTAAGAACCATAGCAAAAGTGAAAAGTGCAATCAATGGCAGCAGAACTTTCAGTGCTCGCATAACAAAATAAATCACACTGGCATTCACTCGGTGAATCTCGTAACGGCGAGTTCTGCTGGTGGCCGATAGACAGCATGCATGCACATGATGTGCACGCACTAATCAGCTGATGCCGAAACATCAGCTGATTAGTGCATGCAAATCACCTGCATGTGTGCTGTCTATTGGCCACCAGCCAAACTCGCTGCTAACAGATGCACCTAGTGAATGCCAGTGTGATTTATTTTGTTATGCGAGCACTGAAAGTTCTTCCGCTGTTGATTGCATTTTGCACTTCTGCTGCATTTTTTAGAGCACTTTATGCTGGCAGCAGATAGGCAACGTACGTGAAGGTGATGTGCATGCACTAATCAGCTGATGTTTCTGCACTAAATAAATTTGTAGAAGACACCAGTAAGATAAGCCAAATCTTCTTTTCTGTTGTACAGCTATTTGCTCGTGGGTCAGTGCTACAGTATTTTTGGAACTTTTTTCCATCTGTGTACCTGTTCTGTGTCTCTGACACTGTAGGCACCAGACTTGTTCACATTATAGTGAAGTGAGCTGCTCAGTACTTGTCTTTGCTGCATTTTCTGTAACTACAAATCCCAGAATACCCTGCAGCTGACATCGGAGCAGGTCTGCAGTAGTGGGAGATTCAACAGCCTGCAGTGCATGTTAGAGAGTTTTTATAAGCTCTGATCAGATGTCAGCCAATCCCACTGTTCTCAAGGGACTAGGTACAGTTCTCTTGGATTGTACTTAGCCAGGGAGGACAGCAGGATCAGCAAACAAAAGATCAGAGCAGGAGCACGCTACATATGTGCGAGGACTGCAGGAACCCAGTGTCGGGGTGGGACATGAGCAGAGAAGGGGAAGAAAACAAGAGAAAAAATGTGCACCAGCTGCCATTAATGACAACATTGGTACCCTCGGATCCTATCCCATTTATATCCCCACTGGTGTGACAGCTGGGAGAGTGGCAGGTGGGACTGGGGGAACTGTGACATTGCCTGAAGCAGGTGTGTAGCGGCAATGGGGGGGGGGGGCCAAGCAGCTGGATACAGAAAATACATTTTACTGTTCGTCCATCCTTATGGCCGAATGGTTAAAGTGTTTCCCTTCTACTCAGGAGGACTGTGGGTTCGGTTCGTGTTCCTTTAAACAAACTGGGCAGCCAGGGAGTGGCTCCACAAGTGGTAAACTGGGTAAGAAATTGGTTGGGGGATAGATACAGAGGGTGGTGATAAATGGTGTTCACTCAGATGAAGGAAGGGTGACCACCAGCGTGCCCCAAGGATAAGTACTAGGACTGGTCCTTTTTAATGTCTTTATAAGCGACATTGCATGGGGCTAGAAGGGAATGTATGCCTTTTTGCATATGACACTAAAATCTACAATAGGGTAGACACTCTGGGGGGATATGTGTGTGCGTGTGTGTGTGTGTGTGTGTGTGTGTGTGTGTGTGGAAAAAATGAATAGGGATCTAGAGAAGCTTGAAGTGTGGTCAAAAGTGCAAAATTATGCACTTGGAGCACAGAAATCCAAGGACAGAATACAAGATGGGGTAATGGCACTGACGACCACCAAACAGGAAAAAGACCTGAGAGTAATCATATCTGATGACGTAAAGGTGGCCAAACAATGTGACAAGGCAGTGGGAAAAGCCAGTGGGATGCTAGGATGCATAGGGAGGGTATCACCAGCAGAAAGAGGTAGGTGGTGATACTGCTGTATAGGTCATTTCTGGGACCTCGTCTAGAGTACTGTGTTCAGTTCTGGAGACCACATCTCAGGAAGGACATAGGGTAGAGGCAGTCCAGAGGAGGGCAACTAAAATGGTGCATGGTCTGCACTGGAGACCCCAGGAGGAGAGACTAAAGAACCTCAATATGTACACCCTGGAAGAAAGGAGGGAAAGAGGGGATATGATAGAGACTGTCAAATACCTCACAGGTATAAATAAGGTGCAGGAGGGGAGCATTTTTCAGAAAAGAAGATGCTCAAGAACAAGGGGCATGCTATGAAGCTGGGCTGGGGGGGGGAGACTCAGGGGAAGCATGAGGAAGTATTTCTTCACAGAAAGAGTGGTGGATACCTGGAACAGCCTCCTAGCAGACGTGGTGGGGGCCAAAACTGTAACGGGATTCAAGAAAGCATGGGATAGGCAAAATGAAACCTTAATGGATAGGGAAGGGAGGGCTATGCCAGAGATCAAGTAGGGTCTGCAGTATTATAGCAGGTAGGGAAAATGAGCAGACTAAGTGGGCCAAGTGGTCCTTATCTGCCATCAATTTCTATGTTTAGCCTGCGATCCCAATCAGTAGCAGCAGGGGTGGAGTTGTTCCAAGGATGCTCTCTCTACACCAAGAAAGTTTGCCTGCTCTTCTGCTGAACATCTGCCCCCTGGTGACCATGGAGGGATGGGGAGTAGTTCAGAGTGGAACCCTGTGGAAAGGCATGGAGGCACCAACTCTAGGCCCTGTCCTGATGTCCACACTGTCCCAGCTAGGGGAGAGAGTGCTCCATGACAGTAATGGCACTATATCTCACCACCTCAACTGTGGAGAGCAATGCCCTCTGCCCTATGCAGTTATGAAAACATTCAATGAGGACCATGGTCATGAGTCTACAGAGGAAGGAACAGCATCAGTTCAATGACACAGCACCACTACGATGGGTCAGGAAGCTCACCCTAGCAAGGTCTCCCTCAGCAAGGATAGCACAAAGGATTGAAGAGCCTTGGCTCTGGTGGGATACACAGTGTGGCAGACAAGCAGGGCAGATGTGGTTGAGGAATGGGTTATAACTTGAAAAACAGAAAAAAAAAATCACAAAGAAAATTCACTTATCTTTCCAAGGTTTTGCCATACATTTGCAAATATATTCATGAAGTCAGTAAAAACTGCAGCTCATGATACCAGTAAGCCCAGTTTGGGAATGTTTTCAGGGAGGGACGGTTGCTGCTTCTGCTACAGTACTACAACCTGGGTGACAACAGCTGGCAGTTGGCGTTGGGCGTGTTTAAAGATGATATGATGATGTGTACATACCTATGTCCTGTGACCCCCGTGCTGAGAAACTGATGGAAAAACACACCGGCCAACAGGATGAACGCTGGCATATTCAGGTACTGTGCAGCTGCCTGTAGTGACAGTACTTTTGGGGGTAAGCCCACCAATCCCTCCCCTAGTGGGCAAATAGTATGATCCAGTTAAGCACCACAGGTGGGTGTGATGTGGTGTGGAGGTGGTCTGGCAGGATGGGTTTAAAGCTGGAACAGAAAAACAGGACTTACTGGCTTCATAATGCACTTCTCATGACATCATAGTGCTCACCATGATAACACACTGTAATGCAACAGAGAGAGCAGCTGTGAGGTCTGTTGAGGGAAAGTTAGATGTTTTTGTAAAACAGTAAATGGAATAAGCACACAATTAAATGGAATATCTAAAAGATCAAGGCCGCTGCTGACCCATCGGCACAGTAGGGTTACCACTCACGATACTGGGAACCTGTGTTTAGGAACGACCTGGATTGTTGAGGGCCAGTGGGGGGGGGGGGGAGATGATGCATCCCAAAGCACACTCTCCTCTCCAGGGAGAAAGGGGTGCCGTGTCCAGAAATACTACTGCTACATGTAGATATAGAGGTAGCAGTGCACTCAGGACACAGTGAGGGACAGATGTGTCGTGTATCCCAGGGCACGCTTACTGTACTTCAGGAACCTGGTTCCATCCTGACAGCATCCCGGGTTGGGAGGGAAGACAAGACACAAAGAAGGGGCAACTATAAGATCAAATCCCCCTCTGCCCATTGCCACGAGATGGCCAGTACATCCATGCGGAAGGTGGTATATCCACCACACCAAGGCAAGGGGTGCAAAAAGTGTGAAAAAAAAAAAGATCAAGACCACTGATTTTTGGTGTTTGAAGAAATGAAATTACATTTTTAAGATCTGTGATACTGGGCTTGTGCAGGTTCCTGCTAGTCTAATTTCTGCATCAGAATTCTACTGTTAAGCATTTGTCTATAAATATTCAGAACAAAAGTAGGTGACATGAACACTAAATTGAATAAATAAAGCAACATGAAACTAGTAAAGGAAAGAATTAATAAAAACACGTTTGGTAGATTCACTGATTTGGTAGGAAATGTCAAATTCCATGAAATGTTTTATTTTTACCGGTGTGCCGAAAGTCCATATTCCAGAAGCTTACTGGTTTTCTGGTACAAAATGAAAATCAGTGGCCTTGTAAAAGACCGATGATGAAATAGACACAAAAAACTCAAAAATGTTTAAAAGTTAAATGAAATTCTTCATAACATAATGGGTTTAATGACAATGATGGTGCAGAGTTTTGACTGTGTCTTTACTTACTTGGACAGTATAGGTTCTTCCACCAACCCTGTTTCGGGCTTCTAGTACCACCACATTTAGCCCAAACTCAGTCAGCAACTTGGCAGCTGAAAGCCCTGAAAGGAAGCAGAATTTATGAGAGAGAGAGCGAGAGGGAGCGGGGAGATGTCTGTAAATTGTTTAATTAGTATTTCGGAAAGACCTTTGAGCGTGAGCTCTTTTACAAAGGTTCCACGTCAGGGTGGACAATAAGACAATACACATATTCAGTGGTTACAGAGGTCTGATCATTAGGCATTAAAGAGCGATTACATGACAATTAGACAAATAGGAGAAAAAAAAAACAAAAAAAACTGAGCAGTTGTAATTGAATACTTAGGTATTTCTAATCGGTAGCCCTAGGTAGCCCACCCCTGGAAACCTCCAAATCCGTTGATAGACTATGGCAGAGTAACTGCTTAGGATTTAACACTGTCCCAGATGGTGAAAGGCTGGGCGACAGTGAAACAAGGGGATTGGGTTTGAAACCAACCACAGAGAGCAAGAGGTGGGGAGATGTGAAACGGGGGTTGTGATGGGGGAGCAGCTCCAGAGGCTTTGTCGAGTATGGTGTGTGTGGGGGGGTTTGGGAGGGCAGCACTAAGTGTGTTTAAAGAGGACTGATAGCTTACTTAAGTCCTTGGCTAGGCTGGAATGGAGGCAGGGTTCTCAAGGTAGCCCTGCTGGTGTTACCTTGAGGTAGGCCTGTCTATCAAGTGTGGCCTGAGAAGCAGGTGCATTTTGAGTTAGACATTAGGTGCTGTTTGAGGCCTACTTTGAATTGAGACAGGCTGTTGTTTGTTTGTAATTTCATCGGGAGTTCATTTATCCAGAGGGGGCCCGATAGGAGAAAGCACGCTGCCCTAGTGAGGTTCGGCAGAATGGTATGGACAGTGTTCCATTCTTCCTCTGTCTGGTGATGTGTGTTGAGAGAGAAGCCTCGAGCAGGTTTCCTATACAGGGTGGGGTTTTTCCGAAGAGTGCCTTTTTTCCCAGGAGGCAAGTTTGGTATTTGATCCTGTGTTTTAGGTTAAACCAGTTTGTATGCTCATACAGGGTGCAAGTATGAGTGTAGTGATCTGCACACAGGGTGAGGTGGCATGCCTTATTGAGTGCAATTTGGACCCTTTTGAGCACTGTATCAGTAGCAGCTCCATAGACCACCAGTCCGTAGTCTATCATCGAGAGTATGGAGCTGGAGACTGAGATTCAGAGTGCTTCTGGGGTGAGGGATTTCTTATGCCTATAGAGGACCCCGATCTTTGTGTTTACCACTTTGACAAGGGAGTCTACGTGGTGCGTATAAGTGAGAGAGTCATCAATGGTGACTCCAAGGTACTTGAACAAGTGCATCTGCTCAATCTGCTCACCAGCCTTGTTGGTGATTACGAGAGGAGCATGCTTGGGTTTGTTGTAGGGGCTGGATTGTAGCATGGCCTTGGTTTTCTTGTAATTTAGTAGCAGCTTTTGCCTACTGAACCAGTCCTCGAGTTTATTGAAAGAGTTCTGTAGTTCTGTTTGTAGGGCAACCTCAGAGGTGCTGTTGCTCAGCAGCACGGCATCGTCCACATACAGAATACGTTTGGTGTCACAGGCTGTGGATAGGTCATTTACAAAGAGGCTGAAAAGCAGGGGCCCTAGAATTGATCCTTGAGGGACTCCTAGGAGTACATCTCTGGAGCTGGATAACGTCTGCCCGATTTTGACTCGCTGGCTCCTGTGTGTTAGGTAGTCATTGAACCAATTCACGGCGTTTGGTGGCACACCCAATCTTTGGAGCTGGAGTATTAGTAGAGAGTGGTTGACGGTGTCGAAGGCTTTGGTGAGGTCAATGACGATGGACCCCACCAATTTGCCTTCATCCAGTGCCTTGTGCGCATAGTCAATGTATTCCAGCAGTGCCGTGGTGGTACTGTGTTTTTGCCTGAAGCCATGTTGGTTTGGGCAGAGCAGACTGTACTTACTGAGGTATTCTGTGAGTTGACTTGCCGCAATTTTTTCCAAAGCTTTGGATAGTGGGGAGAGGGTAGATATTGGCCTGTAGTTTGACACCAGCGCCTTGTCACCATTCTTATGCACTGGAGTTACCAGGGCTTGCTTCCATACCTCTGGAAATTGAGCTAGGGCCAAGGATTTATTAAATAGCATTGTTATGGGCATAATAAGACTATCAAGGGTGAGAGATAGTAACTTCATGTCTAGCCCATCACTCCCCAATCTGGTTTTGCCTAGGACTTTCCTGACCATCGTTAGGGCCTCCTTCACCATCACCTTCTTAAAGTAGAAGGCTGGGTGGCTAGTTATGGGCAGGCTGGCGCAACCTTGGTCCTCCACAGGCAGAAGGTAGTCTGGAGGCAGCACTGAGGACAGGTCTATAAAGGCCTGGTTAAAGGCATCAGCAATGGCTAGCGGATCTGAGGAGGATGGGTTATTAATGTTGAGCATCTTAAGGTGGTGCTTTTGATCTTTACCAAGGATGTTCTTGATGTTGTCCCAAAACCTCTTTCCATCTCCCCATGCATTGTTAAGCTGGGTCTTATGGAAATTGGCTTTTGCAAGCCTGATAAGTTTGGTGCACCGATTTCTAGCCGTTTTGTAGCACTGTAGGTCATGCTTGCTGCCTGAGTTTAAGGCTTTTTCCCAGAGGCAGTCCATCTCCTTTAGGAGGGAGAGGAGCTTGCCATCAATCCAGCCGTTAACTCCCCCCGAATTTTCCGTTTTGTGCATGGTGCATAGATATCACAGATGGAATTGAAGCCCTCAGTGAAAAAATGAAGGGCCTGGTCCAGCGTAGGTGCCTTGTTGATGGGGGACCAGTTGTAGGCAGACAGGGCCAATTTGAGGGATCCAAGTTTGCCTTTCCACAGAACCCTGCTCTCAATGAGGCGGGGTGGGCTTTTGGCAAGTTTAGTGGTCCATATAAAGGAGATTGAGGAGTGGTCACTTAGCACATCTGGGAGAACCCTGAGTTCGGAGAATCGAGTCGGTGAGCTAGCTAAGACCCAGTCAATGAGGGTGCTGGTACCAGCCTTGTAGTTCTGCCTGTGGGGTGATTCGAGTTCATGGAGATTGTGAGAGTGATTAGGTCTCTGGAGGGTGTTGCCTCCTTACATAACCAGTTAATATTAAAGTCACCGGTCAAGATGAGTTCTGAGCCCATTCTGAGTGCGCTAATTTCTTCCATAACAAGAGGAAGGCCTTCCTTGGCTTTCTTGGGGGGCAGGTAGGTTGTGGTTATGGTAAGGGTCTTGCCTTTTAGGCCGACTTGTATTTTTACCAGTAGTAGCTCATAATCTTCCACAACTTTGGAGATGGGGAGAACGGAGCAACTCAGTGAGTTTCTGGCATATAAGAGGCAGCCGCCAACTTTCCTGCCTATTCTATCAAGTCGAAATGCTTGGAATCCTTCAATGGCCACCTCACCATCTTTGATCCTACCCAACAGCCAGGTTTCAGTTAGGCAGAGTATGTCAGGGGCATGGATGGTCATCCAAGCCTGGAGCTGGTCGATTTTGGCAGTTAGGCTGCAGATGTTTAGCGATGCTATCTTTAGGCCATTCACTGTATGGACCCCCCTGCTCTTCAGGGTTGTTGGTCCAGGGTTTAGGTGAACATTGCCAGAGAGTAGCAGTAGCAGAAAGATAACCTTTCTGGCAGATAGGGTGATGTTTATCTTCCCTCGTGTCTTCCGTCGCCTGAGCTTCAGGTGGGGGAGGTGTCTATACGCCTGTGTTAAATTAGGGGGAAAGCTAACTGTTAAGGTTACAGTTTGCAAGGTTGGCTTGGCGATAACTGTGTATGGGAGGTGCGGGAGGATAAAGAGCCTATCGTTACCCGGAAGTGGTAGTGGCCATGTGTATGCTTTTCTTCCAGCTTGCACCCAGTGAGGATTCAGAGTGGGGAGGTAGGGGTCCGAATTTGTATATGGTACCAGCAATGCCAAAAGAGGTAGTGAGGAGTAGTAGTAGGTGGTTGCACCCCATGGTAGTTTGTTTGATGTTGCTGGCCTGCTTAACTGCTAGCTGGTTTATAGTTGAAAGGGTATATAGTCGAATTAGGGTGAGGTCCCTAACAATAGGGCAGGTAGAGCAGAAATTGAGAGGAGTTAGATGGAGTGGCTGGAGAAAAAGTTGAAAGCATGTGTGTGATCCTGTGGGTGGAACTGCTTTAAAAAGGGGCAGTGAGAAAGTGGGTCAAGTCAGGTATTGAAGACAGGGAGGTCAATAGCATAAAAAATGTGCAGCAGTGGAGTGACCAATCAGCTGCTAGGCTGAGGAAAGGGGTGGAGTAAGGGTCAATTTAATACTGTGAGGAGGTGGGGGGTGGGAGAAAAAATTCAGTCCAGAACACAACACAGAAAGAGATTTCCCTAAGATCAGGAAGCACCAGGCGTTGGAAAATCAACCAAGGAGCAAAGATGCCAATCAATGCCTGGCTCCTCCACTGGGCGTCCAGTCAAAACAGCGGCATTCAAAACCACGAGTTTCGGAGGTCCGGTGCATACCTGAATCTGTCCGGGGGTCAGTCTGGTGGTCTGTTAGCTGTGGCCTGCTCGGAGAGAGCCAGGGCCACAGGAGCAGCTTGGGAAGCCCGCAGATGGGCTGTCTGTGGAACAAGGAGGGAAACACAGAGGATTAAATACAGCTAGAGTACAATAGCAAGCTCAGTGGGGGCAGGCAATGGGGAAAGGCAAAGCATGAGGTAAAGAGGTGGTAAATGCGGGGCAATTATTTAGAGTTAGAAGAGGAGTTAATGGGGGAGGGGTCTGTGCTTTGGCACCAGGACGTCTGAGGAGGACAGCAGCAGCAGCAGGGAGGTGTAAGGGAAGGGTTTGTAGGTAAGGCAGAGAAGAAAGTAGGGTGTTTAGAGAGATAGCATTACAAGTGGGGCAGAGAAATTAATAATTAGCAGAGTGACCAGTGTGGGGAAGGGGAGGAGTTTGTCAGTAGGGCAGAAATGGAAAACTGCAGCAGTCTTGCTCAGTAGCTAGGTCCAGCAGTCAAACATCAGCTACTGTACAATACAGTTTGTCTAGCACTAGATTGCACAGCACAAGTATCACCTAGAGACTAGACTAGTGGCTTGTAATAGACTAGCTAAGCTGGCAGGTAAAGTAAGACCAATTGATGCATAGCCTATGTAAATTACATTAACAAAAATTCAGTCCAGAACACAGCACAGAAAGAGATTTCCCTGAGATCAGGAAGCGCCAGGTGTTGGAAAATCAGCCAAGGAGCAAAGCTGCCAATCAGTACCTGGCTCCTCCACTGGACATCCAGTCAAAACAGCGGCATTCAAAACCACGAGTTTCGGAGGTCCGGTGTGTACCTGAATCTGTCCGGGGTTCAGTCAGGTGGTCTGTTAGCTGTGGCCTGCTCAGAGAGAGCCAGGGCCACAGGAGCAGCTTGGGAAGCCAGCAGATGGGCTGTCTGAATCTGTCTGGGGGTCAGTCGGGTGGTCTGTTAGCTGTGGCCTGCTCGGAGAGAGCCAGGGTCACAGGAGCAGCTTGGGAAGCCCGCAGATGGGCTGTCTGAATCTGTCCAGGGGTCAGTCAGGTGGTCTGTTAGCTGTGGCCTGCTCGGAGAGAGCCAGGGCCACAGGAGCAGCTTGGGAAGCCCGCAGATGGGGTAGCATGTCACAAGTGTCACTGCTCAGTACTTACATTTAAACTGTCCCACTTTTAGAAAGGGTGTCTCTCACTTCATCCTTAGAAACCTTTTGAGGTTCTGAGGGGTAAGCAGGGCCGACGTTAGGCACCCGCCAACCCCGCGGCCGTGGGAGGCCCCCAAATGTATCCCGTGACTGCAGGAGGCCCTCACATAGCACTAGCACTCAATGAGCTGCTAGACGAGTCCGGAGCTACAGTACTCAGGGACTAAACAGCCAAAGAGCCAAATGTTCCCCTGCACAGCATTCAGTTTCCCCTGTTCACATTTTATAGTTGCAGCAAGCCAACAAATTTGTAACAGTAGTAAAACAGCACTCATTAAATGGAATCATGCTGTGTGGCTGCGCCCACCTGCCCAATTTCCCCAAACCACACTGTCCTGCTACCTCATGGCCACGCCATGAATGCCAACTTAAGGATTATTGACACTCATACAAAATCATACCTTAAACCTTAATGTGGTCGTGGATCGATGATATGGGGCCTCAGCACTGCCCTACTTGCCCACCACCTGCCGTCACTGCCAATTTCCCTGGACCCCAAATGCCAAAACAAAAACTCCATGCTGGCCTCCTGTCTGTAGCCTATGCCATGCTCGCCATCACGGAACTTAATTTTCTGTTCTCCACGTTTCCCCTATTGTGCTGCACATGCTGACATGATGTGGAAGATGCTGTTGGAGCCAATCACAGGGCTCCACTCAGTCCTTGGCTAAAATTGCACCTCCTCCCACTGGACCTGACAATTTTTGTTCCCCCTCAGCATAAAAGTGATCCTTCTGGCGCTCTTGGAACCATTCAGCTGAGGACCAGTTCCAGAGCGTCGGAGAGAAATTTACTGTTGAAGCCGCTGGAGGAGAGAGAGAGGGGGTGGGGGAGAGAGAGAATGAAACACAGCTCACTGCAGGTAGAAGCCAGACAGACCTTCCCGGTTCCTAATCTGACTGCTGCCATGCTGTTACCGACCTGCTGCTAGCCTGCTGCTGCTAGTGCTGCTTGCTGAGAACAAGGTTGTACTTTTTTTTTTTTTTTTTTAGAGCTCAGCAGCACAGCAGCAAGCAGCCTGCCAGCTGCCTGCAAATCCTCCAAACCAGCCATAGAAAACTGCTGGTGCACGGTGTTGAGGAGAGACCCAAAGGAGGAGGAGGTTTACACACCCACCCAGAGATAGACCAGTGCCTTGCCATGCTTCCTTTTTTTCAGGTATGTACATGTAAATACTACTGTCAGTAGTCTACTGATATAAGAGATTGGCTAGGAGATGTGATGGTCTGGACTGGACTGGACCATAATTTAAATTGAAAAAGAAATGATTTCAATAGCCTTTAGTCTCACTCTCCGACTCTTGGCAACAACAATATACACATGATGACAGTCAATAACTGAGCAATTGTGTCATCATGTGTATCTGTTATCAGAGACTCTATTCTGAACATTTATTTCAGTCCAAATTATTGTCAGTTAGAGTTACATATATAGAAGTATACCCTGCATTTTATTAATGGGAGTCGAGAGGAGACCGCATAGACAGAGAGCAGCAGAGCTAGAAATATTAGTGACAGCTGGAGGAACACTTTTTGCAAGTATAGTATAAATATAAATGTATTTCTAAATTAGTGTTGCTTGCCTTTAGGTTACTAGTCTGTGTGTCGGGGGGGGGTGCCTGTCTGGGGGGGGCGCGCATGGGGCCGCCCGTCTGTGGGGTCTCCATCTGTGTGGCCCCAGTCATTGAGTTTGCTGGAGGCCCACAACGTCCTAAATCCGGCCCAGGGGTAAGATGAGGGATAACCCTCCTAATGTGGGAAAGTTGAGAGGTATGCACAGAGGGGTTCTAAGGGGTAAAATGAGGGATGTCCCTCCTAATGTGGGACAGTAGAGAGGTATACACTTTCTCTGTCCCTCACCCCCATTCTGCTGCTGGCCAATCCGCTTTCTCCTATCGTCTCCCACTACTCTGGAACAATCTTCCCTCTGATCTTCGCCTATCCCCTTCTCTCTCTCTCCTCTGTCAAAAGACTCCTCAGACTTCTCCCCTCTCCACTGTGCCCTCAGTGCTCTCAAATCCCCCTGCTACGTGAGCGGCCTCCCCCTATGGAGGTCAGAGCTTTGTAGTTTACCCCTCCTGATTCCTCCATGCCTCAGAGCAGGCAGTGTACTCTGCTCCTGCACAAATCGGTCAGATTTAAAAACCTACTTGTTACTCGCATGTCCTACCCATGAATTGTTATTGCAACCCGTATCTGTATTGAGATTATGTGTTCTGTATTATGTTTGACATTACTGTATTGGACTTGTATACCTGTGAATCTTTCATTGTTTGCATTACTGTGTACCTTTCATTGCTTTGTATCACTGTTTGTTCAAATGTTACCTTTACCCAGGGTCGCACCTGGAAACGAGCCGCTGCTCAGTGTGCCTTTCCCGGTTACCCAAATTTTAAATAAAATAAATAAATAAACTGTGAGGGGTAAAATGAGGGATGCTCTTGTAATGTGGGGCAGTTGAGAGATACAGAAAGGGGTTCTGTGGGGCAAAATGAGCAGCATCTCACTTAATGTGTGATAGTTGAGAGGTATAGACAGAGGGGTTTTGAATGTTAAAATGAGAGACATCACTCTTAATGTGGGACAGTTGAGAGTTATGTATAGAGGGGTTCTGAGGAGCATAATCAGGACACACCTCTTAATGTGGGACAGTTAAGAAGTTTGAACAGAGGGGCTCTGAGGAGTAAGATAAGGGATGTCCCTCCTAATGTGGGATAGTTGAGAGGTATGGACAGAAGGCTTCTGAGTGACAAAATGAGAGACATCACTCCTAATGTGGGACAGTCTGGAGGTATGGACTGAGGGGTTCTAAGTAGTAAATTGAGTGATGTCCCTCTTAATGTGGAATAATCCAGAGGTATCGGCAGAGGAGCTCTAAGAGGTACTTACGGTACACTCTCATTTTCTAAAACCCTAAGCATGGGTTACTTACTTCCTCTTGGTACTAGAATCTTTGCCCCTCATTGCATTTATCTCTGTGCTTTACCTTTTCTGTCTCTATAGCTGACTGTCGTATTGTTCCTGAAGGTCTCAAGATCTCTGCAGTATTTCTCTGTCATCTCTTGCAACTCTGCTGATGTCTCTCCTTTTCTTGCTGCTACCTCTGTAGGTGTCTGTCCCAGACTTGGAGTACTGCCACCACTCTAGTCCTGGCAGGCAAAACCCTTGCTCCAACATACCAAGGGTCCTGGGTCACCAGCTGAAAGGATGGGGCATCCTCCTTTTGCTGCTTCTGCACTAGACTCCTTTGGATTCCTTGCTGCAGACTCTTCACACTTTCTAGCCAGCTCTCTATAGCTGCATTTAGCTTCTCACCATTTTCTGTTGCTGCATCCTCCCATCTTCTTTTACAGGGCCCCTGGGCAAGCTTTACCAGATTCAGAATTCACCACATAACTTGTATCCTGCCACAGAACTTCAATACTGCCACAGAATGAACCATTTTTGATTTATTTAAAAAGTACTGTTTTTCGCACAATTCCTGGTTCTTTTCTCCCTCTTTCATTGGTCCTAAAGACAGACCATCCCCATGCTCAATACCAGATGTCATCAGGGGCCTCACATGGTGGTTTAACCAATGGTGGAACAGAAATCTGCTGCAGAAGCAACTGATTTCTGTCACAGAAGCAAAACTACCCTTCCTCCAGAGGGCCAGGAACCCTTCTGCAGAACTTTGGGTCAAAGTATTGCAGAGAACTAGGGGCCACATCTGCAGCGTTTTTTTTTTTTTTTGCCCAGTAGGTCATTTACTCAGGATAGTCTAACTGAGTTGCTACAGCAGTGTGTGGGGGGTGGGGTGGTGGGGTGGAGGAGTGTCCTACTTTTACTCCATTTTTTTGTACCCTTTATTTCTATATTTGGTGCACTCTGGCGACCTTCGATCCCTTTTGGCTGCCTACCCCCCTGCTGTTATTCCAGCAAGGATCATCGCAATCCGTGGGGCTCGAGAGTATCGGAGACCATCACACTGTAGTTTTTCTTGTTATCTCCTCCAGCCTTCCCATCCCTCACACTAAGACCTAGAGGTCAATTCATGCCCCCTATAGGGGAGAAAACTGCCTAGCCCACAGTTGGGGGCTGATGCAGAGGCAGAATGCACCACCTGTCCCTCCCAGCCTTGAAAGTGCTGACCTCAGCAGTTCTCTCTCAACCGCTCCCCCGCGTATCAGTCTCCCTAATCTGCTCTCAAAGCCAGGTTTGCAGGCACGACAGCAACAACAAATGGGGAATGGGCCCATTACAGCAGGCTCTGGTGCACCTATTAAGGAACATCCAGTTCTGAAAGTCCAGCAAAACAAAAGTGAGGGCACACAAGGAAAAAGAAGGACATTTATTTATTTTATTTGAAAACTGCTAACCGGGAAAGGCACACTGAGCAAGGGCTGATTTCCAGATGTGACCCAAGGAAAAGGGAACGGGGATGCAATAAATCAAAAACAGCAGCAGAGAAGCATTCCAAGCACAAAGTGCAAACAGTGAACAATTCAACAAGATGCAAGTGCAAATAACAGTAAGTGTTGAACAGAAGCTGGTTCTATGAGCAGCAGCAATACTCAATTAAAAATGACAAAAGCAGGGTGATAAAAATAAGTGCAGCTGGGCCGGCCCGGTGGCGCAGAGGGCTGAGGCGCTGGCGCCTTACCTTGAACCATGCTGGCAACCCGGGTTCGGGAACGGACTCGGAGCGATGTCGGCAGGGAGGAGAGGTTGAGTCCGTGAGGGACTGTTCTCTCTCCTGGGGTGGGTAGTGGGTTCATTGCATTTGCAGCAGCAGCCCCCGTTGGAGACCGGGAGCACTGCAGGAGCATCATTGCAGAGGGAGGAACCAAGGAAAAAAACACCGGAAAAAGCCCAGGATTGGCCGGATGACGGTAGCTGGACTATTGGTGCCTCCGAAGACCCTCCCCTGGATGTTCCACCCATCTCAGCAATGCCCTGGGGCCGACCAAGTGAAGAGTGTACTGGGTTTCCCCCAACGGTGCCTTCCCACTTGGAGGAGGGTGACCCATCCGGCCAAGGGTTACGCCGAACTACCCCAGGGACCTGGCTGCAATGTGAGGTGAGGTGGGGTCTGGGAGGGGGACTAGTAGGAGGGCATCGGAGACCATGGCTGCCCGAAGGAGTGGTGAATCCTGGGAATGTAGGGGTGGCAAAAAGAAATAATGCAAAAAAAAATAAATAAATAAGTGCAGCAGTTGTAGTAACATGAACAGACCCCAAGGGGGACCATGGCAGAGGTGAATGGGCACTAGGGAGAAAAATGGCACTGAGTCAAAAGATGTAAACTAAATTAGCTTTAATCAACTATAGCTGCATTATCAGTGCCACAAAATGCCAGAGACAATACCAGCCAAGTGCCCTGGCACTTTAAGCACAGCTCTTTCTCAGGGGGCAAGGTTTTGCTACTTACGCCTCTGGTAATATGGCCGCAGCTCTATTAAAGGGCATACAACTTAGCCCACATACACATTCTTAGTGGCAATTGTTGTCACAAGGAGCTCCAGTTTCCAGTGACTGTGTTTCAAGCTTTACATGTTGGTTCATTGGAGTTCCTTAACTTTTTGTCCATTCCTTTTTTTTTTTTTTTTTTTTAAATAAAAACTCTTATGTTCAGAATCATTGTGCATGCATCCTTTAAGAGAGTTACTGATATATAAACAGGCCCCAAGGTAGCCAAAACTCACCCCCTGAGGAACAGCAGTGCTTGAAACACCCTGGCGTTTAGCCAGTATTGTCTCTGGCAGTTAAATTTTGCCACTGATACTCCAATTGCAGTGGATTCATTTAGCTTACATTTTTTGAATCAGTGGTATTTTTTCCTTTGCTCCTTGTGTGCCCTCACTTTTGTTTTTTGCGACAGCATCTGGGTCAGGAGGTGGGACCCCATACCATTTTTATTTTTGCTCCTTCTCATGCCACCTTGGTACCCCTCTCCTTCAGGCCTAATGTGCGCTCCCCTCTAACCACCAGATTGAGCCCTCACTGCTGTCACTTACCTTCAGGCACCCCAAGATTCACCAACACCCCCTCAGTTCCAGCTTATCCTTGCCAGAAGCCCCCCGCCACCAAGGAAGAAGCATTTTAGACAGCAGGGATGATTGTCGTTGGGGCAAGGATGATGTGCTGAGTGGCCAGAGGGAGTGGGGGGGACACACCATGAGCTGTCATCCAACGCACCAGAGGTAGGCCTTTTCCCATTTACTTCCTTCCCTCCACTCTCCTCCCCACATTATGGCTGCAGATCATGGCATCCTGGGAGACAGCATGGTTACCTCTGTCGTATCATCATAGGTATCATAGGTCACACAGAGCTAAAAGACTGTAGTCCATAATGCTCGCCAAAGTTAATTGTATCCTACTGTACAGTTTTGTTTCAAATGAGTGTCCAAATGTTTTTTGAAAGTATCAACATTATTACATGACACTAATTCCACAGGTAAGCTATTCCAAATTTTACAAACTCTTATTGTGAACCAATTACTTCTTTTTATTGATTTACACTGTTCTATTTTTAATTGCAATGGATGTGCCCTGGTTGAATACATTTTGTCCCTTACTTCTAACCCTAATAACTCACACAAATCATTATCATGCATTGCCTTGAATACCAGACACAAATCACCCTTCAATCTACGATACTCCAAGGTAAACAATCCTAGTTTGTCTAGTCTAGTGTGGTAATCTAGACTTCTAACTTCAAGAATCTTTTTGGTTGCTCTCTGTTGGATTTTTTCCATTGATTTTATAGTACCTTTGTCCCCAGGTGTCCAGAACTGGGCACAGTACTCCAGATGAGGCCTCACCAATGAAGAATACAATGGGAGCATGACATCACAACTTCTGCTGCTAATATGTTTATTAATACAATGCAACACTCCGGCTGCCTTTTTAATAACAGCCTGTCAATGGAGTTTAGGGCTGAGATCATTAGAGATTCTGATACCTAGATCACGCTCGTCACTAACAGGTTTAAGGGTCTTTCCACCTAGAAGGTATTTAGATTGTATCTTTTTCCTTCCAAAGTGCATTACCACACATTTGTCTATATTGAAGGGCAATTTTTTTAAGATGGCCCACTCATATAGCTCATTTAGGGCAAACTGGAGGGTATTACTATCCCCAGTATTAATAATTGGGTAACCTATACGTGTGTCATCGGCAAACTTTGTTAACCAAACATCTGTCCTAGTTTTTAGTGATGCTATGTATAGGTTGAACAGACACGGCCCCAGAACCGAACCCTGTGGCACACCGCTAGTCACTTCATCCCAGTCTGAGAAAAAAACCTTAATGCACACTCGCTGAGTGCGTCCTTTTAGCCATGATTCCACCCATCTCGATATATTGCCACCTATACCAAGGTTTATCATATCCTCAATAATTTGACCATGAGGGACCTTATTGAAAGCCTTGGAAAAATCCAGAAAAATGAAGTCCACAGCCTCGCCCCATCCAATGCCATACTCACTCCATTATAGAAATTCAACAGGTTTGTCTGGCATGATTTAGCCTTAACAAAACCATGCTGAGTAGGATTAGGTTCTGTCAAGGTATATAGATGTTCTTTTATAATTCCTTCCACTAATTTACCCAAAATAGATGTCAAGCTGCTGGGTCTATAATTTGACACCTCCTGCCTAGAACCTTTTTTATAGATCGGAACCACAGTTGCCTGTCTCCAGGCATCGATAGCCTGGCCTTCCTGTATGGATTTATTAAATAAAGCAGTCACAGGTCCCGATAAAGGAATTGCCAATTCTTTAAGGATGTGGGGATGTAGACCATCTGGCCCTGGAGACTTGTAGGGGTCCAAATTTTGAAATAATTTAAGTACAGTACTGGCGTCTATTGTAAAATACCCACTGGTGATATGATCATTATGCTTCTTTGTAGACTCAGTTTTAACATTAAATACTGATGAAAATTGATTATTGCACATAATAGCCATACATGTCTTATCCACTACTAAGTCACCAGAGATATTTTTTAGCGGACCGATAGTTGGAGTACCGCCCCTTTTATTATTAACATATTTATAAAAGGATTTGTAATTATTTCCCACATTTCTAGCCAGTCGTTCCTCAAAGTCCCTTTTAGCCCTTTTAATACTATATTTGGTCACCCTTAACTGGAATTTAAAGATATCCCAACTTTGCTTGGTTCCACAAGACTTAACTCTTTTATAGGCCCTATTTTTATATTTGATATGTTTTTTAACAGATTTGTTTATCCAAGGCCTTTTCAAATTAGTTTTATCCTTTTTTTTTAATAACAGGAATATATTTATTTGTCAAAGAATTTAACTTGCTAATCAGGATTTGCCAAATATCAGAAAGTGAGTGATCTAAAAAGGAGTATTGCCAGTCCCAAGATGCACATTCTGATGTCATACCCGAGAAGTCAGCTTTTTTAAAATTGTAGAGTATTGTGTCACCTTGGTCTTGTCCTAAATTCCCAGTAAGGGTAACATGCACAATAGAATGGTCACTGGAGCCCAAGGGATGAAGTACTGAGCAATTAGAAATTTGATTTCCCATATTGTGTAATACTAAATCCAGAATGTTATTGCCCCTGGTACTGGTATTAACTATTTGTTCCAAATTTGCCAATAAAAATAACTGCAAATATTTGTTTTCAACAGAAGATTGAGTATGCATGTTCTTCCAATTTATGCCAGGGGAGATTGAAATCTCCCACCAGTAGGGTGTTTTTTGTGGACGATATCTTCTCCACGAACTCTAGCAGCTGAATGTCATCCTCTTGTACGATTGCTAGGAGTCTATAAACTACTCCCACATTAATACATGGTGCCAATATGGGAAATATTTTGACCCATACAGCATCAATACTGGGCCACTGTGTGAATTCGATTTTCTCTGCATTTATAAGATTTGACAAATACAGTGCTACCCCTCCACCCTTAATAGTACTTCTATCTTTGTGAAACAAGGTATAACCTGGAATATTTTTGTCCCATGTGTCGTTTTCGCACCACCATGTTTCTGTAACAGCACACATGTGTACATTTAATTGTTCCAATAACAAGATAAGTTGATCGAACTTACTCCCAAGGCTTCGGGTATTAATAACTAAGCAATTCCAATCAGGAGGGGACAAGGAAGTTTTACTATTACAGTTAGTGTCTTGATGCAGAGTATTTTCCCTCCATCTAATAGTTTAAACAATGATCAATCTGGTGTCGTAGTCTAGTGGCAAAGATACGTTTGTCCTGTCTATTTAAGTGCACACCATCCCCTGCAAAAAGATTTTTGTTCAGAAAGCCAGTCCAATTCTCTAAAAAGTAGAACCCTTTCCTTGTACACCATCGTTTAAACCAACCATTTAAAGTCAAAATGTCCCTTTGTTTATCAATGCCTGCCCTAGGTATTGGAAGGAGTCCTGAAATAATCAACTTTCCCCCTTGCCTTTTTATAGAATCCCCAATTGCTTCAAAATCCCTTTGAATTTGTAATAAGGATCTTTTACCAAGATCATTTAACCCTGCATGAATCAGGGTGAGAGGGGAATTGGTATGTTCTTGTAGCCCTGGGAACATATCCTTTATGTTGTTATGCTCCAGGAAGAGCACTAACAGTAGTATATAGATTCCAATTTTTACATAAAATGTGATCAGTGTACCAAATATTTGAATCTCCAACCACCAAAACATCCCTAGGAATTTTTGTACTTTTTATAGTCTGAACTGAAGATGTGTTTTGTACTTGGGAGGAGTTCACAGGTTTCACCAAGGGGAATACAATATGGTCTGATGCATCCCCCCGAGGGTAATGGATGCGGTGTCTCAGGGGTGTGTATAGGCTTAAGGGGAGTATTAGTGCTTGATGTAACTACAGGGGAGAGATCCACTGTTGGTAATTTTTCACAAACATCCACAGCACCAGGTGTAAGTGGGCAAGAATCTGCCATTAAGATGTTAAATTTATTTTCGGTCTGGATATTGCAGCTGCCCCCAATATTACGTCTGCCTTTTTTCCCTTTAATGTTTTGAACAAGACACCATTCATGTTCATCCTGTTTAGCTTTAGTCGTGCTTTGTTGTAGTGAATCATTAACTAGACTATCCGCCACAGAATCAATATATTCCTCTAAATCACTGATATCAGCCTGAGTTTGCAAACGCTTTTGTAATACAGTTATTTCAGCCCTCAAAATATAAATACTAGAGCAATTGTCATAAACGCAGTCTCTAAAAACAGCAGTGGAATACATACCACAGCCAGGGCAGCTATAGTAGGTAGTAACCTTATCCATAGTTCTAGGAAATATATTTATAGACTCTCTACCAACGTAATGGAAGGGCCCCAGGCCCGCTGGCCCAGAGGACACAGCTGACACGCGCTGACGCGCTTGTCTCTGCTCACGTCTCCGCACGTGACGACACGCGCCCTGCTCGCTGCAGGGCCGAGTCTTATGCTAGAGAGTAACCCGGAAGTGGTTACGCGGGTCACAAGGGCTGCTTGTTGCTATGCAGTCCAAACAAAGCAAACTGACTGCACAGACGTTTTAAATAAACGTCAAGCTTGCCCTGCACAAAGTGCTCAAGTACTGCAGCTTGCAAAAACAAGCTGATTAATAGCTCTGCAGTCCCACGCATCTAGGTAGGACCACAAACACTCTTTACCTACTTCCTGGGTATACCAAGATATAGGGCTCCGTGAGGCTAGACTTTTAAAAACACACAGTAAGTGCAAAACATCAACAGTACACAATTTTAAAAGGTATATTTAGTATATTGCAGAGCCCCTTTGGTAAAGCATCCAAGATCATTCCCACTGGCCTACTACCAGGAGCTGCTCTAGGAGTGGTGCAATCATACCCTCCCTCCTGGGGAGGAGAGTGTTGGTGTGGACACTCCTCACCCTTCCCGCCGGTCTCTCCTACACCATTTTTAATGCTTGGAGCAGCTAAAGCACAGTGAGGCCAGGTAACTTGAGCAAGGTCACACAATGAGCCAGCTGCAGTGATGCTATTTGAACCTGTGACTCCATAATCTCCTGCTTCCAAACTAACCACTGGAGTGACTAAACCAGAGTGCCTTCTTACATTTTATTGAACAGATGAACTGCGAGCATAACCCTTCTGTCCAGACACTGCAACACTGATCGATAATCTCACAAGGCTATTAGACAGGAAATTAATCTGTCTCTTCAGAAAACAACAAGAATCAGCTAGTAGGCATTGGGGGAGGGGGGCAGCTGCCTGGAGATAAGAGCTGCAAGTTCCCATAGCAACAAGTGCATGGGGGGGGGGAATAATTTGATTTCAGAGACGTGTCAGCTCTCGGATTCTGTTGAGGAAATTAGTCTGTCGATTAATCACATGGTACTTATACCTTTCACTGTATGCACCCAGAAATAAAATATATTTACAGGGAGGCAATATAGCGCAGTGGTTTAAGGCTCTGAGCTGCAAATCTGGTGACATCCAGCAGCCCAAACCTGGGTTTGAATCCCACAGCTTCCACTTGCATACTGTGTGACCCTGAGCAAGTCACTTAACTTCCCTGTGCTTCCAGGTCGCTCCTGTAAAAAAGCTTTCAGCTTAGTGTGCTACTCCTGGTTAAACAACTAAATAAAAAAAAAAAAAATTACATTCATTAAGGCAGGGCCAGAAGTTGGGTTCTCTTTAGTTAATGTAATCCTAGGGGAGTCATTGAGTGACTTAAGTTATATGCAGAGTTAGAACCAGCTCCTGGATTGCTTTAATGCTATTCTTAAACTTTTTTTTCTCCTTTGTCCGATCAGCTCCCTTCTACTGGTCCCCCCAGCTCTGTCATCCTGGTATCCTCTAGGACTTATCTGTCCCTTTCTCCCTCCAGTGCGGTTGGAGGGGTTCCCCAACCTCTGCCATTGATCTGGATCCAGTTCTGCTGAACAGGGCCTGGATAGCAAGGTGCGGGACCTACGAGGGACTGGTGTCATCCTACCGGTCAGATATTTTTCCATGTTTCCAGGTGAAAATGCGGATGTGCAGTGCCAGCATGATGCATGTTGCATGCCCCCCCCCCCAATGTGCGTCAATGGCTGCCACACCTCCATGCTCATCTGGAGGCCCTGGACTGCCTCCGCTAGTTGTCGGGTTCTGCATCCCTCCTCCTGGGAGGAGAAGAGTTCTTCAGATGTTCGATCCTCCTTCCCACCCCGCCCCGCTGTCCCCTGACACCCTGAGTTTACTTCCAAACCTGGGTCCATCCATGCCACAAGCAGTAGTAGGAGGCAGTATAGCGCAGTGGTCTAAGGCTCTGAGCTGCAAATTTGGTGACATCCACCAGACCAGACCTGGGTTTGAATCCCACAGCTTCCACTTGCATACTGTGTGACCCTGAGCAAGTCACTTAACCTCCTTGTGCTCCCAGGTCGCTCCTGTAAAAAAGCTTTCAGCTTAGTGTGCTATACCTGGTTAAACAATTAAATAAATAAAAGTAGTGGTACCAGTGCACCAGCAGGCCAGCATTAAACTTTTTTTTAATAGTTTTTTTATCATTACAATACAATTATTTATTGTACATGATAATTTCCAGCCCCTCACACCTAAGAACCTTTCTAATGGTTCTTTTTTCATGGACAACTAATTAATTCAGTGGTGAAGGGTTGTTAAAGTAACCTAACCCATTGGATTACCTGTCAGCCAATCAGAATGCTCAGTTTTCAGCTATTGAGTTACAATTACTGCTGTGCAGATACTATTTTAAGTTAGATTATATAAATCCATGCAGGTGCAAGACCCCCCCCCCCCACTCCCAAATATTCAGTATAGGCTCCTGTACCTCCAAGTCAGGTAAAAAGCCCAAATATATCATGGTGAATCTACTCATCTGAGGGTTTTGTAGCTGGGACAGCTGTATATCAAATGATAGGGTTGCAGAATAGCAGGAGGTATTTATTTTATTTATTTCAGTTTCGGAATTACAACCTTTGAGCCAAAGGCTCTTTCACAAAGGCTCCACATCTGCATTTTAAAACATAATACAAAATAATAACAATGTCGTGAGGGGTAGAGATAATAATACAAGCAATACAAGGTAATAACAGCAGTAGTACAGAGTTGGTTTACGATACACAGGGATAACTGGGGTACAGACTCCTCACATTGCTAGTGAGTATATACACCATCCATTCCAGATATCAGCTCAGTTACCAAGTGCTAGAAGGTAGGAGGAGGCACAGGCAGCCAGTATTGGCATTGTCAGGGCTAAGGACTTGAGGAGAGAGGTAGCTGCCAGTAGACGCTTTGTCAGAGAGGTGTGGGTTGTGTGGGCCAGGGGTGAGTTGAGGAGGGTAGGGGGTTATGGTATCTAGTTAAGTAACCAGAGTAATCAGTGGGAGAAGTAGGAACAACCTTAGTACTAGTTTAGCCCAGTACCATATGGAGAAATGGTGGAGGCCAGTGGATAAGGGAGATTAGGTTGGAAGGGTAGAGGGTAAGGGACTTACAGGGCAAGAGGCAAGTTATAAAAACCCTGTATTTCTAACTGCGGGTGCAGTGATTGTTTGCAGGTGGGGAGTTAGGGGAGGAGCGGGTGATTTGGTCAGGGGGGATAGAGAAAAGGGGTAGTGGGGTGAGCAGCAGGTTAGCCCAGCCCATGGTTAAGTGCAGCAGTTGCAGTGAATGGATTTGGATAGGCGGACACGTAGGTCTCTTTTGAAAAGGCCAATTTTATCAGGTAGTAATTAAGAAATAGATCTGGCATTAGAGGTGCAGCAGCCATAGGTCCCAAATTCAGCATTCCATTACTTCCAAAACCCATATCTCATTGGGGCAGACAATAACTTAGTACAAATAAAGAGAGAGAACCAGGAGGCACAGAGCAGTAGTATGAAAGTCAGTATGTCAGTGAAAGGAAAATGGCATTCCAACTTAAAATCTTGGCAAGTAAATCACAAGCACAGAAATGCTGTTCACTTTAACCTTGGTTAGTAAATTCCATGAGATCAACAAAAATCCTCTGTCTGTGTGTTTTGTTTGTTATTGGTGGGAGAAAACGCTCCCCAGTTATTATAGAGAGTTAAATCATATGGTAAAAACTCACTGGGCTTGAATTTAAAGGGCATGTGGCTGGTGATCTATTTTCATGCAATGGGTTTTCCAGAATTCTGTTTGGCTCAACTTTGCTAGAAGCTTTAAGAAGGCAATGGGACCCGATATTCAGGGGGTATATGACCAGGCATAACATGGGTGTGGAGCGGGAACTTTTAGTGTCCCTGTGAACATAAAGCTGGAGGTAGAAGTCTGTCTGCAGATTGTTGATGTGAGGCTTTTTGTCTCCACTTTGGCATGTTATCCCCGGTCACTCCGTGACCTGCCAGACTCCTGTTGCAATGTAAACAGCTAAAAAACTGCTCTGCAGCTCAGAGTCTCTGACTGTTTTAACTGTTATGCCTGTTCGCAGTTTGGAAACCAGAGGCCCGATATGTAAAAGTTTGCCAGGGTGCAAATCCTGGTTTGAGCATGCAAACCAGGCTTTGCACAGATTTCCTATTTTCAAATGCTTGGTTTGCACCTGGGCAAACTGTGGAGGGGGCGCAATGCGAATGGAGGGGCAGGGACTTGAATATTGGCACAGTCTGATATTCGGAGTATTTGCGCCATGCAAGGGTGTTTTTTGCGGTCCCCTTGCATGGTGCAAATACTGCTGAGGGAGACCACAACTTACTCTCGTGCAACCCTAGTGGTTGGTGGAGGAAGTGCAGTGGCCCCCTTCTGCGCCAATCCCGATCAACAAAAGCAGTGTCTCTGGTGTCCAGTGGTCCTTCCCCCTACCCAATCCCTTGTCCAGTACATGCCAACATATTTCCTGGTGATCAGTGGTCCCTCCCCCCACCCGCACCCATGCCCATTGGTCAATACCTCATTCCATGGTGTCTAGTGGTTGCTCCCTCCCTACACCTGCACCTATGCCCGATGGTCAATACATCATTCCCTGCTGTCTAGTGGTTCTACATCACTGCAATGCCCTGCTGGAGTACTAAAAGAATATTCTCCCTGGTGTCCAGTGGTTGCTCCCACCGTCCAGTCCCCATTCCTGTACCAGTGACATTAATGCAAGTAATGCCCCCCCAAACAACACAGCCTTGGCCCCAGCCCTGACTACCAGTCCCCTGAACCGCCCCAGTCCGGTCCCTGTTGGTGTCTAGTGGTCTCCCTCCCGTGGCACCAACAACCCACTCCCCTGGTTTCCCTTACCTATTAGTGCCACGGTGCAGTGATGGTGAGTGACACAGCCCTCCACATACCACCTCGGCTGCCTGCCATCTGACAGAAGCAGGGAGCGCTGCTTATTTATAGGGCAAGTCACATGCTCCCTGCTTCCATCAGACAGTGGGCAGCCGAGGTGGTGTGTGCAGGGCTGTGTCGCTCACTGTTGCTGCACCGCGACACTGCTAGTCAGGTAAGGGAGACTGGAGGAGGGGTGGGTTGTCAGTGCCATGGGAGGGAGAGGGCCACTAGACACAAATGGGGAATGGGCAGGGAGGGGTTCGGGAGACTGGTAGTCCAGTCCGGGGGCTGGGGCTGTGTTGTTTGGGGGGTATTACTTGCACCAATGTCATTGGTATGGGAACGAGGATCGGACAGGGGGGACTGACCACTGGACACTATGGAGAATATTCTTTTAGTACTCGAGCAGGGCATTGGGTGGGGGACCACTAGACACCAGGGACTGAACTACTGATCATCAGGCATGGGTGCGGGTGGGGGGAGGGACCACCAGACACCAGGGAATATGCTGGCATTTACCAGGCAAGGGATCGGGTGGGGAAGGGATCACTTGGCACCAGGGAAGGGTTATGCTGGTATGGGGCAGGGGATTGGGGGAGGAACACTGGACACCAGGGAATTGTTTTGAAATTATAGGGAGCACATCGGAGGGTGGGAAGAGACCACTAGCACCAGAGAATTATATAGGAAATATGGGGATGGCATTGGGGGGGAGAACGAGTAGCACCAGGGATAGCTACTCCCCTGGGTCTGAGCAATTGGGAGGGGGCGGTGCCACACAAACATGCCCTTAGAGCCCTTGACTCCTCATGGCATTTCTACTCTCTCCTCAGGGCTCACCTACTGTCCATGACCATGTGCTCTTGCTCCCCTTGCTGATTTTCATCATGTGACATTATGCTCTCCCCATCCCCTTCCCTGGGCCTATCTCCAATACCACCTTACGCAACCCTGTTCCTCTGTCACCCTCTGCCTTGCCTAGACGTTGCTATGAATCTGGCCTACTAAAGTGTTATTTTAGTGTGTTGTATTTATCATTGCTGTATAATCTATCCTCATTGATTTTTACTACCTAGGTATAATTTCTCTCCCTGTATTTTAACTATCCAGTGCTTTGTAATTGTCTCCTGATACTTTGTATTTGCTGTATTCCTGTGCCATCGCCATGGCCTGGGTTGTGCCTGAAAACAATTTTTGGACCAGTGCACCTAACCTGTAAACAAACAAACAAACAAACAAATAAATAAATAAATGCCTGGCTACTCGTGCAAATGAGACCAAAATTGGCATGCAAATGGCCCCTTAGTGCCTTGCATGGTCAATGGGCTCATTTACATAGGTCCCTTTGAATATAGCAAATTTCACTCCGGCGCTATCCACTGTGGTGCTGTACATTGGGAGGCATGTTGGGGCAGCGCTATGTGGCTTAGTGCTGGACCAACATGGCTATTTATTCAGTCGAATTGCACTGGTGCACTATTTCACTGAATATAGCATCTTCGGGTACCGGGGCAATCACAAGGCAGAGTGCAAATTTTTGCGCTCTGCTTTGTGTGATTTTGAACATTGGGCCCCAGGTGCCTATTATTAGCCTATTTTCAGAGTTCCTATTTGGGCAATAAAGAAGCTGAAGTTTGTGAAGACCCCCCAAGCCTGTTCTCTTTTTTTCTTCTCCTGCTCAACTCTGTTTCACAACATGCACAGGTACCCTATTTAAACCAGTCCCTTTTCCTCAGTTTCTCACCCAGTCCTTTCTTTGATATGTTTCCACTGGTGTGTTTTCTGTTTGGCCATTCTGAACAAGTGTTTTCAGGGCAGTTAAAAGGAGTAATAATAAAAATAATAACAAACTTAGATCTACACGCAATTGCAATTAGTTGGTGCAAAGTGGCTGCAATGGAGACCACTTTGTGCCACTGTTCAAACTTGCAACACTTTGAGCAATGCACAGAGTTGTCACTAGCCTTTCCCTGAGCCAATACAATACAGAAAGGGGTGGGGTCCTGCACGCTAATGAAGCACAGTGCAATGCACAGTCACTCTTTGGCCCCTTACAGCCGGCCACACGCCATAGAGCCAGCGACCAATGCTGAACTGCAGCAAGAATTTCTACGTGGCTGGCACAGACATGTGCAAGGCACCCAAGAGGGTGAAACTGAGATGGAATGGTCAGGCAGGGGAACTGGACTACCAGAGTGGACCAACAGGGAACATGAAAAAGAAAAAAACAATCAGCCTTGACAACTGAGGCAGTAGCGCCCCAGGCCACAGCCTCAAGGCATGACTTGGCAGGACAAAACTTAAAACAATTTTCCTGTTTCCGGAAAACAAAAATGACAGCTGGTATTATCAAGGCTCAAATCTCATAAAATAAAACAAAAATGAATTTCAGGATATTCCATTCTTCATTATGAAAGCCATTTACTGGAAAACAGTCTCGTTTCCCATTAGACTTCATTTGTTCCCTCTGCTTCTCACACCCTTAAGTCATAATTGTCTGCTTGTGACTTCAGAATAATTTCCATGGCAACACGCTGTAATGTCATAAATGTAGGTATATAGCACTTCATTGCAGCAGGTACAAGCAATGTGAACAGATGATGTACAAAGGGAAAACAATCTTGTTTTAATGAAAATATCTTCAGTGATGAAAAATTAAAGGTCCTGAAATTTATATTTTTCCTGAAATTTTTAACTGTGTTCTGATGATGCTGTGCCTTTTATCACTGGAAATTGGAAACTCTTTTTATGCTCTGAAATAGAGAACTTGAGATGAACCGTAGCATGAAACAGGGAACTTGAGATGAACCGTGACACCACGTAACTAGATTTGGCAACAAAAATGAACAGCAGAGATCTACTGTGGCAGCTGAAGAGGAGTGCAGAATGAAATATATAAAAAATATTTAACAGCTGGTTGTTTTTTTTTTTTTCAGTTTACATTTTACACCCTTTGGCATAGTGCTCCCATCCTTCCGGTCATGCCTCACCCTGTCCCCCCCACATCTTCAGCATTTACCTTAATACCCCTTGATCCCATGGCTTACAACCCGTGATCAGGCCTGGCCACATCCTCAACAGCTTGTGTGAACATGGTGGGAGACACCCACGGCTGGGTCGGAGTGGCTGGTAACAAAGAGTGGGGCCCAGATGTGCAGGCTATCATCCTGCTTCATCCCGAGGATTTTTCTGATTCGCCTCACCCACCTTCCATGTACATAGCCAATGGGCATTCATGGCATGGTACCAGTTCATCAGAACCAGGCAACAATTCATTAGAACCAGGTGGCAGTTCATTAGAACCAGACAATGGTTCATTAAACCCAGATAACTGCTCCTTTTTAGACCCAGGTAAACAGTTCATTAGAACCAGGCAACAGTTCATTAGAACCAGGTAATGGTTCATTAGAACTGGGCAATAGTTCATTAGAACCAGGTAGCAGTTCATAGAACTGGGCAGTAATTCATTAGAAACAGGCAATAGTTCATTAGACCCAGGTAACAGTTCACTAGAACCAGGTAATAGTTCATTAGAACCAGGTAACAGTTCATAGAACTAGGCAGTAGTTCATTAGACCCAGAAAACAGTTTATTAGAACCAGGTAACAGTTCATTAAAACCAGGTAAACAGTTCATTAGAAACAGGCAACAGTTCATTAGAACCAGGTAATAGTTCATTAGAACTGGGCAATAATTCATTAGAACCAGGTAGCAGTTCATAGAACAGGGCAGTACTGTAGTTCATTAGAAACAGGCAATAGTTAATTAGACCCAGGTAACAGTTCATTAGAACCAGGTAATCGTTCATTAGAACCAGGTAACAGTTCATAGAACTAGGCAGTAGTTCATTAAAACCAGGCAATAGTTCATTAAACCCAGATAAGTTTATTTTTAGAACCAGGTAAACAGTTCATTAGAACCAGGCAACAGTTTATTAGAACCAGGTAACAGTTCATTAGAACTGGTCAATAGTTCATTAGAACCAGACAATAGTTTATTAGAACCAGGTAACAATTCATAGAAGTGGGCAGTAGTTCATTAGAAATAGGCAATAGTTCATTAGAACCAGGTAACAGTTCATTAGAACCAGGCAATAGTTCATTAGAACAAGGCAACATTTTTTTTCAACTATTGCCTGTTGTAATCCTCATAACTCAGGCAAAGTTTTATAAAACAGATATTGACCGGAATTCTGTTGGGCTATAATGGGAAAATATAGGCCCCAAGGGATGAATTATTGCTTTCCAATAGTCATATTATCCTCAGTCTTCTGCTTCAGGCAATACAACTATTGTCAAGCAATTGTTCATCCCTCAGGGTCAATGTTGTCCCATACTTTTCTCACCTGTGGTCAATATTTGTACACTATTCCTCCCATGACATCATCACCATGTGACCTCACTCACTGTTACATCACAAGCCCTGCTGCCTGATTGGTAACATCTGTCACAAGTCACCAATCAAGCAACAGAGGATTGGCTCTTCTTGGTTACTAGGAACAGTGTCGATACGCAAGGTGGGGTGGAAAGGATGAAAAGGGACTTGGCAAGGTTGGAGGAATGGCCAAATGTATGGCAGCTTAGATTCAACGCAAAGAAGTGCAAAGTAATGCACCTGGGAAACAAAAACCCAGGGCAAGAGTACACAATGGGGAGTGAGATACTGACAACAATAAAAATGGAAAGGGACCTGGGGGTAGTCATATCAGACAACCTAAAGGTGGGCCAGCAATGTGAGAAGGCAGTAGGGTGGGCTGGGGATACTGGGATGCATAAGGAGGCGTCACCAGTAGAAAACAGGGCGTTGCTATCCCTCTGTACAGACAGTTGGTAAGACCACATTTGGAGTACTGTGTACAGTTCTGGAGACCCCATCTCCGCAAAGACATAGACAGTGTAGAGGCTGTCCAGAGGAGGGCAACCAAAATGGTGCAGGGTCTGCACCAGAAGACATATGAAGAAAGACTAAAGGAGTTTAAGATGTATAGCCTTGAGGAAAGGAGGGAGAGGGGGGACATGATAGAAACTTTCAAATACCTCCAGGGGCTCAACAAAGTCCAAGAGGGTAGCATCTTTCAAAAAAAGAGATGTGCAAGAACAAGGGGGCACTATTTGAAGACAGAGGTGGGATGGCTCAGAGGTAATGTGAGGAAGTATTTCTTCACAGAGAGGGCTGTAGATGCATGGAACAGCCTTCCTGAGGAGGTCATAGAGTCAAAAACAATGAGGGAATTCAAGAATGCATGGGACAAACATAAGGCAATTCTAGTGGGGGGGTAGGAGGAAGTAGGCTGTTGGTTAACTAAGATCTGCAACTTATCCGTTAGGTAGGAAAATGAGCAGACTAGGTGGGCCAAGCGGTCCTTATCTGCTGTCAAATTCTATGTTTCTATGTTTAGTGATGTCACAGTCAGTGTGGTCACAATGATGTTGATGTATGGGGAGGAACAGAACTGACTATGTCAGCCTCCAGCTAGATTGCCATTCCATACATCACACCTAGTACTGTCAGGTAGAAAATCTTCTAAGTAGCAAACAAGAAAAGAATAAATACTTCAGATATAAGAATTAATAGCTGACTACTTCTAAAATTTATTACATTACAGGCTCTAGCTCTTTAAGTGATGGGTGTTCAAAAACAGTTGAGAATATTGATGAATAGCTGGGGATAGTACTACTTAAATTATCTTAAAAAAATACTAAAACTGACTCAAAATAGGGAAAAGGTGCACGTTACAAGACAGAAGAAAAAGGGCAATTGAAATGAAAGCCAAAGGCATGGGTACTACCGAAACACAGTGTTGCACAGTGATGGCAAAACAAGCAGGCGCACAAAGCACTAAGTTCCCACCACGTTCAACCTTGTATCTGTGCTCCCACTTCATTTGCAGAAGCTGCCTTCCTGACATAACTTTCAAGCAGCTCTTTTTAAGTGGTGCCATTATAAATGTCTTTGTACTTGCCAGTCTGGTGGCACAGAAGGCAGAGGCATTCATGCCTCACCTGCCGCCATGCTCGGTGATGGACTCGGTTCACTGGGGGCTGGCTGGAAAGAGGAGGATTGAGCATCCGGAGGATGGTTATCCTCCTCTGGGAGGGAGAGCTGTGGGTTCTTAGCACTGGCCTGATGGGTGGGAGGGATGGCGGCCATCGATGCCTTACTGCATTGAACATCCGACCCTCCCTACAGAACAGGAAAAATGGACAGGTGCAGTGCAGATCACACAGCCTCGTGCAGGCTCTGCAACAGACTATAGGGCCCTCTCTCACTCCAGATCCATTTCATCAGCAAGTGGCACCTGCCGTCGAACCCTGCCAATGGGGGCAAGCCGTAGGGGAAGCTTAGGCTGAAGGCCCATACCAGATCTGTCTTGTCGTTGGTGTGGTGCCCCTGTCGAACCCCGCCATGGTGGATAAGTCGTAGAGGAAGCTTGGGGTGAGGTAAGTCCCTGGATGCTGGGTGACAGAGTTGGGCTGGTCAATGGAGGGCTAGGTTGCACCAACTTGAATGTATGCTAGGTATGTATATATTGTCCTGATATTTTTGTACCCATTGTTTCTTATATTGTCTGTATTGGACAGGACAATCCTGAAAACAGGTTTGGCCTAGTGCTCCTATCCTGTTAAAATATAAATAAAATTCTAATTTATTTGGTGGTGCTTTGGCATCTCTAGCTAGCATTAAACAAATGGATGCACAGTCACTGATTGTTTTGGCTGGGGAGCTGCGACATCACTAAGCAGAAAGACTTGCAAGGTTTCATATCCCCATGCTGCTGTGGATGATATCTTTCTTCGTGATCTCACTTCTGGAATGTGCCTGTTCACTCTACTACTGCTGCGTGTGGTGGCCATTGCTCTTGTGCAGTACTGTGACTTGAGCATTTCCCCCTGAATGTGGGACCACCATAGACAGTTCTTGAGCCAGTTGGCCGTACCGTTTGGCCATATTGTTTTTTCATGATAGGTACAACAACTATAATCTACCTTATTTATTTTTTAATAGATATGTTTCTTGGTCCATGTCTTGCCCTTGGCGGCCCACCCCAGCCCTGTCACTGACCTTCTTATGACCTTCAGGTCATCTACCCCTTACCCAGGACCACGGTGTGGTGGGTGTTCACCTGTGTCAGTCATGTGAGAGCGGGGGGGGGCTTAGACTGCCAGTGTTTTCTTCCTTACTCCGGATTTTCTCCCCGGGGTGCTGGCATGCAATGATAGTGGCATGCATGCATGACAGGAATCCAGCAGCGACTTTTCCCCTTCTGGTGCTCCTGGCTGTGCTACTGACTGGTCTCCAACAGGTGGCAGTCACACAGCGGGAGCAGTATTCCCCCTTCCCAAGGAAGGAGCACAGTCCCTGGGACACTCAGTCCTTTCTCCCCTGGCCAACCTTAGATGGTCCGCGCTCATTCCCAAATGCAGATTGTTGGTGGATCAAGTGGTACCAGGCCTACCGGTATATAGCCAGCATTATTCTAATGCAAGTACAGTAAATATTATAATTAGTTGTACTGGACCTACTTTGTACTTTGTTGAACACCACTAGCTATTTTGCTCGTCCTTATGTTAGAAACATAGACAATAATGGCAGAAAAAGACAATGGTCCATCCAGTCTGTCCGAGTTTCCTGTTTAGTCCTGAGACCTACTGCCTCTCCAGGGTCCTAGCCCTCCCCATCCCTCCCATTCTCCTCCCTGATTCTGCTGCCCTGGTCAACCACTATACCCTTCATTATGTCCCAGCCATGCTTGAAACCTCCAAGTATCTTGTACATCATTATGTATTACACTGCCAAGCCATAATAACTACTAGGGAATGGATGGGACAGCCAGTATGGATAAGTTCAGAATCACCCAGAATCTATGCTATTTCCTGTAAGCAATCAGAACCTTTATTTCAGGTTCTGATTATTTTCAAAACGTTGATTCTTGAACTTAATATTCTCCCTTAGAAGGTCTTTATCTAGTAAAAAGGTTGATGGTGGTACAAAGACCCAATGGAGGCTGCGGTTGTATTGCAGGACCACCTCAAGCTGTATGTAGATTCCTTTCCTTTCATTGACAATACAGTAACCTACAGATGAACAATGATGGTTAGAACAGTCTTTCACTTTAAACTAAAAGGTTCTGAAATTTCTGATAAGACTCAGTTAACTATCAGAATCTTTTATGACTTATCAGAACCTTCAGAACCTCAGAACCTTTTCTGGTTATCTCATCCCTAACAGCTACATGCATGATTACTCAGTATATACGTGCACTGCATTGTACCACACATCCTAACACTGCTGCACTTTTTATTCCCTTATACCTTAATTCCCAGTACCTTCCCTTAACCTGCCCCTCACTGCCACTCCCAGCTCACAACTGTAAGCAAGATTATTGTATCATCCTTGTACGATTGTCTGTATTAAATTTCAAGAAATAGGGAATGTGTTGGTAAATGCTACTGGAAGCATAGTCTATGGTTATAGTAACGAGCAGTGAATGAGCTTGGTACATCCAACAGACCTGGGTTTGAGTCCCACAACCTCCCCTTTTATACTGTATGACCCTGAACAAGTCACTTAACCTCCCCAGTGCTCCCGGATTGCACCTGATAACAGGCATAGTGCCTAGTGGGCCTTACTCGATTGCCAATGAATTTAAAAAAATTAAAAAAGTAAGCCCTTGCTTCCAGCTGTTCACCAGCATTTCAGTGTTTCCAAAAGTGATTCAGCAACAAACATTTTCTGACGTTTTTTTGTGCTTCTTCACTGTACGTGCATTCTCAAAATCCCTTCAGCTGTGTTTTTGCTAAGAGCCAGCTTCAAACCACAACAGAATAAATACAAAGGCACTGAATGCAGCACTGTAAACCTGTCTTTTGCAAAGCAAAGCAAGGCGATATAAAAATGAACAGAGCAGACTTACCCGATAAACCTCCTCCAATGATAATGACATCCTGGGGCTTGACGGACATTCTGGCTGAATGTGCAGTAACAAGTGTGTAAACAAATGGCTTTTTATTCCTGCAGCGACTGAATGCCTTGCTGATGTGATGATGAACTTGAGTCTGACAGTGACAATAGCCTTCTGTGTGTCTGGACTACCTGTAACTGACAGCCAGACCCAGCTGCCAGGGCATGAGAGCAGTGATGGGGAGGAGTCAGTACTGGAGACCAGCACAGTCGATGGAAAACCCCGGAGTGCTTTTCATTTTCTCCACTTTGTAAAAGTAGCAACTGCAGCTAGGACTCCCAGGTGACTCCCTTGTAGGCCAGTGGCTGGAAACTAAGGTTTTCAGTTATTGAGAAGGATTGTAAGGCAGCTTTGGCTAGTGGTTAAAGTGTCAAGATGTGAACGTTGAGACCTGGGTTTGAATTACATCATCATCTTTTACTTGCTGTATGACCCTGAGAAACACATTTAAAAGAGCAAGGGACAGATTTTCAGGATCTAACAGTGCAGTGGTAGTTGTCATGCCTTGGTCTTTGTCAGATGTGAGTACTTCAGAAAAATGGGGACCTGCACGCAGGAGTCCAAAATTATAAACGTTTAACCAAGTTGCTCAAACAAACATGCAAAGTGCAAATGTGCCTCCTCCGTGAGTGACCAACTTACCCCATATGCATATCCCCATTTTTCTGCAGTACTCACATCTGACAAAGACCAAGGCATGACAACTACCACTGCACTGATAGATCCAGAGTCGGACTGGCCTACCCGAATACCTGAAAACTTACAAGTGGGCTGTCCTCTGTTTGGTACCTGGCCACCTTCTGAACTCTTCGTCAGGGGGTGTTTGTCAGATGTGACCTAATCTCATCTACTGGTGGTGGGGGGAAATGTGCTTTTAATGCAAACGCTGTAGAATATCTGCCCCAGACTCAGGGCAGCAACGTGGGCAACATTACCATCCTCACTGCCATTTTTTTTTAAACTCAGCTTTATTGCATGGATTGGTGTCACATGCAATGGTATGATCATCACAGTGCATATTATCAGTACAATAAGTGTGAACATAGACAATTAGTAAACCATTAACATGGTTAATGAAGCTTATCTGGATACCTTGTCAGTAAACAATGAACAGATACTGAAAATTTGGTGTGTTCAGTCCATTATAACTCTTGCATAGGAGCAATTTACTTCCTTGAAAAATAATTCAGTACCACTTCTAGTATGAATCACCAATAAAACTAATAAAAAGGGCTAACAGGCCTAACTAAGTAGCCGCACCTTCCAACCTCTCCTCTGCACTTGAATAGTAGGTATACTAAATAAAGCTATTAGCACATCAGCAATGTTCCCCGAGTCTACCGACCCCATGAATTTGGTATATGATTTTTATAGAGTTTGCTGTTCTCCTCCATAACCCCCCCACCCCAAATAATAGTTAAATAGCGTTAAGTCCTGGTGCTGTAAGCCAGGCCTCCCATCCCTGCCACCTTTGAATATGTTTGTCGGACTGAAGTCTTATCTTTGTTGTCATGGCTTCCACTGTTACCACTTTCCTCACTCTCCCAATCCAATCTCTGCTGGGAGGTGAATCCAGGCTAAGCCACCTGGCTGTGATACATTTTAGGCCTACTGCTAGCAGGGTCAAGCCCACTTTTCATACGTCTCCCTTAAGGTGAGTCACTGTGGGTATCCCCAGAACCCATTCCTCAAATCTAAGGGGGATAAGTACACCTAATACCCCCTGTATCAGCTCCTGTAAGGCAGCCCAAAATGTTGTGAGACGAGGGGCAGGCCCAGAATATATGCCAGGGCCCCCCCCCCCACAGAGTCTCCAGCTGTTGTCTGTATTCGACGAACCAAAGTGTTGTGTGATGGTGGGTGCTCTCAATAGTATTTTCCAATAAAACTCCCACCACACTGGGGCGGAAGTTACCCACCACCCCATTTTTAGGCTCCTCTGCCAGTCTGCCTCTTGTAGGATTATCTGTGCCTCCTGCTCCCACAATCTTTTCTGAGATTGCGCCGAAACACTCTTAGCTCTAAGTAAAAGCATGTATGAGCTTGAAATGTATTTAAATTTACTTGCTATTACCACCATCCCATATAGGAAATTCTCCCAATCTGAGTACAGTCTGGTTACGTTTAATCTGTTATTAGAGGAATTAATAAAATGTCTAACTTGCATGAATCTCAAAAATTTTGCATTCCCCCACTGAAATTTTTCTTTGGCTCTGTGAAAGGAGATGCACTGGTCATTTTCTATAAGTTGAGTAAAGCGAACTATCCCTTTAACCTGTCACCTAGCGTATTCCAGATCCAGGGTGGGGGAAAAACTCTGGCTCATAGTGAATGAGTGACAGAGGGCCTACACCCCCTTGGGTGGCAGTTAGTTTTTTCACCTTAGCAAGGATGTAGAGGCCATGTTTCACCCACTGATTACTTATCTGCTTTCAATACTCTGGTGTTACTGGGGTGAGAGCTAGGGCAAAAAGAGGATTACTCCCTGAAGTTTCATTTTTCAACTCATACCATCTTGAGGAGACTCGGTGTTTAGCCCATGAAAGTATGGGACCCATTTGGGCTGCTAGGTAGTATAACCAAAAGTCTGGTAATGCTAGGCCTCCCTCTTCCCCGGGCAGATGCAGGATGGTCCTGGCTTTTCTTGATTTCTTGTAAAGCCATATGAAACTCTAAGTGTCTTTTGTAATCCGACTCCAGAAATGTATAGGGAGTCTCAGTGGGAGACACTGGAATAAATAAGAAGTCTGGGTAACACGTTCATTTTTATGACAGATATACCACCTGTCAGGGTGAGGGAGAGCTGTTTCCACCTTGCCAAATCTTGTACAGTGGTGTCTCATAGCTTGGTATAGTTAATATTGAATAGTTTAGAAATGTTAGTTGAGATTTGGATGCCCAGGCATCTAATTTGGTTCTTGGGTACCCATTTAAAAGGGAAAGTATTTTTTAAATCCTGTGTTACCCTCCCACTCAGGACCAATGCTTCTGACTTGGAGAAGTTAATTTTGTTGCCTGATAGTTCCCCGAAGGTGTAAAGTTCCACGGTCAACATGGGCACTGTAGATTTTGGAGAGGACAAAAAGAAAATGGAATCATCGGCATATAATGAAACCTTTTGCTCAGTGCTCCCCACCATTACTCCCCGTATCTTAGGGTTCTGCCTAATCTTGGCTGCCAGGGACTCCAAGCATAGGGCAAATAGCAGGGGGCACAAGGGGCACCCCTGCCTAGTACCTCAGGATAGGGGAAAGGAGGCCAAACTAATGCCATTCACCCTCCCAAGGCCTGTGGGTTTTGGTAAAGTTGTGTAATAGCTTCTAGAAATTTTGGGCCGAATTTCATTTTTTCCACGGTTGCTTTTAGAAATTTCTAATTAACCCTATCAAATGCTTTTTCTGCATCCATGGAAATAGCTAATTGGAGCTGTGGGGTAGAGTCCTGGGAGGAAATTATATTTAAAACTCTTCAGATGTTATCTGATAAATATCGCCCTGAAATAAAGCCCATCTGGTCTGGATGGATAAGTGAGGGACTAAGTTGTTGAAGTCTTCCCACCAGCAGGCCTGTAAATAACTTTAAATCTACATTTAATAATGAGATGGGCCTATAAGATTCACACATATGGGGGTCTTTTCCCTCCTTATGGAGCACTAAGATATGTGCTGCCTGTCAGGACACTGGAACAGCTCCCCCTTCCGTAACCTCATAAAACACAAGCAACAGCAGAGGAATGAGGACATCACTAAATGTCTTAAAGAATTCGGGGGGGGGGCACATCTGGGCCTGGGGATTTACCATTTTTTAAAAGGGCTATTTGGGATTTTAACTCCAATTGTGTGACGGATTTGTTTAGTTGCTCAGCTTCAGATTGTGTTAAATGGTTAAAGGTAAGGGCATTGAGATAGGCTGCGGGCTTGACTTCTATCTCAGGAGTTGGCTCCTGGGTATATAGGGATTGGTAGTATTGTGCAAAGAGCTGGGTGATTTCCCTAAGGTGAGATACTCTGGTTCCCCCCCTCACCTGTGTCCTCAAGTTGGAGGATCAGCCTACTTTTTAGTTGCTGCCGCAAGTTAGCTGCCAGCAATTTACTGGCTCTATTTCCATTCTCATAGTAATTTTACTTAAGCCTTCTATACGAGGCCTCTAGCTGAGTTGTCAGCAAAGATTCTAATGCCCTTCTTCTGTCTGCTAGTTCCCTCTGAACTTGGGGATTGAGAGAGATTTTGTGTTGGAATTCTAAATCTGAAATCTCCAATTCTAAGTCCTTTCTCCTTTGTTCCCTATGTCTCTTCTCTTGTGAGGCATATTGGTTTATGGCCCCCCTAAGTACCCCTTTTAAAGCATCCTATCTGACTGCGTGGGAGGTAGTGCCTTCTGGGTTCTCCTGGATGTATAGTTTGATAGTGTCATGAACTAGATCTTTAAATTGCTGATTGTTCATAAGGCCTATATTAAGTCCCCAGTGAGAATTACGATATGGGGGTGAGTGTCAGAACCAACTTGACCGGAGCATGGTCCGATATTGTGCGGGGCAGGATTTGACAACTTTTGACTGTGTATAACCATTCTTCAGAAAGATAAAAAAAATGTCAGTTCTAGAGTAGCAGAAATGCCGGTCAGAGAAGTGCGAGTAGTCCCTATTTTGCCCATTTACTACTCTCCAGACTTCGACTAGGCCCAGCATGCTACTTAAGCGAAGTAGTGTTTTACTAGTTAAGCTCCGCCTTGTGGTCCGGGCTCCCCCTTTTCTGTCTAAAATAGGAAGCAAAACAGTATTAAGATCTCTGCCAATGATACACAGATGGCATGCCATATTGAGGATGTTTGTGAAAAAAGTCCGAACAAATAAAGAGGCTGCTTTGTCCTCATTTGGGACATATACATAAGCAATAATGCCCGACAGGGTGTGCGTGGTTAGGATAACGCCACGCCTCAGGTGGTTGGGGCAGGTCACAGGGCCAAAAGGGCCCAACAACTGAGGCGAATGCTATCCTAAACGATACACACCCTGGAGGACATTATTGCTATTATACAATGGCTCGTTGTTATATATAAAATAAAAAAATAATTGTAAAGAATGTTTTTCAGTGTGGAAAAATATTTTTGTTTCTTAAGAGGAGATGCAAAAGAAGAGGTCATCTAGCTTATCATATAGCTGATCTACAGGTTCATAGTGACGCTGAGACTGATGTTGTACTGGAATAACATCACGGGTCCAGCCCAAGATTGACCAATCAGAGACCAGGAAATTGTCTTGCCATTGGATAATGGCTATTATGCACTCAGTGTCCAGGTATGTTGCATAAAGTAGAACAAAGCATCCCTCGGGGTCATAATGAGCTGAGGTAACCTGTAGGGGGCAGGATTTATGTATTAAAATTGCTGTTCCCCTACAATGGGAGTGGGCCTGGAATGAGGAGGAGTACGTTTCCCTCACCCATAGATGACTTAATTTTTTACTTTCCTTCTTGTTTAGATGAGTCTCCTGTAGTAGGGCAATGTCAGCTTCCATCCTTTCTAATTCTAGAAGGAGCTTGGTTCTTTTGACGGGGCTATTACTGCCCCGTACATTAAAAGATGTAATGTTTAGATCCTTCATTGTTATATGGCAAACCATCTTGCAATAAGTTTTGGTACAGGTGTGACGGGAGTTTAACCCCTCCTGCCTGTAACATTAATGTCCACCACTGGGGAGAGGTGTGCAACTTTAAAAGAGTCAGGCACCCCCAAGGAATACTGTGTGCAGGAGAGAAGTGCAGCTTATCAGATAATGAAAATAAAAAACAATAATGACAAACTGTAAATTTAACCAGAAGGAACTGTTTTAACTGTGCAGTTAGCTTACACCCAACTGGGAGAACTTGTTCTGCAACATTTTGTAAAAACCTGTGCTCCCAAGGTGCCACAGAGATCCCACCACTGTATTGATTCCCAGTAGTGGTGGGCTGTTCTGAGATTAACCCAGCACTTGGCTGCGGGATCCCTGCCAGTTCAGGGTTTAGCAACCACTGTGGAATCCACCAGTTAACATAGACAATCCTACCCCCCTCCGCCAAGACCTCCAACCAGTTTATAAGATGTGATGCATTGGAGGGAGAGATACCCCACCGATATAGTGGTTGCCCCCCCCCCCCACTATTTTTATTCTCCCAGGCTTTAGGTCCCCACACAAATAGGCTGTGTTTTATATCTTATATCATAGCAACAGCCCTAATAAGCCCAGTATTTAAGGTGTTTCTTTAAAGTCTTCATTCCTTTTCTCTCTTCCCTCCTTAACCACCCACTCAAATGTAGAAGACTGCTCACAATTGCAGAAGGCCCCCCTTTCTTCTCCCAATACTCTCTTAAGCACAATAAGGGATCAGGATTTCTCCAAGAGCCCAGGAGTAAATGTTCTAATAATGGTTACAGCCAGACTCCAAAGGTCACTTCAGGAGGTTGAGAAAATAGCCTCCATGCAAGTGCATTTGCGTAAAGAAACGGATAAATCACCAGTTTTCAAGGCTCAGAATCCTGCGATCTCGTCACTTCTCCCTCGGGCCTCTGCTGCATTTTCACTTGCTCTCTGAGCCTACTCCAAGTGCTGGGGCTGTCTTGGCCTAAGGTGGGGATCAGACGGAAACCTTTTCCTGCTCGGGTGCCTGGGATAATCCACTGCCTTCTCTCGATCTCTTTCATGGTGCCCAAATCCATTAGGTCCTCAATCGGAATGTCCAGGGAGGTCAAAAACTTCTTGGCATCTGCCATAGAATTGAAAATATTTATACCAGCATCTGAGGTGACTCGCAGTCGCATGGGGAAATCTACTCTTGCTATAAGGCCTCTGTTAGGCAGAGTTTTTACAGTTGGGAACCAGAGCTTCCTTCGCGCCATGGTAGTGGGTGCATAATCCAGCTCAAAAAACAGCTTAACATCCCCAAACATGATTTCTTTCTTCTCCCATGCCTTCCTCAGAACCATTTCTTGAGTTCTGAAATCCAAAAAAGCCACAATGAGGGAGCGGGGTCTTACTTTGGGGTCCTTCGGGATTGCTGTGAGTGCTCTGTGAGCGTGACTAACATTTAGAGGTATCTCCTTTCCTATGCCCAGTAGTTCTTTCATGAGACCTTCCACAAATTCAGGAACATTGGTCGATTCTGAGTGTTCCGGGAGACCGTGTATATGGAGATTAACTCTGTGTGACCTATTTTCAAGGTCTTCAGTGCAGCTTCGGTGAAACTGTGACATGTCATGGAGCTGCAGGATCGCACCGTTGTGCAGGTCTGTGGTGTTTGAATAGCTGGTTAAATGTTCTTCCATTTGCCGGATCTGGGTGCTGTGAGAGGCAATATTCACTCTGTTTTCTTTAATATCAGCTTTTATAGTGTCCAAAGTATCGCTGAGGTGTCGGAGCTCACGGCAAAGCTGGCGAGAAGTGATAGTGAAATCTTCTCCTTCTTCCTCAGACTCACTCTCTCAGCCTTGCTCTATTGTTTCGGCTGGCCTGGAATCCTCCATGTTACCCGCTGCAGGCTTCGGAGGAAGTTCAATTTTTGTTGCTTTAGGGCCGCCGCCGGGGCATTTCGAGGCTTTTTTCTGGTCGCCATTGGAGTAAGTATAGGTTCCACTTAGGTTTTTCGTGGAAATCCTGCCCAGGAGTTTAATTTAAAAGATTTTGGTCGGAGGGTTCAACACAGCACACAAACTAGTGTCTACATTGAATGGTGACATCACCAGAAGTCCTTCACTGCCATTTTTAAAGAACCTGTAATGCAGCCGGCCCACTGGCACAGTGATAGTGCCACCACTCATGATGCTGAGGACCTGGGTTCAGGTATGGGCCTGAGTTGTCAGAGCACTGGCTTGGGGGGGGGAGGACTGAGCACCCCAGATAGTGCTCTCCTCCTGCCATCACCTGGGTGAACACAGGTGGCAGTGCAAGCTGGAGCTGATGTGCAATGGAAGGGGATGCCAAAAGGCTCTAATGTGAACTGGCATGCATCTGTGTGCATGCATGTCCCTAAGCCCACTATTGGCATCCTATGAGGAGCAGAAAGGGAAGTGAAAAATAAAACCCCGGACATGGCAGCATGAAGCCACCCCCGCATTGCAAGTCCCATGCCACAAGCCCTGCACCACTGACCAAGACACCCACCTCAGAACCAAGCTTCAGATCCATTCATGAGAACCCGTCCCACCTCCACATTGGCCCCTCCTTGGGGGACAAGCCTAGGAAGACCGTGAGGTGGAGGTTAGCCCAAGAGAAACCAGCTGATGGGGCTGAACATGGGGGTCTGGCTGAGATAGGGCTGGACAGGTGACTGCAGTGAAATAGTGCAGTATATGTATATATATGGCTGGCTGGGTGAATAAGGTTGAAAAATGCAGTAAATGTATATATAGGGCTGGACTGGTGACTATGGGTTAAAAAGTGCAGTGAATGAATATATAGGGCCAGCTGAATAACTAAGGGTTAAAAAGTACAATACATGTATATGTATATATAGGGCCAGCTGGGTGACTAGCGGTGAAAAAATGCACTAAACATATATAAAGGGCTGGCCGGGTGACTAAGGGTAAAAAAGTGCAGTAAATGTATATATAGGGCTGGCTGGGTGACTTAAGGATTAAAAATACAGTAAATGTACTAAGGGTTAAAAAGTGCAGTAACTGTATATACAGAGCTGGGCAGGTGAAAAGTGCAGTAAATGTATATATAGAGCCAGCTGGTGACTAAGGGTTAAAAGTGCTATAAATACCTGTATATCTATATGGCCAGCTAGGTGACTAAGGGTTAAAAAAGTACAGTAAATGTGTGTATGTGTATATATATATATATATATATATATATATATATATATATATATATATATGGACAGCTAGGTGACCAAGGGTTAAAAATGCAGTAAATGTGTGTATGTATATATATATATATATATATATAATAGCCAGATGGGTGACTAAGGGTTAAGAAGTGCAGTAAATGCATATACAGGGCCAGCTGGGTGACTAAGGGTAAGGGTTAAAAAGTACAGTAAATGTGTATATATAGGGCCAGATGGATGACTAAGGGTTAAGAAGTGCAGCAAGTGTGTATATAGGGCTGGCTGGGTGACTAAGAGTTAAAAAGTGCAGTAAACGTATATAGTGTATGTATGGCGGAATTCTGTTCTGCACAGAAATCCATGCCTGAAACAGCATTGTTGTGTTGTAGTAGTGACGTCATGATGTTGTTCTACACTAGTGACATCACTGATGCAGCATAACGAGATGGAATGTCTTTGTGCAGGTCCGATGAAATGGCCGTAGTGGTGAGAGCTATCCCAGGAAGTGAGCAGCACTGATATAGTAAGGCATGTGTTGTGCTGGGGGAACCTTTCTTTAGGACTCAGAATTGTAATATTGGTTGCTCATATACTATAAAAGATTGTGTATGAGCAACCATATAGCAGGTATTATTACCGGAGCAGATGCCATGCAGAAAAAGCTCCATCTGGACTCCTGCTAGACTGTGTGTGTACGTGTTGTTTGCCTTGGCACCTTTTCGGCTTTAAAACTTTAAATAATTTAAGTTGCCCCAGCAATGCAGATAGTTTTTTCATTCTGTTAGGTCTGTATTCTGTTACCCGGGAAAGGACCTTTAAAAGGGTTTTGTTTTAGGAATTAATTACCTCAGCCTGTATTTGCAGCCAGTATTTGCACATTTAGATACATTGTTAGCCGGGAAAGGGTGTTTAAAGGGGAATGTTTTAGGAATTAATTATTTGCACATTTAGAGTAACTTGCTAGGATTTAAATAATTCAGCCTGTATTTGCAGACAGCCCTTCCCCCGCCAGCCCCTTGTATTACAAAGCCATCCCCCCTCCAGACAGCATAAAATCTCATACCTGTTGTCTCTCTTATTTCACAGCAGCTTGCCGGTCGCCAAGGAGGTCTCGAGGGGGTGGACTGGATCCCCCCCCCCTCGATAGCAGCAGGTACTATTACCGAAGCAGATGCCACATGGAAAAAGCTCCATCTGGTCTCCTGCTATCGCGTCGGCTTTCCACCACCACCACCACCCTTGGTCAGCACTACCTCTTATGGGGATTCAGGGATTCAGAGATGGGCAAGTGAACCAATCAGCCCACTTTCCCATTGGCAGCCTATATCCTTCAGCCACTAGAGGGCTTTGAGCCAGCCTCTACAACTTTTGCCTGTCCTTTGATCCTTTGCATCTGATTCTCTATCTCAACATGCTTCTCTTAACCCTCTGTCTCTGTCCTCTCTGTTCCCCCGTGTACTGCACCCTACCTATAACACAGACTACCACTTGGCTACCTGTCAAGCCACCCACTAGTGGGCTTTCCTCCCTACAAATAATCCTAATGTCTACCGCCCTAGTCGCACCACCCTGTGTGCTCACCACTACCACTTTAAACACCACCACCAAATGCCCCCACCACAGACACCCCCCCAATGCACCTCCAACCCTTCTCCTGGCTACCCCCCTCCTACTTAACCTCCCAATTCCTACATTCTTAACCATGAAGGGGCATCTTGCCCACAAATCCCGCTGACTCAATAAATTGACCTGGCACCCTGTCCTCAGGTGCCTTCTCCTCCTTCTTCTTCTTATGTTTGGTAACATACACCCTCACCCCAGACCTCACGCTCCTGCAACCCCAGCACACTCCCCTCCTGGCGGACTGTGACAGGGTTAGTCCCTGCCACTAAATAAAAGTACCCATCCTTTATTTCTTTCTTTGGTTGCAACCACTTTCCTCCCCTCTTCTAAGGCTATCCCTGTATTTTCTGTATGGAGGCAGGCCACCTCGTTACACAGCCCCCCACCATCTCTGTTACCCTCTTCATGCTTTATTTCTCTTTTTCCTTGGGTACTCTGAAATATCAAGTTTTGGATATAACAGATTAACTGCCTGAAGTAATGGGTAAATACAGACTCCATTTCCCATAAAATATTTGTTAAGATTCCAGCATTATTTACTGTTTCTGTCTAAAGAGGAGGACAGAATAATATTCATTTGCAGTCTGGAAAATAGACAGGAGACTGTATGTTATGAATTCTCATTTGAGAGTCTCACTGAGAGAGAGAGAGAGAGAGAGAGACAGTTTGTTTTTGTTTGAACAGGATTTCTGTGCTAAGCACTCTCCCTGGTGCAAGCATCTTCCCTGCTGTAAGCACTCTCCCTGCTGCAAGCTTAACCCTGTAGTACAGAATGCTGTTTTGTTCTAGTTCTGCTGCACTGAGACTTGTTCCTTCTGTTTATAAGCTGCTAAATATCTGGGTTTTGTCTACTAAATACAGCTCTGGGTATTTCTAGCTAAAATAAAATGTATACCTTATAGAATGTACTTTACAACACTCTTAAAGCTAAACCAAACCAATAGTAAACAGGCTAAGACTCACTGAAGAAGTTCCTTTTCTGGTTCTGTGTAGTTGGAGCAGGGCCCTTGCTTAGAAGGAGGTCTGTTCACTGAGAAAGCCTGCTTAAGTCTGACTGTTCCTTTAGGGAATCAGCGGCCCCTAGTGGCCCACATTTATAACAGGAACCTGTCAATCATTGTCTGGAGAACATTCTTTGAAATGGTAAAGTTTTACCAAAGGACACTTTTAAGAGATAAACCTTAAAACAGGTTGTTTATATCGAGCAAAACACTAAGGAATATGTATAAATTTGTTTTAGAAGCTATTAAAAGATATTTTTATTTTGATGATGCTGTGTCACCTGATTCAGGTAAGCGGGTATATAAATCCTACCTGAACAGGTACCTGTTAGATAGGGTCAGTATCTTCTGACCAGTGGGGAGAGAAGGTTCCTACTGTAAGGATTATACTTGTGTTACTTTGCTTGAACACAGTTGCTTGTTGTTTTTTTTCTTTTGATATTTTCATTTGGACTTTTATGTTATTTGGATGGTGCAAGAAGAACTTGTTTATGAAGATTATTAAACATCCCACAAGCCAACGTGGGTTGCACCTTAGTTACTGAGTCCTGTGTCCATCTGTAGAACCCACACTGTAACACAGACTGCACATCTCCTCCCTTAATGTCTACAGCCTATTAAAAAAGTGGACTCTTTCCAGGACTGGGTCCTGCAACATCAGCCCGATGTCATTGCTGTGGGTGAAACCTGGCTCTCTTCCATGATTCCGGACTTGTCAGTAACCCTCCCAGAATACAACATTCACCGAGCTGACCGTAAGGGGGAGCGCGGGGGAGACTGTGCTATTTACACTAAGGCCACCCTACATGGAGAACTACTTCCACCATCTCAATTGGAACCAGGACCCCAGGCCCTCACACTTAAACTCTCCCTGGGATACTCACAAACCCCCTTTGTCATCAGTGCTGTATACATACCTTTCAAGGAACAGAAGGCAGCTTTCCACTCAGTACTGTCCTACCAGGCCACCTTCCCATCCCACATGGAAAAGATCTTACTTGGAGACTTCAGTATTAATTGGCTAGGTAAAACTGCCGCACCTTTCATTGATGAGGCCTCTGCCCATGACCTAATGCAAGTAGTCACATCCCCTACCCATCTGAATCAGAGCACAGGGTCTTCCTTGCTGCTGGATCTGGTCTTTACCAACTGACCTCACAAAGTCACTAGCACTTCTGTCCTAACAAATGCCCTTAGTGACCACTCTCCATTGCTCTGCACCTGGTCCTGCAAAGCACCTAAATCTTCTCCCACAATAATACATCTTCGCCAAATTGGACCTGGCACTCTGGCCCTCCTTAGAGCGCAACTCTGCACTATGGACTGGTCCCTCGTAATGAATACCCTGAACCCTGAGAAAGCCCTTGACCTCTTCATTCATTCCTTCAATACTATATGTGATAAGTTTGCCCCACTCACTAAAAGGAAGGTCAAAGGGAACCCCACGCCTTGGATCACGAGCCACCTCCTGGCACTGATGCGGACTAGATACTCTCTTTGGCACCTCTTCAATGAGTCCCACCTGTCCACCAACAGACAGAAGTATAGGGAGGCCTGAAATAAATGCATGTAGGCCTGCACAGAGCTAAAGCGGAACAACATTAGCAATATCTGTGGCAAAGTCCCTAACACTGTTCCCAACCAGATCCTAGTTGATGGGTGTCTGACCACAGATCCTACACGTATAGCAACAGCCTTCAATGACACTTTCACTAACCTCAGCCAGGTCCTACCACCTAATTTCTTTTGACCCACCGTCAACTTGCCCCCCACCCACAGGGAAACCCCCTTCCATCTCGCTGCATCACTCCAAAGACTGCAAAGCCATACCTAAGAAAAGCCCTCAGCCGCTCCTGCTATAGCAGTGACTCCCTAGACCTGAAACTCTTAAGACTCACCTTACAGGAGGTACTTTACCCCCACTCACATTCTAAATCATTCCTTGTGCCAGTGCAAGTTCCCCTCCCGGTGGAAATCTGCCTCTGTTACACCGGTATTTAAAGGCGGAGACTGTACCAGCACCAACATCTAGAGCCCCATCTCCATCCTCCCTCCCCTCTCCAAGGCCCTAGAGCGGATTGTCTTTGATCAGCTCACCAACCACCTCAACAAATACAACCTTCTCTGCAAACAGCAACATGGCTTCCACAAAGGGCACAACACCACTACTGCCCTCCTGGAGTTCACTGCCCATATTCACTCCGCCTTAGACAGGGGCCACATCACTGGTGCTGTCTTCATTGATCTCACTAAGGCGTTTGACACCATCAACCACTCCCTCTTACTAACCACACTTTCCAACATTGGTTTCTCCCGGGACGCCCTCAAATGGTTCACTGACTACCTCATGTACCATTCCCAGCAGTTCAAAATAGGTAACACCTTGTCCAGTAGATGGCCCATTCTCTCCAGCGTCCCTCAGGGGTCTATCCTCGGGCCACTGCTGTTCTCCCTCTTCCTTAACTCCCTCCCCCTGTCCCGCTCAAACAACCTGCTACTTTACGCAGATGATGATGTCCTATACACCACCAATTCGGACCCCCTTCAACTCCATTACTCCCTTCAAACCTCCTTTAATGAAGTTGAAAACTGGTTCTCCACACAGCACCTCCTACTGAACTATAAGAAGACGAAAGTTATGGTCTTCTCCCACCCCCAGAACTCCCAGAGAGATCACTGACCCCTCTACTAACTATCAACCAGTCCCCTCTCGAACTAGTGGACTCTTTTAAATACCTGGGCATCACCTTAGACCCAGCACTAAACTTCCAGCAGCATATACACCTACTATCCACCACCCAACATTCGTCTTGGGATACTGCACCGCTACAAACACTGTCTCACTCATGACGTCCTTAGGCACGCTGTCTCCTCTTCGGTCCTCTCCCAACTTGACTATGGCTTACTTATCTATAGTGCAGCGAGCACCTCAGCCCTATCCAGACTACGCCTGTCCCTTAATAAAGCCTGCCGCCTTACCCTGAGTTGTGACCGTCTCACCCACACTTGCTCGCTATACAATAACACTAACTGGCTCAACCTCGAAAATAGAATCAGGTACCACGCCTGCCTCATGGCAAAAAAGGTTACCCTTGGCCTAGCCCCCCCCGGGCTCACCCCTCTAATCCACTCGGCCCCAGCACTTAAACACACCCGAAGCTCTGTTAAACAACTCCTCACAGTACCCCACTGCTGCACCTCTCAGTTCCAAAGGTCATTTAGCTACAGAGCCCCCTTTTGGATGAATGGCCTACCCACCTCCCTTGCTAACGAAAACTGAATTGGCACCTTCAAAACTCAGCTTAAGAAACACCTCCAGTCCTCTAACTACTGTGATTGTCACCGATTACACTCCCTTCCCTGACTAAGGCCTCTGGCTGGCTTATTTTCCAAACCCCGTTGAGTCTCCAGCCTAAATCTGTCAGTTTCAGCTGGATTGTTGAGTAGTATTAACGTACTGTTTAAGAACTGTGCTTACTATTCCAAGTTTCAAACTGTTAGCCTTTCCCTGCTCTGTGTTCATTGTTTACTCTGTGCCCTTGTGAAAGTGAATTGCCATGTAATGTCTGTTATGTATCTGATTTCTGTGACGTGGAACCTTTGTAAAGGAGTCTCTGACTTAAAGGTACTTTCCGAAAACTCAATAAATAAAAATAAATAAAAATTAAAAAATACACATACAAGGCTGTTTTTTAATCTCAAGAGTTTCCATGGTAATGAGATCTCTCAAGCTGCACTTTCATAAGGTCTGTTACCACGAAACCTCTCGATTCAACGGCCTTGTTGTATATAATTAACTCATTCACAATCCCTCTATATCTAGGGTACGGTTTGGTGACTAAGGGTAAAAGGTGTAGTAAACATATACAGTGTATAGGGCCAGGCGGATGACTAAGGGTCAAAAAATGCAGTAAATGTACATATAGGGACAGCCAGGTGGCTAAGGGTTAAAAAGTGCAGTAAATGTGTATATATAGGACTGGCCAGGTGACTAAGGGTTAACAAGTGTAGTAAATGTGTATATATAGGGCCAGCTAGGTGACTAAGGGTTAAAAAGTGCAGTAAATAAGGGTTATGCAATGGGTTGACTCAGAATATGCAATTTATCTTCAAATGTGAGGGGGCAGAACCATAACTCGCAAGTGGCAGAGCAACGAGTGGGTTATGAAAGTCCTGCCCACTCACAAGTGATGATAAATTGCCTATTTTGAGTCAGGTTATTACATATTTGATATATACAACATAACTTTACAAGTTAGAGCTTTTAAATCAGCAGTTTGTCTGAAGATTGTGCTACTTTTCTTTTAACAGCTGGCTTCAGTGCTGCACTAGGCATTGTGATGTCATCAGCTTTGTGAAAGCTGCTCTCTAATTGGTTCAGTATTCTATTATGATAACAGTAACTTAAAAACTATTCATTGTGACAACAGCAACAGCAATATTTTTTTGATATGTTGCTGTTACTGATGTCACTAACTAAGATATATTTTTTATCTTGTCATTTTTACTACCATAATTATGGGTTTCTCTTTTTTCAGTTTTAGTTATTTACATTTGTTTGTTGCAAAAAGTGAAAAACTTAGATTTTGTGCTTTTTTTGCCAATTATAAAAAAACTAAAAGGTATCTGTAAATGAAACACCACTCATTTTGTATATCTTTTTATGCTGAACAACTTTTGTGGTTACAGTACCATGCTATCATTTTTCGTTTTAAAGTTATTTGTGTTTGAATACGGTTAGCACTGTTACTGAGGCCGAACATTCTAAATGAGTTCCGAACCTTTTGTGACATGCCCAACTGGTCAAGATATCCACTGTGACATACCCAACTGTGAAGATATACATGATATCTCACATGTGGTCAGTGAGATATCTATTTTATCTTCATGAAAAGAGACCCACACATGTTGTATAAGTGTATACATACAGCTGAATGGATACAGGACCTACAGGAACATCTGTAAAAGCTGGGGATTGGTCCAGGATCTGGCAGCTTGGCTTCAATGCCAAGAAATGAAAAGTTATGCATATTGGAGCCAAGAATCCCAGGACAGAGTATTACCTGGGTGGAGTCCGAGTATTTGTATCAGAGGAGGAGAAGGACCTGGGAGTAATGATCACTAGTGACCTGAAGCATTCCACGCAGTGCAAGAAAGCAGCATCTAAGACAAACAAGATGCTGAGATGCATATTTAAGGGGATCAGTAGCAGGAGAGAGGAGGTTATACTGTCCTTGTACAGGTCACTGGAAAGGCCGCATCTTGAGTACGGAGTTCAGTACTGGTGCCCACACCTCAAAAAGGACATTAACCTGCTGGATAAGGTCCAGAGGAGGGTTACAAAGATGATAGTAGGTCAGCAGGGTAAGACATACGAGGAGAGGTTGAGGGCACTGAACATGTACTCCCTGGAAGACAGGGGGAAGAGAGAGAGGGGACATGATTGGGACATTCAAGTACTTGAAAAGGATAATTAAGGTTGATAAGGAAAGTCTCTTTAAGCTGAGTGGCAACCATAAAACGAGGGGGCACAGTCTTAAGCTGCAGGATGGGAGGATTAGGAGGGAGGTCAGGAAGCACTTCTTCACAAAGAGGGTGGTGGACACTTAGAATGCACTGCCAGAAGAGGTCATCTTGTTGAGACAGTGGGCAGCTTTAAGAGAGGCTGGGATAGGCATAGGGGAAGGTAAGGATCATGGGTAGGGAGGATTGGAGGAGTGGGGTGGGAGGGCAGGGACATTAGCTCAAGCTGTGGACTCTGCAATCGAGCAGACTTGATAGACCAAATGGCCTTCTTCTGCTGGCTTCTTATGTGTGTATATATATATATATATATATATATATGTATGGCCAGCTAGATGACTAAGGGTTAAAAAGTGCAGTGAATGGATATATTTATTTATTTATTTTATTTAGTTTTTGTTGACCGGGTAAGTGCACTAGACATATCCTGCCTATTTTCAGGCACGACCCGGGGGAGGGGGATACAGATGAATGCCAACTAACCTTGAACCAGATTAAGCTGTTGGTGGTATTTTTAGTGAATGAGGGAAATTTCGCCAGGACACCGGGGAAATTCCCCTACTCTGCTTCCTGTGAGCAGGGGGGACCCATTTTCCGTGGGACCAAGATGGCTGCCTCTGGACTTGCTGTGGAGGACATGGAGGTGTTGGAGGCAGGGGAGTTGGTCTCCTTCCCTGTCTCTGGATTGCCAGAGACCTCATCGATTCTTCCTCAAGCTTCTTCTAATGGATCTAAGTTGCATGCATCTCCCAGTTCATTTCCTTCCTCAGAAACCTCGATGGATCAAAGTAAGCAAACGATTGTTTCTTCCCAGTCTGTTCCTATACTGCAACAGCTAGCATCTGCTAAAGAGTCACTACATAATACTGAATGTTTACAATCTACAGATGTGGACGCTTTGCTATTACTTGAGAAAACACGCTATCTTACAAAGAAACAGGAGCTTTTAGCACTTAAGAACACAGCTTTGCAGCTGCCTACAGATTCTGACTCACTGTTGCAGACTGCTGCGTCAGACGACCGAAAGACAACCTTGACATTTCCGCATTCCAATGCGGTCTGTTCGACGATTTCTTCTGCTCCTGCTGCTGAAACTTCTCCTGTAAACCTTGCTGTTTCCCCCGATCTTCTTCCACGAACCTCTGCGTCTGACTTACCCCCTGCAGAGGTTGTTCCTCAGGAAGACTGGTCAGTTGACTCTGCTCTTGTTGCGGCAGGATGGGAGAGGGATCCAGTTGTCGGTACATGGTGCTCCGGTCCTTCCCTTGTTCGGATCACCCCTGCAGACGCCCCAGCTATTTCTCCTGTGCAAGACCAGTTGGACTTCACGCTTACGTCTGCTCTGCACTTAACACAGAATCCAATTCTCAATTTATCGGTTTCCACTTCTCCTGCAGCTCCTTTTTCGGACTCCGACCCTCTTCACCGAAGTTTACCACCCCAGGGCCCTGGTCTACCACCTCAACGGACTGAACGACTGACTTCTCTTGCTTCTACATCTACTAAAATGTATGCATCTTGTTTTTCTGTTCCCGTCCAACAGGCTAAAAGACACAATGCTGTCAGATTATAGTATTTGGGGGGTTTACCTGAAATGCCTGATAGGGTTTTTGTTGGTCGCACTTTGCTTAAAGACTCCATGAAATTTGCTGCTTATGATATCCACGCATTAATACATGTTTCTAATAAGTCCCATTTTGATATAAATTTTAAAACCTTAAAAGGTTTAGAGAAATTTTGGTCCCAATTTCATCTGTTGAAAAATACCCCTTTATGGTCACCTTTCTGTGCAATTCCTTTAACAAAACCTGCACAAAAGACTGTCACTATTCTGTTTAGAAATGAAGGTGTTAGTTTGAACGATATTACAGTTTGGCTGAAACAAAGATGTACAGTGCTCTCTGACCCTGAAGCTATTTTTGATTCGGAAAATTTGTGGACGGGAGAGTGGAAGGTTAGGGTTATGCTCCGTACTACTGATACTGGTATTCAACACCTACCCAATAGTTTTCTGTTAGGCAGGGATAGGGGAGTTTTGTTCTATTCTGGACAACCTAAAGCCTGTTATAAGTGCAGTTCCACCTCTCATCTCAGCAGCATTTGTGACACTATTAAATGTACTGTTTGTGGTGGTCTTGGTCATGCAGGCTCACAGTGTACTGAAGAACCTCTCTGTGTTTTATGTGAAGACCTGGGACATACTTTTCAGCAATGTTCCTGGGCTGCCCATAATTCTCCTACTATAGCTGATGGAGAGGAGCAATGGCTTAGTATTACAGTGGCCCAACGCTCTAACATTAAGGGTCCCTCTTCTTTTACTTCTACGGTTGTCCTCCCCCCTCCTACTACTTTAGCTGAATCACATAGTGTTGTTCTCACTGCCACTGTAGTAACTGCTGGGGAGGATTTGACTGAGCCTGTCCCACAACCTGTTATGTTTTCTTTACCTCCCCAACCTCCTTCTTCCCCAGTTCTTCCTAGCTGTTCTACTTCAGGTGGCTCTTCTATGGGACCCCTCCCGGCTCCATTAAAAACAATGGAACCTTCCCCTTCTGACCCTTTTACTACACCTTCTAGAATTACAAGGGGTTCAAGAAAGTTTGGTTCACCTTCCTCTAAGGCTCAGAGGGTAGAGACTCTCCCTTTGATGAATAAATATGAATTGCTGCAACATACTTCTGAAAACAGACTCTGACTCTTCTTCTGTCCAGTCCTCTCACCCTGAACTTACTACAGATACTGAAGTCCCTATCGACAATGTGGGGTCCCAAAAAAGAAAAGCCAAGGCCAAGACAAAACATAAAGAATGTACCCCGAGGAAGGGTAGACAGAGGTGATTGCTATGCATATGTCTACTTCTTTTGCAATACATACTGTTAATGTTAACAGTATAAAAAAACAACATTAGAGGGATTCAGTTTTTTCGTTTTGTCTTGCCTTACTGCCGGTCTCATACTTCTACAAGATGTTAGATTCCATTCTTTGCCTGAAATTTCCAGGGCCCAAAAATACTGGCATTTAGGCCCCTCCTATTGGTCATTTGGACAGGAGACATGTTCTGGGGTGGTTTGTTTCATCTTCCTAATGTCTCTATTATTAAGATTCTAGATTTATACCCTGGCAGAGTATTATTGATAGACTTTAGGTTCCTTTCTATCCCTTTTCGGATTATCAATATTTATGCCCCACAAACCAAGTCGCTTAGGATTGAACTCTTGAAATTGGTTCGACCCTATCTTTACACCTCTATGCACGTCATTTTTGGTGGTGATTTCAATTGTGGGTTGTCCACTAAGGACAGGTCCTCAGTCTCAAAAACCACAAAATTATTTTATGATACCACTTTTCTCGAAAATCTTTTATTTTCTGCAAAACTGAAGGATGCTTATCTTTCTCTCACCCAGACACATCCCCCTACCTTTCATAAAGGCTCTTTAACTACCCGGATAGATTTTTTTTTGTGTCCTCCTTTTTACAGACTTCTGTTGCTGAAGTACAGGTGGCTGAATTTTCAGATCATTATTTGCTTACCATTTTTCTTGGTCCTAAGAATGTTGCTACTTGTGGTCCAGGCACTTGGAAAGTTAATGTTTCCTTATTGGAGAATTCTCTGTTGTTAACACTTCTTAAATCTTTTTTTCAAAACAGAAAATCGGTGTTTTTTCTTTATGATGATCCTTGGTGGTGGTGGTTAGATATGAAGAAGGATTTGACGAAATTACTGAAATCCTTTAGCAAAACCCATCATGAAGATTGTTATTTCACATACCATGGGATACGACATCAGCTGCAAAAACTCCTTAACCTTTCGTATACCACTGGCCAAGATTTTTCTTCACAAATTAGTACCCTGAAAAAATCTTTAATGGAATATCACTCCAAAAAATATGCTTCAATGCAACAACATCAACGTTTTAGGGTAAAAGGTGCCTATGATGTGATCTGCCCATTTGCACATGTTTCTAAACAGATTACGGGGAGAACCATTGATACTATTGTGACTGAAGCTGGTCATACAATTACTGATTCTAGGCTTATCCAAAATTATATGGCCAAGTATACTCAAAACTTATTCAGTCCATTCCCTATATGTCTACATGATATATATTTTTTTTTTTTATTTAGTTGTTTAACCAGGTATGGCACACTAAGCTGAAAGCTTTTTTACAGGAGCAACCTGGGAGCACAAGGAGGTTAAGTGACTTGCTCAGGGTCACACAGTATGCAAGTGGAAGCTGTGGGATTGAAACCCAGGTCTGGTCTGCTGGATGTCACCAAATTTGAAGCTCAGAGCCTTAGACCACTGCGCTATACTGCCTCAATATATATTGACCTTCCTTAGTCCCATTTCTGTTCCTGATGTGCAACAATCAGTATCTGATATGCTTCCTTGTGATATTCGGGCACGAGAAGTAGTTGAGGTCATCACAACTCTGCGATCTGGAGTATCTCCAGGCTTGGATGGCCTTCCCGAATGAGCTTTATAAATTGCTTAATATTGAGTTGAGCGTGGAATTGGCTGCAGTTTATAATTTCCTTTCAAAAGCTAATACTTTACCATTAGAATTTAATATGGGTAGTACCTTCTATATCCATAAGAAAGGGGACAGAAAATTACTGACTGATTGGAGGCCTCTTAGCCTATTGAATACGGACTTTACAATTTTAACTAAAATTATTGCTCTCCATCTAGCAAAGCTAGCCCCTCTTGTTATTTCGGAAGCTCAATCTAGTAATGTTCCAGGCAGAAGTATATATAATCATGTCCTCTTATTACGGGAATTGGTGGAACATGGCAATTCAAATAGGTTAACAGGCCTCCTGTATTCATTGGATCAAAGACAGGCATTTGATTCGGTGAGTCATGACTTTTTATGGCAGGTTTTGAGATATTATAGGGTTCCTGTGACTACTCTCTCCTGGTTACGCTTATTATATTCTACAGCCACTTCTATCCCTCTTGTTAATGGCTGGAAGGGTCCTTTGATACCTTTAAAGAGAGGTGTTAGACAAGGTGTCCACTCAGTCCTCTTTGTATATCTTTTTTGGATCCCTTATACTTCATTAATACAGCACACAATGTTAGGCCTATTTGTTCCTTACCATTTTCTGTTTTAGCCTATGCTGATGACATGAGTTTAATAGTAGCTGATGTTCCTTCGGCAGACGCATCTCTCCATCTCTGTAAGTCCTTTGGTCTTGTTTCAGAAGCATCCCTGAACTTGGAGAAATGTGTCAGTCGACGGCTTGGATCTCAGCAGTCGAATGATGTCATAGTTTCCAGTATTGCACTTTGTGACACCCCTATTAAGATTTTGGGCATTCTATTTGGTTCAGGTCCTTTAGACATTTTCAACTAGACTCCAAAACTGGACCTAGCGCAGGCCAAAGTTTCTCTTTGGAACACCTGGAAACTCATTAAAAAAAGAGGGTTTACTTGATAAAGTCTCACTTGCTCCTGATTTTTTTGGTTTTGGCTAATGTTTTTCCCCCTCCCCGTGTTTTGGAAGCCAAACTTCTGAGTATATTTTTTCAGGCCTTATGGGCAGCCACCTGAATCCCATTAGCGTTCCATTACCTGCTTACCTTTCAAGGAAGGTGGTCTTAATATGATACACCCATTATTTTTTTATAATAGTTTATTTTTTGTGACTAATCTTAAACCACTTTTAGTTAATTATGATGTGGGATGGGAATTTAATTTTTTTCAATCCTGTCAACCCTGGTTTCATCTTTGGGACCTTAACACTTTGAAACAGGTTAAACATGTATTGTCCACCCCTTCTTATCTTAGCGATACCGTTTGCTGTTTAAAACAATGGAAGATTACTAGCCATATGATTATGACTCAAAATAGGAAAGCCATTTATACTTTTTTGATAGATACCACTTGTGCAGACCTTGTAATTTTTCCCAAATGTCCCCCTACTTCCTTACTTGCTTTATACACACTGTTAAGGAATCCTCGCATCCCCCAGAAGATGTGGGATCTACATTGGCTTAGTTGTCATGAACGGATCAATATTAAGGCAAATCACAAACATAAACAGCTGAATGAAAGATTGTGTTCTAGACCTTTATGTGTAAATCAGGATGAAACAATACAACACCTGTTTTTTCTTTGTTCCTATATCACTGGTTTTTGGTTGTTTTTAGTGAACAGACGGAAGGAACCTTTATTTACTTCTGTTACTTATGAGATGTTATTGTATGGTAGGTTTCCAGCAACCTGGAAAAAGTGGAATATTGACACTCTAAACTTATTGTTTACCATCATTAAATGCCATTTATGGACTGCTCGCTGTCTTTTCACCTTGCAGCAAAAAGATATGTCCCACCTACTGGTGGTCCAAAGTATTGAACAGGATTTAAAAGATGTTTATTTTTCTGAACTAAGAAGTTTGTCATCTGGATCATTGTTTGATTTATGGGAATGCTTACCATGGGTGACTGATTCTGATTTTCCTGTTACATGAGTCTTTTGTATTTATTTTTGTCAATGTGATTTTGGTTTGTAGTTTCTTTGTCAATAAAAATTTCCCCTACTCTTTTCGATAAGTGCCATGGGATCTTTAACATCCATCTGAACTACCACAAATCCAGGCAGATGGGACCTCGGTTTAACGTCTCATCCGAAAGACGGCACCTCAGAAGTGCAGCACCCCTCTCATGCTGCACTACAGTGTCAGTACTGGGATATTAACCCAAGTGCCAGATGTGGGAACTGAACCCACAGCTCTCTGATCTCCCAACATACATATTGAGCTCATATATGGCTCATATATAAGGCTGACTAGGTGACTAAGGGTGAAAAAGTGCAGTAAATGTGTGTATATAGGGCTGGATGGGTGACTAAGGGTTAAAAAGTGCAGTAAATGTATATAGGGCCTGCTAGGTGACAAAGGGTTAAAAAGTGCAGTAAATGTATATATAGGGCCAGCTGGGTGACGAAGGGTTAAAAGTGCAGTAAATGTATATTATAGTGGCGCTAGTGGCGCAATAGCGCCACTATAGTTAGGGTTGAGCAGACTGTTTAATGTTAAACTCAATTTTTGCACCTTAATAACTTTGCCCTCATTTTAATGAATTTGCACAGAATTTGACACGTATGTTCAGGCTGTGAGAATCTCAAGATGTGGAACTTTTTGTGACATCTTGAAAAAGCCCTCTTTTGTTTCCTATACTTAACATAGGGAATTCTTGCTTTCACCTACAGCTTAGACAGTATGGAGTTTTTTAGGGATGATGGGGTATATGCCTAGGGTGTGCCTTTGGATGGTTTGGTAAAGAAATATTGGATAGTTTCTGCATTTCAGTGTTTTTTTGTGATAACACTGAAATGGGATTGAAAAAAAATAAACAAATCAATTGTTAAAAAAAAGATCGATGGATACAGATCCACGACAGGTGGTTGACAAATTTCCCGTCGACCGCCCCGACAGCAAAACTAGCAGGTCGACCGCATTTTGCAGTCAGCTGCCAGTTTCTATATGCTAGCTGTGTTTTCTTTGGGGGGCTTTGCCCCCGAACCCCCCACGAGGGCAGCTGCACCTCCACACCCCCCCACTTAAGGATTATCAACTCCGAGTCGGAGTTGATTCGGCGGGGGTGCAGGACCACCGACAGACAGTGCCCAGTTCCAGTGGGTCCCCTACAGCGGCATGGCGCTGTAGTCACTGTGGGACATCTCGCTGTTGAACTGTCGCTGTCAGGTGGGTAAACAGGTGTGTAATACAATACAGACTGATTGATAAATAAAAAAAAGATCAATTTATAAAAACGGTCACTGTTGCCTTTTCCCTGGTGTCAAGTGGCACCCCCATCCACCAATCACCTTTCCCCATTCCATGATGTCTAGTGGCACCCCCATGTTGTTTCTTTTGTATTATGTACAGTATATTTATATGTAACTGTACAATTTTCCCTGCCAACAGCAAGTCCACCATGTAAATGAGCTTGCTCAATGGTGATCGTCTGGATAAATAAAGATTTGATTGATTGATTGATTGACTCATCCTCCCTGTGCTTTCCACCCCGACCCTCCTTTCCTGGTCCTGGCACCTGGCCGTTAATGTAACCCTAATTTAACCCTTCCACTCCCTCCCTCCCTTGGTGTGCTGCCGCCTCCCACCCTCTGTTCCTGGTTGCAGAGGGTGTCGGGACCTGATCCCATGCAGAACTAATGGGGCAGTATTAAAGGATTGGGTGGTGTTACGGGAGGAAACTTGACATCGGGCTGCATTGCTGACATGGTGGTCCTTTAATCCACCTGCCCAGTTGACTCATCAGCTGGTGGCCTGTTGACAGGGCTGTTGGCAATTGTCAATGAACCTCCATCGTAATTCAGAAGCCACTGTTTAACATTCGGACTTTCAGAGACCTTAAGCTCCTGGCACCTTCCAGGGTTTTGGTGACACTCTATTCCTTTTCTTCTTCCATCACAGTCATCAAACATTTTTGGTCCCCTTGATTAATTGAAATGCCCTGGTGTCTAGGAGCCCCCTTCCCCCACTCTCTGATTGCCTATCTCTTTGTTCTCTGGTGTCTAGTGGCACCCCCCATCCACTTGTTTCAGGAAGAATCCTGAAATACAGAAAACAGTCACCCAACATTTTTTTTTACCTAAAAAAAAAGAAAATGATCCCCATCGTCCCTGCTGCCTGACCCTCCCACTGAGCATTCACCACCCCACACACACACCTTACCCTTTTCTTACCTCCAGAGGTTGTAGTCTGTCATCTTCTGTGGACCGGGACACGTCTGCACTCTTCAAAGCTGAGCTGCAAACTGAAGAATCAAGGTAAGCGCCCTATAATGTATTTCTGTTTTTTCCTTTTTTTTTCTTTTTCCTTTTTCTGAGGGACTCATCCTTCAGCCCCATACGTCCCTGCTCAGCCAATCTCCGGTAGGTCCCTCACAGCTTGCCCCCTGCAGTGAGGCCAGGGAGGAGAGTGCTGGCTTTTCTCCCCCCCCGAGCACAAATCCAGAATCCAGGGGTGGCACAGGGATGCAGGCCATCATGGAGCCCACCAGCTCCCTTTTCCTCTTTACTCCAGTCCCCCTCCCACCAATGTAAGGATGTCAGCATATGTCTCCCGACCCATACTACCCTCCAGCTACCACCAGACTACCGTCAATGAGCAGGACGATAGCCCCCGAGAGAGGAGAGGAGAGCAGTCCTCTAGAAGTTCAATCCTCTCTCATTCCTATTAACCCCTTGCAGCCCAGACTCATTCCCAAACCCAGGTTGCCGGCGTGGCGCGAGGTGTAGCGACCAGTGCCTCAACCTCCAGCACCACCGGGCTAGCCCCTAATATGTATTTTAATGGTAATTGGTAATTTTCAATATTTTGAGTCCAAATTTGCAACATAGCCATTTTTTCATACCATCTCAAGAACAGTACAGCTGTCATTATTCACATCCTGTCCGAAACGTGTTTTCATACCTGTAGCACAGAATGGTGTTTTGGCAAGGATTTGACAATTTTCACCTATTGGATTTATGAGGTTGGGTCATAAGATTATATTGAAAATCTGGCGTCAAAATATGAAAAAATGCCAAAGTTATGACCATCCATTGCAATTTCGCTATGCCAGCTCGTAATTTCGAAAATATTAAATATTTTTACCCCAGATTTTCAACATAGCCTTCTTATTACTCCATCTCATGTATGTCACAGCTGTCATTTTTCAAATCCTGGCCAAAATGTGTTTTCACACCTGCGGCCTGGAATGGCGTTGTAGTTGCACATAATTACGTTTTTGTGGGGATTCAAAAATGTTCTGTACTGGGTACATGAGGTACAGTAATAAGGTGGCTATACTGGCAATTTAGTCACTGATGTCCTATAAATGGAAGAGCAGGGCCCGGAGGGACCTGTGCTTCCACATCTACATACATACACACATCTATGGAGGGATGGGAGCACAGGGTCCTTTGGTAAAATATAGATACTAATATACTATCTCAAAAAGTAAGGAAATAAATTGAAAAAAACCTACGTTAATGCCCTAATTAGGGTCAAAGCCACAAACATGTCGAAATGTGGCATTAGGGTTTCCAATCCTAATGCCCCACCCCCACCCTGCACACACCAATAGGCATCAGGATGTGCTTTGGGGTCATCAGCCCTAATGCTCACCCCATTCTACTATACTGTACCCATCTTGGCTTATTTTCTTATGGAATGGTGTGAGTGTTGGGGTGATGACCCCAAGGCACCCCCCCACCCGACGCCTGTTGGTGTGTGCAGGGTGAGGGTGAGGGTGAGGTTTAAGGTTGGAAACCCTAATGCCACATTTCCCTACTTTTGTAGCTTTGACCCTAACTAGAGCAGTAATGCAGTTTTTTGCAATTTAGATGTGTGTGTGTGTGTGTGTATATATATATATATATATATATATATATATATAAATAAATATATATTATAGGGTCGCGGTCGCATCCCTATAGTCAGGGTTGAGTAGGCACTTCAGTGTTAAACTCAAAACTTTGCACTTTAATAACTTTGCAACCGTTCAACGGATTTGCACAAAATTTGATATGCACCTTCTTGTGGGGTAGATCTCTTGATCTAGAATGTTACATTCCCAGTCACATGTGCAGTCTCTGAGTTACACAGAGGTAAAAAAACATGTTTTCACCCATTGACTTTTTATTTGAACTTGCCTACAGCCCAAATGGTTTGTTTTTTTGGTCTGACATTTTCAGGGCAGAAAGGAACTACCCCACAGATGTGCCTTTTGCTAGTCTGTTGAAAAAATAATAAGCTGTTTTTAAGTTACTACAATTTAAAAATTTGAGAAAATAATTTCTGAGCATGGTCAGTAGGCACTTCAATATAGCTGCATGAAACGAAGTAGGAATCCTGGTTTGTATGGAAAAATTCCTACTTCATATGACCACCATCTTGTTTACAGTTTTGCCTACAATTCAAATTTTCAAACCTCCCAAAATGGTACTCTGGGGAGGAACCAACACATGTAGATTGCTTATTGTGACCCCCTAAGTGTACTCTGCACTTTACTGTTTGTAAAAATGTCCTAAAAATTTTTTAAATGTATATTTCAGTTCTTTATTCATATCCACATAATACGAAGTAGGATCTTACTTTGTATGATGAGATATGAAGTAAGATCCTACTTTCTATCACGAAAATGCCAAAAAGAACTGTTTATACCGGCATGGGGTGCCCAATCCCCACGTCGGCACTAGATGTCCGCACACCAGTATGGGACACTGAGGAGCCCACTCCCAGTGTCCCCCAACAGAACAAAACTCCCCCACATGTTTACCAACAACAGGGTACCCAATCCCCACGTCAGCAGTCATCCCCCCCCAAGGTGGGACACTGGGTAGCCCACTCCCAGTGTACTGAGTTATAGTATACCCCCCAGCCACCAGTAATGAGTAACACTGGGGAGCCCACCCTCAGTGTTACAAAATTTTTTTTTTGTTCTATACCTACAACGAAGAAAACAGTCTCCCGGCATCATTTTTTCTTTTTAATCCTGTGAAAAAAGAAAACGGCCCCTCATCATCTCCCCTGTCCCCCTCCACCATCCCCACTCTCCCTCTATGCACCCACCTCCCCGTACCCCCCCTTACCCCATACTTACTTCCGGAGGTTGGGCGCTGTCATCTTCTGTGGACCAGGACACATCTGCACTCTTCAAAGCTGAACCGCGAACTGAAGAGTCAAGGTAAGTGCTGTATAATGGCAGTCTATGGCATTTTGAACTTAGGTTGATAGCCCGGACATTTTTCAAAATTTTTTCACCACATTGTCAACGTGGGCTTTTTGGGACCCCACTTCATGAACACAGTCACTGTCTTCTTGTTAATCGGACCCATAAGATGATTTCGCAGTCACTGCTCAGAATCACCTGTCGGTACTGATTAACAAAGTAACAGTGCCAGTGTTCATGAGGGGAGGTTCCAAAAGCCCATGTTGAAAATTTGGTGCAAAAATGTTGAAAAATGCCCATGTTATGAGCGAGCATTGAGCAGTTTCTATGCATGCTTGTAACTTCACCAATTTTTAATATTTTCACTCCGGATTTTCAACATTGGCATTTTTTCACATCTTCTCATTAACAGTACAGCTGTCATTTTTCACATCCTGCCCAAAATATGTTTTCACACCTGTGGCGCTGAATGGCGTGGTCACTGTGCGAAATTAACTTCCAGGATGAATTAATGAAATGACAGTGCAACTGTTCATGAGGTGGGGTCCCCAAAAGAACATGTTGAAACTGTGGAGGCCTGTTGGTGCAGCGGTGGGTTTTCCATGTCGCGACACGGCGACTCGGGTTCGGGGAACAGACCGGGTCGTCGAGGGACCCGACCAGGGAGAAGGATGGAGCATCCTATGGACTGCTCTCCTTCTCTGGGGGGAGGGTGAGGGAAGCACTCGGAGCACTGAGGACTCCTGGCAGAGGCCGGGAGATCTCACGCTGCTGACGCTCAATCTCTGGGAGGTGGGGCGGACGCTGGCATCATTGCACATCCCCGCCTCCATGGGGAAAAGTCAAAGGAAAATAGGCAGGCGAGGGCCACTGTCTCAATGAAGCCCTCCCGGAAGACCTCGAGTGGTCACCATCGCTGCGGGTCCCCCGACTAGATACTGGTTCCATGGCCACGGAAGAATGTGGCCACGGCCCCACCCTCCAGGGGGCAAGCTGGAGGTGACTGGGGGACCCCGGCAGCCATAGATTGTGGCTGAGGCTTCCAGGGGCCGTGACTAGGGCTGATACAGTGACAGGAGGTCCTGCCAAAAAAAAAAGTAACTGTGGTGAAAAAATTCCTGAAAATGCCAGAGTTACATGCATCTGTTGAACTTATAAAATTTGCTACTTTTCAGTCTTTTGATGCCAAATTTTTAACAGTCATTTTTTCACACTACCTCATGAATAGTACAGCTGACAATTTTCACATGCTGCCCAAAATGCAATTTTGCACCTGTGATGCAGAATGGCGTTGCAGTTGCGCAAAATTACGTTTCGCCTTGCATTTCACAATTTCTCTGTACCGGGTTACATAAGATGGGGTAATAAAATGGCTATGCTGACAATTTGGTCGCTGTTGTTTGACACATGGATGTGCAGGGCTCTCCACACCTACATCATACATATATGCATCTACGGAGGGATTGGAGCACAGGGTCCAAAGGACTCTGTGCTCCCACAGTAAAATATGAATACTATTATACTATCTCAAAAACAAGGGAAATTCATTGCAAAAAATTCCTTTAATGCATCAGTTAGGGTTCCTGTTACAGTGACAAAAGTATGAAAATTCAGCATTAGAATTCCCAAACCTATCACCCCACCAGTGTGCATTGGAGTCATCAGGCCTAACTCTCAACCCATTCTACTGTACTGTACCATGTCTGCTTGCTTACACATGGAATGGGGTGAGAGTTGGGGCCGATGACCCCAAGGCACACGCTGATGGATGTTGCTGTGTGGAGGGTGGGGTGGTAGGGTTGGGAACTCTAACACGAATTTCCATAATTTAGTCACTGTAATAAGAACCCTAACTGATGCATTAATGGAGCTCTTTGCAATGAATATATATATATATATATATACATATGCGACAAATTAAATCATTAGTGCATCAGTTAGGGTTCTTCTACAGTGAAAAAGTTAGGAAATTTGGTATTAGGGTTGAAAGCCCCCCTTGGACCCCCCCAGGTCACCCAACCGGCATCGGGGTGCGCGTTGGGGTCGTTGGCTCTAACTCTCACCCCATCACATGTGTAAAGAAGCAGAGGTATAGGAGAATGGGATGAGAGTTAGGACTGACAACCCCAATGTGCTCCCCGATGCCGGTTGGGGGGTGGGCTGGGGGATCCAAGGGGGGCCTTCAACCCTAATACCAAATTTCCTCACTTTTTTCACTGTAGAAGAACCCTAACTGATGCATTAATGAAGTTTTTTGCATAGAATTTCCTTACTTTTTTAGAAAGAATAGAAAAGTAGAAAGTTGCACAAGTTGGTGGGACAGCAGGGCCCAAGCCACATTACACACCCAATGACTAAAAAGTACATTAACAGAAAGGCCAGCCACCAAACAAATGTTAATCTAGTAGAACAATAGAAAACGCTGTCCACAAAACGTAAACTATCCCACACAATATGACACGTAAACACCTCTATTGACATCTACAGGACATGCCATCAACACCCTCCAAATTTCAAATAAAGACCAAACCGTGTCCACAATATGACATATCAAAATTTGAAATTTTCATTCATCAGAGTGGCACAGTTCTGCACCTGTTGACATTTAACACAGACAATGACTGAAAACAACATCCATGAAACTAAGGCTAGGTATCCTATCAATTTCAAGCCACCGCCACCACAAGCAAAACGCTGGCTGCAGAACGAAAACTGCACCACGCCATCTCTGCACCCAAAAAATATTTCCCGACATGGAAACACTATAATTTTCATCCACATGACATGCTGTCAACACCCTCCAAATTTCAAGTGAAAAGACCAAACCGTGTCCACGATATGACTTATCAAAATTTGAAATTTTCATTCGTCAGAGTGGCACAGTTCCGCACCTGTTGACATTTAACACAGACAATGACTGAAAACTATATCCATGACACTAAGGCTAGGTATCCTATCAATTTCAAGCCACCATCACAAGCAAAACACTGTCCACAACACGTAAAGTGCATCACGCAATATCTCCGCAAAATAAATATTCTCCGTCATGTAAACAGCATAATTCACATCTACAGGACATGCCGTAAATACCCTCCAAATTTCAAGTAAATAGACCAAACCATTTCCGAGACATTCAATGTTAAAGATTGGTAAAATTTCCCTATCTATTCCATTATAAAAAATCTGGCCATCTTGTCCCTATCTCGAAATCAAAGATGGCGATCAAAGAAGCTCACAATCAAAGAATTTGCAGGCTCATGATCAAAGAATTTGCAGGCTCACGAACAAAGAATTAATAATATAAATCAAAAAATTGAAGGAATTATGGTAAACCACCACCATGATTCAACAGAACGAAGCCCCCTGAGTAAAACTCACCCTCATTTGACTTCCTAGGACACCTCTGGGCTGAGAAAAATTGATTTTTAAATTGGACCATCCTGTCCCTCTCTCACGATCGCGATCAGAGAATCTCACAATCAAAGAATTTGCAGGCTTGCGATCAAAGAATTTGCAGGCTCATGAACAAAGAATAAAAAATGGTGAAATGTGCATTTTTCACAGATTTGAACCGAACCAATGGCATGCCTCGATAGAACGGACCCTCCTGAGCAAAACTCACCATCATTTGTGTCCCTAGGCCACCCCTGAGCCGAGATATTAGTGTTTTTAGGTCACGATGCAAGATCGCGATCAAAGAATTTGCAGGCTCGCGATCAAAGATCGTTAGCGAGCCACTAATTAAGATTTAAAAGCTTATAACTCTCTTTTTTGACTGATTTGGATGAAACCAAAGGCATGGCTCAATTAGATCAGAGCCCCCTGAGTAAAACCCATCGAAGTTTTACTTCAGAAGTGACCCCTGAGCATACCTCTCAACCTCCTGCCTCATAAATCAGGGACAAGCCTTAAAAAAATCAGACAAAGGACTAAAATCAGGGACACATCTTCAGAATTGGTGACATCCACGCAGGAAGCTGGTAGAATAAGGGCCTTGGTGTAAAATACATTTTCTAAGGAAGAACAAGTCTGTAACTTTAATTTTTGACATTATTTTGTAGTTACAACTCCCACTGTTTGGTCATGGAAACACCATTTTTAGGAGGGACAGAGTAAAACTTGGAGGCAAAATCAGGGATGTCCCTGAAAATCAGGGACAGTTGAAGGGTATGCCCCTGAGCCAAGAAATTAGTGTTTTTCCAATCGGAAAATAAAAAACAAAATGGCGGACATCGCGATTAAAGAATTTGGAAAATCCTCTGGAACAAAGATTCTTGAACCATGAGGCTGCAAATTCTTTGACCGCCAGGCGGAACCAGATGGCCAGAACCCCCATTCTTTGATCGCAAGATATACATATACATTTTCCCATTGCCTTATAATGGGAACTTAAAAGTGCCATAACTTTTGAATACCTTCATATTTTTTCACCAAACAAAAAGTGGCATGTTTGGCCACCAAAGCTATTTCAAACAAGCCATCTCACAGAGTGGCAGGCCACACAATGGCTGTGCAGGGCCACATTACGAATGGCAAAAGGTGCCTCCAAAAATGGATAATCTTGCATTTTTCAGTGCTTTCGTACACAAAGCCCGGCACTCTGACAGAAGTGCAACTTGGCAAATCAAGAGATCCAGTGAGCCCCAATGGGTGCACCAAATTGCAGGCAAATCCATTGAATGGGTCCAAAGTTATTAACATCCAAACTTTTGACTTTAGTATGTAACTGACCGCTCAACCCTAACTATAGTGGGGCAATCGCGCCACTATAATATATTTACAGATATATATATATATATATATATATATATACACACACACAATTATGTGTATATATATATATATTTATATATATGTATATGTGTGTATATATGTGTTATATATATATACACATTGCAAAAAAACTTTGTTAAAGCATCAGTTAGTGTTGCTTACACAGCGACAAAAGTGAGGAAATTCAACGTTAGGGTTTTCAGCCTTAACTGAATCCCTCCCCCCACACACATACACAAGCAAAGGATGGTACAATGCAACACAACCAATCAGAAACAGACACCATAAGGTAACAGAAAAAACATACAACTCTGTAAGCATACCACAAGAGGCATTCATCATCATCTTTCAGCAACTGTATCACTTCTGCTGCCATCCCAGTGTCTTGGGGGGTACACCCACATGCTACGCAAAGATGCGGGTAGGTGTTAAGAAGGCTATGTAGAACCTTTTAGGTGAAAGTTCTTTAATATGAGATGGTTATGACTGTTTCATACTATTTTGCTACACCTGCTCATAACTTGATGCATTGAAGTATATGGGCCACACTCTGTTATATTTCCACAGATGGATACACAGTGTATATCCACCTGTGGAGGGATAGGAATGCAGGGTGTAAACCAACCTACTGTGTGACTGATTTATACATACTGTTCTTTTGTGTGGATGGAGGTATGGAAGTATAGGATGTATTGTACCATGTGGTTCTGCTGTTAGCTATGTACACTCTTCTACTATCTGCATGTAGGGATGTGACTGCATGCAGGTAGTGACTGTACTGTGAATAACTTCACACTCCACACCTGATTGATGCAGACTGTTGTAGTACCTACATGGACCACTAGTGTTCCCAACATTTCATAAAGACACTGTTCTATTATGTCAATGTGGGGCTGGGAGTGCCCTGTCTTTTGGACCTTGCACTCTCATCTGTAGATTTACGTAGTATGTCAGAATCCATAGAACACACTGTTCATATGTCACTGTGGCACCCTGCCCTCCTAGTCCTACATCAAGATAATGCAACACTATCCATATGTGACATTGTATATATGTCACAGTGGGAACACAGGGTAGTATAGACCGTGCACTACCATACCTGAATTGAAATAGTACAAGACAATCCATGTGTAACACTATCCATATGTTGCATTTTTTGTCATTGTGACATAGAGGCAGTTTGACATATGTACTGTGTTGTACTATGACAATGGAGGAAATGGACAGCAGAATACGAAGCACCCTGTACTCTCACTGTAACATATGGATAGTGTGAAATATAGATTGTATTGTACTTATATCTTGATGGAGGAATGGGAGTGCAGTGTCTGAACAACCATCTGCTGACACTGCGACATATGAACACAGTGACACATAGACAGTGTTGTACTATGCTAATGCAGGGATGGTAGGGCAGGGTACATAGCACCCTCCGGTCCCTCTGTTACATATGTAGAGTCTTGTTCTATCTGAATGGCAGGATGGAAGAACAGGGCCCAACTTACCATGTGGTCCTACCATAACTTACGGGTACTGTTGTACTATCTGCATGGAGCTGTACAATTCATGTACTGGCCATCTTACGTGGTTCCACAGCATGTGGGTGTACCCCTCCCAAGACACTGGGATGGCAGCAGAAGTGATACAGTTGCTGAAAGATGATGATGGATGCCTCTTGTGGTATGCTTACAGAGTTGTATGTACTTTCTGCTGAGACAGAGTGAGAAAGTAGCCACAGCTTCCTTGAATCAAGGAGGTTATTTTCCTAGACTACACTGAACTGCATTATTACTTTTTGGACCTGTGTGAGTAACTAGTATTGATTCTGTTTTTGGGATTGACTTTTCTTACTTTTAACTTTAATTTGCCAGGGAGGAACTGTAGCTGGGAGATATTTCTAGGCATTTGTGACTAGACCTGTTACTTAACCTCTGTGAAAAAGGTGTCTGAAAGGAAGGAAGGCCCTCCCCGGGGCGGAAGGTTAGAGTTGTAGTTGATTGTTTCTGGACGGTATAGGTTTACTCCCTCCCATCCTTCCCCTCACCCCACTTGCCCCAAGTGCATAACTTCCTTTATAGCAGGGGTTCTGACATCACGTCCCCAAAACTGCAAACAACATACACCTGTTCATATCCTTAAAGGCACAGCACACTGAATAGGGGTAGAGACACTCATAAGCTTGCACACACTAAAACAAGAACAAAAAACAATAAACGAAAAGCATCTGTAACAGGAAGGGACACAGACATGTGGGGAGTGGTGCAATGCACTGGCTGTGGAACAGCAGTCTTCCGGGAGACATTCTGGAGACTGCGTTGCTGGCCAGTTTGCAGGCACCTCTCTGGTCTGAAGGAGGAGGTTGTTCATCTCCATGCTGACCCAGCAAGGATTTGGGAAACCTGTTCCCCCACCAAAGGACCACCCAGGCCACCACCACTACCTCAGAGGTTGCCAAGAAAGAGGAGTGATTGGACCACGGTGGGCTCAGGGAGGGTGAGGGTGGTGGAATAGAGGTGCATCCCTCCAGTTGTGCCTCTCCACAATTCATTTTCCACTCTGGCGGAGCATGGTTCCTCTATGGAGGCACCCACAGTGGAGCCAAGTAGGATGCTGGGAACCTCCACAATGGAGATCCACAGGAGGGTGGCACAGGACCCCAAAGAAGAAGGAAACAACTCTTGGTGGGGGACTCAGTTGTTAGGGGGGTATAACTGGGGAAGGGAGGGGAAAGGGAGGTAAGGTGCCTGCCCGGCGCCTTGGCTTGGAAGGACGAAAATGAATCCAGTCTAACACTGTTTCTGTTTGCTCCGGGGTCCCTCAGGGCTCCATCCTGGGTCCAGTACTTTTTAGTCTCTACCTCAAAACCCTCCCCAGCTCATGTACTGGTAAAATGCTCCTCTACACTGATGATGCAGTCCTCATTGCCTCACATCCCAATTCCACCTCCTTCCAATTATCCCTCCAGCAAGCTTACAACCAAGCCAAAAAGGTGGTTCAGTGACTGTAACAGGGTTACAGAACTGGAAAGAGACCCCTTCTTTTATTTCAAAGTCTGTTGCAACAGCACTTCTTTCCTGTCTCTTTCTACACTTTTGTTCCCCATTAGGCAGGAAGGCCACCTACCTTATGTTCTCACTATCCCTTTTTGAGGTCTCTTTCTCCGAATGTCTGTAACCCCTGTTCCATGCGCTCCTCGATCGTGCGCACGTTCGCCTGCACAACTATGCGCACAATATCCCACACGAATGTGCGAACTATGCTGTAGTGAGCTTGCAAATAATACAGTTGTGTAGACCCACTAAATTAATAGTAATCCCGGTGGAAAATGTATCGTAACACGGGGATAGATATCGCTGCAGTTCCCTTGCAGAAATAAACTGTCCTTTCCTTATTGAAGCAAGTTAAGCTTGTAATGGCTGAAATCAAACAAGGCTAGCCTCAGCCTAACATGCAGTAAAGTATTAGAGCAGTATGTTAACACTATATCCAAATTACAGCGTTTTGGACAGGTTCTTTTTATTTCTATGCCCCCCCCCTTCTCAGAGCACTGGAAAGAAATGAATAAATAAACAAAGCCGATTACCTTAGCGAGCAGCTTTCCTGTGCAGCATTTCAGCTCAGCCCAATGCGCACAAGGGTTGAGTAAACATGGAAACACTTCATTTGTCATTGCAGTTGGGGACAAGGAAAGCTAATTATAAAGAGTTGTACCTTTTCAGCAGGCTTATTTTGCTACTGTCGCTGTAGCGTTCTTTTCCCCGATTACAAAGCTCTCTGTGTGTCCCCTGTTCCCTATAGAGCCAGACGGCCGAATCTCTACCTAATTTATTATAAAATTAAAGGGGAGGAGTCTGTGGGTGGCTGACAGTTCACCTTTCCATCAGACAATTGTTTAACCCAAATAATAATGTGTTTTAGGACCACTAATGCAATGAATATATTTTCCCTTAATATATAATTATAGGAGAATGTAATAAAGTATAATAAATATAGAGTTTTTGTTGTTGTCCATTTTCTGGACCTGGAAGGACACTACTTCTTTATTCAACTGCGAGCTGTGTGAGAAATTCTATATTGCACTTGATATCTGCAACAAACGTGCACTTTTGCTTAATTCTGTGGGAGGTGAAACTAACTACCCTTGGTAATTGCTTTTTATTCACATATTTATTTAGTGTTTAACCAAGAAGGGGCTTGCAAACTCTGTTTATCTTGTTAGTAACTTCAGAAGGATTTAAATACTACATTTGGGTAGATCCTTGGAGGTAGCTAGATTGTCTACAAGGATTTTCTGACAGTTAAACTATTTTTAAATAAATTACAGGGCTGAGGAGTTGAAAAAGAAGCTTGCAAACTCTGCTTATCTTGGCAGTAACTTCATAAGTGTTTGAATACTGCATTTTGGTTGTCCCTTGGGGGTAGCTGGATTGACTACTAGGATTTTGGGACAGAAACTATTTTTAAATCATTTACTGGTGCGTAGGAGTTTGTGATAGTTAAACTATTTTTAAAAAAGTTACTGTGGTTAAGGAGTGGTCATAGAAAAACCTGCAGTGTGAAACAGGAAAAGACAGTCTTTCAAGCAACAGAGGGAGGTGGATCTAGGTTTACGTTTGTTTGTTACAATTCTTAACATTTTCAGTGCAGGAAGAGTTTAAGCACAGCTGACTTATTTTGGGGCTGACAGCTTTAGAGCACAAACCACCAGGCCTGTTTTGGGGCTGGGAGGTTTACCTGTGTTTGACTTGGATGTGTGGATTTTCTCTGTTTGATTAGCAGGGTGTTTTCTGTCAAATTGTTGTGTAGGGCATCTTGCTGACAGGAAGGCACTCATCGCAGTGGTGGGTCAGAGCTTTTAGCTGATTGTTTTGTGAGGGCACAGTTTAGGGCCCAACCCTTCCCACCCTCACCCCACCCACCCCTGGAAATAGTTCCTTTATACCTGGGGTTCTGACATCATTTCCTCAAGAGTGCAAGGTGAATATCACTGTCATATCCTCTCTAGCACACTGCACTGACAATATAAGCATACACATTGTATAATATATATATATATATATATATTACAAACCAATCACACACACACAAAAAAAAATGTGGGGAATAGTGCAATGTAATGGCTGTGGGGCAGCAGTCTTCTGGGAGTCTTTCTGGAGGCTGAGATGCTTCCCTATTTGCAGACAACTCTCTGCCCTGAGGGAGGAAGTTGCCCATCTTCAGGCCACACTGGACAGTAGTAAGGGGACCTTCCCCCAGGCCACACTGGACGGTAGGAAGGGAACCTCCCCCATCCAGGGAGCACCAGAGCCACCACCACTACCTCAGAGGTTGCGAAGAAAGCACAGCAGTTGGACCACAGTGGGCTCAGGGAGGGTGAGGATGGTAGAACAGAGGTGCACCCAGTCAGTTCTTCCACACCACAATCCATACACCATTCTGGGGGAGCATAGCTCCCCTATGGATGCACCCACAGAGCAGACTAAGGAGGCTGAGGATGACTGTCACAAGGGAGGCCCACAGGAAGGAGGCAGAGGACACCACAAGGAAAGGAAGCAGCTCCTGGTGGGGGACTCAATAATTGGGGGGATAGAACTGGGGGAGCAGGGAAAACTGAAGTAAGGTGCCTGCCTGGTGCCATGGCTTGGAGAGACAGGAAGCGCATCCTCAGGATCACGAGAACAGCTGCATGGGAGTCTGAGCTGGATGTCATTGTCCACCTAGGGACAAATGACTTGGCTAATCATGAGATTAGAGCAGTGCAGAAGGACTTTGTAGAATTGGGAGGGGCCTAAGACAAGTAGCACACACAATATCCTCTCTGAGGTGCTGCCTGTCAATGGCATGAGTGAGGCGAGGGTACTTTGCACCATGCAGTTTAATGAATGGTTTAAAAATGGTGTGGAGCACAGGGTTTGGCTTCATTGGGGACTGGGGTTCCACCTGGAGGGACACCAGCCTATACTGGCAGGATGGTCTGCATCTGCACAGGAAGGGAACAAGTCTTTTGAGCAATCAGTTTAAATGCTTCATTGGCAAGCTTTAAAACTAGTCAAGGGGGGAGGCACTGATAAGCAGCAGGAAAATCCCAGCCTCTCTCTACAAAACAGGGTACTAAATGAGAAAAAGACAGAGGTAGACAGGTCAGTGGGGGATGCTGCAAAAGAAGGTAAAGCCATCAAAAAATGGAGAGCAATGAGTACCAATGCCCGTAGTCTGAGTAACAAGCTTCCTGAATTAGTGGCCTTGATGGAGGAGGAACATCTGGATATTGTGGCAGTCACAGAAACATGGTACACACAAAACCATGACTGGGACATAAACATACCAGGATACACTATCTACAGGAGGGACAGGAGGGTAAAAGAGGAGGAGGAGTAGCTCTTTACATAGGGAAGGAATCAAAGCAACAGAACAAATGGAAAACAGGAGGAGAAGAAGCACTGTGGGTAAATTTGGAGACCGGCAATGGCACCACAACCGCACAGGGGTTGTATACACAGACCCCTCTCAGGGGAGGAAATGGACAAGGAAATGATAGAAAGAACATGAATGGCAGAAAAAGGGAGATATTGCTGATGGGTGATCTGAATATGCCAGATGTTAACTGGAATGCAGTTGCAGCAGCCACTTCAAAGAGTGGGGTTATTCTAGATGCCCTACAAGGGCATACCTTAGACAACTAGTATTGGAGCCCACTCGAGAGAGGAGCAATCTTAGCCCTGGTTCTCTCAAATGGAGATGAGAGAGGATCACAGATGTAGAAGTGGGTAGCCATCTGGGAACTAGCGACCATCGAACAATATGGTTCACAATAAACACAGCAATAGAGTCAAACCATACAAAGGCAAAAGTACTGAACTTTAGGAGGGCTGACTTTGCCAAAATGGGTGAGTGCCTAAGGAATGCACTTACAAATGGGCAGGAAGGAGGGGTGGAAGAACAATGGGCAATAATAAAAACTGCCATCACAGAGGTAACAAGCCTTTGTGTGAAGCAAATTAACAAAATGAAATGATGTAAGAAACCACTATGGTTCTCAAAGGAAGTGGCAGTGAAGGTTCAAGAGAAAAAGAAAGCATTCAGGAAGTACAAGGAATCACAGAAGGAGCAGGACAGGGAACTGTATCAGTTAAAGCAAAAGGAAGCTGGGAAGGTAGTCAGAACAGCAAAGGCCCAAACCAAGGAAAAGATAGCCAACTCAGTTAAGAAGGGGGATAAAACCTTTTATAGGTACATCAGGGAGCGACGGAAGACCAAGGGAAGGCTAGTGAGGCTTAATAAAGAGGAGGGAGGGTGGGCAGAGGGTGACTGTGAAAAGGCAGAGATACTAAACAAATATTTTTGCTCAGTATTTACAAAGGAAGTGGGGGAGGTACCTAAAACAAACAGCAGAAACACTCTGGATACAGAAGTTGATACCAGCCCATTTACAGAAGAAAGGGTTCTGAAAGAACTCTTAAAACTGAAGGTGGACAAAGCAATGGGGCCTGATAGGTTCATCCCAGAATTCTAAAAAATTAAGGTAGAACTAGTGACACCACTGACTACTCTCTTTAACAAATCATGGGAGGATGGGGTGGTACCGAGGACTGGAGGAGGGCAGATGTGATTCCCTTCACAAAAGTGGGAGCAAGGCAGAAGCAGAAAACTACAGACCTGTTAGTTTAACCTCAGTGGTAGGAAAATGATGGAATCACTTCTGAAGGAAAGAATTGTTGAGTATCTAGAGGCCAGAGGGCTCAGGACCCAAGGCAGCATGGATTCACAGTGGGAAGGTCATGCCAGACAAATCTGATAGATTTCTTTGACTGGGTGACCAAGTAGTAGATCAGGAGGGGCTGTGGACATGGCCTACCTAGACTTTAACAAGGCATTTGACACAGTCCCACACAAAGATTAATATACAAGTTAGCCAGCCTGGGAGTGGGTCCCAAGATGACAGCCTGGGTAAGAATTGGCTGGAGAATAAGACACAGAGTAATAGTAAATGGAGTCCACTCTGAAGAAGGGAGTTACTGGTAGGGTACATGCAGGTTCAGTATTAGGACCGGTCCTCTTCAATGTCTTTATAAGTGACATTGCAGAGAGACTGGAAGGAAAAGTATGTCTTTGCAGATGACACAAAGATCTGCAACAGAGTTGATGCACAAGGTGGGGTGGAAAGGATGAGAAGGACTTGGCAAGGTTAGAGGAATGGTCAAATGTATGGCAGCTTAGATTCAATGCTAAGAAGTGCAAGGTAATGCACCTGGAAACAAAACCCAGGGAAGAGTACACAATGGGGGTGAGACACTAACAACAGCAAAATGGAAAGGGACCTGGGGTAGTCATATCAGATGACCTAAAGATGGGCAAGCAATGTGAGGGCAGCAGGGGGGCTGGGGATACTGGGATGCATGGGAGAGGCATCACCAGTAGAAAACAGGAAGTTATTATCCCTCTGTACAGACAGTTGGTGAGACCCCATCTGGAGTACTACGTGCAGTTCTGGAGACCAATCTCCGCAAGGACATAGACAGGATGGAGGCTGTCCAGAGGAGGGCAACTAAAATGGTGCAGGGTCTGCACGGAAGACATATGAAGAGACTTGAGGAGCTGAATATGTATAGCCTCCGAGGAAAGGAGGAGAGGGGACATGATAGAAACTTTCAAGTATCTCAAGGGAATCAACAAAGTCCAAGAGGGTAGCATCTTTCAAAAAGAGGTGTGCAAGAACAAGGGGCACAATTTGAAGATAGAAGGGCGGCTCAGAGGTAATTTAAGGAAGTATTTTTCACAGAGAGGTTGTGGATGTATGGAATGGACTTCCGGAGGAGGTTGTGGAGTCAAAAACAGTGGTGGAATTCAAGCATGCATGGGACAGTCATAAGGCAATTCTAGGGGGTTGGGGTAGGAAGAAGTAGGCTGCTGGTTAACTAGGATCTGCAGCTTATCCAATAGGTAGGGAAATGGGCAGACTGGGTGGGCCAAGCGGTCCTTATCTGCCATCAAAATCTATGTTTCTATGTTTCTATGTAATTATGCAAGAAGGGGAGGAGTATCCTGTATCACATGATGCTATAGCACTATAAATAAATGGAAAGTGCTATTATTAACTAGTTTGCTCTAGGGCTCAGCAAAAAGCTGACCTCTGTACTCCACTGGTACTTTCCAGTGGTTATTTTCTTTTGTATGGTGCCTTGTAAAGTTATGTTCTTTATGTTTATTTGGATGCACAAATCCATTTGATTTCTTTGTCATACAATACGCTTAAAATCATTTCTGTTGGCTTTGCTGAATAAAAGCTGATTTATTTTTGTACTTCAACTGGTGTCTACATCTGAATTCCACACTTCTACTACACTGGTGTCAGCAGTGGGATACTTTTAAGCTACTGTCTTGAGGGTGGAATACCAGACCTGGTATTCATACCACACTATGTTGGAGCCATCAGCTGTCAGCCAGCCAGTTACAAGTCAACCCAGTCCAGGAGGGATCCAGACTCGCAGGATGACTGAATTATCCCAAATGCCTCTACTGACTGGATTACCAGATGTACGACAGAAAGAGACAAAGAAAGAGGAAAAGGAGACTGAATGAGGTGCCACTGCTCTGGAGATGAAGGAACCTGAGGAAAGACCCCCCCGAAGAGGTACCTGATTTATTAAGGTGGCTGTGAGTACGACAGATGGAACTAGAGAAACAACGGGAGGTGGACTGTTTGCAAAATGAGGCCCGTTGGACTGACACTATTAGAGCCATTCAAACATTAGGGGCCGCAAGACCGCACCCAGAGAACAAGGAGGACCAAAAGACATTCAAATTTCTAAGTTGACTGAATCAGATGATATTGAAGCATATATCACCACCTTTGAAAGAGTGGCAGAAGCCTGTCATTGGCCTAAAGAACAGTGGGTGGTGCAGCTCGCTCCCTATTTATCAGGAAAGGCACAATTGGCTTATAGTCATGTGGACAGTGCCCATATTAATGACTATTATTATGTACGCCAAGTCATTCTTAAAAGATATGATATTAGTGTTGAGACCTATCGACAAATATTTAGAACCTTTAAATATCATTCTGCTGCCTCCCTTCAGGAAGCATACACCGCATTGAGAGACTTAAGTAATAAATGGTTGCAACCTAATTCAAGGACAATGGAACAAGTAATGGAAGCTATCACCTTAGAACAATTTATAAAAATTCTTCCACCAGACATGCAAATGTGGGTAAGGGAACATCGCCCTGAGTCTGCACAGAAGGCCATTGACCTTGCAGAGGATTATATAACGGCAAGACCTCCAAGAACGAGACACTTGGGGACTCATGGACCCTCGCCCATGGTAAGAACTGTCCCCATTTCTAATACTAATCGTGTCGGGGTACCACCTGTTGTTGAGGGAAGCAGTGAAGGGACCTTAGGAACCACCAAGCTGGGTAGAGGACTTAATCCAGACATCATTCGCCATGATTGCCAAGGGAAAGGACACATTGCCAGATATTGTCCACATAAAAAGAAGGAGCAGTCACAGCTAGCTCTTGCCAGTTGGGGTCAATATCTGAGTATGGTACAAATAAATGGAAATGAGGTCCCTGCCCTTTTAGACTCTGGTAGTAAACAGACCTTGATACAAGCAGCTTTGTTGCCTGAAGTAAATAGTAAAAACACAACCAGGGTCACATGTATCCATGGAGATGTCCATGCCTATCCAGTGCAACAGATTACCCTGAGTGTTCAAGGGCAAGATCATAAAATGGATGTTGCCCTAGTACTCAACCTACCTGTACCAGTAGTTATCGGGCATGACTACCCTGAGTTTGATGCCCTAATGAGTATGGACTCTCAAATAACTGCTATTACCACCGGGGCACAAAGTAAACAGACATTAACATTTCCCCAGATGTTCCTTTTTGAAGAGGACATATACAATACCCTGGAAAGGACAGAAAATCAAAATCGAACCGAAGAAGGGCAAGAATGCTATGGAACTGTAAAAAGGACATTCCCAATAATGAGGACAATTTTGATGCAAAGGTGGAATTTAAAGATGAACAAACTAATGATATTGATTTGATTCCTTGCTTTTCACAGGTCATAGATGTAGATACTCAGGTAGGCTATCCCAGATATGTGATGCATGACCAATTACTGTATAGGGAATGTAAGAATCCAAAAACAGGGTGTGTCATAGAACAATTGATAGTATCTACTCGATATAGACAGCAATTAATAGCCTTAGCCCATGACATCCGTATGGCAGGACATTTAGGTAGGGACAAAACCCTAAGCCAGTTGTTATACCGGTACTTTTGGCCTGGGATTCATGAACTGGTAGGCACTTATTGTCAAACCTGCCAAGAATGTCAAAAAGTGGCTACTATAACCAAATCAGACAAAGTACCCCTGCAACCCCTTTCTTTAGTAGACACCCCTTTTGACCGTATAGCAATGGACATTGTGGGACCTCTACAGAAGAATAGTAAAGGCAGTCGTTTTATTCTTATAGTGTGTGACTATGCCACCCGCTACCCTGAAGCCATTCCCCTACGGACAGTCACGGCCCCCAGAATTGCAGAGGAGCTCTTAAAAATATTTAGTAGGGTAGGAGTACCTAGGGAAATCCTTACAGATAGAGGCAGTCATTTCCGTTCTTCATTATTAGCATGCCTCTATCAATCTTTGGGTGTTGGGGCCTTGTACACCTCCCCATACCACCCCCAAACTGATGGGTTGGTGGAAAGATTTAACAAAACTTTAAAAAGGATGCCTATGAAGTATGTTCAGGACGAAGGGAAATTGTGGGATCTTAATCTACCCTACTTAATGTTCGCATATAGGGAGGTACCCCAGGCCTCCACTGGGTTTTCTCCTTCGAGTTACTGTATGAGAGAAATCCAAGGGGGCCTTTAGACATTATAAAGGAAAAATGGGAGAGCAACAAGGGACAAGAAGGAACCCTGACTCTGGAATATACAACTCAATTAAGACAAAGGCTTGCTAACTACATAACATTGGCACATCAGAATAACCTCGAAAAACAGAAAGATCAAAAAGAATATTGTGATCAAGGAGTGGGTTATAAAAATTTTCAGCCTGGGGATAAAGTGTTATTGCTATTATCATCTACAGAGAGTAAGCTAACTATGAAATGGCAAGGACCTTATATTGTACAGAGACAAGTTGGCCCTGTCAGTTATGAGACAGATATTCCTGAGAGGCGAAAGAGATTACAAATATATCATGCTAACCTACTTAAGAAATGGCATGATAGAGACACTTAATAGACTGCCCCTACCCTGTCTGTGTGTCCTGAACAATCTAATAGTGAGATGGATCAAGCCTACCAGAGATTAGAAGAAGCAGGTGGAGCTGAATTAATAACTATAAATCCTGACCTTGAGGAGGGACAAAGACTGGAACTAGACAGAATGTTAGAATCTTTTCCCAGAACATTCTCCTGTCAACCAGGGAAAGCAAAGGGGGTGGAGCATCAGATACATTTGAACCAGGGGTTGGTCATAAGGTAAAAGCCTTATCAAATACCTGAAAAGGTGAGAGGGGATGTTATAAAAGAAGTAGAAAAGATGCAGGCCTTAGGGGTTATAGAACCATCTACTAGTGAATGGGGTTCCCCTGTGGTGATCGTGGGTAAGAAAGAAGGTGGCATTAGGATTTGTGTAGATTTCTGCTGCCTGAATGCTATCTCAAAATTTGATGCATATCCTATGCCACGAATTGAGGATATTGTAGATTGCCTTGGGAAGACTAAATACATTAGTAACCTTGATTTGACAAAGGGGTACTGGCAAATTCCTCTGAATAGACAGGATAAAGAAAAAACTGATTTCAGTACTCCTTTGGGTCATTTTCATTTTACCACCATGCCTTTTGGGCTACATGGAGCATCAGCTACTTTTCAGAGATTTATGGACAATCTGCTCAGGACACGTATGAACTATAGTGCCGCTTACTTGGACGATGTTGTGGTGTTCAGCCAGACCTGGGAAGACCACCTACAACATTTGTCATAAGTTCTGATGGCTATCACACAGGCTGGATTGACCATAAATCCTGGAAAATGTGCTCTAGCCATGCAGGAAGTAAAATATCTGGGCTTCCAAATTGGAGAGGGTCAAATAACACCCGACGTGGGGAAAGTGGAACAGTGGCAAATAGTCCCCGTCCTCTTACAAAACACCACGTAAGATCCTTTCTAGGGCTTGCTGGCTATTATAGATGATTTGTACCTGATTTTGCAACCATAGCAAGCCCCTTAACAGACATAACTAAGAAAAATCACCCCTCTATAGTAAAATGGACACCAGACTGCGAAAAGGCATTCTGTACCATAAAGGGATACTTGTGTGCATCACCCATAATAAAAAGTCCTGATTTTAATCTTCCTTTTATCTTACAAACCGATGGCTCTAATACTGGTATAGGAGCGATAACTCAAATAATTGAAGGAGGAGAACATCCCATAATATACATAAGTAGAAAATTACACAGTAGAGAAACTAAATATTCTACTATTGAGAAAGAATGTTTAGCCCTTAAATGAGCTATTGAGGCATTAACATTTTATCTTTGGGGAGTAGAGTTTGAGGTCTGGACAGACCATTGTGCTGGCTTCAAGCTATGAAAGAAAAGAATCCCCGTATCATGCGTTGGTACCTGGCTTTACAGCCATATAAATTTACCATTAAGCATAGATCTGGGCATGCTAATAAGAACGCAGACTTTATGTCCCGATTTGGAGCAGGATTAGATTGATCTAAACAGACCTCAGGGTAATGAAGATACCAGCATCAGAGAATAGCCTTTGGTGCCATGTTAGTGCCTTCTTATCGATTCTGATTAGGGACCCCGAGGTGGAGCTTCGGACAGTGGGAGGGCTGAAGCTCCATCTCTCCTCGGAGAGTTCTGGTTAACTTATTACCTGCTTTAAGAAATTTGTGTTTAATTTCTATTAAAACCCTTACTTTGGGTTTTCTCTTAGGTGGAGAGGAGTATGTAACAGGGTTACAGAACTGGAAAGAGACCCCTTCTTTTATTTCAAAGTCTGTTGCAACAGCACTTCTTTCCTGTCTCTCTACACTTTTGTTCCCCATTAGGCAGGAAGGCCACCTACCTAATGTTCTCACTATCCCTTTTTGAGGACTCTTTCTCCGAACATCTGTAACCCCCGTTCCATGCGCTCCTCGATCGTGCGCACGTTCGCCTGCACGACTATGTGCACAATGTCCCATGCAAATGTGCGAACTATGCTGTAGTGAACTCGCAAATAATACAGTTGGTAGACCTGCTAAATTAATAGTAATCCCGGTGGAAAATGTATCGTAACACGGGGATAGATATCGCTGCATTTCCCTTGCAGAAATAAACTGTCCTTTTCTTATTGAAGCAAGTTAAGCTTGTAATGGCTGAAATCAAACAAGGCTAGCCTCAGCCTAACATGCAGTAAAGTATTAGAGCGGTATGTCAACGCTATATCCAAATTACAGCATTTTGGACAGGTTCTTTTTATTTCTATACCCCCCTCCTCTCAGAGTATTGGAAAGAGATGAATAAATAAACAAAGCCAATTACCTTAGCGAGAGGCTTTCTGTGCAGCATTTCAGCTCAGCCCAATGCGCACAAGGGTAGAGTAAACAAGCAAACACTTTGTTTGTCATTGCAGTTGGGGACAAGGAAAGCTAATTATAAAGAGTTGTAACACGGCTCTGGAGTCGGTAGTAGGAAAGGGCCGGATTGTGATAGCCACAACTGACTGAAACCGGCGGGTATTAAGCCAGACATAACGCCCGCTCAGTCAGTACCAGCTGTGGCCATGGAGGCACCCGGGGGTAGCAGCTGGCTGGGTCAGTACCCAGAGTGGCCAGGAGGCAGAGGGTGCAGCACTGAGCAGGCAAGAAACAGCCCGGAGATGCCATCGGGAGCGCGCGGGGGAGCAGCGGCAGAGAGGGACAGTGGTACTAGCTGGTAGCAGCACCTGGTAGAGGGCAGCAGTGATTGAGCCCTGAAATTCCCGGACTGCAGGGAGGCACTCAACGGATCCGGCAGCCAGCACCGCGGTCGCAGCACCCCAATCATGCAGGACTGAACAGGTAAAGCCTGTGTTCTCTGCCTGTAAGCGAATAACAGGAGTGACCTGCCTGCTGCCCGTTGTGTGGAAAGGGGTGCCGCCGGAGCATACAGCTTGCCACAGGTGAGCGCTGAACCGATCCTGGCTGCCGGAGGTGATGCCGGTAACATAGGCTCGTCATCACCGTGATTTAGCCTATAATATAAGTGCATTAACCTTTTCAGTTCGCTCTGCTGCGGATTAATCGCCCACTGGGCGGTGGGAACCCTCGTGCTGCGCCCTCGTGCACCAACCCCCCCAGTGGGCATTAATCCACCGGCAGAGCCCTCAGCTGGTGGTGATTAATGCTTACTTGTACCTTTTCAGCAGGCTTATTTTGCTACTGTTGCTGTAGCGTTCTTTTCCCCGATTAAAAGCTCTCTGTGTCCCCTGTTCCCTATAGAGCCGGCCAGCCAAATCTCTACTTAATTTATTATAAAATTAAAGAGGAGGAGTCTGTGGGTGACTGACAGTTCAACTTTCCATCAGACAATTGTTTAACCCAAACAATAATGTGTTTTAAGACCACTAATGCACTGAATATGTTTTCCCTTAATATATAATTGTAGGAGAATGTAATAAAATATAAAAAATATAGAGTTTTTGTTGTAATTATACAAGAAGGGGAGGAGCATCCTGTATCACATGATGCTATAGCACTATAAATGAATGGAAAGTGCTATTATTAACTAGTTCGCTCTTGGGCTCAGCAAAAAGCTGACCTCTGTACTCCACTGGTACTTTCCAGTGGTTATTTTCTTTCGTATGGTGCCTTGTAAAGTTATGTTCTTATGTTTATTTGTGTAACCCCCAGGGGGCACTATCCTTAGGGTTACTACCCCTGCCTGCCTCCTCTGAGACAGGGTAAGGGGCCCAGATCCGTTGACGGGTGCTTCCACCCAGAGGTCAGGGTTAGTACTGTCGAGATTGCCTCGGTCACACCCCTCTGGATTACTGCAACCCCCCTTTCGTCCCGCTAGTGGCTCACTCGGGGTACCCACAATGCTTTTCCCCAGTTCACTTAACCCCCAGGCTAGTATCTCTCAACTCACTCCAGGGGCCCCCTGTAAAGTAAGGTACAGTTTTATCACAGTCACTATACAGCAGTTCATCAGCAATGCACACAGTAGCCAGGGTGTAGTTGCAGAACAAACAATCTGATTTATTCAAGGGGAAATAACCAGGACAGGGGGGAAATCAAGTTAATTGGCTTATCACTATACCTATCTACCTAGGGCTCTGTGCACAGGCCTGAACCTAATATTTACTGTCCCTGGGTACCCAAGCCCTAATGACTAGTCCACCATGGTAGCTAGTTGGGGCCCTGACACCGATAGCCTTTACAATCCTGAGAAGGTCAGAATGGAAAAAAGATTCAGCTAGGCAGTCAGCAGTACAATAAAACAACTTGAGACCGCTGTTGCAACTTAACAGGGAGCTACCCTGATTCAGTACTCATGACTCCAGCAAGCAATGGTTTCTGCACCACTGGCAGGGATGAGCCTGAGTTTCACCAGCCTCCTCACACATTTATATGGCAACTCCAGAGGGGTACCACACCAGGCTGCAGCTTCCAAGGCTCACACGAACTCTCAGCCGGCTAAGGTGCTGCAACAGCAGTTTCCACTTTCCCGAGGACCAAGCGCAATTCAGCAGATTCTCAATCCTCCAACAGGTCGAGCCTGGTGGGTAGCTGGGGCTGGTACCGGCCTCCTCCGACTGCACACCAGCGGATTTAGTCCGACTCACTCGACAGCAACAACGGCCACCTCAGGCCTTCACGCGCTTCCCATGCGAACACTCCACCAGCGCAGAAGCACACAGCTCCTTCCTTCTCCTCAGCCACTACACATCTGCCCCCAACAGCAAGGGGCGCTCTCCCTTCAGTTCGGGCACTACCCGCTTCCATTGGCTAGCGGCACCTGCCAATCAACTGCTCCTGCTCTCAGTGGTGTGAAAAAGCGCCATAGCCCATAATACCTTTCCCAAAATACAAGCAGTTCCTCTACTGGTCAGCCGACTAGGTAGGGTCCCAAGGTACTGATTGGTCCAATTCAGCAGTCCTGGACCAAAATGAAGGGGAGAATCAGAACAGTCTTTGCTGCAAAGGAAAACAGGTTAGAACAATTATATTTTAATTTATCACCCTAAGTTATTCCCAGCAGGCAGTTACATCTCTCGGGGGAGCTCCCTCTGCACAATTTAACGATGGCAGAAACGGAGCAATTATCCGGCAGCCCAGGCGGGACTCGAGCAGGGTAATGCTCAAACCCCTTCCCAGATTAATCATGACTGCAAGTTAGGCAGCCATTAAAAAGACAGGCACGGAGGCCTTGATAGCGCTCCTGGCGATCACACTTAAACTGCTAAAATGCAGGACACCAGCCTGGCAGGGAGCATTTAAATGAGCTCCTGGGAAGCCTCTAGGAACCCCCATTTGCAAGGTGGTTACACCCTCCCTGGCCTGGAGAAACTTGGCGTCCGCGCCAAGTAATTACCCTTAATTCACTTGAAGGCACACAGCCTAATTGACACTGCATCACACTTTGCATTACATACATGAATATTCACAGTGTACTATGGGTTATACAACGGTGTACACACATAACCCTTTGTTTCTCTTTTTCCCCAATCAGGTCAATATTTCCTGCTCATGGCCCCGGGACCGGGGGAACCCCTCCATTTCAGCTACTGGCAGGTCACCTAAAGTAGGGGCACCACACCCGAAGGGCAATATTAACAGACTAGAGTCATCCCCCAGGGCTAACTTAGGCAAAGAGCTCGGGGACACATACACTCCTTTATGGACCACATTTAAGGGCAGGTCCACAGGCTGGCCCAGAGACTCGTAGCTCAACTTTACTACAGGCCGTACTTCTCGGCTGGAGCGTCTAGGGGTTTTGGAAAACCCAGAGACAAGCCCTGATTCCAATCCGGCCTCAACGCTAGTAGCAGGAATCTCCAAAGGGGAAAAGGACCCAGGGCTCATAGCACTATTGGGGGCCTGACCCTCTACCCCAGGACCCACCCCACTGGGCTCAGTTAAGGGCTGTTTAGAAGCTAGTGAGGAACCATCGGGGCATTCAAAATATTCTTCCGGTTCTTTTTTTTTTTTTTTTATTTAGTTGTTTAACCAGGTATAGCACACTAAGCTGAAAGCTTTTTTACAGGAGCGACCTGGGAGCACAAGGAGGTTAAGTGACTTGCTTAGGGTCACACAGTATGCAAGTGGAAGCTGTAGGATTCAAACCCAGGTCTGGTCTGCTGGATGTCACCAGATTTGCAGCTCAGAGCCTTAGACCACTGCGCTATACTGCCTCCATCTGCCTCCGCCTCCTATCTGGTTCTGGCATATCACTGGCTGGTTCTCCCATATCACTCTCTTCTTCTGAAAAGTCAGATAATTCAGCCAGGCCAGACAGTTCAACCAGGCTCAAGGACCCCCCCTTGGGCTTTACTGCTACCCAGCTCATCCTCTGGAGGCATTGGTTCCAGGGACAAGGTAGGGGGCTTGAACAGTCCAGAAGGCCCAACCTCATCTCTGGAGTTAACAAGGTGATTGCCCTGAAACAACTGGCTCAGTTCATAAGAGGGATAGTATTCAACATCATCTTCATCGTCCTCCGACACCGATTGTTGATTATCTCCCTCTGCAGGGTTTGAACAAGGCTCCCTTGGTTGGCTTGCTGAAGAATCCACGGGTTGGGTTCTTTTTTTAGCAGCAGATCTAGTCATAGGCCAGGAGGAGATGGCAATTGAAGGTTCGGCTTTAATCAGGATTTGCCCGATTGGTAGCAGATGATTTTGGTGAATGGTTTTCACATCTTTGGAATTGTTTTCAGGTCGCACTTTATATACAGGCAAATCAGCCAATTGCCCCACAACAATGTGAGGGAGGAGATGCCACCAGTCAGCAATCTTATGTTTTCCATGCAGTCCCAGATTTCGCAGCAACGCTCTATCCCCTTCTCTTAGCTCCAATGTCTTCACTTTCTTGTCATACCTCTCCTTATTGGCCAAGTTTCTTTTAACAGCCATGGTCTGGGCCAACTGATAAGCATGGGTTAACTGGACCTTCAGCTTCTGTACGTATCGTAGATGATTTTCTGCTTGCACCCCATCAGGAGAAACTCCAAAGCACACATCCACAGGCAATCTAGCCTCTCTCCCAAACATCAGTCTGTACTGGGAAAATCCCGTGGCATCACTTTTGGTGCAGTTATAAGCGTGAACCAGGGTACTAATCTGCTGGCTCCATCTCGGTTTGTCTTTGGGTTGCAAGGTGCCCAACATGTCAAGCAATGTGCGGTTAAACCTTTTAGGCTAGGGATCTCCCTGAGGATGGTAAGGGGTGGTTCTTGACTTTTACACCCCCCACAAAGACAGCATCTCTTTAATGAAGCGGCTCTCGAAGTCCCTTCCCTGGTCGGAATGGATCTGCTGGGGGGGCCCCATAGTGGACAAAAAAGGTTTCAACAAGTACCTTACCCACTGTGGTTGCTTTCTGATCCTTAGTAGGGAAGGCCAGTGCGTACCGGGAGAAATGATCAGTAACCACCAATATATTACTGATATTTTTCAGATCGGGTTCCAGACTCAAGAAATCAATGCAGACTAGTTCCATAGGGGCGCTTAGTAGTAATGTTGACCATGGGAGCAGCTCTCTGGGGCAAGGCTTTCCTCTGCAAACACCGACTACAGGTCCTGACATACCGCTCTACATCTGCGCTCATTTTTGGCCGGTAAAACCGGGCTCGTACCAAATCGAGGGTTCGGTCGATGCCAAGATGCCCCATCTGATTATGCAAAGACCTTAAAACCAGTTCCTTTAATTCTGAAGGCAGCACCAGCTGTTGTTTGACGATCTGGTCCTATTTATGTACAGTCTCTCAGTATAGTAGTTGGTTAATCAGCCTTAATTTGGGCCCTTCTTTGTATAACAAGGTGGCTCTTAAGTCGGTGGAGTGCAATTTGGACACATCTCGCCCGGCCTGCAAGGCTTCCACCACCAGTTTTATCAGAGAATCTTGGGATTGAGCCTGTTGAAGACTAGTATTGTCAAACTGGGGAAGTGAACTAGTGTCCAGTGTGGAAAAGTGACAGTAGGCAGCAGGTATACAGCTCTCAGATGGCCCCAAGCAATCCACCATACAGTTCACAGCATCCAGGGACACCTGTTCTTCCTTGTCAAACTTCTGGCAAAGGGCTCTTATGTCAGGCTCAGACAATCTGATCCAATCAGTTTGGGGCATAGGCCTCTGAGAGAGGGCATCCGCATCTACATGGTTTAAACCGGCCCTGTGTTCAACAGCATAGTCGGAGGTGGCCAAGGCAGAGAACCACCTGTGGCCAGTGGCGTCCAACTTGGCTGAGGTTTGTACATAGGTCAGAGGATTATCAGTCTTCACTAATATCTTGGCACTGTACAAATAGTCATGGAACTGATCAACAATGGCCCACTTCAGAGCCAGGAACTCTAGCTTATGCACGGGATAGTTTTTTTCTGACGGAGCCAGATTTCTGCTGGCAAAAGCTACAGGTCTCAGACCATTGGAGTGCTCCTGATATAACACAGCCCCTAATCCTTGAAGACTAGCATCGGTATGGAGAACGTAGGGCTTGGCCGGGTCAGCATAGGCCAACACGGGGGCATGGGTGAGTTGATATATGATGTCATAGAAAGCGTCCTCACACTCAACAGTCCAACGATCCCCAAACAGTTCATTTGGCTGGAAATACCTCTTCTCGGTCTTGGATTGCACAACTTTCTTATACTTTTTGTGTGTAGGAGGGTACCCCTGAGTGAGGTTGAGGAGGGGATGAATCACTCTAACAGTCCTTGACAAATCGCCTATAATATCCGCAAAACCCCAGAAACCGTTGCAACTCTTTCAAGTTCCTGGGTTGGAGCCAATTAGTCAATGCCTCCACTTTGCTAGGGTCAGTCTCTATGCCCTCAGTAGACACTATGTGGCCCACATATTTTACGGAAGTCTGGAAGAATTGACACTTATCTATAGACAGCTTGAGGCTGAACTCCTCCAGCCGATCCAAGACCTTAAATAGTCGCTGCTCGTGTTCTTCCAATGAGCATCCAAACACTATGACATCATCTAAATAGACCAGACACTCGAGCAAATTCATATCCCCCATGGCCCTCTCCATCAGGCACTGAAAGGTGGCTGGGGTGCCTGAAATCCCTTGAGGCATCCGAATGAACTCCTAGAAACCTAGGGGGCAAATGAATGCAGTCTTCTCTCGGTCCCCTGGGGCCATCGGGATCTGGTAGTACCCACTGCGGAGATCCAACACAGAAAACCACTTGCTGCCATTTAAACAGTCCAAGGCATCCTGTATGCGTGGCATGGTATACTGGTCGGGGATGGTCCACCGATTCAAAGTGCGATAGTCTACACACATCCGAACTGTCCCATTCTTCTTCCTTACCACCACAATGGGGGAGGCATAGGGGCTCCTGGACTCTTGTATCACACCAGCAGCCAACATCTCTTGCAGATGCCCCCGCACATCATCGATGTCAGCCGGGGCCAGGCGCCGGGATCTCTCTCGGAAAGGCCTTTCGTCATGCAGCCGAATGTGATGCTCAGCCTCTTGCACACATCCCACATCCCACTCTTTTAGGGAGAATACCTGGTCCCTCTGGGCAAGCCTCACTGATCCTCTTTTTCCATTCAGCTGGCAATGGAGAGTCACCGAAATCAAACAAATCAGGAGTAACTCGATCGTCTGTCCCGGGACCCTTGCTACTTGGCAGTACTGCGGTATCCGCACAATGGACACTCACCAGGGTGCACCCTCTTCTTATTCGAATCTCTTTGTCGGACACATTATGCACTTGAACCATCACTCTGTTGACATAAGCATGAGCTCTAGCCAGCAAGATACTGGGCTTTATCAACAGTCCCTCAGGCAATTTTCCCTCCCCAGGTGCATCCAACATCAACAACTTATTCTTGACCTCCGTCCTTAATCGTACTTCTCCATGTAGGACACACTGGGCATTTGGGGCTAGTACCACTGGAGCCGGATCCTTTTTCCACACCACCCCCACCGGGCCCTCAGGTTCCTCCTGGCCAACCTTCTTCTGGGCGTCAACTGCCTTTTGGAGCACAGCGGGTAGTTTTAGGGCTCTCCCAGTTTTGAAGGCTTGTTTCTCTGAGCACAACTAGGCCAATCGTCCAAACATATGAGCATTCATCCCAATCAACAAAGGCACCCCATCATACAGTCCAGTGGGTGGGCAGACTAAAACTAAAGTTTCCACCTGCTCATCCATTCCAGCCACAGATGTCGAGAATGATAACCAAACTCAGATATACCCCAAATACGGATATGCCTTGTCGCTCAACCCCCACACATGTAGACCATTCAAGGGTTGCAGAGGCACCTCAGGTAAATGTGCCTGATACCAGTCCTGAAACATGATGGTTACCTGAGAGCCACTGTCTAATACAGCTCGAGTGGGAATCCCATTTACTCGCACCAGGGTCTCCATTGAAGGCCCGACCACATCAGACCAGTCGGGGGCTACAGCATTGAGAGTCGACTGAGCCTGGGCCCGAGTCACAAAACTTTTCCTAGGGGGTCAAGACTGGATCCGGCGATGCCAAGTGATCAGTCTACTGTTAACTTTCCTTAAGTTCTCCAGCCTCTGACACTCAGGTTGAAAATGCCCATCTTCTCCACAATGGTAACAGAACTTGGGGTCCCGGGATCACTATTTGGCGGTGGACACTGTATTGGTGGGGGGGGGCCCTGAGAGGGGTGAGGGGGCTCCCTTGGGCCGGGGGTCTGGTTTCGGTTTATCTCAGGGGCCCTGGACCTAACAGGGTACATAGTAGATTGTTTTAAGTCCCTCACCAGTTCCCACAAATTTCTGACCTTGGCCCTCAACTCACTCTCTACAAGGGGGTCGGAGGAAACAACTCGCATTCCCACAGCATCAGGGAAATCTGAGGATCCCTCAGACCCTCTGGACAGGCTGACCTCCTCAGGGGTGCTAGGCTCAGGGGTCCCACTAGGGTTTACCGCCCCCACACATGGCTCCCACCCCTCTTCATCAGTCTCCACCTCTCTAATTTCCCTCATTAATTGACAATATTCAGGCGGGGTGGCCCGTCGATCATGTAAATTAAGTTTCAACAGTATTACACTAGAGAATCTGGCAGATTTTAAAACATGTTCTAACCTGACCTGATTCAGGGATGTGGCAGTGATTCCCCCCTTTCTATAGGCCTTCTGCAAAGCCCGCTCCACCCTAGTGATGAAGGCGGACAGCTTCTCATTCCTCCACTGCTTAGCAGACCTGAATTTCCATAATAAGTCTTCACCAGTCTCTGTACTCCCGAAGACCCCTTCTAAAGCAGAGAGATACTCTGCAGTGGTGGCTTCCGGACTGGTGGCCCGGAAAAACCAAATGGCTTCCAAAGCGGGACCCCGCAATCTCTCCAGTCTCTTCCTTTTCTCCCCCTCAGAGCATTGCCATTCCTGGACTAAGGGAGTGGCTTAGTCCATCCAAGCCTCCAAGTCATCCTCCCCTGGAGGCACCAGCACCGTGCCAGAAAAAGTTTTAACTTACGATAAGAATCAAGCTGTATAGGTGGGACCACTAGGGCCAGTGAAGCCAAAACATAACTCTTGGGGGGACAAGGGGAGGTGCCGAGGGAGCCCTGAGGGTTAGCATCACTAGGCAAATCCAATGCTTGCAGCAGTTCCTGGGTAGTTCTCCCCTTCACAGCCAGCAATTTAAGCAGTTTGTCTTTAAATCTATTCATTTGGGGGGACCCCCCAAGGGTGACTGACCCACTTCTAATATGAATTAGCCTCCATCCCTGTAAAGCACCCTCCGGGTAAATCACTGGAGGTACCTTCTCTGGGTCGATGACCACACTGCACAGGAGTAGCACCTGCAGCGTCTGGTCGAGTAGGTCAGCCATACGCCCTTTTACCTCCACTTTGCCTAAACATTTTACTCGCTCTGCTGCGGAAATGATGTCAGCAGTTGGGGTTCCCAAAGGCACATCTAACAGTAACACAATTTTCTGGGAGTCCAGCTCTTCGGCTTCACCCCACCCCATCAGTCTGTGTACCATTGTCTTAATAGGTCCCAACTTAATTTTTCCCAACATATCCCTTCCAATTTTCCATTTCTTATGTACTTCCCACTTGGCCACTAGGGACGCTGATCCTAGCAGTGCCTCAACTTGTAACTTCAGGGGCTTCTTTATCCTTAGGGTTACTACCTGCCTGCCTCCTCTGAGACAGGGTAGGGGCCCAGATCCGATTGACGGTGCCTCCACCCAGAGGTCAGGGTTAGTACTGTCGAGATTGCCTCGGTCACAGCCCTCTGGGTTACTGCAACCCCCCTTTCATCCCGCTAGTGGCTCATTCTGGGTACCCACAATGCTTTTCCCCAGTTCACTTGCCCCCCGGCTAGTATCTCTCAACTCACTCCGCGGGGCCCCTGTAAAGTAAGGTACAGTTTTATCACAGTCACTATACAGCAGTTCACCAGCAATGCACACAGTAGCCAGGGTGTAGTTGCAGAACAAACAATCTGATTTATTCAAGGGGAAATAACCAGGACAGGGGGGAAATCAAGTTAATTGGCTTATCACTATACCTATCTACCTAGGGCTCTGTGCACAGGCCTGAACCTAATATTTACTGTCCCTGGGTACCCAAGCCCTAATGGCTAGTCCACCGTGGCAGCTGGTTGGGGCCCTGACACCGATAGCCTTTACAATCCTGAGAAGGTCAGAATGGAAAGAAGATTCAGCTAGGCAGTCAGCAGTACAATAAAACAACTTGAGACCACTGTTGCAACTTAGCAGGGAGCTACCCTGATTCAGTACTCACGACTCCAGGGATGAGCCTGTTTCACCAGCCTCCTCACACATTTATATGGCAACTCCAGAAGGGTACCACACCAGGCTGCAGCTTCAAAGGCTCACATGAACTCTCAGCCGGCTAAGGTGCTGCAACGGCAGTTTCCACTTTCCCGAGGACCAAGCACGATTCAGCAGATTCTCCAATCCTCTAACAGGTCGAGCCTGGTGGGTAGCTGGGCTGGCACCAGCCTCCTCCGACTGCACGCCGACGGATTTAGTCCGACTCACTCAACAGCAACAACGGCCACCTCAGGCCTTCATGCACTTCCTGTGCGAACACTCCACCAGCGCAGAAGCACACAGCTCCTTCCTTCTCCTCAGCCACTACGCATCTGCCCCCAACAGCAAGGGCTCTCCCTTCAGTTCGGGCGCTACCCACTTCCATTGGCTAGCGGCACCTGCCAATCAACTGCTCCTGCTCTCAGTGGTGCGAAAAAGTGCCATAGCCCATAATACCTTTCCCAAAATACAAGCAGTTCCTCTATTGGTCAGCCGACTAGGTAGGGTCCCGAGGTACTGATTGGTCCAATTCAGGAGTCCTGGACCAAAATGAAGGGGAGAATCAGAACAGTCTTTGCTGCAAAGGAAAACAGGTTAGAACAACTACATTTTCATTTATCACCCTAAGTTATTCCCAGCAGGCAGTTACATCTCTCAGGGGAGCTCCCTCTGCACAATTTAACGATGGCAGAAACGGAGCAATTATCCGGCAGCCCGAGCGGGATTCGAGCAGGGTAACACTCAAACCCCTTCCCAGATTAATCATGACTGCAAGTTAGGCAGCTTTAAAAAGACAGGCACGGAGGCCTTGATAAGCTCCTGGTGATCACACTTAAACTGCTAAAATGCAGGACACCAGCCTGGCAGGGAGCATTTAAATGAGCTCCTGGGAAGCGTCTAGGAACCCCCATTTGCAAGGGGGTTACATTTGTATGCACAAATCCATTTGATTTCTTTGTCAAACAGTACGCTTAAAATCATTTCTGTTGGCTTTGCTGAATAAAAGCTGATTTTATTTTTGTACTTCAACTGGTGTCTACGTCTGAATCCCACACTTCTACTACAGTGACCACAGACTGGTCATTAACCTAAAGAAAATCAAATCAATGTTCTTCTCCCACCACCAAAATAAAGTTAAAAATACCTCCCTCTTAATTATCCCCAGCACTCTGCAACCACTAGAACAAGTGACCACATACAAATACCTAGGCATCACGTTCGATACTGCCCTCTCCTTCCACCCCCACATTAATGCCCTGTCAGCCATCATAAACTCTCGGATTGGCCTGCTATACCGGCACAGGGACTGCCTGCCTCAGGTTGCCCTCAGGCTGGCCATCACCTCCTCCATCTTGTCCCTCGTGGACTATGGCTTGCCCATCTACGCCGCAGCTGACAACACTGCCCTCTCCAAAATCCAACTCTCCATCAATAAGAAAAAAGCACAACTACAGGAGCGCTCGAAATATGTGGGTGCTCACTTCAATAACAGCAGACAGCAGAAATGCAAATGGAAGGAGCACAAATGCATTTCAAAAATAAATCACACCAGAATGCCATTATAAATTATCAGAGCAATGGAACCCATGGCTACAAGTACCCTAGCGCTTCAGGTCTTCTCTTGACCCTTTCTCAAGGGGAGTGGCCAGTGTGCTACACATGCTGTATTTTATTCAGATCTCTTAAAAGCCATTGCAATATTTAATCACCTTAATACATCAAAATGACCATCATGAAAAAAATATAAATAAAAAACAGCAATCATGCACACATCAGTGCAAGTACAATTTCATAATAAGCTGACTTGGTAACAATCCAGAATAAAGAAGGAGGGGGTTAAAAGAAATGGGGAAAGAAGGAAAATAAAGGGGGGGACTAGAGGGAGAAAAAAAAAAGGAAAAGGAGCAAAAACGAAGGAAGAAAAAGAAGACGAGAAAAGGAGGAGGAAGAACATTTACAAAAGACTGTAATGTCAAGACAATCAATTAAACCAGTAGGGTACAAGGCTTTCATTGTGTAAATCCATCTTTGTTCACATTGTGTTAATTTATTAAGCCTATTTCCTCCTCTTGTATTGCTCTTAATGGGATCTACCCCCATAAATTTGAAACATTGTAAATTTTTATTATGGAAATTCTTAAAGTGCAACCCTATGGGGTTATTAGGCTCATCTCTTATTATTGCTCGTACATGTTCTTGCATTCTCTCTCTCTTAGTGTTCTTTTTGTTCTGCCCACATAGATCCATGGGCATGTACATTGTAAAATATATATTACAAATGTTGTTGGACAGTTAATGAAATGTGCAATTTCTATATTTTTTTGATCAAAAGTAGGATGCTGAAACAGAACACCTTGTTGGCTAAATTTACATACATTACAGTGGCCACATTTTAAACAACCTAAGGGTTTATTAGGTAACCAAGTTATTTTATTCTGAGGTTTCATATACAAACTATGTGTCAATAAATCTGACAAATTGTTGCCTTTTTAAAAGACATCAAAGGTTTACTACCCACTGTCTCCCTTAAATCTGGATCAGTACGTAGCACCCCACAGTGTTTTGTAACAGTGTTGGTAATTTGATTGCTAACACGATTGTACTCTGTTACAAATACTGTGGGTATTGAATCCTGATTATTTATGGATTTTGTTTTCAAAAGTGTCTCTCTATTAAGACCTTTGGCTTTAACATATGCTTGCTCAACTTGTGTTTCAGAGTAACCCCTTCCTAGAAGTCTATTTTTTAATAGTCTACTTTCTTTTTCAAATCAACAAAATGGGTACAAGTACATTAAAGATGAGCAAACTGTCCATACGGGACACCCCGTTTGACATGCCTGGGGTGAGCACTTGTAGCATGTAAAAGCATGTTGCCAGCAGTAGGCTTCCTAAAGAGGGTACTAGAGATCTTTTCTCCATTCTGTTCCTCTAAAAACAAATCCCAAAATGATATTTTAGAAATATGTGTATCAAAAGTAAACTTTAGCCCCACATCATTATTATTCAAAAAATCCACAAACTTGGATGCTGATAATATATCTCCCCTCCAAATAATCAACAAATCATCTACAGTATAAATTTCCCCCAAATTGTATATGACCACTAAAGGGATTTTTGGTAGAGTCATAAATTAATGTTTCCTCCCACCAAGCCATAAATAAATTGGCATACGATGGGGCCATAGTGGTCCCCATCACCGTCCCCATGGTCAGCACATAATACTTATTGTCAAACAAAAAAGAATTGTTGTACAAAATGAATTTCACCATTTCAATAATAAATCTTTGTGGAAAACCTACAGCTATATTACTAGTAAATAATTGATATTCCAAAGCCTGCAAACCCAAATTATGTGCTATCGAGGTATCTAAACTGGTCACATCTATCGTAAGCCATATAAACTCAGAGGACCAGGTCATAGAAACATAGAATTTGATGGCAGATAAGGGCCGCTTGGCCCACCCAGTCTGCCCATTTCCCTACCTAATGGATAAGCTGCAGATCCTAGTTAACCAGCAGCCTACTTCTTCCTACCCCCAACCCCTAGAATTGCCTTATGACTGTCCCATGCATGCTTGAATTCCACCACTGTTTTTGACTCCAACCTCCTCCGAAGGCCGTTTCCATGCATCCACAACCCTCTCTGTGAAAAAATACTTCCTTAAATTACCTCTGAGCCTCCCCATCTTCAAATTGTGCCCCTTGTTCTTGCACACCTCTTTTTTGAAAGATGCTACCTCTTGGACTTTGTTTATTCCTTGAGGTACTTGAAAGTTTCTATTATGTCCCCTCTCCCTCCCTTCCTCGAGGGCTATACATATTAGCTCCTTAAGTCTCTCTTCATATGTCTTCGTGCAGACCCTGCACCATTTTAGTTCCCTCCTCTGGACAGCCTCCATCCTGTCTATGTCTTTGCGGAGACTGGGTCTCCAGAACTGCACACAGTACTCCAGATGGGGTCTGACCAGCTGTCTGTACAGAGGGATAATAACTTCCTGTTTTCTACTAGTGATGCCTCTCCCTATGCATCCCAGTATCTCCCCAGCCCTCCTTGCTGCCCTCTCACATTGCTTGCCCACCTTTAGGTCATCTGATATGACTACCCCCAGGTCCCTTTCTATTTTTGTTGTTGTTAGTATCTCACCCCCCATCGTGTACTCTTCCCCTGGGTTTTTGTTTCCCAGGTGCATTACCTTGCACTTCTTAGCATTGAATCTGAGCTGCCATACACCTGACCATTCCTCTAACCTTGCCAAGTCCCTTCTCATCCTTTCCATTCCACCTTGTGAATCAACTCTGCTGCGGATCTTTGTGTCATCTGCAAAGAGACATACTTTTCCTTCCAGTCCCTCTGCAATGTCGCTTATAAAGACATTGAAGAGGACCGGTCCTAATACAGAACCCTGCGGTACCCCACTAGTAACCCCCCTTTCTTCAGAGTGGATTCCATTTACTATTACTCTGTGTCCTATTGTCCAGCCAATTCTTTACCCAGGCTGTCATCTTGGGACCCACTCCCAGGCTGGCTAACTTGTATATTAATCTTTTGTGTGGGACTGTGTCAAATGCCTTGCTAAAGTCTAGGTAGGCCATGTCCACAGCCCCTCCCTGATCTACAACTTTGGTCACCCAGTCAAAGAAATCCATCAGATTCGTCTGGCATGACCTTCCCGCTGTGACTCCATGCTGCCTTGGGTCCTGTGCCCCTCTGGCCTCTAGATACTCGACAATTCTTTCCTTCAGAAGTGATTCCTTCATTTTCCCTATCACTGAGGTTAAACTAACAGGTCTGTAGTTTCCTGCTTCTGCCTTGCTCCCACTTTTGTGAAGGGGAATCACATCTGCCCTCCTCCAGTCCTCAGGTACCACCCCATCCTCCCATGATTTGTTAAAGAGGGTAGTCAGTGGTGTCACTAGTTCCACCCTTAATTCTTTTAGAATTCTGGGATGAATCCCATCAGGTCCCATTGCTTTGTCCACCTTCAGTTTTAAGTTATTTCAAAACCCTTTCTTCTGTAAATGGACTGGTATCAACTTCTGTATCCAGAGTGTTTCTACTCTTTGTTTTAGATACCTCCCCCTCTTCATTTGTAAATACTGAGCAAAAATATTAGTTTAGTATCTCTGCTTTTCACAGTCACCCTCTGCCCACCCTCCTCCCTTTATTAAGCCTCACTATCCCTCCTTAGTCTTCCTTTGCTCAGTGATGTACCTATAAAAGGTTTTATCCCCTTCTTAACTGAGTTGGCTATCTTTTCCTCAGTTTGGGCCTTTGCTGTTCTGACTGCCTTCCCAGCCTCCTTTTGCTTTAACTGATACAGTTCTCTGTCCTGCTCCTTCTGTGATTCCTTGTACTTCCTGAATGCTTTCTTTTCTCTTGAACCTTCACTGCCACTTCCTTTGAGAACCATAGTGGTTTCTTACATCATTTGTTTAGTTTATTTGCTTCACACAATGCTTGTTACCTCTGTGATGGCAGATTTATTATTCCTCATTGTTCTTCCACCTCCTTCCTGCCCATTTGCTAGTGCATTCCTTAGGCACTCACCCATTTTGGCAAAAGTCAGCCCTCCTAAGAGTCCAGTACTTTGCCTTTGTATGGCTTGACTATTGCTGTGTTTATTGTGAACTATATTGTTCGATGGTCGCTAGTTCCCAGATGGCTACCCACGTCTACATCTGTGATCCTCTCTCCATCTCTATTTGAGAGAACCAGGTCTAAGATTGCTCCCTCTTGAGTTGGCTCCAATACTAGTTGTCTAAGGCATGCCCCTGTAGGGCATCTAGAATAACCCCACTCTTCGAAGTGGCTGCTGCAACTGCACTCCAGTTAACATCTGGCATATTCAGATCACCCATCAGAAATATCTCCCCTTTTTCTGCCATTCTAAGTATACTTTCTATCATTTCCTTGTCCATTTCCTCCCCCTGAGAAAGGGGTCTGTATACAACCCCTGTGTGGATTGTGGTGCCATTGTCTGTCTCCAAATTTACCCACAGTGCTTCTTCTCCTCCTCCCTGTTTACCCTTTTGTCTGTTGCTTGATTCCTTCCCTTATGTAAAGAGCTACTCCTCCTCCTCTTTTACCCTCCCTGTCCCTCCTGTAGATAGTGTATCCTGGTATGTTTACGTCCCAGTCATGGTTTTGTGTGTACCATGTTTCTGTGACTGCCACAATATCCAGACGTTCCTCCTCCATCAAGGCCACTAATTCAGGAAGCTTGTTACCCAGACTACAGGCATTGGTAATCATTGCTCTCCATTTTTTGATGGCTTTACCTTCTGTTGCAGCATCCCCCACTGACCTTTCTACCTCTGTCTTTTTCTCATTTAGTACCCTGTTTTGTAGAGAGAGGCTGGGATTTTCCTGCTGCTTATCAGTGCCTCCCCCCTTGACTAGTTTTAAAGCTTGCCAATGAAGCATTTAAACTGATTGCTCAAAAGACTTGTTCCCTTCCTGGACAGATGCAGACCATCCTGCCAGTATAGGCTGGTGTCCCTCCAGGTGGAACCCCAGTTCCCAATGAAGCCAAACCCAATGAAGGTCAGACCCTCCATTTTTGACAGGACATCCATAGAATCTCTAAGGTATGATTTTTATTTTACCACTAATTGCTTTAGATATTAATCAACAAATGTTAAAACTTTCTCAGAAAGTGAACCTACACCCGAGATAATCGGACATCCTGGGGGCCTGGCCTGGTCCTTGTGAATCTTAGGGAGTATATATATTGTGGGGGTAATTGGAAATGCCACAGTCATGTATTCTTTCTCCTTAAGTGTAATCTGACCATTAGAAACAAAATCAACTAATAAACTGTCTAATTTGGCTTTGATAATCCACACTGGATTTTCTTGAAGACATCTGTAACATTATGTATTGTCTAGTTCTCTATAAATGTCCTCTTCATATTGGGTTTTATTCATAATCACTATCTTACCACCCTTATCAGCTTCCTTAATCTCTATATTTTTTAATCTCCTCAATTCCCAATATGCAGCTTGCTCCTCAGTAGTTAGATTGTTTCGAACCACTGGCATTTAGATTTAAATAAAGTGGCTAAGTCCTGCATCACTAGAGATTCATATGTGATGATAGCAGATGAGATCGAGGGGGGAATTGAAAGTAGATTTTGGCCTAAATGATGTTCTGTCCAGTGATTGTACTTGTATGTTCTCTCTTATGGAATTTTCAAAATCAAAATCAGGATCATAATTATCTACTTCATTAGCCTCATTCCACAGTTGTTTCAAAGTGGTCAGAGTTTCATTCAAACTTGAAGATGAGGAATTTACATTCTCACTGGAGCACTCCAAAGTATGCGGTCGTTGAGAAAATTTTTTTTAGGCATATCTTTCTGATTAATTTTTTAATGTCAATGTATATATTAAATTCGTTGACAACTGGTCGAGGAACAAAAGATAGTTCCTTCTGTAATAAACAAATCTGGGGTTCGCTTAATGTCACATCCGATAGATTTACAACTTCAAAGTCCTACTCCTCAAGTTCTCTGCTATGGTGCTTTGTCCTTCTCCCCCTCCTGCCTCGTCACGTCTTCCTCCCTTTTTTTGGAATTTTGCTTAGAATGAGAAACAAAAATCACTTGTTTAAATACAGAGTCACCTTGATTTAATATGGGGGCACTTTCTGCTTTGTTCTCTTGATGTTTAGAAGCATCACTCTGTTTTTTATTTTTGCTTTTAGATCTGCCTCGTGATTTCGAATGACCCCTAGAGTTGCTCCTCCCTTCCCTTGCAGGTCTCTGCCATGAGAAAATTTGATTTAATTCATAATCTCTGGCATCTCTCACTTTTTTTTGTTTCTTTTCGTTTGATAACTTCTTTTTCATGTAGTGATAACATTTTAGTCAAATTGACTTCATAATTCTTAAAGGACTGGTGTTCTTTAAACTTCAAAACTTCCACGGTTTGAGTATCAATGTCCTTAGAAATGATTTCATGTAACTCTGCATCCATATCAGCCAAAATTTCTACCAGGGTGGAGCAGCATAAAGTTAAAGCTGTCTCCCATCTAGTTTGGTACGTATCATTCAAGAAACCACAATTTGGCATTTTTTCAAAATGAAGCCCTCTAAGTGCCCAACCTTTGACTTTGCACTCATTCTAGAAATTCCCATTATAATACATATTAATCTCCTTAAATTTAAGTTTCTCAAGTTGTTGAAAAGACATTTTAAACACTTGATCAGAATCTGAAATGTTACCAGTTCGTGGTTCAGTAGTTACAGCTTGTTGTATTCTACATCTCACTGATGCAGCCGCGGTTTCCAAGCAAGTGAAACCAACCTCTTCTGTTTGGCCCTCCATCTTCGGCATTTTTGCAGAAGTTCCACAGCATTCCACAGCTGAAAGTAGATGATCATCCAAACTGGACCTTTCATGCTCTGAAGAACCAAAACGCCAAAATCACATGAAAGTAGGAGTATCTAATTAAAACTCATTGCATAGGTAGGCACCTATGAACTTATGAATGGTCTACTCTGTATGTCTCTGATATATTGTATCCACTTTAACTCATTGTATGTAAAGCGCTTTACTTTGTATGTTCCGATATAGTGTATCCTCTTTAACTCATTGTATGTAAAGCACTTATAAATTGTTATCCTTTTTTTTGAACTTGTATAATTTTTTATTAATAGTTTAAAATATTTCCAAAAATCAATAAACCAAATACATTCAAATGAAGGAATACAATACATCCAGTATTCTTTGCATAAATACCGTATGTGTTTCTCTTGACAGGTCCAGGCTTTAGTCCTACTCCAGAGAATACATGGTTTCACCTGTTATTTCAAGCGAAGAAGCGATCAACCCAGCCTCGTACAGAATCAGCTAGTGAGAAGATCTACTTTCACTCCTCCTTAAGTCTATAGACTTCTTTATATAATGTGTTTTAAACTATATAAATGTCTACAGGTAATCTTATTGAATTAGACAAAGTTTAAGCACATTTCTATCTAAATAGTCATTTCAATGAATAAACTGATCATTTTAAAAACAATGACCACAAGAACAAAATAATACAGAAAAAATTAACACCTTAGTCGATGTGAGTTCAGAGTCTTTTCTGTCTGTCTATCCCTCCTCATTTTATATCTCCATGCTCACAGAGGATGTTCTTCATGTCGGTACTAAATTCATGATATTGCCCTGCCATTTTCATGGCTAAAATTATTTCAGTCAGGGCAATAAATATTGTTCTAACACTGGAGTGCCCTCCAAACTTTCACTATAGCTATAAAATGGGAGCCATTTTGAATTAAATTGCTCTGTATTTAATCTCAGTCGGGCTGTAATGGCTTCAATCTCTTTGATTCTATTGACATTAGCTCTCCACATTACAAGGGTCAGCTGGTCAGGACATAACCAGTATTGGGTAACTACTTTCAGTGCTGCCGCCACTAATATATAGTATAAGTATTTCTGATTATTAGATCTACCTTCCCTTGGCACGAGACCCAGGATCAAATGAGATCCATTCAATGTACAATTCCACTGAAAAAGGGTCTGTAAGGCCTGAGCAATCAACTTCCAATAATTAGTTATCTGAAGGCAGTCCCAAAATAAGTGAGTATATGTACCCACCCTTCCACACCCCCCTCCAACATTTATCAGATTCCATGTGTATGTAATGCGCTGAAACCACTGGTGAGATGAAATACCTGGTGACGACTTTCCACCTGAACTCCCCCCAGCTCGGAGAATTTGTAGTCTTAGAAATCCCTGACCAGGTTGGTGACCAATCCTCCTCTATTAGATGTATCCCTAATTCGTCCTCCCATTTTTGTTCTGTTTGCTGGATCTGTAGTTTGTCTACATCCTCCTGAAGTGTCTTGTAAATATACGAGATGTATCCTTTGGAGTCTGCTATACTGCTTTTTTGGAAAAGTGGTTCTGATTGATGTAGGTGGTTCTGAAGAGACTACCTGCATCCCAGCTGTTACTGAAATGTAGTGATGACATTGTAAGTATCTATAAAAATCCTGTTTGGGCAGGTCGAAGTCTCTCTGGATTTCCATAAAGGATTTTAAAATATCTTTCTGAAATAATTGAGCTAGAAAATGTAGTCCTTTGCTCTGCCACTGCTTAAAGCATTTATCTCTCAGGGTAGCTGGGAATCCTGGCAAAAGATCAAGGGGGATGTACCTCCAAACTGAGGTTAATACCCCCCAGTGCTGTCGTACATCTAATCACATTTTAAGAGTGTGCCTTGTCCATTTATTGTTAATCTGTTGAAGGTCTGACTGTACGGCGACCCATGGTAACATCTTAAGGGGTATAACTGGGTGTGCTGTCTGCTCCATTGGGATCCACCCCCCCTTATAATCTGGATTTAACATCCAGAGGCAATATAGCACAGTGGTCTAAGGCTCTGAGCTGCAAATTTGGCGACATCCAGCAGACCAGACCTGGGTTTGAATCCCACAGCTTCCACTTGCATACTGTGTGACCCTGAGCAAGTCACTTAACCTCCTTGTGCTCCCAGGTCGCTCCTGTAAAAAAGCTTTCAGCTTAGTGTGCTATACCTGGTTAAACAACTACAAAAAAATAAAACATGCTAAGGATGGGCACTATTTAGGCTGCTTTATAGTAATTGTAAAAGTCCGGTACTCCCCTGTCCCCCTTCTCTGTGAGAAGTTACCATCGTTTTCTGGGTCTCCTCCCAGCCCAAATGAATCTTGAAATTTTTTGTCTTAGTTCCCTCCAGTCTTTTTTTAAAAAGGGTAATGGTAAATTGGTAAATAAAAAGAGGTATCTAGGGAGAATATTCATTTTCACAGTTTCTATCCGGTTTGTGAATGTAAGAGGCAGTGATTGCCATCTATTTATATCTGCAAAAACTGCCTTTTGGATTGCTCCATAATTGATTTGATATAGTCTAGACATATTAGTTGGGATCTGAATACCCAAGTACCTCACTTTATCTTTAGCCCCTTTAAATGGAATCTGCCCATACATATTCCATGGAATCTTGCCACTTATTGGGAAGATCTCGGATTTATCCATGTTGATTTTGAATCCGGAGATTTTACCAAACTGGCCCAACAATTCCAATAGTGGAGGGATCGAATTCTCTGGGTCTTGCATATATATCACTGTATCATCTGCGTACAGCGAGACTTTGTTCTGGGCCTTCCCTATGTGTATATCCTGAATCTTGCTCTCCTCTCTTATTGCTTGAGCAAGGGGCTCCATTGCCAGGGCATGAGCAGGGGTGATAAGGGGCAACCTTGTCTGGTAACCCTTTCTATCGTGAAAGTCTCAGACATGGTGCCGTTCACCCTAACTCTGGCTGAAGGATCTTGGTATGCCAGCATAACCCATTGTGAAAAGGCACCCTCGATGCCCATTTTTGACAACACTGCTCTAAGATAAGACCAATTCAGCCTATCAAAGGCTTTTTCTGCATCCAGAAAAATAGCAATTTGGGGGTTTTGGGATGTATTTTTATGTTCCAGAATGTTTAACAAGTGTCTAACATTGTCAGACATGTGTCTATGGGGTATGAACCCAGTCTGGTCTGGATGTACCAAAATTTCAATGTATGTTTGTAAACGATTTGAGAGGATTTTTGTTAAAATTTTATAGTCTTGGTTTAATAATGATATGGGCCTGTAAGATTCACAAAATGCCGTGGGCTTACCTGATTTGGGAATGACTGTGATTAAGGCTTCACACCATGAACTTGGGGGTTTATTTTCCTCTAAGATAGCATTTAGGACTATAACAAATTTGGGTATTAATACGTTCTTAAATTTCTTTATAAAATTCTGTCGGGAATCCATCTGGGCCTGGGGATTTGCCCAATGGAAGCTTATCTATGACTGCTGAAATTTCCTTTTCTGTAATGGGGCAGATAGCTCTTGCTGCATCACTGGGGATAATTTAGGTAGTTTTAATGAATTTAGGAAGGAGTCAGTATTTTTCTGTACCTCTTGAGGATCTCTCTTCTCCATATATAGCTCCCGGTAATAATTTTTGAAGACCCTGGCTATTTCTCCTGGTTTCTCTATTCGAGTGATAGAGTCATTTCTGGGCTGGAGAAAAGAGACATACTGACTCGCTTGTGCTCTCCTCAGTCTAACAGCGAGGAGTTTCAAGGCCTTTCCCCCACCCTCATAATATTTTTGGTTAGTGAATCACAAAAGCCCTTCTGCTTTTTCAGTTTCTAGCTCATTAAGTTCTTTTCTTTTATCCACTAATTCTTTCAGGATTTTTTTCTTCTCCCTTGGTTCATTTTTATGCTCCCTCTCCAACGCTTTTATCTTGGTTTGCAGCTCTATTAATCTTTCATTCCTTAATTTTTTCTTAGCTGATGCCAGGCTTATCAATTGACCCCTCAGAACAGCTTTCATTGTATCCACCATAGCATAGGAGTACTCTCTGACATAGAGGAGTCCGTAGTAAGGTGTTTTACGTCCTGTGTAATTTGTTGTACCACATTCTTATTGTTAAGCAATGATATGTTTAGCCTCCATGTGGTTATTCTAGGTTCCCTTTCCCATGTGAATTCAATAGAGATTGAGGCATGGTCTGATAGAGTTAGAGAGTAAATTTGGGATTTGGTAAAAAAGTGAAGATCTGTGGTATATGTTAAAAAGAAGTCTATTCGGAAGTATGAGTTCTGTGAGGCTGAATACAACAAATAATCCCTCTCATTTTTATGGTGAGATCTCCAAATGTCCACAACCTCCCCCATCATTAATGTGTTCAGATTTCTGGTAGCCTCCCTGGAAGTCTCTGGTCCCCCAGAAGAGCGATCTATTTTTGGACACAATGTGGCATTAAAATTGCCTCTGAGCACCAAATGACCCTTAGATAGCGTCACTACTTTTTGGAAGATTTCTGAATAAAAATTTTGCTGCCCCAATATTAGGAGCATAGATATTTACCATGTGTACCAATTTGCCCTGGACCATTCCTGATACTCTGATACACCTACCTTGGTGCATAACCTCTACCTCCTGTACACAAAATGGGGAGTTTTTCTTAATTAATATTGCCACACCAGCTTTTTTTGTCTCCTTCCCCGAGGTGGCCTCCACTCTCCCCACCCACTGACGCTGTAATTTAGTATGCTCTAGCTCCGAGAGATGCGTCTCTTGGAGGAGAGCCATATCACAATTCATTCTCTTAAGTTCCGTTAGGATTTTGCTCTTTTAATGGGGGAGTTAAATCCGTTGACATTATAAGAGATGATCTTTAAGTGAGCCACCATTTCTTTCCATTTTTAAATCTCTTCTCTATCGTCCTGTAAAACAATTGCAGGCTCCAAGATCCTTCCAGGCACTGTGGATCCTTCTGTGCCCTCAAGACCCATTAGAAATCACATCGACAAACCTTAATAAACAACATTTGTAACAGGAACTTTTGTAACTTATAGCTATTCATTTGAAACTTGGAAACCATAACAGACCCTATATAACACATTTTAAAACAAACAAGCAGAAATCAAATATGGTTGCCTTCCTAGGGAAAGAAAACCTCTGATAGTATTAACTACCAGGAGGAGTCATCGATGTGACTAATTTAAGACCCCCACGATGTAAAGGAGAGTTGTAGCAGTAGCCAAACTCATGGTTTCCAGCTAACAACTATTTCTAGACGTCACTCCATATGCATGAATAAGTTGAACACTCTATGGTCATCCAATCACTCCCTCCACCCTTTGTTTAGTTACACCCTCCATTATAACCCATGTTATAACAGGAAATCTGAATTCTTTTATTTCAACCTAAGGAAACGATTGTTCATAGTGAGGAGCTTTGTCAGGGAACTTGTTCCAGCATTAAGTGTCAGCATTCTGCGCAACACTCCTCTGCCCTCTAGCGGGTTGAAATTGAAAGTCCCCAGTCATTCTGTACCTCTCTCCTTTATATGAAGGATCCAGTCTCTAACCCAAATCACTTAACAATCCCACTTGTCATCTGGCTTTACCTAATAATTACCCTGAAAAAACCCCCCACAACACGAAAATCTTTTAGCGGTGAGCTTCCCTCCATACACCTGGGAGAAGCCCAGAAACAGACTCCGAATCAACAGAGTACCTTTTGTATGGGGCGCCGCTCACTCTTTTGTTGCTGATGATCCCATCTTGTCTCCATTCTGGGCTTTGTTTCTCTTTTCTGCATGCAGCATGAGTTTAGCAATGTCCCTCACTGTTGCCATTGCGATAGAGCCTGGGAAGCCCCGTTTTTTGACATTACTGCGAGTTACTGCATTCCAAGCCCCAGCTCTGAGCTTCTTCTCCAGGATCTCGATTTCAAGGTCTGGCACTGTAATTTGGAGCTCCTTTAGCATCGGACTTGCCTCAACCAGAGAAGGGAAGGTCCTTGCACCCGAATCCAGGTAAATCTTGATCCTCGCTGGAAAAAGTAGCTGCGCTTTTATTTCCTTCTTCTGCCATAGCTCCTTAATGACACTCTTTGTCTTTCCCCTTGCAGGGCTGATGAAAAGTCCTGATCAAAGGAGATTTTTGCCTCTTGATATTTTAAGTCCCAATGTCGCCAAACCTCGTGGAGAATCCACTCCTTACTTTGGTAATGAAGCATGCAAATTATGAGGGAGCGAGGCCTTGCATTCGGGTCGGATGGTTTGGGCACTAAGGATCTGTGTGCACGGTCTACTTCTAAATTTACATCTGCTAGAGGGGAAAGCACTGATCTCAGCAGCTGCTGTATAAAGTCTGCCATCGTTGGGAAACCTTCCTCCGCACCTTCAGGGACCCCATGGATCCTGACGTTGTTCCGACGGGAGTGATTCTCCAGGTCTTCCAACTTAGCCTGAGTCTCCTGATCTCTTTGGAGTAAAAGTAAGAGTAAGCACTTCATGCCATCTTGTGCTTCCAACAGCTCTCCAATTCTGGTCTCCGAAGCTGAGACCTTCCTATCCAATGCACTCACATCTTGCTTCAGGTCCGCAAGTGCTGCACCAATTTTGTTGACTGTGGCTAGGATTTGTTTGAGCGTTTGGCTAGTGCTTTCTGACTGCTCCATTTCATCCTGTTCCCAGTCCGCTAAGGATTCTGATGGAAACCGTCTGCACTGGGGCAAGGTCGTTAGGTTTTCTTGAGGCCTGCTCAGTGTAGTTTGTTTCATTTTACTCAAAGAAGACAATAAATATTTCTGACCCTTTGTTTTCTGTGGCTTCCCTGCCATCTGTATCATTGAATGCATTGTCAAATATATTTTACTGGAATTGCTTTTTTTGCGTATTTCAATAGATTAGGGTGAGGTGATCGGGGAGCTTCTAAAATCAGCTGCCCATCATACCAGTGACATCACCGGAAGTCCCTTGTTATCCTGTTAAGTTTCTGTATGTCTGTACTCTCCCAGGTCATGCCTGAAAATAGTCATTTTATGGCTAGTGCACTTACCCGGTTAACAAAAGCTAAATAAAAATAAAATAAAAACCTGCCATAAAGCTTGTATGGTATTGGGGCCCAATTAAGTAGTAACCGAAGGGTTGACTATTGCAAACATAAAACAAAAAGGCACTGACATTCACATTTACCGCCAACCGATGCTTGAAATTAGTCAGTCTTGGTAGCTCCCCAAAAAACGACCCAAGGACCGGTCTCAACAGCAAAAAGCACAACTCGGGAGCACTCGAAATATGCAGGTACTCACTTCAATAACAGCAGACAGCAAAAACAGAAATGGAAGGAGTACAAATGCATTTCAAGAAATAAATCACACCAGAACACCAATATAAATGATAGGAGCATGGAGTGCATGGCTACAAGTACCCCAGCGCTTCCGGTCTTCTCGTGACCCTTTCTCAAGGGGAGTGGCCAATGTGCTACACATGCTGCATTTTATTCAGATCTCTTAAAAAGCCATTGCAATATTTAATCACCTTAATACATCAAAATGATCATCGTGAAAAAAATATAAATAAGAAACCGCAATCATGCACACATCAGTGCAGGTACAATTTCATAATAAACTGACTTGGTAACAATCCAGAATAAAGAAGGGGGGGTAAAAAGAAATGGGGAAAGAAGGAAAATAAAGGAGGGGGGAGTAGAGGGGGAAAAGAAAGAAAAAAGTAGTAAAAAGGAAGGAAAAGAAGACGAGAAAAGGAGGGGGAAGAACATTTACAAAAAGTCTAATGTCTAGACAATTATTTAAACCAGTAGGGTACAAGGCTTTCATTGTGTAAATCCATTTTTGTTCAGATTGTGCTAATTTTTTTTTTTGAACTTTCAATCTTTATTTTTGTATTAGGAACATACACATAAAAAGTACCAAAAGGTTTCCATTTGAACTTTACAATAAAAAACTAAAACAAAAATATGTATATAAAAAACAAACAAACAAAAAAAAAAAACAGAACATACAGTGCACATATAACTATATTTCATCCATTTACAATTAATAGAGGTGAATAGTACTTGAAGAAATAGAAATAAAATCAGTTAATTATGGATCATAAAGGTCAGATTAGGGTACAAACTCTGGTCGGATAGACATAATGTATATTAACCATCTTCTCCAAATCTTCTCAAAGCTAGTTTGGGATTTTTTCAATGTGGTTGTAATTTTTTCCATCCTGTAAATATCTATCATTATCTGGTGCCATTGCTCCAGGGTAGGAGGCGAGGGGGACAACCACCTCTTAGTAATAGCTTTTTTAGCAGCAATGGAGGCCAGGTTGAAGAAGTTCCTTGTTGGGTTATCTATGTGACCTGGAGGGAACTCTCCAAAAAGGAAAAACAAGGGGTCTTGAGTTATATCTAGGGTCAATATTTTCCAGATGGCCTCATGGAAATAAGTAAGAAAAGGTTGAAAAACTTGACAAGACCAGAAAATGCGAGTTAAATTTGCTTGGGTACATCCACATCGCCTCCAGCAATCTGCACTCAGGTGGGACCTATACTTCTGGACCACAACTGGGGCTCTGAAATATCTTATTGTTATTTTCCAGGCAAACTCCCTCCATCTTCCAGAGCCAGTGCCTCTCTGCATTGTCTTTATGTGTCTTTCCCAAAGGGGAGCAGAAATACTAACCCCCAGTTCCCTTTCCCAAGCTAGTCTGCTTCTGTCCAGGGGACTCTCTCTTAATGAAAGTAAACCCCTGTACAGAACTGAAATCACATGAGAAGGGACCGGCCTTCCATCTATCACACTCATAAGGGTCTGTAAAAGTTCAGGGAGAGGGTTATCCCTCCATTGGATCTCGTTCAAGGAACTGAGATAATTCCAGGTTTGGAAATATCTAAACCTATCAGAGTAAGGGATGGCATATTTTTGAACTAGGTCTGTAAATGCCAAGATTATTCCCTGAGGCATAAAGTGGTATACCAAATGCAGGCCTCACTTCAGCCACCTAATGTACCCCTTGTCCAACTTAGCCAGAAGGAAGGCACCAGCATAAGGTAAGGAGAGAATAGCGGGTGTCCACTTGGTGAGTTCCTGAGAAGAGAACATTCTATGCCAGGACTGTATTGTGGAACGTGTAAATGGGTTTCTCACACTCTCCCCTTTTGAGACAGAAGGGACAGAGAGGACAGTGCAGAAGACATCCCAGAGTTGCTCCTCTTGGGCCTCTATTGATTTCCACCTTGCTACATATTTTGTGTCTAGCCAGTGTAAAGGTATTCTAGCTTGGGAGGCTAGGTGATATAGTCGAAAATTAGGTAGAGACATCCCTCCCTGATGTTTGGGAAGCTGTAGTGTTAAAAGACTAACCCTTGGTTTCTGTTTTCCCCAAATGTAAATGGAGACCTTCCTTTGTAGAGTCCTGAAGAAGGCATCTGGTATCTGAATGGGAAGGGTCTGGGTTAGATAAAGAAAGCGGGGGAGAACCACCATTCTAATGGATTCTATTCTCTGGTGGAGGGAGAGCCCTCCACCTCTCCAACTCTACCCCAATCTCAAGAAGGAAAGGGGTGTAATTCAGAGAGAAGAGGTCCTCAATGGATAGACCAATCTGAACCCCCAGATATTTAATACTCCTTAGGTCCCATCTGAAACCATATCTGGTTCTAAGTTCTGGAGAAGGAACAAAATTCATGGCCAGTACTTCAGTCTTAGCCTGATTAATCTTGTATCCCGCCATTTCTCTGAATTTGCCCAGTATGTTCCAGAGGTGGGGGAGGGAGGCCTCTTGGTCGGTCATATAGATCAAGAGATCATCCGCATAGAGGGCTAGCTAATGGGTACCAGATGCCAGTTCTATTCCCGACAAGTCTACTGCCTGTCTCAGAGACTGGGCCAAAGGCTCTAGATATATTGCAAACAGCAGGGGAGACAAGGGACAGCCCTGCCTGGTGCCTCGAGACAGAGAGATGGGAGCAGTAAACGATCCGTTTACCCGAATATGTGCCCTAGGGTCCGTATATATTGATTTTATGAGATCAACTACTGATTGAGGGATCCCAATCCTCTCCAATACTGCCCAGAGGAAGGGCCATTCGATGCGGTCGAACGCCTTTTCTGCATCCAGAGAAAGTAAAAGAAATGGAACACCTTCCCTTCCCACCTGGTGCAACAAATGTAATGTTCTTTTTATGTTATCTTGTGTTTGACGTCCAGGTACAAATCCCGTTTGGTCCAAGTCTATTACCTCAGGTAAGAAGGTTTCAAATCTCTTAGCTATTATAGATGCGAAAATTTTGTAATCTATATTGAGGACCGAAATGGGTCTATACGAGGAGCAAGATGTCATGTCCTTATCAGGTTTCAGAATACTCGCTATATAGGCATACCGCCAAGAGTCAGGGGGGATTCACCCAATTGGACACCTCTACAGGCAGATAATAAGGTGGGGGAGAGATCCTCTCTGAAAGCCTTATAGAAATCCCCCGTACATCCATCCGGGCCCGGGCTTTTGCAAGTCTTTAGGGCTGAGACAGCTTGGGCTAACTCAAGAGAGGAGATCAGCCTTTCCAGAAAGAGCCTCCGCTCCTCCGAAATTCCAGGGAGCTCAAGACCCCTCAGGAAGGCCTGATTTCCTGGACATCCCCTCCGCCCCCCGTCCGGTACAAAGCACTGTAATAGTCCTGAAAAGCCTGTTCTATCCCCTTAGGTAGGGTGACCATCTTTTTTGAGTTCGGGTCTCTGATCTGAGTGATGCTGGATCGGGTCTTGTGTTGCCTGAGTCTATGAGCAATCAGCCGTGTGGCTCTGGGACTCCCTTCGTAATATTTTTGTTTAATGAATTGTAGGGCTTGCTCAGTGCGGATATCTATAATCCCCTGAATTTGCCTGCGAGTGGCCTGTAGAAGGGGAAAAAACCCTATATCTCCAGCGGCATGTTGGGCCTGTAGTTCCTGGAGTTGCTTATGGAGGTTATCGAGGCGTGTCTGTTTTCTTTTAAAATGAGCTGCATACTTTATTACTTCGCCTCTAAGAACAGCCTTTAGGGTGTCTCAGAGAGTACTTTCTCGAGTCCCCGGCTGTCTGTTTTCAGTTAGGATCTGCTTAATTTTAAGTTTAACTGTGTCCTTAAAATCTTTTATATTTAATAGGTAATTATTAAATTTCCATAGGGTGTTAATTTTTTCCCTTTCCCAAGACATAGTAAGTGTTACGATAGAATGGTCTGATAAAACCGTGGGGGTTTGTATGCAGTTTTGAATTTTAAACAAATGTTCCTTGGAAACATGAATATAGTCTATACGAGTGTATGCTTTGTGAGGGGCTGAGAAATGTGTGTACACCCTTCTGTTGGGGTGAAGATACCTCCAAACATCCACCCATTGAGCTCCCGAAAGATAGGATTGGGTTACTCTGTGTGCAGGAGATTTTTTAAGGGGGTTTAGACTGGAGGTATCAAGTGGAGAAAAAGTTAAATTATGGTCCCCTCCCATAATTACTACTCCCCTATGTTTCTCCATTATTTTCTGGAATAACATTTTCCTCACCTCTGGCCCCTCTCCAGGGGGAATATATATTGAAGCTAGGGTGATATGCTGCCCTTCCAGCTGACCGACCACTAAGGCAAGCCTCCCCTCCGGGTCTGCGTAAGAATCTAACAGGCGGAAAGGCACACTTTTGGGAACCAAAACCGCCGCCCCCCTCCTTTTCCCTCCTCTGTAAGCTGAAGACACTATTATAGAGAATCCAAATTTTGAAAGCTTTTGGTGTTCTTGCTTATTTAAATGTGTCTCTTGCAATAAAAGGAATGATGGTTTTAGCTTCTTAAGGGATGCCATTACCCTATATCATTTTATAGGATTATTTAAACCGTTAACATTGTTGGAACAAACCCTAATTGTTGCTAAATGCGACATCAGATTTATTAATACTCTGGGTTGACCCACCGGTCAAGGGGGAGATTTCTCTAGAAGTGGTTCCAACTAAGTCTTTGAAGGGGATGGTATTGAAAAAAATTACTTTCTGAGACCCTGATAAGGTTGACGATTGTCTATATAAAGAGCCTGTCCCATGTAATATAAGTGTCTTAAAATGACAGCCTTGTAAACAAATGTGCACAGTCACTAGAATAATAAAATACATAAGTAGAAAAAGTTCTAACATCTTAAAACTATGTACAGTTGTACTTCCAAAAAGTGAGGGTATGAACATTATCCCTCTAACGAAGGGAACCAACGACCTATAACGGGATTGGTTCCCTAAGGGAGGAAGTGTGACCCAATTTCTGGTCAGGCCTCCCTGACCTCTTAAACCGTCGAGGTCACTAAATGGTGACATCAATCAAGAAAGGGAAGCAGCCACGCAATTAAGTATAGCTGCCACCCTCATGAGGTACCCCAAGGAGGCTGGGGCTGAGAGGGCTACAAGGGGGTACAGTTGGTGAACATAGCCACTTCCCCAGCACAGCCCACATCCGATTTCTAATTAGTTTGCACCTAAGGAGACAGTGCTCTATCTTTATTCTGGCAATTTAAGTAAATAGTTCCCTATAGTAAGCTGAGATCTGCAGTACAGACCAAAGTGACATAAAGGAGAAGTGAAAAATTCCATAGGAATGTCTCGAGAAAGAACAAACTGTCTCCAAGTCTTTAAGTCCACACTCCAACTCCCCCAAGATAGGGGATTGGGGGGAGCCAGCAATTACCTCCATTAGTTCCATTCCGAGTTCAAGTGTTCAAATTCCGTTCTTCGATGGCTGTCTCCTTGGGATGACCTGTTGTTCTCCCGATGAATTCTTTAATTTCCTGTACTGAGCGGAATCCTCTGTGTCCACCAGAACCTGCTCGTTTATTTGGAAAATTCTGCCATCGCGAGCGGTGGGGGGGACGCTTTTCATGTAACGCAGGACCAGACGACTGGAAACTCCATCCCCTTCATTTTAGTTCCGGGATGATTTCTTCAGGGGTTGAATATATTCGGGTTCCAGTGTCCCAGCAGACCCGTAGCTTTGAGGGGTATGGTGTCTGGAAGCGGATTCCTTTCTCCTTCAGGGTTCTCAATATTGGAGCGTAAGCCATCCTTCTTTTCATAATTTCCGTCGGAAAATCATTGTCGAAGAATAATCTAGCTGAGTTATATGTAACATTTTTTTTGGCCCATGCGGTTTTCAGAATCATTTCTTTGTCTTTAAAGCTAGAAAATTTTAACACAATTGAGCGTGGCCTGGCTGTTTGCTCTGTAGGTTTATGTAACAATGCCCTGTGAGCTCTCTCAATTCTAAATTGAAATGTCGGGGGGAGGGCCAGGACATCCCTAAGGAGGTCAGTCAGGAAGTCCTCCATCTTTCCAGTTTCTGAGTCCTCCGGGAGGCCGTATATGCGGAGATTATCCCTCCTAGAACGTGCCTCTAAATCTATTAGCTTGTCTTGAAAACCTTCATGCTGATCCAGTAAAAAGTCAACCGCTTGGTGTAGGCGCGATGTCTCTTTAGCAATTTCTCCCGCTGCCTCCTCCGAACGCTCCAGCCTTTCCTCCACCTCCATTAGTCTGGTTTGTAGGGCTGAAAATTATTTTTGGTTCTCGGCTCGAAACGCCCGGATCTGTGCTAATTTATTAAGCCTATCTCCTCCTCTTGTATTGTTCTTAATGTGATCTACCCCCATAAATTTGAAACATTGTAATGTTTTTATTATGGAAATTCTTAAAGTGCAACCCTATGGGGGTATTAGGCTCATCTCTTATTATTGCTCGTACATGTTCTTGCATTCTCTCTCTCTCTTAGTGTTCTTTTTGTTCTGCCCACATAGTTACATGGGCACGTACATTGTAAAATATATATTACAAATGTTGTTGAACAGTTAATGCAATGTGCAATTTCTATATTTTTTTTTATCAAAAGTAGGATGCTGAAACAGGACACCTTGTTGGCTAAATTTACATATATTACAGTGGCCACATTTAAAACAACCTAAGGGTTTATCAGGTAACCAAGTTCTTTTATTCTGAGGTTTCATATACAAACTATGTGTCAATAAATCTGACAAATTGTTGCCTTTTTCAAAAGGCATTAAAGGTTTACTACCCACTGTCTCCCTTAAATCTGGATCGGCATGTAGCACCCCCCAGTGTTTTGTGACAATGTTGGTGATTTGATTGCTAACATGATTGTACTCAATTACAAATACTGTGGGTATTGAATCCTGATTATTTTTGGATTTTGTTTTCAAAAGTGTCTCTCTATTAAGACCTTTGGCTTTAACATATACTTGCTCAGTTTGTGTTTCAGAGTAACCCCTTCCTAGAAGTCTATTTTTTAATAGTCTGCTTTCTTTTTCAAAATCAACAAAATGGGTACAAGTACATCGAAGATGAAGAAACTGTCCATATGGGACACCCCATTTGACATGCCTGTGGTGAGCACTTGTAGCATGTAAAAGCATGTTGCCAGCAGTAGGCTTCCTAAAGAGTGTACTAGAGATCTTTTCTCCATTCTGTCCCTCTAAAAACAAATCCCAAAATGATATTTTAGAAATATGTGTATCAAAAGTAAACTTTAGCCCCACATCATTATTATTCAAAAACTCCACAAACTTGGATTTATATTGGCGTTCTGATGTGATTTATTTCTTGAAATGCATTTGTGCTCCTTCCATTTGTGTTTTTGCTCTCCATCAATAAGGCATGTAGGCTCATGACCAGTGCTCCCAGCTGCACTCACACCTGCCTTCTCTATACTACCACCAATCTGCTCAACTTTGGGGAGAGACTGCTCTACTAGACCTGCCTTCTCGCTAAGAAATCACTGCTAGGACTCTCTGCCCCGGGGGTCTCCACCTTCCTACAGCAGTCATCATCATCCGTCACCACCCATAGCTCTGTTAAGGTGACCTTCCAAGTGCCCAGACCCAAGACTTCTCTTGCCCAGAGATCCTTCCTCTACTGAGCCCCCACCTAGTTCAACTCCCTCCCCAGCTGCATCTCCAACTTGCCAAAAATTGGCTCCTTCAAAACAACCCTTCAGAACCATATCTTTAATACCCGCTGTTGTAGGTGCAACTAACCCCTTGTTGTAACCTGTGGTACCCACCCGCCTTGCCCCTTAGCTCGACAACGTCCACTGTACAGCCTCTCCCTCCTTCAGACCCACTCCTTCCTTACTAGGTCCAAATAGGGATGTAACCCACTGTCTTCTCTGAGGACCTACTATATCCATGATTGTAACTCTCAATTTTGTAACATTGCGTAACCTAAGTAACATACAAACTACTATACTATGTAACGTAAGTGTATCTATGTTAAATGTTCCTTTTACTGCACCTGTAATGTTATCCTCTGTTTTAATCTGCACTGTAGTAACTGTCTTGATGTCTACCCTCCCTGCAATGAGGTGCCTTTGTAAATGAGTCTCTGACTCAAAGGTTGTAAACCCAATTTGTAATGAATAAATGAATAAATCCTCAGGATCGTGGGAGCAGATGTAAGGGGGAAGGAGCTGGATGTCGTTATCCACCTAGTGACGAATGACCTGGCTGAGAATGGGATCAGAGCAGTGCAACAGGAGTTTGTGGAGTTGGGGAAGGGCCTTAGACAAGTAGCACACATGGTAACTTTCTTGGAAGTGGTACCTGTCTATGGCATGGATGAGGCTAGGGTACTCCGCACCATGGGATTCAATGACCGGTTGAAAAATTGGTGCAGAGCTCAGGGATTTGGCATTATTGGGGACTGGGGCTCCACCTGGAGGGATGCAAGCCTATACTGGTGCGATGGTCTGCATCTATCCAGGAGGGGAACCAGGATCCTAGGTGATAGGTTTATATGCTTCATTGGCAAGCATTTAAAGTAGCCAAGGGGGGAGGCACTGAAAAGAAGAAAGGAAATCCTAGCCCCCCCAAAAAATCAGGGTAGTAAGTGAGGTAAACACCAAGATAGAGCAGTTGATAGGGAGAAAGGCAGGGGTAAATGGAGAAAAATGCAAAGGAAGTAAGGATGGGGATGGGACAAAAAGGAAAAAAGCCATAAAAACATGGAGGGTAATGAGTACCAATGCCCATAGTCTAGGTAAAAAGCTCCCCGAAATGGTGGCCTTCATGGAAGAGGGATGTCTGGATATTGTGACAGTCACAGAAACATGGTACACAGAGAACCATGACTGGGATGTCAACATACCAGGGTACACAATCTACACGAGTGACAGGGAGGGAAGAAGAGGAGGAGGAGGAGCTCTCTATGTAAGTGAAGGGATCAAAGCAACAGAACTAAAGGGTAAACAGGGAGGAGAGGAGGCCTTGTGGGTCACCTTGGAGACTGTAAATGGCTCCACAATCCACATGGGGTTGTATACAGATCCCCATCTCAGGGGGAGGAAATGGACAAGGAAATGATAGAAGGCATCCTTGGGATGGCAGAGAAAGGGGAGCTATTGCTGATGGGGGACCTGAATATGCCAGATGTTAACTGGAGCACCTTTGCTGCAGCCACATCCAAGAGCAGGGCCAGCCCACTCAGAGGGAGCAATCTTACACCTGGTACTCTCAAATGGGGACAGAGAGAGGATCTCTGATCTTGAAGTGGGTAGCCATCTGGGAACAAGTGACCACCAAACAGTATGGTTCACGATAAACTTAGCTGTAGAGTCAAGCCACACAAAAGTGAAGGTAGTGGACTTCAGGAGGCCTGATTTTGTCAAAATAGGATAGTGCCTCAGAAAAGCACTAGCAAACAGGCAAGAAGGTGGGGTGGAGCAACAATGGGGAAACATCAAAACTGCCATCACAGAGGCAACAAGCCTTTGTGTGAAGCAAATAAACAAATCAAAATGAAAGAAAAAAACACTATGGTTCTCAAAAGAAATGGTGGGGAAGGTAAGGGAGAAAAAGATGGCATTCAGGAAGGATAAGGAAACACAGAAGGAGCAGGACAGAGAACTGTACCAGTTAAAGCAGAAGGAAGCGGGGAAGGCAGTCTAGCAAAGGCCCAAACTGAGGAAAAGATAGCCAACTCTGTTAAGAAGGGGGATAAAACCTTTTATAGGTACATTAGGGAGCAAAGAAAGACTAAGGCAGGGATATTGAGGCTGAATAAAGAGGAAGGGGGTTGGGCAGAGACCGACAGTGAAAAAGCAGGGATACTGAACAAATACTTCTGCTCAGTATTCACAGTGAAAAAACAGGGGGAGATACCTAACCCAATCAATAGAAGCACGCTGGATGGGGGGTTGATATTAATCCTTTCACAGAAGAAAGTGTTCTGAAAGATCTCTTAAAACTGAAGTTGGCTAATGTATTGGGGCATGATGGGATTCACCCCAGAATTCCAAAAGAACTAAGGGAAGAACTAGTAACACCACTGACTACCCTTTTTAATAAATCATGGGAGGATGGTGTGGTACCTGAGGACTGGAAAAGGGCAGATGCGATTCCCCTTCACAAAAGTGGGAGCAAGACAGAGGCAGGAAACTACAAACCTGTCAGTTTGACCTCAGTGGTAGGGAAAATGATGGAATCACTTCTGAAGGAAAGAACTGTTGAGTACCTAGAGGCCACTGAGGCACAGGACCCAAGGCAGCATGGCAGGAAGGTCATGTCAGACAAATCTAATTGAATTCTTTGACTGGGTGACTGAAGTAGTAGACCACGGAGGGGCTGTAGACATGGCCTACCTAGACTTTAGCAAGGCATTTGACACAATCCCGCACAAAAGATTAATAAACAAATTAACCAACCTGGGACTGGGTCCCTGGGTGGTAGCCTAGGTAAAACACTGGCTGGACAATAGGACACAGTGGGTAATAGTAAATGGAATCCACAGTGAAGAAAGGAGGGTTACTAGTGGGGTACCGCAGGGTTCAGTACTGGGGCCAGTCCTTTTTAATGTCTTTATAAGTGACATTGCAGAGAGACTGGAAGGAAAAGTATGTCTCTTTGCAGATGACACAAAGATCTGCAACAGGGCTGATACACAAGGTGGGGTGGAAAGGATGAAAAGGGTCTTGGCAAGGTTGGAGAAATGGTCAAATGTGTGGCAGTTTAGATTCAATGCAAAGAAGTGCAAAGTAATGCACCTGGGAAACAAAAACCCACGGGAAGAGTATATAATGGGGGGTGAGATACTGACAACAACAAAAATGGAAAGGGACCTGGGGGTAGTCATATCAGATGACCTAAAGGTGGGCCAGCAATATGAGAAGGCAGTAAGGAGGGCTGGGGGATACTGGGATGCATAGGGAGAGGCATCACCAGTAGAAAATAGGATTGTTGGCCCTCTGTACAGACAGTTGGTAAGACCATATCTGGAGCACTGTGTACAGTTCTGGAGACCCCATCTCTGCAAAAACATAGACAGGATGGAGGCTGTCCAGAGGAGGGCAACCAAAATGGTGCAGGGTCTGCACCAGAAGATATATGAAGAAAGACTAAAGGAGCTTAAGATGTATAGCCTTGAGGAAAGGAGGGAGAGGGGGGACATGATAGAAACTTTCAAATACCTCAAGGGAATCAACAAAGTCCAAGAGGGTAGCATCTTTTAAAAAAGAGATGTGCAAGAACAAGGGGGCACAGTTTGAAGATGGGGGGGCGACTCAGAGGTAAAGTTAGGAAGTATTTTTTCACAGAGGGGGTTGTAGATGCATGAAACAGCCTTCCTTAGGAGGTCGTAGAGCCAAAAACAGTGGAGGAATTCAAGAATGCATAGGACAGACATAAGGTAATTCTGGTGGGGGGTGGAGGAAGTAGGCTGTTGGTTAACTAGGATCTGCAGCTTATCCGTTAGGTAGGAAAATGGGCAGACTAGGTGGGCCAAGCGGTCCTTATCTGCTGTCAAATTCTGTGTTTCTGTTTTTCTTTCTGTTACCTTATGGTGTCTGTTTCTGATTGGTTGTGTTGCGTTGTACCATCCCCTACTTGTATGTGTGTAGTGTATGTGTGTGTGGGGACGGATTCGGAGTTGGGGTTGAAAACCCCAATGTCGAATTTCCTCACTTTTGTTGCTCTGTAAGCAACCCTAACTAATGCATTAACAAAGTTTTTTGCAATGAATTTCCCTATTTTTTGAAAAAGTACAATATTACTAGTAAATAACATGTATTGGTGGAAGGGCCCCGTGCTCCCACCAAGTTGCCCATTTCTGCATAATAATATGTATCTGTAGGAGCACGGGCCCACTGGGCCTTGAGCTGCCACTTACACATAGCTACAAAACCATCCAGCAACCCTATAGGTCAAGGAACCTGTATAATACTAATTTGCTGATATCTCGGGAACTGTAACAGCTAGAAAAAAAGATCAAGTATCATTGTAACCATGACAGCGAGTACTGCATGTGACAATAAATGATTGAACCCACATCTTGCATTGTTTATGAGATATGGGCACTGAAAAGCATTGGACAGGCACTCTTTGAACCTTTGTGATACTAATTTGCCAATATCTCATTAACTGTTCAACCCATGCCAAAAATTCCACTGTAGGTGTAGTCTGTGGTTTCCAGTCTTGTTCCAATGACTTTGAAAAGTCTGTATCTCGCTTCGTTTCCAAGATATGGAAGTCAAAAAGTGCAATGGGTGCCACAATGTTATCCTATGGGGAGAAATCTCAATTTCATAATGGCATATCTATGGAACCGCTTAATTCCCCAACACCTAAACAGCATAATTCACACCTGTAGGGCATCCCCTCAATATCCTAAAAATTGCAAGAAAAAAGACCAAACCATTAATTAGCAATGCAATGGTAAAGTTTTCACATCTTTAAAAATTTCTAGTCCACGAGATAGCTAAATCCTGGGCCGTCAGATCAATCCCTGTCCATGAGGCAGCAAAATTCTAGTCTGCAAGGGGACATCTGGTCACACAATCACAGCCATCTGGTCACAAAATTCCAGGCATCTGGTCACGCAGTGACGGACAAGGCTCATGGACCTGGATCGTCTCGCGGACCAGAATTTTGTCAGCTAGTGGATTAAGATCGTTAGCGAGTTGCGGACAAAAAATGTAAACATTTTAAAAAGCTATTTTTGGATGAAAACCACCCAAAAAAAAGGGGGACAGCTGGTCACGCCATCAGGGACATCTGGTATAGGGTATAGGAAACCTACGGCTGCTAATGCTGTTCTCCATGCTGGCAGTGCACATCCACAGAGATTAATAAACTCGATTCCATATGGACAATTAATAAGAACAAAAAGAGGGGCATGGCTTTGTAGTACCGCTCCTCGAGCATCTCCCATGAAGGCAAACTTTTCCGTGGAATCGGCTATTTTAAAATGCAGTGCCGCTAGTTTTACTTTAAAGCTAGTACATGGCATCCAGAAAATTAAAGAATCGGCAGTCTAAATTACATTTTGGTGTGGCAGATCGATGCAAGGAGCAGGCGCGAGGCCAAGACCCATCACTGAAACCACAGGCCTGTGACACCGCGGTGGAAGAGTCGAGCATGTCAGCCTTAGAACGTTCATTGGCCAGGATTCCAGCTACCTTGGAGGCCATGCAGGAAGAGATGCAGGCTGGATTTGCCTGTCTCTGCCCAAATGGGTCATCTGCAGTCAGTGGTAACTGGGCTGACAGAAACCACGGCCACTCATGCTTCTAACATCAGTGAACTGCAGCAGCGCGTGAGTAACCTGGAGGACGCTATTCATATTATGTCCAGGTAACGCTCCAACCATGCAGACTTGATTAAAGAGATGAGGGAGAAGACTGATTAACAACAGAACCGTTCTCGGCGACCCAACATAAGGATTGTGGGGCTACCTGAGGGCACAGAGGAGAAATCTCCGGCTACCAGGTTGCAGCAGTGGTTGGTACAACAGCTCAAACTTCCTACGGAGGTCGTTAGTTTTGAAATCGAGCGGGCGCACAGGGTAGGCCCCCCCGCCAAAACCCAACAAACGTCCTAGACACTGCTTGATAAAGTACTTGCAATACACAGACAAAGAAGTTGTTCTCGCCACTGCAAAAAAGCAAGGTTCCCTCAGATGTGGTAACTCCAGAGTGGGTATCTACCAGGACTATAGTCAGGAGCTGCAAACCAGGCATCAGAAGTTTAATGGTGTAAAGGCTAAGCTATATGATCTGGGTTGGCCCTTCTCTTTTATGTACCCGGCTAAGTTGAAGATTGAACACCTGGGAGGCCCCCCGGAAACTTTCCTTAACTATTTGGAAGCTGAAAAATGGATGGCAGTGACAGTGCGCCAGGAGGGGAGGGCGCACCTCCCCACTAAAAGCCACTCAATAGAAAGGTAAATGCGATCCTCATCACCCAGTTTAATGAGCCTCAGTGTTAAAATGGACTGCGGTTGCAAATGACACCTTTAAACTGGTCGCTGGCATAGCTTAGAGTGTTCTTGTTAATGGAGCCGACAAAGTGATTAGGGTTACTTGTTTAGGCCCACAGAAGCATGAAGGGTGCTAGACTGGTCTGCGTCAGAGATCTTATTGCCAAGCAGAACATCTGTGGATGCAGCTAAAGCGTGGATAGACTGGCTTTGGGGAATTGGCTCTCTCTCAAGTGCCTGGCATGGAGATGTCATTGAACGTGAGTTTCCTCTGTTGTGTTAACCAAATCACATAATAACAGGTTCGAGCTTTGTACATTCCCACTGAAGACCTGATCACATCTAAGGATGTGGGTTCCAGCAGGCAGAACTCATTTAAGAGACCATGGGGCATCTTACATGGAAATATCAGGGAAGTGCACCTCTTTATAAAACTGGCATGCTGGATGATTCGTGGGGCGGGGGGGTGCATGCTTCTGCATGTCAAGTGAACTGGATCAGATGAGGGCTGGGGGTTGGGTGGTTTCATGATGGGCATGGGGGAAGAATTATATACTAGAGGAGCAATGAGGATTGGGACTAAGACATTGCATGACTTTAGTCAAAGCTGGACTTTAGTTAGCTGCATGGTCTTTCTGCATGTGTAATTTGATGTTCTCCCACACAGCATGCCTTTGACATACACATATCTATTGTACAATGCTAACTTCACGCTGTTTAAGTTGCAGGGAGGGGCAGGTGGGGGGGGACTGTGATATTCTTTCCTTGGATCAGATACTTGGTGTCTGCTTGCTTTTTTTTCTTTGCCCCTGCAGGTTGAGTGTTGCCGTGGTTTCTCATCCTGGAGGCCAGGGACCAGGTTTGCATGGTGAAGACAGGTAAGGTATCTACTTACCAATGTAATATTTGTTTGCCTGCCCTGGAGACTGTGTCAACCTCTTAAACTTTGGTCAATGGAACAGAGCACTTGTTACATAATTGATGCTCTGGTGACAACAGAAGCTTCGCCATCGCAGAAGAGGAGTATCCGAGCCTGAGGCAGGGTGGCCCAGTCAAGAGGGGGAGGGTACGGGGGCTAAATGGGATTAATGTTAGTGCCCCATTGGCACTTTTGGTTGGAAAATTAGAGGGTAAGGTTTGGGGGGCCGGGTTGGTGGTACTGGCTTATAAAACTACAAAAATTACCTGTTTGCAAGAAGTCACGAAGATTGAGGGAACAGCATTTTAAATGTTCCGCAGTCATACAGTGGTCAAACAGTTACATAATCTTAAGTAATAATGGATAATTTAATGAAAATGGTGACATGGAATTTTAACGGTTTGAAGTCGGTAGTGAAAAGATGAAAGGTTATGAATGAGATGAGAAGGGCACAGGTCCACATCATACTCTTGCAGGAGACACATATGTCCACACTAAAATCCCCAAAACGGCAAAAAGTATGGGTGGTCAATGGTTAACATCCTGCTACTCCACAAAGGCAAGAGGTGCCGCCATTTGGATCCCTAAAAATTGGAGGGTTGAAGTTCACAAAACTGTTAAAGACGATGGGGGAAGGTATATCCTGGCACATCTCACCATTGAGGGTGGAAGTCCCATTTCAGTTGGTTCAGTATATGCCCCTAATGTGGAGGATCAAAGCTTTTTTCAGTGCCTTGCCCTGGACATGTCAACTCTGCCAGGCCCCTGGATGCTAGGAAGGAGTACAGTTGTGTAACTGACATAACCTTGGATAGATCCATTCCAGCCCTGGTGCCAGTGTCTAGGAATGCAATTGTCTTGGGAGAAATAGAGCGGGTTTCCTCCCTGGTGGACACGTGGAGATACCAGAACCCTACAAATAGAGAGTATAGTTTCTTCTCGCATGCACACAGGTCATACGCTAGACTCGACCGGATGCTGATCAGTGGCTCCCTGGTTAGTTGCTTGGAAGCAACTGGCTACTCCGCAATATTAGTGTCAGACCCTGCACACTTGCAGACCTCGCTAAATTTAGGGGGGAGGGGAGATGAGTAGGGGCGTGGCGGCTAGATCCCTTATTGTTAAAGAATAAGGAATTCTGTGCCTTTATGACAAAGGCACTTAAGGAGTTCTGGGCATATAGCAAAGACAGTGACACCTCCCATGCAACCAGATAGGAAGCCATGAAGGCCTATGTTAGGGGGTAGGCAATCTCACATGCCGCTCATAAAAAAAGGAGGTGCAGACACAAATAGAGGGGCTTAGAAACTGAATCAAGGCTTTTGAGGAGGCTCATATGAGGAATCCCACCCAGTCTATTTGTAGAATAGTTCAAAAACTGAAATGGGAATTTAATTTATTAAATACCACCCATATTGAAAGAAATATTTTATTAACGGGTGCGTTGGTCTACTTTGAAGGAGATAGACGTGGGAAGTTCCTCGCCTGGCAATAAAAAAAGAGGGAGGGGGACAGAACGGTCCAACAAGTTCAAAAGGTTGGGGGAGTATGTGATGGCCACCAAGGAAATAGGGGAGGGATTTAGGGAATACTATCAAAAATTATACACATCAGAGGTGGCCCTACCCTTCAACAGATACAAGCATTCTTTGACAAGGCTCCGATGCAGACCCTGCCCCAGGAATTGGCATGCGAGGTGGATAGGCCCTTAGAGATGGCGGAAATTTCCAAGGCTATTAACGCCCTCTCAGGAGGTAAAGCCCCAGGCCCAGATGGTATACCTATAGACTTCTATAAGGTCTTCAGGGACCAGCTAATGGGCCCACTATTTAATGTTCTCCAGGAAGGACTAACTATGGGCACGTTGCCGCCCTCCATGAGAGCCGCTACAATCACTATCCTCCCTAAGCCAGGGAAGGACCCCAGACAATGCACCTCATATAGGCCTATTTCCCTGCTTACGGCTGATTATAAAATATTGGCTAAGATAATGGCCACTAGGCTAGAACCGATGCTCCCTATGCTTATAAATAATGATCAAGCAGGATTTGTGAGGGGTAGGCATGAGAAGCACAACATAAGGAGGACCATAAATATAGTACATGCCTGGGGTAAATCCGCAGTGAAGCATGGGGCAGCCCTGTTGGTGCTCAATGCAGAAAAGGCATTTGATAGGGTTGAATGGGGTTATATGCTTGAAACCCTAAAGTGGCAGGGACTGGGGTCAACAACCCTGAACTGGATAAGGACGTTGTACTCAGCCCCTAGCACCTAAGTTTTGGTGAATGGTGCCCTCACTGCCCCCTTTCCACTGAGCAGAGGCACCAGGCAGGGATGCCCCTTGTCCCCACTTCTCTATGTCTTGACCCTTCAACCCCTAGTTGCGGCTATTAGGCACCATGCAAATATCCGGGGCTACAAGGGAGGAGGGAAGGAGCACAAGATCGCACTATATGCTGATGACATCCTTTTATATCTGCAAAACCCTGGGGAAGACCTGCCTCAGGTACATGAGTTACTGAGGGAATTTGGAATGCTTTTGGGACATAAGGTCAACTGGACGAAGAGTGAGATCCTCCTGGTGGGTCGGCTAGATAGGCAGGGATTGGTGCATGCTTTGGTGGGGCTAATGACGGTTGATAAGGTAAAATATTTGGGGATCTTTATATCTGCAAATATTGGGTTGCTATATGCCCTGAATTACAGCCCCTTGGTGAAAAAACTGAGTCAAGATTGTGATAATTGGAGAAACCTGCCCCTAACTTTAATGGGGAGAGTGAATACGGTGAAAATTATGGTGCCCCCATGATGCCTATACTTGTATCAGTCTTTGCCGATCCAGGTGCCTGTCACTCATTTTAAGCAGATTAGCTCCACGATTCGTGGTTTCCTGTGGAAAGGCAAGACTGCCTGAGTAAAGAGATCGATTGTGTAACTACTCCCCCCTGCAAAGGAGGGCTGGGGCTTCCCAACCTTCACCTGTATTACCTAGCTGCACAACTGTTTTTTCTGCTGAGGGGAATGAATCTGCCAAAGCCAGACTGGATGGGGTTGGAGGAGGAGCAGCTAGGGTGCTCCCTGAGGTTCATGTATCTATCTGGTAATCTGTGGTCCAGGTTCAAAGTAAACATAAGTAACCCTTGCACTCTAGCCCTGGTTAAAGCATGGAATTCTGCACATGACAAGGTAGGGATCGGGAATTATCAGTCTCCTTTCTCAGACCTGACAATGGCCCTATGGGGTAGAAGGGACTATACTGTTCACCTACATCAGAGGATAAGAGTATGGCAGTCAATTGGCATTAGGTGTGCCCTTCAACTGTATGAAGGGGGGAGGCTTCTGGAATTTTTGGAGATGAGGGCACAATATCAGGTTGATCCGGGGGATTATTTTATGTACCAACTGATACGCCATAGATTTGGGGAAGTCGTGTGTTGGGGCGCATGGATGGGCGGAGCCTACACCACTAGAGGAAGGTCTATACAAACCCCCCCGGGGAAAGGGGCTCTGTCAGCCTTTTATCGTACGTTGCTGGGTGCCGAACCGGAGCAAGCTCAGGACACTAGAACTAGATGGGGAAGTGACCTAGGGGTTGAGCTGAACCACAACATCTGGAAAATGGCTGTTCATCACCTCAACACCTGCTCTAGAAACAATAGACTAAGGCAGGTTCAGTTTAACTTTTTGTATAGAACTTATTTAACACCCTCCAGACTGTGCAACATAAACCACAACTTCTGCTACTCCTGCCCTAAGTGCCATCAGTCTCAGGCTGACTTCTTACATATGGCCCCGACGTGTGCGAGAGTTGCTCCCTTTTGGACTGAGGTGCACAGAATCATGCAGAATACCCTAGCAACCAATTTACCTGGTTCTCCACTGGAGTTGTTACTAGGAGCTGCCTTAACAGGGGATAGGAGACAGAGTGCACACCCACTGTGGGGGACAGCCTTGGTTGATGCCAAGAAAACCATTGCCCAAACCTGGATGTCCAGTACTCCTGCATCGGTACAACAATGGATAAATAATCTAAAGCAATGCCTTTTGTTGGAGAAAATACATCACTCAGCAAATGGCAATGTTAGGACTTTTCAGGAGGTATGGGGCCCCTTGGAGAAAGCTACTGAGCCTGGAACAATTCCAACATAGCTCCCTTGGGTGTGTAATGACAGCAGGGATACTGGGGATATGCATGCACCCTGTTGGGGATTATTGGATGTCTGTTTGAGGCTCTTTCCTGTATCTTTCCATTCTCCTCAAGCTAGGAATAGCATTCCAAATTATGTCACCTTATTAATAATAATAATAACCTTTGACAATGGTTATTCGCTTTCTTTGTGATAGTGAACAATGTAAACATCTTAAAAGAATGATAGATGCCTATGGAACCTCTTATTTACTGTATAGTTGCACCCCTGTTGACTGCGATCTGAACTCTGTGACTCATTTGTTACTTTTGGAATGTGTACACTGTGTTTTCTTAACCATGTTGTTATTCCTTCTCAATAAAAATATTTTCCAAAAAAAAAAAAGATAAGAACAAAAAGAAATTGCAGTAACCAGGGTGAATTTGAGCAACAAGCAGAAGAAATGATACACAGATTCAGGGAAAGAGGCTACAGTGAAGAGATATTATCTGAGGCACTAAACAAAGTGAATATGGTAGAAAGAAAGAATTTACTTAGACCCAAAGTGAAAAGCAATCAAGGGGACCAAAACTTTTCAACCAAGTTTAATAAAATAGCGGGCCAAGTTGGCAATATTATAACAAATCACGGGCATGTTTTGCTAACAGATGACATCCTGAAAGAAGGAATAGGGGATAAATCACGACTAACTTTCAAAAAGGCAAAAAATGTTAAAGACATACTTGTGAAAAGCCACTTCAAACGTGCAAAAAAAGGAATATGAACATGGTTAGCCCCAAACCAAATGTTTTTTTTTAATGTAGCCATTGTAATGTATGTCAATGTGCCAATGAGGGAAGCACTTACTCCCATTTAACAAATGGTAGAAGAATAGCTATAAAAAACTTTCTAACATGTGTAACAGGATTTGTAGTTTATATTTTGTGGTGCACCTGTACAAAACATTACAATGGTAGAACAGTAAGGCCACTAAAGATACGGGTTCAGGAACATATTAGGGCTATTATAAATCAGAGTAACCGAAGGCCCCTTGGTAGCCACTTCGCTAAATATCATAATTCTGATCCAGCACATTTAAAATTCACGGCACATGATTATGCCCCACCACTTAAAGGAGGGGGCGAGCGCCTAAATATACTTAAAGGAAAACTGCATGTTAAAATCAGGAAAATATATTTTTACCATCCATTGTGTGTTCTTAGTTCATCCCAGTGTTATTTTTCAGCTCAGGCTGTGTGAGGTGTTTTTTCTAACTTTCTCTTGCTATTTTATGGCCCTTGGGGGCTGACATTTACCTTTCTTTTATTGCTTCTTGTCCCAGATAGTCTTCCCAGAGTGCCCTCTGCTTCGAGGTGTAATAGCCCACGCATCTGACCAGTGTCTTGTTACAGTGTCTGTATTGTTTATAGTAGCCACAAGATGAAAGAATATATGGAGCACTGGAATGGTTTCTTTGGTTTGCAAACATCATGGAGCACAACTAACAAGTCTGTCTGCTCCAACAATGCTAATTTACCCTCCTCCCCAGGGCATAGCAGAAGAGAGTTTATATCAGCAGCACTGATCGCTGCATGCAACCTGTGTATAAACCATTACTTTGCTTAGACTCGTGCTGTCCCTCCCCTTTTATTCAACATATTCTGTACTTTTGATTCAGTTGCTTGTGTCCTGTGTAGAAGATTCATGCTTGTAGACCAATGTAATCCTTTTAAGGCAGTTGTCCTCCACTGGCTAAGCAGCCTTTAGTATTTTTGTGTTCATGTGATCTGCACCAGAAGCCCTCTGCATGCTTTCGTCCTGTTTGTTCTTAATACCAGCTCGTATCATTGCCTTCAACTTTAAATATTTAAAGAGCAGCTTGTATATGTCAAATAAAAGGGGGAGGGAGAGCACGAGTCTAAGCAAAGTAACAGTTTATATACAGGTTGCATGCAGCGTGAGTGCTGATACAGACACTGTAACAAGACACTGGTCAGATGCACGGCTATTAGACCTCAGAGCAGAGGGCACTCTGGGAAGACTATCTGGGACAAGAAGCAATAAAAGAAAGGTAAATGTCAGCCCCCAAGGGCCATAAAATAGCAAGAGAAAGTTAGAAAAAATACCTCGCACAGCCTGAGCTGAAAAATAACACTGGGATGAACTAAGAACACACAATGGATGGTAAAAAATATATTTTCCTGATTTTAACATGCAGTTTTCCTTTAACCAGAAAGAAATGAGATGGATAGTTAAGTACAACCAATAGGACTAAATGATGAGGTGGATTTCAGCCCTTTTATAAAAGATCAGTAAATATCTCAAAGTCCTAGACTCTCTATTTTACAAATTAATCCAACAATTGCTAGATGAGAATGAAACTCACCTGTGTTTTCCTTCACCTTTTTATGTGTCAATCAACTAGTTTTTTGTCTATTATTATTTAAATCAATATTTTTGAATAACAAAAGTAATAAGAGTGATTAGTATTTAAAGATCAGGTAGAAAGTAAGACAATGAAATACATACTAGTTCACCCTTTTATGCATGTTTCTCCAAGTCTGGTATTAAGTTAGGTTATGTAGCAGATATTCCTCTGTACGAGGACTCTTGGTACTCACAGTAGTATAATATAAGAAAAAATTACTCACCTTAGTAATGTTGTTTCTTCTAATGGAGTCTTGCTATATTATGACATATGCAGTGAGTCCCAACCTTCGAACTGCTCCGGAGGTGAAAGAGTTAACTTTCCATGCCAGGCATGGAACGCAGAGCTCGAGCTTGGTTGAAACTCTGTCTGTTCTTCTTCAAACTCAAACCATCAGATCTTTATGAGCTAAACTCACTGAGGTCCTGTGTGGAAGCTGTAAACCTACACTAGCCAACTGGCTACTAAACATAAGAACACATTTTTTGGTCCCAAAACAAAGACTCAAGTCAGGAGACCCAAAAAATGAAAAACACAACACCAAGTCACCCCAAGAAAGGAGGGGTGAAAACAACAAGGTGGGCACCTACTAAGTGCCAACACTGCACTGCCCACCCACATCCCAAAAACAGAGGTTCTGAGAGGGGTAGGCAGGGGGGGAGGTCATAATATAGCAAGACTCCATTAGAAGAAACAACATTACTAAGGTGAGTAATTTTTTCTTCAAACAACATGAAGTCTTGCTATATTATGACATATGCAGACTACAAAGCAGTACCTCCATGGAGGAGGGACAGAACCTACTTAGGAAATAGGCTCTGAAGCACAGCTGTGCCAAACCGAGCATCACTCCTAGCCTGGATGTCCAGGGAGTAATGCTTGGTAAAAGTGTGAACTGTTTTCCAGGTAGCTGCTTGACATATTTCTAGAATAGGGATGTCCCTGGCAGCAGCCAGGGAAGCAGCTGTACCTCTGGTAGAGTGAGCCCTCAGGCCTGAGGGAGGAACCTTACCCAGTTTTTCATAGCAAAATTGGATACAAGAGACAATCCACCTGGCAATGGATCTTTTAGTGGCAGGTTTCCTTTACCAACCTCACCATAAGTGAGGAACAGTTGGAGGAGTCAAACCTGTGACCCTTGGTACGCTCTATGTAGTAACTAAGGGCTCTCTTCACATCTAGGCTGTGCAGCCTCCTCTCCAGAGGAGGAGTGGTCAGTGAAGTACACTGAAGACATATAGATTGATTAAGGTGGAAATCTGAAACCACCTTAGGCAAGAACTTCCTGTTAGTCCTGAGGACCACCTTATCTCTATGAAAGGAGATAAAATCAGGCTCCACTGACAAAGCTTGTAATTCACTTATGCGCCTGGCAGAAGTGATGGCTACCAGAAACACAGTCTTCCAAGTCAAGTACTTAAGCTCTGCTGAAGACAAAGACTCAAAGGGGGGCTGCATAAGCTGAGCATTGCAAACATTAAGATCCCAGATGGGGGCAGGGTCCCTGAAAGGAGGGTTGGTATGAAGCAATCCCTTGAAAAACTTGGAGAATACAGGATGAGTTGAAAGAGAAGAGGGCTTACCTGCTGAAATAAAAGCAGACACAGCTGCCTGGTGCACTTTTAGGGTAGCTGGTCTCAGCCCCAAGGTATTTAAGTGGACCATATAATCCAGGACTGTGGGTAAATCAGCAGATTCTGGGGAAATATGCTTTCCAGAGCACCATATGGAAAACCTTTTCCATTTGGAATTATAAGTAGCCCTGGTGGAAGGTTTCCTAGAAGCCTTCAGGATATCCATTACACCTTGGGAGAGGTGTAGATCAGCAAACTCTAACTCTTCAAGAGCCAGGCCTTGAGATTGAGAGATTTGAGGTTCGGGTACCAAACCCTCCCCCTGAGCACAGGTTAACAGGTTGTGATTCCTGGGAAGACACAGGGGAAGATGGACTGCTAAGGACAGTAGGAGTGGATACCAGGGTTGTCTGGCCCAATCTGGAGCATCTTGCAGGGTTGAGATATGATTTTGACTAGCACTTTGAACAGGAAAGGGAAGGGGGGATGGCATAGAGAAACTTCCCTTCCCAATTGAGAACTAAGGCATCCAGAGGGACTGAGCCCAACACTGGGGGCCTGCAGCAAAAAAGGGGGAGTTGGTGATTGTCTGGGGCTGCAAAAAGATCTATCTGCAGGGTGCCCCATCTCGCAAATATCACCTCCAAGACTAGGGGGTCCAGTGACCATTCGTGATGGCCCTGGGAAATCCTGCTGAGAGCATCTGCCAGGGACATTGTCCTTGCCTGGGAGGTGAACTGCCATAAGAGAGGTGTTCAGGGAGTAAGCCAGAGACCACAACTTCATTGCTTCGGTGCACAAGGCCGTAGACCGAGTGCCCCCTTGCTCGTTGGTGTACCACATTGTGGTGGTGTTGTCTGTTCTGACCTGTACAATTTTGTTCTGAACAGATTTGGAAAAAGCTTTAAGTGCTAGAAAGACTGCTCTGAGTTCCAACAGATTGATGTGCAGCAGAGATTCCTGAGGGGACCACAATCCCTGGGTAGTGAGGTCGCCCATGTGAGCTCCCCACCCCAAGAGGGATGCATCTGTAGTAAGGATTAAGGAGTGAGACTGAGTGACAAAAGGAACCCCTTGTCTCAGATTGCTCTGATCCTGCCACCACTGTAGGGCCTGGATCAGGGTTCGAGTAACTGGGATCAATTTGGTTAGAGGGTCTTTCCTTTGAGATCAAAAGACTCTCAAATGGAACTGGATGTCCCTCATCTGAAATCTTGCTCCCTGCACTATTGCTGTAGAGGCAGCCATGTGCCCCAGGAGCTGTCGAAAATGCCTTGCTGGTCGAGAGACCTGCAGGGTGAATGAGGAGGCCAGAGATACCAGGGTCCTTGCCCTGTCCAAAGGAAGGAAGGCTCTGGCTTTCTCTGTGTTCAGCTCTGCGCCTATGAAGGTGAGGAGCTGGACAGGCTCTAGAACTGACTTTGAAAGATTCAGAAGGAAACCTAGAGAGGTGAGCAGTTGCTGAGTTATCTGTAGATGTAACTTGACTTGGTCTGGGGACTGACCTACTATGAGCCAGTCATCCAGGTAAGGGAAGATGGCAATTTTGCCTTCTTAGGGAAGCAACTGCTACTGCCAGGCATTTTGTGAATACCCTGGAGCAGAGGTGAGGCCAAAGGGCATTGCTCTGAACTGGTAATGGCCTGAGGGCAGCTCAACCTGAGGTACTTCGATGGGAGCTCTGATGAGAATATGGAAGTAGTATCCTGAGGTCCAGGGACGCCAGCCAGTCCCCAGCCTTAGAGAGGGTAGAATAATTCCCAGAGTCACCATTTTGAATTTTGATTTTAAAAGGTGCTTGTTTAAGTATCTGAGATCCAGGATGGGCCGCCATTCTCCTGTCTTTTTTGGGGTAAGGAAGTACCTGGAGTACAACCCTTTGCCCTGGTGTAGGGGTGGAACCCTTTCCACAGCTCTGAGAGCCAGGAGGGAAGAGACCTCTGCCTCTAGGGCAAATGCCTCTGGTGGATTTGCAGGTGGAAAGGATCTGGTTTTCATCTTTGGAAACTTTTTGAAGCTGAGAACCAGTCCCTGGCTTACTACTTCCAGGACCCACTTGTCTGATGTCAGAGACTCCCAGTCCTGGACAAAGTAAGCCAGCCTGCCCCCTCCAAGTAGCTGAGAATCGGCCCTGGCAACCCCATCAGGGTGCCTGCTTGGCAGGGGCTTTGGGCTGAGGGGTGGAAGCAGGCCTGCTTGTACCCCGTCTGCCCCTCCCTTTAAAGAACCCCCTCTAGGCATAAGCAGAAGAGGAGGCCTGGGCTTGGTTAAAAGGCCTATGAAAAGGCCTGCCCCTGCCCCTGGGAAGCTGCCTTTGAGGAGTGGCCTGCCTTTCCTTGGCCTGTGCACTCCTATAGGTGGTCCTATACTCATCCATTTTCTTCATGTAATTCTCGTCTGCTCCACAAACAGAGAATTACCCACAACAGGAAAATCCATGGCCTTAGTCTGGGTATCCTGTGACAGGCTAGTACATCTGAGCCAAGCCGTTCTGCGAAGTGCCACAGATGTAGCCATGACTCTTGATGACACATCATTTGAGTCTACTGCAGCATGGAATTGCACCTTGGATGCCTCAATACCATCAGCACCCACCTGCTCCAGCTCCTTGGCAAGCTGGCCAGGGACCTGTTTTGCTAGAGCCATAACAGTATCCCATCTGGATTTCTGGTATCTAGCACCATAAGCCATATAATTTGCCTGTCTGAGTCCCAAGGATGCTGCCATGTACTGTTTCTTTGCCATGGCATCAATCCTCCTGGAGTCCTTGTCCGGGGGGTGTGAAGCCAAGGGAATATTTGCCTTGTCACAGGCTGCAGCCTGCACTACCCCAACATGGCTGCATTGTTGTGTAAGGAACTCTGTATCAGAGCCTGACAATGTGTACCTCTTGTCCATTCTCTTACCCATAGGAGGTATAGTGTGAGGAGTTTTTAGAATTTTAAATGTCTGTTTCCCAAAAGATTTATGCAAGGGAATAGACAGTCTCCTAGACTCTGGGATATCCATCATTTCCACATAGTCAGGATCCTCTTGATCATCCACAGCTTCCTCCATAGGGAGCTGGAGGGTTTCAGCCACTTTTTTATAAAACATAAAATGAGAAGGGGACTCAGAAAGCCTAGGAGGAGACACTCCTGAAGGTCTGTCTGGGGAGATGTCCGGGTCAATGGGCACATCCAGACTTTCAAATCCACATTCACTCTCCTCATACTCCTCTTCCCCCTCCTCCGGTTCATAATATTCCTCTAAATCATAATCTTGAACCGGTGGAACCGGCCGAACCAGGCGCCTACCTGATGGTGCCGGTTCGGTCGGAACCGGGGAAAGCGACTGGACAATTTTAATCACTTTGGCTATTTCTTCAGCGGTTGGAGAGGAAAGTTTTGGCTCCACACCAGCTGATTTCCTAGTCCTTTTTGCTGGAACCGACTCCTCAGAGTCGGATCTCCTTGCCCGAAGAAGTCTCGCCCTGGTCACGGGCACTCCTCTGGTTCGGTGGAACCGCACGGGCTGGCCATCCGTTCAGCGACTTTTGGCCTCCTTTCCTGAACCTACCAACTCTTTCCAGGGTAGCTGCAGGAAAATTTTACAAATCTGGCAGTCTGCAATGAGGTGGTCAAACCCCAGACAATAAACACAGGTGGTGTGGGGGTCAGCCTTGGCAAAGACTTCCCCACAGACACTGCAGTGTTGAAACCCAGTGGGCCCGGTTTTTCTTTTGGGTTTCTCAGACATAGTGCCAGTCCTAACCAAACTTACCCGTTTATGGCAATCCGCCAGGTAAGACCCTCTTATTGGTTCCCAACCGTGTCACGGGTCGTGGAAAAAAACGTAATAAAATCTGTTTTTTTTAGAACCGATAAGAACCGGTAACCACACTCTAAATCACAGAATAAGATATTTTAAACAACCTGATCTGTTCAAACCGAACCGATAAACCGTTTACAAGTTCCACACATAAAAGAATTAATGTAAAACCTATCTAGTACTCACAAATACCACAGAAAGAGTCTGAACTGACCGGTTGCCGTTTAAATTCGGTCGAAAACCAAGAAAAACAATACTTTAATCTACAAAATGAACCGAGCAGAAGGAGAAATCTCCGGAGCGACTGTTCAGTGAGGCGGAATAAAGAATCCGACTGTTTGAGTTTGAAGAACAACAGACAGAGTTTCAACTGAGCTTGAGCTCAGCGTTCCATGCCTGGCATGGAAAGTTAACTCTTTCACCTCCGGAGCAGATCGAAGGTTGGGACTCACTGCATATGTCATAATATAGCAAGACTTCATGTTGTTTGAATCAAATGTTTCTTTATATAATAAAATGAAAAGAAACGATTGCATTTGCAATCCTTACTACTGTGAACCTTTGCCAAATACAATGTAGTAATGTAATTGGAGTTTGAAAATACAGACAGTATTTATGTTGGAAAAAATTATTTTCAATATAATAGGGTTCTACAGATTGTTATTATTTTAGTTTTTGCACCTTTTTTCATTTTTTCTTCCAATTTTCCTTTGCTTTTTCCCTCCCTTTCCCTCCCCAAATAACTCCCTCCCCAAACTGGTTCTTTCCTTATGTAAAATTCTGTATAAAACCATGATTGTAAGCTACTACTAAAACAAATGTAACATGTAGCATAAACAAAAATGTTTTGTAACTATTGTAAAAGTTAAAAAACATATAATTTTTTAAATAGTAGCAAATTAGTTTTGTTGTTTTTTTCTTTCCTTATTTATTGTGCTGTTTGTATTAGGTGAATGTGTGTATCTCTTTAAGCTATCAGAATAATGGTAGCACCTGTAACAAGTTGATTCATCCCCAACCGAAGGCCTGATTGTAGGGCCGAGGCGCTAGGGAAGCAGTTACGCTCCAGAGAATAAACGGCTGCTTTGAACTTTGACTGCTGCTGTTTGTTTGTGTCGTTCATTTATAACGAGGAGACCAGAGTGCTATAAGTTGTTGATTCTGGTCACAGGAAGGTCACTGAAAAAAAAGTCTGGTTGCATTTTGTGAAAAACAGGAGATGAAACTTACAAGAACAAGGTACAAAGGTTAAACTGTCAGGCAAAGACATCTCATAAAAAGGGAGCAATATTCTGTTGAGATTGAGATTTTAGAGAGAGACTCAGAGGAAGTATTTTTGTTTGTACTGCCTTTGTGAAGAGCTATCCTGTACATCTTTATTTTTTTTATGTTACTGTTATTGATAATAATAACAAAACACTACTTGCAAATTTTATAATTCTCCTGGTTTGCCTATGTTTCCTGACTTATGCCTCTAAGATAATAACCAGGAAACTCTTACTCTGGGATAAATTCAAGCACTCTCCCAGCATGTCCCATCACGCTCATGTCCCATCACATGAGTGGGACAGAGCACGAGTGGAACATCTATCCTAAGGCATCTATAGGCATCTGCAGATAGTCCACAATCTAAAAGAAATGCTGCAGGGGAGACACCAGACCAGGTAGAGAAAAGACAGTACAGGGTACACATATACTGAAACTGACAGCGTAAGGTTAAGGAACTACAGGTAGGGGGCTAACAACTAAGGGGTAATAGATCAGGAAAAGGTAGCTGCTGGTAGAAGGGAAAGTAGGAGACACCTGATCTAGGATAGGATAATGAATACATGAAAGGAAAAGAACAGGTAGGAAGTAGACATAGAAAAGAGGTGGGAGGGTACTGGAAAGGTTCAACAGACAAAACGTTAAGGAAGGAAAGAGCATGGGAGTGGTGCAGTGTAACAGGTGTGCAGCTGCAGTCTTTTGGGACACATTCTGGAGACTGAGGTGCTGCCCCATTTGTACTTGCCTCTCTATGATGAGTGCAGAGGTAGCTGGACTCCAGGCTGAACTGACAAAAGTGCAGAGAATTTTTTTGCCTCACTTAGGGGCCACCAAATCTGCTGCCGCTCCCCCAGAGGGCAAAGGCAGAGCAGTTGGACCTTGGTGGGTTCCAGGAGGGTGGGTGTGATGGATATGGTACACACTCATCAGCCTGTACCACTGCAAAATTCCTTCGCCATGCTGGCAGGACAGGGCAGCCAGGAGGAGGCACCCACAGCAGTTAGAAGAGAGGACATGGGGGTCCTCAGAAGGGGAGGGCCTAAGAAGGAAGGAAGAGGCTCCCAGCTGAAGAGGAGACCACTGCTGGTGGGGAACTCTATCATTAGGGTGATAGACAGGGGAGTGAAAGGGAGAGGGGGGGATGAAGTGCCTCCCTGGTGAGGATCAAGAGGATCGCTAGGGTGGCAGGAGATGGGAAGGATCTAGATGTCATTGTTAGGGATGCAAGTTTGTCATGGATGAGGTTTCAATGACTCATTGTTTGTTCATGAAATCATTAGTAAACAGTAGTAAATGTTGTGGCACTGTCATCATTGCTACATTCTGATGACACTAGTGAAAGTCATGGAAGTCCTGAATAAAGATCAAACGTCATGGAATCAATGACGTGTATGACTGCCATGACAAACTTACATCCCTAGTCATTGTCCACCTTGGCAACAAATGACCAGACAAGGGACATAGCAGTGTAATTTCAGGGAGCTGATGAGGGGCTTTAAGCAAGTATCATGCATGGTGGCAGTTGCTGAGGTGTTGCCTATGTACAGTCAGGGAGAGGATAGGACACTCTGCACCAGGACTTTTAACAATTGGTTAAAGGCATGGTACCTGGAGGAAGGCTTCAGCTACACTGAGATTAGGGGCCAGCTAGGGAAGATATGGGCCTCTATAAGGGAGACAGCCTGCATCCTTCAGACCACACTCCTAAGTGGGAGGTTTAAATGTTACTTGGATGAGCATTTAAACTACCTTCCGGGGATGTAATACCAAGGGAGGCAAAAACTGCCCCCCCCCAAATGTGATGAAGCATCAAGGAGGGAGGGCCCCAGAGGAGGAAGCTCCCTCAGGCCGGAGGAGCAAGAAGAAAGGGGTGGGAACAAGGAAGAGGACAAGGGGGTATTTATTTATTTATTTAGTTTTTGTTAACCGGGTTAGGTGTGCTAGCCAAAGTTGACTATTTTCAGGCACAACCCGGGAGAATACATACATAAAATGAGATGAGATTATACAATACATAGTATATAGTACAGGTACATAGTATATAGTACAGGTAGGTTAGAATACAGATCAAGTCAGACAGTACTCGAGATAATACATATAGCTATGCAGGTATCAATCAAGAATGCAAGAAGAGAAGAGTAAAACAGACAGGAAACAGAGGGGACGAGAAGGCAAGAAGAGGGTATCAGGAGAAGCTTCAGGTAGCAGCACAGGTGGAGGGAAGAAGGAAGGCAAGCAGGGAAGAAGTAAGGTATGGACAGCCATGTGTACCAATGCAAGGAGTCTAGGAAACAAAATTCTGGACCTGAAGACCATCATGGAGGAGGCTAGCCTGGATTTGGTGGCCATAATAGAGTCATGGTGCACTGACAGCCATGAATGTCACATAGCCATACTAGGCTACTCTCTGTTCAGGAGAGACAGGGAAGGGAGGCGGGGAGAAAGGGTTGTACTGTATGTGAAGGAGGAAATCAAGGCTACAGAAATACATGGGGCACCTGGAAAAAAACGAAGGACTGGAGGTGCTGTGGGTCATCCTGGAGACAGGAGCTGGGGCTGCTATCCATACCGGGGTTGTATAAAGACCTCCAGCACAGGAAGAGAAGTTGGATAAGGCTCTTAAGGAAGACATCATCAGGATGGTAAATAATGAGGAGGTGCTGTTAATTGGGGATTTCAATCTGCTAGATGTGGATTGAAGCCCTCCAGTTATTTATTTATTTTAGATTTGGATTAATACCTTTGAGCCAGGGCTCATTTACAAAGGTTCCAAGTCAGAGAGAGACAGTACAATACAATACAGTACAATACAATACGATACAGTACAGTGCAGTGCAATACAATACAATACAATACAATGCATGGGTTACAGATCAAGTAAGAGGAATAATCATCAAATAAGATATGTTTGCTGGGATACAGTTGTTGACAAAAAATGAGAATAATTACACAATTTCAAATGAATGCAGAGTTACAACTTGAAGGATGCAGCAATAAACAACACTTAATCAGTGTGGTACAGCCCTTGTGTAAATGCCAGGTATTAAGGTAGGAAGGGCCTCCAGGTGAAGTGGAAGGAGAAGCCAGAGCAGCCACAGAAGGCATTGTCATGGTATAGTCAAATGGGCAGGGCAGAGAAGTGTGATTGGGAGGGACAGGGGAAGGGGTAGGAAAGGGGGGAGTGAGGGGGTAGGTCAGGTGTAGGAAGGGTAGTAAAGATGGAGTGGGGGTTGACCAAAGGTAGCAGGTGGCATGTTAATAGGGAGTCTTTAGGCTAGCTAGAGTTATGTATTGCAGGAACAAGCATTTTCAAGTGCAAGGTATGAGCAGAGCCCAGATTTGATTGACTGAGTTTTTCACAGTCGCAGAGCGCAAAGGGCAGGTCATTGAACCATTTGGGTCCTTGATATGAGATGGAGCTATGAGCCAGTGTGGTGTGCTTGAAAGGCACTAGGAGCCCACCTTTAGCTGCGCATCCAGTGTTGACACTGCAATGCCCATATTTGAACAGGGAGGAGGTTGAGTCAGGGGTTTGGCCAAGTAAGGATATTTTTACCAGCAGGCAGGTCTGGTACTGGGCCCTGGATTTGAGGGTGAGTCATTTGGTTTCTTTGTATAGGGTGCAGGTATGGGTGAGATGGTTGGCCCCTTATAGCTTTGGCAAGGAGCCAGGCCATCCTTGACTTCCTACAAGGGGCCTTTCTAAGGCAGCCAGTCAATGAACCCAGTAGGGATGCAGCAGTGCTACATCTTGTGCTTACAAACAAGGACAGCATTGCAGATGTCACGTGGGCAATCCACTAAGTACCAGTGATTATAGCACAGTGTGATTTAACATTAAGACGGTAGCAGAGGCAAACCACATGAGGACTAAGGTCCTGGACTTTAGGAGGGTGGATTTAAAAAAAATGGGAGACTGTTTCAGAAACTGCCTAGTGGTGGTGGTGGGGGGATTGCAAGGGAGGGGTAGAGGAACAGTGGAGAAAAATAAGGAAGGGCATAATTAAGGCAATCAACTTCTACATGATAGGTATAAATCAAATCCTCCCTGTGGAAGGAACATGACAGCAAAAGGTCTATAAATTGTCAATAGCTTAATTTTCCTTTCTGAAAATGGACAACAGATTGTGTGTGTGTGTGTGTGTGTGTGTGTGTGTGTGTGTGTGTGTGTGTGTGAGCTCAGAAGCACCCGTTTATAAATCAAAAGGTATGAAACCAGCAGACACAACATATGCTCAAACATATAAACAAAACCACATTAATCTTTAAAGGCATACCAAAAATATGTATGACAACTATAATAATAATAATATAATAAAATTTATTTGATTAAGTGCCTTTCAAATATTTCAAGGCGCTGTACAAACTTCATACATTTATCATAACCAAACAACCAATAACAATACAACAGATAAGATAAATAAAAAACAATTTAAAATACAACAGGGAAAGCCTGAATCCATAAGAATGACTTTAAGGCCTTCTTAAACCTATCCACAGTTGTACTTTCGGAGCTGACGGGCAGAGAATTCCAAAGGGTGGGAGCCGCATTCGAAGCACGGGCTCCAGAAGACCTGCAACTTCACCTCGGAATCTCCAGCAACCCCTCACAGCCGAGGAAGCTGTCTCAGAGGGGTGTAAGGCACCAGAAGCTCTTTCAGGTAGTCGGACCTAACCCGTGTAGGGCTTTGTAGGTCAAAAGACCCACTTTAAAGGTGATCCGCCACTGTATAGGCAGCCAGTGCAGAGTGCGCAGCACAGGGGTGATATGAGATCTTCTAGACACCCCAGTCAACAAATGTGCTGCAGCATTCTGCACTAGCTGCAAGCGGCGGATTTCAACCCCAGCAAGCCCTAGGTATAAGGAGTTGCAATAATCAAGACATGATGTCACAAAGGCATGGACCAAAACCAGCAAATTGCCTGGTGGAACCAGGTGCCTAATCCTGGAGATGTTTCTAAGATGGAAAAATGAAGTCCTGACTACTGCAGATACCTCATAACGAAGGGTCAAGCCAGTGTCAAGCTCCACACCCAGGTTACGCACCCGTTCAGAGGTAGGGATCTGGTCTACCCCAAGAACTAATCCAGAGGGGGACCCTATCCCCAAATCCTCAGCCCTGCGACCAGGGTCCACCACCATAACCTCGGTCTTTCCCGGGTTCAACTTTAAACCACTGATATTCATCCAGTCTTGAATATCAGCGAGGCAATTATTCAGCACTGAGATAGCACTAACCTGGTCGGGTGCAAAAGACAGGTAGAGCTGGGAATCATCGGCATAGCAATGAAACCTCAGCTCATACCGTCTTACAATGTCTCCGAGGGGTAGCATATATACTGCGAACAACATGGGGGAGAGCACCAAACCCTGAGGTACCCCACAAGAAAGAGAGAAAGCCCCGGATGATTGTAAACCGGAAACCACTCTCTGAGTTCTCCCCAGGAGGTAAGATGAAAACCATCTGAGGACAACACCTGAAAGCCCACAGATGGACCTCAGACGTTCGAGCAAAACCCCATGATCCACAGTATCAAAAGCTGATGATAGATCAAGGAGAACCAAGATAGAATGGTGTCTCCGATCTCTCGCCATCAGGAGATCATTGAGCACCGAACCAAGCAGTCTCGTGCTATGCTCTGAAAACCCGACTGGAGAGCCTCTGATAAACTATGGATGGTCAAATGGTTGTCAAGTTGAGCCACCACAACCTTTTCAATAACCTTCCCCAAGAAAGGGAGGTTAGAGATTGGATGGTAGTTAGCAAGGTCGTTCGGGTCTAAGGAAGCTTTCTTCAGGAGGGGAGTCACCACCCCTTCTTTCAGAGAGCTAGGGAAAACTCCCATCTCCAAAGAACACCGAATTATCCAAGCAAGGGCTGGGCCAATAAGTTCACTACATCCTAAAATCAAGGAGGTGGGGCCTGGATCCAAACTACAACAAGTTGGGCGCATCTCAGAGACAATCCTCATAGTATCCACGAGATCAGGAAGATCAAAGGAGCTCCAGGAAACACCAGGCAATGGGACAACACCCCGATCAACTGCAACAGCTATGGAGTGAGGTTGGGGACAGTGCCTCCGAATGCCTTCCACCCTATTCGCAAAGAATCGAGCGATCTCCTCGCAGTCAATCTGCGTAAAAACTCAACGGAACTGCCGACAGGCTGGGTTGCACAGTCTGTCGACAGTTCTGAAGAGCTGAGCCGGTCGATTCCGAGTGACAGAGATTTCCCTGGACAGAAATTCTGCCTTCTTATGGGAAATTTCTGTTTGATAGAGCTTATAATGCTCTAGCAAAATAAGATGGTCGGCATCCGAGGCAGTCTTCCTCCAACGACGCTCCAACCTATGCCCCAGCCTCCACAGCCCTCTCAATGCCCCATCAAACCGAGGGGCGATGGGATGGCGCGGAAGGGGGAGAACACAGTATGGAGCTATCTGGTCCAGAGCATCTGAGATGGCCCCATTATAGGCCACCACCAGCTGCTCGGGATCAGAGCACAATCCGTCACACAACGAGAGGTCAATAACCGCCAACAGGTCTTCAGGGACTACATCCCTCAATGGACGGTATTTGACCGTCTCCACAGGGGCCGACCTACCCAGGGGGGCCACAAAGTTGAATCCAACTGAGTAATGGTCAGACCAACCGACTGGTTCCACCAGCAGGTCGGATGCCTCGACCCCCAGGAGGAAGTATGTATATGTATATAAAAATAATAATATGCACAGGAATTGCCCACATGCTATATCAGAGACAAGAAAAAGGCAGTTGTCAGTTTAAATTCTGTAAAGGGTCATGAAAACTAAAGTTCATATCCATTCCATTATTAAATGTATTGAGAAGAAAAATTAGTCTGACATCATAAGTCCACCTTCTTTGTATGTTTCTTAAGTCTCCTTTGAAAACCAGGACAGAGAGGTCAGAAGTAGAGTGATCAGACTGAGAGGAAATGTCAACCCACTGATTTTTCAGTACTTTTAATTTTAATGTCATGCCTGTGCGAGTTCATTCTGGTTTGAAGGGGCTGTCCAGTTTCCCCCACATAGCCTGTATGTGGACACTTCTTGCACTGGATGCAAACAACATTCTGGGATACACATGTATAATTCCCCTGTATCTTAAATTGTTTTGGGGGTGTTGATAAAGTCTGAAGTGGAAATGGGCTCACATGACTTACAGTTAGGAATATTGCAGGATTTAGTACCCCCTTGTGTTCTGGTCAGGTATAATTTGCTCCTGACAGTCAGTTTGGATAAACTAAGTGACTATTTGAAAGACAGTAAAGGTAGGGAATATATATTTTTTTATATGTAAGTTTTATTGCAAATACATGACTACATCAGGCACACAACAGGCAGTATCAGGCTCAGTTTAGGGGTGCAAAGTATACACAAAAAATATATGCTTGCCAGTGCTAATGTAAGCATATCCTCTGCAGTTCTAATATGCAAGACAACTACTGTACATAACAGACTCACTCAGCTGGAACGTCTGCGTATGTTCAAAGTAAGTCATGCAGCACCCATCTGGTATTGCAGTATTGCAAATAACATCTTTTCTGTGGTTTTTTTTTTTTTTTTGGATAACAGAAAAAAAGGAACAAATATCTTAAGAACATCCTTCCCTGTAGATCTGACTAAACAAAAGCAGTAAATCATTATTAAGTAAATTAAAGATTACCACAATCAATCAAATACATATGCTGCACTTCTCAAATGCCCTCTCATGGCCATCATTCATCGTCCCATGCTGCCAACTGGTCTAGTACTGAGGTGCTTTCTATCTCTTCTACTATCGAGGTGAAGGGATACTATCTGGAGTGGAAATTATCTTTGCAGCTGTAAGCAAGCTGTAATATTTTCCATAGATTTCAGTTTTCTACAGTTCACCAGCCAGCTTGGGTGGCCGGGGTGGGGGGTAGAATATACAGTTCAAGGTATCATCCTCACTTAATACTGGTTTTGGTCCTTAATGATTTTACCTAGGGTCTCCAGATCAGTGTTATATGTAACAAGGGTATCTAGTTAGGGGTGTTCTTTTCTAATATTCTAGTAGTTGTTCTCTTGGCATAAGCGTGGCATGTTCTGATGAAGAACTCTGTGTAGTTCAAAAGCTTAAAATTCTGTAGATCTCTTGTTGATTCAATAAAAAGGTATCAAATCACCAACTTTGTTGATCTTTTTCTACAAGGACCAATACAGCAACAAATAATTCTTTACTTCAGGTACATAAGTGAGAAGGGAAAAGCAAGGGAGGGGATAGTTAGGACAACAGAGGGAGACTGCATCGAAGGGGATCAAGAAAAAGCAGACACCCTAAACAGGTACTTCCGCTCAGTCTTCACGGGGGGTGGGGGATGGACCACCAAGAAGCAGCAGGAACGTGGGGTGGAGGCAGACTCAAGTCCCTTTTCGGAGGAAAGAATCCAGAAGGGACTTGCAGCTCTGAGAGTAGACAAGGCTATGGGAGCAGACGGGACACATCATAGGGTACTAAAAGAATTTAGGAGGTGCTAGCTGCCTTTTCTGATGGCCTTATTCAATAGCTCACTAGAAATGAGCATGGTTCTAGAGGACTGGAAGTGAGCAGACATGGTCCATCTACATCTCAGTGTTGAGGAAATGAATGGAAACACTGATAAAGGAAAGGCTGACAAAGTATCTTGAATTAAACGGGCTGCAAGACCAAAAGTAGCATGGATTCACAGAGAGAAGGTCACCCAGATGAATCTGATTGATTTCTTTGGGTAACCAGGTAACTACATCAGAGGAGGGCAGTGGACATCGCCTATCTGGTCTTTAATAGGGCCTTCAACATTGTGCCATAAATAAGACTGATTAAAAAACTGAACAGCCCAGGGGTGGGATCCAAAGTGGTGAATTGGGTTAGAAATTGGCACCAGATAGGCATCAGATAGTGGTGGTTAATGGCACTCACTCTAAGGATGTAGGAGTGACCAGCAGGGTGCCACAGGGCTCAGTACCGGGACCGGTCCTCTACAATGTCTTCATAAATGACATTGCAGATGAACTGGAAGGGAAGACATGTCTTTTTGCAGATGATGCCCAAATCTGTAACAAGGTGCACAATCAAGAGGGGGTGGAAAGAATGCTTAGGGATCTTGTGAAACTCAAAGCGTGGTCAAAAACATGGTGGTTGGGTTCAACACCAGAAAGTACTAAATTATGCACCTAGGGCATAAGATCCCAGGAACTCAGTACAGGATGAGGGGTATTGTCAGTCACTAAGCAAGAAAGGGACCATGGAGTTATCATATCTGTTGCCCTCAGAGTGGCAGGGCAGTGTGATAAGGCAGTGGGTAAGGCCAGTGTGAGGCTGGGATTCATTGGGAGAGGTATCTCCAGCAGGAGGAGGGAGGTGGTGTTCCCACTGTATCACACACTGGTGAGACCCCACCTGGAGTATTGTGTCCAGTTTTGGAGGCTGCACCTCAGAAAGGACATAGACAGGGTAGAGGCAGTCCAGAGGAGGACAACTAAAATGGTGCAGGGGTTTCACCGAAGGCCTTTATGAGGAGACACTGAGGGATCTAAACATGCTCACCCTGGAAGAGAGGAGAGTGAGACAGGACATGACAGAGACCTACAAATACCTCACAGGGGTGAGCATGGTGCAGGAAAAAAGTCTGTTTCACAAGAGAAAAATTACCAGGAAAGGAGCACATTTGATAAAGATGGGGGGAAGGGTGTTAAAGAGGAATGCGAGGAAGTACTACTTCACTGAAAGAATGGTAGATGCTCAGAACAGACTGCCAGAAGTAGTGGTGGAGGTGAAGACAGTAGGGGGCTTCAATTATGTGTGGGATAGACATAAGAGAATATTAGTGAATAGGCAGGGCGGAGGAGGAAGGGTAGATAGAAACCAGCTAGGGTCTATGGAGGCACACTAGGCAGGGGCCATCTGGGCAGGCTGGATGAGCCATGCAGTCCTTTTCTGACAACAAACTGTGTTTCTGTGGTATCCCTCACCCAACCTCGAGACGCAACACAATATTATTCACATGCTATTGGGTTAACAATAACAATCATGAGACTCTAAACATAAGAGTAAAGAACAGCACAGCTTTCAAAGGAAATACTAAACAGGGGGTCAGCTTCACTCTCCACTTAAATTGTTGGTGTCTGTCTTGGCTGGTCATGATCAGCTGAGAAAATCTCAGTGTCATAAATTGACTGGAGTCTGACTTTCTACTGCAGTATACGAGTGCATCAAAGTTACTGTATTGTTATAGTATCATTACTTTGTATCATGATTTATTTATTTACTTGAAAATTTCTGAGAATACCTTTGAGGACAAGTGCTTTTTTACAAAAGGTTCCACATCAGTAACAGAGATTACAAGGCAACATAAATACAGCAAGTGAGTTCCAGTGGAATGAAATCAAATACAAATATAGTCAAATAAGTGCAAACAAAAAGGCTGGAATCAGTTCCATACAATTTTACAATAAGGCAGGTAGACAGAATCACTGTAGAACAAGCACAGTAATGGTACATGGCCCCAGAGCCCGAGTTTGACCCAGTTCAAAGGGTATACCGGGAGGGACTTTAGTTACGATGATCAGCAGTTAGTTACATTGAACTGTTAGAGTTGCCCGTAGTGCTCTCTTAAACTGGTCAAACTTAGGTAGATTGAGCAAGGTATTGGGCAGCTCATTTAACCAGCCAGTGGCCCTAACTGCGAATGAACACTTGCCCAGCTGAGTATGGCAGAAAGTCAGTCCAATGGCATTCCGAACCATGCTCCTGGTGGCGCAGAGATTGGAGACAGGGCAGAAGCCTGTTCTTTATTTTTCTTATTGTATTAATGAAAACTGAAACTGTTTGCACAATCTGAAGGGAAACCATTGCATAATGCTCCATAAACTGAATTGTAATATATAAAACTAAAGCGGTATTGAAAACACTTCAAATATTTACAGAATAAAAAAAATTGTTAAACTGATAAAATATATAAAACTAAACTAAAGCAGAGTATTGAAAACACTTCAAATAATTACAAAATAATAAAACTGTAGCCAAAAACTAAGAAAACTTAGCCACTAAGCCTGGGACAAGAAAGACTCGGGGTAGAGTATACAATGTAGCTGTAGATGTATATCTGAAGCATAATTGTGCCACTTAGTGGGCAAACAAGCCAGTGACCTTCTACAGCCTCCAAAGTAAGTTCTTCAGAGAAACTCAGTGCTGTGGAAAGGTTATTTTACTGATGCACTGAAGTTGAGGAGTTCTGGCCCTCCTTCTGCCGGTGATACTGAAGGATCACAGCCACATCGCTAAACTGCGCAGCTTTCAGAGACTACACGGTAATGTGTGTCTTGAAGCTGGGCGAGCGAGTGAAAACAGCAGGAGAGCGAGTAAAACTGCATGTGCTAAATGCAGCGAAATTATTTTGGTCTCGGATACAATATTACTGACTACAGAATAACCACATTGGACCCAGGGGGTGTGGGGGCGGAGCGCCCCCACAGAAGAAAGTAAGCAGGTAGTAAATGCAGTGAAAATAATTTTTATCTCAGATACAATATTCCTGACTACAGAATAACCACTGAGGACCCGGGGGTGTGGGGGGCGGAGCACCCCCACAGAAAAAAGTAAGCAATCAATATTTAGATTTTTTTTACAATAACCAAGACAATATTTGCTTGTTCTTTCTTCTGTGGGGGCACTCCACCCCCACACCCCCCTGGGTCCTATGAATTAAATTATTGTTTAATGAACTGTTTATATCTTCTGTGGGGGTGCTCTGCCCCCACACCCCCGGGTCCAATGTGGTACTTTGCACACACTGTACTGTACATTACTATAATTATTCTATGAACTATACTATATTATATCACTTTTCTATGAACTATACTATATGACTATTCAATTAACTGTTCGGTGACTCGGGCATAGACGGGAAGAGGCGTGACAGAGTGACATCGCTTTAGATGCAAGCCTCTTACCGTAATACTTTCTTGTTTTCTTGCGTAAGTGGCCGTGGTCCTTCAGTATTGCCCTTCTGCTTACCTACAAGTCCCCTTTCCCAACAGCTAGAGAGCTCAACCTCCTTTGGCCCATGGTACTCCCGTCATCCATCTGAGCATCTGAGGCCCCCTTTAAGCAGGGACCGATAGGATTGAATGATCGGTTAAGGGGAAAGAAATCAATTCCAGAGATTAAGAAGCACAGGATGGGATTTGAACACTGGATGTGTGTGTGGAAGTGATTCCTGTTTGGAGCTCCATGTTCACTTTGCAACACTATTGGCTGCAATATTACTTCAATTTGATGGCATTTGAGTGGAACTTGCACTGAATACAGAGATTGCGTGGATTGCAGCCTCCTATATGTAGTGTGGCATTTCTAACCATTCATTTTGTTGACGGTTCTGTTTTAAGAGTTTTACCTGGGGATCTGCTTTAGTGTAATCTTATAGACTGCACCAGTGGGACACAGCACATCTTTGGATTTCACTCTGGTTGAGGTGCAGGTTCATTTGTCTTGTGCTGGCCTTTACACTCCTATTATAGATTGAGGGAGCACTCCTGACCAATCAGATACTCATTTCTTCTGCATGCGAGACACTCTCATTATGTAAAGAGTATGTCACACGCACCTGCCCTGGAAATGGGCACATTCAGGAAAACTGTTTCAAAATGTTAACACATTATTGATTGATCTTGATCAATTATATTTTAATACCACCACCGGACCACTCTTATGGTTGTAAAAGTGGTCTCTCTCACATCCTCATGGTGTCAGACTGCTCACCTTCAGTTCACAGTTCTCACATCGCAAGAATGTGCGGGAGACAATGTAAGAGTGGTCTCGGTGGAGATGAGAGAGTGTCAGAAGTTCCAAGTACAAAGCTGCACATATTGTATATTAACCATACTGTCTGTGCTCCAGTGGACTCCTCACTTATCTGAAGGTAAATCTTATGTGATGTAGATCCTCTCTGGGTCAGATTTTCAGGATAATATTTGGCCTACCCTGACTTAATTATCAGTTATCCTGGTTCTGTTTGTGTTAGCCACATGAGCCACCTATAAGCAAAATTCATTTTTCATATGGTACTCTTCCCGGAAGGCTCAGAACACCTCACATTATAAAACGTTCACTGTAAAACAGATAAACAAATGCATGTAGTTAAGCAGAAGAAAAATAAATATTTAATATAAAATGCTTGCTCAGGTGTCTAAAATGTTCAGCAATCATAATGGCAGCAGCAACCATTGGGTGACTCTGAGTGGGAGTCAGATGGGGCACATGCACCAATAAACCTTTACCGTGTTTAAGCTGTGCCCCAGTAGTAATACATAGCTGGCAACACTTTCCGAATTTCAAACCACCTATGTGCCCAGACACACTCCCTCTTTACCCTGGTTGTACCCTGGTCCTTAATTCCTGGAGCTTCTTCTGGCAACAATATAATGTCCAGATCACCGGCAGCAAGCCACAGGGGCCTGGTGGAATAGCAAGGTCTTTAGGCCCCTTCTAACCATCTCCACTGAGGTGGCACCCCTCAAGTTCCCCAGAAGAGGATTCCAAAATTGCAATACCTCCTCTGTTACAGATCTGTCACCTGAGAAACATAACCATAACCTGGGGATAATCAGTATGCCAGCCTCAGTGAAATGAACTGGTATGGAGTTTAATTTATTGGGAAAGTAGCAAAAAGGTATTTGCTGTTAAACAATGGTTGACGTTGCAGGGCAGAGCAGGCAGGTAACCCAGGTAATGTGTGCACCACAGCGAATGAAAACAATTTCAAATAACTGTCTAAAGAATGCAGTTAGGGACTTCTGGTGATGTCAGCTTCTATATGGCAGCTTAGTACGGCGCTCCTCTCAGCCCTACACATAATCTGCAGGCATCCACCGTTCTACAAGAATGCAATCACCTGCTAAGATGACGAGTTCCAGAGCAATTTTAGCAAGGAACTCCCAAACTACGGCTCAGAAGCTGCAGATGTTGTTACAGGGAGAAAAAACAACTCGACCTAATGGGCCCACTGAAGAAGAACCTAACGTGGTGCCTGACGCTGAACAAGAGGAAGACTACACAAATTTATGTAACCCCCCCCCCCTACAAATGGGGGTTCCCAAAAAGTCTTCCTGGAGCTTGCCTAAATGCTCACTGCCAGACTGGTGTCCTGCGTTATAGCAGTTTAAATGTGATTACCAGAGCTTGTATAGCCTCTGTGTAATGTCTCTTTAAGAGCTGCCTAATTGCAGCATGAGTAATCTGAGAGACAGCTCTGTTGAAAGATGTAACTATTTGCTGAAAATCATTTATAGTGATAATGATAATGTAGTTTGTCTAACCTGCTTTCTTTGTAGCAAGGACTGTTTTGTTTGTCTCCACTATCTTGGTCCTGGACTGCAAATTGGACCAAACAGTTCTGGTGGGACCTAAAATGTAGCCAGACTACAGGAGCTGTCTGAATTCAAAATCTTAGGAACTGTGGTTTGAGTTTTTGTGTCTTTTTTTGCAACTGAAAGGGGAGCTCTAGCTTTGACTGACAGCCAAATCAGCCAACCAATTCTTTTGGATCTTGGGGAAGTCCCGGGCTGCTGGCAATTTTTCAGTTAAAACTAAGCTGGAAGCTGAGCAAGAAGGAGCTGAAGTGTTTCTGAGCAGCAATTGTGAGTGGATTCGCATGGGAGAACTCTGAAAAGGCTAAGTTTTTGGCCTGCATGCTGGTGTGCTGCTCCTGAGAGGAAGAGAATTATTTTGGACTAAATCCAAGTTTGTGTGACTAAAGTAAGCTACTGAAGTGGGCCAGGCTGAGCCTGAAGAAGACTGAATATTTTTGCTGACTGTGATTGGCCTGTCAGGAGTTCCAGCTACCCCTAAGCTCCCGGTGTGTGCAGACTTTGCGATTGTGACTGGGGAGCGCTTTGCCTGGTACAGTAGAATTCCCATACATGTAAATGCGCTGTGAGCTGCTAGTGGGTTGTGAGTTAGTTCCCCACTACGTGAACTGTGTTCTGCTTGCTGGAAGCTGTATCCAGACCAAAACGGACTGCTTCCGAACTTGTCTCCATGTGTTCTGGGCTTTGTCAGACTGGTCCAGCCAGACTACCCACTGCACAGAGAAGCCATCGATGAGAGACCTGCCTGGGGATCAGCCCCCTGCTCCACGCTTGAACAGGAACGACGCCTCTGCGACTTGTGTGGGCCCTGCTTCTCCTGGGATTCCAGATCAACCACCTGCAGTCTCGATTTTCGTCCAGCCTGTGTCCAGTCTTGGGTATCGTGAGTAAATACCAGGGTAGCTCCCTACAACAACAACTTAATCTGAGTGTGTCATCTGATTGTCTTGTTGTTTCCTTTCCTTTACGAACTGAGCCCTCTGGCTCCAGATTACAAATATTGTGTACCGTGCATGTTGTGTTTTCCATCACAGGGCCCCAACCAGCTGCAACCCCGGGCAACTGTCCTGGCTAGCCCATCTCTTCTCTACCTGGGTACCCAGAGGTGGACTGTGTGTGGGGACTCAAAGTGCATGCATAACTGCTTGATTGATATAACGTTTAAGCTAATTAACCTGATTTTGCCTCTCCCTTGTTCAAGTCCCCTGAATAAATCAGTTCTAACTTTTTCTGCGTGTAATCTGACTGTGGTTCCAGTTTGTGCTCAAAGTACTGTACTGTTGCTATTTGCTGCGCTTAACTTTGTTTTATAGGGGGTCCCCAGGGTCGAGCCAGAGGAACCAGCCCTGGTGGTAAGTGTAAACAGCGTGGGTACTTGTGTGGTGTACCAGGGGTATTGTAAAAGTGATTATTGTACAGTGTTCAGGCCACTAGAGGGGAAAGATGGGGGGTTACAGTGTCCCGGAGGACTGTGCCCAAATTGAGCTTGACGACCCATTCCAGGTTACTTGTTCTGCCCTCTCACCATGGTGCCCCTGCTCCATCCAGCCCCAAGTTAGCTGATAGGGAAGGGCCCCCTCTTGCATTGTTTAGAGTACAAGAAGTTATTACATGATTCTGTATAGTAATGTTCAATTTACCTGTGTGAAATATGCATACTGTATTGTCAGAATGGAAATTATATAGTGGAGTACATTGGAATATATAGTAAAGTGGCAAGTTATGCCAATTGATGAATCAGATAGTACTTGTATAGCATGCTTATGGTATAAATATCTTGTATATCTTGCATTTTCAATGTTATGATGGTACAGACTTGACACGGACGCCAAGTTTTCCCAGGCAGGCAAGGGAGTAACCCCCATACAAATGGGGGTTCCCAAAAAGTCTTCCTGGAGCTTGCCTAAATGCTCACTACCAGACTGGTGTCCTACGTTTTAGCAGTTTAAATGTGATTACCAGAGCTTGTATAGCCTCTGTGTACTGTCTCTTTAAGAGCTGCCTAATTGCAGCATGAGTAATCTGAGAGGCAGCTCTGTTGAAAGATGTAACTATTTGCAGTGTCCCGGAGGGCTGTGCCCAGGTTAGCTTGACCACTACCAACCCTGACCTCCGGGTGGAGGCACCCGTTTCAGAACTCAGGCCCCTTAACCTGCTACTAGCCAAGCAGGCAGGGGTAGTATCCCTTGGGATAGCACCACCTAGGGGTTACATTTAGCTTCCTCCATTATCCAAACAGCTAAAACCGTGTCGAAAATAGACATGACACTCACAGAGCTTCGGGCGGATATTGGAAGTCTTGAGCATAGAACCGACAAACTCGAGATGGGGCTTACAAATGTAATAGAGCAGTCAGACCGTCACGACTGTCTGCTGTTATTTCTGATGGCTATAGAGAGAGAGAGAGAGAGAGAGAGAGAGCCAGCTGAGGGCCAAACTTGACGACCTGGAGGGCAGGAGTAGGCGTCAGAACATCCGCATATATGGTATTCCCAAGGGCGCTGAAGGGGGAGCATCAGACCCGATTACATTTATACAGAAGGTCCTGACAAAAGCAGTGAAGTTGCCAGAAGACATGGATGTCTCAATGGATCGGGCACACCGCGCCCTGACTCAGCGACCCACAGACCCTGATAGACGCCCGAGATCCTTTGTAGTAAAAATGACAAATCAAATCAAAATCAAATCATCTTTATTTTTATAGCGCCTTTCAAAACCAAGGCACTGTACATAAAAACCATATACATAAAAATAAGATTTTAAAACAAACATTAAGCTAAAGCACAAAGGAGAAGTTCTGAGGAGAGCATGGAGAACAGGATTATTGATGTACGGTCCTCACAGAAACTCCATAGACAACGACTACACGTCGGGGGTCCAGGAAGCGAGGAGATCCATGTGGCCTATCTTGAAGCAGCTCAGGGCCAAGAATTTCAAGGTGCAAATGCTCTTTCCTGTACGGCTGCGAGTTGAAACAAAACAAGGCACAAAGGTGTTCGAGGATCTGCTGGCGGCTTCAAGATTCCTGGAAGATCAGGGAATTTCGGTCCCTTGGATAGAGAAAGAGCGCTTGGAGAGGGAGCTGAGAAGATCCGCAGGGTCAATGGCTATTAAACGATCGCCCCATAACCGACAATTTAGCCAGTCAATTTCCACAACCCTAAAAATGGACATTGCAGCACTATTAAGGCCCTATGCTCCTCTAATGCAGCAGCCAGGAAGTGCTTTGCAGGCGGAGTGGGAGAAGGAGGAGGGGGAAGAAGTGGCGGCGTGCTCGAGGATTGAATCCTCTTGAAGATATGCTGGTAAGATAGGAACTTATATGGGCCTCTCCTGAGGTGGGAGTAACGTTGGGACTACCCCGAGGAACTCACTCAAGGTACTGTTTATTGTCGCACCATCGGATGGAGGCCTGTTGTTCTTTGGGGGGGTTGGGGAACGACACACGCTGGAAAAAGGGTGAACTTTGAAAGACTACAACAAAGATATGGAAATAGGGGTGTCGTTCTCACTTCAACCAATGTGCCCGCTAAAATTGGGGAGGGGGGCGTCCACTGCCCTTGAGGGGCTGTGTGACTCTTGATCTTGAAAAGGGGGAGGACATGAAGAGAAGTAGCAAATAAAATGCGAATGTGACTGGCAGATAGATAATGTAGAATAACAAATGGGTGAAGAAACAGAGAAAACAAGCATTTGTCAATGCCGAATGTTGGCTTGCTGGCATTGGCAGTGCAGGAGTTAGAGAGATGCATCACAGAAATGGCAGTGAAGTATTGAACTGATGCCAACCCACCCCCACCCTGCAGAGAGTGACAGGCATTAGGGTGTCCCTTTGGGTGTTTGGTAGTGCAGTGCGGGAAAACATGTTGGGCAGGATGTGAAAAATGACAGCTACACAGTTCATAAGGAGCTGTAGAAAAATGCCAGTGTTGAAAATGTGGCATTTAACTATACCAAATTTGCGGAGTTACAAGGATGCGTGGGAAATATACAATGCACACTTGCAACACTGCCATTTTATGGGCATTCGGCACCAAATTTTCAACATAGGCATTTTAGCACCTCTGCTCATGTACAGTGTCACTGTTATTTCCTCAAAGTGTCCCAAGAAGTGATTTCGCATAGCGACCACGCTATTCTGCGCCAAAAGTGCGAAAACACATTTTGGGTAGGATATGTGAAATGACGGCTGTACTGCTCATCAAGAGGTGTGGAAAAATGGCAGTGGGGAAAATCCAGAGTGAAAACATCACAAATGCACGACAGTACAAGCGTGCATACAATCTGCAAACGCACGCTAGTAACACAGTCATTTTATGGAGTATCATCACCAAATTTTCAACATAGGCATTTTAGGACCTCTGCTCATGAACTGTGTCACTGTCATTTTCATAATCTGGCCCAAACACTGATTTCCCACAGCAACTGCGCTATTGTGCGCCGGACGTGCGGAAACGCATTTCGGGCAGGATGTGGAAAATGACAGCTATACTGTTCATAAGGAGGTGTACAAAAATGACAATGCTGAAAATCCGATATTAAAATATTGCGAATGCGTGAAGTTACAAGCCTGCATAGCAACTGTGCAACGTACGCTCGTAAAACAGGCATTTGTTGGATTTTTTCCATGAAATTTGGAACATAGGCTTTTTGAGAGGCCACCTCATGAACACTGTCACTGTCATTTCGGTAATGGATCCCGAAAGGTGATTTCGCGCAGTGACTGCAAAATCACCTTTCGAGGCCGATTAACGCCATGACAGTGATAGAATTCATGAGGAGGGGCCCTAAAACCCCATGTTGAAAATTTGGTACCAAAATTCCAAGAAATGCCCGAGATATGCAGCAAAGTTGAAAAACCCTATTCATTCCATTATACAGCTTACAGGCATTTCCTCAGTTCACGGTCGGCTTTGAAGAGTGCAGACTGTTCCTGGTCCACTAAAGATCGCAGCCCGGACTCCGGAGGTAAGTATGGGGTGAGGGAGGCAGGGTGCAGTGGTGGGTGCGGGTGGGGGAGGGGGCATCAAGATTATGAGGGACGTTTTTGTTTTACAGGGTAAAAACAGGAAAACCATCGCCGGGACAGTTTTCGCTTTCCAGGGCATTTGGCACGCTGGGGTGGGCCCCAGCATGCCACCTAACTGTTTGGGAGGTGTCAGTAGCTGACAGGGATTGGGCACCCTTGTCAGCACACAACACGGGGGACAAAGTAATGCTGACGGGATTGGGCACCCCGTCGGCAAAGAAAGAAAGCTGGGGGGCAAGAGATGAGGGGGATTGGGCACCCCTGGCATTCAACAACTGGGGTGATGCGATGGGAGTGGTCCCCCTGCTGGCACACAAAGACAGCGGGGGTGCCGCGAGCCATGGGATTGGGCACCCCTCAGCATTCAACATCTGAGGGTTTATGCCGACGGGGAGGGCCCCTGGCCGGGCACACAAAGACAGCGGGGTGCTGTGAGCCGAGGTGGATTGGGCACCCCTCGGCATTCAACATTTGGGGGTTTATGCCGACGGGAGTGGGCTCCCCATTGGCAAACAAAGACAGCGGGGGTTACGACAGGAGGATTGGGCCCCGATGTTGTCAGACGATGAGGCGACCACCCGCCGCTGACTATGTTCATAATGGCGGCGACTGCAGCAGAAAGGACCGCTGCATGTATGACGCAGCTTTGCTCGGATTGCAGCGGACCTTTGCTTAGATGTGCCCGCCCCATTATGTATGCACAGTGTGGCGCCGGCATGCAGGCTGATCGGGGAATGAGGGATGCACCTACTGATGCGTGCCCTGCATTCGCCCAACAGCAGCCACGCTCCCAACTCTGCACTCTCCCAAGATGTTGGCTTGTGCTTGCGCGGCAAGCCAACATAAAAATTGAAAGAAATAACAGGGAGAATGGGAAGGGGGGATAATTTTATGTACAATGTGAAATATAAAACGGAACTTGATCTGACAAATACTGTCTAGCAGGCCTGGAAGGAGGGTTTACTATACTGTCCTAAATGGGAACCAGGGGATGCCTACTGTTAGAGGGACATACTGTATGAAGGGGTGACTCCCTCGAGGATAATTATAGATAGGGGTCTGGAAAGAGGAAGGGGAAAGGGATCCGAATTTAAAATGTGTATCATACAGGCGTTGCTGCTGCTGACGTTAGTACTGCCTCCCAGAATTGGGCAGAGACCCGAAACTAGTTCTCAAAGGAGGCGTAGCCCATACCATCATAATGGGCGCAGTGTCACAAATGAGACACAAACCAGTCCACAAATTGGAGAGTGGACTGACCTTGGAAGTTCAGAAAAATTAACAAATACTCCTCTGAATTATCTCCATCAGAGAATTATAACGCGCATTGATGAGGCTACAGAGGAGGAGATATATGTGAAATGTGTTCAGGTTAATTGTATTCCCAGTTTTATGGTTCAATCTGTATATGTTTTAGTACAGATTAATTTTCAGTTATATGTTGAATGGATGCTTATACTCCCACCTAGTGGGGGAACATTGAAACAGGTTGTATTTAATGTTGAAGCTGGACAAGGGTTGAGAGCCAGCAAAGTTTATTGGAATTGTAAGCATAAAGCTTGGCACAGTAAGCAAATTAACCAACTGCAGACTAAGATTGGGAAAGAGGGGGGTAGGTGGTGGCAACCCGTGAGGGAAGAGGAACAGGAAATAAGGAACAGATTAAGTGGGGGGCCTGAGAGGATGTCAGACGGAACAACCTATTACATGAGCTCTTCGTGATTCAAAACGATCCAGGCTAAATCTAAAATCCTGTCCTATAATACAAATGGTATAACCATCCGATCAAAAGAAAACAGCTTCAGAAGATCCTTAAAAAACCAAAATGTGAGATACATTTCTTACAGGAAACCCACATCCCCAAATGAAGCCCTCAAACTGAAAAACAGGGGCTTCCCAAAAATTTATCAGGCATCCTTGGCAAAGGGGAAAAAGAGGGGCGTGACCATTCTCTTATCTGCCTCATTACCTTTTGAAGAGGAGGAGGTGGTGATGGATGAGGGGGCACGATATGCCCCTCCAGGCTCTCCCATTAATTTCTTTGCAGATCTGTTCACAACACTAGTGGAAAAGGCGAGGGGGGTGGTCATAGAGGGGGCGACTGGAATGTAACTCTGAACAGGACCCTAGATACCACCTCGAACATTACGGCACTCAATGGCAGGATTTCAAAAACACTCAGAAAACTTATGGGGGACACTGGATTAGTAGATATTTGTCAGGAGATGTACCCAACAGCAAGGGACTTCACCTTTTACTCCCCAAGATACAAAATATATTAAAGGTTGGATATGTTTCTCACCTATACTAGGGATCTCCAGGTGTTTGAATCCATGTGGGTGGGCATGGAGTCCTTATCGGATGACCAACCTATCTATGCAGAGATAAACTTGCAACTACCCCAAAAACCCATGCAGTGGAGGCTGAATGTTAGCCTCCTAAAAGATAAAGAAGTGAAGGAGGAAATTAGAGAGTTGATAAGGCGCACTATTCATACCAGTGGAGGCCCAGATATTACCCCCTCAAATTTTGTGGGATACAGTTAAGACAATGGTAAGAGGTAAACTTATTTCAAAACCTACCTTTAGGAAAAAGGAAAGGGACAAACAAGTAGATAACCTGACAAGCCAACTTAGACTTCTAGAAGGTCAGCAAAAACTAAAATTCAAGTGTAGAAAAGGAAATAGAAGTTAGATCCAGACTCCAAAAAATTCAAGCAAATGAGATAGAGAAAGCCTTTTCTTACACAAAACAATTCTATTATGAGGGAGGCCCGAGGGCCATGTGGGCACTGGCCTATAAACTGAGACAACAGGCGGCACAAGCCCGGGTCACGGCCCTCAGGCACCCGGTCACAGGACATATTTCGCACAAATGGGAACAAATATCGGATGCCCTGGTCTCCTACTACAAACAATTGTATCATCCGCAACAGAATTCACACCAACAGAAAGCGCGAACATTTTTAAATACCCTGGGGTTGCCACAGCTCTCTGAAGCCCAGCGGCAATCCTTGGGATTGCCAATTTCCCAACAGGAGATACTACACATGGTGGGGGCCCTGAAGGTAGGTAACTGCCCAGGCCCAAATGGGTTTAGCAGTGAACTACACAAAATGTTTGTGGGGGAGATGGCCCCGTCTTCTAAAAAATGCATACAATCAGGTATGGCTGGAGAGAAAGATGGTTCCCCCCTCATGGAACTATACCACCAAAACTGTAATCCCGAAAGAAGGGAAAGACCCAAGGGAATGCGGATCATATAGACCGATATCCCTCCTCAACGTGGATTATAAAATTTTTACGGCCATAATAGCCTCCGGACTCAAACTACTCCTTACAAGCTTAATACACCCAGACGGGATTCATGGAGGGCAGACAAGCTCCTGGGGGAGTCCGACGGACCATAGACCTAATAGATATCATAAACAAACAACATATCCCCACTTGTGTTATGAGCTTGGATGTGGAAAAAGCATTCAACAGGGTCACCTGGAGTTTCCTACTGTTGGTACTCCAAAGAATGGGCTGCCCACCATTATTCTTGGAAGTGATCAAGGCCTTGTATGCCTCTCCGCAGGTGTTTGTGAGGGTGAATGGAGGGATCTCTTAGAGATACAATCTGGGCAGGGGCACCAGACAGGGCTGTCCGTTGTCACCAATCCTCTTTGCTATATACATAGAGCCCTTGGCCCAAGCTGTGAGGGAGGAGAAGGAGGTGGAGGGAATAGTAATGGGGGGGGGGGGCATAAAATCTCTTTGTATGTGGACGATGTCCAGCTATATCTAACGAAACTGGAATAATCCACTCCCAAAATTTGGTCAATAATAGATGAGTCTGGGCAATTTTCTGGGTACTCACTTAATAAGCATAAAACAGAAGTTTTAAAATTTTATTACAATCCTAGTCCAAATATAGTACAATAATTACCCCCGAACTGGAACAGGTACAACTTGTGAAATATTTGGGGATCCAAATCACCAAGAATCTCACGATGCTCTACTCGACCAATTTTGATTTATTTACGACACAGATCAGACAAGATATTAAAAGGTGGGAAATGCTGAACTTGCCCCTGTACTCAAGAATTCAATCTGTCACCATGAATATCTTGCCTAGATATCTGTATTTCTTTCAATGTCTCCCATTGAAAATACACAAGAACCAATTTCAGGTTTGGCAAGGATGGACTACAAAATTTATTTGGAACCATAGGAGGCCCAGAATTAAGAGCACAATAATGCAAATTAGCAAAAAATATGGGGGAAGGAACGTCCCTAATCTGGAGGATTATTTAGCCACTCAGCTGCAATGGGCACTTCTGTGGTCCACAAAAGAATACAAGGCTCAATGGAAATCAATAGAATTGGCACAGACTGAGGGGACCCCCCGCCCCCGGAGGCTAGGATGACAGTGCCAAGAACTATGGATAGTGAGGGTAAAACAATACTGTTGGCCATGAGAAACACTCTGGAAGCCCTGCGGTGCCTTTGGAATAACAAACTCCAAGGGGAGATTTGGCCCTTTAGATGGATAGCATGGGACCCAGGGTGTCTTCCGGCCAAACAAGATCTCACCTTTAAGAGATGGGGAAATCTTGGCCTGTACTCTTTGAGTCAGTTTCTGGAGGGGAATGTAATTTTGGAGTTTAAACAGATTAAAGAAAGATTTTCCTTAAGGCAGGTAGGTTATTTTCATTACTTGCAGATAACAGCACACATACAGAACCTGCAGACACAATTTAAATGGATCCAACCTGAAAGGGGGCTGAGGGACATAATGGGGGCAATAATAGGCTCATTGATATCCAAAGGCCAGGTGTCTGCCCTATATGGGGCCCTGAGAGATAGGGGAAGGGGGGGGGGATCATTATACAGGTCCAGAAGAGTTGGGAGCTGATTGGGAATGGGAATCCGCCTTTGCCCAGGCCTTTAAAACCATGTACTCTCCAAGGTGGAGAGAATTTGAGTGGAAAGTCAGTCTAAGATTCTTTATTACACCAGTAATTAAAAATAAATGGGATAAGAATTGCCCAGTGGAATGCTGGAGGGGATGTGGGGAGAACAGGGCGGATTCTTTCATATTTTCTGGTCATGTCCTGGTTTGACAAAATTCTGGACAGAGGTGGCCTGTGGGATAGATCAGGTTTTCCACACTGTACTCAATCTTGGCCCCAAGAACCTATTAATAGGAGTAAGGCCAGGGGATGTTAGGGGAAAGGACAGGGTCTATCTGTGGAATATCTTACTGACAGCAGCCCACAAGGCTATAACAAGGAAATGGTTTTCCCCACACTCCCCGACCTATCAAGATTGGCTAACCATTATTGGAGAGATCCAGGACATGGAGGAAATCACTCACAAACTTAATCTGCGGATGCAGAGTTTTGTGAGTTGGTGAACCCACTGGGTGATGGTAATGAGTAAAGGGGGAGGAGTATTGGGAGAGAAGGAGGGAAGGGTCCCATAGGTTGAGTCGTAGTGGCAAATTACAGGTGCTAATCAGATGGAGCACAATTTAATTTCTACCTAAAGCAATGGTTTGGCTACTGAAAAGGGGATAAAGAAGTACTGTGGAATATGTACTGAGACTACTTTTGGAAAATTTGTAATCAAATCTGCAGATGAGAAGAGATGTGATCCTTATATATGTGACTAAATATGCAATAAAAATGAATTAAAAAAAAATAAAGAATGCAGTTAGGGCTGCCCTTTTCTATAACGTTTTAAGTAAAAACCTGCAACGTTATACATTCTGTTTTATGTTTTTGCAATGTTTCCTTTCATTCTTCATAGTTGAAACCCAAATACGGATATTTTGTCTGTACCATGATAATTTTAACCCATTTTATAGAGAAGCCCCCCAGCCCACGCTTATGTAAGGTGGGCAGGGGGGGGCTTCCGCTGTCCTGGGGTACCTTTCACTCTGTCCATTGATAAGGCTGGACCTGAGGCAAGCCTAGCTGTGACTGTGATTATTGGTGGTGCTAGTTAGGAACCAGGTGTCTAACCAGAAAAGTGCATGCTACTTGTTATGGGTTCCTACAAAGAGAAAAGGCTGCTCCACCCCCCCCCCCTCCAAAAAGCAAGAGAGGAGGAAGACTGCCTGCAGGCAGGGAGGCTTTGACTACCCCTCCCCCACAGCAGGAAGTAGAGAGGGGTGGAGAAAGGCAGAGCTGGATGAGAGAGAGAGAGAGAGAGAGTTTGGATGAGAGAGGGAGAGAGCAGGGTGGAGGAGCAGGAGGAAAGGGAATCGCAGGCCCCCCAAAGGAAACCAGAGGGCTGTTTTGGTGGTTTTGCCTGGCAAAGGCTCTGGGGCTGCATCCCTCTCCACCCCCTCGCTCTCCCCTTTCAAGCATAAGGAACAGGAAAGAGCCAGACAGCCACTGGGGCTGTGCAGGAGGGCCCCACAGGTTGGTTGCTCAAAAGTACTGGGGCAGACTGTTTGGCCTGAAGGTACTGCTAACCTCCAGCCTGGGGCATCTGGGACAGATCTTCCTTCAAGGAGAGAAGCCGGGGAGACTAAAAAGGCACCAGAGGGAGTTGAACTGCTGTGCCCTCCCTTGCAAAGATCAGAGGAACCGTGGAGAGAAGGACAAACAGGCTTGCCTGGTGAAAGCCATATACAAAGGCCTGCGGGAGAAGCTGGAAAGGCCAGGCAGGTGAAGAACTATGCTACCCATTTCGTGGGAGACGACGTACTGTGGACTGCAGGGGTTGTTACCCTCTCTGGGCACTGTGAGTAGCCCGAGCTGCAGCTCAGGGGAGACCACTGTTTTCTTTGCCAGGAGGGAACCGTCTTCTACACTAGTTAATCTTTGTTTTCTTGGAATTTGTGCAAGTGTGTAAGGGCCCCAACGGTAAACAGCAGGCCTGCAGACTAAGGGACCGTGAGGTACCCACTAACTGTGACTGGTCTGGGTGCACTCGGGAAAGGGGGGAAGTGGGGATAAGTGAATGTTTGGTAACCAGGAGGTTTTGGAGGAGTAGCCCCCACCACCTTTATATTAGCTTGTAGTAATAAACTGGGTATTTATTGTTCATCTGTCACCTGCTGTGTGTGTGTGTGTGTGTGTGTGTGTGTGTGTAAGTGTGTAAAACCATTGTGGGGAGTGACTGTGGGTCCGGGGGGTCATCACTGGCAGTCGTTAGAGGGAAGACCATCACTTATCCTGGGGAAACTTTCTAACCTGTTCTACCCACAGGATGTGATGCAGGGGCCCCAAGTGGAGGCAATAAAGCACCACGGAAACTACCGGTAAGGACTCGAGACCTAGCCCCTCGGGGAGGTACTGCTGAGCCTGAGACCATCGTGGCAGCCCAGGTGAGTGGGATTATCGGGGGGGGCTTACAATAGCATCACATGAAATATTAATCATTGACTTCAGAATCATTTAATCTCCCTTGTGTCAGTATAAACAAAAAAGCAGATGACAAAATGCAAAGACGGAGGTTAATTTATTTTGCAGTTTTTTGATGTGGAAGAGCACACTGAGAGGAGACAGCTCATCTCCAGGTGTGTCCTGGGATGTGGGTTATGTGGAGCACCTGTTTTACTGACATGCAGTGTTGGTCAGGACACGGAGGAGAATACCCTACTCTTAGATAAGTGCCATGTGATCTTTTGTTTCCCATAGTGCTTTTTTCCGTGTACGTTTCTGGTTTCTTTAGTACACTCTGTCCCACCATTAAGCGTGAGCGATGCGTGTGTGGAGGCATGCACATCATGTTTCACTCTTTTCGTGTCTCCCGACCTCCAATGCTGCCCTCCGGCCTCCACCAGGGGCAGCTAAGGAGCGGGACGACAACCCTTCCTCCCGGGAGAGGAGAGCAGTCCATTGGATGCTCAATCCTTCCTCCCTGCTGATCCCTGGCAACCCCAGGTCGCTCCTGATCCCGGGTTGCCGATGTGGCATGAGGTGTGGTGTCAACCCGCAGCGCCACCGGTGTGGCCTGTGCCATGTGATCTTTAACTTCCACCAGGACAGCCACTAGAGGTGTGCAGAAGGGAGCTCAGTGATTTAACATCTCATCTGACGGACAGCACCTCAACAGCGCAGCACTACAGTGTCAGTACTGGCTATCAGCCCAAGTTCCTTCTGTGGGACTGGAACCCATTTCCTTAGGACCTCACGGCCAGAGATGCATGCGTGCAACCTACTTAGTCATTGACACTGGTTTGAAGTCGGAGGAGTAACTGTTTAATTCAAAACAGAAATGAGTTTGCCATGACACATTAAATGCACTGCTTTTTTCAATTTCCCCAAATCAAGCACATTTCCCCCATTTACTAATCCACCCATCAGTCTAGTGCATTATCAGTCAATTAAGTTGACATCTGGGCACAAAGGATAGAAAACTACTGTGTAGCAGGTTAGTGCAGAATGCAGGGGTGTTACAAATCCTATTGCGTCCTGAACCAGACAAACAAATTTCCCGGAAGGACATGTACAACAAAAACAGCTGATTTCCCTGTAAAATATGAGCAAGGTCCCAGAAGTTCTGTGATTCCATGGCCATGGAATATTCGACAGAACCTGCATCACACCGTAGAATATATCAGTATCGATGGTGCCATCACCACTTATACACACAGTATTGCTAATGGGCTGAATGATGCCTTCTCGGATCTCTCCTCTACCCTGTCTACCAACTTTTTTGATCCAGCCCCTTCCCCACCCCCAACCACCACTCTCCAATACCCACCCTTCAATTTCCGAGCTCTCTCCCCGTTTGCTGCCAAACCCTATCTGATCAAAGCCCTAAACGGTTCCAGTCACAATAGTGACTCACTCGATCCCTGTCTTCTCTACTCTACCCTGGACGTTGTTCTCACTCCCCTCACTGACCATCTCAACCTCTCCCTCTGACTTGGCCAATTCCCCAATGCATGGAAAAGTGCTATCATCACCCCCATACACAAGGGGGGTGATAAAATTACCCCAGGCAACTACAGACCGATCTCCATCCTACCCCCCTCCAAAGCTCTAGAAAAGATCGTGGCTGACCAGATAACAGTCTACCTTACTATGTATAACCTCCTCTGCAGGGAACAGCATGGCTTTCGCCATGGCTTCAGCACCACAACTGCCCTCATTGAGTTTTCCACTTTCATTCACTCTGCCCTGGACAAAGGGCATTCTGCTGGGGCAGTATTCATCGATTTCTCAAAGGCCTCTGACATGGTCTGCCACCCTCTTATTAACACCCTCACCCAGCTTGGCTTCACCTCGGGCCCTGTAAAATGGGTTGTTAATTACCTTGCTGCCTGTACCCAGTGCGTAAAAATAAACAATATCCTCTCTATCTGCTCTAGCCCTCATCGGGTCGCTCCGGTGTTCCCCAAGGTTCTGTCCTGGGGCCATTACTCTTTAGCTTATATCTAAACACGCTGCCCAATGTCTCATCAGAAAACATTCTGCTTTACGCAGATGATGCGGTTCTCTTCACGTCTCACCCCAACCCCGCTCAACTCCAGCTTGTGCTACAATCCGCTTTTGCCCAGACTTAACAGTGGTTCCTCAACCACAGGCTTGTGATCAACCTGAAAAACAAAAACTCTGTTGTTTACCCATAATCAGAACAAACTCAAGGGCTCTGCACTGTCCATTCAATCCCTCTCCCACCAACCTATTGAGCAGGTTACCTCATACAAATACCTAGGTATCATCCACGATTCCTCCCTCGCCTTCCATGAACACATCCACACCCTCTGCTCTGCCATAAATTCCTGCATGGAAAGAATACTAACAAAATGATGTGCACTTATACTGGGGGAGGGCGCTTATAAATACAAGGACACACACTTAAGCTTGGTGACTTACTTTTCTTTATTTGCTCAGTCACCCAGTGTGCATTTACACAGTGCTATGGTACTATCAGGCCCCTGACTGCTTCAACTTCTCAGCCTTCAGGTGCTCTCGTCCTTTGTCAGGGTACAGTAGAGCTACCACCTGCTACAATGGTGACCTGGTTTCAGGAACAAACTTGGGTCATTCGGTGGGGTGGGGTGGAGGGAGGATTGAGCATCCCTTAGACAGCTTCCGTTCCTCATGGAGAGTTTCACTGGTCGGCTGCCACCTGATGGAGTCTGGGTGGCAGCACAGTGGGACTGCATGGGAAAGGTTCCCACACCTAGATGCCTGGGGTATCTCCACAAAGGCAGAGAGTGCACATGTGCTATTGCACGCATATAGTACAGAGAAAATGGAGGAACACTTCTGACTGTGACTGAATGGTGGTGCAGTCCCCCACACGCTCCACACTGACTGGGCACTTCGAACAGGTCCTGTGGCAGTGGACACAAGAGCAAGATGAGACCAAGAGAAGTTGGGTAACAGGGCTGGGGGAGTGATCCAGATAGGGGCAGGTTGGCTGATAAAGGAACAGAACATATCAATAATTAAATAAATAAGGAATAGTATATGGAACTTGTACAAGGCTGTGGTTAACCTTTTTGTAATGGTGCTGGTATCTCACAACTACTCCATCCTTGGCCCTAATTATAAAGGTTCCATTATTTTTTGGGGGTAGGGAGAGATAGTGGAGGGGAATGGTAGTCAAAAACTACCATGAGTCCAAATTTGGATGTCATTTCATGTTTTGGAAATCAAAATATATCACAGGTCCCACATTTTGCAAGTAAATATTCTATGAGACATGAATTTGGGAAAGTTAGTACAGTACACTTCCCCTGTCAATAAAACAGTTCCATGTAACCCACCCCACAGGACACAGTCCTGGAATGAAGCATACATAGATTAATGTGCTTTTCCTGGTCAAAATTTAGAAATAAGAAAAAATTACTTACCATAGAAATATTATTTCCTCCAGGGGATCCCTTAGTATGCTTGACTAGTGCAGTTATGCCAGCTGGGTTCAGCTGCCCCGGGAAATGGCCAATCAGGTTGTAGTAAGAGAGTGCTGCCTCTAGGTGCTGCTGCACTTCCAGTCAGATTCATTTCTCCACTGACTGGAGAAGTCTGCCCCGGAGCTCTCTCTTCAAACTTTCACTTGAAGTAGTTAGTTTTAATTTTATCAGTGTTTTCTTTTACTTTGTGCTGTTTTTAGAGTATTTTTATAAGTTTTTTAGTGCGTTTTGTGTGTTTTGCATGGTTCTTTAGTTACCAAGAACCACAGAAAGTCTTTCCGCATTCCCACGCTTTTTTCTGACTAAAAATATCTTGCCTGAGGGAAAATGACTGCAGATTTTACATTTTAGCATTATTTTTTGTGCAGATACCTATTTTTAAGTGGTTCCATGGTTTTTAACCACATCTCTTTATTTTACCTCAGCTAGGAACCATTTTTTTGTGGCTCCACAGCACTGGGAGCATTTTGAATTTTCTTTTTGGAACACACTTTCCTGGATCTTTTGACTAATTGGCAGGTCAGACAGACCCAATAACAAGACTGGGCCCTTTGTTGTTGTTTTATTATTGCTAAAGCCTTTTAAGTGGTGGTCAGGGCAGACTGCCACAATCCTCATTTAAATATTTTGGGCCAGTCACTGTTTTTCTGTCTGTGAGCTTACATTTTTAGTTCCTCAAAAACAGCAAGAAATAAGCCATAAGGCTGGAGATTATGGCTTTGCAGTCTGCCTCCCCCTTTATTAAAAATTCAGAGTAGGGATCCTCCTCCTCTCATTAAAAGTCTAAAGACAGGTTCTCCAAGAACACCATAGAAAATAAGTCTGATAAAAATTAATGACCAAGACAAAGAAAAAAGATATTTATAGCAGGTTCCTGATTCAGTGGCTGCTAAAAATGAAACAAAAAGAAAAGCATATCACTGCCCCTCCCACTGAAAAGCAAAGGGAGACGCCAGTGTTACAATAAGATATACCCTCTGTGGAGGAAATGGCAAAGGCTTGGCAGCTATACCAAACTCTTAAGGCTGTGGGCTCTCTTCAGGGTGTCCCAGCTGGTCCTGTTGCACCTATTCCCTCTGACCCTGACTTCAGCCAGGGCATTTTTCTTTGAGGGGGGCTGATGATGTAGAGGACGGTGAGCCTTTAGAACCTGATGAAACTCCTGATCAAGAATTTGGCTCTCAATTTTCCTTTGTTCAACACATGGTGAACACTCTTGCCCTTTCTATACAACAGTCCACTGAGGAAGATGCGGAGGAAGCTTGTTTAGATATAATGGGGTCTCCCTCCTTCTAAAAAGTTACTCCTTCTAGTTCATAAGTCCCTTTGCAGGACTGCTTTCAAGTCACTCCAGAATCCCACCTCCATACCAGGAGTGGATAAGAAATTAGAGAAAAAGTACCAGCTACTGTAGATAAATCCAATCCTGAGTACCTTTATATACATCCATATCATGAAGGAGCAGTGCAAGCTGTAGCTTGTGACAAAGCTTCCCAGCCTCCAGAAAACTAGATACTATGGGTAAGAAATCTTATACCACAGCTTTGCCTCTGTACTTACATGGTGTACACAGCTCAATGCCAAATGGCTCTCTGGAGCTCTGTCCTAGCTATTAGCCAGCAAGCCTCAGATAAAGTGGCTCAGGAACTGGCAGAAACTGCCCAAACTGCCTTAGAAGCCACAAAATACCAGTTCCATATGGCTGTGGATGCCAATGACACTGTCTCCAGGGCTATGGCTCAGGCCATTTCTCTCAGGAGGTTTGCCTGGTTGAGGACTACCAATATCTCTCCAAGGGCACCCAAACTAAAGCTATGGATTTTCCCTGTGAGAACAAGTCTGGCGACAAAACAGAGACTTACATGAAAAAGGTGGAGGAACAGAAGACCACCTATCAGAGCAATGCAGCTAAAAAGAAACCCTCTACATCCTATAGACCCCAAAGAAGGGGCAGAAGTAGGGAATACTATTCCAGGGCCTTCTATTGTATGCCAATGCCCATGCCGTTGGATTACTCTCAGATGAGAGGATTCTTTAGAGGAAGAGGTAGAAGGGCTCAGAAACACGCTGACCCCATACCTTCAACAAAAATTCAACCAAAACAAAGCTCCTGACTGGAAGATTCAGGTCACCTCCCCTCCACCAGTAGAAGGAAGGCTTACCCACTATCTCCACCAACAACACTATATCATCCCAGACAAGTGGGTGCTGGAGGTCGTGGGTCAAGGACTTACTCTGCAGTTCAAAAAATTTCCCACCCACTCAACAGGGCAAAACTCCTAACCCCCACAGAGAAAATTCTACTAGAGTTTGAGGTAAAGTCTCTCCTGGCAACAAATGCAGTGGAAAGAGTCCCTCTCTACCAATGGGGAAAAGGCCTCTATTCAAGATACTTTCTTACCCAAAAGATAAACTGGGCTTGGCGACCCATTCTAGATCTTGGTTATCTAAACAAGCACCTGTTCAACCCCATATTCAAGATGTTCACCCTGTCAGTGGTGCTTCCCTCTTTACACCAGGGAGACTGGCTAGCCTCCCTAGACCCAAGAAATGCCTATTTTCACATCCCAATCAGGCCCTCTCACAGAAAGTATCTCAGATTCAGGCTACCCTGTGGCCACTACCAGTTAGCAGCTCTGCCCTTCAGCCTTACTTCAACTACCAGAGTTTTCACAAAGTGCCTGGCAGTGGTGGCAGCCCATCTCAGTAGACAGGAGGTCTCTGTCTTCCCCTACCTGGCTGACTGGCTGACAGTGGGCAGGTCTTCCCAAAAAGGTCAGAGATTCTCTCAGACTCACACAGCAGAGCCCCTACTCCCTCAGGACAGGGTGGAAAACCTCCAGACCCTGGCACACTCCTTTGTCCTGGGCCAACCAAGACCAGCCAGGTACTTCCTCAGACATCTAGGCCACATGGGATCTACTAAGCCACATGGCATCTACTACAGCTGTAGTGCCAGGGGCCAGATGAGGGATATTCAGTACCATCTCAGAGCCCATTGGTCTCAAAAGAGGTTCTAGCCACAAGGACATTCTTACAAGCCCTAGACTGGTGGAAGGACAGGGACAACCACAGGAAAGGAGTTCCTTTCCAGCAGAGGGAACCCTCAAGAGTGCTCACTACAGATGCTTCCCTCCTAGGGTGGGGTGCACACCTGGCAGACCAGTCCATAAGTGAGGTGTGGTCTCCCAGAAAGTCCAGGTGTCACATAATTTTCCTCTAACTCAGAGCCGTGCACCTGGCTATCAAAGCCTTTGCTGCCAAGCTCAAAGGTCAATCTGTCCAAATCGGGACAGACAACACCACTGCAATGTTCTATATCAACAAGCAGGGGGGCACAAGATCCACAAAGCTCTGCACGTAGGCCATGAAGATCTGGTCTCTGGCCTACTCCTTAGACATGCAGCTCACTGCCATTCACCAGCCAGACAAGGACAATGTGCTGGAAGACCCCCTGAGCCGCATCAGTCAGGGCCACCACAAGTGGCCCCTAAACAAACCGGTGCTGGCCACAGTCTTCAGGAGGTGCAGCATTCCAGAGATGGATCTCTTTGCCTCCAAACACAACTACCAGATTCCCCTGCACTGTTGCAGGACTCCGGCTTTGGGCTCAGTACCAATGGATGCCATGTCTCTGGATTAGACAGGGAGGCTCCTGTACACTTTCCCTCCATTTCCCCTGATTCTCACTGTTCTGCTAAAACTCAGAAACCAGCCAGCAACCATGATTCTGGTGGCTCCAGACTGGACGAGGCAGCCTTGGTATACCCTGCTTCTCACCCTCTCAAATGGCCCATTGGCCTGCCCCCTACTCACAGTCCCCTGACCCTGCCTCAAACAGGGATAGCATACCCCAGCATAGAGTCTCTTTGCCTCAAAGCTTGGTACTTGAAGAGCTAGAATTCCCTGACTCAGTATTCAGAGCAAGTCCTGAGAATTCTTCATCTGGCCAAGAAATTAAGTGCCAAAAAGACTTATGCTTCTGAATGGAAGAGATTTTCTTTCTGGTGTAAAGACTGGCAGATTAACCCTCTTCAGGCTAGCCTGTCTTTCACACTAGATTATTTGGTACAGGTACAAGCATCAGGCCTTAGAGCCTCATCTCTGAAGGTTCACTTGGCAGCCATTTCGACCTACATGTCTGTTGATAAGAAGTCTATAATTTCTCATTCTATCTTTAAGAAATTCTTTAAAGGCTTGCTGCACCTTCAACCCTCACTTAGGAAAACTGTTCCCTCCCCAGGGATTTGAACCTCCGTATAGCTAAATTGATGGAAACTCCATTTGAGCCGAAGGCTACTGCAGACTTAAAATATGTCACCTGGAAAACTGTCTTCCTAGTGGCAGTCACTTCAGCCAGAAGGATTTCAGAGCTGCAAGCTTTTTGTACTGAACCAAACTACATCATTTCCCAGAGGGATAAAGTAGTTCTCAGGACCAACAGGAAATTTCTTCCCAAGATAGTGTCTGAATTTCACCTGAACCAGTCTATAAGGCTCCCTGTCTTTTCACAGACAAATCCACTCCTGGTGAGTGCAGGCTTCAGAGCCTGGATGTCAAAAGTGCACTGACCTGCTATCTGGAGCACACTAAGCAGCTCAGGTCCTTGCACACCCAACTTTTCCTCACCTAAGGTGAGGTGGATAAAGGCAGGCCAGCCTCTAAAATGACTCACATTGGATAGTCTCCTGCATTTAGTTATGTTACAGTAAGGCTGGAAGATAGCCACTTCAAGGTCTCAGAGCCCATTCCACCAGGAGCACTGCAGCCTCCGTGGCAGCAGCAAGAGACATATCCTTGCTCGACATCTGCAAAGCAGCTACCTGGAAGACTGTACACATCTTCACAAAGCATTACTGCTTGGATGTACAGTCCAGATCAGATGCCAGATTTGGCACTGTTGTCCTGCAGAACCTGTTTCCAAAGTAGGTTCTATACCCTCCTCCCAACTGCACTGCTTTGTAGTCTGCACTAGTCAAGCAAACGGAGGGATTCCTCAAGTGAGAAGAACAAATTACTTACCATTGTAATATTATTTCTTCCAGGGGATCCCTCAGTATGCTTGACCTCGTCACCTCATATAACCTGGCTGAGAACAGTTATGCAGTCCTTACCTTAGGCCAAATTTCTTACTGTAGATCAATAAAATGTGTAATGTTTCCACAGTGAAGCATGATGTATATAATTCTCCTACAGGCGAATTCCATTTTTGGTTTTCCCATTTTTAGGACTGTAGTGGGCATAGCCCTGCAGACCCCCTTACTATCAAAAAAGCAGTCAGCACATTCCTTCCGACCGAACATACTGGAGTTACAACACAGTTGCTTCCACGCCTGTGAAGCACTCTGCTTGCTGTCTGCATTGACAGTCACACTACACTATTTTTTTAGTCTGTTGACGGTCATGGCTGAACATGGCACACTCCACCATGTCCAAGATGGCTGCCAAACTACACTGAGCATGCGCTATTAGCGCATGTGCAGTACAGTATGGAGGCCATTTTGGTCACAGCAGACTATGTGCTGCATTCAGCCATGACCGCCAATTTCCTTTTTTTTTTTAATTATACATTTCCTCCTTACTTAACCCTCCCTCTCAGCACCTCCCCTCTCGAAATAAAACAATGACACTGGGGGTGCCTAATCCCATAGTGTTGCAATTGTGTTCTGCGTGACCTTTTTTCCATATTTTTTCCATCCCCCCCAACCCGACCCTCCATATCAGCACCCACCACCCCACCCCACACTAAGAAACACAACAGTGACACTGGGGGTGCCCAATTCTCCAGTGTCACACTTGGGAATCCTCTGTTGTTGTTTTTTTGTTACCTGTAAAAAAAAAACGTTCATCGGTCTTTTGTGGCTGCTCCTGACACCCCCACCTGACCCTGCCAATCAGCATCCACCACTCCGAACCCCCCCAAGCCCTTACTTACCCATCGTGGGTCTAATGCCATTATCCTCTCTGGACTGCAGACATGTCTTCACTCTTCAAAACCGGACGGCGAACTTAAGAAACAGGTATCCGGTTCAATGTATTTCAATGGGGTTTTGAACCTAGTAGCATAACTTTCTTTCTGCATATTTTTGGCCACAATTTTCAACATGCCTTTCGTGGGACCCTGCCTCATGAACAACTGCACTGACATTAGGCAAATCTGTCCTGAAAGCTGATTTCACAGTCCCTGATCGAAATCACCTTTCGGGCAGGAGCTAAAAATTTTCTCTGCCCTTGTTCATGAGGTGGGGTCACAAGAAGGCTATGTTGAAAATTTGGTGTAAAAATACTACAAAACAATAAAGTTTATGAGCTTACCTTGAATTTTGCGAACGCAGACTCATAGCTTTGGTAATTTTCAATATTTTTACCCCAAATTTACAACACAGACATTTCTTTACAGGACCTCATGAATGTGACGGCTGCTGTCATTTTTCAACTCCTGCCCAAAATGCGTTTTTTGCATCCTGAAAGCTGATTTCACAGTCCCTGTGCAAAACCACCTTTACGCTAGCAGTTGAACATTTTCTCTGCCCTTCTTCATGAGGCATGGTCATAATAAGGCTATGTTGAAAATTTGGTGTAAAAATATTAAAAAACAAATATTCAATATTTTTACCCCAAATTCCTTGGCTGCAGCCCTATCAGCTCTGACCAGAGTTTGTTTCTGTAGTACTAGCATAGGTTTAGGGTTTGGGGCCTTTTGTCCCTCAGGCTTCGAAATAAATCTGACTGGAAGTACATCAGCACTTACAGGCAGCACTCTCTTACTACAACCTGATTGGCTAATTCCCTGGCATCATTAGCATAACTCCACCACCAGGGCAGCTGAATCCAGCTGGCATAACTGCATTAGTCAAGCATACTGAGGGATCCCCTGGAAGAAATATTACATCCCCAAGGTATACCCCATGTCTGATTTGTGAAGATGCAGGAGAGGGCAAACCATTATGGTTTTCACTGGTTTGCTGCTTACAGGGTAGGGGTAGGATGTTAGGGTTTGGAACCCTAACAATACATTTCCCAACTTTTGTTGTTTTAACCCTAACTAGTGCACTAATTATGTTTTTCTGCAATTAATTATTATATATGCACAGTTCCTGTGTCTCTTATTGTATAAGAGTGTATTCTTGAGTTCTTTGGGTGAGAGAATTGTAAAGCAAAGTTGAGCAGTTTTGGCACGTAATGTACTTGACAAGAAACTTTTATAACCATAACAGACACCTGAACTGTATATATATAAACATATTAATCAAGTAAAAGACCAATGGTGGAGAAGAGATAAAGAACTATATACATGTTACACATAGGATTTCTGAAGGAATGCAAGCTACATGCCCCCCATTCAATAGCTGCGTGCTGTAATGAATTTCAGCTCTCTGTTATGCTTCTGAAACTCTCATCTATACAGAATACAATCCCACAACTGTGAAATATGTACCTGCCTTGTAAAAAAATACTACTCCAGGTTAATCTTGAGATATTTTATTTGGCAAATAAATAAGCTGTTGTTTTACACAAGGTCTTTCATATGTATTGCAACACACTTTACAAATGGATACAGGACAAATAAAAGTTAACAGCATGCAGGCAAGTAAAGGGTGACATATGGCTGAAGAGGGAATAAAGAGTGGTTTATAAACAGCAGCACAAGGGTAATAGACATTAGGAAGCACTAGAATGAGGAAAAAGATGCATTTCTCATAGGATTTACTTTTTTTTTAATGTATTTACACTGGTCAGCCAAACTTAGCTGCGGCATCTCTGTTTCAGTGGGGGAGAATGTTTTACAGCTAGGAGGAGTGACGTGCAGGCAGGTTAATGAACTTGCTCTAAGTTGCACAGTGCGTAAAGTGGCACTGGTGGCATTTGAACCTGGGTCTCCTAGTTCCTAAGCCTGTGCCCTAACACAGAGCTGCTCTGCTTCCCAATTTACATTACTGCACAGATCTTCGACTGACCAGTGTCTCTGGGCTCATCAAGCTTATTTTTGTCCCTTACCAAGATGGCCTGGTTGCCATACTGTGAGTACCACGTACTCTGGCTCCGGTTTAGGTAAGTACTGGGTGGAGATCTTTCCAGCTTCTGCTGCTGTTGTTGCCAGATTAGCAATGACGTGTCCCGATAACGAAGCCTAGCGTAGCCCTCTGAAAGGGCCTTCTCGGCCAGCTGCGGACGCCCACTCATGGTTCCTGAAGCATCACGTATCTGGTTCCTTTGCCACAGGCTGACACTGGCACATTTTGGAGGGAGAGAAAGGAGGGTTAAATCTGTTTTGCAATTTTCTACATCCACTGAAGTCTAGTTTTGGAAAGTCAAAGCAGTGGAAAAGATCCTAACTCCCCAAAAACTTTTTATTATAAAGCCTTTGTGCTTTTTCCAGTAACTGTACATTTGTCAACTAGAACGGTCTGCTTTAATAACATTCCCTTCAATTTTAAGTGCTATTTTCTATCAGTACCATTTTACTCAGAACTGGTGATGCAAGGGGAACCTGGAAAGGGTGAATACTGTTTATATACCTAAAATACTTTTAAACTTAAATACTTCACTTCATTTTCAAAATTGTTCCAAAGATGAGCTGGTGAGAAAAAAAGGTGTGTTTCAAGACAATAAAATCTAAACAGGCTTCTGTTTTGGTATCTTAGCTTATTTAAAGAAAACAAATCAATGTGTCATTTCGGTTTTCACTATCGGGTTCATGAACTCTGGGGCACTGCTCTCCTGCTAATGGAAATTCCATATCCCGTTGCGATTCCCAGACTTCATTTTCAGAGTTTAAAAGGTTATACAGTACACCTGTTACAGAAGACAAAAAAATAAAATGCTCTCAATGTTGAGAAACACGACAGCTATGAACTGCGCAAACTCAGTTCTTTTTAATCATACTATCATAAAGAGTGGAAAAGAGTATAGTCACTAAAAAAGTAAACACTTCCATGTCATAACATTTAAAATCCGCATGGCTTCAGTACTAAATGATCCTCATATTCTGAAAAGGATAAAATCAGTCCACCATCAGGCTCTTTTATGAAGTTATATGCCATGAAACAATGTTCGACATGCTTACAAAGTCTAGCTCTAGATCATTCTATCCAGATCAGTATTAAGGTAAGGAACATTAAGTACATCCAACTGTTCCCATTGCCTTCCCTGTGACTGTTCCCCAGCCACCTCACACTAATACTGCAGGAGAACAGATTGATGGTTCCCTTCCACATGTAGTCACACTGTCCTCCTTTTTCATTCCGGCCTCCTGGACTTGTCTGAACTTAAGGATTTTACCGCTGCTTTATAGGACACTGTCATCAGGGAGCAGCGCCAGCACCTGCAAATGGAAATGAGAACAGGTTCATTAAGAAGCCATGATCCTTCGCACAATGGTGCTGAATGTTGCATACATTCACTGGTTCATTGTTTCTAGGCAACTAAACTAGCTGCTGAAAGAACACAGAACATTCAGGGCATTCCCTGGTGTTTCTACACCCAGGGTCTCATTTGTATTGTTTTGTATAGCGAATGATGGGCAGTCAACCATTTAAAATTAACAAAATAAACAATGGGGTTTCATGCTTCTTTTATTTATTATTTATTTCTTTTTTTTTTTTTTTACAGTTTATCCTCTGCACTGACCCACCCCTCCAACTTTTAGGCCACTACCTACGTCCATCACTAGTCTGCTCCCTTTCAAGGTCCTCTGCAGCATACCACTCCCTTAGCAGGGCTGGAGATGAGATGGGTGTCCACCCCCCACCCCCCCAAAGAGTACATGCTGGTGTAGGACTGGAGCAGTGCCAAAGTGTGCCAGGCTGCTATTTCAGTGGCCATTTTTCGTTTTTCTTCCATGTCCCTCCTGTAGCAGCAGCCATAGCACACTGTTGACCTGGCGCATACACAGCGTACCCACTGCTGAAAAAGCAAGCTCCCTAGCATACCAGCTGGGGTTGCAGAACACATCACCTCCACTCCCCCCCACCCAGAACAGGACATCTTGCCATGGGAAGCTCCTCACCCAGTCATCCCCCCACCACGAGTTACTATGTTACACGTTCCTCATGTTGGAGAAAGTAAGCAGTATGTCATCATAATATTTTTGTTAGGCCAGTATTTAATGACTGGGATTTGCCTCTTCTGTTTCAAAAAATATGTTTTTTTTCCTTAAACTTTAAAGTTGTACATAAGTATTTATCAGATTGTCATGTTAGTGGACATCAGCATGGAGTATTTGACGCCTGAAATTATCCCTGTACTAAAAGTAAAAGATGTTTTGTCATTAATCTAACCAAGTTAAAACCTGAGGAGTGAAATCTCCCCCCCCCCATGTGTAACTCCTGTAAGCCTCCCACAGGGTTACTATTACTGTGCTGAATGGACAGTTCATGCTATTCGGTTTTAAAATTAAACTCAAATACTCCCTACCAAATTTTAAAGTCTCTACTGTTACTGGTTCATCTGTCAGGGCGGTGCCTTCCACTAAATATCTAGGGATCACTCTTGACCCGTCTCCGACTTTTGATCCACATATCTTGCTGACTTGTAAGTCAGTTAACATGAAACTTGGTATTGCCTACCATTCTAGCTATGTGCTCACCCCCTCAGCTAGGCTTGCAATAGCACGTGGCATACTCCTTCCGCCGCTCACATATGTGGTTGCAATGTATGTCTCTGCCGGTAAAACTATCTTTTGGAAGTGGGATGTCACCTACAACAACACCTGTCGCTACATGTCCTCCTCTCATCGAATGAGGCACCACTGCTTCCTTTACTTTGAATTGGGATGACTCTCTCCTTATGCATCTAGGGCCTATGCGTATGGCTCGGTCATAGACAATATAATTAGAAAACAATCACCTAAGCCCCTTGCAAGACTATTTCTTAGCCAGACACCCAGTTATGGTCTACGCTCAGCGGCAAATGCTCCTGTTCACATCCCCAGACATAAGTCTTCTAAAGTTGCAGGTGCTTTTTCCTGTCACGCACCACAACACTGGAACTCCCTCCCACCAACCATACGTCAAGCATTATCCCATACCTCCTTCAAAAAATTGTTACGTGGCCACCTTGCTGACTCTTACAACTGCTCCCATTTTAAACCGCCCTAGCCCTTTTATTCCTTGACCTCTTTACCCCTGAACACTTTTCAGATTATGTCTCCAACATATTTCTGCCTAGCACTTTCCTCCCGTCACCTTTATTTGCCTATCTTAGTGTCTATTGGTCCCCTTCTCTTACTTTGCCTCATTCTTTCCTTTTTACCTTTCCTCCCTTATCTTGCTTCCCCGCTCATATAAACTATTAATTTTTCCTATACATATCGTAGATCAATATTTTAATGTTACAATCAACACTGTATTATCCTACCAAATTAATCCTTTCAATGCTGTACTGTACAGCTTATATATTATCTAAAATGACAGAATTAAGAAAGAAGCACATCTAATGGTGTCAAACCTAACTCATTGTCTTTCTCCTATCTGTATAGTATTCCTATTGTCAAATTCTGTATTGTTTAATAATAATAATGACATTGTTTCGTGATGTTGTTTTCTGTAACCTCCTGGGTCGTGCCTGACAATAGTTATTGCTATGGCTAGTGCACCTTACCAGGTAAACAATAAATAAATAAATGCCACAAGGCATCAAACAGGAAGTCTGTAGACGTATATCCAAAATTCAAACAAAGGGACAGAGGACACTGCAGCACAGGAGCTAGCACAACAAAACTCACCCAAAATAAAATACAAAAAGCAGCACAAAAAACACTTCTGATCATAAGAGACTCCATGTTTCGGGGAGCTGATATTTACCTCCAGCCAGGGGTAATGGTCAGATTCTCCCAGGTACATCAGCATGGAGAGACACTGACCGCATTGCTAAAATCATGCAGGAAGCAGGAGAAAACATCGATGTCCTGGTACACATAGGAACTAACGATCTCTCCAGCCGGTCAGTTGTGAATGGGGAGAAGGGTGCTGCACCTGATACTTCGAACGGGAAGACATCCCCCCAAGGCTAGTGATCAAACAGGAGTTCAGCATGTTTGTAGTTCATTTGCATCACCAGGTAAGGAAAAAGTCCACCTCCCCATATGACGTGCAGAGGAAATGCCGGACCTTGCCCAACAACTAATGCACAGAAATCTGGCCAATGGAAAACCACATACACAAATGCCCGCAGTCTGGGAAACAAGATCCCAGACCTGCAGACAGCAATGGCAGAGGCTAAACTGGACATAATAGCCATTAGCGAGACATGCAAAATCACACATACCCCCATAATGCAAAGCATCATGGGCTGTATATGTAAATCACCACACAATATTATACTGGTTCAACTTTAAGCAGAAATGCATGGTGCCGAAAGGCCTCTCACACAGTCTGCAAAGGGTGCCAACAGAAAGACACAGACATGTGTTTCATCCTACCAGAACTCAGCAGTGTGCCTCCTCTGTATGACACCCCAGTGGAATGAACCAGCTACCCTAAGATGGTCTGTCTGGGTTATGTTGTGGTGAACCCAATAAAAACAAAAAACAAAGTAAAAAAAAAAACAAACCTCAGTACACAAGCACTGAGGCAATGGTTACCCCAAACAGCATAGGCTGGGAAACCAAGTTTCAAAGAAATACAAAAATCACACATACCTCCATAATGCAAAGCATCATGGGCTGTATATGTAAATCACCACAGAATATTACGCTGATTCAACTTTAAGCAGAAATGCATGGTGCCGAAAGGCTCCTCACACAGTCTGCAAAGGGTGTCAACAGAAAGACACAGACACGTGTTTTGTCCTACCAGGACTCATACAGACGAGGCACACCGATGACACCCCAGTGGGATGAACCAGCTACCCTAAGATGGTCTATTAACAAGACATGGTTCACCCGGTAACCACACTTGGGAGACTTCAGTACCCGGCTATGTACTGTTCAGAAGAGACTGAGGTGCCAAAAAAAAAAAGAAAAAAGGGAGGAGTAGCCTTTTATGTCAATGAAAATATCGAAACTACAGAAATTCAAAATGCACATAGGGAGCCAGAAGAACTGTGGGTCACCTAGGAAACAGGACAGCCATACAAACTGGGGTTGTCTACATGCCTCCAGACCAGGGAGAGGACACAGACACATAACTGTTAGAAGGTATACAAAACAGGACAGCTAAAGGGGAGGTTCTGATAGTGGGAGACTTCAACATGCCAGATACAGACTGGTCAATACCAGCAGGAACATCCACCAGAACTAGACACCTAGTGGATTCCCTGCGGGTGCGGGGGGAGGGCCTCAAACAACTGGTATAACAACCCACAAGAGACAGGGTTATCCTAGATCTAGTAATGACTAATGGGTAAAGAATCACAGATCTCCAGGTAGAAGGTCACTAGGTGGCCAGTGACCATCACATGGTATGGTTCAATTTGGCCACTAGAACTAAATCATCCCATTCCAATGGAAAAATATGGTACTTCAGATGAGCTGACTTCGATAAGATGGCCAACAGAGTTAAGCTAGCCCTGGCAAGAAGAAATACAGGTGAGGGGGTACAGGCAAAGTGGGCAAGCATTAAGGATGCAATACTTGAAGCAACATTCCACTGTGTTAGGGAGAAAAGCAAGAGCACAAGGAGGAGGAAACCACTTTGGTTCTCAAAAACAGCAGCAGAAAAGGTCAGAGCCAAAAGACTGGCCTTCAGGAAATATAGGGGAACACAGTGGGACGAAGATAGGGAGGCATACCAAACTTCCCCAAGGGAAGCAGGGAAGGCAGGCAAAGGCCCAAACTGAGGAAACACTAGCACAAACAGTAAAAGAAAGAGACAAGACTTTTTATAGATACATTAGTGAAAGGAGACAATTCAGAGGGGGTATTGCTAAGATCAAAGGGGATAACAGGGAATGTGTGGAGGAGAACCAAGGAATAGCATCTATCCTAAATAGATACTTCTGCTTAGTATTTACTGAGAAGGTAGGTCAGGGCCCACAGTTCAGCACCATGGACACAGAGGGGAGGGAGGTGTGCACAAGTCCCTTCACAAAAGAAAGGGTCCTACAAGAGCTTGCTAAGCTCAAGGTGGGCAAGGCAATGGGACTGGATAGCATACATCCCAGGGTACTAAAGGAGCTAAGGGTGGAACTAGCAGAGCCATTAGCAGAACTGTTTAATGAGTCTCTGAGCACAGGAGAGGTCCCAGAAGACTGGAGAAGGGCTCATGTGATCCCGCTCCACAAGAGTGGTGGCAGAGAACTACACACCAGTCAGTCTTACCTCAGCAGTGGGCAAGATTATGGAGGCACTCCTTAAGGAAATGACAGTGCAACACCTGGAATCCATGGGAGCACAGGATCCAAGACAGTACTGGTTTACAACAGGAAGGACCTATCAAACTAATCTCATAGATTTCACTGACTGGGTAACCAGAGTAGTGGACCAAGGGAGTGCAGCCGATGTTGCCTACCCTGACTTCAGCAAAGCTTTTGATACTGTTCCACATAGAAGATTGATTAATAAGATGGGTGGGCCAGAAGCTGGTCAACTGCGGTGGCAAACTGGTTGGTGGGCAGAAAACAGGGAGTGGTAGTAAACGATATACAGTCAGAAGAGAGGCAAGTCACAAGTGGAGTACCTCAGGGATCAGTCCTAGGGCCAGTCCTCTTCAATATCTTCATCAGTGACATTGTAGATGGACTGCAGGGTAAGGTTTGTCCGTTTGCAGATGACACCAAGATCTGCAACAGAGCAGATGATCCAGATGGGGTGAGCAGAATGAGAAGAGATCTAGGTAAACTGTCAAAATGGTCGGAAGAGTGACAACTGGGGTTTAACACAAAGAACTGCAAGATCATGCACATAGGGAAGAGAAACCCTGAAGCCTCCTATAGCTTGGGAGGGGAGTTGCTGGCAATCACAGGGGAAGAAAGAGACTTGGGCATTATCACCACAAATGACCTGAAATCATCCAAGAAGCCCACTAAAGCAGTAGAAACACAGAAACATAGAATTTGACGGCAGATAAGGACCACTTGGCCCACCCAGTCTGCCCATTTCCCTACCTAATAGATAAGCAGCAGATCCTAGTTAACCAACAGCCTACTTCTTCCTACCCCCACCCCCTAGAATTGCCTTATGACTGTCCCATGCATTATTGGATTCCACCACTGTTTTTGAATCCACAACCTCCTCTGGAAGGCCGTTCCATGCATCCACAACCCTCTCTGTGAAAAAAATACTTCTTTACATTACCTCTGAGCTGCACCCCCTATATCTTCAAATTGTGCCCCCTTGTTCTTGCACACCTCTTTTTCTGAAAGATGCTACCCTCTTGGACTTTGTTGATTGCCTTGAGGTACTTTAAAGTTTCTATCATGCCCCCCCTCTCCTTCCTTTCCTCAAGGCTATACATATTAAGCTTCCTAAGTCTCTCTTCATATGTATTCTGGTGCAGACTCTGCACCATTTTAGTTGCCCTCCTCTGGACTGCCTCCATCCTGTTTAGGTCTTTGCAGAGACTGTGTCTCCAGAACTGCACACAGTACTCCAGTGGGGTCTCACCAGCTGTCTGTACAGAGGGATGACAACTTCCTATTTTCTACTCGTGATGCCTCTCCCTATGCATCCCAGTATCCCCCCAGCCCTCCTTACTGCCCTCTCACATTGTTTGCCCACCTTTAGACCATCTGAAATGACTACCCCCAGGTCATTTTCCATTTTTGTTGTTGTCAGTATCTCACCCCCACTGTGTACTCTTCTCCTGGGTTTTTGTTTCCCAGGTGCATTGCCTTGCACTTCTTAGCAATGAATCTAAGCTGCCATACATTTGACCATTCCTCCAACCTTGCCAAGTCCCTTTTCATCCTTTCCACTCCACCTTGTAAATCAACTCTGCTGCAGATCTTTATGTTGTCTGCAAAGAGACATACTTTTCCTTCCAGTCCCTCTGCAATGTCACTTATAAAGACACTGAAGAGGACCGGTCCTAGTATTGAACACTGCAGCACCCCACAAGTAGCCCCCATTTCTTCAGAGTGGACTCAGTTTACTATTACCCTCTGTGTCCTGTTCTCCAGCCAATTCTTTACCCAAGCTACCATCTTTGGACCCACTCCGAGGCTGGCTAACTTGTATATTAATCTTTTGTGTGGGACTGAGTCAAATGCCTTGCTAAAGTCTAGGTAGGCCATGTCCACAGCCTCTCCCTGATCTACTACTTTGGTCACCCAGTCAAAGAAATCTATCAGATTCATCTGACATGACCTTCTTGCTGTGAATCCATGCTGCCTTGGGTCCTGTGCCCCTCTGGCATCTAGGTACTCAACAATTCTTTCCTGCAGAAGTGATTCCATCATTTTTCCTATCACTGAAGTTAAACTAACAGGTCTGTAGTTTCCTGCTTCTGCCTTGCTCCCACTTTTGTGAAGTGGAATAACATCTGCCCTCCTCCAGTCCTCAGGTACCACCCCATCCTCCCATGATTTGTTAAAGAGGGTAGTCAGTGGTGTCACTAGTTCTATCCTTAGTTCTTTTAGAATTCTGGGATGAATCCCATTAGGCCCCATTGCTTTCTCCACCTTCTGTTTTAAGAGTTCTTTCAGAACCCTTTCTTCTGTGAATGGGCTGGTATCAGCTCCTGTATCCCGAGTGTTTCTATTGTTTGGCTTAGGTACCTCCCCCATCTTCATTTGTGACTACTGAGCAAAACTATTTGTTTAGTATCTCTGCCTTTTCACAGTCAACCTCTGCCCATCCCCCCCTTTATTAAGCCTCACTATCCCTCCCTTGGTGTTCCTTCGCTCCTGATGTACCTATAAAATGTTTCATCCCTCTTCTTAACCGAGTTGGCTATCTTTTCCTCGGTTTGGGCCTTTGCTGTTCTGACTGCCTTCCCAGCTTCCTTTTGCTTTAACTGATATAATTCTCTGTCCTGCTCCTTCTGTGATTCCTTGTACTTCCTGAATGCTCTCTTTTTCTTTTGAACCTTCCCTGCCACCTCCTTTGAGAACCATAGTGGTTTCTTACATTGTTTTGTTTTATTTGCTTCACACAAAGGTTTGTTGCCTCTGTGATGGCAGTTTTGATTATTCCCCACTGTTCTTCCACCCCTCTTTCCTGCCCATTTGCTAATGCATTCCTTAGGCACACATCCATTTTGGCAAAGTCAGCCCTCCTAAAGTCCAGTACCTTTGCCTTTGTATGGCTTGACTCTATTGCTGATGACACCAAGGCTAGGGGGATGTTGGGGTGTATTATTAGGGGTATCTCAAGGTGTAAGAAGGAGGTAATAAACCCTCTTTACAAGACACTGGTAAGGCCCCATCTGGAGTACTGCGTGCAGTACTGGAGGCCACACCTTCACAAGGACAAAACAAAATGGAGGCAGTCCAGAGAAGAGCAACCAAAATGGTGCAGGGACTACATCAGAAAACATATGAGGACAGATTAACGGAGCACAATATGTATACCCTACAGCAAAGGAGGGACAGAGGTGATATGATCAAAACATTCAAACACCTTAAGGGCATTAACAAAGTGAAAGAGTCCAACATATTTCTATATAAGAAAAATAGCAGGACAAGAGGACACAGCATGAGATTAGAAAGAGGGCGATTAAGAGGTAATGTGAGTAAGTTCTTTTTCACAGAAAGGGTGGTGGATGCATGGAACAGCCTACCTCAGGAAGTGGTGGATAGGAATACAGTGCAGGGCTTCAAATAGGCATGGGATAGGCATAAAGGAGCAATACAGATGAGTATGAATAGATATGCCATTGACAAAGTAAAGGCCTATGGCACATTTATAGGGTAGAAAATAAATGGGTAGACTGGATGGGCCTTGCAGTCCTTATCTGTCATCAACTTCTATGTTACCTTGCTGGTGTGAGTTGCAAAGTTCTGACTAAAGAGATTACAGGATTTTCGTGACCCATTTTATAATTAAGCAATAATGCATGACAAGGTGTGTGTTGTTGTGGGATTTACACATGCCTTGTGTGGTGTGTCATGAGGCGCAGCCGAGTGACTTTAACCACACAAGAAATGTGTAAATCCCACTACTGCACACAGCCCGAAATGCAATATTGCAATTATAAAATGAATCTGTATAAAAAATGTTTTAAATGAATTGGGTTCAAAGAAAGTAAACATTTGATCAGCGGGATCTTTTCCGGTTGTCTGTTGCAGGATTTACTCATGTCGTGTGATGTGTTTTGACCAATGAGGTCACAGGATTTTCATGACACATTTTATAACAAAACTCTCTGCAGAAGCATATTACCCTGTAGAATGTTGCCATCAGAACATTCTGAACAGTTAGCTGCTAAAGCAGCTCTCTGACAGAGAAGGTTGGTGGTGTCCCTCAGCCTGTCAGACCATTTTCCTGCTAAGAGGGACATTTTCAGCCAAAAGTGAAGTAACGGAGCCCTTTGAATCAGTGCCCCCCCACAGGGAGTTATGAGGAGTGACGGAGAAATGTGAAGGTTTTGTGAGCAACACTCAGAAGCATTGTAAACAGAGATGCCCTAGTTGTTTCTCTGTATGAGGGAGAAGATGCTGTGTGCTAAAAGCTACCCAGTCCTGTTCATTTGAAGCCCATGCCTGAAAGGGGAGCTACAATTTCCTCAAAAGAGCAGAAAAATCCCTCATGCGAATAATAGCCTGTGAGGGACTCATAGGTATCACAAGGTGCCCACCCTCAAAAGGATGACAGGAATCTATAATCTGGTGACCCTCAGGGAGTTTTAAAAGGTCTTTCAGAGCTTCTCTGTCTGGATCTCCAACTAGCCTGCCCAGATTGGGGGAGGGGGTAGTGACCAACGGAGAGGAGGACAAAGAGAAGCGTTATTGGACTACAAGTACCAGAGTAAAAGAAATTCAATTTGGGCTGGCAGTATAGCCTATAGGTTAGAGGAATGAGGTGTGAACGAGCTTGATACATCCAGCAGACCAGACCCGAGTCTGATTCTCACAACCTCCACTTGCATACTGTGTGACTCTGAGCAAGTCACTTAACCGCCCAGTACTCCCAGGTTGCCACTGAAAACAGGCACTTGTGCCTAATGGGCATTACCCGATTGCCAAAAGACTAAAATAAAAATAAAAAATTAAAAATGTTAAGGAAAATGTAGATGTCTCTGCTTAGAAGACAGGCTGTGGGAGTTATGATAAAAAAAAAAAATGTCTTCATACTTACCATAATTTCCTTTTCTGTTAGCTCCAACATTGTCAATAGGTATTCATCACAAATGGGTAATGTGCACCCCTACTAGGAGCTATTAGAAGAAAGCTTCCTCTTGAATACCTTAATTTGCATATGATCTTGGGAAGAAGAGGCAGAAGAGGGAAGGCAAACACTCTGCCGAAATTCCACACCTGTGATAGAGCGTCCCACCGCCTCTGCCTGTGGATACCGGTAGCAGCTGAAGAACCGCTGCACCTAAGCATTCTGGCTGGAGGCGAATAGGTTGATCTGTGGATGACTGAATCTTTTACACAGAAGGTCAAACCCCTCTGGGTTCAGCATCCACTCCATTGGGTGGACATACTTGCGGCTTAGCCAATCGTCCTGAATGTTCAACTCCCCCACCAAATGAACTGCTGACAGAGAGAGAGAAAGTTCTCCTCTGCCAACAGCAGGAGATCAGCCACTTTTTAGCATCTCTCTGCTCTTTGTGCCCCCTTGATTGTTTACGTATGCCACCGTGACAGCGTTGTCTGACCTTATTTTCACTGCTTTTGACTGCACCCGATTTTGAAAATGAAGGACAGTAAGATGTACAGCCCTCATTTCCAGGTCACTGATTTGCTGGTGCTGTTCCTGTTGGTGCTGGTGCTGTTCCGCAGACCAAGTCCCCTAAATGGGAATGTGGTCCAGCACTGCCCCCGCACCCGACAGGCTGACATTGGTTGTCAGAATCAACTTTGGAGGGACTTCCAAGGGAGACCCATTGCTCAAATTCTCTAAAACCTCTTCCATCAACTCAAGGACTGCCGCAAGAGTGGGGAAATTGGAATCCTGACCTGACAGCCCTCCAAGGTCAGATCTTAGACCAAGAGCAACTTGATCTCTGGGGTTGCATGTGAAGGCGAGCCCACGGAATCAGCTCTATTGTTGATGTCATAAGGCCTCGTCAGTGGAGCAGAAGGTGCTCAAATGAGCAAGCTGTCCAGGTAGGGATAAATGTGATGCCCCACCTGTTGAGAGTTGAGCCACCAAGACTATTAGCACCTTCAGGAACACTCTGGGGGCCGTTGCCAGCCCAAATGGGAGTGCCCTGTACTGGAAATGTCGCACTGGGACTGTGAACCTGAGGAACCTCTGATGAGACTGCTGGATGGGAATGTGGAGATATGCATCCCTCAGGTCTATGGATGCTAGATAATCCCCGGCTGGACAGCCCAGATGATTGATCATAAGGACTCTATCTTAAAGGTCATGTTACTAGTAAACTTGTTTAGGCGTTTCAGATCCTGAATAGGTCTGACCGCCCACCCCGAGAACCACAAAATAAATCAAGCAGAATCCCAGGTCTTGTTCACCGGGAGGCACCAGAACAATCGCCTCAATATGTGTGAGGTGATCCAATGTCTGCAGCACTGCTTGCTTCTTCAAGGAGTCCTTTGGTACAAGGGACAGCAGAAAACGTCCCTTAGAGGGAATGGTTGAAAACTCTATTGCGTAACCTAAAACCAGAATCTAAGCATCTGATGTTATCTGGGCCCATTGTATGTAAAAATTGCAGAGTCTTCCACCAATGGAAGGGCGGCAGAGATGGGCCCACGTACCCTCATTGTGAGCTGCCACCTCTTCACACTGGGCCTCCACTGCGTCTTCAGGCAAGGGCTCCTCTGCTACTACTGCTCTTGAAACCAGAATGGGATCCTTTACTCCTCTGGTTCCTGAAGTTTCGAAAGGGGCACAAAAAAAAATCCTCTATACTGCCACCTCCTTGACCTTTTGAAGTTGAACTGACCTTCTGCTGTTGTTTTGACAATGGAAGGTTGCCCTTTTTTTTCCCCCGGATATCCTTCAAAATGTTATCCAGGCCTGAATCAACAATAAGCCTCCCTCAAAGGCTAAGTTCAACGACTTGGTCTTCAATGCCTGGTCAGCGACCCAATGCAGAAGCCACACCCCTCACATGGCAGACACAATGTGACAAACTAAGTGAGCTGACATACGTATGTTCTCCACCGTGGCATCCCCTAGAAAGGTGGAGGCCATGGATACAATTGCAAAATGCTTGCCCCCCTCAGAATCCGGGGGAACAAAGCTACCCAGTGTTGAAACCCACAAGTTTAAAACTCCGGCAACAATAAAGGAGGCATAGGAGATACAGAGGTTTGCCCCGTTAAAGGCGAAGGCTCTAGTGCATGAAGCATCCACTCGCATGTTGTGCGTATCCGCTAAGGCCAAAAACCCTTCAACTGGGATAGTCATATGCCTTATGGAATTATGTATGGCTTTATCAGCCAGGAGAAGGGTTTCCCCACTTGCGGGTATTTTCATCCATAAAAGGGGAAATACTGTACCTTGGATTTTGGTAGATATTTTCTTTGATCTGCACCTGCCCATTCTTTTTCAATAATCTGGCCACAATGAATAGTTTGGAAAACACTTTGGAGCAGAGGAGGAGGACACAGACAGGACAGGATTCACATCTGAAGCATCCACTGATTGCACCTCCTTCAGCTGTAATGTCCTACAAGCTTCAGTTATCAGACTGGACATTTGGTATCAAACAGGGGAGGGATAGGAATCCTTCTCTTTGACTCTGTCCACTCCCCTTCCTCCTCCTCTTCAGAGGGCTCATCTTCATCATCCTCAAGTAACTTCTTTAGGTCAAGATATTTCTCAAGATCCCTGGCATCCTCGTCCTGACCCTCTGTATGGTCAAGGTCGGGGGCTGCCTACAAATCAATTCTAGCACACTTGTCCTGCTCTGGTGCACCTGGATGTGCCTGTGTGGGCCCTGCCCCCCCCAACCTGAGGGGACCGACTTGGGGTCAAGTGTGTCTAAATGGATGTCCTGTGGAACATTAGGGCTCAAAAGCTCTCTCCTAAGAGCTACCACAAAGATTTACACAATTCTGCTTTGCCACTGCCAGCCGGTATACCAGGTGCACCCCCCCAGCTTGGAGTTCCGACTGGGGGAACTGTAAGAGACATATTAGCTTGAGTAACTTACTGGAGGCAACAGAAACCCAGTGGATATGGACTTCTGCTGACATCAGTGACTTGATGGCTGCCTAGCCTTGAAGCTCTCCTCATACCTTGACCAAAATCTATAAACATCTGCTGCAAAACGATGAATTCCCCGGCAAAAAAAAACAAACAAAAGATCTAAAGCTCAGTCGGGGAAGCTCTCAAATACTCTGGCACAAAAATTGAAAGACCTTTTGCTACCAGAAAAATTTAGGTCTCCAACAGACCACGGGGAAGGGGAAGGCCGCATGATGAATTCCCAGACAGACAACGAGACTCAGACAGATCCTGTAAACTCCATCCTTCAGACAGCGAAAACGGTGACCAAGATAGATCAGACCCTAATGGAGCTCCGCTCAGACACAAACAAGATTGAGCACAAGACGGAGCAGCTAGAGGTCTGTTTGACTCAAGTCTCCGAACAATCTGACAGACAAGACCGACTTCTGCTCTATCTTCTAGCCCAGAACAGAGAGCTCACACACTGGCTCGATGATCTCGAGGGCAGAAGGAGAAGACAGAACATCAGAGTTTACGGAGTCTCAGAAGGATCGGAGAATAAATACAAAGATATACCAACCTTTCTTTAGGAGATGCAGAAAAATGTGCTTTCCCTTCCAGATGAACTGGATATCTCCATGGACTGCACCCACAGATCGCTGGGCCCGAAGCCCTGGGACCCCGGAGCTAGGCCGTGCTCCCTGATCGCTAAGCTGACCTTCTACAGGGCCAAGGAAGAACTACTGCATCTGGCCTTGCAGCACAGCATGCTCCGGTTCCAAAGACACCGAATCACCTTAGATAACGATCACACAAGTGTTGTGCAGGAAGCTCCGAGGGCGTTATGGCCCATTACTGAGCAGCTGAGGGCCAAGAATATGAAAGCCCAGATTCTGTTTACGGCTTGACTCAAGCTTACTACCGATCAGGGGGTAAAAGTGTTTCCAAATCTCCCCTCTGCTTCTCACTTTCTAGAGAACCTTGGAATTTCTACTCCTCCCCTGACAAAAGAAAGGCTGGAAAAGGAACCGATTACTTCAGCTTGGTCAGTGGCGCAGAGAGGTACTGCTCACCCAGGGACCACTCAAAAATCTCCTCACACAAATCTACGCCCTGATGTCTTGGCAATGCTTCGCAGATATGGAGACCACTCGACAGTATAGAAGAAGGCTGTCCACTTGAGAGAAGACGCAGAGGAATCCCCCACCCATGAAGCCAGCGCACAGACCAGACCTGCAACCTGATCAGAGTCTCAGTATTTGGCTGCTGCTTCACTTCCCATGCACCTGGACTTTTCAGACCGTCCCTGCCTTAGGCCCTTTACTACACTAAGCCTGCCTGAAGTTCACTCCATGTCCGTCAACATAAAGTCGTAGGGTTACCATGCAGCCCTGCACACAAGAGAAGGGAAAAAGAGGAACTGTAAGTACCTCTACACATATCTTTCCCCTCAATACTCGATGAATCCACGATCGGCGCGGCTCGATCACTGAGACTTTTCTTCCATGGCGGGGGTCTGGAGTCTGGACTGGGTTAACGGGCCATTGAGAGACTAAGGGACTTTGCGTTGGTAGGGTTCCGGATCTTATTCCCCCTGAAGGCTCCATCTCTCTACATCTGGCCCTCATTTATTTTTCTTTTTACCTCCTGTGTATTGCATCACCGGGGGGAAGAGACACCTGGACAATACAAAGTAAACTGTGTTTGTTATTCATCTCTTTGGGGTTTAAACTCTAGCCTACTGTACTAAATGTTACTCTAAATGGAACTTGGCTGGGCTCCAGAGATGAAGAGGGGTTCGCTCACATTAAAATAAAGCAAATTTTAGAACTTGCCACACGCTGCTTTAGCATCCATTTACCCCCTAAGCAAAAGGGCTGCGCCCGGTGGGGATGGGAGATTGATGCTCCGGGAACTTCATACCAGCACACTAAAGCCATATTTTCTCCCAGGCTCTGGGAGGCCTAAAGGCAGAGTTGTCTGGGTTTCAGGCGGCTAGCTTCCCTGTGGGATGCATCAAGGGTCAGGCCTGGGTTCCAAATGACAGTTTTCTCATCTAATACGTATACATATTTCCACTATCATAGGGGCTCCCTGCAGCTGTTCAGAAAGCTATAATCATGCTTCCCTTCGACATCATTTACTAGGGGGTCATAAAAGCAAACAGCTCAATTGTCCCAGGCAGTCCCTTGCTGCTTACAGAGGGGCATCTGGCTTTTTCTTGACAGCAAGTTCAGTTCTTTATACCCGCGTCGAGGGACTTGGGACTATGGCCTCCTCACCCCAAATGACCTCTGATGTTGGGTGGCTCAGCCTTAATTGGGATTCTTCCAAATGGCACCCAGGCTGGCTCATGCTCCTGGTGGGCATATCCCTTTAAATCACAAAGGCAGCAACCCCCAAGCTGTTTATAACAACGCAGCTTGACCTTGGAAGTCAAGATAAAACCCGCTGGCAGGGGGGCCAAGTGGCTCACGGGTCGCGAAGCCCTCCCGGCCATGCATCTGCCCAAACTTGTCACAAGTTCTGTAAAATTGTAGTTTGTGTGCCCCACTTGGGGCACCTCTTGTTCTTGTTTTATTGTATGTGTACTGTTACCCAGAGTTATGGTTGAATGTTCCTGTATTATCTGGGTACACTGACAGAGATATCAGATCTTATGAAAGCCTACTGAAAGATCACACTAGACAGAAGCTCAAAGCAGGTTTTGTAAGATCACCCCATTATAATGGCCACTCAAAACTCTAAAAGTACTTTCCTATAACATAAATGGCATCACCAATCCGATCAAGAGGAGACAGATACTGAAGTTTTTGTCAGCACAAATATGCAAAGTGAATTTTTTACAAGAGACACATTTGTCTACCACTGAGGCTTTAAAGCTAAAATCAAAAAATCATCCACATTTATTTCATTCGTCCATGCCCTCCGGCAGAAAGAGAGGAGTTGCTATACTCCTGGCAGCCTCTTTTCCATTTGAACAGGAAGAGGTTACTGAGGATCTGGAAGCGAGATATATCATTGTGGTGGGCAAGGTTCAGGATACCCAGATTACTTTAGCGAATATCTCGCCCCCTCCCCCAGGATCCTCCTCTCTTTCTACACATCTCTTGCCCAGTTAATAGCAGAAAAGATAAGGGGCGTCCTGATAATGGGTAGGGACTGGAACCTGATTTTCGACAGAAAATTCATACTACTTCACAAATTCCAAACCCTGAGGTCCGAAAGGCCCGCTCCCTTAAAAGTGTTGTTGTGCAGTTGGGCCTGAAAGATGTCTGGAGGGAGAAGTATCCTGTGGCTAAAGACTACACGTATTACTCCCCCAGATTCAAAATCTTCTCCAGATTAGGCACCTTGGTCACCTTCTCCATGGACCTTCCCACCATCTCCTCAATGTGGGTAGGGACCGCTACGCTGTCGGACCACCACCCCATTTTTCTCAAGGTAGGCCTGAAACTACACCAGAAAAATACCCACTGGAGGCTCAACACCTTACTCCTTCGTGATAAGGCAATGGTCACGGAGCTTAAAGACCATATTAAGAAAATACTAGAAGAAAATGCAACACCTGGTACAACCCCGCAAATTCTCTGGGACACCTTGAAAACCCTGGTCAAAGGGAAGCTAATCTCAATAGCTTCATATGAAAAGAAATCAGCAAAACAAAAGCAAACAGACTTGCTTTCCCAGATTCAGGTTCTGGAAACTGCTCAAAAGGACAGATGGGTACACAGGCCTCCTCACAACCAAAAGTGAACAAATTACAAAGGCGTTTGTTTCCTATTATTCCAACCTATATCACCCTCAAGCAGAATCACCGACTGAGAATAAGATAGAGTTCCTTAAATCCCTGGCCTTACCAAACATATCGGTGGAAGAGGGCCAGTCTCTTATTAGGCCAATCACACAATCTGAAATCTCAAGTACAATCAAAAACTTATATTTAAAACTGGTAAATGTCCAGGCCCAGGTGAATTTAGTTGGGAACTTTACAAGGTTTTTTATAAAAGAGACTGTCCCTCTTTTAACACATGTCTTCTCTGGAATTAGCTGGAAGGGAACCCTATACCACCGTCCTGGCAGTATGCTACAATCTCCCTCCTGCACAAAGAAGGCAAAGATCCCACACAGTGCAGATCTTACCACCCATCTCCCTTCTCAATTCGGATTACAACATTTTCACCTCTATTATAGCCTCCAGACTTAATTCTCTACTTTCAGAAGTTGTTAAAAAGGACCAGACAGGTTTCATCTCTGGTCACCAAGTCCCGGACAGTGTGCGATCCACAATAGATATGATGAATGCTAGCCATAAGTCCCACAGCCCTGTATGTCTCATGAGTCTGGACGCGGAAAAGGCCTGTGATAAAGTGTCTTGAAATTTCTTATTCCTCGTCCTGCAGACTATGGTCTTTCCGTGTCCCTTCATAGACAGTATAAAGGTTTTATACACTGCTCCACAAGCATATATAAGAGTGAACGGAAGCATCTTGGACAGATTCAGGCTGGGCAGGGGCACTCGCCAGGGATGTCCCCTCTCACGTCTTCTCTTTGCTCTACACATAAGAGCCGCTGGCATAAAGCCATCCGTAAGACTGATGGGATACGGGGGATTGGGGTGGGGGGACTTAATCATACAATCTCTTTATATGTGGATGATGTTCTGATTTGCCTGTCCCAAACAAAACAATCCATCCCTAAGGTCTGGTCGATTCTTGATGAATTTGGCAGACACACCAGTTATTCTCTTATAAAAAAAACCAGGACCGAGGCCTTAAGTTTTTATTATAAACCTTCCCCAGTTATTGCTGGTCTGCTCTCCCTGGACTGGATGGCTAATAAGATAAAATACCTGGGAACTTACAACACTGAAAATATCTCCCATCTATTTAAGGCAAATTACAATCCTCTGATAAACCAGATGAAGAAAGACTTTGAAAAATGGTCACTAATAAATCTCCCCTTGTACTCCAGAATTCAGACAGTTACCATGAACATATTACCCAGATTCCTGCATTTGTTCCAGTGCTTTCCCACCTTCATCCCCAGGGCTCGGTTCCAGAACTGACATAGGCTAATTTCTAGGTTTATCTGGAACAATAAGAAACCTAGAATAAACTTGCAAATCCTTCAGACCCACAGAAGTAAAAGTGGGAGATGTCTTCCAGATCTTGAAGATTACTATTTAGTTGCACAACTGAAAATAGCTATGTTGTGGTCTGTCTCCTCATATGTAGCTAACTGGAAGGCAATGGAACAGGGGGAGGAGGAGTTGGGTCCCCCTCTGGAAGCTAGATTAATGAATCCACTCAGTAGCTTTGACACCCCACTTCCCTTCTTTACTGCAGTCAAGGACACTCTTGCAGCAGTCCATAGGCATGGCGAAAACATTAACTACCTCATTATGGCGCCTTCGCCGACTGGCCTGGGACTCTCAATTTCTTCCGGCTAGGCTTGACCACATATTCAGTAGCTGGGACAGATGAGGCCTAACTTATTTGGGACAATTCACCCCAGGGGGCTCCATGGTAGACTTCGGAACACTTAGATACACCTATGCACTTCGTAACTCTGATCATTTCAGATTTCTACAGGCCCAATCTCACATCCTTAAATATCAACACTAGACCAAGACCAACTCAGAGCAGCCCCATTCCTTGAGAACCTTTAGAAAATGATGGGTGGACATGTGCAGAGGGATTTGCTCTCTGTGATCTACAAGTCACTTGGGGATTTAAAAGGTGATGCCCTGAGGAATGTCAAATCAAAGTAGCTAAGGGAAGGGAAGCTGGCCCTATCAGAGGCTGACTGGGGGAAAGTCCATCACATAACCACCAAAACCAATCTGTCCCTTCATTGGCAAGAGTTTGAGTGGAGGGTGAAGGTTCACTTCTTCCTCACCCCATCCCTCCTTAACAAGAGGGACCCCTCTAGTCCATTGCTGTGTTGGAGACTGTGTGGAGAACAGACAGCACATCATTTACACATATTTTGGGGGTGCCTACTTGTTCAGCCTTTTTGGATGAAAATAAACTCTAACCTAATGGACCTCTTCACTCTAGATTCCCCTCTCGAAATGCCAAATACCATTTTGGGACTTCCACCCAGTGGGCTGAGAGGTGTGGACCCACTATACATGTGGGCCATCCTAACTGCAGCCCCCCATAAACAATAACATGTAATTGGCTGAAGACTGATCCACCCACAATTAAGCACTGGATCCAGATGGTACACGAGATCCCAGAGTTGGAGGAGATAATATATAAAGTCAATAATAAAAAAAAAAAAAAAAACATATCTACACCTGCAGATGGACTACGGGTGGTTAATTTGGCTTACCACACATCCAGATCTAGAAACCTCCCTGGTACCCACATGAGACTGACCCAGTCAGTCAATTTGATAGCCTTTGTGTTAGGAGGATCTCTCACAGAGATTGGATCACCTCACTAGATACTGGTGTTACATAGGCTGGTGATGAAATAATGAAATAAGAACTGTTAAAAATTCATAAGCAGATATATAATTATAATAGAATTAAGATATCTCAGATTTTAAGTGTGTAAGAATTTAATCGTATAAGATAGTCTCTGTTTTAATTTCTTTGTACCCGCTTTTGTCAATAAAGATGAATAATAAAAAAAAGAAACCAAGTGGAGAGGATTGCATTACCCTTTTGCAGGTCTTACATCTTTTGAACACTAGAGAGCTCCAATAAGCCATGGTGCCAAAATACTAGTCCAGAACAAAGAATAAAACTAGGAAACTGTCTGGAATTGCCACTGTTCTATGTAAAAATAAAGGAATGCTGACGCGATCACCACCTTCCTCTGCGGGGGAAAAACAAACAAAAAAAAAAAACACAAACCGAAGCGTTCCTACCAGCCTACAAACTACAAAGGCTGTAGTAGGAATGATCATGCCCAGCCAGCGGTACTGAGCTGGAAGGAAAACATAGCTGCCATGTCTAGTACTTCACGTGCCCGACCGTGCGAAGCAGCACGTGTGTGACATCACGATGTTGCGTGTGACATCAGCATGTCAGGGGTGTGTGTGTGTCCAAGCAAAGCTGCACAAAAAAAGGATGCATTCTGGCTCAGAGAAGCCTAGAGAGAAAATTGCAGCATAAGCCCAATGGCCAGGGCTAAGAAAAAAGGCAGGAAGCCGCGTGGCTTAGGACAGCCGTTAAGAAATACCATACAACTGTAGAAAATGGATTTCCCCTTCCAAAAACTGCCTGAAAAGGCTCCGAGCTGAATTTGTCTCCTTTTGTCTTTTTATCTTTTCTGTTTTTAAATACAACCAGGAGAGAAAGAAACGTAACCCCCAGCTTTGACCATTCAAAAGCACCTGCAGTGAAGGAAAAAACACACACACACACACACTAGTCACCCTATGGTCCGGGGCAATGCAAACTGACAAAGGGAGACACAGGAATGCCCCCAAAATCCAGATCCTAAGAATAACCCCAAGAACAGGTGCTTACCTAGAAGGAATCAGAGACCTGCTAAAAATAAATTCCCTTTAACTAGTGTGGCAAACATGACCCCCAATCCAAGCACAAACAGGCAGTGGAAATGTGGGAAAAAGGGTAGGTTAGCCAATTTAAAAACCGAAGTTTAACAGGAACAATTTTAAATTTATAGGTGCTCCCTGTCACCACATAGCCCCAACCTGCTATGCAGAATTGCAGCCCCAGAAAGTAAACACTGAAAAAAGGAAAAATTTTCTTCCTCAGAGAAAGTCCTATGCTGCCTCCCCTTCAATGTCACGCAAAGACTGGAGAGTTGCTGCTGTCTGAAATGTTCTTGTGCCCAGGATTCTATGCTGATTACAACTTTGGCTGTGTCATCACTTTCCTAGTAGGGGTATGATACCCATTTGTGATGAATACCCATGGACAATGTTGCTACTACAGAAAATAAATGTGACTAATGCTTTGACTCTACCACTGGAATGGACATTCTAATTATTTTCCTCAGACATCAGTCAGCGAGGCGCCTCTGACCCCCCCCCTTTGTGGTTCCAAAACCACGGAAAGTAACTTAGAAAATCTGGACCCACCCTAACCCAACTTAGTCCAGTCACTATGGGTGGTCTAGTTACATATGGTTCGTTCACTGCTCCAGGACAATTTTTATTTATTTATTTATTCATTCAATCTTGGATTACAATACCTTTAAGCGGGAGGCCACTCATTTACAAAGGTTCCATGTCGTAAAAGGGTGGGTATACATACATTGTGGGTTTAGGAGTATCTAGCTAGGTAAGTAAACATAGACAAAAATACATTCTAAATAGGAAACAGAGATGGTTTTAACACTAGGATAATTCAGGCAACAGTAGCAGCCTATGTGGCATTGTCAGGTAAAAGACAGTAAGCAGCTATCTAGAAAGGAGAGTAGGGGCACTGAGTGGGGGAGATGACTATTTAGGGGGAAGTGGGACAGGAGAGTACAGGGTATTGCAGGGCAAAAATGGGGATAATTTAGGGTAGAAGGACAAAGTAGGAGTAGCGAGGAGATGGTAATGACCTGAAAGGTGAATAAGACCAGAATCAGAAGTGGGTGTGTGTGGAGTAATTAGAAAGTACAGTCACAGGAGCTTTTCTTCAGTAGGTATTGTCTTAACTTGGTCTCAAAAAGCCCCAATCTCTGCGTGGCGTTATGTTCGGTGCCGAAGTTTTTGAGCCAAAGTGGTGCCCGGTAGGCATATGACCTCTGCCCTTGGGAGGTTCTGCAGCAAGGGATGGTGAGAACCTGATGGTCAGAGTTCCTGGTGCGGTGTAGGCCTGTGAATAAGCTTAATAGGCTTGTGACTCCAGGAGGCCGAAGTCCGAGTAGTGATTTTTTTAACCAAGAGGCAGGTTTGGTATTGTATCCTGTTTCCAAGTTGTAGCCACCTGGCTTGCTCATAAAGGTCACATGTGTGCGTTAGTCAGGGAGAACTGGTGAGCAGTCTGCAGGCTTTGTTTAGGGCTACTGCTATCCTACATAGTGAGGCAGGAGTGGCTGAGCTATATATGACCAATCCATAGTCGATGATGGAGACAACTGTGCTATGGATTGAGGTTCGGAATGCTTCAGGTGTTAGGCATTTCTTGTGCCTGTGCAGGAGTCCAATTTTTATGTTCACTGTTTCGACCACATTCCCAGTGTGTTCTGCATTGGAGAGGGAACAGTCAAGCGTAACCCCCAGGTATTTGAATTGCTCCACTTGTTAAAGTGAAACCCCTGCACAGTTAGTGATGTTGAGGGATGCTGCTTTGTGTTTGCTTCTAGCACCACTATAAAGCATTACTTTTGTCTTTTTATAGTTCAGTACCATCTTGTGGGCTCTGAACCAATCTTCAGTTTGTTTAAAACCATGTTGTAGCTGATAGTTTAGGGTGTGAGGGTCATGTTGAGAAGTAAAAATAACAGCATTATCTGCATAGAGAAGTATCTGTTGGTCACACGATCAATGTAGGCTATTTAGAAAGGTGCTGAAAAGGAGGGGTCCTAGGATTGACCCCTGGGGGAACCCACGATGAACTGGCAGGGACCCAGATGTGATGTTTCCAATCTTTACCTGTTGGCAACAATCAGCTAGATAGCTTCTCAACCAGTTAGTAGCGGGGTTAGAGAGGCCTATCGAGGTGAGTTGTTGAAATAGTAGGGGGTGACTGACCATGTCAGAGGCCTTTGTTAGATCAATAAAGGCCGCGCCAACAAGGTTGTCCTGGTCCAGTGAACTATGTATGCAGCTGGTGAACTCCAGAAGAGCTGTGGAGGTACTGTGCCCTTTCAGAAATCCATGCCGTTCCGGACACTGAATGTTGTATTTATTAAGGTATTCAACCAGCTGGTCTGAGACTATGCGCGCCAGTGCTTTTGACAGTGGTGGAAGGATAGACATAGGTGTATAACTGGCATGCAGTGCCTGGTCACCGCTCTTGTGCACTGGAGTTACCAGGGCTGACTTCTAAGCTTGGAGAATTGAGCCAGCTGCAGGGATAAGTTCAGCAGTTTAGTAATGGGAGCTAGGATTTCATCAAGTGCAAGGGAAATAAATTTGAGGTTGAGTGTGTCACCGCTTTTCCTGGATTTTCCAAGTACCTTATGAATGTACTTTCTTGCTTGGTTGTAGTTGACAGATTTGAAATACTGTAGAAAGGGGGGGATGTTTGAGTGGGCCATAGGCTTTGGCTTGAGCTTGGTTGGTTTCTTCAGAAAAATCTGTCGGAAGTACACTGTTAAGGTCAGCAAATGCTTTGTTAAACGTATTGGCAATAGTCAGGGGATCAAGGGTAGGGGCACCATCGATGTTGAGCATTTGTGGTGCCTCTTTCTTGACCTTCCCTGTTAAATCTTTTAGGTTATTCCAAAAAGACTTGCTGTTTCCCCATGATGTTTGTAATGCTTCCCTAAAATGTTTACTTTTGGCAGAGCGGATGGTCCAGGTGCAGTCGTTCCATAGTCTTCTGTATTCCTGGAAGTCTGATTGCTTGCCAGAGTTCTGTGCCCTATGCCACCAGTTGTCCCTGTTTCTTATGTGGCCTATTGAGTCTGATGTGATCCAGGGGCTGTATCTTCCACGGATCTTTGTTCTCTGCACTGGGGCATGACAGTCACAAGCAGCACTGAATTGTTTGATGAAGTACTCGAGTGCAGTATTCATATCCTCCGCTGTGCCGGGGGGGCTTCAGTCAGTGTTGCATTGCTGCTCCTTAAGGTACTTCAGGTGACCCCTTTTTAGTTTATGATTAAGAGATTATTTGGGGGGGGGGTTGCATTGAATTTGTTGGTCCAGCTGCAGGTTACTGGAGAGTGGTCACTCAGTGAGTCTGGGTGGACTGTCATGTTGGAGATACAATGTACAAAACATTTAGAAGATTTTTGAAGATCCAAATATGTACTTTTTCTGACCTGAACAATAACATTGAGTGTTCATGGTATGAATTTGAGTGCTAAAGAAAAAAGGAAAAATACTAAAAGTTGGATACATCACTTGACATGATGTTTGCTTGCCTTTTCCACGAATGAATCAATGCTTACGCAAGTGCTAAAAAATCTTAGCCATTGCAGCTAAAATACATCAAAACTTTGTTTGCCACATGTGAACTGTTATAGTCATTATATCAGGTTAGCTGAACAATAAAACTCATAATGCCCAATACTGTAGCCAAAGTGGCAACTGGGAACATTGAAAATTTAGCAAAATTCAGCGTACTGTAGCCAGTTGTGATGGTTGCAATCCCTAGCATACACCCGGAAAGTAGTGTATAAACTACCACACGTACTACCATTCCTCCATCATCAACATCAACTTTTTGGTTACCTGTAGAATATGGTAGTAAATTAATCAAAAGAAAGAAATGTAGAGATTGGCGTGATGTTTTTTGGATAGCAGCAGGTTCAGAGTTGAGACACTCAGGACAAAAATAACTTTTTCTTGTTCATAGAGCAGCTAGCTGACTCCTTGGCAAAAACATAACAGATCAAGGGAGTGCTCCCGACCAATTAAGAGCGCTCCTTTCCTCTGAGCATGAGACATTCTTATTCCGTGAAGAGTGGCTCCCACACAGCTGCCCTAGAAACAGGCACATTTAGGGAAGTTTAAAAAAAAACCAAAAACTTAATACATTATATATAAATTTTGGTCAATGATATATTAATTATGCCACTGAGACCACTCTGTGATCTCACATCCTTAGCATAACAGAATCACTCACATATAGTTTGTGTTCTACCTTAAAAACACGCGACTCGAGACCACGATTACAACCATATGAGTGGTCTCAGAGGCATTAGACACGTCAGCATTTGTTTCACATTTTTCTGCATTTCATTTCCTTGTGCTATTACTAAAAATAATTGTTTGAAAACAGACATGTTGTGCCTTGGAGTTCAGTTGCTTCTGCTGTGTTTACCTACCTGCCCGTGGGTCCCACTTTTCCCTTATATCTGTCCCACACAAGATTAAGTTCCGTCACAGTCTTAGTTTCAAACACCTCTCTGGGTGGTCTATTCCATTTGTCCACCAAGCGTTTTGTAAAGAATTTTCTCGTATCCCTCCTGAATCCCCCCCACACTAGTCTCCACCCATACCCTCTCATCACTGTACCTTCAGTCTTCGTAAACAAGCCCTTACAGTCCACCCTCTTGACTCCTCACAAGGACTTGTGTGTCTCAATCACACCCACCTTTCAATCTGGCTTCTAATGTATACGTGTTTTTTATATATGTTATGAATACAATATTGAAAATTCTGATATTGAAGAGCACAGGTCACAGAACCAATCCCTCTGGTACCCCACTCATGACACCCCTGGACTATGGGTACGTCCAACTTATGCTGCATCAAAAACACTGAGGCATTCAACCACAAGAACTCAATTCTTTGCATCCTACCCCCCTTCCCCACCAACTGCCTATCGACCTTGTCAGCTTACTCTTTATCCCTAGGTTGCCCAGTTTTTAAATTAGCCTCCTGTGATGAATGAAACTTAAGGCCTTCCCAAAGCTGAGGTACAATATATCCACTGCTTGGCCCCTGTCCACCCCCTTAGTAACCTAATTTAAGTCAATCAGGGTAGTCTAGCATGATCTTCCCACTACAAACTCATGTGGTCTTGTAGCTTGCAACCCATTTGCCTCCAGGGATTCCACTATATGTTCCTTGATGACAGTTTCCAGCAGCTAAATGCCACAGAAGGGCCACTCCACAATCCTGTGGCTAAGCTCCCAGTCATGGTTTCAAATGCTGCATCAAAAACACTGAGGCATTCAACCACAAGAACTCAATACCATTCATTGGATAATATAACCGTAAAAGGTTTTATTTGTGCAACTACTTCAATCCAGAGCTGAAGTCCTTCATTTTAGAAGGGCTGACTTCAATAGGCTGAGGGAAGTGGTCAGGGAAAAGTTAGCTGGGGTGGACAACGTAGGAGAGGTGACAGAGAGATGGGGAGCAATTAAGGGACCCATTCATGAGACATCTTAGTTATGCATGAGAATGGGAACCAAAAAAGAACAGGTTTAAGAGACCATTATGGTTCTCGGCAAGAGTCTGGGAAGCGGTGAGGGCAACAAATAAGGCCCTCTACAAATATGAAGAAAAGCACGTGGAGAAAGAATGGGGAGAATATTTACCGAAAAACAGAGAGGTTAGGGAGGCAAAAGCAGACATGTCAGCTGCATATTGTGGAGGGGGCCAAGAGTGGAAAAAAATTGTTCCTCCGCTATACTAAAGAAAAAACAGAAGAAAGGAGAGGCAATCATAAGGTTAGCGGTGGGGGGAATACAGCAGGACGGGGAAAAAGGCCACCCTCCTTACCGATTACTTTAGTTCAGTTTCCACTAACGAGACCGGAGGACCCAAGCTAGAAAGTAGCATCAAAACATCCACTAAGGGGGTTCTGGAGATGAGGCAGCCAATATTTACAAGCTAAAGGATCAAGAAACACCTGGCAGCACTAAAAATAGATAAAGCACTGGGACCATATGGGTTGCATCCGAGGTTACTTAGGGAGCTAGCATTAAAACTGACTAAACTCCTAGTAGATCAATTCGACAGCTAAGGCCAGTAGCAATGATAAAAGGATTGGAAGGGTGGCAGACGTACTGTAATTCTGCTCCACTGGTGGGTGGGGGGGGGAGACAAGAAACATGCAGGAACCACAGACCTGCCAGTCTTACCTCTATCACAGGGAAGCTGATGGAGTCGGTGGTCAAAAAGTATCTCATGGCCTACTTGAAGAGTAACGGGGTCCAGAAAAGTAAACAGCATGGATTCATGGCAGGGAAGTCTTGCCAGACTAACCTGATTTCTTTGACTGGGTAATGAAAGAATTGGATATGGGCCATGCTGTGGATTTGCTCTACTTTGATTTTAAACAAGGTTTTCGACTTGGTGCCTCAGAGATGCTTGTTGAAGAAGATAGAGGATCTGGGTGTGGCTAAGGTCACAGTAAACTGGGTAGGTAACTGGTTAAAGAGGAGGCAGCAGAAGGTTGTAGTCAACAGGGTCAAGTAAGCAAAGAGGGAGGTCATGAACTGAGTATCACAAGGCTCTGTTCTGGGATCTTCAATATGTCCATTAGTGACACTGGTAGGGATACTGGGGCAGGCTGTGTCTCTTTGCAGATATACTAAACTCTGTGGGAGGGTGGACAGCAGCAAGGGATTCAGGGAAATGCAGAGTGGTGTATGAAAGCTAAAGGGTGGTCTAAGGTTTGGCAGTTGGAATTCAACACCAAAAAGTGCAAGGTAATGCACCTAGAGAACAAAATCCCCAGGACAGAGTACTGGATGGGTGGGGTAAGACTTAGCACTACGGCTGAGGAACGGGATCTTTAGTGTTATCATCAGTGACACCCTCAAACAATTGAGTCAGTGCAAAGGCATACAGCAAAGTGAGTAGGATGCTGGGATGTATCGGGAGCGGTATTGATAGCAGAAGTGAAGACGTAATACTTCCCTTACACAGATCCTTAGTGAGGCCACATTTGGTGTACTGTGCTCATGTCTGGAGTCTTCACCTCAGGAAGGATAGAGAAAGGCTGGAGACAGTGCAGCACAGGGTAAAAAAATGATTCAGGGCCAACAGCACAGGTCCTGTGAGGAGGAAGCACCTCAAGGCACTGAACATGCACTTGCCGGAGACCAGAAGGGAGAGGGGTGATATGATAGAGACCTTCAAGTTCCTAAAAGGAATTAATAAGGTGAACTGCAGGAAAATATTTAGGTTGAATACTAGTTCATGGTCACACGGGCACGAGTGGAAACTGATAGGAGGGAGGCTCAGAAGAGTCGTGAGGAAGTATTATTTTATAGAAAGGGCGGTGAAGCCATGGAATAGTCTGCCTGCTGAAGTGGTGGGTGCTAAAATTGTTAGTGGGTTCAAATTGGCTGAGATAGAATGAAGGGACAGTGGTTGCTCGGGGCAGCAGACCATGGGAGAGGAATGGGGAGGATGGGGAGGGCTAAGACCCTGGAGGGACAGCAGGTTCATGGGCTAAATAGTGAACTCGGGCAGCCTGGATGGACCATTGGTCTTTTTCTGTCGTCATTGTCTATATTTCTATGTAAATACCTGCTGTGCAAAATCATGGATGCCACTGGTTGGGACAAACACCATGAACAATGCATTGGTGGTGTTTGTTCAGACCGGTGGCATCCATGATTTTGCACTGCAGGTATTAGCACAAATAAAGGATTATAGTATCCGACATATCATATTGAGTTCTTGTGGTTATGTTCCTCAGTCTTTTCCAGCAGCTTACCTACAACCGAGGTCAGAATGATTGGTCTTTAATTTCTTGGGTCATCCCTGTCCATGCTCTTATGAAGTCACAACACACTGGCTATGGTACATTCTATGAAACAAAAGAAATCAGCACTCATCACTCCTTAGCTGATCAGTCCTGTAGTATTCACCTTCACCAATCTGCTAAGAAGTGGTGTGTGCCAGTTTCTTCCATTTCACAGTACGGATATCCTAACTTGATCACTTGTTCCCTGGTGTGGCTATTTTTCGTGTCTGTACCTTCCAATCTTTTGGAACCACTCCCCAGCTAAAGGGAACAATAAAACAGATTTGCCAGTGGCGCTATCCACAGCTGTCCAACTTCCATCAGAACTCTAGAGCACAACCCATCAAGGTTTTGAGATCCCTGAGCACCCGCTGGAAAACCAGACTGGGTTTTTGTGCTTGCTAGCATGCAGGATTTCATCACCTTCATTACAGCCTTCCTGACGATATCTTATTAAGCTTCTATTCCTTCTGCTCCCACTAGTCCTACCTGCTCTTCTTAAAGCATTTCCCCATCTTGCTAAAGTCCACCCTTCTGCGGTTCAGGACCACTGTTTTTGAAGGGGGTGTTGTGCTCCTGTGGTTATGCTGAACTATACTGCACTGCTGTCATAGGTCATGTTACCAGGGGAAGGTCTGGTACCTGAACCTTTAGTCCCTGCACACGACAGCCTGGTTCTTGAACGACTAGAGTTCCAGGCTTTGGGTCTCTTCGATGAGATTCTCCATGTCGTAGGAGCCCCTCAGAAGGACACAACCCACCAGTGCTATGCCTTCAAATGGAAGCTCTTTTCCATCTAGTGCCAGGGCAAGAAGCTAGACACCCTGTCTTGCCCTGTGGCTAACATCCTGGACTAGCTATGGTCCCTCTCTCAGTCAGGCCTGAGGCGGACGACCCTCAAGGTGCACCTGGCAGCTATCTCGGCATACCGGGCACAGGCTGGCATGCCGACAGTGCCACAGGAAAAGGTGGTCAGACACCTCTTTAAGGGTACCTTGACCACCTGTCCCTGCTGGTGCACTACCACCACCATGGGACTTGTTGCTAGTACTGGCAGTGCTCATGGGCAAGTCATTCGAACCTATACACAGGTGTGGCATCTCTCACCTGTCATGAAAGATTGTCTTCTTGGTGGCTATCACCTCCACCAGAAGGTTCAGTGAACTCCAGGTGCTCTCAGTGAAGTTTCCTTACTTGGTGTTCCATAGGGACAAGGTTGTCCTCCACCCCAAACCAAAGTTCCTCCCGAAGGTTGTTTTGGAGTTTCACCTTAACCGAGTGATCAATCTCCCGGTGTATTTCACCAATCCAACCTCGGGGGCAGAGCACAGGCACCACTCACTGGACCTGAGGCGCACGCTCACTTACTAAACGGAGTGCATGACTGGAGTTCAGGGAAAGGTTCGTCAGCTCTTTATCACCTATGCTGAAGGCACAGTTGGCACACTGGCAGCTAAGTGGAGGACTGGCAGGTTGATTGTATCCCCTCTGCTATAGGTTGGCTGGTAGGGAGCCTCCCGTAGGGCTAGGGGCTCATTCCACCTGTCATACTGCTGCCTTGGTGGCTGCTTCTAAGGATGTCCCCATCCAGGAAATCTGCAGGGCTGCTACCTGAAAATCAGCACACACTTCATTTCCCACTACATCGACCTTGAGTCACGCTAGGATGTTGGTTTTGGGACCTCAGTTCTCTGCTCCCAGTTTCCTACATAGGGGTGTGTGCCTTGCCCTCTCCTCCCAGAGAACTGCTAGGAGTCTGCCACAGTGTGGATAAGTGCACCATATCCACGCCCCTAGAAATAAGGGTTACTCACCTGTAACAGTAGTTCTAGGAGTGGTATATGGTCCACATCCACATGACCCACCCGACCTCCCCAAGCAAGTGGCACTTGAATACCTGCTTCCAGCCTGCAAGATCTGACTGCATAGGGTGGAGCCAAGGAGGATATCACCAAGGTGGGTGGGAGGAGCTTAGCTTAAGCTCTTCCAGCTGATTCAATGGGGACAGGAAGACTGCCACAGTGTGGATGTGCACTATATACCACATCTAGTACTACAGTTACAGGCAAGTAACCCTCGTTTTTACCTTCTTCTGTCATCAGTTGTTGTACCCAAACTGCAGTTAATGTCACAATCAAAGGCTATCACAAGTTAATAATGTCATACTCATGCGGTATCACTATTTCACTAATGACATCATATTCACAACTATCTATCTATTCCTTAACAAATTACACTGAACGTTTTCACTGGCATTTCCTCTTTCCAGAAATATTGAAATGCTGCTTGGTCTTTGGGTGCGTGCTCCAGGACTGGAGGATGGCACATGTGATGCCCCTCCAAAAGAGTGGGCCCAAGGACAAACCAGGTAACTACGGGCAGTCAGCCTTACCTCCATCATGGAGAAGCTAATGGAGACGATCCTTAAAGAGAGTTTGGTGATCTTTCAGGAGGAGAATGGTCTCCAGGACGATAGTCAACATGGGTTTGCCTCAGGCAGATCCTGCCAGACAAACCTGGTTCACTTTTTGACTGGGTGACAAGGGCACTTAAAAGGAGCCAATGTGGTGAATGTCCTGTATGGACTTCAGCAAGGCATTCCATTGGGTGCCACATGGAAGGTTGACTAGTAGGCTGAGAAACCTGGGAGTAGGGGAGAAACTGGTTGGATGGGTTAGAAGCTGGCTGCAGAACAGACAGCAGAGAGTAGTTACAGAGGGAGAACTCTCAGCTCCCCAGAGCTGTAATCAGTGGGGTCCCACAAGGCTCCATACTAGGACCAGTGCTATGTAACATCTTCATTGCTGACATATTGGATGGGATTAGGAGTAAGATCAGCCTTTTGCTGATGACACAAAGATCAGGGTGGAGGTGGATAGTGTGGAAAGGGAGGCAGGTATTCCACGAGGATTTGGCAAGACTTGTGCACTGGTCAGACACATGGCAGTGGGGTTCAATGCTGAGAAGGGCAAAGTCATGCACTTGGGAGCCAAGAACCCTGGGAATTGCTACTGGCTGGGGGGGGAGTGCAGTTATCCACTTCACTGGAAAAGGATCTGGGGGTACTAGTCACAGGGGACATGACTCACTCAGCACAGTGTAAGAAGGCAGTGGCCAAGGTTAATAAGATGCTGGGGTGCACTGCCACAGGACTCACCTCTAGGAGTGAGGAAGTCATTATGCCACTGTACAGGTCACTGGCGAGACCTCACTTGGAGTACTGTGTGCAGTTCTGGTGCCCCTATTTAAAGAAGAACATCAAACTACTGGAGGAGGTCCAGCGCAGGGCAACAAAGATGATCCTTGGGCTGGGGGACAAACCATATGAGGAAAGACTGGGGGAGGGCCGGCCCGTCGGCGCAGCGGTTGGATTTCCGCTTGCGACGCCGGCGACCCGGGTTCGGGAACGACTTGGGTCGCTGGAAGGGGTTGCCGGGAGAAGGATAGAGCGCCCTATGGACTGCTCTCCTTTCTCCAGAGGGGAGGGTGGGATAGTGCTCGGAGCACTAGTGACCCCTGGCGGAGGCCGGGGTGTCACACAGCTACCGGCACACACACACACTCTGGAGGCGGGGCGGACGTCTGACGTCACTGCACGACCCCGCCTCCCCGAAAACCGGAAAATGGACAGCTGCCGGCCGCCCTCCATGAAGCCCGCCACGGCTTTAATTAGCCCCCCAGGCCAGCCCTCCGACCTATCCCGGTCTCTGCGGGATGTCTCCTCCTCCTCCTCCGCATCCCGCAGCCCCGCCGTGGGGGGTAAGCCAATGGAGTATCGGAGGGCCTGAGGCCGATCTGGGGTGGAAGCTGCCGCCCGTGACCGCTGAAAGTACCGGGCGGCCGGCAGCTAGGTGGCGGAGAAAAATGAAAATAAAAAAAAAAGACTGGGGGAGCTCATCATGTATTCTCTGGAGGATAGAAGGGAGAGAGGGAATATGATTGAGACCTTCAAATACTTAAAGGGCATGAACAGGGTTAGTACGGAGGGCATGCTTAGATTAAAGGGGGGGAGGGACACAAAGGGACACAGTCTGAAACTGGAGGGTGGAAGATTCAGAAGGGAAATGAGGAGGCACTACTTCACGGAAAGTGTGGTAGCGAGGTGGAATACACTGCCAGAGGAGGCGATATCACTGAAATATGTGGGCAGTTTTAAGAGGGGGGTGGGACAGGATCAAAGGTAAGGTTAAAACTGGGGGAAGCTGGGGAGGGAGGAGTTGGCAGAAGGGGGCGATAAATCAGATGGACAGGCAAGGGGTTGGGGGACAGCTGCAGTAGATTAGACTGGGAGCTGCGCACTCGAGCCTGTATGGCCTGTAGCTGCTGGCATTTTCATATGTTCGTATGGAATACAATACGTTGTATACCTCCAATATGTGCTGGTTTAAAAAGCAACTCTTTACTGTAATGAAAAGCTTAAAACACTAGATTTGCAAATGTTTTAATTTTATTGTTTTCTAGTTAGTTGCTATTTTCCCTGCTATTGGCTCACTAAATATTGTGGATAATGCAGCAATTGTTTCACTGAGTCTTTCGAACTGCAGCTGACGCTCCCCTGAAAATCACACAATTGCCATTTGTGACATCAACATTCTGTTGTCATGGTGAGCACTATGATGTCATAAACCAAGGCACTATGAGGTTAACATGCGAGAGGAAAATGTTTTTAATAGGAGTCTTTTATATAGGCATGATATGCATATGCACAGGTTAAAGCCAGATTTAAAAACTAGCCTAGATAGCTTCTGCCAGAGAACACCAAGAAGGAGGCGCTGCTGTTATAACTATATTTCTCTACTGGGACTATATTGCCCTCCTTCCCTCCCCTTCCCTCCACCGTAAGCCAGTTCTACTTTTATAGGCACAGGATTGGACTGACAATAGGAACTTCCCATTTGGGAGCAGGAAGTGAGGGATCACAGAGCCACAAAAGACTCACAATCCTAGAAGGAAAAGAGTAGCTCTCCTTCCCCACCCCCCAGCTGCTGGAGGTCTGACTCTGAGCAAGAAGACTACTGAGAAATATAGGAATTTCTTGTCTCAGAACAGGAAGATCAGGAGCTCAAAGGGCACAGAGGCAGAAAGTAGGGAAGAAAATAAAAAATTAAAAAATAAACAGAGGAAAGAGTAAGTATTCCAAACAACAGTTAAGGGGCCAGCAATAAGACATGATGGGAGTGGTGCAGTGCAGTGGCTGTGGAGCAGCAGTCTTCCAGGAGACGTTCTGGAGGATGCGGTGTTGTCCCATCTGCAGACACCTCTCAGGGCTGAGGGAGGAGGTTGCTCATCTCCAGGCTGAGTTGGCCAGGATTTAGGGGACCTTTCCCACCCAGGGACCACCAGGGCCACTGCCGTTGCCTCAGAGGTTGCCAAGAAAGAGGAGCGGTTGGAACACAGTGGGCTCAGGGAGGGTGAGGGTGGTGGAACAGAGGTGCATCCCTCCAGTTGTACCTCTCCACAATTCATATGCCATTCTGGCAAAGTGTGGTTCCCCTATGGAGGACCCACAGTGGAGAACAAGGAGGATGCTGGGAACCTCCACAAAGGAGACCAACTGTAGGGTGGCATGGGACCCCACAGGGGACGGAAACAACTCCTGGAGGGGGACTCCATTGTTGGGGGGGTAGAACTGGAGGAGGAAGGGGAGAGGGAGGTAAGGTGCCTGCCTGGTACCATGGCTTGGAGGGACAGGGAGCGAATTCTCAGGATTGCTGGAGCAGCTGCATGGGGAGGGAGCTGGATGTCATTGTCCACCTAGGGACAAATGACCTGGCTGAGAAAGGGATCAGAACAGTGCAGGAAGAGTTTGTGGAGTTGGAGAGGGGCCTTAGACGAGTAGCACGCATGGTTACCTTCTCGGAGGTGCTGCCTGTCCATGGCATGGGTGAGGCTAGGGTGCTCCACACCATGGAATTCAATCAGTGGTTGAAAAACTGGTGCAGAGCTCAGGGATTTGGCTTGATTGGGGACTCGGGGTCCACCTGGAGTGATGCAGGCCTATACCGGCATAATGGTCTGCATCTGTCCAGGAGAAGAACCAGGATCCTAGGTGATAGGTTTAAATGCTTCATTGGCAAGCATTTAAACTAGCCAAGGGGTGAGGCACTGGAAAGGAGCAGGGAAATCCTAGCGCCCCCCCCCAAAAAAAAAATCAGGGTAGTAGGTGAGGTAAACACCAAGATAGAGATGTTGATAAGGAGAAGGACAGGGGTAGATGGAGAAAATGACAAAGACAATAAGGACAGAGATGGGGCAAAAAGGGGTATGACCATCAAGAAATGGAGAGTAATGAGTACCAATGCCTGTAGTCTGGGCAACAAGCTCCCTGAACTGGTGGGCCTTGATGGAAGAGGGATGCCTAGATATCCCAGCAGTCACAGAAACATGGTACACAGAACCGTGACTGGGATGTTAACATACCAGGGTATACAACCTACAGGAGAGACAGGGAGGATAGAAGAGGGGGAGGAGTAGCTCACTATGTAAGGGAAGGGATAAAGGCAATGGAACAAAAGAGTAAACGCGGAGGAGGCATTGTGGGTCACCTTAGAGACTGGAAATGGCACCACAATCTGCACAGGGGTTGTATACAGACCCCCATGTCAGGGGGAAGGAATGGACAAGAATATGATAGAAGGCATCCTTAGGATAGCAGAAAAAGGAGAGATACTGTTGATGGGGGACCTGAATATACCAGATGTTAACTGGAGCACCTTTGGTGCAGCCACATCCAAGAGCAGAGCCGTTCTCGATGCCCTACAGGTGGCATGCCTCAGACAGCTAGTTTTGGAACCCACTCATGAGGGAGCAATCTTAGATCTAGTACTCTAAAATGGGGACAGTGAGAGGATCTCAGATCTAGAAGTGGGTAGTCATCTGGGAACAAGTGACCACCAAACAGTGTGGTTCACGATAAACTCAGCTACAGAGTCAAGCCATACAAAAGTGAGGGTACTGGACTTCAGGAGGGCTGACTTTGGCAAGATGGGAGAGTGCCTTAGAAAAGCACTAGCAAACAGGCTAGAAGGAGGGGTGGAGCAACAATGGGAAAACATCAAAACTACCAGCACAGAGGCAACAAGCATTTGTGTGAAGCAAATAAACAAATCAAAATGAAATAAAAAGCCACTATGGTTCTCAAAAGAGGTGGCGGGGAAGGTTAGGGAGAAAAAGATAGCATTTAGGAAGTATAAGGAAAACACAGAAGGAGCAGGACAGAGAACTGTACCAGTTAAGGCAGACGGAAGCAGGGAGGGAACTCAGAATAGCAAAGGCCCAAACTGAGGGAAAGATAACCAACTCGGTTAAGAATGGAAATAAAACCTTTTATAGGTACATACGGGAGCATAGAAAGAAAAAGGGAGGGATAGTGAGGCTGAATAGAATGGATGGTGGGTGGGCAGAGAAGGACAGTGAAAAAGCAGGGATACTGAACGAATACTTCTGCTCAGTATTCACAAAAGAGGAGGAGGGGGAGGTGCCTAATCCAATTAACAGAAGCACTCTGGATGGGGGGGTCGATCCCAGTCCTTTCACAGAAGAAAGGGTTCTAAAAGAACTCCTAAAACTGAAGGTGGACAAAGCAATGGGACCTGACGAAATTCATCCCAGAATTCTAAAAGAATTAAGGGGAGAACTAGTAACACAACAGACTACCCTTTTTAACAAATCATAGGAGGATGGTGTGGTACCTGAGGACTGGAGGAAGGAGGATGTGATTCCCCTTCACAAAAGTGGAAGCAAGACAGAGGCAGGAAACTACAGACCTGTCAGTTTGACCTCTGTGATAGGGAAAGTGATGGAATCACTTCTGAAGGAAAGAATTGTTGAGTACCTAGAGGCCAGTAGGGTACAGGACCCAAGGCAGTGTGGGTTCACAATGGGAAGATCATGTCAGACGAATCTAATTGATTTCTTTGACTAGGTGACCAAAGTAGTAGACCAGGGAGGGGCTGTGGACATGGCCTACCTAGACTTTAGCAAGGCATCTGACACAGTTCCACACATTGCAGACATATCATGGGACATCAAGAGCAAGATCAGTCTGTTTGCTGATGATACCAAGGTAGGCGTGGTGGTGGATGACCTAGGGGGATGGCAGGGGCTGCAGGATGATCTGGCAAAGCTTGAAACCTGGTCAGACACCTGGCAACTGGACTTTAATGCCAAAAAGTGCAAGGTGCTGCATTTTGGGATGAAGAACCCAAGGAGGAGTTACCAGCTAGGGGAGTGCAGCTAGCCCAGACAGAGGAGGAGAAGGATCTGGGTGTGCTCATTACAGGGTCAATGAACAACTCGGCACAATGTAGGAAGGCAGCTGCAAGGCCAACAAAATGCTGGGTTGTATTGCAAGGGTATATCCTCGAGGAGGAGGAGGTGATTCTGCCACTGTATAGGTCATTAGTTAGACCACACCTGAGTACTGCGTGCAGTACTGGCGTCCGTATCTGAAGGGACATTAAGTTACTGGAGGGGTGCAGCGCAGGCGACAAAGATGATCAAGGGGCTGGGGACTTATCATACGAGAGGAGGTTGAAGGAGTTGAACATGTACTCACTGGAGGAGAGGAGACAGGGTGACATGATTGAAACCTTTAAATACATGAAAGGAATAAACAAGACGGGTACAGAGGGGCTGTTCAAAGTAAGGAGGGAGAGAGCCACCAGGGGCCATGATATGAGACTGGGCGAGGAAGGTTCAGGAGGAGATGAGGAGACACTTTTTACAGAGGGTGGTGGCTGGGTGGAATCGTTACCTGCTGAAGTGGTATGCAGTAGAACAGTGGACTGCTTCAAGCGAGGATGGGACAGGACAAGGGGAGGGTTAATGAAGGGGAAGGGTGGGAGGGAGGGCAGCTGCAGAATAAGGGTGCTAGCTGCACATTCGAGCAGACTTGATAGACCTCTAGGCCTTTATCTGCTGGCAAATTTCGTATGTTCGTAAAAGATTAATAATCAAATTAACCAGCCTGGGAGTGGGTCCCAGGGTGGTAGCCTGGGTGAAAAATTGGCTGGACAATAGAACACAGAAGGTAATTGTAAATGGAGTCCACCCTGAAGAAAGAGGGGTTACTAGTTCGGTACTGCAGGGTTCAGTACTGGGTCCAGTCCTTTTTAATGTCTTTATAAGTGACATTGCAGAGAGACTGGAGGGAAAAGTATGCCTCTTTGCAGATGACACAAAGATCTGCAACAGGGTTGATACACAAGGAGGCATGGAAAGGATGAGAAGGGACTTGGCAAGGTTGGAGGAATGGTCAGAAGTATGGCAGCTTGGATTCAATGCAAAGAAGTGCAAATAATGCACCTGGGAAACAAAACCCAGGGAAGATTACACGGGGGTAGTAACAAGAACAAAATGGAAAGGGACCATGGTAATCAGACGGCCTTAAGGTTAGCAAGCAATGTGAGAAGGCAGTAGGGAGGGCTGGGGAGGGGACTGGGATGTATATGGAGAGGCATCACCAGCAGAAAACAGGAAGTTGTTATCCCTCTGTACAGACAGTTGGTGAGACCCCATCTGGAGTACTGCATCCAGTTCTGGAGACCCCATCTCCGCAAGGACATAGACAGGATGGAGGCAGTTCAGAGGAGGCAACTAAAATGGTGCAGGGTCTGCAAGAGAAGCCATACAAGGAGAGACTACAGGAGCTTAATATGTATACCCTTGAGGAAAGGTGGGAGAGGGGGACATGACAGAAACTTTTAAGTACCTCAGTGGAATCAACAAAGCCCAAGAGGTAGCATCTTTAGAAAAAGAGATGTGCAAGAACAAGGGACACAATTTGAAGATGGGGGGGGGGGGACACAGCTCAGGGGCAATGTGAGAAAGTATTTTGTCATAGAGAGGGTGGTGGACGCATGGAACAGCCTTCCTGAGGAGGTTGTGGGGTCTTAAACTGTGGGAGAATTCAAGAATGCATGGGACAGACATAGGGCAATTCGGAGATAGTGGAGTGTATCGGATCAGCGCTACGCTAGTAGCGTAAAACCTTTGTGAATACAGCGCGTGCTTGCACTTACTGTTGTGTCAGTTTGTTTGAGTTGGGGGGCTTTGCCCCCCCTCACACACACTTATTTTTTTTTTATAGTGTGGGGGGAGTGTTGGGACTGAAACCCACCAACTCAAATAAACTACAAAAATAACCCGACTGATTTAAGACAGTAGCGTAACTTGCTCCATGCTAATAGCGTAAGTCCGTTGATGGTCCAATACTCTCCACTATCTTTGGCAATTCTTGTGGGGGGTAGGAAGAAACAGGCTGTTGGTTAACTAGGATCTGCAGCTTATCCTGTAGGTAGGGAATGGGCAGACTAGGTGGGCCAAGCAGTCCTTATCTGCCGTCAAAGTCTATGTTCTATATTTCGGCGACTGTGAAGAGAGTCGGGCCAGCCAGATTGCGTAGCGTAAAAGGCTACGGGAATCACACGCTGCCTTCCGCTGACAACGTAGGTGCAGACTTAATCAATGAACATAAGCTTTCATCGGGGGTCTGTGCCCCCCCGCACCCCTCCTCCCCCTTCGAGCTCTGTCCATCCTTCACATAAATTAATGTCATCTTTCATTGGGGGCTGTGCCCCCCCGCACCCCCTCCAAAAGTATACATGTAATATCTATGCAAATACATCATGTGGCTACGCAGTGTGATGTATGATCTGTGTCAGTTACGCAGTAAGCGTAGCTCCTCGGCTGGTCCGACTCTCTTCACAATCACCTATATTTCTATAGACAGACAATAGAAAGACATAAATGGAAAGATACGCAGTAAAGCTTGCAAAACAATACTAAAAATGAATATATATATATATATATAATCTAGTATGCCGTAATAACTGAAACGTCTTATTGATAGAAGTGCAGAGTTGCTCTTTAAGCAGATATCAATTCAGAACTACATGCATTCCTCTAATTACCTTATCTAGGGTTCACAGAGGTCAAGTACAAGTAGCATTAATCTCGCTGAGTGGCATTATGAGCACGTATGGATGCATCCATGCACCCTCGGCCTCTGGCCTTGTGCCACAACGGTCCCAACCATGCATTAACTCCCCATTAGATGCCACCTTCAGAGGGGATTAATGATTACTTATCTTCTACTAAGCTAGCATCTATTCCATGTGTATAACGTGAATGCATTTTTTATTGCCCTTAACCCTTTGTCTTCTTGTGCCATCATTAACAGAAACAGGAACAAGTCCAAAATGTAAAACAATATATATGTTTGCAAACAGAGAAAAATAGCAGAAAGACACATATCAAAAGTAATTCCCATGCACAGGTCTAGTAAACGGCAGTGATTGAGCTACTGACTGAGGCTCACTTTAGAGCTATGAGGACCGGGCCCTGCCAAGATTGCTCCCCCACCCCTAAATCCAAACATGGTAATAGCTAAAACCCCAAAACAAATCAGCACCTGTCTCTGCTTCAGCAGCCGGCCTTTAGCACCAAGACGCAGCAGCTCTGCCACCCCACCTGGGCATCCGCCGACATTTGCTACCCGTAGTCATGGTGCCCTGCGTTTGGCGTGCTGACGTAAACCCATCTCTTTTACCACGCGAAGGACCCTGCAGCTCCCTTCACGCGGTTACAGTGTCACGTGATGGAGGAGGATGTTACCAGACCAGCGGAGGGCGGCGACTGCAGTGAGTGGAATCGCCCTCTCCATGGCAACAGCAGGCGGCTCTAATGTCAGCGCGCCCTCGAGTTGTGCAAGCAATCACTGGCCGATCAAGGGGAGGAGCTAAGATCGGCTACCGGCACCGGCAGGACTCACTCTCGCTATGGCAAAGTAACGGTTGCTACGCGCGTTAACACCCCGACACTACCAGTGCCTTAGATTAGGCAAATCGGGCAGAGGCGCCCACCTACTCGGAAATGTGTTACCTGAACTGGAAACCCTTTGTTTATGGAGGACTGGCATCCCTCATTGCTGAATTTGGTACGTCAGAACTGGATATTATAAATTGGTATAGCTTCTGAGTAGTCTTCCAAACCTGCCAGGTGCCCATATGTGGGACGTAACTGCATTCATGAATCGCAGTCTGGAAAAAAGGGCAAATATTGGGGTCTGCTAACCCTGAAAATGGGGAATTCAGTCGTCTCTGACGGTGGCAACCTGGGTTTGCACCCCAAGCTTGGGAACTTGGTAAAAAGCAGAGCTCTTGAACTGGACAGGACCAGATGAGTAAAAACTGCACCAGGCACAAGTGGCACAAATTTTGCCAGTTAGGCCAGTCCAGCTTTTACCAATCTGCTCCAGTTTCGACATTTTTTTTTTTTTACCCAAGTCCTAGGTATGGTTGAAAACTGGACTGCTGGGCTGGCCTGTTAGCACATTGATAGCGCAACCACTTGCAACGCCAATGACCTGGGTTCAGAAACGAGCCTGGGTCGTGGGGGGCTGGAAGGGGTAAAGAGGACTGAGTGTCCCGGAGGATGTTCTGCTCCAGGAGGGTGGGTTGCCATCCTCACTGCAATACTGCCACCTGAGTGAGCATAGATGGCAGTGCAGTCAAGGGCTCAGTGGCAGGGATGGACACAGGCCAGAGTCCAGCGCAGCAGCACGCCTGGCATGCAGATGCATCTGGGACCTTCCTAGTGCACCTGCTTTGAAGGAGGTGGGAGAAATGAAAATGTCCCCACTGCTCGAAGGACGACCCCGGTGGACCGAAGAAGACTGGTTCTGGACTCCACAGCTTGCTGCCTGATGAGAACAATGCAGTCTGAGGCGTACGTCCCTAGTACTCAGTAGGGGGCGGCATAACCAAGGCAGTATGGAGGTAGGCAGCTGAAGCAGGGACTGGGTCCAGTGGAGCCTGGCATCCAGAGATTCCAGAGGGAGTACAGGCATTGGAGTGCACTGAGAATAAACACAACGAGTCTAGACCAGATTGTTAAAAGGTGGATTAGGCCGTCCAGCCAAACTGTCTGGTCCATCAAAATTCAAGCAATTTGCCTCTGGTCTGGGTGCTCTGACTTTTAATAATCTGGTCTGATCCAGTTCTGGCAGTCCAGTTTTCTTCCGTACCCCTGATAATGGGAAGTCAGAGGTGGAAGACAAGTGGGAGGACAATAAGAGACTCCCACCTGACCGGATGGGGCCCCCATCGCCTGAAGAAGGCATCCTCTAATATTAGGATTCGTGGTGGAACCCTGTGAGCAGAGTGGATAAAAGTGGCAGTGAGAGAGGAGTCCAGCGGGCACTGGGGCATGTCAGGTGTCTGTGGAATGGGACAAGCTGCCTCTAGAGGGTGGTTCACAGTGCCCCTCATAGGATGGTTGTAAACCTGGTTCAAACTGCTGCAAACTAGGAGGCACCTGGTCAGTTTTTGTTCTGCTAATTATTCCACGAAGGAACTTTACTGTCTGGATCAGCACTGCAGTCAGGAACCCAGCTGCCTGTCATCTGCAGTCCTTTGCTGGTCCAAATCTTTTTTGCTTTTCATGACCGGAAAATAATTGTCAGGAGCAGATCGGGAGATTACTCATGGCTGTTTTTGCTGAGCAGATTAGTTGGAGAGGAGATGCTTGGAAGTGCACTACTGTAAAAAGCTGTGTAACAACTCTCTCTGTACAGTAGGGGGAGGTGAATGTTTACCAGATGTTGGCTAGAGAGAGAGAGATGCTCCGGCAGCCTCCAAGGGTATAGCTGTTGTGAGGAGTTATAGAGCAGATAAAAGGATGCCTTCCTGGTGCCAGGGCCCGCGAAGACTGAGTGTTTTTAAAAAAAGCAACTTCACCCCAGGTTTCCTTGCCTAGCAGGCCTACTGCAGGACATAGGCAAGGGACTGGCTGGGCCATCCTGGGCAGTGGTTGCCAGTTGAAGGAGCAAGGGGCATGACCAACAGGAGGCTAGTAGTGCCAGGATGTTTTCCTGAGTGCTTGATGGGTGGGCACAGGCTAATGACGCCCCAGCCCCCATCATGCCTCACTGAAGCATGGAGAGGTGCTGATCAGTCTTCAGCGTGGGTGTCATCTTGCCGCAGTGAGCTGGCCAGGGGCACAGGAGGCATCAGGATAGAAGGCTTCCACCACTCATGGTAGGAGCTGGGTGCCAGCTGCTTTCCGGGCCCCGAGAGTGGAGGAGATCCTGGACACCACCTGGCTATGAGGGCATTGAGATACAGTGAGTGGGAGCCTGGTGACTACCAGGGAAGAACCTCGGGCATCCGGAACAGATCCAGAGGAGCTGGGGTTTGTGAGATGTGTGTTGCTGATGTTGCCCATTGAGAAATATTAGTAGCTCCACCGGAAGAGTGTGGGAACTTGGGGGTTTACCCTCTAGGAGACCTTCTGATGATTTTTGGGTCTGTGATGGATTCCCCTAAAGGTTGTTGAGGGACATCCTGGTAGGGGAGTCCCTGAAGACTGGCCTGTGCTGAAACATCAAGCACCCAAAGCAGCAGGTGACAGCTGGTACTGAAACCAATGGCAGAAACGTACAGTAGGAGACAGATGTCCAGGCTGAAGGGAGGAGGGAATCTGCTTTAGTGGGTATTCATGGCTGTCCGGCATATAGGTGGGTCGAAGGGTCCTGGCAAGGGAATTGCCACCCCTGATAGTGTCCTCTGAGAAAACAGCTTACACTAAGTAAAGAGGTGCCCTGTTGGTGTGCTGAACAGGAAAAGAATGGGATTGTGGAGCAAAGCCATGCTTCAGTTAAAGCACCAGAAGTTAGATTAATCAGGAATCAGAGCAGAGAGGGATAGGAAATCCTTGGGCAGAGGCTTTCTCTGGAAGTATGAGGAGGCCGCCATTCATAGGCACCTTGCATGTCTCTGAAAATGGACGGAGTGTGTCAGGAACTGCTGGGAACAAGAAAGAGTAGCATTCGTTGCAGCAGGAGCTTGAGAAATGGCTGGCATGATGTGATAGCAAGAGGTTGGGAGGTTATCTGAGGAAACCCAAGGACTGTAAACCTTGGGGGTCCCTGGACCCGAACTAATTCTGCAAAAAATGAACTTTGGCCAAATAACACACTAAAGGTTGAGTGCGACCGGCCCGGTGGTGCTGAGGGTTGAGGTGCTGGACGCCACACTTCGTGCCACGCCGGCGACCGGGGTTCGGGAAGGAGCCCGGGTTGCGGACCGTAGAGGGATGACTCCTAGGTGCTCCTGAAGAGACCTGAGCTGGAGGAGAGAGGAGGAATAAATAGAAAGTATTTAAAAAAAGAAAAAAAATTGCTTGGATCCTTGGGAGTCTGTGATGTGATATCATCCAGCAAATACTTAAGGTGCCCAGTATCCTTTCAGTCCAGTAACCAGCAAGATCATTCTGAGACACTGAGTGTAAAGGGCTCCTGTTAAGAATACCCCAAGACATGGGAGTACCCTTGACCATGCCCGCCCCCCCATTCCAGGGCAATGCTGCAGGCCAAGCCACTATCTCACAGAGGAGAAAGGGGGAGCGCAATAAGTGAACAGAAAAATGTCAAGAGTGGTTGCAAAAGATTTATTGTGAAACTTAAAAAATGAACAGACATACAAGAATACCCAGGCATATTGGATCAATGGATCCTTCCTCGGCACAGTGATGCAGGCCATTCTTTACTCGACCTGGGGGGGGGGGGGGTTGCATAACAGGCAGATGAGAGTATAATAGGTGTTTTGTGACCTGATTTTTCAGAGCGCAGGGACCGAGTGTGCTACAGAGTCTGAATAAGTACTGAACGTAATTAATTGCTTCACCCCTCCTGTCCAAGCAGCAGGGTACATCACAATGTTTCAAAGCAGGGTAGAGTGTTGGTCCAATAAAAGTTATCAGACCTTCCAGGGACTCCTGTTTTCCTAGGAACAATATGGCTAAACTTTCTTTTTACTAAAGCAGGGTAGAGAAACAGTAAACTATTGCGTGAGTTTATTCAATGTAACATGAAAAATTGCCAGCAGAAGACCATTATGATCTATTGAATCTGCCCAATGTTGTCCCTCTTTCTTAACTAACCGGTAACATATTTTACTTTTAAATTATTTTTGTTGAGTATTTCTGTCTGCTACTGAGTCACAGGTGTGTGGCATTATGGAATGCAGGAGGCTATAAAACCCTAAGGGCCTAGCATACCAGTGGCAGTTGGGGGTTGGGTGACTTACTTGGTGCTGTAGTAGTTATTTGGCTTCAAGCAGAGTGATCAGAGACCTAAAAGCAGAAAGAGGGCAATTAGTGCTTCCTGCAGCCAACAAAAGTCACAGGTATGGAGTACCTATATTACATCACATATGCATAGGCATTGTTCTGGGGAGGGTAATTGGTTAGTTGCAGGGGATGTGAATTGGCTAAATTCCAGAGGGGGGTTTGGAGAGGTTAGTGGATGCCCAGTTTGTAGGAAATTTGTAGTACTCTGTGCAAAGTTAGCTTCTCTCAGGGCCGAGGTACAGCATCTAAGATGCAGCTCGGTATGGGGAACACTAAGGGCAGCAAGCCCACTACTGCAGAGAGCACCATGAGTCAGCACTTGGAGAGTGGACTGTGAAAGGGGGGGGGGATTCGGACTAGCCAGGGTGGGCCTACAGGCTTGGCAAACGAAAATTGCTTCACAATATTGGCAGAAGCAGTTTGGAAAGACTGGCAGGACAAGAAAGATGGGAGGCAGTATAGCGCAGTGGTTTAAGGCTCTGAGCTGCAAATCTAGAGACCTGGGTTTGAATCCCACAGCCCCCACTGTCATACTGTGTAACCCTGAGCAAGTCACTTAACTTCCCTGTGCTCCCAGGTTACACCTGTAAACAAGCTTTCAGCTTAGCGTGTCTCACCTGGTTAACAATTGGGGGGGGGGGGAACTTACTGCACTAGTAATCTAACCACAACCAGTGCCCCAGAGGGGGAGGCTTCATTTGAAAAGTATTGTAATAGTATTACTATCCTGGCAGGACCTGCTACTCTCTAACTGGGGTCCATTGATAACTGCCTCTCCTGGCACTTAATTTTTTTTCTATATACATTTTATGCCCCCCATTGGCCCTTGGCACAAACCCTTCCATCCAGTCTCCCCAGCCCTGTCACCCGGCTTCTCCACGTCTTACTTTCCCACTGAGGTCCCAGCTTCTGGACTGTGGCAGGGTGTCTGGTTGCACATGTGGGGCTTGTGGGGACCAGACTCTATCTTGATGCCAAGGGGGGGGCACCTTGGTTTGTAGGTTTTCCCTAGAGCCCAGACTGTGCAATGCGTGTGGCGGGTGAGATCCATCTCCACAGAGACGTCCTAACATGTCTAGCCATGACACGCCAAGACCTGCATTGCCATCTGGACATCTCCAAGCGGCAGTGTTACAGCGGGTCACAGTGTCCCTCACTCCCCCAAGGGAGGAGAGCTGTCTTTCAGATGCTCAATCTTCCCTCCCTCAGCTGACCCCTGAATGACCCGCATGTGTTCCTGAACGCTGGTCGCTGATGTGGCAGGAGGTTAGGCGCCAGCACCTTAGCCCTCCATGCCACTGGGCTGGCCTCTCCTGGCACTTCTATGGTGTACATTATATAATCTGTTTAATCCCTGGATATCAATTTCCTTTTAGGCAGTTCTCACCATAGTCTCCAAGGGTTTGTTCTGTGGTCTCTCCAGTTGTTTTTTTTCTTCGTACTAGCCCACCTATCCACTATGATAGTAACCTGCCCTGAACCCAGACAGCAGTCCGGCAGTACAGTGCCCATGTATGTGATTGCTTCTAATCAATCTTACTGTCCCTACATTGGGCTGCTACCCAGAAAGCACCTTCAACTGCAGGGGCACAACTCTCCGTATATCCTAGCCTGCTGCAGTGACAGTCACACCTGCAAAATCATTCATCTTCTCCTAGCCATTTCTGGCAAAATATTAAAAGTAAGCCTGGTGCTGCAGCTCACTTACCTCTGGCCAGCAGTCCCAGCTAGTAATGTGACGAGGTACCTTTGGAAACGAGCCTCTGGCTCAAAGGTTGTAAACTGATTTCACAAATAAATAAATATAGCCCAAGGGGCCTTCAGCTAATGCACCTTAATGTGCATGGTTTAGTCCCTAAGGTGGCCGAACTCGAGGCCTTTGTAGCAGTCTACAAACCTCCCATGCTAGCCATTTCCAAAACCTGGCTAAGAAGGAGCATCAAGAACTCTGACTTTACCATACCTAGTTACTCAGTTTATCGCAATGACAGATTAGGTAAAAGGGGCGGGAGAGTCCTTTTCTATGTAAAATCTGACCTGGGTGTTGAGATTCTTTCTCTCACGCACGTACTTTCTTTCTGCAGACTATGAATGGCTAGTTCTACAACTCAACCTGGAATGTGTGGTATTCATATACCCCTCCCAGAACTGGCATCAAAGGCCTCAAAGATATGACATTAATTAGTTCTGTTCTAGGCCGTACAGAGCTATAGTGCTGGGTGATTTAATCTAAATTGGTTATCAAATCCCATGGCATGTAGGGGCATTCTAGTGGACCATGATCTCACACAGATCCTTACTGCCTCCGCTACACTGAACAATAAAATTGGAATTCACTCCCTCTTTGATTGGGTCCTTATCAGTAACCCAGCCAGGGTTCTATTGTCTGGTCAGCTGTCTGATTCAATCAGCAACCATTCTACCATTTACCGCTTTTGGCACAATGGTGCGACATACAACCCTCTCTCACCAGAAGTCTCTTATTGCAGCTAAAATGGCTTTAATCCCTAGGCATTCCTAGCTATTTTTCTTCCGTGGACTGGTCCTTCATGGACACAGTCCCTGATGTAGACTGTTCACTAGATTTTTTTCATCACTGAGTTCTCTAAATTGCTCGACAAACATGCCTCCCTGACTACGCATAGGGTAAAAACAATCTAAATTCTAATTGCTCTTTTTAAATAACGAAAGCTAGAGATTTTGCATGGGCAGAGTTTAAAAAATCATATTTACCATCTAAATAGGAAGCATACAGGCAGTTAAGAAACAAATGTAAGTGTGAACTCTCTATCCAAGAGTTCATATTTTAAATCACAGCCAAGAATCCAGCCTAAGCGACTCTTAAAAAAAATTCTGGAAGTGTATCCAGTCCATCATGACCATGGATGGAGGTCGAGGGACCCAAAGATGGTAGCACACTTGTTCATTTCTGCAGTGTAGCAAAATTCAACACCAGCAGCTCAGTTGGGGGGAGGGGGGATGTCCCCGAAATGTGGAGCATGAGATAGACAAGCCTGGAATGTTTTACCTAGAGCCAAGCCAGAGAGATATATTGTGTAAGACCAGCAGTTAGAATCCCAGCATTCAGGAGCTTGAGCCCGACATCCTGATGCGGCTATTACCTGATGGATTACCATCTCGACAGTGGAAAGCCTGACAGTGGACTTATGCCAGGTTTGTGGTCTGCGGGGGGCTCTCTCCCCCGCCAGGGGGCTTTTCCCCCGTAGTCCCTGAAATTATTTTAACCAACTGTTGGATAAGCTGGGAGAAATGGGGGTGGAGAACCAGATAATCAGATGGATAGGCAGTTGGCTCCAGGACTGGACCCAGAGGGTCGTGGTTGGCTGGATAGTCTCATCCCCAAGGAGGGTCATTAGTGGGGTCCCACAGAGATCAGTCCTTGGGCCCCTCCTGTTCAAAGCCTACGTCTCTGACATAAGGACAGGTATCAGGAATGAGATGAGTCTCTGCGGATGACTCAAAACTGGGGGCGGTGGTGGATGGGGAGGAGGGGAGGGTGGCCCTACAGGGGGACCTGGAGGCTCTGGAAAGATGGTCTAAAAAGTGGAAGCTGAGGTTCAATGCAGGGAAATGCAAGGTACTGCACCTGGGGGCCAGAAACCCGGGCCAAGTATACACCCTTCGCGGGGGAAATGCTACAAGTCTCGATGGCTGAGAGGGACCTGGGGGTGGTGGTGGATGTCAAGACAAACAACTCGGAGACTTGTAGGAGGGCAGCAACCAAGGCCAACAGGATGCTGGGATGCATCGCTATGGGATCACCTCCAGAAGGAGAGAAGTGATACTCCCTTTGTATAACTGCTTAGTGAGGCCGCACCGCGAGTATTGTGTGCAGTTTTGGAGGCCACACTTAAAGAGGGACATTAAACTCCTGGAGAGGGTCCAGAGGAGGGCAACCAAAATGATTTGGTGCTTGGGGGACAGGACCTATGAGGAGAGGCTCGAAGAGCTAAATGTGTACACATTGGAAGAGACAAGGGACCAGGGGGACATGATGGAGGTCTTCAGGTACATGAAGGGGGTAAATAGGGGAGGAACAGTCAGGGTGCTTCGAAGGAAGGAGGAGGGGGCCACTAGAGGGCATAGGTGGAAGCTGGAGGGGGGAAGATTCAGGGGAGAAAGGAGGAGGTGCTAGTTCACTGAGAGGGTGAATGAGCCATGGAATGCGCTGCCTAGGGGGCAGGTGGAGGCAGAGACGGTGGAGGGGTTCAGGACGGGGTGGGACAGGTACAGGGAAGGGTTCTGGAAGCAAAATCCAATGCAGCGAGAATATCCAGAACTGGGAAGGGAGAAGCCAGAGAAGGCGAGGGGGGCAGCAAGGTCAGCTCCCAGGGTGGGGGCTGACCAAACGAGCAGACGCGAAAGACCGTTGGGCCTATTCTGTTGGCATTTTAGTATGTTAGTATGTTAACTCCGCATCCTGGCAAATTCCACTGTCGGGCTTTCCGTTGACAGGATGGTAATCTGTTGGGTAGTAGCCACGTTGGGATGTCAGGCTCGGGCTCCTGGGTGTTGGGATTCTAAATGTCAGTCTTACATAATACTCCCAGCCGGAGCCGAGCCAGGGGTCTGGATTGACTCTGAGAGCAAAAAACACAAGCCGAACCCAGGCTACTGCAGGCTGTTCTCCATATAGGAGCTGAACATTTCAGACCCTACACTAACTACTAAGGCTGGAGAAAATGCTTATGTTGACCATAACTGGCTTGGCTTGACTTTGGCTCTCAGCTGCTTATAGAGGTTGAGCCTAGCCAGGCACTAAGCTCAAGCCATGCTCTGGCTTGCTCACCTCTAACATGAGGCGCGTCCGGACACCTCCACACCACACTTCTACCTAAAAATGGTCTCAGTTGTGGAAGTACAGAAACTGCGGGTCTGCTTAAATACTGAAAAAATCAGCTGGCAGTGATGGTCTGTCCCCCAAGTTCCTCAAATTAGTCATGCTTCTAATCTCCACACCACCACACCAGTCGCCTCAAAAATGCATTTTGCTGACATGAAGTAGGGAAGGGGCTGAACTGCTATATATAGGTAGGTTGTGGGATCGGGGTGGTTCACGCCTTTGCATAAAGTTATTTTGCTTTGCTAACAATTGTAAATGTTGCGCGGGGGCTTATACAGAGGGCGCGCGGCTGAAGTCAGAAGTATAATCGAAGTCTTAGTAAGTTACAGCAGCAGTGCAGTGAAACTGGGCAAAAATTTGACCATCTTTTTTCACTATAAAATTTTCCAGGCATCTTCCTATTTTATTTGATGGTAACATTTTCTAGTTCGCGCAAATCTGTGTATTTTATAAATGTTTTTTTTTTCCTCAAAAAATAGCCACCACATTTGGCTTAGAAATAGCATTAAAGACCTGACAAGGGTTAGGATAGAAAAAAACAAGAAAAAAAACTCATGCTGCACGACATAGGAGGGACCTAGAATAAGAAGATTTGACAGGTATGCTAATATTTTTATTAATTGTAGCTGAAAAAAGCTTTCTGGTTCAAAGCAGATTGAGGTGGACTTTATTACGGTATGTTTGACATTGTAAGCAGCTGGAAGGGCTGAAGGACAGGGAAATGAAGTAACACGCTCAAGGTCACACTGTGAGCTAGCACAGGGCTCTTTGCGATGCGATGCCTCCCAGTGACGGTGCTAACATGCACCCAAAGAGAAAAAGTTGCATCCTGCCCAGAAATTACACCTCTTTTCATTGCCAGTGGGTCAAAACTGATGCAACTGCACTAAATAATATCTAAAAGAAGGAAACAAGATCTGTTCAAAATCTGCCATTTATTATGTTTTGACTCAGTAGGTTCCTCTTTAGACCCACATGTTTTACACCAGTGGGTCCAGTTTGACCTATATTTTAAACCTCCCAGCGCTGTCATTGGATGCCCCGTGTCTTTAGCATATCGGCATCCGTCAGTGTCGCACATTCATCAGTGTGGAGGGTCCCTGGGATGCCTTGCTGGCTTCTCAGGACACCCAAACTACTGCCTTTCCTCCCATTCACACTGTAGCATGATACACCAACACAGTTCCAAAGTAAGACTGCTAGACATCCAGGATCCGGACGGAGACCCCAGTCTTTTTTTTTTTTTTTTTTAAAGGAGTCCTAACATCCAAGAGGTGTAAGCCACCAAGAGCCCTGCAGTGATTGTGGGTGGGGTTTGAACCTGGGATCTTTCAAGTCCACACTGCCTGCATTTAACACAGTACACCATAAAAACCACACAGTGTACTGAATGTATGAAGATGTCTGCTTTCTTGTTACAGTAGTGTTCATTGTTTGATTGATTTTCATGATTTCATTTTTTGTTCCAGGGACTTTTCCTATAGACCTCACAAAAACCCGTCTCCAGGTTCAGGGTCAGAGTGCGGATGTGCGCTACAAAGAGATTAAATATAGAGGCATGTTTCATGCCTTGCTCAGGATAGGGAAAGAAGAAGGAATCTGGGCACTGTATTCAGGGTAAGGCATGGCTGCTGTTGTACATTATAAAATTGATAGAAAAAATGTTGAAAACTGGTGCAGAGCCAGTTTCATCCATGATGTTATCCTAGCACAGCTTCACAGGTGAAACTAGTGATTACAAAAAAAGTATATTTATGACTGTAAACACATAAATGGATCCATCTTATATCTGCAGTAAGTCACTTCAAGGTGTGTGTTGCTGGGATGTAACGTAACCTTTTGGGTGGTTGAAGGCACTCAGCCTCTGGCCCTGCACCTCACAACCTACCTGAGGCATGAGGTTATCACAGCATGCCACACACCCTGACATGCAATCTTGCTTACTTAACTGTTATCAAAGAAATGGCACTCTGCTACTCCCCCCACACACACATTGTACAGGGGTGGTACTAGCATTGGATGTGGAGGCAGCTAATGCCCAGCCAGGTGTGAACTTCATGCATTAACATCCAGCCAGGATTTTGGGGGTGGTGCTTTCACTTGCTATCAGATTACTGTATGTTGTACTTCTCTCAGGAGTCAGGTGGAAATTTGTAGGAGTGACTTGGCAATCATGTGGTGCACTCCAAGGAGTGTGCTGCACTTGTGAGTGGCAGAAGGGAGGCTACTGTTAAAGGAGAGAGTTGGAGAGGACATAATGGGGGCACACCACATGAAAAGAAAAATATGAATAAAGCACCGCTGCGTAAACTGACAGCTAGTAATTAAAAACAAGAGTAGAGTTTTAATTGCAACAGTCATAGATCTACGCCTATACTTGCATTAACAGGTAAAACTGACATATTATTTTTACCACAAGAGTTCCAGTGTCAATTTAGACAGATTCAGAGCAGTAGAGCTTTAATGATTTGTCAGCATTCCCAACACAGTTTTGTTATCCCAGAAACTAGAGTGTTAATTAGGGGTGCAGTGTTTAGTTACATAGATACATAGACAGTGTCGGCAGATAAGGGCCTATGGCCCACCTAGTCTGCCCATTTGAGCTTGTAAGTTCAGTTTGTTTTCCTAGAAGTCTATTTCCCCTTACCCCTGACCTCTAGAATTCCTTTATGTCTATCCCATGCATTCTTAAATCCCGTGATTGTTTCAGCCCCCACCACTTCCTCTGGCAGGGTGTTCCACTTGTCCACCACCCGTTCTGTGAAGAAATTCTTCTCATGTTTCCTCTGAATCGCCTCCCTCCAACTTCATCCCATGCCCTCTAGTCCTGAAACATCTTTTCGCTTAAAAATAGTGTTTTCCTCCACCCTGTTCCTCCTGTAAGATACTTGTATGTCTCTATCATATCCCTCTCCTCCTTCCTCCAGGAGTACATGTTCAGTTCCTTCAACCTGTCTTCATAGGACTTGTGATGCAACCCATGCACCATCTTTGTTGCCCTCCTCTGAACCTTCTCTACCCTGTCTGTGTCCTTACATAGGTATGGTCTCCAGAACTGTACACTGTACTCCAGGTGGGGCCTCACTAGTGTCTTGTATAGCGGAATTATGACCTCCCTTTTCCTGCTGGTGATGCCCCTGCCTATACATCCCAGCATCCTATTTGCTTTACCTGATGCCTTGTCACACTGTTTCCCTACCTTGAGGTCATCAGAGATGACAACCCCAAGATCCCTTTCCTGCTTGGTGCATGCTATATCCTCACCCCCCAACTGATATATTGTGCCAGGGTTTTGTGCCCATATGCATTATCTTGCACTTTTGCATTGAATTTCAACTGCCAAACCCTTGACCATTCTTCAAGTTTCTGCAGGTCCCTTCTCATTCTGTCTACACCTCTGGTGTGTCTACTCTGTTACAGAGCTTTGTGTCATCAGCGAACAGTGAAATTCTGCCTTCTATATCCTGTGCAATGTCACTGATGAAGATGTTGAATAGGACCGGTCCCAGCACTGATCCCTGTGGTACCCCACTGGTCACTCTTCCCTCTGTGGAGTGACAGCCATTTACCACCACCCTCTGTGTCCTGCCACCCAGCCAGTTACCTACCCACCACACTACTGTCCTGCCCACACCCATATTCCCCAGTTTGTGTAATAGTCTTCTATGTGGCACAGTGTCAAGGCCTTGAAGTCCAGATAGGCCATGTCCACTGCCCTCCCCTGATCCACCTCCCTAGTCACCCAGTCAAAATTCAATGAGGTTGGTCTGACATGACCTCCCCTGGTGAAACCATGCTGCCTTGGGTCCTGTGGTCCATTGACAACCAGATGTTCCACCAATCTCTCCTTCAGTAGTGCTTCCATGATCTTTCCCACTACCGGTGAGGCTGACTGGTCTGTAGTTCCCTGCTTCCTCTTTGTTCCCACTTTTGTATAAGGGGACTACATCTGCTGTCCTCCAGTCTTTGGGTACCTCCCCTGTTTCCAGTGATTGGCTGAACAGGATAGCCAGAGGTTCAGCCACCACCTCTCTTAGTTCTTTAAGGACCCTGGGGTGCACCCCATCTGGCCCCATTGCTTTATCAGCTCTTATTACTTCCAGTTCCTTCAGGACCCTTTCTCGTGTAAAGGGACGTGTGTCCATTTCTGCACCATTCTCACCCCTTGTACTCCCTTCAGACCCATTACCCTCCTCTTCCTCAGTAAAGACTGAGCAGAAATACCTGTTCAATATGTCAGCTTTACTGTTGTCATCCTCCACGCGGATCCCGTCCTCCCCCTTCAGTCTCACTGTCCCTCCCTTTGTCCTTCTTTTTTCACTTATGTACCTGTAAAGGTTTTGTCCCCTTTAACCACTGATTTTGCAATGTGTTCTTCTGTCTGAGCTTTGGCTTCCCTTACTGACTTCCCTGCCTCCCTTTGTTTCTCCTGGTACTTCTCCCTATCCCTTCTGCCTGTGTCTTTTGTATGGCCTGAATGCAATCTTTTGGCTTTCACTTTCTTTGCTACCTCTTTGGAAAACCATAATGGTCTCCTCTTTCTTTTCCTCTTGCTAACCTGCTTAATGCATAATTCTGTTGTTCTTATAATCCCCATTTTAAATACTGCCCACTGTTCCTCAATCCCTGATTCCTGTCCCATTCCCCTTAATGCCTCTTTCAAGCATCTCCCCATTTTCCCAAAGTCTGCCCCCCTAAAATCCAGGATACATGTTTTTGTGTGGTTTGCTTCTGCTCTTTCTGTGATTTCAAACCACAATGACTGGTGGTCACTGTTACCCAGGTGCTCCCACTGTTACCCCCATCACACTGTCCCTGTTTGTGAGCTTAAGGTCCAGTGTTGCCTTCTGCCGAGTTGGTTCCATGACCAGTTGCTTGAGGAAGGCACCCTGAAGGAGTCCAGGATAAATCTGCTCTAGTTGATGCTGCTGCTGGGATGCTCCAGTCCACGTCTGGTATATTGAAGTCTCCAACCAGTACTACCTCACCTTTGTCTGCCATCTCTTGGATGGCTAGCATCAACTCTATCTGTTTCTTCCTCCTGGGCTGGTGGTCTATAGACCACACCTGTGCGGATGGCTGGCCCCATTTTCCTTTCCAGCTTAACCCACAGTATCTCTCCCCCATTTTGTTCCTCCTGGATCTGTGTGGCCCTTATGTCATTTTTCACATACAGTGCCACTCCTCCCTTCCTGCCTGCTCTGTCTCTTCTGAATATGTTGTAGCCAGGTATGGCCATCTCCCAGTCATGGTTATCATTACACCAGGTTTCAGTGATGGCCACAATGTCCAGGTCTGACTGTACCATGACAGCCTCCAGATCTTCCATCTTGTTGCTAAGGCTCCTGGCATTTGCACACATGGCTTTCCATGATTTGACCTCCCTAGACTGCTTCACTGTTCTACTCCAGCCCTTCCTTGGTTGTCATTTATCCCTGGTTCTCCTTGCTGTCTGCCCTTCTGCTGAATTTTGCCCCTTTTCTGCTTATCCACCTTTTGGACACTAATCTCCAACTTTTGCACAGCTTTGCAGAGATAGCCACTCCTCTGGTTCACTGGTTCCATTACTAGCTGTGGGGGTGAGCAGTAGGTACCATCCTTGCTGGCCTTGCTACTTTTTGCTAGTTTGGAATGTGTCAATGTAGTATTTAAACTTACTATTGAGTGCTTGATTCCCTCCAGGATGGATGCAGGCCGTCAGGCTTGAACAAACCTCCATCCCTCCAGATGGGTCCCCAGTCACCAATGAATCCAAACCCTTCCTCACAGCACCAGTTCTTCAACCATGAGTTAAAGTTCCTAGTGCATGCACTCCTATGCTCTCCTTGCCTCTCACAGGTAGTACTTGAGAAAGTGACAGAAGTAGCTACTTGTTGAGAGACCCCTCCCAGTTTCCCTAAACTCTTCCTGAACTTCCTTTGGCTCCCATTTGCCAAGTCATTAGTACCTAGGTGGATGTGACATCCAGCTCACCCTCCTGTCTTGCCTTCCCAGTGATCCCCAGTATCTTCCTTCCATCCCTCCATGCCGTGGCACCTGGTAGGCACCTCACCTCCTGTCCTCCCCTCCTGTGTTCCTAGCTGGATCCCTCTTATGATGGAGTCCCCACCAGGATTCGCCTCCTCCTCCTCTGGGGTCCACTGCTTTCCCACTGAGGTCACTCCTTGCCTAACCTCCACATCCTTTCCTTCCACTTCCCTGGGTACCTCTATTTGGTTGTCCTCATTTGCCAGTGTGGCATATGAATTCTTGGTGGAATAGGATCTGGGATGTGCCTCTGCCTGACTGCTCTAACCCTCCCTGAGCCCACTGTCATCCAAGTGCTCCTCGTTCTCGGCATCCTTTGAGGCAGCTGCATTGGACTGGGTGGTTCCTGGACAGGGGTGATGGTACTCCTGACCCAGTTTACTTCCGCTCTGAGTCTGGCTACCTCATCCCGCAGTCCCGAGAGATGCATGCAGATAGTTTAGTTATGGTTTTCTCTTGTAAACAGTAACAGCACCAAACATGTGTGTTTCCCCAATTAATGTTTTATAAAACTGCCCAGTTACTTATTGCTGTGTCTGACTGATGCACAGACCAGGTAGTGGCAACAAGGTGCTGATCTTGGGAAGAAGCCCACCAGTCTACCTCAACGGCGTCTTTGACATTGCAGCAGATCCTGGGGAACAGATGAGGGGCATAAAAGAGTATTTTACATGATTTACTCCCATTTTCTGATTTTTAAGAACGAAAGAAGCAGGTTTTTGTTCCTGGATCAGACTAATTTCCTATCCCTGTAGCGTGGTCTGCGCTGTTGTTTGGACCATTCAGGTGGCCTGGCAGCACATTGCACACCAACAGAATAGAGTCGGGTTCCTGAGTGACTTTAGGTTTCATGATACATCACATGGTGGAGAGTGGAGGCATCGAGAAGGCAGTGCTTCCGCTCTCTGTACTGGCGGTTCCAGCTTTGTAACACACAGTAGCATCTGCTTCCCCCTCAGACCAGCAAACAGTATCTGCTTTAGTCCAAGCTGAGTTTTAAAACAAAGCATTTCAAAAATTCAATTTGTGGCTCAGATTGTAATGAGATAGAAGTAATGTTGCCTGCCTGGGAATTGAACTCAGACCCCTAGAATACCATCCTGGTGCTCCATCACTGAGCTGTCAGTCCTCTCTGTTTATCTCTTGTGGCAGAGACAGGCTACACCGTAGTGTGCTGGACTGCTGAACATCTTTTCTATTTCCTTTCCTTCCAGTTTTAAACAAATTTCTGTTGCACAACAGTATCTCTTTGCCCTATTCTTTACCTCTTTCTAGCCCTGGCGTAGGCTGGCCATCTACATCAGTTTCTCTCTCTCTCTCTCTCTGTATGTATCTGTTTCCTACTGCCTTGTATTTCCTTTTCCCTACATCCGTCCCTCGCCACCATTCCCCTCTAGCATCATGTTCAGGTCCAGCATGCCAAAGTGCTGCAGTGCTAACAGAAATTCTGTAGTGAAATGCAGCAAGAGCCAGTCCAAATTCTTTCATGGGGATTTGCATATGTTTCTCATGATGCTTTGCATTATTGGGGTATGTGGAACTGTGTTTCCTTTAAAACTTGGTTGTATGGCCAATATTCTCTGGGATAACCCATGCCTCAGGTCATATGCTCAGGGGTTCTTTTATAATAAATAAATATGTGAGGGTTTAAAAACAAGCTGCTGAGCTGCCGAAAATGTAATGTAGGGCTTTTAAGAACAGCCGATAACTATAGGAGTGAAACGGAGTGGCATGTACATGTTTAAATAGTTATTTAATTTAGCTGCTGCTCTGTTGTCTTTATAGTATTTTAAATCCATCCTGCATCGAAGCATGATTCATGGTTAAACCGGGCGGCATTTCTTTTCTTTCAGCCGCCACTTGGTATATAACAGAAACCCCCTCCTTGCTTCTAAAGTGTTTATTCACTGCTCCCGACTGCTGGCAAGGTAATACATATTTGTTTAAGCCGGTCAGCCGTGGCAGAGCCGAAGGAATAAACAGCTGATTGGGCTGTTGTAGAATCGGGGCAGAAATCCTGATTCAGATGGGGATCCCAGCATGGAGCAGCGGTCAGCTCTTATTTAATTTCAGCTGTTCCATGCTCCCCGTTGGTTTCCTTGGTGCCCAGACTGAGAGAAAAGGCCCTAAGGGGGTCTAGATAGAGAGAGAGAGCAAGAACACTAGAAGTAAATGAGGGGCCTGATTACTCCTCGCTCTACCTCTCCAAATGTAAACTGCTATGCTGCAGTTGCAGCATGACAGCACTTATTTTTCCTTTCAGCCACCTGCCTGCGAAGGAAAAGGGGTGAAAGTATTTTTATTTGCTGCTTTGTTCACACTGCAGGTGAACCGAGCATTGTAAAAAGGAGGCACTTTTATCTTGCAAGCAGGGAAACTGAAGGAGCATGATAGCTCCTTATGAACATTAGGGCTGCTTTGAAAGGAATAGAAATCCTGAATCGAGTTAGGATTGACATGGAGCGCAATACATTTTGCTGCTACTCCGTGTCTTCAGTATTTTCCCCCTGGTTCCCCTTTTTGGACATAAAAGATCCTGCGGGGTCTAAAAGTATAAAAAGAGAAAGAGAGAGAGCTTTAAGTTATAATTAAATTAGAGTACCTCTCTCGCTCCTCACTCGCACTCTCCTGCTGATACAGCGTTGGCGCAGTTCAAAGCAGGCGGCAATACTTTTACTTTAACTGCCCTGCTTGTAATTGAACAGTTATTACAAGCGTCCACAGAAGAAAAAGGGACAATGGTAACCTTCAATGGAGTAAACTGTTGTCCCCCAATAAGGAATAAAGAGACACTGTTTGTCTCAGTGTATATTCTGAGCACCTATAAGGAATCCTATAAACAGTATAAACATAAAAGGCTGGTAATAAATTGCTGACCGACCTGCAGGGAAACTCCCCTAGACTGGGTCCTTTAGAGGGACAGTGGCCCTTAGTGGTCTATATCAATACTGAAATATTCTACAATACAGGCTGGCCAGTGAGAGGAGCTAACACTAATGAGGGTTGTTGTGTTTATAACCATAGATAAACTGGCCAGGGCTGTGATATTTGTGTTGTGTTTGAAGAATGTAATTTCTTTATAACCAAAGCTTAGAAGTAACCTTGTACAGAATGGTGGATGGGTGACCATCCACAACAAGGCTGTGTTTCCATCGAGGTTGTTGATGACAGTATGGAGACCTCGAGAGCGAAGCTCGAGAAGTCTCCATGATGTCTTCAACAACTGAGATGGAAACGCAGCCATAGTTGTGGATGGTTAACCATCCACTATTTTTTATAGTATATGGTTCCTGGCTTGTGTGTCTTTTTTCATTTTTTTCCCCAAGTTGACGGTTACCTTCGTAATGTCATGCTGCTCCCGCTCCTACTCATCCCGCTCTCAGGTCAGCTTCACCCCGTCCCACTAGCTCGGCACCACTTAGTTTAAAAAAAAAAAAAAAAAACAGCGATTCACTTTAGTGGCACAGAGCCTTATGAGGCTCTCCGTGTCAAGAAGACGAGGGCTTGCTTAATCGCGCCACCATGTTCCACATTTTTGTTTCTCCTCAGGGCGCTGTTAAGTAAGCCAGTCAGATGGCAGGGCAAGGCAAAAAAGTTGTTGTACTATCGATGTGATGTCACACCGATAGTACAACAACACTTTTGACCTTTGAACTGTCCTACAACATGATTTTGGAAAGCCACGGCTTTCTATTCATTATAAGCCCTAACCATATACTATATTTTTATTTTGTATAGGCTGGGTTACGAGCCTTAAGAGACCATTTGGCATTTAATTGCATAATGCGGGCAGATCAGATGTTGAGTGATGTCGGCCATGAAGAGTATAAAACTTTTCTCCTGAAAGCAAAGTTTAATTCAGCCTTGAGAGAGGACCTGTGCCAGATTCTGGTCTGATGAGACACACAGTGAGGTGGATCTAGAAGGCACTAGGGATCCACTCTGTGCGAAGTATTAAAGAAACAGAGTACTGTGTTTGTAAGAATTGGCCTTTTATTATTTTTGTTCTGAACATTTTATGGAAGAAATAAAATGATAAATGCTTCCAGCGTTTGTGCACTAAAGTGAATGGTCTGCCTGTTTATTGTATCCTGACTACCGACACCCTACGACGTCTGTCTCTTTCTTTCTTGCCCTCCCATTGAGCAGTCGGCCCCTCTTGCTGTCCTGAGTTTGTCAGTCAGTGTCTCTGTGCCGCTGTCTGTCTTTCTTGCCCCCCCCTTTGAGCTATCAGACCTGCTTGTTAGCCTGAGCTTCCGACTGTCATTGACTCTCTCTCTCCCCTTCTTGCCCCCCAGTTTTATTTATTTATGACTTTGATAACTGGGTGAGTTTACCAGATAACCAGTTGCACTGTAAGAACCGCTCGCTAGCTTGAGCTTCCTTTTGTCAGTGTCTGTCTGTCTTTTTCTTACCCTCTACAAGTTGAGCTATCAGATTCGCTTGCTAGCCTAAGCTTCTGTCAGTTTCTCTCTCTCTGTCTTTTCTTCTCTGCAAATCCTTCAATTAAAAATAATTTTGAACCCTCGGAACAGACCTGGAGGAAGTTCCCATTTAGGTGGAATCTATCCCATATTAAATACCTCTGGGTTCAGATGGGTTTCCAAGCAGATCAGTTGTTCTCTCTCAACTTTATCCCAATTTAAAAAAAATATTAAGCTGGAATTGGTTCATTCGGCCCCCATCCCCATCCCTTTGGTACAGAAAGTGGAGGCGATAAAAATGGTAATCCTCCCTAAGTTCTTATACCTGGTACAGACAATCCCTATTCTTATCCGGAACTCATACTTCAATTCTGTCAATAGAGGGATCTCCCGTTTTATCTGGGGGTCACAAAAACCTAGAGTTCACCTTTCGGCGCTCCAAATCCCGAAGAAAGAGGGAGGCTTATCATTACCAAACTTTAAACTATACCACCAGGCAGCACAGCTACGAACAGCCATGTATTGGCTGGATCAGGCCTGTTTAGCCAAGTGGAAAACTCTAGAGTTGTGGGAGGCCGCCCCCCCTTAAAAACTTAAATGGTACACTCCTTGGGCAGAGGGAAAGATCAAACCATGCCAAGAAGGCAATCCCTATACAGCCCCCACCCTGAATATATGGCATAGAGTCCTGGGGGACAGAAATGCTAAGGGCTGGAGGTGTCTCTTGTTCTCGGTTCCATACCTGGATTACTTTTTTCCCGCCAGGTGGGATACAGGATTCAGGAGATGGGAGGAGAAAGGCTTACATTTGGTTTGGCACTTTTTTTAGAAGGAAGTGAGATCCTGTCCATTGAAACACTAGTAAATAAGTACGGAATATTCTGGCAGGACAGATTCAGATATTTTCAAATTAGAAATGTTGTTATTGGTAGTCTTTTGATACACCTCAATGTTGGGGGCCCACTTCCTCCACAGATCGCAAACATTCTCAGGAAGGCAATAGAAGGTATCCCGGTCAGATCTCACATCATCTCTAACTTATATCAAGCTCTCCTTGCCTGGAAGGGAGATTCTTCCTCTTCTATAAAAAAGGCATGGGAACGAGATCTGGAAATTCGGATTTCTGAGGAAGTTTGGGCTTGGACACAAACAAGAGTTCACTGGGGCCTATCAGCAATTAGTTGGCAGGGGTTTTCTTGGAAGATTTTTGTTCGGTATTTCCGAACCCCAGCAATCCAGATGAAATACCTGAATTCCAACTCTTCAGCATGTTGGAGAAACTGTGGGCACTCACCTGCAACATTGGCACATATAATGTGGGGTTGCCCTATACTAACCCCCTTCCTTCAGGACCTCCAACAGGCCTTACAGGCAGTAGTGGATCCTAACTTGAAGATTTCACCCACTTGTTACTTTTTTCTGGAATTGCCCAAGGAATTTCGAGACCCCCTGATAATTAAGCTTCTGAAAATCTCATTTTTAGCGGCCCAAAAGGCAATAACGAGTAACTGGTTGTCTCAAAAAGCTATCACCCTAAACATGTGGCAAGATCAATATATACAGAATGGAAACATTAATGGCTTCCATTAATAAAAGGGTCCCCTGTTTTGAGATCTTGTGGAGGCGCTGGGTTTTGTACATGGCAAAGGTAAGACATGACTTCATTCCTTGATCAACTCCATGCAGAAGGTAGTATAATGAGTCCTCAGAACTAGAGCATATAATATATCATAGAGACCTGTAAGGTATAAATAAAGTGCTTATGGTGTCTCCCAACTGATAGGATGATAAATAATTCAACTTCTCTCCTCCTCTCCCTTACGTAAAATGGGTATAGAATGGAAATCAACCTAGTTGTGACTTAAAGATTATAAGAACGATAGAAATATGGTATGTCTTGCTGTTACCCTGTTTATAGATTATAAACTGTTTGGCCTAAATATAAACTATATTAGATAAAATGCCTGTGAAGAAAAAGAAAAGGAAGAAATCATATTTGTTAACTGTATGTCTGTATTTTGTCTGTTCTGTATGATTGAACTAAAATGTTTTAAATAAAGTTTAAAAAAAAAATAAAAATAATTTTGATGTCAAGGAAATATATGTGTAGTGTTAGCCACTGTTTAGCATTGTGAAACAATTTGTAATGAACTAGTAATATTTTTTTCCGGAGAAAGTGCCATCCTCTTGGCAAAACTGATACTACCTTGAAGGAAAGAACTTCTGTTTTATATGGTACCTTTCATACAAACTATCCTGGGAGAGCAGGGGTCAAAATTAGGTTTAGCAGCCACTAGCCAACAGGGCTAATGACTGGGAAAATCCAGTAGTGTCACAGACTTTCCTCTTGCCCAGCTGGTGTACTTATTAAAATGTTACTTTCTCAATTACAAGCCCGCAAGGCTAGTTAAAGGAAAATCTTACTAGCCTGATACAAAATCTACCAGCATTTGGCCAGTGCCAATATCGACCCCTGGGAGAAGAGAGAATGTTGCTGTTGTTTTCAGTGCACAAGAAGATTCATAGAGTACAGAAATGGATTAGAGATAGAGTTTACATAGCGGTTCCATGATTTCCTCAGGGTCACGCAGTACATAAGTGGCTGTTGTGGGATTGAAACCCAGGTCTCTAGGTTCGCAGCTCTGGCTCTGACTTTCATTTTTTCCCACAAAGCTTTTTACCTGTGGATGGGCAGGCTGGCTGGCTGTTAGCCTTGTCTCTGACCCTCACAGTTGGCGCCCACCTACTCGGATCCATTGGAGGATCCACCCACCATGAGAGCTGTGCTGTCCCCCCAGTACACAAGTCCAGAAGTCCCCAGTGCTTTAGGTAGCGACGCAGACCAAGAAAGTGTGGGCAGAGCTTCATGAAGCTCTCCTGTCCATTCTTCCCTTTTCTGGCAGTGACTAGTTAGGGTGTGCATGTGGAGGCGCTCACGCACTGCAGAGCCGTGGCACCTCTCTTCAAGTCGCTCGCCAACCTATAGAACCACCGGGCTCCACCCAGTGGCACTCAGAAGCCAAAATAGCTATCCTCCTCTCCCTGGGATAGAATAGCAGTCCATTGGACACGCAATCCTCTCCCAACCTGGCCAACCCCTAACAACCCGTGCTCGTTCCCGAACATGGGTCGCCGGCATGTGCAGGAGGTAAGGTATTCAGTGCCTTAGCCCTCCACACCACTGGGCTGGCCGGGTCTAACTTCTTTGAAGCAGTTTGGCAGTTGGCCACATTGCGTCAAAGTTTTAAAAAAATTATGGATCCACCCTTGGCCTTCAGGGGGGGTTCCTTACAGGAAGCAATGCTGCAGCAGTTGTAGCAAACTGTCAAACAGTGGGTTTCCGTAGGTTGCTGAAAACACCCCTCTCATACACCCCTTGTAGTCAGAGGTGTAGTGGGGACCAAGTGAGGAGAAGAGAGGCAGTGGGGCAAGGGAAGATAGGGCGGAGATAGGGCCAAGTGAAAATTTAAAATAAAACCTCTAATTGCATTAATGTAAAAAAAACACACGTTAATTAAACCTTTTATCTAACTCATTCAGTGCCATGACCCAGAGAGGGTATCCCTTGCAAAAACTGAAAAACTGAAGATAGGTCAAGGTATCCATATGTTAAATCAGTGTTGGCAAACCAGAATTTCACAACAGCACGTATATGTCTGGTGGCGGATCACTCAAGTTTACTTCAGTCTTAAATGCTCAATTTTAGCTTGAGCATAACTTGAGCACACGCACCCAATGTTTGCTAAGATTTACACCAAACGTTTACTGCAGTTACAGTAACTTGCTGACAATATACACTAGCTTCCAGGTAAGCAGAGCATTTACAAAATTGCTCTACTGACTTTCAAAGCCAGTAATGTGGTCAGGCCCCAGCCTGTCTTGCTGACCTGATACCCTGTGTTCCCAAACGTCCACTTCAGTCTGCTAGAAGTAATCTCATCGACATTCCTGGTGTGAACCTAGTTATGGTTGTGCTGTTTCCTACACTACGCCGACCATGTGGAATGGACATCCCCCTGAAGTCCGATCTGCTGACTTCCTTTCTCATTTCAAGTCCCTACTAATGACCTGTTTTTACTCCATGTCTTGTAACTGTTAACATATGCAATGTATCATACTGTACTTGTGTACACTCTCTACCACAGTTGAACTGTAAATCATAGGTACTTCATGTGCCATGATTCACTTGATTACTTACTACTGTATCTTGTTTGTTGATGTTGTCGTTTTGCCTTTGTAAAGCATTTTGTGATGCACTGTAAGAAAAACGCACTAAAAATTGAATTTAATGTGTAATAAGCTCTTTAAAAAATGGTCGTATGATCATATTCCACTAATCGCAGTGCAGGATTTTCAGACCCATCTAATAAATATGTATGCATGTAATATTTGTGCTTCACAGCATGTGTCCATTAGTGGCTGCATGTTTATAAGAGAATAAAGTTATGTGAGTGTGTTACATTTTCCTAGTTTGGGTTCTTAAATGCTTGCATTAGCTACTAAGTTTCTTTTGCCTCTTGTATTTTTGCCCAAACAAGACTGTATGTCTTTCTGGTTGACATACTTAGCTGGAAGAAATAAACTGTACATGAGCTTTTTCAAACCATCTTACAAGCAGGAAAATCAGTACATTTATTTAAAACAAAACAAAACAAAAAAAGGTGGCCTGTTGTGGCGGCCTGATGTAGCTTATTTTTTTCTGCAGTGGTAAGCCTTGCAGCTTTTTCTCAGTGTCAACATTGCTTAACTCCTGTCAGGGACCCTGAGTACTACCCCTAGCTCTAGGTCTAGAGCGCCGGCTTACTCTTTCATCACCTCTCTGGAAACCTCCCAAGGTGTGGGAGCTGGGGACGGCTGACCTGTGCTTGACTCTCCTCTGGAGAAAACTAGTTCAGTGAGAGTTAGTGGGGGTTATTGGTGTGTGTGTGTGTGTGTGTGTGTGTGTGTGTGTGTGTTTTTTCAACCAGGTCATAAAAACATAACATTTGACAAGGACCACTTGGCCCACCCGGTCTGTCCATTTTCCCCTACCTACAATGTCACTGCAGACCCTAATTTACCTCCAGCTCTTTCTCCTCACCCCATTTCCTTTCTACTAAGATTCCCTTATGCATATCCCATGCATTCTTGAACCCCACCTCTGTTTTGGCCCCCACCACCTCTGCTGGAAGACTGGTCCAGGCATCCACCACTCTTTATGTGAAGACCTGTCCCCTCACATCTTTCCTGAATCTGCCCCCTTCCAGCTTCATTGCATGTCCCTTTGTTCAAACAACATGAAGTCTTGCTGTATTCTGACAAATTGCAGTGAGGTTCAACCTTCGAACTGCCCCGGAGATGAAAGAGTTAACTTTCCATGCCAGGCATGGAACGCTGAGCTCGAGCTCGGTTGAGACTCTGTTTGTTGCTGTTTGAACTGAAACCGTCAGATTCTTTACTCCGTCTCACTGAACAGTCGCTCCGGAGAATTCTCCTTTGCTCAGTTCAATTTGTCGGTTAAAGTGCCGTTTTTCTCGGTTTCCGACCGAATTTAAACCGTAACCCATTGGTTCAGTCTCTGTCTGTGGTTTCGTGAGTACTAGATAGGCTTATTTTTTGTTATTATTCTGTGTGGAACTTGTAAACGTGGGATCGGTTCAGTTTGAACCAATCAGGTTGTTTTTAAAAAAACTTTATTCTGCTTTTAGAGTGTGTTAACCGGTTCTTATCGGTTCTAAAAAAAAACGGACTTTATTATGTTTTTTTCCACGACCCGTAACACGGTCAGGAACCGATAAGGGTGTCTTGCCTGACGGATTGCTGAAAAAAGGGTACATTTTTGTTAGGACTGGCCATGTCTGAGAAACCCAAAAGAAAAACCGGGCCCACTGGGTTTCAACACTGTAGTGTGTGTGTGGGGAAGTCTTTGCCAAGGCTGATCCCCACACCACCTGTGTTTATTGTCTGGTGTTTGACCACTTCGATTCAGACTTCCAGATTTGTAAAAATGTTCCTGCAGCTACCCTGGAAAAAAGAGTTGGTAGGCTCAGAGAAGGGGAGGTCAAGAAGTCCGCTGACCCAGAAGGAGTGCCCTCTGACCAGGGCGAAACTTCTTCGGACAAAAGGAGAACCGATTCCGAGGAGTCGGTTCCAGTTAAGAGAACAAGAAGAGATAAATCAGCCGGTGCGGATCCAAAAGTTCTTTCTCCGACCGTTGATGAAATAGCCAAAGCAATAAAAATTGTTCAGTCGCTATCCCCGGTTCCAACCGAACCGGCACCATTAGGAAGGCGCTCGGTTCGGTCGGTTCCACCGGTTCCGGATTATGATTTAGAGGAATTTTATGAACCGGAGGAGGAGGAAGGAGAGTATGAGGAAAGTGAGTGTGATTATGAAAGTCTGGATGTGCCAATTGACCTGGACATCTCCCCAGACAGACCTTCAGGAGTGTCTCCTCCTAGGCTTTCTGAGTCCCCTTCCCATTTCATGTTTTACAAGAAAGTGGCTGAAACTCTTCAGCTTCCTATGGAAGAAGCTGTGGATGACCAGGAGGAGCCTGACTATGTTGAAATGATGGATATCCCAGAGTCCAGGAGGCTGTCTATTCCCCTTCATAAGTCCTTTGGGAAACAGACAATGAAAATTTTAAAGACTCCTAATTCTATACCTCCTGTGGATAAGAGAATAGACAAGAAGTATACTCTCTCAGGCTCAGATACGGAGTTTCTTACCCAGCAATGCAGCCATGTTGAGGTAGTGCAGGCTGCAGCCTGTGATAAGGCAAATATACCCTTGGCTTCACATCCCCCAGATAAGGACTCCAGGAGGATTGATGCCATGGCAAAGAAACAGTACATGGCAGCATCCTTGGGACTCAGGCAGGCTAATTATATGGCCTATACAGCTACATATCAGAAATCTAGATGGGACACTGTAATGGCTTTAGCTAAACAGGTTCCTGGCCAGCTTGCCAAGGAGCTGGAGCAGGTGGCTGCGGATGGTATTGAGGCATCCAAGGTGCAATTCCATGCTGCAGTGGACTCCAATGATATTTCATCTAGAGTCATGGCTACATCTGTGGCCCTTCGAAGGATGGCTTGGCTCAGATGTACTAGCCTGTCTCTGGATACCCAGACTAAGGCCATGGATTTTCCTGTTGTGGGTAATTCTCTGTTTGGGGAGCAAACAGAGAACTACATGAAGAAAATTGATGAGTACAGGACCACCTACAGGAGTGCTCAGGCCAAGGAAAAGCAAACCACTCCTCAGAGGCAGCATCCCGGGGGCAGGGGCAGGCCTTTTCATAGGCCTTTCTACCAAGCCCAGGCCTCCTCTTCTGCTTATGCTCATACGGGGTTCTTTAGAGGGAGAGGCAGACGGGGTACAAGCAGGCCTGCTTCCACCCCTCAGCCTAAAGCACCTGCCAAACAGGCACCCTGATGGGTTTGCCAGGGCCGATTCTCCACTACCTGTAGGAGGCAGGCTGGTTTACTTTGTGCAGGACTGGATGTCTTTAACATCAGACAAATGGGTCCTGGAAGTAGTAAGCCAGGGACTGGTTCTCAGCTTCAAAAAATTTCCAAAGATGAGAACCAGATCCTTTCCACCTGCAAATCCTTCAGAGGCACTTGCCTTAGAGGCAGAGGTCTCTTCCCCTCTTGGCTCTCGGAGCTATAGAAAGGGTTCCACCCCTACACAAAGGGAAAAGATTGTACTCCAGGTACTTCCTCACCCCCAAAAAGACAGGAGAATGGCGGCCCATCCTGGATCTCAGATATTTAAACAAGCACCTTTTTAAAGCCAAAGTTCAAAATGGTGACTCTGGGAATAATTCTACCCTCTCTAAGACCAGGGGACTGGCTAGTCTCCCTGGACCTCAAGGATGCCTATTTCCATATTCTCATCAGAAGCTCCCATCGAAAATATCTCGGGTTCGAGCTGCCCTCAGGCCACTACCAATTCAGAGCAATGTCCTTCGGCCTAATCTCTGCTCCAAGGGTGTTCACAAAATGCCTGGCAGTAGTAGTTGCCTTCCTAAGAAGAAAAAGGATTTCCATCTTCCCATACCTGGACGACTGACTCATAGTAGGCCAGTCCCCAGACCGGAGTCAAGTTACACCTACAGATAACTCAGCAGCTGCTTACTTCTCTAGGTTTCCTTCTGAATCTTTCAAAGTCAGTTCTAGAGCCTGTACAGCTCCTCACCTTCATAGGCGCAGAGCTAGATACAGTAAAGGCAAGAGCCTTCCTTCCCCTGGACAGGGCAAGGACCCTTATTTCACTGGCCTCTTCATTCACCCTCCAGGTGTCTCGACCAGCAAGGCATTTTCTACAGCTCCTGGGGCACATGGCTGCTTCTACAGCAGTGGTGCAGGGAGCAAGATTTCAGATGAGGGACATTCAGTTCCACTTGAGAGCCTTTTGGTCTCAGAAAAAGGACCCTCTGACCAAACTGATTCCAGTGACTCAAACCCTGATCCAGGCATTACAGTGGTGGCAGGATCAGGACAATCTAAGACAGGGAGTTCCTTTTGTCACTCAGTCTCGCTCTCTAATCCTTACTACAGATGCCTCCCTCTTGGGGTGGGGAGCCCACTTGGGAGACCTGACCACTCAAGGGTTGTGGTCTCCTCAGGAATCTCTGCTTCACATCAATCTATTAGAACTCAGAGCAGTGTTTCTAGCACTTCAAGCTTTTTCCAAGTCTGTTCAGAACAAAGTAGTTCAGATCAGGACAGACAGTACCACCACAATGTGGAATATCAACAAGCAAGGGGGCACTCGGTCTACGGCTTTGTGCACAGAGGCAATGAAGTTATGGTCTCTGGCCTATTCCCTGAACACCTCTCTTACAGCAGTACTCCTCCCAGGCAAGGACAATGTCCTGGCAGATGCTCTCAGCAGGATATCTCAGGGTCATCACGAATGGTCCCTGGATCCCCTGGTTTTGAAGGTGATCTTCTCCAGATGGGGCACCCCACAGATAGATCTTTTTGCAGCCCCAGACAATCACCAACTTCCTCTCTTTTGCTGCAGGCCCCCAGTGTTGGGCTCAGTCCCCCTGGATGCCCTAGTTCTCAATTGGGAAGGGAAGTTCCTGTATGCTTTTCCCCCCTTCCCTCTCCTGTTCAAGGTGTTAGTCAAAATCAGGTCTCAACCCTGCAAGGTGATTGTGATTGCTCCAGACTGGGCCAGACAGCCCTGGTACGCTCTCCTGTTGTCCTTAGCAGTCCACCTTCCCCTGTCTCTTCCCAGGAATTACAACCTGTTAACATGTGCTCAGGGGAGGGTTTGGTATCCGAATCTCAAATCTCTCAATCTCAAGGCCTGGCTCTTGAAGAGTTAGAGTTTGCTGATTTGCACCTCTCTCAAGGTGTTATGGATATCCTAAAGGCTTCTCGGAAGCCTTCCACCAGAAACACTTACAACTCCAAATGGAAAAGATTCTCTATATGGTGCTCTGGGAAGCATATTTCTCCAGAGTCTGCTGGCCTGCCCACAGTCCTTGACTATATGGTTCATCTTAATAGCTTGGGACTCAGACCAGCTACACTAAGAGTGCATCTGGCAGCTGTCTCTGCTTTCTTTTCAGCAGGTAAGCCTTCTTCCCTTTCAGCTCATCCTGTATTCTCTAAATTTTTCAAGGGATTACTTCATACCAATCCTCCATTCAGGGACCCTGCCCCTGTTTGGGACCTTAATGTTTGCATTGCTCAGCTTATGCAACCCCTTTTTGAGCCTTTATCCTCAGCAGAGCTTAAGTACTTGACTTGGAAAACTGTTTTCTTGGTGGCCATCACTTCTGCAAGGCGCCTAAGCGAGTTACAAGCCCTGTCAGTGGAGCCTGATTTTATCTCTTTCCATAGGGATAAGGTAGTCCTCAGGACTAACAGGAAGTTTTTACCTAAGGTGGTTTCAGACTTCCGCCTTAACCAGTCTGTCTCTTCCTGTTTTCTTCACTGACCATTCCTCCTCTGGGGAGAGGAGGCTGCACAGTTTGGATGTGAAAAGGTCCCTTAGCTACTACATAGAGCATACCAGGGGTCACAGGTTTGACTCCCTCCAACTGTTCCTCACTTATGGCGAGGTTGATAAGGGAAAACCTGCCACTAAGAGATCTATTGCCAGGTGGATTGTCTCTTGCATTCAGTTTTGCTATGAGAAACTAGGCAGGACTCCACCCTCAGGCCTGAGGGCTCACTCTACCAGAGGTACAGCTGCTTCCCTGGCTGCTGCCAGGGATATTCCTATCTTAGAGATATGTCAAGCAGCTACCTGGAAAACAGTTCACACTTTTGCCAAGCATTACTCTCTGGATATCCAGGCTAGGAGTGATGCTCGGTTTGACACAGCTGTGCTCCAGAGCCTATTTCCTAGGTAGGTTCTGTCCCTCCTTCATGGAGGTACTGCTTGATAGTCTGCAATTTGTCAGAATACAGCAAGACTTCATGTTGTTTGAAGATAAAAAATTACTCTCCTTAGTAATGTTGTTTCTTCTAATGGAGTCTTGCTATATTCTGACCTACCCCCCTGCCTCCCCTCTCAGAACCTTTGTTTTGGGATGTGGGTGGGCAGTAGCAGTGTTGGCACTCAAGAGGTGCCCCACCCTTTATTCCCCCTTTACTTTGGGTGAGGGGTGTTGTGTTTGTTTCATTTTTTGGGTTTCTGACTTGAGTCTTTGTTTTGGGACCAAAAAATCTGTTTATTACATTTAGTAGCCAGTTGGCTAGTGTAGGTTTACAGCTTCCACACAGGACACTCAGTGAGTGTAGCTCGTAAAGATCTGACGGTTTGAGTTCAAACAGCAACAGATAGTCTCAACCGAGCTCATGCTCAGCGTTCCATGCCTGGCATGGAAAGTTAACTCTTTCATCTCCGGGGCAGTTCGAAGGTTGGACCTCACTGCAATTTGTCAGAATACAGCAAGACTCCATTAGAAGAAACTACATTACTAAGGTGAGTAATTTTTTTTCTTCTTGAGCATCTATTTTCTGAAAAATACTCCCGTCTTGTACCTTACTTACTCCTGTGAGGCATTTAAAGGTCTTTTATCATATCCCCCTCTCCCTCCTCTCTTCCAGGGTGTACATGTTGAGGTCTGTTTGTTTGTTTTATTTTTAACCAGGAAGTGGACTGGGCACAGCCCTTTTTCAGCCACGCCTGACATATAGCAGTACAATACAAAAAAAAGTGACAGGTCTTTTAGTGTCTCCTCGTAGGGCTTCTTATGCAGACCCTGAACCATTTTAGTTGCCCTTCTCTGGGCAGCCTCCACTGTGCCTGTATCCTTCTGGAGATGTGGTCTCTAGAACTGGACACTGTACTCTAGGTGGGTTCTCACTAGCGATCTATACATAGGCAATACCACCTCCCTCATCTTGCTGGTGATACCCTCCCTATGCACCCCGGCATCCCGCTGGCTCTCCCATCTGCCTTGTCACACTGCCTGACCACCTTTAGATCATCCAGTATGATTACCTCCAGATCCCTTTCCTGTTTCGTGGTTGTCACTACCTCCTCTCTCATTTTGTACTCCACCCTTAGGTTTCTGTGCCGTAAGTATTAAACTACGAAAAAGCTCTGCGGCTTTACATTACCGACAGTTTAAATAAGTAATAAGCCATGACAGGGTGTGCCTTAAAGGATTCAGACAACATGAAGTCTTGCTGTATTCGGACTATTGCAGTTAGCTCCAGCCTTTGTTCTCCGGGGCAGTTTAAAGAGTTAACTTTTCTATGCATGGCATAGAATGCTAAGCTCGAGCTCTGTTGAGGTCTCTGTCTGTTTCCCTTTGAATCTAAACCGTCAGATTCTTTACTCCGCCTCACTGAACAGTCGCTCCGGAGATTCTCTCCTGCAGCTTGGTTCAAAAGTCAGTTAAAGTGTCGGTTTTAAACCGAAATTTATTCCATATAGTCGGTTCAGTCTCTGTCTGTGGTACCGTGAGTACTAGATAGGTTTTGTTCTGATATTCTGTGTGGAAATTGTAAAAGTGTTAGATCGGTTCGGCTGAACCGATCATTTTGTAGTGAATCCTTGTGTTTTACGTTAGTGTGTGGTTACCGGTCCTTATCGGTTCTAAAGAAAAATGTGTTTTGAACCTTTTTTTTCCAGTACCCGTGACACGGTTAGGAACCGATAAGGGAGTCTTGCCTGGTGGTTGCCATAAAAAGGGTAAGTTGGTTAGGTTGGCCATGTCTGAGAAACCCAAGAAAAAAAACGGGCCCACTGGGTTTCAACACTGCAGTGACTGTTGGGAGGTCTTTGCTAAGGCCGATCCCCACACCACCTGTGTTTATTGTCTGGGGTTTGAACACCTTGATACAGACTGCCAAATATGTAAATAGTTTCCTAAATCTACCTACTGCTTGAAAAGAGATTAAGTAGACTGAGGGAAAAGGAGGCTGAGAAGTCCGCTGACCTGGATGGCCAGCCCGGTTTGGTTCCGACCAAACCAGAAGGAGTGCCCTCTGACCAGGGTGATACTTCTTCGGGCAAGAGGAGAGCCGATCCTGAGGGATCGGTTCCTACAAAAAGAAAACACAAAGAGAAATCGACTGGTTCGGATCCAGAAGTTCATGTTCCGACCACCGTGGAAATAGCCAGAGCGATTCGGATTGTGGAATCGCTTCGCCCGGTTCTGACCGATCTGGCACCTTTAGGCAGGGGTTCGTTTGGTCGGTTCCCCCGGTTCAAGATTATCCCCCTGAAGACTTTTAGGAGGGGGAGTTTGAAGATGATGATGATGATGATGATGGTGATGGTGATGGTGATGGTGAAAGTCTAGATGTGCCTGTGGAACGGGACATCTCCCCAGACAGACCTTCGGGTGTATCCCCTTCTAGGCTTCCTGAGTCCCCTTCCCACTTTCTGTTTTACTGAAAAGTGGCTGAAACCCTCCATCTTTCTATGGAGGAGGCAATGGAGGATCAAGAGGAGCCTGATTATGTGGAAATGATGGACATCCCAGAGTCCAGGAGACTGTCTGTTCCCCTTCACAAATCTTTTGGGGAAACAGACACAAAAAATCCTAAAGTTTCCCAATTCTATACCTCTTGTTGACAGAAGGATGGACAAGATGTATACACTGTCAGGCTCAGATACAGAGTTTTTATACCAGCAATGGAGCAATGTTGGGGTAGTGCAGGCTGCTGCCTGTGACAAGGCAAACGTTCCCTTGGCTTCACACCCCCCAGACAAAGACTCCAGGAAGATTGATGCCATGGCAAAAAAAAAACAAATAAACATGGCATCTTCCTTGGGACTCAGGCAGGCGAATTATATGGCCTTATACAGCCAGGTACCAGAAGTCCATGTGGGACACTGTACTGGCACTGGCTAAGCAGACTCTCTCCCCAGCTGGCCAGGAGCTGGAGGAGGTGGCTGCTGATGGGATTGAGGCATCAAAGGTACAATTTCATACTGCTGTGGACTCCAATGATGTGTCATCAAGAGTCATGGCTTTGTGTCATTCACCATCATTTTGCACACCCGCACCACTTGCAAGCGAGCTTTGTGCCTGTTTCAGTCGGCGCGCGAACCTCACTCCCGGGCTCTCTGTTTGTATGTCTGTGAGCGTGAGTGTGCGTGAATCAGTCAGTGAGGGAGTGTGTCGCGTTGAGTCACTCAGTGGTGATGTGTGGGTTTAACGCTACTGCTCACACTGGGCGGACTCAACAACAAAAACACTGCTACAGCGACATGACTTTTGTTCATCTGAACTCTTGACATTGCTTAGCCGTGCTAGTACATGAAAAACATTAGCGGGGCATTATGAAGTCAACCCATGCAGAAAAGCGAGAAATGTTTTGGGTGCCTGATCCAGCGAGGGTTCCTTCCTTGGAGGTCGTGAGGGCTGCCTGTACTGGCCCTCCCCCACCCATACCCCCCAAAACACCGAATAACCGCCAGGTAACTTCCCCTCAACAAGAACTGTGGAGCATGATGTTAACGACTCCTATTTCCGCCTGATTCTCTGCATTCGGACAGAATTAAGAGTACTTTAACAGCTGTAACAGCTACTACTTTACCAGCACGCCAGGCCCTGTCTTGTTCTGCCTCGCTGCTCTCGCTCCCTGAGCTGGTGCTGTGTGCAGTGAGTGCTGATTTGAACTTGGCGCCTTTTCGGTCGGCGTAGGAATGAAGGTAGTTTTTCGATACCTTTAACATCGTTCTGCCTGCATTTTTATGAATTTTACCTTAATGGTCTAGATTGTATACGCTAACATCGTTGTATCTGCCATTTTGTTTGTTATCTTAATGGTCTGAATGTCTTCACGTATTTAGAGCCTGCCATTTTAATGTTCTTGGTTACTTTAATTGGGCTTGTATCAGTATGCATTTATGCCTCAATTAGGATCATTACCTTAACGGGGGGGGTTAAAAACATGAAGATTTAAAGCCACTTTCACACTGCTGTAATATTAAAGCAAGAGCCACTCTTACAGGGCTGATATTTTAAAGCTTGTGCCTGCCTTAAGCTGTTCTCTCCTTACCCTTCCCATGCTTCTACTCTGGCCCCCTCCTCCACTCGCACCCCTTCTTCTGTCTCCTCCTCCCTCTGTTACAGCATAAAAGACTCACCTCGCCATTCTATTTCCCACAGGGTGCCTGATCCAGTGAGGGTTCCTTCCTTGGAGGTCGTGAGGGCTGCCTGTACCGGCCCTCCCCTGCCCCCACCCCCTGAAACACCGAATAACTGCCAGGTAACTTCCCCTCAACAAGAACTGTGGAGCGCGATGTTAGCGACTCCTATTTCTGCCTGATTCTCTGCATTCGGACAAAATTTAAGAGTACTTTAACAGCTACTACTTTACCAGCACGCCAGGCCCTGTCTTGTTCTGCCTCGCTGCTCTCGCTCCCCGAGCTGGTGCTGTGCGCAGTGCTGGCCCCGCCGGCTGCGCCACTGCCCCCACCACCGCCCTTGGTCGTCACTCTGATATATACCGGAGGTCACGTGACGCGCGAAATCCTATCAGCCCACTTTGCCATTTGCAGGCTATACTGACTCCCCATTAGGGGCAATCCTACTTCCTCTACTGCCTCAATGGCTAAATTCCTGTTAGCCATCTCAAAAGGATCTGAGTTTCCTTTGTATACCCCCACTAGTCCCCCCCTTAACTGCTGCTTCTACCCCCACACCCCCTTCTCTCCCAACCCTGCCTGCTACTCCTCTCAACCAACCTCCAGTAAACGCCTTGGCATCCCTCCTGCTGGGAGGTCCAAATTACTCTCCCCTTCCCGGCTCCCCAGGTCGTGACTCCAAAACTACTCACTTAGGTGAGTTCCTGGTTATCTCCTGATAGCCAGCACCCTTAAGCACCCTCGATTTGCCATCAACGGCCGACCCTGCCCGATTTATCTTTCCGTTGGGACCCTTCCTCAGCTGGGTACCTCACGCTCACTGGCCAGCTCAAAACCTAGGGTCATGGCCCCACATGCACAGGCTGGTCACTTAGCCAGCAGTCAAGGTCTCCTGGCCACCCTGGCCTCTTACAGGCCCCCCACAGCCTGGCTAATGGCCAGAGACCTAAAAAATAGCCCACCTCAACATCTGCAGCATCCTCCAAAACCTTGCGGAACTAACAGCCTGGGCGGCCTTCTACAAGCCTGACATTTTGGGCATCATGGAAACTTGGCTTAAGCCTCGCACTCCTGACACGGCTTGCGCCCTCCCGGGCTACAGCCTGATAGGACAGGTAGTAAGCACGGTGGGGCCGTGCTCCTACACTATAAGGTGCACCTAAATGTGACTCCAGTTGCACATTTAACCCCTGCACCCCAAACCTGTGAGTTCCTTCACACTCTTCTCCTACTTGGGAATATAAAAAAGGTGCATCTTGTCTGCGCCTATAACCCTCCGAAGGGGGACATACTAGGGCTCTCCTCTCTACTTGACCAACTTAGGGATAAGGTTGGCTCAAATGAGCTGCTTATCCTGGGGGACCTAAACCCCAACTGGCTGGGGCCCAGCACTAAGCAGATTGAGCCTCTGCTCTCTGGCCTTGCTCTCAGTCAGATTATCATGGAACCCACTAGGCTTTCCCCCTGGGGTGACAATGGGATGCCCATTGACTGGGTAATGAGCAACAGACTTGACAAAATTGTCCACTCAGGCATACTCCCTGACGCCATCTCAGATCACTCCCCAACCTACTGCATATGGGGCTCCAACTCGCCCAAAGTCCCCAGCAGAGTGACCCAGATGAGGGACTACTCTAAACTTATAATTCAAACAACATGAAGTCTTGCTGTATTCTGACTATTGCAGTTAGGTCCTGCCTTTCAACTGCCCCGGAGAACAAAGAGTTAACTTTCCATGGCAGGCATGGAATGTTCGGCGTGAGCTCGGTTGAAGACCCTGTCTGCTGTTCTTTAAACTCCAATTGTGAGATTCTTTACTTCGCCTCACTGAACAGTCGCTCCGGAGATTTCTCCTTTGCTCGGTTCAAAAAAAGTCGGTTAATGTGTTGTTTTTTTCGCTCGGTTTCTACTGAATTTCTGCTCTGAACCTGTCAGTTTAAGTCTCTGTCTGTGGTACCGTGAGTACTAGTTAGGTTTTGCATTTAGTTTCTGTGTGGAACTTGTAAATTTTGGATCGCTTCGGTTTGAACCGATCAGATTGGTCTTAAAAAAGTTTTGAATTTATTAGAGTGTGGTAATCGGTCCGTATCTGTTCTAAAAAAAACAAAACAGATTTAATTACGTTTTTTTCCAAGACCCGTAACACGGTCAGGAACCGATAAGGGTGTCTTGCCTGGCGGATTGCCGAAAAAGGGTAAGTTTTGGATAGGATTGGCCATGTCTGAGAAACCCAAGAAAAAAAACGGGCTCACTGGGTTTCAGCACTGTAGTGTGTGTGGGGAAGCCTTTGCTAAGGCTGATCCCCACACCACCTGTGTTTTTTGTCTGGGGTTTGACAACCTCGATTCAGACTGCCAAATTGTAAAAGTTTTCCCCAAGCTACCCTGGATAAGAGAGTAGGTAGACTGAGGGAAAGGGAGGCCGAGAAATTCGCTGACCTGGATGGCCAGCCCGGTTCGTTTCCGACTGAACCAGAAGGAGTGCCCTCTGACCAGGGCGAAACTTTTTCGGGCAAAAGGAGAGCCGATTCTGAGGAGTCTGTTCCAGTTAAAAGAAAGAGAAGAGAAAAATCATCCGGTTCGGATCCACAAATTCTTTCTCTGACTGCTGATGAAATAACTAAGCGATAAGGATAGTTCAGTCGCTAACCCGATTCTGGCCAGACGCACCAATCCTGGCAGGGTCTCAGTTCGGTCGGTTCCCCTGGTTCCGGATTATACTTTAGAAGAATTTTATGAACCGGAGGAGGAGGAGGGAGAGTATGAGGATATTGATGATGATGGTGATTATGAAAGTCTGGATGTGCCTACTGACCCGGACATCTCCCCAGACAGACCTTTAGGTGTTTCTCCTCCTAGGCTTTGAGTCCCTTTCCCACTTTATGTTTTACAAGAAAGTGGCTGAAACCCTCCAGCTTCCAATGGAAGAAACAGTAGAGGATCAGGAGGAGCCTGATTTTGTTGAGATGATGGACATCCCAGAGTCTGGGAGATTGTCTATTCCCATCCATAAATCTTTTGGGAAACGGACTTTTAAAATTCTAAAGTCTCCTAATTCCATAGCTCCTGTGGACAGACGAATGGACAAGAGGTATACCCTTTCAGGCTCGGACACGGAGTTCCTTTCCCAGCAATGCAGCCATGTTGGGGTAGTGCAGGCTGCTGCCTGTGATAAGGCAAATATTCCCTTGGCATCACACCCCCAAGATAAGGACTCCAGGAGGATAGATGCCATGACAAAGAAGCAGTACATGACAGCATCTTTGGGACTCAGGCAGGCTAACTATATGGCCTCGCGGCTAGATACCAGAAGTCCAGGTGGGACACTGTGCTGGCTCTGGCTAAACAGGCCCTGACCAGCTTGCCAAGGAGCTGGAGCAGGTGGCTGCGGATGGGATTGAGGCATCCAAGGTGCAATTTCATGCTGCTGTGGACTGCAGTGATATTTCATCTAGAGTCATAGGTACATCTGTGGCCCTTCGGAGGATGGCTTGGCTCAGATGTACTAGCCTATCACAGGATACCCAGGCTAAGGCCATGGATTTTCCTGTCATTGGCAATTCTCTGGGGAGCAGACAGAGAACTACATGAAAAAGATGGACGAGTACAGGACCAGCTACAGGAGTGCTCAGGCCAAAAAGAGGCAAGCCACTCCTCAGAAACAGCATTCCAGGGGCAGGGGCAGGCCCTTTCAAAGGCCTTTTTAGCAAGCCCAGGCCTCCTCTTCTGCTTATGCCCAGAGGGGGTTCTTCAGAGGGAGAGGCAGACGGGGAATGAGCAGGCCTGCTTCCACCCCTCTGGGTTTGCCCGGGCTGATTCTCCAATACCTGTAGGGGGCAGGCTGGCTTACTTTGTCCAGGACTGGAAGTCTCTGACATCAGACAAGTGGGTCCTGGAAGTAGTAAGCCAGGGACTGGTTCTCAGCTTCAAAAAATTTCCCAAGATGAGAACCAGCTCCTTTCCACCTGCAAATCCATCAGAGACCCTTGCCCTAGAGGCAGAGGATTCTTCCCTCCTGGCTCTCAGAGCCATAGAAAGGGTTCCTACCCTACACAGGGGCAAAGGATTGTACTCCAGGTACTTCCTAACCCCTCAAAAAACAGAAGAATGGCGGCCCATCCTGGATTTAAGATATCTGAACAAGCAGCTTTTAAAACCAAAATTCAAAATGGTGACTATGGGAATAATTCTGCCCTCTCTAAGGCCAGAGGACTGGCTAGCCTCCCTGGACCTCAAGGATGCCTGTTTTCACATTCCCATCAGGTGCTTCCACAGAAAGTACCTCAGGTTCAAGTTGCCCTCAGGCCACTATCAATTCAGAGCAATGCCCTTTGGCCTAACATCAGCCCCAAGAGTGTTCACAAAGTGCCTGGCAGTAGTGGTTGCTTTCCTAAGGAGAAAAAAGATCTCCATCTTCCCATACTTGGATGACTGGCTCATAGTGGGTCAGTCTTCAGACCAAGTCAAGTCACATCTGCAAATAACTCAGCAAGTGCTCACTTCCTTAGGATTCCTCCTCAACCTTCCAAAGTCAGTTCTCGAGCCAGTACAGCCCCTCACCTTTATAGGGGCAGAGCTGGATACAATAAGGGCAAGAGCCTTCCTTCCCTTGGACAGGGAAAGGACCCTTATAGAACTGGCCTCTTCATTCACCCTTCAGGTGTCTCGACCAGCAAGGCAGCTCCTGGGCCACATGGCAGCCTCTACAGCAGTGGTCCAGGGGGCATGATTCCAGATGAGGGACATTCAGTTCCACTTAAGAGCCTTCTGGTCCCAAAGAAAGGATTCTCTTACCAAACTAGTCCCAGTGACTCGAACCCTGATCCAGGCTTTGCAGTGGTGGCAGGATCAGGACAATTTGAAACAAGGAGTTCCTTTTGTCACTCTTTCTCATTCAGTGATACTCACCACAGATGCCTCCCTGCTGGGCTGAGGAGCGCACTTGGGGGATCTTACCACCCAAGGGCTGTGGTCACCTCAAGAATCTCTGCTTCACATCAGTCTCTTGGAGCTTAGAGCAGTATTTCTGGCACTGCAAGCCTTTTCCAAATCTGTACAGAACAAGGTGGTCCAGATCAGAACAGACAAAACCATCGCAATGTGGTACATCGGCAAGCAAGGAGGCACTCGGTCTACGGCCTTGTGCACAGAAGCAATGAAGTTGTGGTCTCTGGCCTGTTACCTGCAAACCTCTCTGATAGCAGTTCACCTCCCAGGGAAGGACAATGTCCTAGCAGATGCTCTCAGCAGGATATCCCAGGGCCATCACGAATGGACCCTAGATCCCCTAGTTTTGAAAGTGATTTTCTCGAGATGGGGCACTCCACAGATAGATCTTTTTGCAGCCCCAGACAATAACCAACTTCCTCTCTTTTGTTGCAGACCCCCAGTCTTGGGCTCAGTCAGCCTGGATGCTCTGATTCTGAATTGGGAAGGGGAATTCCTGTATGCTTTTCCCCCCTTCCCTCTCCTGCTCGAAGTGTTAGTCAAGATCAGGTCTCAACCATGCAAAGTGATTCTGATTGCTCCAGACTGGGCCAGACAGCCCTGGTACCCACTGTTACTGTCCTTAGCAGTCCACTTTCCCCTGTCTCTTCCCAGGAATTACAACCTGTTGACATCCTCTCAGGGGAGGATTTGGTATCCGAACCTCAAATCTCTCAATCTCAAGGCATGGCTCTTGAAGAGTTAGAGTTTGCTGATCTACACCTTTCTCAAGGGGGTTCTGGATATTCTTAAGGCTTCTCGAAACCTTCCACCAGAAAGACTTACAACTCCAGATGGAAAAGGTTCACTATTTGGTGCTCTAATAAGCATACCTCTCCAGAATCTGCTGGGTTACCTACAGTCCTGGACTATATGGTTCATCTTAATGGCTTTGGACTTAGGCCAGCTACACTTAAAGTGCATCTGGCAGCTGTTTCTGCCTTCTTGTCAGTAGGCAAGTCCTCTCCTCTGTCAGCCCATCCAGTGTTTTGTAAGTTCTTCAAGAGATTGCTGCACACCAATCCCCCCTTTAGGGATCCTGCTCCTGCTTGGCACCTTAATGGTTGCATTGCTCAGCTTATGCAACTGCCCTTTGAGCTTTTGTTCTCTGCAGAGCTTAAGTACTTGACTTGGAAAACTGTGTTTTTGGTAGCCATTATGCCAGGCGTATCAGTGAATTGCAAACCCTGTCAGTAGAGCCTGATTTCATCTCTTTCCATAGAGATAAAGTGTTCCTAAGAACTAACAGGAAGTTTTTGCCTAAGGTGGTTTCAGATTTCCACCTTATTCAGTCTATGTCTCTCCCTGTTTTCTTCACTGACCATTCCTCCTCTGGAGAGAGGAGGCTGCACAGCTTGGATGTTAAAAGGGCCCTCAGCTACTACATAGAGGGCACCAAGGGTCACAGGTTTGAGTCCCTCCAGTTATTCCTCACATATGGAGAGGTCGGTAAGGGCAAACCTGCCACTAAAAGATATGTTGCCAGGTGGATTGTCTCTTGTATACAATTCTGCTATGAAAAACTGGGTAGAACCTCACCCTCATGCCTGAGGACACACTCTACTAGAGGTACAGCTGCTTCCCTGGCTGCTACCAGGGATATTCCTATCTTAGAAATTTGTCAAGCAGCCACCTGGAAAACAGTCCATACATTCACCAAGCATTACTCTCTGGATATTCAGTCTAGGCGTGATGCTCGATTTGGCACAGCAGTACTTCAGAGCCTGTTCCCAAAGTAGGTTCTGTCCCTCCTCCATGGAGGTACTGCTTGGTAGTCTGCAATTGTCAAAATACAGCAAGACTTCATGTTGTTTGAAGAAAAAGTTACTCACCTTAGTAATGTTGTTTCTTCTAATGGAGTCTTGCTGTATTATGCCCACCCCCCCCGCCTTCCATCTCAGAACACCCTAGAGCTGCCCCTTTTTCACCCTCCTTTATTTTGGGTGTGTGTGTTGTGTTTTGTTTTTTTGGGTTTCCTGACTTGAGTCTTTGCTTTGAAACCAAAAAAAAAACCCTTTTTAATAAATTTAGTTGCCAGTTGGCTAGTGTGAGTTTTACAGTTTCCACACAGAACTTCTAGTGAGTATTGCTAATAAAGATCTGACGGTTGGAGTTTAAACAACAGCATACAGGGGCTTCAACCAAGCTCGCGCTGAATGTTCCATGCTGGCCATGGAAAGTTAACTCTGTTCTCCGGGGCAGTTGAAAGGCAGGACCTAACTGTAATAGTCAGAATACAGCAAGACTCTATTAGAAAAAACAACATTACTAAGGTGAGTAATTTTTTCTTAATAACTACCTTGATGACCTACGAGGTGTCGACTGGTCCAGGATTACTGCCACAGATTACCCTGTAGCAGCCCTAGACCATTTCCTTGCAGTATATGTCCCCCTGCAAAATAGGCATGCACCCTGCTCAAAGAGGAGGGTAAGAGGCACAGTCACGAAGTGGCTCCACGGCGTCCTTTTCTCCCTCATGAAACAGAAAGACAAATGCTGGGTAAAACACAAGCTGTCTCGCAACAACAATGACCTCCTGGAGTATTGCCAACTCAGAAACTACTGTAAGAGAGCCATATGCACCGCCCAAACCGAGTACTGCAAAACTGCCCTGCTTGCCTTGGCAAACAACTCCTGGCGCTTCTGGAAAAACTTTAAAAACCTCGTCGGAGGGTCGGCTAAGGAACAACTCACCGACATGCACATCGAGGGAATTCAGCACAATAACCCCTAACCATCGCCACTGCTTTTAACCCGATGTTCTCCGACCTGCCGGCTCCGTCTCCCTCCCTACTCTCTGCCCCAAAACTGTTGAGCGGGCACCCCCTGTCCACCTTTCTACCTCAAACGGATCTCTGTTGGCGAGACCCAGGAACTCCGTGCCGGTCTCTCTCACCACACGGGAGCTGGCCACGACAGCCTAGAACCAAAGCTACTTAGCCTGGGGGCTCCCCTCCTCGCCCGACCAGTCGCTCACATCTTCAATGCTTCTCTTACCTCAGGGATCTTCCCTGACGTATGGAAGGTTGCTAAGTTTGTCCCTGTCCATAAACATGGCGACCCCAAGGATGTCAATAACTATCACCCCATTGCTATACTGTCGGCTGCCTGCAAGCTCCTTCAAAAGGCAGTTGCTTCGCAACTCTCCCACTACCTCCAGGGATATGATGTTCTATCCCCTACCCAGCACACATTCAGAAAAGGACACAGTACATCGACTGCACTTGCCGTGGTTGCCTCCGAGATCAGGTCCGCGACTGACCAAGGCAAAATGACTGGGGCCATATTCGCTGATCTTTCTAAGGCCTTTGATCGGGTTGACCATTCCCTGCTCCTCTCCGCTCTGCAGTCTCTCAGATTCTCCCTATGAGCCCTTGACTGGTTCTTCAACTACCTTGGGGGTAGGCAGCAATACACCTGCTTTAATCGAACCCTTTCAGCCCTCTCCCCAGTTAACTGCGGGGTACCCCAAGGATCCGTCCTTGGACCCATTCTGTTTTCCCTGTTCATCAACAAATTGCCCTCCGCTACCACCAGCGGGCACCTAACTCTATACGCTGATGACCTAGTCATCCTGGCCAGTTCACAGGTTATCACCAGCATCAACTCTCAGCTTAACTCCAATTTCTCTCTTATCCAGAACTGGCTTGATGGCCACAAGGTGACTGTCAACCTGAAGAAAACCCAGGCCATGCTGTTTGGCTCCGTGGCAAAAACCTCTTCAAACAACATGAAGTCTTGCTGTATTCTGACAATAGCAGTGAGTCCCAACCTTCAAACTGCCCCAGAGATGAAAGAGTTAACTTTCCATGCCAGGCATGGAACGCTGAGCTCGAGCTTGGTTGAGACTCTGTCTGTTGCTGTTTAAACTCAAACCGTCCATATTCTTTACTCCTACTCACTGAACAGTCGCCCCCGAGATTTCTCCTTCTGCTCAGTTCAATTTGTCGGTTAAAGTACCGCTTTTCTCGGTTTTCGACCGAATTTAAACCGTAACCTGTCGGTTCAGTCTCTGTCTGTGGTATTTGTGAGTACTAGATAGGTTATATGTTATTTGTTTCTGTGTGGAACTTGTAAACGGTTCATCGGTTCGGTTTGAACCGATCAAGTTGTTAGAAAATCTTAATTTGTACTTTTAGAGTGTGGTTACCGGTTCTTATCGGTTCTAAAAAAAAAAACTGATTTTATTACGGATTTTTCCACGACCTGTGACACGGTCAGGAACCGATAAGAGGGTCTTGCCTAGCGGATTGCCATTAAAAGGGTAAGTTTGGTTAGGACTGGCACAATGTCTGAGAAGCCAAAAGAAAAACCGGGCCCACTGGGTTTCAACACTGTAGTGTGTGTGGGAAGTCTTTGCTAAGGCTGATCCCCACACCACCTGTGTTTATTGTCTGGGGTTTGACCACCTCAATGCAGACTGCCAGATTTGTAAAAATTTTCCTGCAGCTACCCTAGAAAAGAGAGTTGGTAGACTCAGGGAAAGGGAGGCCAAAAAGTCCGCTGAACCGGATGGCCAGCCCGGTTCGGTCAAACCGAACCAGAAGGAGTGCCCTCTGACCAGGGTGAGACTTCTTTGGGCAGAAGGAGAGCCGATTCTGAGGAGTCGGTTCTGGCTAAGAGAACTAGAAAGGAAAATCAGCTGGTATGGAGCCAAAACATTCCTCTCCAACCGCTGAAGAAATAGTCAAAGTGATAAAAATTGTGCGGTCGCTTTCACCGGTTCAGACCGAACCGGCACCATCAGGGAGGTGCTCGGTTCGGCTGGTTCCACCGGTTCAAGATTATGATTTAGAGGAATATTATGAACCGGAGGAGGAGGAAGAGGAGTATGAGGAAAGTGAATGTGGTTTTGAAAGTCTGGATGTGCCCATTGACCCGGACATCTCCCCAGAGAGACCTGCAGGAGTGTCTCCTCCTAGGCTTTCTGAGTCCCCCTCCCATTTCATGTTTTATAAAAAAAAGTGGCTGAAACCCTCCAGCTTCCTATGGAAGAAGCTGTGGATGACCAGGAGGAGCATGACTATGTGGAAATGATGGATATCCCAGAGTCTAGGAGGCTGTCTATTCCCTTACACAAATCTTTTGGGAAACAGACATTTAAGATTTTAAAGACTTCTAATACTATACCTCCTGTGGATAAGAGAATGGACAAGAGGTATACATTGTCAGGTTCAGATAAAGGAGTTCCTTACACAACAATGCAGTCATGTTTGGGTAGTGCAGGCTGCAGCCTGTGATAAGGCAAATATTCCCTTGGCTTCACACCCTCCAGACAAGGACTCCAGGAGGATTGATGCCATGGCAAAGAAACAGTACATGGCAGCATCCTTGGGACTCAGACAGGCCAACTATGTGGCCTATACTGCTAGGTATCAAAAATTCAGATGGGACACTGTCATGGCTTTAGCAAAACAGGTCCCTGGCCAGCTTGCCAAGGAGCTGGAGCAGGTGGCTGCTGATGGTATTGAGGCATCCAAGGTGCAATTCCTTGCTGCAGTGGACTCCAATGATGTCATCTAGAGTCATGGCTACATCTGTGGCACTTCGTAGAATGGCTTGGCTCAGATGTACTAGCCTGTCACAGGATACCCAGACTAAGGCCATGGATTTTCCTGTTGTGGGTAATTCTCTGTTTGGGGAGCAGACAGAGAATTACATGGAGAAAATGGACAAATATAGGACCACCTATAGGAGTGCACAGGCCAAGGAAAGGCAGGCCACTCCTCAGAGGCAGCATCCCCGGGCAGGGGCAGGCCTTTTCATAGGCCTTTCTACCAAGCCCAGGCCTCCTCTTCTGCTTATGCTCAGAGGGGGTTCTTTAGACGGAGAGGCAGACGGGGTACAAGCAGACCTGCTTCCACCCCTCAGCCAAAACCCCCTGCCAAACAGGCACCCTGATGGGTTGGCCAGGGCCGATTCTCCACTACCTGTAGGGGGCAGGCTGGCTTACTTTGTCCAGGACTGGGAGTCTCTAACATCAGACAAATGGGTCCTGGAAGTAGTAAGCCAGGGACTGGTTCTCAGCTTCAAAAAGTTTCCAAAGATGAGAACCAGATCCTTTCCACCTGCAAATCCCTCAGAGGCACTTGCCCTAGAGGCAGAGGTCTCTTCCCTCCTGGCTCTCAGAGCTGTGGAAAGGGTTCCACCCCTACACCAGGGCAAAGGGTTGTACTCTAGGTACTTCCTTACCTAAAAAAAGACAGGATAATGGCGGCCCATCCTGGATCTCAGATATTTAAACAAGCACCTTTTAAAACCAAAATTCAAAATGGTGACTCTGGGAATTATTCTACCCTCTCTAAGGGCAGGGGACTGGCTAGTGTCCCTGGACCTCAAGGATGCCTACTTCCATATTCCCATCAGAAGCTCCCATCGAAAATACCTCGGGTTCGAGCTGCCCTCAGGCCATTACCAGTTCAGAGCAATGCCCTTCGGTTTGACCTCTGCTCCAAGGGTATTTACAAAATGCCTGGCAGTAGTAGTTGCTTCTCTAAGAAGGCAAAGGATTGCCATCTTCCCTTGCCTGGACGACTGGCTCATAGTAGGCCAGTCCCCAGACCAAGTCAAGTTACACTTACAGATAACTCAGCAACTGCTCACCTCTTTGGGTTTCCTTCTGAATCTTTCAAAGTCAGTTCTAGAGCCTGTCCAACTCCTCACCTTCATAGGCGCAGAGCTAGACACAGAAAAGGCCAGAGCTTTCCTTTCCCTGGACAGGGCAAGGACCCTATCTCTGGCCTCCTCATTCACCCTGCAGGTGTCTCGACCAGCAAGGCATTTTCTACAGCTCCTGGGGCACATGGCTGCTTCCACAGCAGTGGTGCAGGGAGCAAGATTTCAGATGAGGGACATTCAGTTCCATTTGAGAGCCTTTTGGTCTCAAAGGGAAGGACCCTCTGACCAAATTGATCCCGTGACTTGAACCCTGATTCAGGCCCTACAGTGGTGGCAGGATCAGAACAATCTGAGACAAGGAGTTCCTTTGTCACTCAGTCTCACTCTTTAATCCTTACCACAGATGCCTCCCTCTTGGGGGGGGGGGCTCACTTGGGTGACCTGACCACCCAGGGGTTGTGGTCCCCTCAGGAATCTCTGCTTCACATCAATCTGTTGGAACTCAGAGCAGTATTTCTAGCACTTCAAGCTTTTTCCAAATCTGTTCAGAACAAAGTTATCCAGGTCAGAACAGACAGTGCCACCACAATGTGGTACATCAACAAGCAAGGAGGCACTCTGTCTATGGCCTTGTGCACAGAAGCAATGAAGTTGTGGTCTCTGGCTTATTCCCTGAACACCTCCCTCACAGCAGTTCACCTCCCAGGCAAGGACAATGTCCTGGCAGATGCTCTCAGCAGGATATCCCAGGGCCATCACGAATGGTCACTGGATCCCCTGGTCTTGGAGGTGATATTTTCCAGATGGGGCACCCCACAGATAGATCTTTTTGCAGCCCCAGACAATCACCAACTTCCCTTTTTGCTGCAGGCCCCTAGTGTTGGGCTCAGTCCCCCTGGATGCCTTAGTTCTCAGTTGGGAAGGGAAGTTCCTGTATGCTTTCCCCCCCTTCCCTCTCCTGTTCAAAGTGCTAGTCAAAATCAGATCTCAACCCTGCAAGATGATCCTGATTGCTCCAGACTGGGCCAGACAGCCCTGGTATCCACTCCTACTGTCATTAGCAGTCCATCTTCCCCTGTGTCTTCCCTGAAATTACAACCTGTTAACCTGTGCTCAGGGGAGGGTTTGGTACCCGAATCTCAAATCTCTCAATCTCAAGGCCTGGCTCTTGAAGAGTTAGTTTGCTGGATTACACCTCTCCCAAGGTGTAATGGATATTCTGAAGGCTTCTAGGAAACCTTCCACCAGGGCTATTTATAATTCCAAGTGGAAAAGATTTTCCATGTGGTGCTCTGGAAAGCATATTTCCCCAGAGTCTGCTGATCTGCCCACAGTCCTTGATTATATGGTCCATTTAAATAACTTGGGACTTAGACCCAGCTACACTGAAGGTGCATCTGGCAGCTGTTTCTGCTTTTATTTCAGCAGGTAAGCCCTCTTCTCTTTCAGCTCACCCTGTATTCTTCAAGTTTTTCAAGGGATTGCTTCATAGCAACCCTCCATTCAGGGACCCTGCCCCTGCTTGGGACCTTAATGTTTGCATTGCTCAGCTTATGCAACCCCCTTTTGAGCCTTTGTCTTCAGCTGAGCTTAAGTACTTGACTTGGAAAACTGTGTTTCAAACACCATGAAGTCTTGCTATATTATAACATTAGCAGTCAGCCACTGCAGCTGAACTGCCCCGGAGAGGAAGGAGTTAACTCCAGAGGATCTGGAGTTCTACAGCGCGAGGGCGCTGTGCCCAAAGCTTTATCTGGCAGTTTCAAATGAAACTGTCAGATTCTTTACTCCGCTTCACTGAACAGTCGCTCCGGAGATCAGCTCCTTCAGCTCGGTTCATTCTCGGTTCAAGCGAGTATTTTTCAGTTCATTGAACCGGCAAAAGTCATTATTTTTACCGCATTTCGGTTTTAAAGCTCTATCTGGTAACGTAAGTACTAAATTTTAAGTCTGTGTGGAAAATTAATTATCGTTCGGTTTGAACCGATGGTTTATTATTTCTACATTTAAAAGTGTACAGTGGGTTTTAGAGTGCGGTTCCAGTTCTTATCGGTTCTAAAAAAACAGAATTATAACGGTTTTTCAAATACCGTGACAGGTTAGGAACCTTAAAGGGTGTCTTACCTGGCACTGCCATCAAAGGGGCAAGTTTTGGTTAGGCTGGCATTATGTCTGAGAAACCCAAAGAAAAACCGGGCCCACTGGGTTTCAACACTGTGATGTCTGTGGGAGGCCTTTGCCAAGGCTGACCCACACACCACTGTGTTTATTGTCTGGGGCTGACCACCTCCTGTCAGACTGCCAGGTGTGTAAAATTTCCCTGCAGCCACCCTGGAAAAGAGATTGGGCGGCTCAGGGACGAGAGGCAAAAAGTCCGCTGATCCGGATGGTCAGCCCGGTCCAAGTACCCACTGGACCAGAGGAGTGCCCTCTGACCAGGCGAGACTTCCTTAGGCAAAGGAAGGCTGGTTCAGAGGAACCAGTCCCGAGTAAAAACAAGAAATCGGTAGGTTTGGGGTCCAAATTGTGTCTCCAACTGCTGCAGAGATAGCTAAAGCCATTCAGATTTTCCAGTCACTGTCTCAGGGATCTGTAGAACCACCAACAGTTGGTAAAAGGTTGGTTCTGTTCAGTCCCAGTGGTTCAGGATTTTGAAGTTGAGGATTTTTAAGACCACAGGAGGGGAGGAGGAATTTGATCAATATAGTGGCTGGGGGGGTCTGGCGTGCCCATTGAACGGACATTTCTCCAGACAGACCTTTAGAATCTCTCCTATTCTGTCTGAGTCCCCTTCTTTCTTTATTTTTTTACAAAAGGTTGCAGAAACCCTCCAGCTTCCTTTAGAGGAGGCTGTGGATGAACAAGAGGAGCCTGATTATGTGGAAATGATGGATATTCCAGAGTCTAGGAGGTTGTCTATTCCTTTGCATAAGTCATTTAGGAAGCAAACAACAAGATTTAAAAAATCCTCATTCTGTCCCTCCTGTAGATAAAAAATGGACAGAAGGTATTCTTTGTCAGGCTCGGATACAGACTTCTTACTGAACAGTGTAGTCATGTAGGTGTGGTACAAGCTGCAGCCTGTGACAAGGCTAATATTCCTCTGGCCTCACATCCTCCTGATAAGGATTCCAGGAAGATTGATGCCATGGCGAAGAAACAGTATATGGCAGCTTCTTTGGGACTCAGGCAGGCAAATTATATGGCTTATGTGGCTAGATATCAGAAATCTGGGTGGGACACAGTATGCAGTTAGCCAAGCAGGCCCATTGCCAGCTGGCTAGTGAGTTGGAACAGGTGGCTGCTGATGGCATTGAAGCCTCTAAAGTTCAATTTCATACTGCTGTTGATGTTAATGATGTTTCCTCTGGGCATGTCCACTTCTGTAGCTTTCCGTGGGTTGGCATGGCTCAGATGCACTAATCTGTCCCAAGATACCCAGTCAAGGCTATGGATTTTCCTGTAGTGGGAAATTCTCTGTTTGGGGAGCAAACAGAAAACTATATGAAAAAGATGGATGAATACAGAACTACCTACAAAAATTACCCAGGCTAAGGAGAAGCATGCCATGCCACAAAGGCATGCTCCCAGAGGCGTGAGGCAGGCCTTTTTCAGAGCCTTTTTTACCATTTTCAAGCCTCCTCTGCTGTCTCGAGAGGGGTTTCTTCAGAGGCAGGGGGTAGGCGAGGCACAAGTGCCGTCCCCTCCCTCAGCCTAAGGCTGCTGCTAAGCAGGCACCTGATGGGGTGCCCAGGCCAGTCTCCTGTACCAGTGGGGGCAGGTTGGCCTATTTCAGCCGAACTGGCTGTCCCACTTCTGAGGACAGATGGGTTCTGGAGTGTAATAGGCCAGGGTCTGGTTCTCAGCTTCAAACACTTTCCAAAGATGAGAGCCAGACATTTTCCACCTGCAAATCCTTCAAGCCCTTGCTTTGGAAGCAGAGGTTTCTTTCTTCTGGACTGCAAAGCAGTGGAAGGGTTCCTCCTTGCCATCAGGGCAAGGGGCTTTATTCAGATACTTTCTTACCCCAAAGACAGGAGAATGGAGGCCCATTCTAGATTTAAGGTACTGAACAAGCATCTTTTGAAACCAAAGTTCAAAATGTTGACTCTGGCAATGATATTGCCTTCCCTAAGGACAGGGGACTGGCTAGCTTCCCTGGACCTCAAGGATGCCTATTTTCATGTTCTGATCAGGCCTTCTCACCGAAAGTACCTCAGGTTCGAACTGCCCTCAGGCCACTACCAGTTCAGGGCAATGCCCTTCGGCCTGACCTCTGCGCCAGGGTATTCACAAAATGTCTCGCTGTAGTAGTGGCTCGCTTAAGAAGGCAAGGGGTTGCTGTGTTTCCTACCTGGACAACTGGCTCATTGTGGGTCAGTCTCCAGGTCAGGTGAAAACCCATTTGCAAGTCACCCAGCAGCTTCTCACTTCCCTGGGATTCCTGCTAAACTTACCAAAGTCGGTTCTGGAACGGTTCAGGTCCTAACTTTCATAGGCGGAGAATTGAACACAAGGTTAGCCAGGGCTTTTCTTCCCTGGAAAGGGTGGACAGACTCATCGCCCTGGCATCCTCCTTTACCCTGTGGTCTCTTGACCAGCAAGGCATTTTCTGCAACTCCTTGGGCACATGGCTGCTTCCACAGCTGTCGTGCAGGGAGCAAGATTCCAGATGAGGGACATTCAGTTCCATTTGAGGGCCTATTGGTCTCAAAGGAAGGACCCCTTACCAAGCTGGTTCCAGTTACTCAAACTCTGATCCTAGCCCTCCACTGGTGGCAGGTCCAGAGCAATTTAAGACAGGGGTTCCTTTATTCCCATTTCTCTCCTCACCCTCACCACGGATGCCTCCCTGTTGGGTGGGGGCTCACCTGGGCGATCTTGCCACCCAGGGGTGTGGTCTCCTCAGGAATCTCTGCTCACATCAATCTGTTGGAACTCAGAGCTGTCTTTTAGCTCTTGGTGTTTTCAGATTCTGTCCAGAACAAAGTGGTTCAAGTCAGGACAGACAATACCACCACAATGTGGTACATCAACAAGCAAGGGGCACTGTCTTCAGCCTTGTGCACGAAGCAATGAAGTTGTGGTCTCTGGCCTACTCCTGAACACCTCCCTGATAGCGGTTCACCTCCCAGGGAAGGACAATGTTCCTGGACGGCCCTCAGCAGAATTTCTCAGGGCCATCACAGATGGGCTCTGAATCCACAAGTGCTGGGGTCCGTCTTTGCCAGATGGGGCAGTCCTCAGATAGATCTTTTCGCAGCCCAGACAACCATCAACTTTCTCTTTTCTGTTGCAGGCCTCCAGTACTGGGCTCAGTCCCTCTGGACCTTTCTGTTGGACTGGAAAGGAAGTTCCTGTATCCTTTCCTCCCTTCCTCTTCTTTTCAGGGTACTAGTAAAAATCAGATCTAACCTTGCAGAGTGATTCTGATTGCCCCAGATTGAGCCAGACAGCCTGGTACCCTCTGCTTCTGTCATGGCAGTCCACACTGCCTGAGCCTCTCGACTACCTGGCCTGTGCACAGGGGAGGTGTGTTATCCGGACCTCAATCCCTCCACCTCAAGGCTTGGCTCTTGAGGAGCTAGAATTTGCTGACTTACACCTTTCTCAAGGTGTCATGGATATTTTAAAGGCTTCTGGAAGCCTTCCACTAGGACCACTTATAATTCTAAGTGGAAGAGGTTTCCATCTGGTGCTCTGAGAGGCAGATTATCCCAGAATCTGCTGATCTTCCCATTCTTCTGGAATATTTGGTCCATCTGAATTCCCTAGGCCTTAGACCAGCTACCCTGAAGGTTCATCTGGCAGCTGTCTCTGCTTTTTGTGTCAGCAGGGAAGCCTGCCTCCCTTTCTTCTCACTCTGTGTTCTCCAAGTTTTTTAAAGGGTTACTTCTATACTAACCCTCCTTTTCGGAACCAGCTCCCCCTGGGACCTGAATATTTGCATTGCTCAGTTAATGCAACCCCCTTGAGCCTCTGTCTTCAGCAGAGCTCAAGTATTTAACTGGAAAACGTTTTCCTAGTAGCTATCACCCTGCCAGACATAAGTGAGTTGACAGGCCCTGTCAGTGAAGAAGATTTTATCTCTTTCCACAGAGATAAGGTAGTCCTTAGGACTAATAGAAAGTTTTGCCTAAGGTGGTTTCTGATTTCACCTGAATCAATCTGTCTCTCTCCCAGTATTTTTCACTGAGCATTCTTCCTCAGGTGGTGGAGACTGCACAGCTTGGATGTCAAAGAGCCTTAAGCTACTATTTAGAGCGCACCAGAGGTCATAGGTTGAATCCCTCCAACTGTTTCTTACCTATGGCGAGGTTGGCAAAGGAAAACCTGCCACTAAAGAGAACAATTGCAAGGTGGATTGTTTCTTGTATCCATTCTGTTATCAGAAACTAGGTAGAGTACCCCCTCAGGATTGAGGGCCCACTCCTCCAGGGTACAGCTGCGTCTCTAGCGGCTGCTAGGGACATTCCCATTCTGGAGATTTGTCAAGCTGGTAGCCTGGAAGACAGTTCACACCTTTACTACATTATTCCCTGGATGTCCAGTCCAGGAGAGATGTCTCGGTTTGGCACAACTGTGCTTCAGCGTTTATTTCCTAAGTAGGTTCTGACCCTCCTCCATGGAGGTACTGCTGTGTAATCTGCTAATGTTATAATATAGCAAGACTTCATGGTGTTTGAAGAAAAAAATTACTCACCTTAGTAATTGCTTTTCTTCTCATGGAGTCTTGCTATATTATAACCACCCTCCCTCCTGCCCCTCTCAGAACCTCTACTTGGGTAGGGGTGGCGAATTGGTGCAAGCACTGTGTCATGCCATTGTAGTTATCCCTTTACCCTCTTTCCTTTGGGTTAGGGATCTGGTTGCTTTCATTTAGGTTATTTATATTGCCCCCTTCCTGGACTTGAGTCTTGGGGGGAAGGGGGTTCATAATGTGCTTGTCAAGGGTGGTAAGCGAACCATAATACCATCAATTTTGTTATTATGGTTCTGGTGTTTTTGTTGTTTATATTGTTGTTACTACTACTAGTAGGTAGCCATGGGCTAGTGTAGTTTTTCCACACAGACTTTCTGTTCTTTGATGTTAGCTTGTAAAGATCTGACAGTTTCATTTGAAACTGCCAGATGAGAGCTTTGGGCACAGCGCCTCGACTATAGAACTCAGATCCTCTGGAGTTAACTCCTTCCTCTCCGGGGCAGTTCAGCTGCAGTGGCTGACTGCTAATGTTATAATATAGCAAGACTCCATGAGAAGAAAAGCAATTACTAAGGTGAGTAATTTTTTCTTCTGGTAGCCATCACTTCTGCCAGGCGCATAAGTGAGTTACAAGCTTTGTCAGTGGAGCCTGATTTTATCTCCTTTCATAGAGATAAGGTGGTCCTCAGGACTAACAGGAAGTTTTTCCTAAGGTGGTTTCAGATTTCCACCTTAATCAATCTATGTCTCTTCCTGTGTACTTCACTGACCATTCCTCCTCTGGCGAGGAGGCTGCACAGTTAGATGTGAAAAGAGCCTTCGCTACTACATAGAACGCACTAGGGTCACAGGTTTGACTCCTCCAACTGTTCCTCACTTATGGTGAGGTTGGTAAGGAAACCTGCCACTAAAAGATCCATTGCCAGGTGGATTGTCTCTTGTATCCAATTTTGTTTTGAAAAACTGGGTAAGGTTCCACCCTCAGGCCTGAGGACTCACTCACCAGAGGTACAGCTGCTTCCCTGGCTGCCAGGGATAACCCATTCTAGAGATATGTCAAGCAGCTACCTGGAAAACAGTTCACACTTTACCAACATTACTCCCTGGATATCCAGGCTAGAGGTGATGCTCAGTTTGGCACAGCTGTGCTTCTGAGCCTATTTCCTAAGTATGTTCTGTCCCTCCTCCATGGAGGTACTGCTTGGTAGTCTGCTATTGTCAGAATACAGCAAGACTTCATGTTGTTTGAAGAGAAAATTACTCACCTTAGTAATGTTGTTTCTTCTAATGGAGTCTTGCTGTATTCTGACCCCCCCCCGCCTGCCCCTCTCAGAACTTCAAACACCATGAAGTCTTGCTATATTAGGACTTATTGCAGTTAGCCACTGCAGTTGAACTGCCCCGGAGAGGAAAGAGTTAACTCCAGAGAATCTGGAGTTCTAAGCCGAGGGCTATACCAAAGTCTATCTGGGCAGTTTCAAATGAAACTGTCAGATTCTTTACTCGCTTCACTGAACAGTCGCTCTGGAGATCAGCTCCTTCAGCTCGGTCGGTCAAGTTAGTATTTTCGGTTCATTTGAACCGCAAAAGTAATTATTTTACGCATTTCGTTAAAGCTCTATCTGGTAAACCGTAAGTACAAAATGAAAAGTCTGTGTGGAAATTTAGTTATCGGTTCGGTTTGAACCCGATCGGTTGCTTATTTTAACGTTTTAAAGTTTTGGGGCTTTTAGAGTGCGGTACCCGGTTCTTATCGGTTCTAAAAACCTTGATTTTAAATAGGGTTTTCAAATACCTGTGAAACGGTTAGGAACCGATAAGGGTGTCTTGCCTGGCACGCCATGTGCGCAAGTTTTTTGGTTAGCTGGCATTGCGTCTGGGAAACCCAAAAAGAAAAACCGGGCCCACTGGGTTTCAACACTGTGATGCTGTGGGGAAGCCTTTGCCAAGGCTGTCCCACACACCACTTGTGTTTATTGTCTGGGGGCTGACCACCTCCTGTCAGACTGCCAGGTGTTTAAAATTTCTCTGCAGCCACCCTGAAAAGAGAGATAGGGGCGGCTCAGGGAACTATTGCTCAAAAGTCCGCTGACCGGATGAGCCAGCCGGTCCAGTACCCACTGGACCAGAGGGAGTGCCCTCTGACCAGGGCTAGACTTCCTCGGGCAAAAGGATGGTTCAGAGGAACCAGTTTAAAAAAAAAAAAGAAATAAGAATATGACAGAGAAATCAGTAGGTTTGGAGTCCAAGATTGTCTCTCCAACTGCTGCAGGAGTAGTTAAGCCATACAGATTGTCCAGTCACTGTTTCTAGGTCCTGTCAGACCATCTACAGTTGGTAAAAGGTGGCTCGTTCAGTTCCAGTGGTTCAGGTTTATGATGTTGAGGAATTGTTATGAACCACAGGGTGGGAGGAGGAAAATTGATCAATACATGTGTGGCTGGTAGGGTCTGGGCGTGCCCACTTAGCGGACATTTCTCCAGACAGACTTTTGAATCTCCTCCTATTCTGTCTGAGTCCCTTTCTCAGTTTATGTTTTACAAAAAGCTTGCAGAATCCCCCCAGCTTCCTTTAGAGGAGGCTATGGATGAGTAAAGGGGAGCCTGATTATGTAGGAATGATGGGCTAGGAGGTTGTCTTTCCTTGCATAAGTCATTTAGGAAGTAAACAACTAAGATTTTATAAGATTCTTCTTTCTGTCCCTCCTGTAAGATAAAAAAATGGACAGAAGGTGTATTTCATCAGGCTCTGTTACAGACTTCCTCACTGAGCAGTGTAGTCATGTGGGTGTGGTACAAGCTGCAGCCTGTGTCAAGGCTAGTCCCTGGCCTCATCCTCTCTGAATAGGATTCCAGGAGGATTGATGCCATAACGAAAAACAGTATATGGCAGCTTCTGTGGGACTCAGACAGGCAAGTTGTATGGCTTATGTGGCTAGATTTGGAAATCTAGGTGGGACCGCTGACAGTAGTTAGCCAAGCAGGCCCATGGCCAGCTGGCTAGCGGGTTGGAACAGGTGGCTGCTAATGGCACTGAAGCCTCTAAGTTCAAGTACATACTGCTGTTGGTGTTAATCTTGTTTCTCTAGGGTCATGACCACTTCTGTAGCTTTCCGTAGGTTGGCATGGCTCAGATGCACTAATCTGTCCCAAGATACGCTGTCAAAGTCTATGGGTTTGTTTCTTGTTGTGGTAATTCTCTGTTTGAGGAACAAACAGAAAGCTATATGAAAAACATGGATGATTACCTACAAAAGTGCCCAGGTAGAGGCTCAGGCCTCCTCTGCTTTCGCCAGAGGGTCTCTTCAGAGGCAGAGATAGAGCGGGGCACAAGTAAACCGTCCCTCTCGCTAGCCTAAGACTGTTGCCAAGCAGGCACCCTGATGGGGTGCCCAGGCCATTCTCCTATACCAGTGGGCAGGTTGGTTTTATTTCAGCCAGAACTGTGTGTCCCTAACTTGGACAAGTGGGTTCTGGAAGTAATAGTCTGGTTCTCAGCTTCAAACAGTTTCCAAAGATGAGCCAGACAGGTCCACCTGCAAATCCTTCAGAATCTCTTGCTTTGGGAGCAGAGGTTTCTTCTCCTCTGAACTGCAAAGCAGTAGAAAGGGTCCCTCCTTGCCACCGGGGCAAGGGGCTGTGCTCATGATACTTTCTTAACCTATAGAAGGCAGAGATTGGCGGCCCATCTCAGATTTAAGGTACCTGAACAAGCATCTTTTGAAAACAAAGTTAAAAATGTCAACTCTGGCTGAGGCCAGGGGACTGGCTAGTTTTCTGGACCTCAAGGATGCCTATTTTTCATGTCTTGATCAGGCCTTCTCACACAAGTACCTCAGGTTACCCTCAGGCCACTTTCAGTTTAGGGCAATGCCCTGACCTTACCTCTGCGTTAAGGGTATTCAAGAAATTCTAGCTGTGGTAGTGGCTCTTTTAGAAGGCAAGGATTGCTTTGTTTCCTTTCCTGGATGACTGGCTCTTAGTAGGTCAGTCTCCAGATCAAGTAAATCCCACTTGCAAGTCACCCAGCAGCTTCTCACCTTTCTGGGATTCCTGCTGAATTTGCAAAGTCAGTTCTCGAACCAGTTCAGGTACTAACTTTCATAGGTGCAGAGTTGAACACAAAGTTAGCCAGGGCATTTCTCCCCTCTAAAGGGTGAGGCAGTCTCTTGCCCTGGCATCTTCCATTACTCATGAAGTCTCTTGACCAACAAAGCATTTGCTACAACTACTAGGGCACATGGCTGCTTCCACAGCTGTAGTGCAGGGAGCAAGATTCCAGATGAGGGACATTCAGTTCCATCTGAGGGCCTATTGGTCCCAAAGGAGGATTCCCTTTCCAAATTGGTTCTAGTGACCCAATCCCTGATCCTGGCCTTACACTGTGGCAGGATCAAAGCAATCTAAAACTAGGGGTCCTCTTCATTCCCTCACCACGGATGCTCCTGTGTTAGGGTGAGGAGCTCGCTTAGGCGACCTGTCCACTAGGGGTGTGGTCTCCCTAGGAATCTCTGCTCCACATCAATTTTGGAACTCAGAGCTGTCTTCTAGCTCTTAGGAGTTTTCAGCTTCTGTCCAGAACAAGGTAGTTCAAGTCAGGACAGACAACACCACAATAATGTGGTACATCAACAGGCAGGGGCACTCGGTCATCAGCCTTGTGCACCAAGCAATGAAGTGGTGGTCTCTGGCTTACTCCCTGAACACCTCCTTGATAGCAGTTCACCTCCCAGGGAAGGACAATACCCTGGCAGATGCCTCAACAGGATTCTCAGGGCCATCACGATTGGGCTCTGAATCCTCAGGTGCTGGGTTCAGTCCTTGCCAGATGGGGCTCATTTTCAGATAGATCTTTTCGCAGCCCCAGATAACCACTAACTTTCTCTGTTTGTTGAGGCCTCCAGTGCTGGGATCAGCCCACCTGGATGCTTTTCACTTGGATTGGAAAGGAAGTTTCTGTTCACCTTTCCTCCCTTTTTTTTTTTTCAGGGTACTAGTAAAAATCAGATCTCAGCCTTGCAAGCGATTCTGATTGTTCCAAGCTGGGCCAGACAGCCCTGGTACCCATTGTCTCTGTCCTTGACAGTCCACCTACCCTGAGCTTGCCCAGAGTCCACGACTTACTGGCCTTTGCACAAGGGAGAGTGTGGTATCGAACCTCAAATTCCTCCTTCTCAAGGCAGCTCTTGAGGAGTTAGAATTTCTGATTTACCTTTTTCAAGGTGTCGTGGATATTTAAAGGCTTCAAGGAAGCTTTTTCATTGGCGCCACTTACAATTCTAAGTGGAACAGGTTTTCAGTCTGAGCGCTGAGAAGCAGATTATACCACAGTCTGTTTATCTGCCCATTTTCTGGACTTTTGGTCCATTTTAAATTCTTTAGGTCTTAGGCCAGCTACCTTAAGGGTTCCTTTGGCAGCTGTCTCTGTTTTTTTCTGCAAGCAGGGAAGCCTGCTTCCTTTTCTTCTCAACCTGTGTTTTCCAAGTTTTTAAGGGGTTGCTTCACACCAACCCTCCTTTTTCGGGAACCAGCTCCTGCATGGAGCCCGAATGTTTGCATTGCTCAGTTAATGCAAACCCCTTTGGACCTCTGTCCCCAGCAGAGCTCAAGCTTCTCACTTGGAAAATGTTTTTTTTTCTGGTGGTTTCACTTCTGCCAGGCGCATAAGTGAACTACAGGCCCTGGCAGTGGAGAAGATTTTTCTCTCCCACAGGGATAAGACAGTCCCTAGGACTAACACAGGGGTTGTCCTAAGTGGTTTCAGGTTTCCACCTGAACCAATCCATCTCTCTCCAGGATTTTTTCACTGAGCATTCTTCCTCAGGTGAGAGGAGACTGCACAGCTTGGACGTCAAAAGAGCCTTATGCTACTATTTGCTAGCGCACCAAGGGTGTCAGGTTTGAATCCTCCAACTCTTCCTTACCTAGGGCGAGGTTGGCAAGGGAACCTGCCACTAAGAGGACAGTTGCAAGGTGGATTGTCTCTTGTATCCATTTTTGTTATCAAAGACTAGGTAGGAGAGCCCCTCAGGACTGAGGGGCTCACTCCACCAGGTGTACAGCTGCATCTCTAGCGGCTGCTAGAGATATTCCCATTCTGGAAATCTGTCAAGCTGTTACTTGGAAGACAGTTCACACTTTTACCAAGCATTATTCCCTGGTTCAGTCCAGGAGGATGTTCGTTTTAGCACAGCTGTGCTTCAGAGCCTATTTCCTAAGTAGGTTTCTGACCCTCCTCCATGGAGGTACTGCTGTGTAATCTGCAATAAGTCCTAATATAGCAAGACTTCATGGTGTTTGAAGAAAAAATTACTCACCTTAGTAATTGCTTTTCTTCTCATGGAGTCTTGCTATATTAGGACCACCCCCCCAACCTGCCCCTCTCAGAACTTCTACTGGGGTGGGGGTGGCAAATTAATGCAAGCACTGTGTCATGCCATTGTAGTTCTTCCCTTCACCCTCTTTTATTTAGGGTTAGGGAACTAGGGTTTTCTGGTTGAGTGATTTGTTGGCCCCCTTCCTGGACTTGAGTCTTTGGGGAAGGGGGTTCCTAATAGTGCTTGTCAGGGGAAAACTAATAATACCATTATTCATTCTTATTATTGTTATTGTTGTTTCTATTGTTGTTATTACTACTAGTAGGTAGCCATTTGCCTAGTGTAGAGCTTTCCACACAGACTTGTTGCTTAGTGTTAGCTTATGTAAAGATCTGACAGTTTCATTTGAAACTGCCCAGATAGAGCTTTGGTATAGCGCCCTCGCGCTTTAGAACTCCAGATTCTCTGGAGTTAACTCTTTCCTCTCCGGGGCAGTTCAAGTGCAGTGGCTAACTGCAATAAGTCCTAATATAGCAAGACTCCATGAGAAGAAAAGCAATTACTAAGGTGAGTAATTTTTTCCTCTGGTTTTGGGATGTGGGTGGGCAGTGGCAGTGTTGGCACTCAGTAGGTGCCCACCTTGTTGTTTTCACCCCCTTTTCTTGGGTGAGTGGGTGTTGTGTTTTTCATTTTTTGGGTCTCCTGACTTGAGTCTTTGTTTTGGGACCAAAAAATGTGTTTTTATGTTTAGTAGCCAGTTGGCTAGTGTAGGTTTACAGCTTCCACACAGGACCTTAGTGAGTTTAGCCCGTAAAGCTCTGACGGTTTGAGTTTAAACAGCAACAGACAGAGTCTCAACTGAGCTCGAGCTCAGCGTTCCATGCCTGACATGGAAAGTTAACTCTTTCATCTCCGGGGCAGTTCGAAGGTTGGGACTCACTGCCATTGTCAGAATACAGCAAGACTCCATTAGAAGAAACAGCATTACTAAGATGAGTAATTTTTTCTTCCTGCCCGATGCCTCTAAAAATCTATGGATCAAATGACTACCTCCTGCCGGTCATTGACTCTGTCAGGTATCTAGGAGTTACCCTTGATCCACAACTGGATCTCTCCTTGCACATTCGGAATGTTTATAAAGCAACGAATGGCAAACTCAGCCTAGTCTACAGAGCCAAGGACTGCCTTACCCCCGCCGCCCGGCTTGCTATAGCCAGGGGGATTCTCCTTCCCACACTTTTTCCTATGGGCTTGTTGTCTTTGCCCCTGTCCTGAACTCTAGCCTTGCGAAATGGGACACCGCTTGCAACAATATATGCCACTTCACACACTCTGCCCCCGTCTCACGCATCGCTGTGAGCTCTACCCTCGACTGGAGCGGCTACCCCCAGAAAAGCACCGTACCTACATCTTTGGCAGCGTCGTTGATAATATAGTTAGAATGGTCACTCCCACTTCGCTTGCCCTTCCCCTAAGACACGCTACCCCTGTTTACCACCTAAGATCGTGCGCAGCTCAGGCCCGACTGGTCCCCAAGACACGCACCCTCACAGGTGATCGGGCCTTCACCGTCCACGCGCCAAGAATGTGGAACTCCCTTCCCGCACGAGTTCATGCTTCTCCCTCCCATCCCTGCTTCAAAACATCCCTGTGGAACTTCCTCAAAACTGCATCTGCCTGTCTGTGTTCCGCATAAACCCAGCATCTCTCTCCCTCGCCTTTACCCTCTGGGGGAACCACCCTGTGAGCAGTTTTTCCTGGCACTGTTAATCTCTGCTGATAACCCTCTTAAGGCACTTACCCCCCCACCGGCTGAGTGGTGATATTGTTCATAACAGTATCCGCCTCCTGTCCCGCACTGAGTCTTTCACTTCTTCTCTCACTATAGGCGATCAGGTCAGGCTAGCGCATACATGTGTGTCCCTAACAATTTTGATGTTGCTCCCGTTTGGGTTCTTTGATGCTAATCTCTAGTTGTTTGATGTTATTCTACCTCCCAATGCTGTCATGCCAATTTGTTACTTGATTGCTCTCAGTCCAGTTTTGAGCCTGTCTGTACCACCCACTTGTTGGAGCATGTGGTTCCTGTATCTTACCTTGACTCTGTATTATGTCTCATTGTTACTTTGTAACTCTCCCGGGTCGCAACTGAAAATAGGTACTTGGATGTCTAGTGTGCTTGCTTGGTTAACAAAAGCAAATAAATAAATCTGTGGCTCTTCGGAGGATGGTTTGGCTCAGATGTACTGGCGTCTCATAGGACACCCAGGCTAAAGCCATGGATTTTCCAGGGGTGGGTAATTCTCTGTTTGGGGAGCAGAGAGAGAATTACATGAAAAGGTGAATGAGTACAGGACCATTTATAGGAGTGCTCAGGCCAAAGAAAGGCAAGCAACTCCCTCAGAGGCAGGAATTGGGGGTAGGCCTTTCATAGGCCTTTTACCAAGCACAGGCCCTTCTCCCTTTTCACAGAGGGGTTCTTAGAGGAGAGGTAGAAGGGAGATGAGAAGGCTGCATCCACCCCCTTAGCCTAAGGCTCCTGCCAAGCAGACATCCTGATGGGTCTGCCCGGTCGCTTTCCCATTCCTGTGGGGGCAGGCTGGCTTACTATGTCCAGGACTGGATGTCTATTACATCAGACAAGTGAGTCCTGGAAGTAGTAAGCCAGGGACTGATTCTCAGCTTCAAAAATTTCCCAAGATGAGAGCCAGATCTTTTCCACCTGCAGGTCTCTTCGAGACCCTTGCTCTGGAGGCAGAGGTTTCATCTCTTCTGGCTCTAAGAGCCATAGAGAGAGTTCCTACCCTACACTGGGGAAAAGGTCTGTACTCCAGGTACTTCCTTACCGAAAAAAAGACAGGGGAGCGGCGACCCATCCTAGATCTAAGATACCTGAACAAACATCATCTAAAACCAAAGTTCAAGATGGTAACACTCTACAAGAGGTACAGCTGCTTCCCTGGCTGCTGCCAGGGATATCCCTCTCTTAGAAATTTGTCAAGCAGCCACCTGGAAAACAGTCCATACCTTTGCCAAGCATTACTCTCTGGATATCCAGGCTAGGATTGATGCTTGGTTTGGCACAGCAGTACTTCAGAGCCTATTCCCAAAGTAGGTTCTGTCCCTCCTCCATGGAGGTACTGCTTGGTAGTCTGCAATAGTCAGAATACAGCAAGACTTCATGTTGTTTGAAGAAAAAATTACTCACCTCAGTAATTATGTTTCTTCTAATGGAGTCTTGCTGTATTCTGACCTCCCTCCCTCCCCTCTCAGAACCTATTTTTGGGAAGTGAGTGGGCAGGTGCAGTGTTGCACCCTAGAGGTGCCTGTTACACATCCTCCCTTTATGTGTTTGGGTGCTTTTTGTTATTGTTGTTGCCCCTTTATGGGGTTGGTTTTTGGTTTTGGGTTTTCCTGACTTGAGTCTTTTTTGGGAATCCAAAACTCCTTGTTGCCAGTTGGCTAGTAAAAAAATTTTTTTTTTTTTTTACAATTTCAACATCGGAGGGTTAGTGAGTTGTTGCTCGTAAGAATCTGATGGTTTAGATTCAAAGGGAAACGGACAGAGACCTCAACTGAGCTCGAGCTCAGCATTCTATGCCATGCATAGAAAAGTTAACCCTTTGATCTCTGGAGCAGTTTAAAGGCTGGAGCTAACTGCAATAGTCAGAATACAGCAAGACTCCTTTAGAAGAAACATAATTACTGAGGTGAGTAATTTTTTTCTTTTGGTTCATGCCCCAGGGGTGTGCTAAGGCACAAGGTTGAGTGTCCTTGCACACATGGAAAGTGCATTCAGATCTTTTAATGCACACCCTGGAGTGGCTTATCCCACTTATAAAATGGCACTTTACTATCAGTGAGCACTTAATAATTTTTCAAGTAAAAAGTGTATATGAATATCTTTGCAAAAAAATGGCTAAATTGAAACAAATGGGCCCAGATATTCAAAAGGGTTGCGCATGGCACAACAGTGTTCGCCATCGACAGCCACTGATCGCCCGGTGCGATATTCAAAAGGAAAAGTCGTGGCACAAATCCCGCTGTGCCGGGCGCATCAGTATGTGTGCAGGCACAGGTGGGGGGCGTGCCCGCATAACCTGCACAGCCCAATATTCAGCCGGGATGTGCAGAGCCATGCGCGTAACCCCTACCTGCGCCAGCACAAAGTTAAGCCAAAAAAAGGAACAACTGATGGCCACCCCACAGGTGAGCTGCCGCATTAGGCGCCAACCGGCAGCTGCCACATATGGTGGCTTCAATTCGGCTGCACCTGATGGCGACCTCCATGCCTGATTCGGGCATTTGTAAAATAAGGCGTTGTCCAATATCCCTGGTAGTCAGTGGACCGCTTTCTGCCCAATTCGGGCATCTGTTGTGAAAAAGAACCCCCCGTCCAATATCCTGCTTTCTGCCCGATCGCAGGCATCTGTTGTATGAAAGAAGCCACCCATCAATATCCGCTTTCTGCCTCATCGCGGAATCCATTGTAAGAAAAGAACTCCCCGTCCAGTATCCCTGGTGGTCTGGTGGTACCCCCTCACCGCCCACCGACCGAGCCCCACCACCCGCTCCCCGGTCATCCGGTGGGTGGCAACACCACCGCCTGCCACCCGCTGCCCGCCGACTGACAGCTCGGTGGGCTGCCGCCGATAGTTCACAGCATGAGCCAATGGGCGTGTAGCTCGTCGTATTATACATTCAGATATGCGATTCATTCCGCGTATCTGGAATGTGTCTGATATGGGCTGCTGCGCCGATGGCTCATGCCAATGAACCAATAAGCGCAACCGAGCTAATAGCAGCGAAGCGGTCAAAGTGCTGCACCGCCGGCTGACCGGGGGGCAGTGGTGGGGCTCAATGAAGTGAGTGCGAGAGGCCTACTGGGCTTTCCTGAGAGCAATGGAGGCGAGAGAGGCTGTTTCTTATAACAGATGCCCGTGATCGGGCGAAAAGTGGGGCTCTGAATCAATGCTAACACAACGAATGCCAGCGATCAGGCGAAAGCGAGACGTAATAAATTGTCCACAACAGGCTGCCAGCGATCGGTAAGTGATCTACCGGTTTCCTGAGGATGACTGAACTTTATTAACACGAATTGCACAATTGGGCACATAGCGGTCTACGGACCACGGGATATAGAGGCGGTTTTCTATTTTTACACAGATGCCCGCAGTCGGGCTGCAGGGGTGTCGGTCCCCAACAGCTGCTGCCTGGCAGGGCGCCAGGTGCAAGTCGTCGGGGATCAGCGCACCTGCATGCAAATGGGATGCAAATGGGGCCATAATGACATGCAGATGGCCCCATGTGCGCCTTGCATAAATTATGGCCCCATTTGCATGTCACCTTTTGAATATCACGGATGCTGTGAATGGCGCAATGGCACTTGCGCTAGCGCATCTCCATGCTCCACTCTGGCCACTTGTGCTGGCGCAGTGCCACTGCGCCATGCACAGTGGGGGGCGGCCAGGGTTCGATATTCAAAGCTGCTGAGCCATGGCGCAGCTCCTTTGAATATCGCTCAGTCCACGCCCCTGCGCAGCCAAGTTGAGCTGGGCCCAAGCTTGCGCCACAGCCTGGCGCAGTTTGAATATCTGGGCCATGGTCTGTATTTTGTATTCTCTGTGGTGTACCTGTCTGTATTTCATTAAGACAGCAGGTGGCGCTGTGAGACTGCTTTGTCATCTGTACCTTGCGTACTTTAGATTTGATTTCCGATCCTGTCTTTTTGGATCGAAGAACTCCACCCCAAGCCAACAACAGGAGCCGCCCCCCTTCCCCAACAGCAGGAGCCAAGTAAGGGAGCCGATTAAGTTTGCAATGAAAAACAACCAGTAGGTTACTTTTGTTGTTTTTCTGTCTTTGTTGCAGAGTGAGACGCTCCCCCTGTCGAACCCCGTTATTGAGAGCGTCGCTTCAGCTTCCAGCTGTTCTTATAGTTGTTTTTTTACATATGCTGTTGTTCACCCTCCTGCCCCACACCATTCTGTTGCTTGTTTTATTTGTAAATGTCTTCATTCTCCCACAGGCAATCTTTATCTCTTTGTTTGGGGACAGAGATGTAACTCCCCCCTACAAATGAGGATTGTTTCAGTTACTGTCCTGGGGTCATAAAAAATGTGGAAACAGGCTCAGGGAGCTTGCTGCTCGTGGCTGGAGGTGATGAGTTGCAGTGTCACGTTCCACCCCCACCCGCCTGCCTATTTGGCTGTCCGTTGACTTTTTAAATTGGAAATTGGAGTTCGCTGGCTGGATACATTAGAAATTAGAGGGTGCAGGACTGTGTATCAGGAAGAGCACAGTTGACTTGTCATATGCTGGAGAAAGAGATGCATCCTGAGGCATGGTTGACAGGGCGAGTTAGTGGTGCAATGGCAAAAGGGCCAAAGTCTGTGTTTTTTTTTTTTTTTGAAGAGGCCGCACACTTTTGTTTAAGTATTAAGAAACAAATTGGTTGTATTTAAATTATAAAATATGTTTTGCGATGTGTTGTAAGTCTGGATGTACACTGTTTTTTAAAATATTGTGAGAAATTAATGATAAATTATGTCTAAGTAGCAGTGTAGTAAATGCTTTATTGTTTGGTGAGTAGGCTTTTTGGGGGAGGAAAATGAGATTTGGCAGCTGACCATGTGTTTCAAGAGATTTAATGCACGGTCAGGTGATGTCTTTCGACTAATGACATTTCTAGATTTTTTCTTGCCATTTTATAAAGAACAAGTCAACACAATATGTACAAAAACTATTTGTTAAAAACTAACAGAAAACACTTTAAACATAAAGCAAAAAGGGTATTACTGTTATTATGCTGTTACTGTGTCAGACGTCTATATGATTATGGCGCTCAGTTTGGGGGGGGGGATTACATATAGAGGAATCAATAAAGGTAAACAAATACAACATAACATAAAGCAAGTAAAGTGATCAGAAGATTGGAACACAAAACATATAATGAAAGCTATAACACCTGGGGTTACACTCATTGGAAAGGTACAGAACATGGGGTTTTCTATTTCTTTATAACATTTATGATGACGCTTAACTCATTGGTGATCTCAGATTTACACAGCGATAAGACACCTATACACTAAGAAGATATAACAAACAATTGAAAAACATGTGGTACAAAACTGACACAAGGGAAAACTTCTGTACGCAAAGAGTTGGTGACCATTTGGAACAACTTACCTAATGATCATGTTACTTTTACAAATTGCAAGTCCTTCAAGGATGAGTTAGAGAAATGGATGACCAAAACAAATAAATATCATATTTTAAATAATTTCGTGACGTAGAAGTATGGACAGTCATATCTGTTTCCTTCTCTGTAAACCAAGTATTAAAGTGCATGATTTTGCACTTCTTTGCATTGAAACCCACATGCCATACCCTTGACCACTCCTCAAATTTTCTCAGGTCTCTGCACATTCTTTCTACCACCACCCCAGAGTGTTACCCTAGTTTGGTGTCATCCACAAAGAGGAAGACCTTCTCTTCCAGCTCGTCTGCATTGTTAGTTCTAAAGACATTAAAGAGTTACTGACACCTCAAAGAAAACTTTAAAAAAAACAACAACATGAGGGGGTGCTGTAGAGCCTGAGCAATATGGCCGCTGAACAGTAAGGCTCTGCTTATTTTGGTTTAATAAATCATTTATCTGGGCATTTATTCCTCTACCACCATGACCAAACAAACATACTTTGGCAGCTAAACTAGTGCTTTATGCAATGGGCAATCCTTGCAAGGATAAACATTCGGGAGAACGATCTAAAGCTAGGACAGCTCCGAGAGCTTCTAACATGAGGGCAGTACTGGGCTGTGAGCCTGGCCACGAGGAGGGAATGGGAGAAGAAACCCTGCAGACCATGGGGCTAAATTGAACAAACTGACCTCTTCTGTAGCAGGTTTATCCATCAAATTTTATTCTCTCTCTTCGAACTGAGTGACCACTGTTGAGACTGCTGTGGAGTCGGTCAGTTTGGTGTCAGCAGAAGCTACCAAGACTGCCAATGCCGCGATGGGAACCGTCACCTTGATGATTAAGGAAAACACGCATCTCTGCTCTCTACTGGAGATACTGGAGAACCAGGCGAGAGCCCAGAACATAACGATTCTGAGGCTAACTGAGGGATGTGAAGGCGATCATTTGATTTTATTCTTACAGGAATGGATCACTCAGCAGCTGGGAGAGGAGGTGACCCCGGCAGTTCAGAAAATCCAGAAGGCATATCGGGGTTGCCTTTCGGGGATACCAGGACAACCTGGAGGTCCCGCGCACAGTGGTGATGTTAACTGATGGAGTGGGGTTGTGGGACTACCTGTTTAGCCCTGGCTCGAAGGAAGAAATCCCTGCTCCACGATGGCCAGCAAATATGGCTCTTTCCCGATCTTTCATATGCCACCAGGCAGAGGAGGAAAAGGTTCGATGGAGCGAGGGCATTGCTACACGAAGCAGGAGTGCTGCATGGCTTGATCTTTCCAGCGCGCCCGAGGGTCATGCACTGGGAAAAAATATTTTTTTCTCAGAACCAGCAGAGGCTCTCAAGTGGTGCCAAAAGAATGCTCCTTCCTGAAAAAGATTGTCCAAAGAAGATGACCCATCGTCGGATGAGGAGGTTCCCTGAACTGCTGCATCATTCAGTTGTGAACTCTGAGACTGCTCTGGTAATGGGATAAGGGGATGGTATTTTTTTTTTTGTTTTTTTTTTTTAATGCTATGAGGAAAGCGTTTTAAAACCCATATTCATTTGGTCTAGTTAATGTACCTGGACTTAGATTTCTATGTATTTCCTCTTCTTTTGTTTTTCATTTCTTCACCCCATTGTAACGCTCCATACCAGATTAGACAGACCAGTTGGTTGATCTAAGACTATTGTTAAAATTCATGCTGTTGTAAACCCCCTTTTTTTTTTTTTTTTACTTCATGTGCATGATCGTTGATGTAGCATCACAGGAAAATGTTTAAAATGTTTCTGCCCCTTATTAGATTAAGAAATATATGTTGTGACTGTTAGATATGGGAATATAATGCTTAGTACTGACCCTTAATTGTTCTGTAATTACCGGCTCTGCCTTTTTCCCATAGGGAAACCGTGGCGTAATTTGCCGTTATAAAGGAGCGTTTATAACGGCAAACACGCGCACTATTTCTTCCTCTCGCATACTCACCCAGCGCTACCAGCCAGAGCACTCATGCAGCTTTTCGTGTTACGAAACCGAACCGCCAGAACATCTCGGTAAGTCCTCTTCTTTTCTCCCCGTTATACCCGATTGCACAGAAAGACCTGAAGAAATGGGGGAAAAAAAATTTAAAATACAAAAATCTCGGCACCGGAGTAAAAGGACTGACCTTGGCATACACTGGCAGGATACACAGACCTCTTTATTTTATATAATTGCTGAGGCAAAAAGGCAAACCCAGCAATTATATAAAATAAAAAATGGATCGGGGTATCAAACTCGATTTTACACATACCCTCGTTGTGGGATGCTTTTCACAAACCCCTCGGGGTTTATGTAGCATCCCACAACTCGGGTGTGTGTAAAATCTCGTTACACACCCTGACCCATACTTTATTCTATATTTCTATCACTATTAAGTGTAATTACTCTGATTAAGCATGGTGGAATTTTCCCAATTTATGGGATGCATATTGGACAATGTATACTGTGGACTATTTCTTTTTAAACACCATGCTGCTCATGGACTGTATGTACAGTAATAGGAATATACTATGTTTATCTAAGAGAAATGGCTATTCTCTCCAAGGACATATCTTATAACATTTAATGGATCAATTGAGAGTATTAAGAGGATTGGCGCCCTCATTGCAGTCTGTATGTAATGTTAAATGAAGGAGAAATGACTGTTTTTTTTTTTTTAATTAATAAGCAAAGTTTAAAAAAAAAACATAGTAAGGTATAATTCTGCGTGCACTCCAATTCTAGTTTATAGATTTCTCCTTCCCATAATTTATTGGTAAGAAATGTGTATGAATATATGATCTTTATTCTTTAAAGTTCATTTTAAGTTCATCTGTTTGTATAGCTTACTCCCCACTTTGTCATAATTGCAGGCAGTAGCCCGGGGTTATGTGGGGGAAGAGCTCCTCCTCCACAGCCTATTTAATTGAAGCAGCTGACTCCCGCTCTGCTTAGAGTGAGTTGCACTCACCCACCATCCTCCCCGACACCTCCTCCTTCTGCGGCACTCTTATCCCATCGGGGGGCTTTCATAGTTCTAAACCAAGCTTCCTTCCTACAGGTGGGATACAGAGAAAGGCCAAAACCATAAAATATTATCAAACAACTCAATTCAAGCATACAAGTACCTAAGCACAAGCATTCTATACTACTACCTAATAATGCTGGCCTATGTATACAACAACCATCTACATCATTCCTATATATATTACATAAGCACTGAGCTATGAACCACACATAATCCTCTGTTGTGACATCACAATCTGTTTCCATGGGAGTAACTGTGAGGTCACAAGCAGTGCTCTATGACTTCAGGTAGGGAGAAAGCAGGAATAGATAAACTCTTCAGTACCAAAGATCTTGTTTTCATGCTTATAACTTAAATAATAAATAATGTGGAAAAGGAATACAGCGTTAATGGGAAATGCAAACTGGACTGTGTTAAAATTTGTTTTGCTGAAATTTTGTTGGAACGTGTCACCTGCTGTTTAGAGTATTGGTCCCAGTACTGATCCCTGAGGCACCCCGCTGGTCTCCCTCCCTTCTCCAGAGTGAACTCCATTTTATCACCACCCTCTGTCACCCATCCTTTAATCAATTTCTTACTCAGTTTACCACCTTTGGACCCACCCTTAAGCTGCCTAGCGTGATTTCGAGTCTCCTATGTGGAACGGTGTTAAAAGCCTTATTGAACTCTAGGTTGTCCACGTCCATCCCTCCACCCTGATCTAATTTCCTGGTCATGCAGTCAAAGAGAAGTATTAGATTCGTTTGACATGACCCCCCACCTCGTGAATGCACGTTGCCTCAGGTCTTGTGTTCAGCTGGACTCAAGATTTTCCACAGTTCTTTCCTTCAGCAATGACTCCATTAACTTTCCTACTACTGACATCAGGCGGACTGGCCTATAGTTGCTAGCATCCTCCCTGCTACCACTTTTGTAAAGTGGCACTACATCTGCCCTTTTCCAGTCTTCTGGAACCACTCCTGTTTCCAGTGAGCTGTTAAATAGGACTGTCAGAGGTGCAGCCAGTACCTCCCTGAGCTCCCTTATTATCCTTGGATGCACCCCGCCTGGCCCTATTGCCTTGTCCACTTTCAGATTTGAGTCCCTTCATGACTGTCTCCTCTGAAAATGGACATGTGTCTACCTCCCTCTCTCCAGTGTTCCTATTATTTTTTTTGTGGGCCCCTCCCCCTTCTCCTTGCTCTTTGAACACTTAAAGTATTTGTTCAGAATATCTGCCTTATCCTGGCCATCTTCTGCAAAGTTCCCCTTACCCTTCTTAACCTTATGTTTTTACCCCAAGAGTCCTTTAACATCAGTAACTTTAGCAGTTAGCTGGATAGTTGCAGCTGCCCCGTAGGTGTGCCTTTAAGAGAAATTTAAATGAGCTTAGGGCCATAGCCAGTCAGAAAACAGAAAGGGTAGTGAGCTGAGTGATGGCTGCTGAAGGCTTCAGAATTTTTTCTCTGCTGGACTGAGCAACATTGTTCCTAAGGTGTCTCTTAACTTTCCTTGTTGACAGCCTCCTAGTGCTTATCTGGGTAAAGTTTTCCTCATATTTCTGTTTTAATAGTGTGCTGAGTGAAATTGTTACAAATTCATTAGCGCCGTGCTAACTTTTTTATTTTTAGCACAATCACACTATTTTGACTGCATTTTTACCGCGACTGTTCATTTTGAATGTTAAATTTATCATGGGTGCTTCATTTCGACAGTTCCTCTCTTTTCTTATCAAATTCTTGTGGGAACCTCGAATTAGGGACAGTTGCCTTGTTTTTTTACCTCACTTTGCAGGTTTTACCGCAAGGCACCCCATTGGAATACAGATATTAACAGTGTTTGGGGGTTTCTGTCAGGATTGGCAAATTAAGAGAAACCCTTCTATGCATTATGTTTAAACATAAAGGAACTGGACCTAGGTATCATCTGTCGCAGGATTGTCCGTAAGGGTCCAGCAGCCACCTGTGGCAGTTGACAAGTATTGCTGGGTTTTCTGTTAAGATTGGCACTGGTATAGATCCCAGTTCTACAACCACAACAACAACAAAAAAGAAGAAAAAAGCACTGGCAACAGACAGAGCTAATTAACTGTGGCAGGACTGGCCGGTGGCGTTTTACAGAAATCTGCACTTAGTTCCTAAAGGTCCAGGACTGGTTTGCTTGCTTAAATTGGGCAAAACATAGCATACAAACCTTTGATTATTATGGCTGAGGACATATCAAAGCAGGGCTCGAAATAACCGGCTGTTCTCCTGTCCCGGACAGCCGTTTTCCTAATGGGACAGCTGTTTTAATCAGTTTGCCTGTCCCTTGGACAGGCAGTTCAGTACTTGCGGTTTAAATGCTGTCTGCCGGCGCTAGGGCACAGTGGAATCCTTCCAGGCAGACAGGGATCCCTGAAGATGTCCTACGTTGCTCCGCCTGCAAGAACGAGTTTCTCCGCCCGCTGTGCCATTGCCGTGGATGTGTGCTAGCTTGGTCAGGTGACTGCTGATAGTGGATGTCACCTGACCTCTCTATTCGGCAATCTGAAGTGGCGGCAAGCAGGAGCGGGAAGAGTCGTGCAGCAGCTGAGGGAATTAGCACAACCGCGCATGTGCTGATCGTCCTGAGCATGCGGGTTGCTGTGCCCAAACTCACTTTCACATTTTGTAGCTAGCGCTTGAAATGGGTGAGAGGTCGGAGCCTAGGTATTGAGCAGAGAGTCTATTTTAGTTGGAGAAAACACACAAGCACAACAGTCCTTTTCAGGGCTATTTCATTTTAGGGCTGATTTTTGAAGAAAAAATAAACTTAATTGAAACTTAGCTGTAAAAAATATACTGAGGATCTGCTGCTGTGGTAGTTGGAGGAGATAAACTATCGTGGAGGAAAGAGGAGGGTTTCTTTGCTGTCTGGTAGTTGGAGAGAGGAGATAAATGTGGAGGAAGAGGAGAATTCTTTGCTGTCTGGTAGTTGGAGAGAGGAAATAAGCGTGGAGGAAGGAGGAATTCTTTGCTGTCTGGTAGTTGGAGGAAGAGGAGATAAACGTGGAGGAAAGAGGAGGGAATTCTTTGCTGTCTGGTAGTTGGAGGAGAGGGGAGATAAACGTGGAGGAAAGAGGAGGGGAATTCTTTGTACTCAGAAAGCCACTGCCAGTCAAAATAATTAGCAACTCGAGGGGGAACTAAAAACAAATTAAAGGCTTCTGGACTGGTGGAACTTTGAAAACAAACAGAAAAAAAAGAGTTCTGCCTTGACGGGTCTGTGTAGCTGAGCTCTGTACTGTGTTGCTGCACTACATGTATGGTTGCTTCTTGCTGTGAATCACTCAGTTAAATAAGACCACCTCCTCCACTCTATTTGTGTGCATTAAATCTGCAAAAAAAGTATAACTAGGGGAGAAAAATATTGTTGGGGGCCCTTGGGGGAGAACAACCAGAAAAATAAAAGCAAACAATTTAGTATAAATAAATAATAAGAGTAAAACTAGAGAGGCTATTCCCAGGGCTATTGTGGTGAGGTGATTCTGGTGGAAGAACTAAAGCCAAAGGCTTGCCTAGAGTCAAGTGTGTTGATTGAACTTGTGGTGGTGTGGGCTAACTAAGTTCCCTGCATGTTCAGGGGAGGGGAGAGGGAGTGAAAAAAATAAAAGCAGTCAGGCACTGTCAAAAGGAGACAGGAGTATGTACAACTGAATAAATTCTTCTCTGTTCTTCTTGTCCAGTCCACTCTCTCTCTCAAAGCCAAAGAGACCTTGTGATCTGCAAGTGGTGGGGCGTCTGAAATAAAAAAAAAAAAAAAAATCTTGACTGTGCGGATGGGTGAAGGCTCTATTAAGCTTTAACGTTCACTGTGTAAAGCCCTCCAGAGCTGTTAGCTGCAGCTTGAAGATAGATACTGACTGTACTACTACTAACTTAAACTAGCCCGTCAGCCTGCTGTTGTGCTGTGCTCTGCCAGTGGAGTCAGAGTAGGTAGCTGAATAAAGAAAAATTGAAAGACTGTGACAAGAAGGCACTGTCAAAGGAGAGGGGTTGAATTGAGTCACTCAGAGAAAACAAGAAAAAAAAAAAGAACTTGTTTCTGGGGTTTTGTTTTGTGGATAAAAAAGAAATACTGAATCAAAACCAACAAGTATAATAGCCAGCAGTCTGCTTGTGCTTTCAGTGTGGAGAAAAAAGGTTTGCAGGTGGGGGGTGTAAAAAATACATCAGTAAGTGACAACAAGGCACTGTCGAAAGGAGAGGAAGGGGCTTCAATTATAAAGCAGGCTGACAGCAGGAGAGCCCTCCGGTTTTAGTTGTGAAATCCAAGTGGGAGGAGAATATAAACATTACACTCCTTTGTCTGGGGTTTTACAGGGAGATAGCTAACTACAAACCAAAAGAGGAAAAAATGTCTTTGTTAAAGTTTGGCTTTAAAAATTACAGCAAAGCCTTCAGCTTCAAGCCAAGAGGGAGGAAGCTCAGATTCCTCTATGTGTACTACTACTGTTCCTCCATTAGTGACAGACTCAGTAGCATCAACTACTCACCCCACCATTGTGGTCACAGATGTGACAACTAGTTTCACTGTAGTGCCACTGCCAGTGCTGATACGCCAGCAACTCTGACTACTCCTGTCATAACTGAAAGTGGGACAAAGAGAAAGGGGTTCCAGGAGACCTGGAAGAAAAATAGGAGTGGCTACTATATGAGCCTGATGTGGGCATGACCTGCTCTTATTGCAAAAATACTTAAGAGACAAACACTTTCATGACTGGCTGTAAGAGCATGAGACTTGAAAATGTAGGTGCTCATGAACTTCCAAACCTCACAAAACAGCTAATGAAAAATACTGTGTCTAATACAGACCTTCCAACTAGCAATAGAGCGAGGAATAATACAAATGGAAAAAAATGAGGCGACACAAGTGGAACATTTGTTTAGAACAACTCTTTATTTGATTGATTCAGAATGCCCATTCACAGATTTCCCTGGCATCTTAGAATTACAACATGTAAATGGTGCAAATGTCGGAGTCAGTTATAGAAGTGACAAACAGGCAGCAACGTTCACACATTTTATTTCAGAATCAATAAGGATAAAAGATGCAAAACTGGTTAACAGTAACACTTTCATCTCTGTCCTATGTGACTCGAGCACTGATGCCTCAGTAATAGAAGAGGAGGCAGTCTATATTAGGACAATGGAAAATTTCCGTCCAGTTAACAAATTTGTTTCCCTTCAGCCAGTCTGTATTCCAAATGGTGAAAGCATTTATAACTCAATAGGTGATGCCTTAGAATTCACCTTGGACTGTAAAGACTGGAAAGAAAAAATTGTTGCTTTTGGATCTGATGGGGCACCCGCCATGTTGGGTAAAGTGACTGGGGTGTTTGGCAGGATGTTGAAAGACGTACCTCATTTGTTAGGGATTCAGTGCAGTGCCCACAAGTTGCTATAAAGCAATCAGCAACATCTATTCCATACATGAAAACAACAGAGGAAGTCTTAATGGGTATCTATAAAATATACCATAAGTCTCCCAAAAACTGGGCCGGTCTCAGAGTTAGCCAGTAATATGAGCTACACCATTCACAAACCGGTTAACGTGTCAGAGACCCGGTGGGTTGCACACAGAGAAAGGTCTCTCTCTCTTGTCTGTTATTCTGTACAGCTACAAGGCCTTAGTTGTACATTTACAGCACATTGCTTCCACACCAGGGCAAACAAAAGATCAGGCCAGTGGGTTGTTCAAAATAATAAGTACTGTGAGATGTGTCCTCTTTTCTCAGTTTCTGGCTGAATACCTTTCTGTCATGATGGCCTTCAGTCTAACTCATTGGCATTGCCCTCCAGCTCCAGCCGCAGAAGGGGCTCCGAGCCGCCAGCGGGCCGGGGGTGACCTCCAGCCGACCAAGAGTTCCAGGAGGCCGGGAGAAGCAGTGTGAAAGCCGGCATTGCCCTCCAGCTCCAGCCGCAGAAGGGGCTCCGAGCCGCCAGCGGGCCGGCGGTGACCTCCAGCCGACCAAGAGTTCCAGGAGGCCGGGAGAAGCAGTGTGAAAGCCGGCATTGCCCTCCAGCTCCAGCCGCAGAAGGGGCTCCGAGCCGCCAGCGGGCAGCGGTGACCTCCAGCCGACCAAGAGTTCCAGGAGGCGGGAGAAGCAGTGTGGCCCGGCATTGCCCTCCAGCTCCAGCCGCGAAGGCTCCGAGCGCCACGGGCGGGCGGTGACCTCAGCCGACCAAGGTTCAGGAGGCGGGAGAAGCAGTGTGAAGCCGGCATTACCCTCCAGCTCCAGCCGCAGAAGGGGCTCCGAGCCGCCCAGCAGGCGGTGACCTCCAGCCGACCAAGAGTTCCAGGAGGCCGGGAGAAGCAGTGTGAAAGCCGGCATTGCCCTCCAGCTCCAGCCGCGAGAGGGCTCCGGGCCGCCAGCGGGCAGCCCGGTGACCTCCAGCCGACCAGAGTTCCAGGAGGCGGGAGAAGCAGTGTGAAGCAGCATTGCCCTCCAGCTCCAGCCGCAGAAGGGCTCCGAGCATGGCCGGGCGGCGGTGACCTCCAACCGACCAAGAGTTCAGGAGGCGGAGAAGCAGTGTGGCCCGGCATTGCCCTCCAGCTCCAGCCGCAGAAGGGCTCCGAGCCGCCAGCGGCGCGGTGACCTCCAGCCGACCAAGAGTTCCAGGAGGCCGGGAGAAGCAGTGTGAAAATGCAGGCAAAGCCGCAACCAATCGAGGCGACCGCTGTCTCTGCCTTGCTTCCGATTGATGCGCCTTTCCCATTGACTTTAGCTGGACTCTGCAACACTTTTCTGGATGGGATTTTTCTGATTAGCTGTAACTTGTGTTAATTTCCTTAAAGAGCTGTTTTACTTAAAATTGTGGGTAATTTAAACATGTTTGATGTGATGTTTGCTAGTGATTCAGCCTTTTCTGAGGATCTGTGTGGGCTAGGCGGCTTAGGCGCTACCCCCAAACCCTCCCAGTCTTTTGTTGTGCAGATTCTTGTTTCTTGCACCTAATTGCAGATTGCCTGCAATAAAATTGCCTTCTCACTGCCTTCTCCTCTGTCCCTGACTTGCAGCGGCATGCCCTCCAGCTCCAGCCGCAGAAGGGGCTCCGAGCCGCCAGCGGGCAGGTGACCTCCAACCGACCAAGAGTTCCGGGAGGCCGGGAGAAGCAGTGTGAAAATGCGAAGACAAACCATAAAATTTTGCCGCCCCCTCCCCTCTTGGTTAATTGTATTTATACACTCTTTTCCGCCATTTCTCTCATCACGCCCACATCTAATTCCCTTCTCTGTTAACCCATACCTACCCCGCACAATGCTAACTTGTTTCCTTTTGCTCCTTAGCCTCTCATCTCCCCATTCCATTATGATAATCATATTATACCCCTGTCATGACGATAAGTTAATAGGTATGTTCTGCTCTCACTGCCATCCACAATGTACAACCATCTATTCCTTATTCACTTTGAACCACTATTACACTGCAACCTGGGGTATCCCACATAAAGCCTCTCTAACAATCCAGCTCTCCCTAGCCCTTTACATGTATCCTGGATCTATAAAAACCCTCTATGCCTGTCCATCAGACTCCTATGTTATGATAAAGACACACCTATATAACAGCACCATCTCCACTACACAGTGTGCATCTAGGATTAAGAGAAAATGCTCTGATCACTCTCTATCCCTATCCCTTGGAGCCCTAGTCAAATTAATCTTCTACCTCCTTTTATGCATTGGCACCATTGAGATTAATCCTGGCCCCATTGTCAATTTATCTTCCCTTCTGAGCTGACTACCATAAAAGGACTAAGCTTCATACACTTCAATGCTTGCAGCCTCCTAAAAGTTCATCTTAATACAGGCTTGGGTGGTACATACTCTTCCAGACTTCCTGGTCATCTCTGAATCTTGGCTCAGGCCTACAACAAAAGACAGTGTTGTAAACCTTCCCAATTACCAGCTCTTCAGAGCAGATCGCCTTCCAGGGTGGTGGGGTGGCCATATACATTAAGGACACCATCTCTGCAACCTGCCTCATCAACACATCTGAGCCAAATGAATTTGAATGTTTATCAATCAAAATTTGCCTTCCTAATTGATCTCCATTTAAACTGATTGGATGCTATAGGCCCCTCTGTAGGCCTTAACTGCTTTCTCACCTAGGGTCAATTCTCAACCCAAGGCCCTGAAGATACGTCATCCTTGGTGATTTGAATTTAAACTGGTTGTCTAATGTATCTGCACCTTTGATAACCTTTTGTGACACCTATGGATTCACACAGCTGATTAAAGACAACTAGGATTAACTGAAGAAATTCCAGCAACAGCTCACTCCTGGATATTATGTTGGTAAACAAGCCTCACTTATACTCACATGCAGGAGTACTGCCAAGTGATGTGGTGACCATTACCTATAGCTGGCATAAGATCCACACTCAAACCACCAAATCCTGCAGAATTTATCCTCAAAAGGTCAAAAGAATTTCAATATCTCAGGTTACCTCCATGACCTGAGTACTACAATATATTGGCAAGATTTCTATCTTACAACCTCTGTTGAAACAGCACTCCAGACTTTAAAGGATATTATCACCAATGTTCTCAATATTCATGCACCTATCACCAGTATCAGAACTAAGGTAAAATCCTGCCTTGGTTTCACCTCTGAGCTTAAAGCAGCCTTGAGAACCAGAGACAAGCTGTGGAAAAAGGCAAGAAAAACAAAGGACACCAGTGATTGGCTAAATTTCAGAAAAGCAGAATTCATGTAAAAAAAATAAGAACTGCCAAAACTGCCTACTATACAGCTGAATTGGATGCCTCCTACAATAACCCATCCAGACTCTGGGGTACAATAAAAGGACTTCTGGGCCAGAATTCTACTCCTGCCTTAACCACCAAATTGCTACTAAATGACACAGAAATTACAGGTAAACAAGAAATCTTAAATACCTTCAATGTTCACTTCACCACTGCTGGCCTAGCATTTGACTCATCACCTGCAAATATCCTGAGATCTTCCTTGAACCTGCAAACTACTGTGGGACAAATGGCCACTTCAACTTTTCCTTCATCCAATATCCGTGAAAAAAGTGGAAGATCTCCTCTCTAATTTAGACACAACTAAAAGTGCAGGTGCAGACTCCTGGATCCTATTTCCTGAAAATTGCTTCACATGTCTTATCTGCCCCTTACTCATCTCTTCAATCTTTCCTAACTACTGGATCCATTCCATCTACTTGGAAAACAGCTCAAGTAGTTCCATTACTCAAATCTGGTGATACTAGGGATCTCAACAATTACAGACCTATCTCCATCCTACCAGTACTATCTAAGATGCTCGAAAAACTAGTAAACTCTCAGTTAAGGGACTATCTGGATAACAATAACCTTCTAAATTCTGCACAATCTGGTTTAGATCAAAGCATCACACCATTACTGCCTTAGCCAAGGTAACCAACGTTGGCAGACTAATTTGGACAAAAAAATTTTACCTGTGCTGTGTTTCTGGATTTGAGTAAAGCCTTTGACACAGTGGATCATGACTTATTACTCACCTCCCTTAACTCATTAGGCCTGGATTCCTATCACTCAACTGGTTTAAGGATTACCTTTCAGATAGGTCGCAACTGGTTAGAAATGAAATTACCTATCCACCTCAAAACCTCTGCTAAGGGGTGTACCACAAGGCTCTATTCTTGGCCCTATCCTCTTTGCTATTTATATAAACAATATTGATGCCAACCTCACTCAATCTAACATTCATCTGTTTGCTGATGATACTGTATTGTATGTCAGCAATCCCTCACCTTCCAAAGCCTGTGAACTTCTACAATCCGAATTCTCCATTCTGCAGCACAATCTACTTGACAAAAAACTACTTCTAAATGCAAAAAAAACAAAAGCTATGTTCTTTACCACAAAGAGTTGTACTACCACTACCCCAGCATCCAACACCCTACATATATCCACCTTACTTGGAGAGAAACTTGAATTTGTTGATAACTTCAAATACCTTGAGTCTGGATAGATAACAGGCTTGACTATTCTGTCCATATTGAAGAGTTACTTAAAAAGCTAAGACAGAGGCTCGGACTATTTTTTAGAATAAAACATTACCTAAACAGTGATTCCAAAAAAAGGTTAATTCAGGCCTCATTCCTATCCCTCATTGATTATGCTGATTTTCTCTACTGCCATTGTTCAAGTCATCTCTTACATAAGCTGGACACCCTGTACTGACCTTCCCTCCAACACCCATCATTGCTCCCTTTATATGGCAGTCAACTGGACATCATTGCAACACAGAAGAAATAGGAATGCTGTTATCTGGATACTCAAAGCGTTAACAGGCAAACTACCGACCTATATCACTGATTGCTTTACCCAAATTACAACCAGGCCATACACCTTAAGGATCAGTAAACTCATCACATTAAGGTCCCAATGCCTGCACCGGTATGGAGGGCTGCTTTCAGCTATTCCTTAGCAGCTGCATGAGACTCTCTCCAAAAATCCATGAAGCTAGATAGCCTACTACCTCTGGCATCCTTCAAAGATTGTTCTCCGCCCTTTTCCAGAGCTCTGCAATTGCTTTTATAAAGCATAATCCCCACCTATCTGACCCAACTAAACCTCCTTTTTCTATCCATTATATTAACTCAATTTCTTTCTTCCGAATCACCTATTATATTCACTAAAAACTAGTTTAGACCATATAACTTATATTTTAGGACTGCTATACCCTTTGTCCTCTTTTTTCCTACAGGCTAAATGGTTCTATTGTTACTTGTATATATGTAAATTGTTGTATATAATCATTTCATGCCATTGTATTGCTATTTATTCTATTCTTGTCTATGTAATAATACTTGTATCCTCATTTGTATGACCACTCAGGTCCATCTTGTAAATGAGCTTTGCTCAATGATGTTCGCCTGAATAAATAAAGATTTTGATTGATTGATTGATTGATTGATTGATTGAACTCTACAGAGAGACAGCTCAACAGTAGAAATAGTCAGTAAAGTTGAAAGCACAGTGCTCTGGCTAGAGAACTACCCTGTGCAGGATAAACTTGACAAAGTCTGTAACGAATTGCTCTTGCTCCCTGACTCTGACACAGCTGACCGTGACACTAGCACAAGTCGACTGACAGGCTCAGCCACTACTCAAGTTCAGTACCGTGGATCTGATATCTTCCTTAACTTAGAAAGGGGATATTCTATAGATAGAACCAAACAGGCAGTGTTGCGTGATGTTACAAGCCTTCTTTCATCAACAGTTGAAAGTATTAGCTCACGATTTTCCAATTTTAAAACAAAGTCCTATGGTCATTCAGTATGTTTAACCCATTACAGTTACCAGATAGTGACCAACTAGCCCTTTATGGCAATGAGGAAGTCAGAACCCTCACAGAGCACTACAGTGACCTACTGAAGAAACACAATCATAATGTAAACTTGATTGAAGCGCAATGGTTAGAGCTTAAACCACTTATGAAAAAATCACTGAATGAGCTGTCTCCGAAATTTCACTATTTGGATTTCAGCAAAAAATTCTCCATAATGATGCACATGAACAGCGATTCCCTGATATTCTGGTCTTAGTCACAATAGCTCTGCTGATCCCAACCCAAACTGCAGTAGTTGAGAGAGGATTCAGCTTGATGGGCAGAGTGAAGTCTGACTGGCGGTCCTGTCTGTCTCCTATGACTGCATCTGAACTAATGCGTGTCAAGCTGTCAGATGCTAGCGTTGCTACATTTGACCTGCAGGATGCCATAACACTATGGTTCAAATCTGGAAAATAAAAGAGAAGACCTCATGGAGACCATATGGCTGCAGACTAGATTCAAGTTCTGATTCAGAAATAGACTAGACTCAATCAGTGTTTTACCTTGAAAAATAACCCCCCAAAAGCAACAGTTTTCTCTATTTCCACTTTACAGTCCATTTTATGTTTTAAGTGTAAAATTCACCTCACAACAATGTGGACAGGTAAAACTTTGTCCAGACAGGCAACATTTATATTCCACCTGTCCCTCGGACAGTCATCTCAAAAAAATTATTTCTAGCCCTGTATCAAAGGCTTCCGATTAGGGGCCATTCAAAAGTACTAAAATGTAAGGAGGTGCTGAGGAAACCTCCAGATCCCAGCCAAAAATTAAAGCTTCCAAATTATAAAGTTCTTCACAATTTAAAAAATAATAGAAGCGACGAAGGAAGGGAGCTTGATCAAGCCGCTGATGAAGTGGCTAAAAAGAAACTCGGTGTAGACATAAATGCTCCCGTAGCTCCTGGGAAAGCCAATAGCGAGACAACAGGCAGCTAAAAGCATACAGAAAAACTGTGCAGTACTCCATCTGTGTAAAATGTAGAAAATACATGGCAACTGTTTCATACCCTACAAAAAAATGGGCCCTTTCTTTACTGGGGCTGGCAAACAATTTTCTACAGTTCTCTTTCCCATAGACTGTGAGGGTAATACAGTTGATAAATAATTTTATGATGCCCCTGCCTACAAGGGCTGCTGTCACTCTTCCACAGTTCTTGCCCCTGAGACTGTGAGGGTGATACAGATGATATGAGAATTTTTATGATGTGGAGGGGTCTAGCACCCTATGTATCCAAGGAGGTTCTCCCTCCATGCCTTCGTCTATCCAAAACATATTGGCACCCTGGACCTCCCTTCTCAGGAGTCCTTCCAAGGTGAAGATGTGGATAAGAAAAGAACAGATTATAGAGAAAAGGTTCCACCTCCTAAAAAGCCCTGTCTTAATGAAAAATAAAAATACAATACCTAAAAAGTGCTTTAAACCCCCACTTCTGTGGCAGAGGTTTACAAGCAGTCTAGAAGTGTTAATAAATAAATACATAAATATATCAATTGTTTAACAATTATTAGTGTCTGTCTGTACATCCCAGCCATGCGAGTATAGTGCATCAGGCAGCTTGCGAGAAAGCTGGGGTCTCTTTTTTTTCCTCCTTACTCTCCGGATAAGGACTCCATAAAATAGATTTCTTAGTTACCCGCAGATGCTTGTCAAACTTTTTACCTACTTGGCTTTTTGGCCAAATATCAAAAAAATAAAAAAGCACTGCAAAACTCTGGCCTGGTTCTTGGTGCAGGAGGCAATGGATAGACTAACCTGCTCCAGATGCTATGCAGTACTAATTCCACAGGACTACAACAAGGACGCCGCCTCCAGAGTCACGGACTGTGCCATCTCTCTGAGATGCTTGGTCTGGCCTAGAACTACTGGGCTACCCTTAGACTCCCAGTTTAAAGCCATGGACTTTCCTGGTGATCAAAACATACTGTTCGATTGCTGAACATCTCAAACAAAGCCCTCTGCTCCATGGAACTTCCTCCAGAGGGAATTAGGGGCAGAAGTTTTTTTCCCAGTCTTCTCTCAGTGCAAGGGTGTTTTTGCAGTCTAAAGCCTGTCGTTAGTGTGGGCAGACCTCATGTGTACCCAGGTGTCTAAACCTCTTCCCCAACGCTGACGTTTCTGTTGGAGCAGGAGGCAAAAGAAATTCTAGGTTTGCGAATGGTGGAGAGGGTCCCTGGCCATGAAAAGAAGAAAGGGCCTCTCTACTCCACGTAATTCTTGACACAAAAGACAACTGCTTGCTGTTAGAACCCAAATTCAGGATGGTCACTCTGTTACTGTTCATACAGCCCTTACTGCAGGGAGACGGGCTAGCCTCCCTGATACAAAATGGGGGCCCCCTTTTTTTTCCATGTACCTTTAATGAGGTCCCACACAAAGGCGTGGGCTCACTGTGGCCCTTTGGCCTTCCTCAGCCCCGAGAGTTTTTACAAAATGCTGGGCAGTGGTAGCAGCATGCCTCAGGAATCTGGGCTTCTCTAGCTACACCCAAGTTGCCAATTAGCCTGCCAAAGTCTCCTTGTCAAGTCAAGGAGTCCCCTTTTTCCCCCTTACAGGGCTTTATCTGTAATCTCAGGGTTCCCAGGTAAATTTAAACAAAGTCTCACATGGAACTCTCCCAGCATCCAGGAAGGATGTGCCTTTCTTCCGCAGGCAAGAATTCAAGATGTTCCTCATTGGCAGTTTTCTTCATCCAGGGACAGCAAGACCAGCCAGCAAGGGCTTGACTGGGTTTGCATCATTAACCCTCACTGGTTCAGTATATGATGTGGTCCTGAGCAAATCACAAAACGTTGACATTTCCTCAGGCTACTGGGACGCATGGCTTCAGTGCCTACAGTGGTCCCAAGCTTCACAGGAGGAGTCATCCGCAAGTCTCCTTATAGCTTGCCGGTCTCAAAGCAACGATTTTCTAAGCTGAAAACTCTGACAGAGCAGTTCCACAGATGCTTTCCCCCTGTGGTGGGAAGCGCATCTGGATATTGCCTCAGTAAGTGGCACCTAGACTCTCCAAGAGTCACAGTTAATGATATTTCTTTTGGCAGTCAGAGAAATCTTTCTAGCTCAAAGCATCTGCTTCTGTCATAAAAGGGCAGACTTACAGAGTCAAACAGACAGTACTGCAATGGCCAGATCAGGAGTACTCTGTGCGCAGGCGCTATAAAAATTGGTCTCTTCAAACAACATGAAGTCTTGCTATATTCTGACAATATGCAGTTAGCCCCAGACTTGAACTGTCCTGGAGAGGAAGGAGTTAACTCTATGCAGAAACATAGAACGTTGAGCTTGAGCTCGGTTTTCAAACCTCTTGTCTGTGGTGCTTACCAGTGTAACCGTCAGATTCTTTACTCCGCCTAACAGTGAAGTCGCTACGGAGATTTCTCCTCTGCTCGGTTTGGTAGAGTTTAAAAAAGCGTTCAATTTTTTTAAACCGATTTATTATTTTTCGGATTTCCAGCCTCTGTCTTCGGTACAGGTAATGTGGTAGATAGGTGGTGACTTGTTTTTACTTATTTTTCTGTGGAAATTGTTTTTCATCGGTTTTGCATCAGTCGGTCTGGTTGGAAACCGACCCGTTTGTTTATATTTGCTTTAATTTTCTTTTTTCTGGGATTTAGTGTGGTGTTCCGGTTCCTAGCGGTTAAAAAAAAAAAAAACCACACAGACTTTTTCTGTTTTTTTTCCACAGCCTGTAACACGGTTGTTATCCGATGGGGGTTTTATTATCTGGCTTAAAAGCTATCAAGGGTAATTGTTAAGAGTGGCCATGTCTGAGAAACCCAAGGAAAAAAAGGGTCCCACTGGGTTTCAACACTGTACTGAGTGTGGGGAGGCCTTTGCCAAGGCTGACCCCCACCTCATCTGTGTTTGCTGTCTGGGGTTTGACCACCTCAAAACAGACTGCCAAATTTGCAAGAATTTTCCTGAAGCCACTCTGGAAAAAAGGTTGAGTAGGCTGAAGGAAAGGGAGGCAGAGAAGTCCGTAGATCTGGATGGCCAGCCCGGTTCGGTTGTGGCCTAACCTGAGGAGGTGCCTACTGACCTGGGCGATACCTCCTCGGGCAAAAGGAGGTCCAGCTCTGAGGGGTCGTTTCTGGTGAAAAGGGAAAGAAAGTCAGCCGGTTCGGATCTAGCACCGCGTGCTCCAACCACTGATGAAATAGCCAAAGTGATTACTATAGTTCAATCGCTTCACCCGGTTCCGTCTAAACTGGTACCGCTGGTTAGGCGGTCTGTTCGGTTGGACCCGACTCCATCGGATTACAATCCAGATACTTACTATGATGTGGAGTGGAAAGGAGATGAAAAGTATCCCGAGGATGAAGATGAAAATAATGATTTTGAAGGTCTGGATGTGCCCATTGAATTGGACATCTCCCTAGACAGACCCTCTAATGTCTTTCTCCCCCCCCCAGGATTTCTGTGTCCCCTTCCCACTTGTTCTACAAAGAGGTGGCTGAAACCCTCCAGCTCCCAGTGGTGGAAGCTGCTGAGGAGGAAGAAGAGCCTGATTTTGTTGAGATGATGGACATCCCAGAGTCCAAAAGATTGTCAGATCTTTGTGGAAACAGTCAAAAAAGATGCTGCAAACTCCTAACTCCTTACCTCCTGTAGATAAAAGAATGGACAGGAGGTACATGTTATCAGGCTCGGGTATGGAGTTTTTATATAGTCATTGCAGCCATGTTGGGGTAGTACAGGCTGCAGCCTGTGACAGTGCTAATATTCCTTTGGCTTCACCCCCGACATAGACTTCAGGAAGGTCGATGCCATGGCCAAAAACAGTATTTGGCATCCTGTTTGGGACTCGGGCAGGCTAACTATATGGCCTACACAGCCAAGTACCAGAGGTCCAGGTGGGATGCGGTTCTGGAACTGGCTAAACAGACCTCCCCCCAGCTAGCCAAAGAGCTGGAGGAGATGGCTGCCGATGGAATTGAGGCATCCAAAGTACAATTGCATGCTGCTGTGGACTCCAGTGATGTGGCATCATGAATCATGGCTACATCTGTGTCTCTCAGGAGACATGCTTGGCGAAGAAGTACTAGCCTTTCACGGGATATCCAGGCTAAGGCTATGGATTTCCCTGTAGTGGGTAACTCTCTGTTTGGGAAGCAGACAGAGGCTTACATGAAGAAATGGATCGTGACAGGACCACCTACAGGAGTGCACAGGCCAAAGAGAAGCAAGCCACTCCTCAGAAGCAGTAGTCTAGGGGCAGGGGCAGGCCTTTCCACAGGCCTTTTTACCAAGCTCAAGCTTCCTCTTCCTTCCCACAGAGGGGGGTTCTTTTGTGGGAGAGGCAGGAGGGGGATGAGCAGGGCTGCATCCTCTTCCCAGTCCAAGGTTCCTGCCAAACAGACACCCTGATGTGTCAGCGCAGTCGACTCCCCCATTCCAGTAGGAGGCAGGCTGGCTTACTACTTCCAGGCCTGGAAGTCTGTTATGTGAGACAAGTGGGTCCCAGAGGTAGTAAACCAGGGACTGGCCCTCAGTTTCAAAAGATTTCCAAAAATGAGGGTCAGGTCCTTTCCGCCTTCATCTACCTCGGGAAACCCTTGCTCTAGATGCAGAAGGTTTTTCTCTACTGGCTCTCAGAGCTGTAGAGGAAGTTCCTACTCGGCACAGAGGCAAAGGTCTGCACTCCAGGTACTTCCTTACCCCGAAAAAGACAGGGGAGTGGCGACCCATCCTAGACTTAAGGTATTTGAACAAACACATCACAAAAACAAAATTCAAAATGATGACTCTAGGAATAATTCTTCCCTCTCTAAGGCCAGGGGATTGGCTAGCATCCCTGGACCTCAAGGATGCCTGTTTCCATATTCCTATCCGGTGCTCCCACAGAAAGTACCTCAGGTTCGAGTTGCCTTCAGGTCATCAGTTCAGGGCCATGCCCTTCAGCCTAACATCAGCTCCAAGGGTGTTTAGAAAGTGCCTTGCAGGGTATTTCCATCTTCCCATACCTGGACGACAGGCTAATTGTAGGTCAGTCCTCCAACCAGGTCAAGTCAGGTCTACAGAATCACTCAAGACTTGCTCAGTTCTCTGGGGTTTCTCCTCAGTCTTCTAAAGTCAGTTCTCGAACCGGTACAACTTCTTACTTTCATAGGAATAGAGTTGGATACTGTCCAGGCAAAGGCCTTCCTCCCACGGCAAGGGTAAAGGCACTTACAGATCTCGCTTCCTCTTTTTGACCTCTGTGGTCTCTCGCCCAGCAAGGCAGTTTCTTCAACTCCTGGGCCACATGGTAGCTTCCATTGCAGTGGTACAAGGAGCCAGGTTTCAGATGAGGGACATTCAGTTCCACTTAAGGTCCTTTTGGTCTCAGAAAAAAGACTCTCTCACCAAATTGGTTCCAGTGACTCAGACTGTGGTCCAAGCTCTCCAGTGGTGGCTGGACCAGGACAATCTCAGACAAGGTGTCCCATTCCTATCTCAAGTCCCCTCAGTAGTCCTAACCACAGATGCTTCTCTCCTAGGCTGGGGAGCCCATTTGGGAGCCCTCACGGCTTAGGGGGTTTGGTCTCCACAAGAGTCTCCCCTTCGTATAATTCTGCTGGAACTCAGGGCAGTCTTCCTTGCCCTTCAGGCCTTCTCGGACTCTGTCAGAGGCAAGGTGGTGCAGGTCAGGACAGACAACGCCACCACAATGTGGTACATCAACAAGCAGGAAGGCACTTGGTCCACGGCCTTGCGCACAGAGGCCATGAAACTGTGGTCTCTAGCCTATTCCCTTCAGACATCCCTGACAGCAATTCATCTCCCAGGGAAGGACAATCTACTAGCAGATGCTCTGAGCAGAATCTCCCAGGGACATCACGAATGGTCCCTGGATCCTCCCATCCTACAGGTAATCTTTAACAGATGGGGCACTCCAGAGATGGATCTTATTGCAGTCCCGGACAATCGCCAACTTCCTCTGTTTTGCTGCAGATCTCCAGTCCTAGGGACTGTTCCTCTGGATGCTCTCATTTCCTCTATGCCTTCCTTCCCTTCCCCCTGTTGTTCAGAGTTTTGATCAAAATCGGATCTTAACCCTGTACAGTGATACTGGTGGCTCCAGATTGGGCTAGACAGCCTTGGTATCCTCTGCCCCTGTCTCTTCTCAAGAAACACAATCTCCTAACCACCTCTTGGGGGAAGGTCTGCTAACCCAATCTCCAGTCTCTCAACCTCAAGGCCTGGCTCTTGAAGAGTTAGAATATGCAGGCCTGCTTCTTTCTCAGGGAGTTCTGGATATTTTAAAGATCTCCAGAAAACCTTCCACTAGAAAAACTCATAATTCCAAATGGAAAAGATTCAGCATTTGGTGTTCTCAGAAGGGCATTCTGCCTGATTATGCAGACATTGCTACAGCATTAGATTATCTGGTGCATCTTAATGGTCTAGGCCTTAGACCTGCAACTCTGAAGGTTCACCTAGCAGCTGTGTCTGCATTTCTTTCGGCAAGGAAGGGTTCTTCCCTGGTATCTCATCCTCTTTTCAGTAAGTTCTTCAAAGGTCTGGTTCATATTAACCCTTCCTTTAGAGAGCCTACTCCGGCTTGGAATCTTAATATCTGCATTGCTCAGCTTATGCAGCCACCCTCTGAACCTTTGGCTTCGGCCGAGCTTGAGTACTTGACCTGGAAAACTGTGTTCCTGGTAGCTGTTACTTCTGCCAGGCAGATTAGTGAATTACAGGCTCTGTCAGTTGAACCTGACTTCATCTCCTTCCATAGGGATAAGGTGGTCCTCAGGACCAATAGGAGATTCTTACCCAAAGTGGTGTCAGATGAACCAGCCTATGTCTCTACCTGTATTTTTCACTGACCACTCTTCCTCAGGGGAAAGAAGGTTACACAGTTTGGATGTTAAAAGGCTTTTAGCTACTACATAGAGCATACTAACGCACACAGAAATGACTGTCTTCAATTGTTTCTCACTTATGGTGAAGTGGGGAAAGGAAAGCCTGCTACTAAAAGGACTATTGCCAGGTGGATTGTCTCTTGTATACAATTCTGCTGTGAAAAATTGGGCAAAACACCCCCTCCAGGCCTGAGGGCTCACTCGACTAGGGGTACAGCTGCTTCTCTGGCTGTGGCCAGAGATATACCCTTGCTAGAATCTGTAAAGCAGCCACCTGGAAAACAGTCCATACAGACACCAAGCATTACTCTCTGGACATCCAGGCTAGGAGTGATGCTAGGTTTAGTACAGCAGAACTGCAGAGCCTGCTCCCAAAGTAGGTTCTGCATTCCCTCCTCCTGGGGGAACTTCTTGGTAGTCTACATATTGTCAGAATACAGCAACATAGAAACATAGACTTTGACGGCAGATAAGGACCGCTTGGCCCACCTAGTCTGCCCATTTCCCTACCTAGAGGATAAGCTGCAGATCCTATTTAACAAAAAGCCTATTTCTTCCTCCCCCGCCCAACAAAAATTGCCTTATGTCTGTTCCATGCATTCTTGAATTCTCCCACAGGTTTAGACCCCACAACCTCCTCAGAAAGGCTGTTCCATGCGTCCACCACCCTCTCTGTGAAAAAATACTTCCTCACATTGCTCCTGAGCCGTCCCCCTCTATCTTCAAATTGTGTCCCTTGTTCTTGCACATCTCTTTTTCTGAAAGATGCTACCCTCTTGGACTTCATTGATTCCACTGAGGTATAAGCGTTTTATCATATTCCCCTCTCCCTCCTTTCCTCAAGGGTATACATATTAAGCTCCTTTAGCCCCTCCTCGTATGGCTTCTCTTGCAGACCCTGCACAATTTTAGTTGCCCTCCTCTGAACTGCCTCCATCCTGTCTATGTCCTTGCAGAGATGGGGTCTCCAGAACTGGATGCAGTACTCCAGATGGGGTCTCACCAACTGTCTGTACAGGGGGATAACAACTTCCTGTTTTCTGCTGGTGATGCCTCTACCTATACATCCCAGTATCCCCCTAGACCTCCCTACCGCCGTCTAACATTGCTTGCCAACCTTAAGGTCATCTGATATGATTACCCTCAGGTCCCTTTCCCTTTTTGTTGTTGCTACTAAACCCCCCCCATTGTGTAATCTTCCCCTCGGTTTTTGTTTCTCAGGTGCATTACTTTGTACTTCTTTGCATTGAATCCAAGCTGCCATACTTCTGACCATTCCTCCAACCTTGCCAAGTCCCTTCTCATCCCAGCCACGCCTCCTTGTATAGCAACCCTGTTGCAGATCTTTGTGTCATCTGCAAAGAGGCATACTTTTCCTTCCAGTCCCTCTGCAATGTCACTTAAAAAGACATCAAAAGGACTGGACCCAATACTGAACCCTGTGGTACCCCACTAGTAACCACTCTTTCTTCAGAGTGGACTCCATTTACAATTACCTTCTGTGTCCTATTGTTCAGCCAATGTTTACAGGCTACCACCCTGGGACCCACTCCAAGGCTGGTTAATTTGACTACTAATCTTTTGTGTGGGACTGTGTCAAATACCTTGCTAAAGTCTAGGTAGGCCATGTCCACAGCCCCTCCCTGGTCTACTACTTTGTCACCCAGTCAAAGAAATCAATTAGATTCATCTGACATGACCTTCCCGTTGTGAACTCATGCTGCCTTGGGTCCTGTGCCCTACTGGCCTCTAGGTACTTAACAGTTCTTTCCTTCAGAAGTGATTCCATCACTTTCCCTACCATAGAGGTCAAACTGACAGGTCTGTAGTTTCCTGCCTCTGTCTTGCTCCCACTTTTGTGAAGGGGAATCACATCAGCCTTCTTCCAGTCCTCAGGTACCACACCATCCTCCCATGATTTATTATAAAGGGTAGTCAGTGGTGTCACTAGTTCTCTGCTTAATTCTTTTAGAATTCTGGGGTGAATTCCATCTGGCCCCATTGCTTTGTCCACCTTCAGTTTCAGGAGTTCTTTCAGAACCCTTTCTTCTGTGAAAGGACTGGGATTGACCCCCCTCTCCAGAGTGCATCTGTTAATTGGATTAGGCACCTCCCCCACTTCCTCTTTTGTGAATACTGAACAGAAGTATTCATTCAGTATCCCTGCTTTTTCACTGTCACTCTCTGCCCACCCATCATCCATTCTATTCAGCCTCACTATCCCTCCTTTTGTCTTTCTACGCTCCCTGATATACCTATAAAAGGTTTTATCCCCCTTCTTAACCGAGTTGGCTATATTTTCCTCAGTTTGTGCCTTTGCTATTCTGACTACCCCTCCCTGCTTCCTTCTGCCTTAACTGGTACATTTCTCTGTCTTGCTCCTTCTGTGTTTCCTTATACGTACTAAATGCTATCTTTTTCTCCCTAACCTTCACCACCACCTCTTTTGAGAACCATAGTGGCTTTTTCTTTCATTTTGATTTGTTTATTTGCTTCACACAAAGGCTTGTTGCCTCTGATGGGAGTTTTGATATTTCCCTATTGTTGCTGCACCCCTCCTTCTAGCCTGTTTGCTAGTGCACAGGTAGATAGGCACACTCCCATCTTGCCAAAGTCAGCCCTCCTGAAGTCCAGAACCCTCGCTTTTGTATGGCTTGACTCTGTCACTGAGTTTATCGTGAACCACACTGTTTGGTGGTTACTTGTTCCCAAATGGCTACCCACTTCTAGATCTGAGATCCTATCACTGTCCCCATTTGAGAGTACGAGGTCTAAGATTGCTCCCTCACGAGTAGGTTCCAAAACTAGCTGTCTGAGGCATGCCACCTGAAGGGCATCAGTAATGGCCCTGCTTTTGGATGTGGCTGCAGCAAAGGTGCTCCTGTTAACATCTGGCATATTAAGGTCCCCCATCAACAGTATCTCCCCTTTCTCCGCCATCCTAAGTATGCCTTCTGTCATATCCTTGTCCATTCCCTCCCTCCCCCTGACATGGGGGTGTGCATACAACAGCAAGACTTCATGTTTGAAGAAAAAAATTACTCACCATAGTAATGTTGTTTCTTCTAATGGAGTTTTGCTGTATTCAAACAACATGAAGTCTTGCTATATTCTGACTATTGCAGTTAGGTCCTGCCTTTCAACTGCCCCAGAGAACAAAGAGTTAACTTTCCATGGCCAGCATGGAACGCTCAGCGTGAGCTTGGTTGAAGCCCCTGTCTGCTGTTGTTTAAACTCCAACTGTCAGATTCTTTACTCTGCCTCACTAAACAGTCGCTCCGGAGATTTCTCCTTTGCTCGGTTCAAAAAAAGTTGGTTAAAGTGTAATTTTTTCACTCGGTTTCTACCGAATTTCTGCTACCGAATCTGTCGGTTTAAGTCTCTGTCTGTGGTACCGTGAGCACTAGATAGGTTTTACATTTAGTTTCTGTGTGGAACTTGTAAATTTTGGATCGGTTCGGTTTGAACCGATCAGATTGGTCTTAAAAAGTTTGAATTTATTAGAGTATGGTAACGGTCCGTGTGGTTCTAAAAAAAACAGATTTAATTACGTTTTTTTCCAAGACCCGTAACACGGTCAGGAACCAATAGGGGTGTCTTGCCTGGCGGACTGCCGAAAAAAGGGTAAGTTTTGGATATGATTGGCCATGTCTGAGAAACCCAAGAAAAAAAACGGGCCCACTGGGTTTCAACACTGCAGTGTGTGTGGGGAAGTCTTTGCTAAGGCTGATCCCCACACCACCTGTGTTTAGTGTCTGGGGTTTGACCATCTCGATTCAGACTGCCAAATTTGTAAAGTTTTCCCAAAGCTACCCTGGATAAGAGAGTAGGTAGACTGAGGGAAAGGGAGGCCGAGAAGTCCGCTGACCTGGATGGCCAGCCCGGTTCGGTTCCGACCGAACCAGAAGGAGTGCCCTCTGACCAGGGTGAAACTTTTTTGAGCAAAAGGGGAGCCGATTCTGAGGAGTCGGTTCCGGTTAAAAGGAAGAGAAGAGAAAAATCATTCGGTTTGGATCCACAAATTCTTTCTCTGACCGCTGATGAAATCGCCAAAGCGATAAGGATAGTTCAATTGCTAACTTCGGTTCCGGCCGAGCCAGCACCATCTGGCAGGGGCTCGGTTCGGTCGGTTCCCCCGGTTCCGGATTATACTTTAGAAGAATTTTATGAACCGGAGGAGGAGGGAGAGTATGAGGATAATGATGATGGTGATTATGAAAGTCTGGATGTGCCTATTGACCTGAACATCTCCCCAAACACCTTCAGGTGTTTCTCCTCCCAGGCTTTCTGAGTCCCCTTTCCACTTTATGTTTTACAAGAAAGTGGCTGAAACCCTCCAGCTTCCAATGGAAGAAGCAGTGGAGGATCAGAAGGAGCCTGATTTTGTCAAAATGATGGAAATCCCAGAGTACAGGAGACTGTCTGTTCCCCTCCATAAATCTTTTGGGAAACAGACATTTAAAATTCTAAAGACTCCTAACTCCATGCCTCCTGTGGACAGATGAATGGACAAGAGGTATACCCTTTCAGGCTCGGACACGGGGTTCCTTTCTCAGCAATGCAGCCATGTTGGGGTAGTTCAGGCTGCTGCCTGTGATGTGGCAAATATTCCCTTGGCATCACACCCCCGAGATAAGGACTCCGGGAGGATTGATGCCATGGCAAAGAAACAATACATGGCAGCATCTTTGGGACTCAGGCAGGCTAACTATATGGCCTGTACAGCTAGATACCAGAAGTCCAGGTGGGACACTGTGCTGGCTCTGGCTAAACAGGCCCTGACCAACTTGCCAAATTTTGGAGACAGCTCATTCAGTGATTTTTTCATAAGTGGTTTAAGCTCTAACCATTGCGCTTCAATCAAGTTTACATTATGATTGTGTTTCTTCAGTAGGTCACTGTAGTGCTCTGTGAGGGTTCTGACTTCCTCATTGCCATAAAGGGCTAGTTGGTCACTATCTGGTAACTGTAATGGGTTAAATATACTGAATGACCATAGGACTTTGTCTGTTTTAAAATTGGAAAATCATGAGTTAATACTTTCAATTGTTGATGAAAGAAGGCTTGTAACATCACGCAACACTGCCTGTTTGGTTCTATCTATAGAATATCCCCTTTCTAAGTTAAGGAAGATATCAGATCCACGGTACTGAACCTGAGTAGTGGCTGAGCCTGTCAGTCGACTTGTGCTAGTGTCACTGTCAGCTGTGTCAGAGTCAGAGAGCAAGAGCAATTCGTGACAGACTTTGTCAAGTTTATCCTGCACAGGGTAGTTCTCTAGCCAGAGCACTGTGCTTTCAACCTTACTGACTATTGTTTCTACTGTTGAGCTGTCTCTCTGTAGAGTTAGACTGAAGGCCATCATGACAGAAAGGTATTCAGCCAGAAACTGAGAAAAGAGGACAAATCAAAACAATAAGTACTGTGAGAACAACCCACTGGCCTGATCTTTTGTTTGCCCTGGTGTGGAAGCAATGTGCTGTAAATGTACAACTAAGGCCTTGTAGCTGTACAGAATAACAGACAGAGACCTTTCTCTGTGTGCAACCCACCGGGTCCCTGACATGTTAACTGGTTTGTGAATGGTGTAGCTCGTATTACTGGCAAACTCTTTGAGACCGGCCCAGTTTTTGGGAGACTTATGGTATATTTTATAGATACCCATTAAGACTTCCTCTGTTGATTTCATGTATGGAATAGATGTTGCTGATTGCTTTATAGCAAGCTCCAACTTGTGGGCACTGCACTGAATCCATAACAAATGGGGTACGTCTTTCAAAATCCTGCCAAACACCCCAGTCACTTTACCCAACATGACGGGTGCCCCATCAGATCCAAAAGCAACAATTTTTTCTTTCCAGTCTTTACAGTCCAAGGTGAATTCTAAGGCATCACCTATTGAGTTATAAATGCTTTCACCATTTGGAATACAGACTGGCTGAAGGAAACAAATTTGTTAACTGAATGAAATTTTCCATTGTCCTAATATAGACTGCCTCCTCTTCTATTACTGAGGCATCAGTGCTCGAGTCACATAGGACAGAGATGAAAGTGTTACTGTTAACCAGTTTTGCATCTTTTATCCTTATTGATTCTGAAATAAAATGTGTGAACGTTGCTGCCTGTTTGTCACTTCTATAACTGACTCCGACATTTGCACCATTTACATGTTGTAATTCTAAGATGCCACGGAAATCTGCGAATGGGCGTTCTGAATTAATCAAATAAAGAGTTGTTCTAAACAAATGTTCCACTTGTGTCGCCTCATTTTTTTCCATTTGTATCATTCCTCGTTCTATTGCTAAGTTGGAACGGTCTGTGTTAGACACAGTATTTTTTTCATTAGCTGTTTTGTGAGGTTTGGAGAGTTCATGAGCACCTACATTTTCAAGTCTCATGCTCTTACAGTCAGTCATGAAAGTGTTTGTCTCTCTTAAGTATTTTTTGCAATAAGAGCAGGTCATGCCCACATCAGGCTCATATAGTAGTCACTCCCTATTTTTCTTCCAGGTCTCCTGGAACCCCCTTTTTCTCTTTGTCCCACTTTCAGTTATGACAGGAGTAGTCAGAGTTGCTGGCGTATCAGCACTGGCAGTGGCACTACCAGTGAAACTAGTTGTCACATCTGTGACCACAATGGTGGGGTGAGTAGTTGGTGCTACTGAGTCTATCACTAATGGAGGAGCAGTAGTAGTAGTACACAGAGGAATCCGAGCTTTCTCCTCCCTCTTGGCGTGAAGCTGAAGGCTTTGCTGTAATTTTTTTAAAGCCAAACTTTAACAAAGACATTTTTTTCTCTTTTGGTTTGTAGTTAGCTATCTCCCTGTAAAACCCCAGACAAAGGAGTTTAATGTTTATATTTTCCTCCCACTTGGATTTCACAACTAAAACCGGAGGGCTCTCCTGCTGTCAGCCTGCTTTATAATTGAAGCCCCTTCCTCTCCTTTCGACAGTGCCTTGTTGTCACTTACTGATGTATTTTTTACAACCCCCACCTGCAATCCTTTTTTCTCCACACTGAAAGCACAAGCAGACTGCTGGCTATTATACTTGTTGGTTTTGATTCAGTATTTCTTTTTTATCCACAAAACAAAACCCCAGAAACAAGTTCTTTTTTTTTTACTCCTTGTTTACTCTGAGTGACTCAATTCAACCCCCCTCCTCTCCCTTTGACAGTGCCTTCTTGTCACAGTCTTTCAATTTTTCTTTTATTCAGCTACCTACTCGACTCCACTGGCAGAGCACAGCACAACAGCAGGCTGACGGGCTAGTTTAAGTTAGTAGTAGTACAGTCAGTATCTATCTTCAAGCTGCAGCTAACAGCTCTGGAGGGCTTTACACAGTGAACGTTAAAGCTTAATAGAGCCTTCACCCATCCGCACAGTCAAGATTTTTTTTTTTTTTTTTTTTATTTCAGACGCCCCACCACTTGCAGATCACAAGGTCTCTTTGGCTTTGAGAGAGAGAGAGAGAGAGAGCTGGACAAGAACAACAGAGGAGAATTTATTCAGTTGTACATACTCCTGTCTCCTTTTGACAGTGCCTGACTGCTTTTTTTTTTTTATACTTTGTTTATTTGTTTAACATTTCATTTTCATGTCACACAGATCAATTGCATTACATTGGTTACATGTGAAATGTCTTACTTTTTCCATCATATTAATACATTTCATTCTTATTCAATTGAATTCTTTTCATAGGCTTCTAACAAAAACAGATATAGCCTTCTCTTTTCTTTTTTCCAACCTTATAACATTTCACTAAACCTATTCATGGGGGATAAATTAACCGTTTATTTCAGCTAACATACAGTTGGGAGAAAGAAAAAAGTGGGGAGGGGGGGACTACTCCACTTCATCTCTGTGTACATCCCAACGTGTCCATCTATTGGTGTATGACTCTATATTATGATTGACAGCAAAGGTAATTCTTTCCATTACTTGGATTTGAGAGATTATTTGCAACCAGTCCCTGAACTCTGGAAGAGATCTCTGCATCCACTTTTTTGTGATTGCTTTCAATGCAGCAATGTTGCTACGGCCCAGAGATATCTCCTTCTTTTCCTTTAATTCCCATGGGACATAATCCTAGCAGAATATTCTCTGGGCCTATGCCCACCGCTAAACCAAAAAGCCTACTGATAAGAGAAATGACCGCTTGCCAATAAGCCTGAAGCAATGGGCATGTCCAAAAAACATGTGCCATATCCGCCTCTAAATTGCCACACCCTCTCCAACACTCGGCCTTGGCTCTTATGCCCATCCGCACCTGTCTACCTAGAGTCAGAAAATATCTTACTTTAATTTTCCATGGAAATTCTTGCCATATAGGTAGAAGATGTAGTGCAACTACTCCTGAATACCTGACCCCATTGTGTTTGGTTAAATCTTAACCCCAGCTCTTGTTCCCACTTCTTTTGGAGAGAATATGTACCGTGCGCTCTGTCTGCAATGGAATTCCAATAGAGCATTGTTATAGCTCCCTTACCGTGCTCTGAACTCCAAATCGTTTCAGAGGCTCTGGGATAAGGTCTCTGGTCCTCATAATGAAGACACTTTTGCAATTTACCATTTATATATTTTCTCAATTGATAGTAATAAAGAAGGTCTTTATTTGTCCAATTATATAGGGCCTGAGCTCTTTCAAAAGATAAAATTGTTGTTCCTTGCAGTAACTGCCACACAGCACACATGCCCCCCTCCTCCTGTCTCTTATACCAGTTTGAAAACTTCGCTGGGGTAAAGTTTTTGTCTGCAGTCCACCAAACGTATCTCCATATATCTCTTAACTGTATAACCTCACCTTATTCCCTGTAACCATCGGAAGAGTCACCCCAACCGCGATCATAGACTCCTTACTCTCATGTATTCTGAAATTTGGATCAAAATCTTGGAGCATAATTGTGATCTCCCCACCTGGTTCAGTTCTAATTGTTGCCAGTGGGCCCTGTAATTCTTATGCGTCCATAGTAATGCTGTTTTCATTTGAACTGCAGTCCAGTAATCCACCAATGATGGACAAGCTCTACCCCCTTCCTGTTTCGGCAAGAACAGTGTTTTCTGGGCTATTTTTGGGAAAGTATTACCCCATAGGTATGTCATAATCCACCTCTGCCAGTTTTTTATTTCTTTCAATGGTATTATACATGGTACCGTTTGAAATAAGTATAAAAATCTCGGTAATATATTTGTTTTAATTATTTGCAATCTTGAATAAAATGGAAAGGGTATACACCTCCATTTCTGGAGATCTTCTCTCACCTGCGTGCATAGTGTGGGAAAATTGTCCCTAAAAAGTGTAGCTGGAGATTTGCCTAACATAACTCCCAGGTATTTTATGGTCTCGCAGTCCCATTTCATGAGGTATTTAGATTTGATCTCCTCTGCTGCAGCTGCAGACAACAGTAATACCTCGGTCTTGGACCAGTTAAGGGTATAACCAGATATATCGGTGAACAGTTCAATTTGTTTAAAGACCTGTGGTAGAGATACAGAGGAATTCGTCAGGTATAGCAGAACATCGTCCGCATATAAAGCTATCTTGTGAGTAACATTTCCTATTTCTACTCCCTCTATCTCGTTGTCCATCCTGATACTCTGAGCTAAAGGCTCTATATACAAGGAGAAAAGTAATGGTGAGAGGGGGCACTCCTGCCGAGTCCCCCTTTCCAACTGAAAAGCTCCAGAAGTATGGCCATTCGCACTAATGTATGCTGAAGGTTGAGCATATAATTTAGATAAAAAATTCAAAAAGGGTGCCGGGAATCCAAAACCGCCAGGGCACCCCACAAAAAGGACCAAGAGACTTGATCAAAAGCCTTCTCCGCATCTAAGCTCATCACACAGGCCGGGATCTTTGATTTATGCAAATGCTCAATTATATCTACAGATCTCCTTGTGTTATCTGAGGTTTGCCTCCCCTTCACAAAACCTGTTTGATCTAAGTTAATTAGTTCTGGCAGAAGATTTTCCAGTCTTCTGGCCATTATCCCTGCTATTATCTTATAGTCCGTGTTTAATATGGAGATTGGCCTGTACGAAGAGCACAGTGTGGGGTCCCTGGCCGGCTGCGGCAGCACCGAAATTATAGCCTGAGCCCACGAGGGAGCACTCCCCTTCCCCTCCCTCCATAGTAAATTATAAGCCTCTTTTAGTAAAGGCACAATTGCCTCTCGGAATGTTCTATAAAACTCGTTTGGAAGACCGTCTGTTCCAGGACATTTGCCTGCCTTCAATCGAGATATTTCTGCTTGTATTTCACCCACAAAAAGAAGAAATCAGGTTTTTTTGTTGTTGAACCGTTATTTTAGGTAGCTGAAGAGGGGACAAATATTTCTCTATGACCTCAGGGGACGGGTTCGCTTTTTTAGCATATAATGTTTGAGAAAAAAACTTGAAGGCGTCAGCTATGCCTTCCACATTATGTTTCCAAGTCTTATCCCTTGAATCCCATATTTTTGGTATGCACGCTTTGGCTTTCCACTTTCGAAGCCTACTCGACAAAAATTTTAGTGCCCTCGGGCCTCCCTCATAAAACCTTTACCTTAAATATATCATTTTTTGTTCCACCTGATAGTCAAGCATTTCTATAAGCTTCCCCAACAAATTCCCCCTCTCTGTGCTTAATTGTTGCTGTTGTTGGAGTTCCAGTGAAGCTATTTGATGTTGCAGATTGACCTTCTTTGCCTCTCTCAACTTTTTGTTTCTGGAGGAGATCTCTATAAGTTTGCCCCGAACTAGAGCCTTTACCGTGTCCCACAATATACCTGGTGATATGTCCGGGCCTTTATTTTCTTTAACCGTTTGTTCTATTACCTTTTCTGTTGTCTCCTTGACCTCCTGGTTATGTAGCAGAGAGAGAGATTCAGTCTCCAGAATGTATTATGTTTAAAGGGGCCAAGTCTAAGTTTCATATATATTGGGGCGTGATCTGATTGTATTATGTCTCCAATCCATGATTCAGTACACAAAGATATTGAGTCTTTAAACATTAAGAAGTAGTCCAGCCTCGAGTACGTTTGGTGTGCTGCAGAAAAGAAGGTATATTGTCTATTATTTTTATGCGTCTGCCTCCAGACATCAGTTAGTCCTAATTCACTCATTAACTTCACTACCTTATTTGCTATCCCTTTCTCCTGTCTAACCACCCCACCAGATGTATCTTTATGTACATTAAGACGAAGATTTAGGTCCCCTCCTATAACTAAATGACCTTCCGCCCACTCTGATACTTTCAAGAAGAACTCTCTATAAAAAGAGAAGTCTGATCCCGGAGGGGCATACACTGAAACCAGGGAAATTACATTTCCATTATATTTGCCCTTTAACCCCATGAAACAACCCTCTTTATCTTTGAAAGTATCCTGCACTTCAAAGGGGCATTTGTTAGGTACCAAAATAGCAGTACCCCTACGCCTGCCTTTCTTATCGATGTATATTGGACTAGCTGAAGCCAATTTCTTAAGCTTCTCATGCTCTACCTGGTTTAAATGTGTCTCTTGTAACATTATAAATGAAGCTTGTGACTTGCGTAAAAGGCCATCACTCTGCTTCTATTAATGGTGCGTTAGTCCATTTACATTAACAGACAATATTATTGATTCAGAATTATCCATTCTCCCAAGTTATTAAACATATAGTTTACATGTATCCACATAATACTCCTTCCCCTTATTCCGTTCCCCACCCCCTCCAGCCCAACCACATGAAATCCCCACAAGCGCTAAACTTCTAAATTGTAACCAACAAAACCACATCACTAGATGTGGAGACAACTATAACAAGTTTAAATTTGTTTCAAATTTGTACTTCCACAAGTGGAAACCCTTAACACCACCAGGGTCTCTAATGCCAGTAACCTCCCACCACTGAGTGCAGAGGAATCGTCTTACCACATAGAGTGTGGTGTTCCTCCTGAGCCTGGTAGATTGAATTACGGGCTCCAATATATTTTAAGACGTGAGCGTCACTCAGCCGTTAATCGCCCCTTAAAAGCGTTATATGAGCCAATTAACCCCCCAAGACTAAATGATTTGCTTCTTTAACCCTGACACATTCAAACCCGCTATATAGTCACCGTTTCTATATTAACTTGTTAATTTGTTAAACAGGACCCATAGCACAACACAGTCTGATTCGACTTGAATCATTTTTCAGATAATTACTCCAGTCATTCTAAAGCTGGGTAGGTAAAGCCAGGATGAAGTCAATTAGTCAATGAGCACCATGCTTAACTACATCACTCAGCCAGTCCAAATTCACTTCCGGTGGGCTTTTTTTCCCTTTGTTATAAGCTACCATGTATAACGCTGGCTTAACATAAGCATAGTACTTTTATTTTCTGGAATACTTGCAGTCCATCTTCGATTTTCGCAACTTCACTCAGTCCCATGTAGTCTTTGCAGGCCACTGTACTTCCCAAGCTTCTGGAGTAATTTCTTCATCACGAGGAGCGTGCTAAGTGATGTCATCTCTTTGCTGCTCTCTTTCTCTTACCCAATGAGGTTGTCCATTCAAGGGGCCCTTCTGAGGCCTCCTGGGAAGATGAGTTTTATCCCAGCGTTGCGGTTCCATTAGGCCCTTCTCTATAAGTGCAGCTCTGGCTTCTTGGGTGAGTTATAAATTTTAACACCTTCCGGCCAAAATACCCTCAGCCTTGCAGGAAAAGGAGTATGAAAGCGATATCCCTTGGTTTTTAAAAGTTTGATTATTTCTGCATATTGAGAGCGTTGTCTCTGAATTTCTTGCGGGTAGTCATGATCAAAATAAAGTCTCTGGTTCAAGTATGTGACCTCCTTCAGTCTCCAGGCCCGTGTTAAGATGTCTTCCTTTATTTTATAGCTGTTAAACTTGATTATTACCGGGCGTGGTCTAGCGTTTTCCTCAGTGGGTTTTGGCTGAAGAGCTCTATGCGCTCTCTCGATATTTAACTGATACCCAACAGGCAGTTGTAAAACATCCATCAGGAGGTCAGAGATAAATTCATGCATGAGCCCCGTTTCCGAGCCTTCGGGCAAGCCGTACAGTCTAATGTTTTCTCTACGTGAGCGACTCTCAAGGTCTATACATTTCTCTTGTAATTTTTCTGTTTGGATGATTAGAGCCTGCAAAATCTTTCCATTCTGAAATATGCCGTCTTCAGTCTGTGCAATCCGTTTCTCCGCTCCCTCCACACGCTGCTCAAGCCCTGTGAGTTTTTGATTCAAGTTTCTAAATTCCAGCTTCATTTCCGCCCTCATCTCTCTTAATTCCCTGAAAAGTTGCTCAAAACGAGAGCGATATAGTTGCTCCGTCTCCTCTTCAGTGTCGGCCATGCTGGATATGGAAGGGCTGCGGCTCGATCTTCTGGAGGACGAGTGCAATCCTTTCTCATCCTGTAAGTTTGGCTTCAATTTCACCCTATCTTTGTTTGGCTTGTCCTTAGCACGATTTGTATTCGCCATTACTCCCGTTTTTTGTTTATTTTAGCGGGTATTTTTGTCTTTCTGAGTAGATGGGGTGAGGAGCTCGCTTCGCTTCCTCCCACTAGGCTCCGTGACGTCACCGGAAGTCTGTGCCTGACTGCTTTTATTATTTTTCCTCCTCTCCCTCCCTGAACATGCAGGAACTTAGGTTAGCCCACACCACCACAAGTTCAATCAACACACTTGACTCTAGGCAAGCCTTTGGTTTTAGTTCTTTCACCAGAATCACCTCACCACAATAGCCTTGGAATAGCCTCTCTAGTTTTACTCTTATTATTTATTTATACTAAATTGTTTGCTTTTGTTTTTCTGGTTGTTCTCCCCAAGGGCCCCAACAATATTTTCTCCCCTAGTTATACTTTTTTTGCAGATTTAATGCACACAAATAGAGTGGAGGAGGTGGTCTTATTTAACTGAGTGATTCACAGCAAGAAGCAACCACACATGTAGTGCAGCAACACAGTAGAGAGCTCAGCTACACAGACCCGTCAAGGCAGAACTCTTTTTTTTTTTTGTTTGTTTTCAAAGTTCCACCAGTCCAGAAGCCTTTAATTTGTTTTTAGTTCCCCCTCGAGTTGCTAATTATTTTGACTGGCAGTGGCTTTCTGAGTACAAAGAATTCCCCACCTCTTTCCTCCACGTTTATCTCCCCTCTCCTCCAACTACCAGACAGCAAAGAACCCCCTCCTCTTTCCTCCATAACGTTTATCTCGCCTCCAACTACCACACAGCAGCAGATCCTCGGTATATTGTTTTACAGCTAAGTTTCAATTAAGTTTTTGTTTTTTTTTTCTTCAAAATCGGCCCCAAAATGAAATAGCCCTGAAAAGGACTGTTGTGCTTGTGTTTTCTCCAACTGACAATAGCTCTCCGCTCGATACCTAGCTCCGACCTCACCATTCAAGCGCTAGCTACAAAATGTGAAAGCGAGTTTGGGCACAGCAACCACGCATACTCAGGACGATCAGCACATGCGCGGTTGTGCTAATTCCCTCGGCTGCTGCGACTCTTCCGCTCCGCTTGCCGCCACGCCGGATTGCGAATAGAGAGTCAGGTGACATCCACTATCAGCAGTCACCTGAGCAAGCTTAGCACACATCCACGGGCAATGGCACAGCGGGCGGAGCAACTGCTATTGCAGGCGGAGCAACGAGACATCTTCAGGGATCCCTGTCTGCCTGGAAGGATTCCACTGTGCCCTAGCGCCGGCAGACATCATTTAAACCGCAAGTACTGAACTGCCTGTCCAAGGGACAGGCAAAATGATTAAAACAGCTGTCCCATTAGGAAAACGGCTGTCCGGGACAGGAGGACAGCCGGTTAGTTCGAGCCCTGGCTACATCTGTGGCCCTTCGGAAGATGGCTTGGCTCAGATGTACTAGCCTATCACAGGATACCCAGGCAAGGCCATGGATTTCCCTGTCGTTGGTAATTCTCTGTTAGGGGAGCAGAGAGAGAAGTGCATGAAAAAGATGGAGGAGTACAGGACCAGCTACAGGAGTGCTCAGGCCAAAGAAAGGCAAGCCACTCCTCAGAGATAGCAATCCGGGGGCAGGGGTATGCCCTTTCAAAGACCTTTTTTTTCCCAAGCCCAGGCCTCCTCTCAGAGGGGTTCTTCAGAGGGAGAGGCAGATGGGGAATGAGCAGGCCTGCTTCCACCCCTCAGCCTAAAGCCCCTGCCAAGCAGACACCCTGATGGGTCTGCCCGGGCCGATTCTCCACTACCTGTAGGGGGCAGGCTGGCTTACTTTGTCCAGGACTGGAAGTCTCTGACGTTAGACAAGTGGGTCCTGGAAGTAGTAAGCCAGGGACTGGTTCTCAGCATCAAAAAATTTCCCAAGATGAGAACCAGATCCTTTCCACCTGCAAATCCATCAGAGACCCTTACCCTGGAGGCAGAGGTTTCTTCCCTCCTGGCTCTCAGAGCCATAGAAAGGGTTCCAACCCTACACAAGGGCAAAGGATTGTATTCTAGGTACTTCCTAACCCCCCAAAAAACAGGAGAATGGCGGCCCATCCTGGATCTAAGATATCTGAACAAGCACTTTGTAAAACCAAAGTTCATTATGGTGACTCTGGGAATAATTCTGCCCTCTCTAAGGCCAGGGGACTGGCTAGCCTCCCTGGACCTCAAAGATGCCTATTTTCACATTCCCATCAGGTGCTCCCTCAGAAAGTACCTCAGGTTTGAGTTGCCCTCATGCCACTATCAGTTCAGAGCAATGCCCTTTGGCCTAACATCAGCCCCAAGGGTGTTCAAAAAGTGCCTGGCAGTAGTGGTTGCTTTCCTAAGGAGAAAAAATTTCTCCATCTTTCCATACTTGGACGACTGGCTCATAGTGGGTCAGTCTCCAGACCAAGTCAAGTCACATCTGCAAATAACTCAGCAAGTGCTCACTTCCTTAGGATTCCTCCTCAACCTTCCAGAGTCAGTTCTCGAGCCAGTACAGCTCCTCACCTTCATAGGGGCGGAGCAGGATACAATAAGGGCAAGAGCTTTCCTTCCCCTGGACAGGGCAAGGACCCTTATGAAACTGGCCTCTTCATTCACTCTTCAGGTGTCTTGACCAGCAAGGCACTTCCTGCAGCTCCTGGGCCACATGGCAGCCTCCACAGCAGTGGTCCAAGGAGCAAGATTTCAGATGAGGGACATTCAGTTCCAGTTAAGAGCCTTCTAATCCCAAAGAAAGGATTCCCTTTCCAAAGTAGTCCCAGTGACTCGAACCCTGATCCAGGCTTTGCAATGGTGGCAGGGTCAGGACAATTTGAGATAAGGAGTTCCTTTTGTCACTCAGTCTCATTCAGTGATACTCACCACGGATGCCTCCCTGCTGGGCTGGGGAGCCCACCTGGGGGATCTTACCACCCAAGGGCTGTGGTCACCTCAAGAATCTCTGCTTCACATCAATCTCTTGGAACTCAGAGCAGTGTTTCTGGCACTGCAAGCCTTTTCCAAATCTGTACAGAACAAGTTGGTCCAGATCAGAACAGACAATACCACCACAATGTGGTACATCAACAAGCAAGGAGGCACTCGGTCTTCGGCCTTGTGCACAGAAGCAATGAAGTTGTGGTCCCTGGCCTATTCCCTGCAAACCTCTCTGATAGCAGTTCACCTCCCAGGGAAGGACAGTGTCCTAGCAGATGCTCTCAGCAGGATATCCCAGGGCCATCACAAATGGACCCTAGATCCCTAGTTTTGAAAGTGATTTTCTTGAGATGGGGCACTCCACAGATAGATCTTTTACCGCTCCAGACTATCACCAACTTCCTCTCTTTTGTTGCAGACCCCAGTCTTGGGCTCAGTCCCCTGGATGCTCTGATTCTGAATTGGGAAGGAGATTTCTGTATGCTTTCCCCTTCCTCTCCTGTTCAAGTGTTAGTCAAGATCAGGTCTCAACCATGCAGAGTGATTCTGATTGCTCCAGACTGGGCCAGACAGCCCTGGTACCCACTGTTGCTGTCCTTAGCAGTCCACCTTCCCCTGTCTCTTCCCAGGAATTACAACCTGTTGACATCCTCTCAGGGGAGGATTCGGTATCTGAACCTCAAATCTCTCAATCTCAAGGCCTGGCTCTTGAAGAGTTAGAGTTTGCTGATCTGCACCTCTCTCAAAGGGTTCTGGATATCCTTAAGACTTCTCGAAAGCCTTCCACCAGAAAGACTTACAACTCTGAATGGAAAAGGTTCATTATTTGGTGTTCTAATGAGCATATTTCTCCAGAATCTGCTGGGTTGCCTACAGTCCTGGACTATATGGTTCATCTTAATGGCTTTGGACTTAGGCTGGCTACACTTAAAGTGCATCTGGTAGCTGTTTCTGCCTTCTTGTCAGTAGGCAAGCCCTCTCCTCTGTCAGCCCATCCTGTGTTTTGTAAGTTCTTCAAGGGATTGCTGCACACCAATCCCCCCTTTAGGGTCCTTGCTCCTGCTTGGGACCTTAATGTTTGCATTGCTCAACTTATGTAACCACCCTTTGAGCCTTTGTCCTCTGCAGAGCTTAAGTACTTGACTTGGAAAACTATGTTTTTGGTGGCCATTACCTCTGCCAGGCATATCAGTGAACTGCAAGCCCTGTCAGTGTAGCCTGATTTCATCTCTTTCCATAGAGATAAAGTGGTCCTTAGAACTAACAGAAAGTTCTTACCTAAAGTGGTTTCAGATTTCCATCTCAACCAGTCTATGTCTCTCCCTGTTTTCTTCACTGACCATTCCTCCTCTGGAGAGAGGAGGTTGCACGACTTGGATGTTAAAAGGGCCCTCAGCTACTACATAGAGTGCACCAAGGGTCACAGGTTTGAGTCCCTCCACTTGTTCCTTACGTATGGAGAGGTCGGTAAGGGCATACCTGCTACTAAGAGATCTATTGCCAGGTGGATTGTCTCTTGTATACAATTCTGCTATGAAAAGTTGGGTAGAACCCCACCCTCAAGCCTGAGGGCTCACTCTACTAGAGGTACAGCTGCTTCCCTGGCTGCTGCCAGGGATATCTCTATCAGGAGCAGTGTTGGCACCCTAGAGGTGCCCCTTTTTCACCCTCCTTTACTTTGGGTGTGTGTTGTATTTTGTTTTTTGGGTTTCCTGACTTGAGTCCTTGCTTTGAAACCAAAAAACCCTTTTTTAATAAATTTAGTTGCCAGTTGGCTAGTGTGAGTTTTACAGTTTCCACACAGAACTTCTAGTGAGTATTGCTTGTAAAGATCTGACGGTTGGAGTTTAAACAACAGCAGACAGGGACTTCATCCAAGCTTGCGCTGAACATTCCATGCTGGCCATGGAAAGTTAACTCTTTCTTTTCTGGGGCAGTTGAAAGGCAGGATCTAACTGCAATAGTCAGAATACAGCAAGACTCCATTAGAAAAAACAACATTACTAAGGTGAGTAATTTTTCCTTCTGACCTCCCTCTCTGCCTCCCCTTTCAAAACCTGTTTTTTGGGAAGTGGGCTGGCAGGTACAGTGTTGCACCTCAGGGATGTACCTTGTACCCTTCCCCTTAAGGGTGGGGTAGTTGTTTTATTGTTGTTATGTTTAATATATATATTGTCACTACCTTTTTTTCTTGGGTTCTCAACTTGAGTCTTTTGGACTCAGATTGTTGCCTTTTGGCTATACCATAAACAATTTCCATATTTTAGTACTTAGTTGGTTAGTTTGCTCATAAGAATCTGTCGGTTACACTGGTAAGTACCAGAGATAGGTTTGAAAACCGAGCTCGAGAGCAACGTTTTATGCTTCTGCATAGAGTTAACTCTTTCCTTTCCGAGGCAGTTCAAGTGCTGGGGCTAACTGCATATTGCCACAATACAGCAAGACTCCATTAGAAGAAACAACATTACTATGGTAAGGAATTTTTTCTCCCCTTCTACCTGGGAGTCAGCCTTCAGCAATTCATCCCCAGGCAAACACAGTACTCTGGCAGAGGCTCTAGTCGCATCAGTCAGGGCCAGAGTAATGGACTCTGAACTAACAAGTACTAGCCACGCACGGTGTTCAGGCGGTTGGGCATCCAGTAGTGAATCTGTTTGCTTCTCCACTCAGCTTCCAGTTTCCTCAGTTCTGTTGCAGGCTCCAGTCGTGGGATCGTCTCCTCTGGACGCCTTGATCCTGTTATGGTCAGGGAGGTTCTCATGTGCATTCCCTCCTTTTCCCCTGATTCTCAGGGTATTTCTGAAACTCTTACAAGAGCCTGCATCTAGAATTCAAACAACATGAAGTCTTGCTGTATTCTGACAGTAGCAGTGAGTCCCAACCTTCGAACTGCCCCGGAGATGAAAGAGTTAACTTTCTATGCCAGGCATGGAACGCTGAGCTCGAGCTCGGTTGAGACTCTGTCTGTTGCTGTTTAAACTCAAACTGTCAGATTCTTTACTCCGCCTCACTGAACAGTTGCTCCGGAGATTTCTCCTCCTGCTCGGTTCAATTTGTCGGTTAAAGTACCGCTTTTCTTGGTTTTCGACCGAATTTAAACCGTAACCTGTCGGTTCAGTCTCTGTCTGTGGTATTTGTGAGTACTAGATAGGTTTATTTTATTAATTCTTATTCTGTCTGGAACTTGTAAACGGTTCATCGGTTCGGTTTGAACGATCAAGCTGATAAGAAATCTTTATTTATACTTTTGGTGTGTGAGTTACGGTTCTTATCGGTTCTAAAAAAGCAGTTTTATTACATTTTTCCATGACCCGTGACACGGTCAGGACCCGATAAGAGGGTCTTGCCTAATGATTGCCATTAAAGGATAAGTTTGGTTAGGACTGGCACAATGTCTGAGAAACCCAAAAGAAAAACCGGGCCCACTGGGTTTCAACACTGTAGTGTGTGTGGGGAAGTCTTTGCTAAGGCTGACCCCCACACCACCTGTGTTTATTGTCTGGGGCTTGACCACCTCAATGCAGACTGCCAGGTTTGTAAAAATTTTCCTGCAGCTACCCTAGAAAAGAGAGTTGGTAGGCTCAGGGAAAGGGAGGCCAAAAAGTCCGCTGAACCGGATGGCCAGCCCGGTTCGGTTCAAACCGAACCAGAAGGAGTGCCCTCTGACCAGGGCGAGACTTCTTCGGGCATAAGGAGAGCCGATTCTGAGGAGTCTGTTCCGGCTAAGAGAACTGGAAAAGAAACATCAGCTGGTGTGGAGCCAAAACTTTCCTCTCCAACCGCTGAAGAAATAGCCAAAGCGATAAAAATTGTGCAGTCGCTTTCCCCGGTTCCGACCAAACCGGCACCATCAGGGAGGTGCTCGGTTCGGCCGGTTCCAACGGTTCAAGATTATGATTTAGAGGAATATTATGAACTGGAGGAAGAGGAGTATGAGGAAAGTGAATGTGGTTTTGAAAGTCTGGATGTGCCCATTGACCCGGACATCTCCCCAGACAGACCTTCAGGAGTGTCTCCTCCTAGGCTTTCTGAGTCCCCCTCCCATTTTATGTTTTATATGAAAGTGACTGAAACCCTCCAGCTTCCTATGGAAGAAGCTGTGGATGACGAGGAGGAGCCTGACTGTGTGGAAATGATGGATATCCCAGAGCCTAGGAGGCTGTCTATTCCCTTACATAAATCTTTTGGGAAACAGACATTTAAGATTTTAAAGACTTCTAATACTATACCTCCTGTGGATAAGAGAATGGACAAGAGGTATACATTGTCAGGCTCAGATACGGAGTTCCTTACACAACAATGCAGCCATGTTGGGGTAGTGCAGGCTGCAGCCTGTGATAAGGCAAATATTCCCTTGGCTTCACACCCCCAGACAAGGACTCCAGGAGGATTGATGCCATGGCAAAGAAACAGTACATGGCAGCATCCTTGGGACTCAGACAGGCCAACTATATGGCCTATGCTGCTAGGTATCAGAAATCCAGATGGGACACTGTCATAGTTTTAGCAAAACAGGTCCCTGGCCAGCTTGCCAAGGAGCTGGAGCAGGTGGCTGCGGATGGGATTGAGGCATCCAAGGTGCAATTTCATGCTGCTTTGGACTCCACTGATGTGTCATCCAGAGTCATGGCTACATCTGTGGCACTTTGTAGAATGGCTTAGCTCAGATGTACTAGTCTGTCACAGGATACCCAGACTAAGGCCATGGATTTTCCTGTTGTGGATAATTCTCTGATCTTACTTCGAGAGGGCTCTTGCAGTAGGTAATTACATATAGGACGAGCTGGACGGCAGGACCTCGGAAAAAATTTCTAGCTAGCAGTCTGCCCAGACCGCCCCCATGTCAGGTGACGGGCGTCATGCAGACGTCGGTATAAAGGGGTGGTCCTGGACGCCCGGCTTCCAGTTCTTTCCCGCCGTCAGCTCGTGCAGCGCCTCGCGGTTAAGTTCTTATCGCTCAGTCCTGTTACTTCGTCGGTTTTTCCGAACAAGTTTTCAGTATAGAATTTTATTCTTCTTTCGTCAGGTGAACATCTGCTTATGTCGTCCCCTTCAAAGAATAAGTGCGACTCGTGCGGTGCCCAACTGCCTCACAAAGACGGTCACTCCCTCTGCCTTTTCTGCCTAGGCCCCGACCACACAGTCGACAAGTGTCCGCACTGCCTTCGATTCAACGCGGCCACCCACAGACGACACCAGCAGTCCCTCGAAGCCCATCTCCTCAAAAAGAAGATGTCGGCGATGGAGAAGGAGTTGAAGAAACTTGAGGCGTGGACCTCCCTGAAGGGCATAAAGCGGGACAAGGAAAGGCACCGGAGAAGGCCTCCTCCTCCACGACTCCGAGCCGGAGTTGCGGGCAAGTAACATCCCTCCGAGGATCACCTGACGGCAGCCTCAAGGCTTTGGAGGCGTTGCACCAGTCGGGTTCGCGTTCGAGCCCACCGGGTGGCTCTCGAGCAAAGGAGACTCTAGCCCCAGTACCGCCAGAGGCCTGCGCCTACTGGTGTGGGCACCTCCCTTAAGCCGGACATTGGCTTCTCTGACGTACGCTGGGAGAAGGCTGCTAAGACGCTCGACCCTTCGGGGCGGCACATGGCAGTGTCCCCCTTGGACTGGGCCTCCTCCTGTTCTCGGCCCGCCTCCGACGAGGGACCCCCGAAGTCGGACGCCGGCTCCTCTGGCGTCCGCCGAGATTCAGCCCTGCAGCCACGTTGGCTCCTCCGGCGTGTGCGGGCCTCGAGCCTATGGCAGACCCTACCGCGTCTGTCGTGCAGGCTCCCGCAGCCTTCGCTGCCATCAGGAACCCAGTCCCCCTGCCCGACCCGGGATTTCCCCCGTCCCGGACGAGGCTCGGGAGCCTGGGCTACCGTCCGATCCTCTTCCTGAAGAGCCGGATCTGACGCCGGCTCCCCCGACGCCGGTCCTGATACCGGCCCCTCCGACGCCGGCGAGGGGATATTCCTCTTCCATTGGGCCCTCCACCCCACGGGCCTATCCCAAATGATCCGCCCGTGGAGTACCTGGCTGGGCCGGCAGCTTCTACAGTGCCTGGGCATCCGCCGTCATATCCGACGCCGGTTTTCCCAGGTCCACAGTATTCTGCGCCGCAGTACCCGGTGCCGACCCCTTCGCCGCAGTACCGGCTCCGGTATACCGCGGCGGGTTACGGACTCTCACAGTTTCCTCCATTACACCTATCCCCCCCCCTCCTCCCTCCTCCACCGCCCCCTAGGCGCGGTGGATCTTCGAGAGACTCTTGCCTCCTGGTGGGCTGAGGCCAGGTTCAGCTCACCAAGGAGAGCCGTCCTTCACAGCGGTGCCACCCAGCTCCCGTCGCCCCAGGCGGCACTCCCTCTCCTCCTCCAGTTCCCGGGCTTTACCTCGGGATCCAGAGAGGGCAGGACAACGTTCTGGGATTCCCCAAGGAACCCGTTCCTCCCCCTAGTCGAGATAGGGAGTCTTACTCTGCTTCAGATTCTTCCTCTTCTCTCTCGGACTCCTCGGAGGCTTCCGATGGATGTTCCGAGAAAGACGACGAGCCACGCTCTCCGTCCAAGCCCGGTCGAGGACTCCTCCGAAGTCTCCTCCAGGATCCTTCTTCCCGAGGTTGCTCAGGAAGATCCAGGAGGTCCATCAGTGGCCTCCTTAGAGCCAGATCCTCAGCAGGTTAAACTCGCGAACATCTGGACTTACCCCTGGCTCCTACCTAGTGCCACCTGGATCGAGCCTCACGCCCACCTTGTTTCCACGATTTGGGAAGCAACCATGAAACTTTAGCCCACTTCCCAGGAAGTCCAGACAGGCTATACAGGCTCCGGTGGGTGTGAACTTTTTAGACTCTTACCCGTGCAGACTTCGATTTGGCAGGCCAGCGTCGCTCACGGCCGGTCAACACACCAAAACTTGACTGCAAATCTTCCCCGGATAAGAATCTTGCCTTCTGGATCAATATGGAAGGAGGATCTCGCTTCTTCCCTGAGGTAGGGCCCTGAACTATGTAGCACATATGGGGGATTACAGAAGGCCGTCCTTACAGGCGGAATCTAAGATCGACTCCTTGCCTGACTCCCAAGTCAAGCATGAGTTGGCCGACCTAGTCCGTTCTGCTCGTTCGGCCAGTCGTCATATTTTGAGGGCGACCTGTGACGCAGTGGACACCGCAGGAGGCGGAGTCCTGCCTTTGCGCGTCTTGAGCGTCATGCGTAGCTCCGTGTGTCAGGTCTGGTCCCAGAGGGTGCAGTCAGTCCAAAAGCACCTTTCAGGGTTCTGTGCTTTCGGTGGTGATGTCAAGGACATCATCACTGATTACAGAAGAAGGGACGGCCCTTAAATCGATTGATTCAGTGTACCGTCCCCATCCCCACAAGCGCTGTCTCTTTACATGAGCGCAGCCAGCCTCAAGCGAAACCTCAGGGAAGGCGGGCCACTAAACGTTGGGCCCTCACAGCTGCCAGGCCCTCGCTGCCCAAAAAAGCGACGGGTGCCCCAGCTGCGGCGCTGCCTCACACCACCTGACTCCTTCCCTCTCCCACCACCTCCGGCAGCCCCAGAGGAACTGGTAGGAGGGAGGTTCCTCCTCCACCTTCCGGGTTGGGAGAGGATAACATCAGTTCATGGGTGCTTCAATCATAACAGAGGAGCACTCCATAGGTTTCTACAGAAACCTCCGTCCCCCTCTGAACTCCGCTTACTCATGGAACCATCTTCCTTTGGTCAGGGAAGAAATCTAAAGCTCTAGCAAAGCAGGCTATCAGAGACCCACACCCCCCTCACCTCTCAGGACGAGGTTACTATTCCACTTCTTCCTCGTACCAAAAGAGACAGGAGATCTCAGACCTATTCTCGATCTCAGCTCTCTGAACCTGTACGTGGAATACAAGAGGTTCAGGATGTTTTCCCTTCAAACCCTTTTGCCCCTGCTTCGGCCGGGCCAATGGCTTTGTGCACTAGATATGCAGGATGCCTACCTGCACATCCCCATTCGTCCCTTGCACCGAAAGTACCTCAGGTTTGCGTTCCAGGTAGTTCACTACCAATTCCGGGCGCTCCCGTTTGGCCTTTCCTCGGCTCCCCGAGTCTTTAGCAAATGCCAGGCGGTGGTAGCGGCCCACCTCCATACTTTGGGAGTTCAGGTTTTTCCCTACCTGGACGACTGGCTCCTGGTGGCCTCGTCCAGGGAGGAACTCCTGCATTTTCTCTCCCTCACCCAGCAGGTTTTCACTGGCCTGGGTATTACCATCAACCATTCCAAGTCTCACCTGGAGCCTTCACAGAGGCTCCAGTTCATCGGGGCAATTCTCAACACATCATTGTGCAAGGCATTTCTGCCTCCGGACAGGGGGGGCCTCCCTCCAGTCACAGATTTCCCTCCTATCAGAACGCAGGAGGGTCCCGGTGAGGTCAGTGCTTCGTCTACTGGGGCTCGTGGCGGCGACCATCCTGACGGTTCCGAGCGAGCGCCTCCACATGAGAATCTCTCAGTGGACTCTCCGATCTCAGTGGGATCAACGGGTAGATGATCTAGATCATCTAGTTCTGATCTGCTCGCCAATGGTAAGAGACTTGCAATGGTGGATGGTTCGAGAGAACCTATTCCGGGGGGTCCCCTTTTTTCATCCTCCCCCCGATCAGACTCTGACCACGGATGCTTCAGACGAAGGTTGGAGAGCCCATCTGGGTCCTCACTGAACCCAGGGCCTATGGTCAAAGATGGAGATAGTTCTCCATATCAATGTGCTCGAGCTTCGAGCAGTGCTGTATGCTCTTCAAGCCCTTCACCAATTCATCCTTCCCAGTCACCTAGCTGTCCAAACGGACATGTGCGTGGTGTGGTACATCAACAAGCAGGGAGGGACTCGATCCTACCCGCTGTGCAGGGAAGCGATGAGGGTTTGGGAATGGGCAACGCTTCACAACCTTCACCTCATGGCGATCCGTGTTCCGGGAGTCGACAATGTCCTGGCAGACAGACTAAGTCGCTCGTCGGCTTTACCACATGACTGGGAATTGGACGAAAAAGTTCTAAAAAGCATCTTCCAGATTTGGGGGACTCCTCAGATAGACCTGCTTGTTTCCTCCCAAAACGCAAAGCTTCCAATCTTTTGCTCGCTTTCGTTCAGAAGCGGGCGCTTTCTGGAGCGACGCTCTGTCTCAAGCTGGAAGGACAGATTCGTCTATGCTTTTCCCCAATTCCTCTGGTCCCTCGTGTGTTACAGAAGCTGGCTGTAGAAGGGCGAGAATGATTCTGATCGCTCCTTTCTAAGCCTAAACAAATCTAGCTCTGTCTTCTACAACAATACTCAGAGGTTCCTCCTCTTCCTCTTCCTTTATCTTCAGGATTGCTGACCCAGGATCGGGGACCCTGGTCATCCGGGACTCAAGTCCCTTCAACTTCATGCATGGCTCCTGCAGACCTAGCTCAATCTCGTTTTGGCGTTTCTCCTAAGGTGGCCGAGATTCTGGTGGAGGCTAGAAAACCCTCCACTAGGTCCACCTATGCCATGAAATGGAAAAGATTTTCTATCTGGGCAGCAGCCAGGAACGTGGAACCATTTTCCTGCCCTGTGTCCATTCTGCTTGAGTACATGCGTCATCTTTTTGACCTGTGTCTCAGTCACTCCTCTTTGAAAGTCCATATGGCGGCTATTTCAGCCTACCATGTCCCTTTCACTGACAAGGCATTTGCCCAGCTGGAGGTATCCAAAACTTTCCTCAGAGGTCCTTCATCTCAGGCCCCTGTCAGTTCCAGCTCCCCATGGGACTTGAACTTTGTTCTCGAGAAACTTACCCTTCCTCCTTTTGAGCCTCGGCTTCCGCGAACTTGAAGTTTTATCATGGAAGGCGCTCTTCTTGGTGGCGTTACTTCTGCTGCCAGAATTTCGCGACTCAGAGCCCTGATATGCAAAATTCCTTATCTGATTTTTACTTCAAAGAAAGAGTAGCTCTTCGCATGAATCCTAAGTTTCTCCCAAAGGTAGTAGCGGAATCTACCTTGAATCAGTCTATTGAATTACCTGCCTTCTTCACATGAGTACTCAATCAAGAGATACCTGCTCCATACCATGGATGTTCACAGGATCCTGAGATACTATACCCGATAGGATGAAGGATCTCAGAAAGACTGATCAGTTGTTTGTCTCTTTTGCTCACAAAAGAGAAAGCGATCTTGTCTCTAAGCAATGCCTATCAAAATGGTTAGCCATTGCATCACTTTCTGTTATAACAAGTACAACAAGACCCTACCGGGTCAAGTCAGAGATCACTCCACTCGTGGAGTAGCAGCCTCTGCGGCTTGTTTAAAGAACGTGTCTGCGGCAGACATCTGTGCTGCCGCCACTTGGACTTCTATCCATACCTTTACTAAACATTACAGTTTGGACATTGCCTCTCGCCGTAGAGCAGGCTTCGGGTTAGCTGTCTTGCAAGGCCTCCTTTCTTGAGACCTGCCAGATAATTGGCTACTTTTTGGGAGTAGTTCCTCCTCCCGGTGCCTTTCATTTGTCCCAGACTGCTTGGGATTCTGTCCTGTATGTAATTACCTACTGCAAGAGCCCTCTCGAAGTATGATAGTACAGTTACGTAAGAGCTTACCGTAATAGTAGATCTTGAGGAGGCTCTTCGCAGTAAATATTCTCCTGCCCTCCATCCCCTAGGCTTTTTCAGCTCCTTTTCCATTGAGAATGTCTGCTTCTCTCTGTCCGGGCCTTCACGGGCCTGTGGCGAAAAAGAACTGGAAAGCGTCCGGGACCACCCTTTATACCGGTGTCGGTCACCTGGCGTGGGCGGTCCCCGCCAGGGACTGCTAGCTAGAAATTTTCCATGGGGTCCTGCGCGCCGGCGTCAGTCCTATATGTAATTACCTACTGCAAGAGCCTCTCTCGAAGATCTACTGTTACGGTAAGTTCTTACGTAACTGTACTTTTGGGGAGCAAACAGAGAATTACATGAAGAAAATGAACGAATATAGGACCACCTATAGGAGTGCACAGGCCAAGGAAAGGCAGGCCACTCCTCAGAGGCAGCACCCCAGGTGCAGGGGCAGGCCTTTTCATAGGCCTTTCTACCAAGCCCAGGCCTCCTCTTCTGCCTATGCTCAGAGGAGGTTCTTTAGAGGAGAGAGGCAGAAGGGGTACAAGCAGACCTGCTTCCACCCTCAGCCAAAACCCCTGCCAAACAGGCACCCTGATGGGTTGGCCAGGGCCGATTCCCCCACTACCTGTAAGGGGCAGGCTGGCTTACTTTGTCCAGGACTGGGACTCCTACATCAGACAAGTGGGTCCTGGAAGTAGTAAACCAGGGATTGTTCTCAGCTTCAAAAAATTTCCAAAGATGAGAGCCAGATCCTTTCCACCTGCAAATCCCTCAGAAGCACTTGCCCTAGAGGCAGAGGTCTCTTCCCTCCTGGCTCTCAGAGCTGTGGAAAGGGTTCCACCCCTACACCAGGGCAAAGGATTGTACTCCAGGTACTTCCTTACCCCAAAAAAGACAGGAGAATGGCGGCCCATCCTGGATCTCAAATACTTAAACAAGCACCTTTTAAAACCAAAATTCAAAATGGTGCCTCTGGGAATTATTTTGCCCTCTCTAAAGCCAGGGGACTGGCTAGTGTCCCTGGACCTCAAGGATGCCTACTTCCATGTTCTCATCAGAAGCTCCCATCGAAAGTACCTCAGGTTCGAGCTGCCCTCAGGCCATTACCAGTTCAGAGCAATGCCCTTTGGCCTCACCTCTGCCCCGAGGGTATTCACAAAATGCCTGGCAGTAGCAGTTGCCCACTTAAGAAGGCAAAAGATTGCCATCTTTCCTTACCTGAACGACTGGCTCATAGTAGGCCAGTCTCCAGACCAAGTCAAGTTACATCTTCAGGTAACTCAGCAACTGCTCACATCTCTAGGTTTCCTTCTCAATCTTCCAAATTCAGTTCTAGAGCCTGTTCAGGTTCTCACCTTCATAGGTGCAGAACTGAACACAAAAGAGGCCAGAGCCTTCCTTCCTATGGAAAGAGCAAGGACCCTGGTCTCTCTGGCCTCCTCTTTCACCCTGCAGGTCTCTCGGCCAGCAAGGCATTTTCTGCAGCTCCTGGGGCACGTGGCTGCTTCTATAGCAGTAGTGCAGGGGCAAGATTTCAGATGAGGGACATCCAGTTCCATTTGAGAGCCTTTTGGTCTCAAAGGAGAGACCCTCTATCCAAATTGATCCCAGTGACTCGAACCCTGATCCAAGCCCTTCAGTGGTGGCAGGACCAGAGCAATCTGAGACAGGGGGTCCCCTTAGCCCCTCAGTCTCACTCCTTAATCCTTACTACAGATGCATCCCTCTTGGGGTGGGGAGCTCACATGGGACCTCACTCCAGGGATTGTGGTCCCCTCAGGAATCTCTGCTCCACATCAATCTGTTGGAACTCAGAGCGAGTTTTCTAGCACTTCAGTTTTTCTAATCTGTTCAGAACACAGTTGTTCAGGTCAGAACAGACAATACCACCACAATGTGGTACATCAACAAGCAAGGGGCACTCGGTCTGACCTTGTGCACCGAAGCAATGAAGTTGTGGTCTCTGGCTTACTCTCTGAACACCTTCCTTGTTGCAGTTCACCTCCCAGGCAAGGACAATGTCCTGGCAGATGCTCTCAGCAGGATTTCCCAGGGCCATCACCCAGATGGTCACTGGATCCCTAGTACTGGAGATAGTATTTGCCAGATGGGGCACCCACAGATAGATCTTTTGCAGCCCCAGACAATCACCAACTTCCCTTTTTGCTGCAGGCCCCAGTGTTGGGCTCAGTCCCTCTGGATGCCTTCCTTCTCAGTTGGGAAGGGAAGTTTCTCTATGCTTTTCCCCCCTTCCCTCTTCTATTCAAGGTGCTAGTCAAAATCAGATCTCAACCCTGCAAGATGATCCTGATTGCTCCAGATTGGGCCAGACAGCCCTGGTACCCACTCCTTATGTCCTTAGCAGTCCACCTTCCCCTGTGTCTTCCCAGGAATCACAACCTGTTAACCTGTGCTCAGGGGAGAGTTTGGTACTCAAACCTCAAATCTCTCAATCTCAAGGCCTGGCTCTTGAAGAGTTAGAGTTTGCTGACCTACACCTCTCCCAAGGTGTATTGGATATCTTGAAGGCTTCTAGGAAGCCTTCCACCAAGGCCACTTATAATTCCAAATGGAAGAGATTTTCCATATGGTGGTCTGACAAGCATATCTCCCCAGAATCAGCTGACTTACCCACAGTCCTGGATTATATGGTGCATTTGAATACTCTGGGGCTGAGACCAGCTACCCTAAAAGTTCACCTGGCAGCCATGTCTGCTTTCTTATCAACAGGTAAACCCTCTTCTCTTTCAGCTCATCCTGTATTCTCCAAGTTTTCAAGGGTTGCTTCACCAACCCCCATTCAGGGACCCTGCCCCTGCCTGGGATCTTAATATTTGCATTGGCCAGCTTGTAGCCCCTTTTGAGCCCTTGCTTCAGTGGAGCTTAAGTACTTGACTTGGAAAACTGTGTTTTGGTAGCCATCACTTCTGCCAGGCGCGTAAAGTGAATTACAAGCATTGTCAGTGGAGCCTGATTTTATCTCCTTTCATTAGAGATAAGGTGGTCCTCAGGACTAACAGAAAGTTCTTGCCTAAGGTGGTTTCAGACTTCCACCTTAATCAATCTGTGTCTCTCCTGTGTACTTCACTGACCATTCCTCCTCTGGCGAGAGGAGACTGCACAATTTAGATGTTAAAGAGGCCCTTAGTTACTACATAGAGCTTACCAAGGGTCACTGGGTTTGACTCCCTCAACTGTTCCTCACTTATGGTGAGGTTGGGAAGGAAACCTGCCACTAAAAGATCCATTGCTAGGTGAATTGTCTCTTGTGTCAATTTTGCTATGAAAAACTGGGTGAGGTTCCTCCCTCAGGCCTGAGGCTCACTCTACCAGAGGTACAGCTGCGTCTCTGGCTGCTGCCAGGACATCCCTATTCTAGAGATATGTCAAGCAGCTACTTGGAAAACAGTTCACACTTTTACCAGGCATTACTCCCTGGACATCCAGGCTGGGAGTGATGCTCGGTTTACACAGCCTGTGCTTCAGAGCCTATTTCTAGAAATCGTTCTGTCCCTCCTCCATGGAGGTACTGCTGTATGGTCTGCATATGTCTTAATATAGCAAGACTTCATGTTGTTTGAAGAAAAATTACTTGCCTTAGTGATGTTGTTTCTTCTAATGGAGTCTTGCTATATTATATTCCCCCATGCCCTCTCAGAACCTCTGTTTTGGGATGTGGGTGGGCAGTGCAGTGTTGGCACTTGTAGATGCCCACCTTTGTTTTTCACCCCTCCTTTTGGGGTGATTGGGTGTTGTTTTTCATTTTTTGGATCTCCTGACTTGAGTGTTTTCATTTTTTGGATCTCCTGACTTGAGTCTTTGTTTTGGGACCAAAAAATGTGTTCATATATTTAATAGCCAGTTGGCTAGTGTAGGTTTACAGCTTCCACACAGAACCTTAGTGAGTTTTGCTCGTAAAGATCTGACAGTTTGAGTTTGAAGAACAACAGTCAGGTTTTCAACCGAGCTACCTTTCAAAGTTCCATGCCTGGCATGGAGAGTTAACTCTTTCACCTCCCGAACAGTTCGAAGGTTGGGACTAGCTGCATATGTCATAATATAGCAAGACTCCATTAGAAGAAACAACATTACTAAGGTGAGTAATTTTTTCTTCTAGCACTTCAGACTTTTTCCAGATCTGTTCAGAACAGAGTTATCCAGGTCAGAACAGACAATACCACCACGATGTGGTACATCAACAAGCAAGGAGGCACTCGGTCTACGGCCTTGTGCACAGAAGCAATGAAGTTGTGGTCTCTGGCTTATTCTCTGAACACCTCCCTCACAGCAGTACACCTCCCAGGCAAGGACAATGTCCTGGCAGATGCTCTCAGCAGGATATCTCAGGGCCATCACGAGTGGTCACTGGATCCCCTGGTTTTGGAGGTGATATTCTCCAGATGGGGCACCCCACAGATAGATCTTTTTGCAGCCCCAGACAATCACCAACTTCCCCTTTTTGCTGCAGGCCCCCAGTGTTGAGCTCAGTCCCCCTGGATGCCTTAGTTCTCAGTTGGGAAGGGAAGTTCCTGTATGCTTTCCCCCCTTCCCTCTCCTGTTCAAAGTGCTAGTCAAAATCAGGTCTCAACCCTGCAAGGTGATCCTGATTGCTCCAGACTGGGCCAGACAGCCATGGTATCCACTCCTGTTGTCCTTAGCAGTCCATCTTCCCCTGTCTCTTCCCAGGAATTACAACCTGTTAACCTGTGCTCAGGGGAAGGTTTGGTACCCAAATCTCAAATCTCTCAATCTCAAGGCCTGGCTCTTGAAGAGTTAGAGTCTGCTGATTTACACCTCTCCCAAGGTGTATTGGATATTCTGAAGGCTTCTAGGAAACCTTCCACCAGGACTACTTATATTTCCAAGTGAAAAGAGTTTCCATATGGTGCTCTGGAAGGCATATTTCACCAGAGTCTGCTGATCTGCCCACAGTCCTTGATTATATGGTCCATTTGAATAGCTTAGGGCTTAGACCAGCTACACTAAAGGTGCATCTGGCAGCTGTTTCTGCTTTCATTTCAGCAGGTAAGCCCTCTTTTCTTTCAGCTCACCCTGTATTCTCCAAGTTTTTAAGGGATTGCTTCACACCAACCCTCCATTCAGGGACCCTGCCCCTGCTTGGGACCTTAATGTTTGCATTGCTCAGCTTATGCAACCCCCTTTTGAGCCTTTGTCTTCAGCAGAGCTTACGTACTTGACTTGGAAAACTGTGTTTCTGGTAGCCATCACTTCTGCCAGACGCATAAGTGAGTTACAAGCCTTGTCAGTGGAGCCTGATTTTATCTCCTTCCATAGAGATAAGGTGGTGCTCAGGACTAGCAGGAAGTTTTTGCCTAAGGTGGTTTCAGATTTCCACCTTAACCAATCTATGTCTCTTCCTGTGTACTTCACTGACCATTCCTCCTCTGGTGAGAGGAGGCTGCACAGTTTAGATGTGAAAAGAGCCCTTTGCTACTACATAGAACGTACCAAGGGTCACAGGTTTGACTCCCTCCAACTGTTCCTCACTTATGGTGAGGTTGGGAAAGGGAAACCTGCCACTAAAAGATCCATTGCCAGGTGGATTGTCTCTTGTATCCAATTTTGTTATGAAAAACTGGGTAAGGTTCCACCCTCAGGCCTGAGGGCTCACTCTACCAGAGCTGCTTCCCTGGCTGCTGCCAGGATTATCCCTATTCTAGAGATATGTCAAGCAGCTACCTGGAAAACAGTTCACACTTTTACCAAGCATTACTCCCTGGATATCCAGGCTAGGAGTGATGCTCGGTTTGGCACAGCTGTGCTTCAGAGCTTATTTCTTAAGTAGGTTCTGTCCCTCCTCCATGGAGGTGCTGCTTTGTAGTCTGCTGCTGTCAGAATACTGCAAGACTTCATGTTGTTTGAAGAAAAAATTACTCACCTTAGTAATGTTGTTTCTTCTAATGGAGTCTTGCTGTATTCTGTCCTCCCCCCCGCCTTCCCCTCTCAGAACCTCTGTTTTTGGGATGTTAGTGGGCAGTGGCAGTGTTGGCACTCAGTAGGTGCCCACCTTGTTGTTTTCACCCCTTTTCTTGGGTGAGTGGGTGTTGTGTTTTTCATTTTTTGGGTCTCCTGACTTGCGTCTTTGTTTTGGGACCAAAAAAAATCTGTTTTTATGTTTAGTAGCCAGTTGGGTAGTGTAGGTTTACAGCTTCCACACAGGACCTTAGTGAGTTTAGCTCGTAAAGATCTGACGGTTTGAGTTTAAACAGCAACAGACAGAGTCTCAACCGAGCTCGAGCTCAGCATTCCATGCCTGGCATGGAAAGTTAACTCTTTCATCTCCGGGGCAGTTCGAAGGTTGGGACTCACTGCTACTGTCAGAATACAGCAAGACTCCATTAGAAGAAACATTACTAAGGTGAGTAATTTTTTTCTTCTGGTGGCTCCGGATTGGCCCAAGCAAGCCTGGTACCCTTTCCTTCTCTGTGTCCTGCAGTAGTCCATTCACCTGCCTCCAACTCACTCCCTGCTGACCTTCCTCAGACAGGAGTGCTGTATACAGGCATACACTCCTTCCAGCTCAAGGCCTGGTTCTGGAACAGAGTCTGTATTCTTATAGTACTCTTAACAGGTCCTTAGGATACTGAGGGTGGTTAAAAAATCAAACTCTAATAAGACTTATGTTGCGAAATGTAAAGGTTTTCCCTCTGGTGTAAGAGCAAAAAGGTCGAATCCCATTCAGTTTCACACCCTCAGCTGCTAGATTGCCTGGTACTCTTACAGGCGTCAGGCTTGAAACCATCTTCCCTCAAGCTACACCTGGCGGCAATTTTGGCCTACCTTTTGGTGGGATAGAAAAATTCATTTTTTTTCTACGTCATATTTAAAAAGTTCTGAAAGGTCTCTTGCACCTCCAGCCTCTAGTGCGGGAACCTGTTCCTCCTCGGAGCCATAACCTTTTGCTCAGACAGGCTCATGAAGCCACCCTTCGAGCCTATGTCCACAGCCCACATCAAGTTTATAACTTGGAAGACAGGTAACTTGGAAAACATTTCCTAGTGCCAGGAGGTTTTCAGGGATACAGGCCTGATGCACTGAGCCACTTTACATCTTCCTTCACAACAATAAAGTTGGGCTCAGGACAAATAGGAATTTCGGCAAAGGTGGTTTCAACGTTCCTCTTACACCAGTCCATTACTCTGCCTGTCTTTTTTTTACTGAGAAATCCACTCCTGGAGAGCAACAGCTCCACAGCTTGGATGTCAAAGGCCATCTTTTACTACCTAGAGCATACTTGACAGCCTAGAGGCTCTTCCTCTGAGTTGTCCCCCACTTACAGGTATGTAGGCAGGGGAAGACCAGCTGCCAAGAGAACTCTTCCTGTGGTAGGTCTCTTGTATTAGATTCTGAGATGAAAAAGCTGGTCACCAACCTCCAGTGGGGCTCAGGGCCCACTTCACCAGGGGCACGGCAGCCTCACTTGCAGCAGCAGTGGACATTCCTCTACTGGATGTCTGAAAAGCAGCTACCTTTAAATCTGTACACACGTTTGTGAATCACTACAGTTTGGATGTGCAGACCAGATCTGATGCCAGATTTGACAGGGTGGTTCTGAAGAGCCTCTTTTCTAGTAGGTTCTCTGCCCACCTTCCACTTGGTACTGCTCAGTAGTGTGCTAAAGTTACTGATGCTAAAGAACTCCTGGGGTAAGAAGAAAAAATTACTCACTGCAGTAATCGTCTTTCTTCCAAAGGATCCTTTAGCATCAGTAAGCTCCCAACCCTCCTCCCCGGTTCATCTGTCGGAGAAGGGCTCTTACGAACATATGAAATTTGCCAGCAGATAAAGGCCTAGAGGTCTATCAAGTCTGCTTGAATGTGCAACTAGCACCCCTTATTCTGCAGCTGCCCCTCTCTTCCACCCTTCCCCTTCATTAACCTCCCCTTGTCCTGTCCCATCCTCGTTTGAGAGCAGTTCACTGTTCTACTGCATACCACCTCATCAGGGTAGCATTTCCACCCAGCCACCACCCTCTCTGTAAAAAGTGTCTCCTCATCTCCCTCCTGAATCTTTCTGCTCCAGTCTCATATCATGGCCCCTGGTGGCCCTCCCTCCTTACTTTGAACAGCCCCTCTGTACCCGTCTTGTTTATTCCTTTCATTTATTTAAAGGTTTCAATCATGTCACCCCTGTCTCTCCTCTCCTCCAGTGAGTACATGTTCAACTCCTTCAACCTCCTCTTGTATGATAAGTCCCCCAGCCCCTTGATCATCTTTGTCGCTCTACGCTGCACACCCTTCAGTAACTTAATGTCCCTCTTCAGATACGGACGCCAGTACTGCACGTAGTACTCCAGGTGTGGTCTAACTAATGACCTATACAGTCTCTATACAGCTCTTTATTACAAATCTTACCAAATTTGAGTTTCTTATTGATGAGTTTTTAACTCGTGTTGTTGTTGCCTCATGTTTCCACTATTGTGGACATTTGCATGTTTTTTGGAATCCTGTTGATTCTTTTTCAGGGCATGTGCAAAAAAATTCTGAAGCCTTCAGCAGCTCTCATTCAGCTCACTACCCTTCCTGTTTTCTGATTTATCTGTGGTCCTAAGCTCATTTAAATTTCTCTTAAAGGCACATCTCCAGGGCAGTTGCACCTATCCAGCTAACTGCTAAAGTTACTGATACTAAAGGTCCCCTTGGAAGAAGGAAGATTACTGCTGTGAGTAATTTTTTCATCTCTCCCCAGTCTTCCTCTTTTTTTTTTCTCCTAATATAAAGGTTTTTTTCTTTTGGAGCTGGAGTGGGGGTTGGGGCTTCCCTCCAGAGTGGGGGATATTTCCGCTGCAGATCCCCTGTGCTAGGGCTGGGGGGGAGGGCCATCTTTCCTCCATACTGAGCACATAGACCAGAATGCCTTACCAGTCAGAGTGGAAGGGTGGGTCCAGGTGTCCGGCGTGGCTTCTTGAAGTCTGGTCTGCTCAGTTTCCTCCATTTTCTCCCACTAGTTCCTGGAGCCTGCAGTGACACGGAGGATGCATGCGTGTGGAGGCATGAATGCATTCCATAACCATGGCTCCCACCACCCTCCTCTGACTTATGTCTGCCTCCCATATGTTGGTCTGGTGGCAGCCAAGAGTTGGGAAGGCCCACCCCCCTGCAAGCTGAGAGAGGAGAGCTGCCAGGCGGCTACTCAATCCTTTCTTGGTCCTCCCCTTGCCGACTCCAGCGATCCAAGCTCGTTCCCAAATTTGGGTCACCAGCATCGTGAGAGGTAAGGTGCTTGACAGCGTTTCAGCCCTCTGCGCCACTTAGTCACCCTGATCGTCCTCTTTCCACTTACGTACCTAAAAAAATGCGTTGTCCCCTTTTGTTACCCCTGAGCTATTCTTTCCTCAGTTTGCACCTTCACACTCCTTACTGCTTTCGCTGCCTTCTTCTGTTTCTCCTGATACACCTCCCTATCTTCCTTCCTCTGCATCTCCTTATATCTTCTGAATGCTACCCTTTTAGCCTTTCCCTTTACAGCCAATTCTTCTGAGAACAGTAGTGGTCTCTTCTTTATATGTTTGCTTGCCTTGCTTGCTGCTTGCACAAAGCTTGTTTGAGGTGGTAGAGCATTGCAGGGAAGTGTGGCAGTGTTTGGCCAACCAGCTTAACGCTTTCAGGGCACGCCCTCAGCCACTCAATCAATAGGGAAGCTGCCGATGGCCACAGTTTCACAGCGAGCGCCAGATTTGAAAGAAATCTGCTGCTCCAATCACGGACAGTTTCGTCTTTGCAGTGGCAGATCTCTTCCCCCTCCCTTCCTGTAACCAGGCACATTCCAACCATGCGCATTACAGTGCACAGTAATGCGCATGGTTTGACTTACAAGCAACTCATTTGCTCAGTGTTCCTTTCCCAGTGAAATAAATGAGCCCCACCATGGCTTTGCATAATTGGTGGCTCCTGCTGCCCACCACACACTCCCTGCCCAAAGCCAACATCGAGGTGCCCGATCCCCATGTCGGCATGCCCCCCCCAGCCTGAACATATCTTTTGCTGACAACGGGGTGCCCAATCCCCATGTCAGCATGCCCCACCCCCACTGTTGTGGCACACTGGGAGCCCACCCGGTGTGCCAAAGTAATATCTTTTCTGACACCAGGTGGCCCACTCCTGGTGTCAGATCGTCTTTTCCAGCCAACATCCAGTGCCCAGTTCCTTATCGCATTGACCCCCTCTCCACTAGTCTGGCACCTGAGGCCCACCCCAGTGTGACGCAATTTATTTTCATAATATTTCATCTGTAAAAATAAAACCCCGAGGTCTTTTTTTTTTTTTTAAACCTATAGAAAAAGCGGTCCTTGTTGTCCCGCCGCCTCTCATCCGACACTTCTTCTGTACCCCCCTCACCCATACTTACCTCCGCAGGTCCAGCGCTGCAATCTTCTGTGGACTGGGAATACGTCTGCACTCTTCAAAAGCTGACCGCAAACTGAAGAAAATCACGGGCGCCTGTAACAGAGGTGTGGGATTCAAGTGCAGACACCAGTTGAAGTACAAAATAAAATAGCTTTTATTCAGCAGGATCCAACAGTAATTGTAAGCGTACTGTATGACTAAATAAAATAAACTGGATTCACATATCCAACCAAAATAGAGTAGTTCCAAACTGCACAGGTACCACACATATGTAGAATAACAGCTGGAAGAAACAAGAGAAATAGAGGGCACAGCCTCTAGCTGAGCCCAAGACGAACTAACTAGCCCTAGAATACGTCATCCTTTTTATAGTGCTAGGGTACCATGTGATACAAAGGTCTCCACCCTCATTTACATAATCATACTATAAACTCTTTATTTCTAATGTTATTATTCGCTGTTTTAACATTAAACAGCTTTGAATAATATGCTAACAGTCTCAGAACGTTTAGTATCTATTTTTGCTTGGTTAACATAAAATAAAACATTCTGTCTATCACAGTCAAACCCCTCCCCTTAAACCTGCCTATAAAATTGGGAAGCAGATCGGCGGCTAGCTCTATAGAGAGGCAGTACTACCTAGGAGAAGCCACAGCGTTAACACTTCGCGGTAAAAAACGCAATCAGGTATAACTCTGAAATATACTCAGTGGGCTGGATATTCAAAAGGGTTGCGCCATGCGCAATAGGGATAGCCATCGCGCCAATAGGGTTGCTCCTCGCCAAGTTCCAGTATGCGCATTCTGCCATATTCAGCAGGAGGCAGTTAGCCCCAAAGTCAAGCTGAGCAACAGCGCAATGCTAATGAAGGCATTGCTGAACCGGAGGAGGAACCATGCATAAACTGCACAGCCGATATTCAGCGACTGTGCAGGTTGTGCAAGCACAACCCCAACCTGCGCCTGCACAACTTGAGAAAAAAAAAAAAAGGTAAGTCGAGGGCCACCCACAGGTGAGCTGCTGCATTGCGAGGTGCAGCACAGCAGCTGCCACCTGTAGGTGGCCATCTCCCCTGTCCCCCCTGCAGCCCAATCCGGGCATATAGTAACCCCTCCCCCGACTGGCCGATGCGGGCATAAGTTAAAATCCCCCCACCCCCAATTGGCCCGGTGCGGGCATAAGTTTAGAAACCTCTCCCCCGACTGGCCCGATCGCGGGCATAAGTGGAAAAAAAACCCACCCCACTAGCCCGATCGCGGGCAGAAAAGTTCAACCCCCAAGAACATATCCCTGGTGGTCCAGTGGACCCCGAGCCGATCGCGGGCAGAAAAAGTTCAACCACCCCAGGACCACCTACCCTGGTGATCTGGTGGCCCACCACCCGCTTCCCCGGTCAGCGGCGGTGCGGCAGCATCCACCGCCTACCGCCCGCTGGTCTGCTGACTGACTGCCTGAAGCCAAGGGCTGCGCCCATTGGTTCAGAGCAAGAGCCAATGGTATGCAACCATACCACTCTAAAACCAGTCTAGATAACTACCTTATGCGGTATGGGCTGCCGCACATTGGCTCTTGCTCTGAACCAATGGAGCGCAGCTCTACTAAGCAGGCGGCGCGGGCGGCAGGCGGGTGGGATGCTACCGGCTGATGGGGGAGCGTGGTGGGGCTCCGTGGGTGGGTGGGGTGGGGGCTACTAGATCACCAGGGTAGGTGGTCCAAGGGGTTGAACTCTTTCTGCCCGCGATCGGGCTTCACGGTCCACTGGACCACCAGGGATATGTTCTTGGGGGGTTTCAACTCTTTTCTGCCTGCAATCGGGCTTGAGGTCCACTGGACCACCAGGGATATGTTCTTGGGGGGGTTTGAACTCTTTTCTGCCCGCGATCAGGCTTCGAGGTCCACTGGACCACCAGGGATATGTTCTTGGGCGGGGTTGAACTCTTTTCTGCCCACGATCGGGCTAGTGGGGGAATGTTTTTTTCACTTATGCCCTTGTCCAGACAGAATCAGTGGGGGTTTCTAAACTTATGTCCGTGATCAGACCCAGTCGGGAGTGGGGGATTTTTTCACTTATGCCCTTGATCGGGCTGCAGAAGTCGTCGATTCTTAGCTGCTGCTGCCTGGCAGGGTGCCAGGCGCAAGTCCTCGGGGATCGGCGCACCTGCATGCTAATGGCATGCAAATGGGGCCATAAATAGAAGCAAATGGCCCCCCCTGTGCCTTGCATGAATTATGGCCCCATTTGCATGTCACCTTTTGAATATTGGAAATTTGCGCATGGCGCAATGGTACTTGCGCCACCGCATCTTGAATGCTCCACTCTGACCACTTGCAGTGGCGCAAGTTCCACTACGCCATGCACAGTGGCTGTGGCCGGGGTGTGATATTCAAAGGAGTTGCTCAATAGCGCAACTCTGTTGAATATCGCCCCGGCCACATCCCTGCGCAACTATTTTGTGCAGCGCAAGGTCTTGCGCCACAGAATAGCGCAGTTTGAATATCCAGCCCAGTGTTCCTTGTTATAAAGGCAGAATTACAGCGTTTCACAAACGCTACCTACGTTCCCCCTAGGTTTTCAAAATTATTAGCCACTGTGGCTAAACAGATCCAATATTTTTTAGCCATCACAAGAGGTCTTTAGCCACACATGGCGAGTAATGCTAAAATGTATATGAAGTTCTATTAACATTGTTTTTAAATACCATTATGGACAAGATTTACTTCTGTAGTGGTAGGCACAATATATTCACAGTTTGAGACAAATTGTTTGAAATTATTTTGTATTAAGTAGATGTGCAAGTATGTATACAGCAATAACATACATACCAAAGCTTAAGATGTGGTCAGCCCAGTTTTGACCCCCCCAAAAAGGCAGCAATTATTATAAACTGTGCACATTGCTTTATTAGGCAAGCAGGAGACACATAATGCTAAAGGCCAGGCAGATTCAGGCAGGAAAAATTAAACAATAACACTACAGTGGGTGCTCTTAAACAGTTTGATGGCATATTAAATATGTGACACCAGTCAGATGTCAATTATTTTGTGAAAATGACTGAGCACCTGGCAGTCGTGCCTAGAAGAAATTTTGAATCTCTGCACACCCCCTCAGCCCATTACTGCAATAAAATGCCGGGGTCAGGCTCACTAAAGCCTGTACATAACAAGCAACCCAGTTTAAAATAACATTGTGTGAAAACTTGAGGAATCTGTGCCATGCCCCATAAAAAATGTGAATAAAGGCAAGACAGGCATCCATCTCAGACATTTAACAAGCAGAAAAAAAACAGCGAGTAACAGTTAACACACTGCTCCTCTCTCAGCCCAGATCAGTGTCGGGCCTGGTTCATAAGCAAGGCAGTAAAATTCTATTGTAATACCACCGGTAACTATTGTTATTTAAACTAGATGTGAAAAATGTTTTGTTTGAAAATATTAGAAGCTAGCAAACTGTCATGGCATTAAATGAGAATTGCTGCCAACAAGGCAACAGCAGTCATTTTTTTTTCTGTGTGTCTGAGCTTCGTGAAGACTACACAAGAGTCAAGTGGAGAACATGGCAACACTTAACACATTTTGCTGTAGCAGTAGGTACAAATTACAGTACAACAAAATAAATATCATAGGAAGAAGCACAGCCAGCGGTTTATTTTTCTTCTCCTAGGTCTATGCAGTAGTGTAACTGCTGCAGGTTTTCTCGAGAAGAACTTGGAGGTGCATCTTCCTTTGTCTTGACAGTTTGAAGGAACCCACGCCTGTCCTTTTCCGATGCCCAGATGTCAAATGCAGTTTCAAAATCAAACTTTCCCATGTCATCAGGAGCCTCAACCAGAAGAGTCATTAGATAGTTCACATTCCAGACTTTAAGGCGATTCCTTTCGGCAGTCTTAATGTTGTTATATGCACTAAACCCACGTTCACACTCCACTGAAGTTGATGGGGTTGCCAGACATACTGAATATAGTTTGGACATGTTTGGCCAAGATTCCTTGTTTGGGACTACCACTTTGACATTGAATTCTTTAATAGTGGACTCTTTGTGTGCCGAGAATAACCTACGTAATAATGACCATTCCAGTTTGGTTTCATCTTGGTTAACTGGCAGGATGTTAGTACAGAGTCCTTTTTTAATGGCACCATAGTGAGCAATAAGATTCTCAATCTCCTGTTCTCCATAGCTCTCAATGTGATCAGGTGCACTGTGTGGGTCTAATACCGACCAGTTGTTCAACAGTGTGCCTTCTGGAAAGTAACTTTCAAGTTGTTCAGCTGTTGACTGTATATAAGATGTTTGCAAATTCTTGAACTCTTCTCTTTGCTGCCATGTATCTAGCAGTGTATGTGTTCTAAATATAGATTTTCCCTCTTCTGATGGTTCACTTGGCATCTCTGACAAAAAAACTTTTAAGTGTGGGCCTGGGTTTTCAGGCAGTATACGAACTGCATCAGTGGTGCTAACAAGCTGCTGCCTTGTCTCTGAGAAGATGACAGACCGTTTTTGGAAAAGTTTTGAGAGAATTGCAAGACTGCTGCATCAGCCAGAAAGAAAGTAGTGGCAACAAATTTGAAAGTCCTCATTTTTTTAAGGCACCCCATAGCAAGGTTTCACTGATAGTTATCCTCTGCCATTTGTGACAAAGCAGACATAAGTGAGGCTATGCGTGCTTGTAATGCCTTCACAGAATCAGAAAATGAAAGCCATCTAGTGAACAAAATCTGTTTTGTTTCACAGCATGCTCCTCGTGTATGTCTTTGCTCTGATCGAGTATTCGACAAAATTTGGGTGAGTACTTTATCAGTTTCCCAAGCTGATTCACTGTAGACATATAACTGGCCAGATACTGGTGTTGGTTGGCTGCTTTCTCTGATGCTAAGGCGAGTCTATGTGCGAGACAGTGAGTGGCAACTAAATATGGGTGATCTATTTTGGCTAGAGTGGTCACACCTTTTTTGCATCCTGTCATTACAGAGGCCCCATCAGTTGCAAGTCCTATCAGCTCTTTATCTCCTAAATTTTTATCAGAGATCATGTACTTCATAGCACTGTATACTGCTTCTGAATTGCATTCTGCAAGCTCAGTCACACCTAAAAATTTAGACTGAACATAGCCCTTGCAGTCAATGAATCTGATGTATACCATCTGTGTACTCTTGTTGGCTACATCTGTTCCCTCATCAATTTGTAAGGAAAACATTTTAGATGGAGACTCCTCCAATTCCTTTAAAAAAGCATCCTGCACTGCCTTAGAAATTGCTTTGTAAAAGTCATTGATGGACTCAGAATGTGTGTAGATGCCTGTGCCTTGGAGGACTGATTGCTTTACAGGTGCTAGCAGAGTGGATTCCTGTGCAGAAAAAGAGAAAAAAGGAATAGTCTGTCAGTTATTTGGAGCCATGCCCCCGGCCCCCCACCACAATGTGACTTGTAGTGCGTCTCTGCTGCAGCACTGCTAATGTTTTTTTATTCGATTTCAGAAACGACAATACAGTAAGTGCTATTATTTATATTGGGCCTGCAGTTTCGTGGCATATGATCTGCAACTCTGAGGCAGTGCTCCCCCATGTAATATACATGAAGCGAGACTTTAATTGATGTTCGAGATATTGGCGAGTAAAAATACTTACATTGTGAACCTGCAGTTCCAAAAGTTTCTGTATGTTACGATTTGCAGTCAGAGTTTTGCCCATGTAATAAATGCTTCACATCTCTGCTATGATGGCACTTTTTTCTGATGAATAAGCTGTGCTCACAGCCTTTGTCATTCCCTTTTTCCCAGTTTCTGCCTCGACTGCAAGCCTTATTAAATTAAGAGAAACACATATTTACCATGACAATTAACAACAGATTCAGAAGACAAGAAGAATTGCAAACTGGTGGGGCATCTGTAATAAGACTCACTTGTGATCTTTGGACATCTGATGCTTATTTAACTCGTCAGCCTTTGGCTTATTGGTTGGTTTCCCTTCTGTGAAAATATTTCTTCAGCCAGTTTCTTTGCAAATTCTGCAGTAGAATACTGCAGCTTCTTTGTCATGAATGAGCCATGGGTAGGTTTTAAACCAGGAATCCTTAATTTCCCTATGACTGTCTCTGTCATATAAAACTCTGGTTTTCTTGCTTGCAGTGTTTGAATAGCTGCTCTCCATTGCTACAGAGACGCTGCCACATGATTCTGGCTCAGTTTCAGGGGCAGGACTTGCTGATCTGGACCTTTTGAAAATATCTGTTATCTTGCTTTGTTTTACTGTGGCCACCCGGCTGCTCTGTTTAGCAGTTTCAGGATTTGCAGCTTGTTCTGACATTTTTATTTAGGTAGATGGTACAAGAATATACGTAACACAGACTAGAATATGACAGTATGTGACACTGACTGGACATGTGAGAATATATGTGACAGACTGGATATTTGTACAAGAATTTATATGGGACACAGACTGGACAGTGCACAAGAATATATATAACACAGACTGGATGTTTCCACAAATATATGTGACACAGACTGGTTTGCACAAGAATATGTGACACCGACTGGGTATTTGCACAAGAATATGAGACTGGATATTTGCACAAGAATATATGTGACACCGACTGGATATTTGCACATGAATATATGTGACACTGACTGGATATTTGCACTAGAATATATGACAGACTCGGATGTCTTTTTGAATTGTGTGACTAATAAAGCTCTTTAATGAAGCAGTTGGTCAGAGTTTTATTTCTTCACACACACACTATGTGACCAACAGTAATTGAAGGTGGGGGGTGGTTACAGGACCAGATATGCTTCAGCACTTACAGTTTCATTTCTCAAAAAGATTACACAGCATGCTGCCAGTGTGTTTGATTGTTTTCTGAACACACTCATACACACACTGTACTGCAGCAGTATGTCACACAAATTACAGTCAGAGAATAGTTTAAAATAATTATTTTGCCTTGGCAAGTTTATTTGTGTATCCCCCTCTCAGCTTGTCTGTTTCTTGATCACTTTTCTTTCTACTGATGTGCTTTTTCTTAATCTTCAAGTGTATCTGCATACACACCGATTGTCTCCCATCAATACTTCAGTAGTTCCATATAGTAGGTACTGTCTGTGCCTTAATACCCCATAAGCCTTTCTATTTTGTTTTAATATCTTTTTCAGTATTGCACAAACAATTCAACACTGGTTCAATCCAAGAATTTATTTTTAATCTCCTGTGTGCCCTTGTCTACATTCTGTTTTTCTGCGTGCTTTTTTCCATCTCTGGACTGTAAAGCACTGTGCCTTTAGTTCCCCTGCTCCTTTAAACTCCTCACATTCGGTTTGTATTTCCAAATGCTTTTTTTTTTTTTTGTCTCCTGCTGTTTGCCCCATCAAACTGCACTAACTTGTCAGCTTTTTATCTGTAGTACTGAGCAAACAAAGCTCAAAAAATGCAATTTTCCCTGTCTCCGTTTTTAATTTTTTATATGTGTCACACTGCAGCTTGCACTCGAACTTTCAAGTCTGCTCGCGTGTTTTTTTCCCCATTCCCCCGTTTATTTTTTCTCTCCTCACCTTCTCTGGCACCCTTCCTCCCTACCCACAACCTAAATACGCCAGCAAAATAAATATTTTAGCAAGAATCGGCGATCGCCGAGGAGGCTACAGAAAAGCACCCGCTCCCTTTCACCACCGCCGCCTGAGTGACTTGCTTCACAGCGAGAGCCCGTCCCCAGCACACAGAAGCTGCACTGACTGGCCGGGGGAGACATGTCTACCTAATCTCCCCAATCAGACACAGTCTCCTCCGCGCCAACAATTAAATCATGTGGTTTTCTTTTCGCTCCTAATGCGGTCAGATGGTTGCCAGTGACCCGAGCATCGCATCACAGCATTACTGCGCTCCCGAAGGTCACCGACAGTGTACTGCTGCACTTTGTAGTTTTTCGGCCACTCTCCTCGGTGGTTCCTATGTCCGTGAAGAGTGGCAAGTAGGTACCAGGCTGGCTCCTTTTGCCTCCGTGGCGCGGCAGGGATATAAAATTTTAGCCACAGGGCTTGTGGCTTCGCCATTGGCGACGTGGCGAGCGGCTAGCAGGAACGTAGGCTACTAAAGCTGGGCTGCAATGCTAATAGGCTGAAGGCTGGCCGCTATTGTTAGGTTTTAGTGCTTTAATATGTTCCACGAGGGAGAGACTTAAAATGAGTTACAGTGTCTTTGGAAATAGGGCTGAACAACAAGAGTAGCTAAAAGCTCGTTTGGTTCCTCCTTTATGCGGTGGAAGGAAAATAGCACCGAGCAAAATATAAGCGGGGGACAAAAGGGTCATGAAGCTTTATTCAAACGGGACATCGATAAACAGCCCATTCACAGAAAGGACATTGCAAAAAGAGGGTAAGGAGGGTAAGGACTTGTGTTCCAGGACTGTTGCGCATCTTCAGCTGGGGGAGGTTACCGAACACCAACAAAATATGACCACTTCTCATTATTTATGGTTAAACTTGTTGCAGCCTTCATTCGCACATTCGCGGTGTGCGTATTCAAGAGGACGATCATGCACACATCCGTATGGAGAATCGTGCGCACGATCGAGGAGTGTATGCACAGGATTTACAGTAAAGGGGGGGGTAGAGACGACCGAGAAGGGATAGTAAGAACTGTAGACAGGTGGCCTACCTGCCTAAGGGGAGCACAAAGGAAGAGACAAGAAAGGACGGAATCAGGAATGCTGTTGCAACAGACTTAACGTGAGAAAAGAAAATGGGTCTCTATTATTACTGCAATCCTGCTACAAAGCCCTATAATGGCAGTCAAAGGGTGGTTTCAACTTAGGTTGATTTCTCAGCCATTTTTGGGAGTTTTAGTCCCACACATTCAACATGGGGTTGTTGGGACCCCGCCTCATGACGACTGGCACCGTCATTTCGTTTCTCAGTCCCGAAAGGTAGTTTCGCAGTCGCTGCGCTGAATCACCTTTTGGGACTGATTAATGAAATGACAGTGCCACTGTTCATGAGGTGGGGTCCCAAAAGCTCATGTTGAAAGTTTGCTGAAAACTCCAAAAAATCACTTGCACAGGTTTGTATACACACAATCGTGAATTTTGCCAGTTTTTTATTATTCCATCTAAATTTCCAACATTGCCATTTTTTCACACCTCCTTATGAACAGTACAGCTGTCGTGTTTTTGCACCAGTGGCAGAGAATGGCGCAGTTGTTGTGCAAAATCAACTTTTGAGACAGATTAATGGAATCACACTGTCACTGTTCATGAGGGGAGGTCCCAAAAAGGCCATGTTGAAAATTTGGTGAAGTCGTTCCAAAAAAATGACTCTGTTACGAGCGTGCAGTACGCAATTTCTATGCATGCTCATAACTTCGACACTTTTTATTTTCACTCTAGATTTTTAACGCTGCCATTTTTTCACACTTCCTCATGAACAGTATAGATGTCGTTTTTCACTTCCTGTCCAAAATGTCTCTTCACACCTGCTGCGCCAAATGGCGCATTCACTGTGCGAAATCACCGTTTGGGATAGAGTAACAAAATGACTGTGCCACTGTTCATGAGGTGGGGTCCCAAAAAGCAGATGTTAAAATTTGGAGTGAAAATACCAACAAACGCCCAGGGCGTTAAGGTTTCCAACCGTAACACCCCACCCTGTACAGACTAACAGGCATCAGGGGTGTGGCTTGGGGTCATTGGCCATACACATTCCCACCCCACCCTGCAGCCACTGACAGGGCATCGAGGTGTGCTTTGGATCTTTGACCACAATCGCCACCCCATTCTCCTATACTGCACCCATCACAGCTTACTTCCTTATGGAATGGGGTGAGTGTAAGGGCCGAAGACCCCAAGGCACACCATGACACCTGTCAGTGTCTGCAGGGTGGGGTGAGGTGGAATGGCGTGAGCGTTATTGCTGACGACCCAAAGGCACACTGCAATGACTATCAGTCTCTGCAGGGTGGGGGTGGGTGTAGGCGTTAGTTCAATACTTCACTGCCATTCCAATTATATCATGCCTGCTATTTGTAATCTATTGTTTCCCCAAGCCAAATGTGTTGCTCTGATAATTTGACTAATATTGTTGTATTCCTTGTCATGTATGTCCTATTATTGTTCATATTTGTATAATGTGTATTCCAGCTGCTTCATGATTCTCTGTAATTAACTCCGGGTTGCCCCAGAAAAAGGGACCGTCTGGTCTCAGTGGGCCTACCCAGTAACCAAAATTCAAATAAATTATGTATCTATCATGCAGTACCAGTGCCAATACCAGCAAGCAAACATTCGGCATTGGCAAATGCATGTTTCCTTTTGCCTTTGCCTACTTGCTTGGTGCAAGGGTTTGTGCCCTCCTTTAGCTTTGCCCACTGTTCCTCCGCCCCACCCAGGTCACCCCCTGCCAGGTCACCTCTAAGGCATTCACCCATCTTTTTAAAATCTTCCCTCCTAAAGTCCAGGACCCTCGCTCTTGTGTGGTTCGATTCCAATGCCATCCTTATGTTGAACCACACTGTAGGGTGATCCCTGGTGCCCAGGTGGCCTCCACTCTTTGACATCTGCAATACTGTCCCTGTTAGAGAACACCAGATCCAGTACTGCTCCATCACGAGTGGGCTTCTTGACTAGTTGCCTGAGGAATGCGCCCTGTAGGGAGCCCAAGATGTCCCTGCTTCTAGCTGAAGCTGCAGCTGATAGGCTGCAGTCTGCATCTGGCAGATTGAAATCTCCCACCAGCAACACCTCCTCCTTTCCTACCTTGTTGACAGTGGCTTCCACCAGTACCTTATCTAAATCCTTCCCCTGTGCTGGAGATCTATAGATCACGCCAGTATGAATATTGGCTCCATTTCCCCTCTCTCAGGGTGACCCACAGTACCTCTAGCCCTCCTGTATTCCCTGCATCTCCGTTGCTTTTATGCCTTCCCTCACATAAAGCACCACACACGCACACACACGCACACACTTTTTCTTTCCACCCTGTCCTTTCTGAACTGAGTATAATCTGGTATGGTGATGCTCCAGTCATGGCTTACAATGCACCATGACTTGATAATGGCCACAGTATTCAGTTCAGCCTCTGCCGTGATGGCCTCTAGGTCTGGAATTTTATTTCCTAGACTTCTAGCATTTGCACACCTGGCCTTCTAGACTTTGTTACCACTCTGCCATTCTGTGGTTGATACCAGCCACTGCACACCCTGGTTGCATGTCACTGTGTCCCTTAAGCTGTAGATTTAAGTAGGGGGTGCTCAGAATCAGTATGCTGTCACTATGGAGACAACTTTACCGCAACCGACTGTACAGCAACAGCAGTGACAGGTCGCTGTAGTGTCTGTGCGGGACCTGGGCACTGCTTTCTGGGGGTCTTGCACCCCCTCCCCGAATCAACTCCGGCTTGGAGTTGATTATTTTAATTATGGGGGTGCGGGGGGCAGAGGGGGTTCAGGGGGCTGCACAGTCTCAAGTGACCAGCTTTATGCTGACTAAAGTTGTGGTCGACATAAAGGTGTCGCTGTAATGTCGGTCGACAATGAATTTGTCGACCGACTGTCACGGATCCCCTCAGAATCAGCCTTCCATTCCGTTGCCCATGTGTCAGATTATCAGAAATTCCAGTTCTGAATCCGATACCATTCTGATGCCAGTTAAGGCATCAGAATCAATATGAAAGTCGAAGTGGGAATTTTTAATTCCACATCTGACTACCTTTTTAAAGCTCACTGCAGTGAAAAAGTAAACAAATTTAAAAACTGAAAAGAAAAAAAGCCCCCTCACACACACACACACACACACAGTTGAAAGAACTTCTTCTCCCCCTCTGTAACTTGCTATGTTTTTGTGGTCACCTGGGTTCTGCTGCTGTTTCTGGGTCAGTCTTCTGGTATCTGACCTCAGTTGTCTAGGCTGCACATCCAGTAGTAGTCTCTCTTTCCAGTCGGGATATCCATCGATCTTGGAAGCAATAGTCCAGTAATCCATCCAGTTAGTAGTAGGCTCAACAGGCTAGGGCTAAAACTCCACCACTGTGACAAACCACTACCAGTGCCCATACCCACCCACACACCTGTTGCCCAGTGCCCACTGCTGTGAGGACTGCTGGCACGTCCCACTGCCACCCCCCAACCCCTCTTTCTCCAGTCCCAGTCCTGAAATCCTGGCCACAACACATGGACTAAAAACTCAGTGCTGCCTGGCTGTGACTGTCCATCTGAAAAGAACAGAAAAGTCCATTCTGAGTCTGACTAATATGCCCATCCTGCTACTTCAGACCCTTAAACTACACGTTGTAAGCCTGAGGGGGCCAGCAGGCATTGATACCTGGTCAGATACTTGGCTGGATGCTGTAGACTGCGTGAAGCATCTGGCAGAAGCCTAGGGTTCTGTGTTGGTCAACCCCCCCCCCCCACGCTAGCATGAAGGGTCTTGGGGAGTGGGTTGGGACAGGAATGGACTTTGCTGTTGTTTTCATATGGACAGTTACGTTTGGGCAGTATTGAGTTTTTAGTCGTTATGTTGTGGCTGGGAGAGTGGTGCTGGCACAGGAGGATGGTGAAGTGGGGGAGGCAAAGGGGCGTGGCAGTTTTCCTTGACACCACAGCAGCGGGTCCTGGGCAGTGGGTGCATGAGTAGATGGGCAGGCACAGACACTGGTAGTATATAGTCAAGGTGGTGGAGTTTTTAGCCTTACCCAGCCAAACTCACTGGATGGATTTATTAGACTACTACTTTTAAGATGGTATGGACCCCACAGCCAGATGGAGGGACTGCTACTGGACATGGTGGACAATGGAGTGTAGCAGTTCCTCCTAACAGACAACTCTTCTACTTTAAAAGGCCACTTGGTTTGAAGTTTATGGGTATTTAAAAAGAACAAAAATCAAAACAAGACTGGGTCCTGACAACATTGACCTAAAGCTGCTAAAGTTTGTACTAAGCGAAGTCACCTTCCATATGCAGGCTATTTTTAATCTGTCTCTGTCAACTTGCACAGTACTTGATATCTAGAAAAAAGCCTTTCCAGGGACATGGATATGTTGTTCAATCCACACTGTCTGGCAGGTTCCTTGCCACTTTAAATCTTGCCAGAAGGTCTTCAAGCTGGCTCCTCCCACCCACCCGGGTGGTAAAACCCTCGGCTGTGCCCCATGACGCCAGATCTTCCTTACCGCTTGGAAGCTCAGGTTCCCTCCTTAGTGCTCTGTGTTTTAGGCCTGGATCCTAATTCGGAAGTTCCGAAAATAATTTTAAAATTCTCTAGACTTACATCTTCATCTTCTCTCGCAGCTGCGATGGATCAGTCCACTCCCAGCTTCCGTTGGTGCACTTGCGGGCAGAAAATGTCCCAGACTGACCCACACTCCATGTGCGTATATTGCCTGGGTCTTGCTCACGATCCGCAGGCCTGCAATCTCTGAAGATCCTTCACGGCTTCGGTTCTGGAAGACTGTGCTGCCCGACTCCAACTGGGACGTCCTGAGAAATGGTACCCTCCGGTGAAATCGAAGGAGGCCTTTTGGGCAGTGTCCGTGGCTGCAGGCTCTGGAGCAGGTGGAGCAGTTGATCGCCCTTGAGGAGGCGGCTCAGGCGACGTCTTCCTCCTCGGCCTCGGCGTCTATCCCACTCTCCTTGGGCTCCTCCTACACTGCTTCTTTCAAGGAGCTTTGTCAGTCCCTCTCCACCAAGGGAGAAGGACCCTCGGGACACTCGAGTAAGTCAAAGAAAAAGGAACCGGAAGGCAAGTCCCACTGTTGATATCCGTGGGAGTGGGAGAGATCCCCTTCACTGGATCGCCGGCTCTCTACTTTGGTCTAGGTTGCAGCTAAGGCCGCTGGCTTCACGGTGTCCCCGTCAGTCAGCCGGCCAAGACACCTGTCAATGCAGTCGAGATTTTTCTCTACCTGTTGCATGGGTTGTCAACTGGAGAAGCTGACAACTGTTCTTCACCAGTTCCCCCGGTGGTAATCGAGGACTTGCCCATGCCTCCTGTGCCGAAGTCCCCGGTCAAGGACCCTGAACTGAGGGATGAGCGGGTTTCCCCTGCCCCCTCTTTGACCCACCCTCGGCAACCCTGAAGGTCTTGGTCTTGGTCCTCTTCCATGTCTTATTTATTTATTTAGCTTTTGTTGACTGGGTAAGTGCACTAGACAAATCCTGCCTATTTTCAGGCACGACCCGGGGGAAGGGGATACAGATGAATGCCAACTGACCTTGAACCAGATTAAGCTGTTGGTGGTATTTTTAGTGAATGAGGGAAATTTGGCCAGGACACTGGGGGAAATTCCCCTACTCATTTCGATAAGTGCCATGGGATCTTTAACATCTACCTGAACTACCACCAATCCAGGCAGATGGGACCTCGGTTTAACGCTCATCCGAAAGATGGCACCTCAGAAGTGCAGCACCCCTCTCATGCTGCACTACAGTGTCAGTATTGGGATATTAACCCAAGTGCCAGATGTGGGAACCGAACCCACAGCCCTCTCATCTCCCGGCCTCAGAGGCGAGTGTGCTACCTACTGAGCCACTGACACTGCTAAATGTCGGGTAGATTCTGCCGACATCGGTGGGCTCGGTCCCGGCATCATGGAAAGCGGCATCGCCGCTCGTCCTTTCGCCCTTCGGAGGATAGGCTCCACGCAAGCTGCGCCGGGCGCCATGAGGACATTATGTGGCAACCACCTGTTAGCCAGGTAATAAGTCGACTCCGTCGCCTTCTCCAGCCATTAAGTGGTTGTCGCCCAAACGACCGAAGCAACCCCTTGTTGTAGTCAAGGAGCCGACCCCGGCACCTGTTGCTCGGCTAAAACCAGCTGCTCCACCCACTGTGGTGGAACCACCACTTCCTCAACCTAAGACTGGGGCTCCGACCAAGGATTCTCGGTCGGGTCAGAGCTTGCCCCACAGGTTGTCGGTCACCCTCACTCCTGATTGGCCTTGGCAGGTGGAGGGTGGCTCAGGCACTCGGCAGCTGTTCGCGGACTCCTCGGAGTCTGAAGATTCTTCTTAGTACTCCGGGCCCCTTGACCTGGAATCTGCAGGGGGATCAGTTGGTGGACAAGAACTCATCCTCGTTCTTGGGAATCCTTCTGCTCATCTCAGAGTTCACTGGGATGCAGCTCGAACCCATACAGAAATGGGCCAGGTATCCCCTCATGGAGATACTGGACCAAGGGGATTCTCCCACGGAGGCCTTCCCTGTGACCGAGGCCATTGTTGGTCCGGCCCTGGAATTGTGGCAGCAGCCTGCATCCTGTCCTGCACCTTCGGCCAGGATGGCTTGCAAGTATGCAGTACCCACCGGTTCCCTCCCTGGTTTTTTGGAGCACCATTCTGCGGAGGGGCTTGTGACCGATAGCGTTTTCCGGCATTCCGGGAATGCTCGGGATGTGGACAAACTGCCCGATAAGGAGTCCAAAAAGCTGGACTACTTGGGGCGGAAGGTTTACGCTGCTTCCTCCCAAGGTCTTCGACGTGCTAGCTCGGCCGTACTGATGGTACATTTTTCAAACGCCCTTATGGGTTCCCTGGATGAGGTGATCCCTCATCTCCCGGCTGACCTTCAGACGATGGTCAAGCAGCTGCGGGATCGGGGAAGGCGGTGGCCAAACAGCTCCAAACTTCTTTGGATATTGGTGACTCTTGTGCCCAGTCAGTAGCGGCCGCAGTAGCCATGCACCGCAGAGCTTGGCTGCGGATCTCCACCTTCACAGCGGATACCTAGCACAAGCTAGCAGACGTTCCCTTCCTGGGCACCAACTTGTTCAGGCCGGGGGTGGAAGGCCATCTCCAGAGGATCGAGAAGTCCAGTGCCACCTCGGACTCTGTCATGTCTGCCCAGAAGGACAAAGGCCGCCAGCAGCAGCAGCGTAAGGCCTTTCGCCCCTTCCGCCCCTGAGGCACATCCAGCCCAGCAGCACCAGCAACAGGGCCACCAGGCTCACACTTGGTACCCCAAGGCCAAGTCTGCCGTTTCCTCCAGTAGGAAGCCTGGAGGGAATGGTCCAGGTGGCCCCTTGGCCAGCCCTTCCTCCAAGCCTGCCCAGTGACGGGTTGAGGGGTGTCGCCCCAACCTTTTTTATTCCTTCCCGGTCCCCAGATGGGAAGAGGGCTCCGCCACTTCCTTTCCACCTGGTCCGCTAGTACCACGGGCTGCTGGGTGCTGGAAGTGGTCGGCAGGGGTCTGCCTCTGGAATTCGATCAGTCCCTCTCCCTATCGAGCCGTCGCCCCATGGGGGGGCTGCAGGATCCGCAGCCACTCTGTCGGCTTGTCGAGCCGATGTTGCTCTGCTCCTCCAGAAGGAGGTGATCAGTGAGGTGGTGGATCCTCCTCCAAACCTGGGGTTCGTGTCCAGGTACTTCCTGGTCCCAAAGCGGACAGGGGGCTGGCGCCCCATTCTCGATCTACATGACCTGAACAAGTTCCTAAGGCCACACACCTTCAGGATGGTCACTCTGGCTCAGATCATTCCATCCTTGGAACTAGGCATGTGGTTCTGCTCTCTGGATCTCCAGGACGTGTTCTTTCACGTCCCAATCCATCCGTCTCATCAGCGACTCCTCCACTTCAGAGCAGAGGGATCTCTTTACGAGTTCCGGGCCATGCCCTTCGGCCTTTCTCCAGCTTCCAGGGTCTTCACCAAATGTATGGCAGTGGTGACAGCATTCCTGCGGCGCCGAGGGTTCCGGGTGTACCCTTACCTGGATGACTGGCTGATTGCAGCCCCCTCCAGGTTGGGCCTCATGGCGGACTGCACCAGCGTGGTCCGTTGGGCCCGCTGTCATATGCGCTCCCTGCAATGGGGGCTGGCCTGCCATTGGTCACAGCGCTCCAGTCCTTTGGACCAGCCAGTGACCGTGTCCCAGAAGATGTGGGACGGCCTGCAGTGGTGGCTTGTCCCAGCACATCTGCAGGAGGGAATCCTGTTTGTCTGCCCGAGCCGATGGTCATTCTGACGACCGATGCCTCTCTGATGGATTCGGGTGCCCATCTGGGGGATCTCTGGGCCCACGGCCTCTGGTCCCCTCAGGAGTCTCATGCTGGAGCTTTGAGCGGTTCGACTGCCTTTGCTTCATTTGTACAGGGTCAGGTGGTTCAGGTCCAGATAGACAACACCAACACCATGACCATGTACTATCTCAACCATCGGGGCGGGACGCAGTTCTTGCTTCTTTGCAAGGAAGCTCTCCGCATTTGGTCTCTAGTGACCAGCCTGGAGGCAGATCTCCTAGCCATTCATGTGGCCGGAGCCTCCAACAGTCTGGCTGATGCCCTCAGCCAGATAGGCGCTACATCTCATGAGTGGTCTCTCCTGCCTGTGGTAGTGCAAGACTTGCTCTCCCATTGGGGCACTCCTCAGGTGGACCTGTTCGCCTCCAGGGAGAATGTGAAGCTGAGGCTGTTTGACGCCTGCCCCCCTCAGCAGGGCTGGCTGCAGGGGGATGCCTTCTCGAGGCCGTGGACCCCGGGCCTCTTTTACGCCTTCCCTCCATTTTCCTTGATCCACTGGGTGCTTCTCAAGGCAAAGGGGGATAAGGCGCAAGTGATTCTGGTAGCCCCAGACTGGCCTCGCCAGTTCTGGTACCCAGATCTCCTCAGCCTCAGCTCCAGGCTCCCGAGGTGGCTTCCAGCCTGCACGGACCTGATCTCAGTCGACAAGGGGAAGGTTCTCCACCCGGACCTTCAATCCCTGCACCTGATGGCCTGGTTCCTGAGCAGCTAGAGTTCCAGGCCTTGGGTCTTTCTGACGAGGTCCTCAACGTCATTGAGGCGTCCCATAAGGAGTTGACCAGAAAATGCTACACCTTCAAATGGAAGAGATTCTCCATTTGGTGTCAGGACAGGGGGCTGGACCCCTCTTCCTGTCCATTGGCTAGTATTTTGGACTACCTGTGTTCCCTTTCTCAACTAGGGCTCCGGTCGACACCTTTAAGGTGCACCTGGCAGCCATCTCTGCTAACCGGGCACGGGCTGGCAAGCAGTAGGTGGCGCAGGAGAAGGTGGTCGGGCGCTTTTTCAAGTGCCTTGACCACATATTCCCTCCGGTGCAATAATGTCCACCTCCGTGGGATCTACTGCTGGTATTGTCTAAGCTCATGGGCAAGCCATTCGAACCGATGCACAGGTGTGACATCTCTCACCTGTCGTGGAAGACTGCCTTCTGGGTGGCTATTACGTCAGCCAGAAGGATGTGAGAGCTTCAGACACTTTCCATCGAGCCTCCCTACCTGGTCTTCCACAGGGACAAGGTTGTCCTTTGCCCCCCAACCGAAGTTCATTCGAAGGTGGTGTGGAGTTTCACCTTAACCCAGGTGTTGACTCTGCGGTGTTCTACCCCACATCCCGAGGTTGTTTATAGGCTCCATTCCTTGAGCCTGTAAGTGGGCGCCGCTATTATAAGAAGCAGACGACTGAAGTTCGGGGAGAGGTTCGCCAGCTGTTTGTCACCTATGCTGAAGCCGCACATGGCAGACCTGCAGCCAGGCGGACAATAAGCAGGTGGGTCACCTCCTGCATAGATCTCTGCTATGGGTTGGCGGGATGGAGCCTCTGAAAGGGATAAGAGCCCATTCTACCCACCATACCGCTGCTTCTAGGGACGTCCCTATCCAGAAAATCTGCAGGGCTGCTACCTGGAAGTCAGCACACACCTTTATTTCCCATTACCACATTGACCTAGAGTCACGCTGTGATGCTGGTTTTGGGACCCTAGGTTCTTCAGTCCTTATTTCCCAAGTAGGTATTGGGGGGTGCACGCCTTGCCTCTCTCCTCCCAGACAACTGCTAGGAGTCTGCCAGACAGTGTGGATTGAACAACATATCCACGTCCCTAGAAATACAGGTTACTCACCTGTAACAGGACTTCTAGGAATGGTATATGTTGTTCATCCACACGACCCACCCGACCTTCCCGGCTTCGATGCGCTACCTGGCTTCCAGCGGGCTAGATCTGGCGTCATGGGGCAGAGCCGAGGGTTTTACCACCCGGGTGAGTGGGAGGATCCAGCTTGAAGACTTTCTGGCAAGATTTAAAGCGGCAAGAAACCTGCCAGATAGTGCGGATGAACAACATATACCACTCCTAGAACTCCTGTTGCAGGTGAGTAACCTGTCTTTATGACCTTTGTATTAAATAAGCTCTGGCATTGCCAGCCCAGTGGCGCTGAGGGATGAGGCGCTGGATACCTTACCTCACATCATGCCAGCAACCTGGGTTTGAGAATGAGCCTGGGTTGTCTGAGAGCTGGCACGGGCGGGGGCAGGAGGGAGCAGGATTGAGCAGCTAAAAGGCAGCTCTCCTTTCCTGGGGAGGACTGTGTTGTCCACCATAGTTTCACTGCCCCCGGATGGAGGTCTGCGGGCAGTGCAGACGAGTGGGCGGCAAGCAGTGGGAAGGTGTCCCAGTACTGTGGAATGCGCACACTCACGGCCGGGCAGGGTCAGGAGAAAAGGGGGGATAAAATTGGGGCTAAAATATAAATAAAAAAAAAAAAGATCTGGCCAGGGCCGAGAGGGCTATAGCGGAGGAGTTTGGGGTAAAATTATTGTAAATTACCAAAGTTACAAGCCTGCATTTGCAAAACGTAACATAGGCTCATAAATGTGTTGTTTTGTAATATTTTTACACCAAATTTTCAACATAGCCTTGTTTATGACCCTGCCTCATGAAGACGGCAGACAAAATGTTCAAGTCTGGACTGTGAAATCAACTTTCGGGATGCAAAAACACATTTTGGGCAGGAATTGTAAAATGACAACTGTCACATTCATGAGGTGCTGTCAAGAAATGGCTATGTTGAAAATTTAGGGTAAAAATATTGAATATTACCAAACTTATGAGCCTGCGTTCGTAAAATTCAACATAGGCTCATAACTTTGTTGTTTTTTTAATATTTTTACACCAAATTTCCAGCATAGTCTTCTTATGACCCCACCTCATGAACAAAGACAGAGAAAATGTTTAGCTCCTGGCTGAAAGGTAATTTCGCTCTGGGACCGCAAAATCACCTTTTGGGATGTAAAAATACATATTGGCCAGGATTTTAAAAAATGACAGCTGTCACATTCATGAAGTGCTATAAAGATATGGCTGTGTTGTAAATTTTGGGTAAAAATATAGATGTAACCCCTAGATGGCGCTATCCCAGGGGCTACTACCCCTGCCTGATTTGCCACTAACAGGTTGAGGGGCCTGGATCCAATGGCGGGTGCCTCCACCCAGAGGTCAGGGTTTGCAATAGTTAAACTAACTTGGTCACAGCCCTCTGGGACACTGCAACCCCTTTCTTCCCACTAGTGGCCCACACAATATATCAGAATTACCTTCACAGTATATACTTACCCCAGGTCTGGTTCCGCACTGGGACCTCCTGGAAATGAGATACAGTGCAACAATCACAGTACAGTACTTTAACATAGACAAATACCTCAGGCAGTATAACTTTGCTGAAACAAGCAGCTCTGATTTATTTAGGGGATATAACAAGGACAGGGAAATCAGGTTAATTAGCTTATCACTCTAATAATCTACCTATGGCTCTGTGCACAGGCCTATCCCTATCAGTTACTGTCCCTGGGTACCCAAGCCCTAGTGGCTAGTCCAAACCGTGGCAGCTGGTAGGGGCCCTTTCACACAGAGAAAGGAGAATTAAACAGTCAGCAGTACAGTAATTCCATTTGGATTTAATGTGGCAATTCAACAGGAGCGACCCTGAATTAGTACTCACGACCTCCAAAGAAGATAGGGTCCTTCAATGTCAGCAGGGCTCACTTGAGGTACACAAACCTCTTCACACATCCATATAAAAAAGCACTGTACCAGGCAGGCTGCATCTGTATCCCGATCGCAATTACTGCACAATACCCGAGAGACACACAGCAGATTCAGTTCCTGACAGACCGAGTGCAATTTTCAGCAATTCCTCCAGTCTTCTACAGGGTGAGCCTGGTTTCTACTCTTCAGAGATCCTTTGATTCTTTTCACAGGACAGATTCAGTCCTAACAAGCTGTTACACAAGCTGCAGACGGAACTCTGGGCCTTACACACGCTTTTTTGACTAAAACTGCACACTGAAAAGCACAGGCTCCTTCCTTCTTCACTGCCAAAGCTCAACTGAAACTCCAACTGACAAAACCGGCACTTCCTTTGAGTTCCTCCCAGTTCTTGACTGGATTGGCTGTCACTCACAATAGACTGCTGCTGTTGGTCCAAAAAGGTGCTGAAGTCTAAACTACATCTCCCAGAGTCACTGCCCATACAATCCTCTTGTGGCTGGCTCAGATTATGAGTCCAAGTTCTGATTCGTCCAAGGCACCATTTTAGAGCTAGCTTACCCCACACTGATTGGTCCAGTTCAGCAGTTCAAAACCAGAATGGGGAACTAGACAGACACAGTTCTGACTGCAAAGAAAGCAGGTTAGACAAACTGTAATTTCATTATTACTGTAAATGATTTCTGGCAAACAGTTACATCTTTCAGATAGGTTCCTTTGCACTCCTAGTGACTGCAAAATGGAGTGAATTGGCAACAGTTCGAGTGGTACTCAAACAGAGAAGCACACAGTCCCCCCATACAAACTAATTATGTCTGCAAGCAGACAGCTCTTAAAGAGACAGTACCAGAGGTTCTAAAAACACTCACCGATAAATGGCTTAAATGCCAAACACCATTCAGGCTTGGAGCATTCAAGCAAGCTCCTGGAAGTCTTTTGGGAACCCCCATTTGCAGGGGGGTTACATAGAAAAGTACCAAAGTCACGAGCCTGTGTTCACAAAATTCTATGTAGCCTCATAACTTGGTTGTTTTGTAATATTCAAAAAACGTGAAGTCTTGCTGCATTCTTTTTTTTTTTTTTAAATCTGTTTTTATTAAGATTTTTCCAAGAATCCATGAGACACTTTACAATCTGTAAAATACTTACATTCAGTAAAATACTTAAGTTTTACAGTTCTTTTACATCCTCTGGTTAAATTAAAATAAAGACATTTAGATTTATTACATTAGTATTTTGGTATAGGAAAAAGGTTATCAAGGGCAGATAGATCTCTCCTCCCAATGTCCTGCTCCCTCCCCCTACCCTCCAGGCCTTGCTATGTTCAGAAGTCAGGATCTACCGCTGCCTGATGTAAGGACCATCGCTGCCATTGCCTGGTAAAGGATAGAGACTGGTTATTCACCTTAGCTGTTATGCTTTCCATCTGGTATATTGAAATCATAATTAGTCTCCAGTCATGTATAGTGGGGATCTCATGAGACATCCATTTTTTTGTAAGTGACTTTTTAACTGCCAGCAGAAAAATAGGCAGCAGGGTTTTTGTCCATGGGCGGGGTGGGGGTGGGCACAATGGTCCGGTAAATAGCTAGCAAAACCATCTCAGCTGTAAGATCAACATTTTCTCCCAGGCTGTCTGTTATTTCATTTTGAAGGTTTAACCAGAAAGACATCAATAGTGGACATTGCCAATTATATGAGCAATATCAGCCATTCACCCTACCCCTCAGCAAATCCATATTCTGCTGGAAGATATTCATGAGCCGCACTGGAGACCTGAAAACCTAGACCTACACTTCCATGAATATTCTCTCCATATGTGTGATTGGGTCATTTTAACTGCTCTAAGGGCTGCGGAGGACCATGTTTCTGTTGATATATTAAGGTCTAGGTCTTTGTTCCAACTTGCCAGTATTAAATTTGTTGATTGTTTAGTTAGGTCTCGTGTGATGTTTGTTCAAGTTTCCAATTAAATGATTCCAATGATTACCTAGGGAATGATCGGAAAATAATTTTAAAAGGGGAGGGACTGGGTGGGTCAGATTAACCTGGATGATACGATTTCATAATATATGGTTTCTTATTTGAAAATATCTGAACTGATCAGCATTTGATAGATTAGATTTCTGCTTTAGGTCGTCAAATGTTAACACCCCTTTGGGTCCCAGAAACTGGAACACCTATTCTAGCCTGAGTCTTCTACAGCGAGAAAGAGACAAGTCAGTATGGGATGGAACAAAAAGTTTGTCCTCTGAGATCACTTTACAGTATTCGTAGATTTGTTGTAATGGTTCTTTTTTACGTAATTGAAACCAAATCTTAAGAACCTGCAACGAGGTTTCTGTAAAATCTTTTAAAGGAGGAGTTTTCCCGGGGGATGAAAACAGAATCTTTTTAATATTGTGTAGATGAGTCAAGTGAAACTCCAGTTTCTTCCAGGGGATTCAAATTTGTCAGAAAGCCAAAGGAGTAGTATACAGAGAAATGCCATCTCTGCATAACGTTTGAGGTCTGTGAGATTAGTTCCACCCTGGGTTAAGGACAATTTTAATATAGAGAGCCGGATTCTTTTTTTTTTTTTTTTGTTCCAAATAAATGAGAATATCATGTTGTCTCATGATTTAAAAAAGTATGAGGATGGGGAAATATGGAATATTTTGGAACAAATATAAAAGACGAGGTATGACATTGATTCTAATTGTTTCAGTGCATTGAAACAAGGAAAGTGGGAGCTGGGTCCATCTGTCCAGATCCTTGTGGATTGAGATGGAAAGGGGTTCATAGTTAATTAGCTCAATTACCTGCAAATTCTGGTGGATATGTATGCCTAGGTACTTTATTTTTATAGAGTTCCATTTTAAGGGCAAACTTTGTTTAAGAGTTTTCAAAGGGGTGTAGTTAAATGAGAGGGCTTTCATTTTTGATATATTTAATTTGAAACCAGCTAATTCTTCATATCTTTTTAGGATTCTCCATGCCTCTATGATCGAGTGTGAGGGAGAAAGGAGAATGTCGTTCGCAAATAAATTGATCTCGTGTTCCGTTTGTTCCAAGGGAATTCCCTCTATTTTTGATGATGCTCTTAATGCTACAGCTAGGGGTTCAATATATATTACGAATAGTAGAGAGGATAGTGGGCAACCCTGTCTTGTACCTTGGTGCAGTGAAAATGGTGAAGAGAGTCCACCATTAATTCGCACATAAGCTTTGGGAGAGAGGTAAATTTGACCTAGCCAATTCAAAAGTGTGTCTGGAAATCCAAATTCCCTCAATGTGTCCCATAAGAAGGGCCAATGAACCTGATCAAATGCTTTTTCTGCATTGAGGCTTATAAAAGCTGCTGGTATTTTTCGGGCTTGGATATATTCGATTAAGATTAGGGATTTTCTAATATTGTCCATAGTGGATCTTTGCTTAATGAAGCCAGCTTGGTCTGGGTGAATTATTGTTGGGAGAATATTTTCAATTCTGGCATCCCAGATGGCCATGTAGATTTTATAGTCCGAATTTAGAATGGATATTGGGCGATATGAAGATGGTTCTAGTTTATTCCTGTTTGGTTTGGGAATTGCTGCTATCGTTACATATTCCCATGTTGGGGGGAACTTGCCTTGACGTCTCTCTATATAGTTGGAGAAGTTTGGGGACAATTCCTTGTTAAAGAATTTATACCATTCTCCGGTAAACCCATCCAGGCCCAGACAACGGCCTGTAGATACGGTAGCAATCACTGTACTTATTTCTTTGGCTACTATAGGAGCCTTTAATTACTGAATTTGGGAATTTGTTAATTTTGGTAGATGCAGATGGGCCAAAAAGTCCTGTCTTTGTTCCAAGGTTGATGTTGTTTGTGGTGTATATAGTTGTTGGTAGTAAAATGCAAAAGTTTGCCTTAATTTTTCTTCTCTATATAGTATCTCATCCATTTTAGGGTGTTTGATTTTTAATATTGTCACTGTGTTTTTTCTGGCCCTCAACCTCCGTGCTAATCTGCATGTCCCTCTTGAACCCCCTTCATAATGAGCTTGTTTTAAATATATTAGGGACATTTGAATCTTGGTGTCCATCATTTTTTGGATAGCCGCTTTTGTATCTCTAATTTTAATTTGTAATGTTTTATCTCCTTCTCTGTACAGTAGTTGATCATTTTGTAGCTAGTAATAAGATAGTTATAAGCTGGTCTCTCTCTTTTTTTTTTTTTTTTGTGGCGTAGGCAATAAATTTCACCTCTTATGGTGGCTTTCATCGCATCTCACAAGGTGGCTTCCGAGAGTGAAGGAGAATTATTTTCTTCGAAGAATTGTGGGATCCTCTTTTTCATCTGGTCAGTGAATTCTTTATCTTTTAGATAGTAAGGGTTGAGTCGCCAGAGAGTATGTTTAGGTTTCTTACCTAAATCTAGTTTTAGCATAAGCAGGTGATGATCGGACAGAATTTTGGGGCAAATAGCAATGTCCCCCACTGTTGAGAAGTGTTCACATGTAGTAAAGAAATAGTCTAATCCTGAGTAGGAGTGGAATATACTCGACTGGTATGTGTATCCTGGGGAAGAAGAGAGAGTTTTTCGCCAGATAGCAACCAGACCCAAATGTTCGAGTTGTGTTTTAAAAAACCTTATGGAGTTGGAGAGATGATAGATTTTAGGGTTTGATGAGTCGAGGTTAGGCTGTAGGGTCATGTTGAAATCACCGGCCATTATTAACTGATCTTTGAGCGAATCCAAGATCTTGGCCAGGATCGCTCGAATTTTTAATGTCTTAGTCTGTGGGGGCAGATATATATTAGCCAAGGTAACTTCTTGGTTATATAATCGTTCTTGAATAATGGTATATCGACCTAGTCCATCGGAAAGAACTTTATTTCAAACTGGGTAGTGGCAGGGATCATTATAACCACTCCCTCTTGCGTCCGCCCGGGTGAGAGGAGGAGGAGTGGACAACATATCTGCGCCCCCCCCCCCCAGGACAATTTCTGGTGTTTGACTTCTGAGAGGTGAGTTTCTTGTATAAAGATTATATCCGCCCTTTGTCTGTTAAGATGCTGCATCATCCGTGATCGTTTAATGGGGCTATGGAGTCCGTTGACGTTTAGGGAATTAATCTTTACTGGTTGTGCAGTCATTTAAGTTTTTTTGATTCTTATAGGTTTAAAGTCTATATCTATCCGTACTATATGATTTATTAATCCCTTATTTTTTTGTTTGTTTTTCAGATCCTTCCAGCCTTCCGTCTCCCGGACCATTCCCCCCAACATATCAAAAACGAAGTTGGTCGGTTTCAGCAGCCATTTTGCTTGTTGTTATCCCTGGACTCTTGTCTAACTGCCTCTGAAGTATTTTTAATAAAGTAGTAATATACAAAGTGCAGTAATGTCTCTGGTGTCTCGTTTCATTCAACTTAGAAGAACCGAAAATAGATATGACAGTCAACTTTATGAACAAAAACTACCCGGGAGCTGGAGGGGCGGCCGGGGGGAGAGCTTGGCGTCCTAAGGCAGCTCGTCTTCTCCGAGGGAGGGATCCAGGGCTTGGTGCATGTCTGACCGGGTGGAGACTATAGGTACGGCAAGCCCAAGCTGTGTGAGAAGGGTGGCGTGTTGGACTGAAGCGCTAGCGCTTTGACGCGAGGGCACACAGCATGCCAAGAAACAGGGGAAAAACATCCTGCAGCACTGCCGGTAGATGGAGCACAACGGCCCCAATCCCCATTGCCCCTACCTGCCCTAGGTGAAGGCATCCTGACGAAAACAGGAAAGACCTCTGGGTGTAAGGGCCCCACCTCGGATTTCACCTAGGGGGGTAGCAACTAAGGTTACATGGGGATGGACCATGCTAGACTCCAGGTAAGAGGGCGGGGACTGACAAGGCCATATGTGTGTCTCCGGAAGAGTGGGGGTGCTGCGGGTAGGGGAGAACAAAGAGAAAGTAAAAAAAAAAAAAAAATTTAAAGAAAATGAAAAAAAACTATGTACATAAGTGCTTCCATTTTTAAGGTGATAAACCCAGACCACCTTATAATAATCTCAAACCAGTCTCCTAAAGGGGACCAGGTTTGAGTGGGGATCTCCTGTTTCCAAAAGAGGGAGTTCCCCTTCCTGAGTTGGAAGTTCCTCTGGGGATGGTGTTTCCTCTTCCAGTTGGTATGATATTACTGTTTTCTCTGCCCCCCACCCCTAGATTTACGACCTCCTTTTCCCTGGTTGTAGAGTACTTTGCCAGATCTTCTCCGATCTAATCTCCCAACCCCCCAGATTCCACACATCAGTATTGGTCTTAGTGTGTGAGTTGAGTTGGATCTAAGGTGTCAGACCTTCCCCACCTTGTACTGACAATTGTGTATTCCCTTTCCCCATAGTGTGCCGAGGGGATAGGAATGGCCTTGTTCCGCCCATGATGGACTAATGCTATAAGAGCCTACATATCCTGACACTCCCTTTAAACCCTGTGTCCACATCAGAGTAGGGTACTTAGAACTCCCTGGAAAGGGGATATCAACAAATGGAAAACTGGGTAAAGACATCTTGGGGGGGGGGGACGTGCCCCGAGGATACTCCCCTCCCCCAGCAACGGCCAAAATACCATTGATTTGCTCTAGGTCCCCCCATCTCTTATACAGGACAATGCCCATATTCTATCTAGTCAACTAATTCCCTCTTGATCATTCTCCAAGGAACATGTTTCCATATATTAAACTTATTATTGTGAATTGGGTCATATTTTTGATTGAAATGAATTATCTTCGATATTATAAATCACCCATATCCCTTCTCGCTCCCAATCCACCCCTCTCCCATTAACAACTTACAGACTCCTACATGGCATTTAAACTTAAGACAGATAGAAGAGGAGAGAAAAGAGGTAAGAAAGTGAAAGGAAAGAGAGAAAAGTGATGGCAACAATAGAGAATGTTCTCTTTCTGAAGTTAAGTGTTTTGTTGACTTCTGTTCTAAAGGGTCGTCACAGTTTTCAGTCTATTACAGCCGCCATGCTTTATGTTAGTTCAACTGTCTCGGCAACCCAAACTGAAGTCCGACTAAAATGCACTTAGATCCATCCACCCGTAGTCAGGATCTTCCAGTATTCTTCCTCCTCTTCACCTGGATCAGACCCCTTCCAGCCCCCAGGAGGCACCCCCCCCCCCCGGGGACCCCCACCAGGACAGACTTATTAGCGGGAGATCCAGGGAGCATGAGGTGAGTCAGAGGGAGCGAGCAGACAGAGCGGGGGGACATGATACGACGGGGTGTCCACCGGGACCCCCCAGCCAGACTGTATGTCGGCCATCAAGGGGACCCAATTACCCAACATTACAGTGTAAGGCCAAAATTTATGCTAGATCACTGTTATTTTCCACTGTTTGGGTTGGCAGTCATTCCCTATTCTGGCCCGAGGTCCCACCTCCAAGTCAATCCGCCCCCCCCAAGCCTCCCCTCTATAGTCTACCCAGACGCCAGAAGGGCACAAAAGAAATCAAGACCCAGGACTTACTTCTGATCCATAGTCAATGCAGGGTTTCTCAGAAGACAAATTCTCCTCGACATTTCTTCCAGATCCAGATTAGGTCCTGAAGGCTGTGTATCCACCTCAGGTTGTCTAGGATGGATAAGCTTAATGGCTTTCTGACCCAACAGGTGCTCCATAATTATCCCTTGCTGGAAAAGGTCTTCTTTTGCCTCTGAGGCTGACTTATAGGTGACCGGACCGTTTGGTAGCATTACAGTGAGCTTAGAGGGGTATGGGGTGCAGAATTTTATCTGCTGTGTTCTTAGGAAGGGAAATATAGGTGCATATTCTCTTCTTTGGCCCTGGGTATGTGGAGCATAATCATTGTTCCTAATTAGGTGGTGTAATCCAATCATTATTTTACCCTTCTGCCACGCTTTTCTTAACAATGTTTCTTTTGTTTGAAAGCTTTGGAATCTGACCATGAAGGATCTGGGACTGGCATCCTTAGCCAAAGGTTTGGGACCGAGAGTTCGATGGGATTTGATAATCTGGACCAAGCTCTAAGACTGACCAGAAGGGGTGGTCTGCATAGGCCAGAGGATCAGAACCTTCCTCCCCTTCTGGCAGGCCAAAAATCTGTATGTTTTTTCTCCTCCTGCGATTCTCTGCATCTTCCTGCCTCAAAGAATTGTGCAGTTGTGCAGAAGCTAAGGAGAGGATCACCGATTTGAAGGATTCAATTTTATTACAGTTGGCCGATATTTGGGTAGCAGCCTCGTCCATTCGTCGTTGCAGCATTCCCAAGTCTGTTCTGAGTTCCTGGGTTGAACCCCTTATTTCTTCTCGGAACTCTGCTATAGCCCTTAAAATGTTTTGTTCGGGCTGTGAGCCTGGTAGAGGGTTGCTCTCCTTTTTCCCACCCCTGGTATTTAAGGATTATGGGCCTTGCTGGTCTTTACCGTGCTGCTCTCTCTCTCTTTTGGCTCCTTGTCTCCCTCCTCCTCCTCCAGGTTCATGAGCAGTAGGAATCTGCTTGGTTTCTGGCCATCCAAGGAAAAGATTGGAGGAGGTTTTAACTGCTGCAGTCTCCTGATCATTTTGTTGTTGGGTTCATTACGGAGCAGACGAAGATTTTTAAGGTAGGCGGTTTTATTATTGTAATTTGGCTGGGGAGCCCGAGTGAAAACGATGATTAAGTAGTCATACCGGAACTGGAAGTCTTGAAGAAGTCTTGCTGTATTCTGACTATATGCAGTTAGCCTTCCCAGTTGAACTGCCCAAGAAATCAGTTAACTCTATGCAAATCCATAGAACGTTGAGCTCAAGCTTGGTTTTCAAACCTCTGTCACTGGTTCATTCTACGTAACTGCCAGATTCTTTACTCCGCCTACCTGTGAAGTCGCTCCAGAGATTTCTCCTCATTCACTCTAGTTAAAGTTTTGGTTTTTTGATGGTTTCTTCAAACCAGGTTTTATTTTCGGTTCTTCAGGCCTTTGTCTCGCAGTAAAGGTTAGACAAGACTAGGTTTACTTCAGTTTCGGTACGTTTTCAATTTTTGCTTTTGGTTTGCGTAACCCAGAGATAACCAAGGACATTTTGTTTCTTTTGAGGTAAAGTTTTAGTTGTTTAGGTTTATGTAAAATTTTAGTTTGGGATCCGGTGGCTTTTAGTTTAAAAAAAAAAAAAAAGACAAGACTTTTTCTTGTTCTTTTCAATCGACCGTTGAACCGGTTGTTAACCGAAAATGAATTTTAGTTACTCTGGCCTGACCACTACCAAAGGGTAACTTGGCTTATCAGTGCTCATCATGTCAGAGAAACCCAAGAAGACCGGTCCCACTGGGTTTCAGCACTGCACAGAGTGTGGGGAAGCGTTTGCCAAGGCTGATCCCCACCTTATCTGTGTTTACTGTCTGGGGTTTGACCACCTGAAAACAGACTGTCAAATCTGTAAAAACTTTCTTAAAGCCACGCTGGATAAGTGTTTGTCTAGGCTTAAGGAAAGAATGGCCGAATAATCCTTTGATCCGGATGGCTGGTCTGGTTCGGCTCCTGAGGGGGTCTGGGAACCGGAGGAGATGCCTTCTGACCAGGGCGATACTCCTTGACCAAAAGGAAAGCAGATACTGATGGGTCGATAGCTGCGAAAAAGAAAAGCAAATCCGCCGGTTCTGAACCAACGGTTGCAGCTCCAACCGCGGAAGAGATTGCTAAAGTGATACGAAATGTGCAATCTTTACAGACCAGTTCAGATGAACCGAGACCAGGCCAAAAACCACATATTTTGATTCGGTCACCTGCCAGTTCGCTTCCCACTGGTTCATACGATCTGGAGGTTTACTATGAGCTTGAGTGGGAAGGAGAAGAGGGGGAGGAGGTGGAATATGTGGGTGAACCCATCGAGCCTGATGTTTTACCTGATAGACCAGAGTCTGTTTCTCCTCCTAGGCAGCCTGGGGAATCCTCCTCTCATTATTTATTATTTAAAAAGGTTGCTGATACTTTACAGTTGTCTACTCTGGAAGCAGCTGAGGAAGAGGAGGAGGAGCCAGATTTTGTCGAAATGATGGATTTCTAGGGACATGGATATGTTGTTCATCCACATTTATTGGCAGGTTCCTTGCCCCTTTAAATCTTGCCGGAAGGTCTTCAAGCTGGCTCCTCCCACCCACACGGGTGGTAAAACTCTCTGCTCCACCCCATGACGCCAGATCTTCCTTACCGCTTGGAAGCTCAGGTTCCCTCCTTAGTGTTCTGCATTTTAGACTGAATCCTAACTCTTCGGTTCGTCCGAAACTAGTTTTGAAGTTTTCTAAACGGTCTTCATCATCCCTCGCGGCTGCGATGGACCATCGATTCCGGCTTTCGGAGGTGCCCTTGCGGGCAGAAAATGTCAGGGCGATCCGCACTCCACGTCGTCTACTGCTAGGCCTAGATCATGACCGCGGCCTGCGTTTGTGCGCTCTTTTACGGCCACCGTCCTGGAGGATCGCGCTGCCCGATTGATGCTTTCGAAGCGAGGAAGCGTTACCATCAGTAAAATCCAAAGAGGCTCGTTGGGCAGTGTCCGCAGCGGCTGGCTCGACAGAGCAGCTCGAACATATGGTCGCCCTCGAGGAGGAGGCGGCCCAGGCCAGCTTAATCTGGTTCAAGGTCAGTTGGCATTCATCTGTATCCCCCTCCCCCTGGTTGTGCCTGAAAATAGGCAGGATTTGTCTAGTGCACTTACCCGGTCAACAAAAGCGAAATAAATAAATAAATAAATCTTCCTCCTCCTCGGCCGAGGCATTTATCCCAATCTCTCTGAGTTCCTCGTATTCGGCTTCGTTCAAGGAGCTTTGTCAGTCCCTTTCAACGAAGGGAGAGGGGCCATTGGGACATTCCTCTCAGCCCAAGAAGAAGGGGTCGAAGGGTAAGTCCCACCATTGGCGTTCATGGGAGTGGGAGAGGCCTCCTTCCCCGGACAGCCGACCGTCGACTCCGGTTGAAGTTGCGGCTCAGGCCGCTGGCTTCACGATGTCCCCGTCAGGCCAGCCTGCCGAGACTCCCGTCTACGCAGTCGAGATATTCCTTGACCCGTCGGATGGGTTGTCAACTGGTGAAGCTGACAACCCACCTTCGCCGGTTCCCCCGGTGGAGACCGAGGATCTGCCTGCGCCTTCGGGGTGACAGTCCCCGGCTAAAGTGCCCGAGCCGAGGGAAGAGTGGGTGTCTCCTGCCCCTTCACAGACCCGCCCTCGTTCACCCCGAGGGTCTCGGTCTCGGACTTCTTCTCGGTCAAGCCGCTCCTGCCGACATCGGCGGTCTTGGTCTCAGTACCGAAGTAAGCGGCGACACTGTTCCTCCTCGTCCTCCTCCTCGGATGAGGAGAGGCTTCGACGTAAATTGCATCGACGTTACGAGGAGCTTATGTGGCAGCAGTTACTGTTGTCCGGGAGTAAATCGACTCCGATTCAGCCCCCGGCCATCAAGTGGCTTTCGCCCGAATGACCGAAGCAACCACTCACCGCAGTCGAGATGCCCATTCCTGGGCTGGTTGTTTGGCTGAAACCAGCTGCTCCACCGATTTGTGGTGGAACCTCCGCCTCCACAACCGAAGTAGTCCTCCGGGGGCCAGTCATTGGACGATAGCCCATCGTCCTTCTTGGGTCTGCTTCGACTCATCTCGGAGTCCACTGGGATGCAGCTCGAGCCCGTGTCCAAACGGGCCAAGTATCCCCTGACGGAGATACTGGACCAAGGGGATTCCCCCACGGAGGCCTTCCCGGTGGCTGAGGCCATTGTCGGCCCAGTCTTGGAGTTTTGGCAGCGGCCTGCTTCCTCTCCTGCGCCCTCGGCCAGGGTGGCCAGGAAGTATGCGGTCCCTACCGGATCTTTGCCCGGTTTCTCGGAGCACACCCCTGCCGAGGGGTTAGTCACCGACAGCGTCTTCCGGTGTTCCGGGAACGCTCGGGACGTGGATAAGCCCCCCAACAAAGAGTCCAAAAAGCTGGACTTTGCCGGGCGCAAGGTGTACGCTGCGTCCTTCCTCGGCCTCCGACAGGCCAGCTCGGCCGTGCTGATGGCACACTTCTCCCACACCCTCATGGGCTCCCTGGATGAGGTTGTCCCTCATCTCCCGGCCGACCTGCAGACCACGGTCCGTCGGGTGTGGGACCAGGGTAGGGCGGTGGCGAAGCAGCAGCTTCAGACTGCTGTGAACATAGGTGATTCCTGTGCCAGGTCAGTAGCGGCCGCGGTGGCCATGCGCCGCAGGGCGTGGCTGAGGATATCGACCTTCACGGCGGATACCCAACACAAGTTGGCGGACGTCCCCTTTATGGGGACTGACCTCTTTGGCCCTGGAGTGGAGGGACACCTCCAGCAGATCGAAAAGTCCAGTGCCACTCTGGACTCGGTCACCTCCACCCAGAGGGACAAAAGTTGCCGTCAACAGCAGCATAAGTCCTTTCGTCCTACGGCCCCTGCAGCACAACCGGCCCAACAGCACCAGCAACAGGGCCCACAGACTCGAGCTTGGCATCCCAAACCCAAGCCGGCGACTTCCTCCAACAGGAAGCAAGGAGGTAAAGGCCCAGGAGGTCCCTTGGCCGGTTCCTCCTCCAAGCCTGCCCAGTGACGGGTTGAGGGGTGCCGCCCCCAGCCTCGTCACTCCCCCGTGGGGGGACGGCTCTGCCACTTCCTTTCCGCCTGGTCCACTATCACCACGGACCGCTGGGTGTTGGAGGTGGTAGGAAAGGGCCTGCCTCTGGAGTTTGAGCAGACCCCGCCCTTTCGAGCCATCGCCCCTCGGGGGGCCACGGGGTCCGCAGCCTCGCTGTCAGCTCGCTGAGCCGATATTGCTCTGCTCCTCGAAAAAGAGGTGATCAGGAAGGTGGCGGATCCTCCTCCAGACCCGGGGTTTGTGTCCAGGTATTTCCTGGTCCCAAAACGGACGGGGGGGGGCTGGTGCCCCATCCTTGACCTGAACAGGTTCCTAAGGTCTCGGACCTTCAGGATGGTCACTCTGGCTCAGATAATACCATCCTTGGAGCAGGCGTGTGGATCTTCCTTGTCAGTCTTCACCATTCATTGCCGTGGGTGTAAGCGGGCGGCGCGCACAGTCACGGGAGCTTTTTTTTTAAAGTTTGCACTAGCGGCACTGCCCTTGAGAGTGACGTCATGCGTCATGCGCGAGGGGCGGCTGTTAGTGGCGACCGACTCCTCCTCCAACTCAGTTCTGTTTCTTCCGCCGTCGAGGCAACACCTGTTTCGTGGAGCGAAAGGTTTTTCTACCTGCGTAGTACCGACTCCTGTTTTTCCTTCGCACTCGACGCCATTCCGGTAAGACTGTTCTTTTTTCTATCATACGGCGTCGGGTGTGTTTTCCTACTGTTTTATCCTTATTAGTTTGCGTGATGTCGGTTCGGAGCTAAAGCGCTTTTGAAAACGGGCCGTGCCCCTATCGTCGGTGCTCCTGTGGCTGGCATTTCTCCGTCTCAGACCGGCGCAGCGTTTGCCTTCGTTGCCTGGGACCCAACCATGACATGGATTAGATGCGATGCCTGTTTCTCGATGGACGCCGTGTCCTCGAAGTCCTCGCGTTCAAGCTCAGCAAAGCCCGCCCGACCTTCGGGGGCAGCGTCGCTCAAGGGATTCTCAGGTAAGGTCTCTAGGCCCTTCCCGGGTCCCCTCCGGGCCTCTCTGAGTCCGAGGGAGGGTCTCCCTCGTCTTTTCTTGCGAGGAGGCCCTTCTGCGGTGTCGGGGGCGTCGTAGTCTCTTCCGGGCGCGGCGCGGCACACGCCTCGGCAGTCACCTCCTCGGAGGTGCAGGCTCCCCGTGTCGAGGCCCGCGGCTCTCTTGGGCCTGGCACAGGTGGGACCCTTGGCCGCCCGCCTTCCGGCTGTTTCGGATCCGGCACCGTTAGCGGTGCCCGGCAATCAGCAGCGCCGTTCAACGCCGTTATGGATCGGCACCCGTTTGCGGCGCCGGGGTGATCAGAGTGGCGCCACTTTGGGTCAGCGCCGTTCGCGGCGCTGGCCAATCATGTTGGCGCCGTTGGCGGTGCCGCCTGCGTCCTCCGGCGCCCGCTGGCGGCGCCGTGGGTATCTTGCCTCTCGCGGCGCGGGTCGGTTTCCGGCACGGGGCGGTGCCGTTGTCTACGGCGCCGTGAGGTTAGGAGTCGGTCCTGGCTGCTGCCAGCATTGAAGCGGCGGCACGCCGTTGAGTACCCGGGGCCGTTCGCGGCGCCCGTGGCCTCTGGGACCCCTGGGGTGGCCAGCATTGAGGTCCAGTGGGTCGTCTTCCTCGGAGGGGCGATGACTCAGGCGTGGACCATCCTGGCACCCCACTCTTGAGGTCTGGGTCCCTGTGGCTAGAGGTACCAGGCGGCGCGGCCCCTCCCTCTGTCCCCCTTCCGTCGTCTCCTGAGGCTCCCGGCTGGGGGTGGCCGGGGTCTCAGGGGCAGGCATGGGGGTGACGGAGGAGGCTCCCCTCTCTGGAGGCCCCTCTGGGGACAGAGGCAGCTGCTGTCGGGGAGGAGGGCCCTCTCGAGTCGAGGGTTGAGGGCAGAGGGTCTGGCTCTCGGTCTTCTGTGGCCACCTCGGGGGGCCGGGCCGTAGTGCAGAACCCGCCCCTTCCCTCGGGGCTCTAGGGTGCCCTCTGGCGGCGTTCTTGCGGACTGCCCTTCTGGATCCATGCAGTCCGCGCGTCGTGCAGGGAGGATTCTCCCCTGGGCTCTTCCAGGCTCGCTTCCCCAGAGTTCCGTTCTGTGGCCTGGTCTGTTGTCCGGGATCCCTCCAGCTGGGCTCCGTTCCCAGGATTCAGAGCCCTGGCAGAGGCTGGTGCCCCCTCGGGTGCCCCTCTCCTATCTCTCTGCCTTCACCACCCCGCTCCCAGGCCATATCGGTCCCTACGGGTCCGTTATCCTGAGGGCAGTTCGAGGGGTTCTCTGGCCTTCCCCTCATGTGTTAGACACATGCATGAAGCGGGTCTTTCGACTCTCACCGCCATAAGAGTCCTCTGGACATTCCAGCTCCCCATCATCCTCATCTCCCTCCTCTGAGGGAGAGGAACCCCTGCTCATCTTTCCTCTGATGCTGATTTCACGGAATATCAGCGTTTCCTTTCGAGGATGGTGAGGGATCTTCGGATTTCCTATGTTCGGAGAGACAATACCGAACGGGAGACGCGAGAATTCCTTGGTGAATTCAGTGCCCAGCATTTGGTGGTACCTTCCTGGCCTATCCCCTTCCAGGAGGCATCTATCCGATCCTGGCAGTCCCCAGCCGCTTCTTCTCCAGCCCCAGCTGACTGTCAGCGTAGGTACTGTGCACCCTCAGAGTCTTTAGGTACCCTTCCCAACCCCCCCTCTGGTTTGGTCTACCTAGACCTCCTTCAGGCGCGCTGCCCTGGCATCACGGCCATACGGATCCGGACTCTCTCCAGTTCGACCGTTGGGGGCGAAAGTGTTCTCTTCTTCTCGTACGGTTGCCTGTATTGCATCTCATCAGGCTCACCACGCTGCCTACAACCGGCATTTGTGGTCGATGATGTCCCAGCTGTTGGCATCAATGCCTGACATGGAGCAAACCAGGCAAGCCGTTGCCCTCTCCGCGGTAGGCCTGGAGCTGGCAAGACACCATGCAAGGGCATCTTACGACGCCAATGAGGTGGCTTCTAGGCTTGAGGGGACAGCGATCTGCATCAGGCGGACGGCATGGCTTCGTCTCTCTAGGTTGTCACCCCTGGCCCGGCGTAGGGTGATTCACTCCGCCTTCCGGGGGAACCGTCTTTTCTCCTCTAGAGCTGGGAGACTTTTGCAGGGCTCCCTCCGTCTCCTAGTCCTCGGGAGGCACCTCCTAGCTCTTCTCCCTCTTAGGCTTTCTGAATAAGCCAGGGTCTTCCTCCTTCTGTTTCTCACCAACAGGAGGCTGGGGTCTTGTTCCCTCAGGGTATTTTACCTCTTCCCCGAGAGGAGCTAATACTCACCCAGGAAGTAATGAATGGTGAGATTGACAAGGGAAGATATGAAAGTGCGTACCTACCGTAATTCTTGATCTTCTCTTGTATCGTCACCATTCATTACTACCTCCCTCCACCATCCCCTCAGTGGCTTCCTCCTGTGGCCTTCTCCACCTCCCGTCTCCTTCCTCTCTCTGCAAAAAAAAAAAAAAAAAAAAGGAGGAAAATTACTCAGTTTCCCCAAAAATTTTTATATCTATATCCTAAAGGGGATCCTTATTTCTCCAGAAAAATTATTTACTCTAAGATTCTTGGGCCTTTTCCTGGAATTGCGATATGGTGATCAGGCTGCACAACTATCTCTTGCCATACCTTCTGGCAGATACTTCTGGGGTTTTAGCCTGACTCTGGCTATACAGTTTTGATCCTGCAATTCCTGCTACCAGCTGTTAAGCCTTAGAATCTCAAACCCCCTTTATTCTTGCCTTGCAGAGCAGAGGAGCGAATGCGACTATTTTTTTTTCTTTAAAAAAAAAAAAAACTGAGGAACTCTCTTAGACTACTATAAGGCAATCTCTAATTTAAGGTCATGCTCCTAAGCCCGGACGTATGCTCTGTTTAAAAAAAAAAAAAAAAAATGGAAAAACAAGAGCGAAGAAAATCCTTCTTGTAATATTTGATGATTGGTTTTCCTTCTAGTATCCTCCTGGACAGTTTTACAGAGAAGCAGTACTGACCATGACCAATCTTCAGCAGCCTAAGCCTCTGGCCTGCCTTGGCAAGTCCGGCTGAGTTCCATTTCTATACCTATAAACCGCCTGAAAGGCCTAGATTTTCCATTTCAAACCCTTGGCAGCTCTCACATGCTGCCTGGGATTTATCCTTCCCTCCTCGGGTGTCCTCCAGTTAAAGGCCTTTCCTCGGCCAGGAGCCAGTGGGGATCAAGGACCATGGCATGTTGAAGATGAGGACTATGCCCTCCTGAGTTTGTCTGCGGGTTCGGTGAACCTTCTCTTCAGCTCTATCACGAGTTCTTGCTACCCTGTTAATCGAGCCTTAAGCTATCACTAACTATGCTAGATTAGGCATTCTGGTCCTTCAACATCCCATCTTTCTCTTCTTTTCTTCTTCTTCTTCTTTCTTCCTTATTACCTTCCTTCTCTCTCCTCCTAGAGTCACCCAGGTAAGGAGGCCCTACGGTCCCTAGGTTAGGATACTCTTTATCTCCTCTGTCCTTCCTCCATCGGCTTATTCCTTTTCAGTTCATTCTTCCTTACTTTGCTATCCTTGGCTATCTTGCCTCGCTATCTCTATCTCTATGCTTTCCTTTTTGCCTCTCCGGCTCACAGAACTGAGTTGGAGGAGTCAGTGAGCACTAACGGCCGCCCCTCGCGCATGACGTCACTCTCGAGGGCAGTGCCGTTAGTGCAAACTTTAAAAAAAAAAAAAAGCTCCCGTGACGAGTGCGCGCCTCCGGCTTACACCCAGGAAGTAATGAATGGTGAAGATACAACAGAAGATCAAGAAATACGGTAGGTACGTAATTTTCATTTCTGTTCCCTGGACCTCCAGGACGCGTTCTTTCACATCCCGATCCATCCGTCTCATCAGAGATTCCTCCGCTTCAGAGTGGAGGGATCCCTTTACGAGTTCTGGGCCATGCCCTTCGGCCTCTCTCTAGCTCCAGGGTCTTAGCCAAATGCATGGCAGTGGTGACAGCATTCCTCTTTGACATGAAGGGTCCGGATGTACCTACCTGGGCGGTGGCTGATTGCAGCCCCCCTCCAGGCGGAGGTGGAGGCGGTCCAGAGATCTGGCCCTCCAGGTTTGCTCTCAGATTGGCCTCCTCATCAATGAGGCCAAGTCGGAACTCGTGCTGAAGCAGGTGATACTCTTCATCGGGGCAGAGCTCGACTCTCTTCGAGCCAGAGCTCAGCTCCCGGCGGACAGGGCCGAGGTTCTTTCCTGCTTTGCCCAGTCATTGCTGGTTGGGCAGTTGTGCCCTTCTTGGGACTTCCTGCGCCTCCTGGGCCTCATGGCGGCCTGCACCAGCGTGGTCTGTTGGGCCCGATGGTACATGCGTCCCCTTCAATGGGGACTGGCCAGCCAGTGGTCACAATGCTGCGATCCGTTGGACCAGCCCGTGACAGTGACCCAGGAGATGTGGAATGCTCTCCAGTGGTGGACCGTTCCGGCACATCTGCAGGAGGGCATCCCGTTCGTCCGCCCCGGGCCGGCGGTCTCTCTGTCGACCGATGCCTCTCTGATGGGTTGGGGTGCCCATCTGGGGGAGCACAGAGCACAAGGCCTCTGGTCCCCTCGGGAGTCCCGATGCCATATCAACCTGCTGGAACTCCGAGCGGTCCGCCTAGCTTTCACCGCCTTCTCTCCGTTTCAACGGGGTCAAGTGGTTCAGGTCCAGATGGACAATACCACGACCATGTACTACCTAAACCGCCAGGGCGAGACACGCTCCATGCTGCTGTGCAAGGAAGCTCTCCGCATATGGTCCCTCGTGCGCAGCCTGGAGGCAGATCTCCTAGCCATTCACATGGCAGGAGCCTCCAACACCCTGGCCGATGCCCTAAGCCGGATAGGGGCTGCTTCTCACGAGTGGTCTCTCCTGCTGGAGGTAGTACAAGATCTCTTCTCCCATTGGGGCACGCCTTAGGTAGACCTGTTTCCCTCCAGGGAGAATGCGAAGCTGAGACTGTTCCATGCCTGCCCCCCTCAGCAGGGCTCGCTGCAGGGGGATGCCTTCTCAAGGCCGTGGACCCCGGGCCTCTTCTACACCTTTCCCCCATTTCCCCTTGATCCACAAGATGCTTCTCAAGGCGAGGAGGGACAAGGCACAGGTGATTCTGGTAGCCCCAGACTGGCCCCTGGTTCTGGTATCAGATCTCCTCAGCCTCAGCTCCAGGGCTCAGAGGAGCCTGCCTACGCCAAGATCTGATCTCACTGTCATTCAGGGGAAGGTATTCCATCCGGACCTTCAATCCCTGCACCTGACGGCCTGGTTCCTGAGCAGCTAGAGTTCCAGGCCTTGGGTCTTTCCGATGAGGTCCTCAACGTTGTTGAGGCGTCCCGTAAGGAGTCGACCAAGCAATGCTATACCTTCAAATGGAAGAGATTCTCCATTTGGTGTCAGGGAAGGCCTGGACCCTTCGCCCTGTCCCTTGGCAAGCATTCTGGACTACCTGTGGTCCCTTTCTCAACCAAGGGCTTAGGTTGGTGACCCTTAAGGGCACCTGGCAGCCATCTCTGCTTACAGGGGCGGGCGGAAGCAGTCGATTCATGCAGGAGAAGGTGGTCGGGCGCTTTTTCAAAGTCCTTGATCACATTTCCCCTCCGGTGTAAGAACCTCCACCTCCGTGGGATCTACTGCTGGTATTGGCCAAGCTCATGGGCAAGCCATTCGAACCAGTGCACAGGTGCGATATCTCCCACCTGTCGTGGAAGACCGCCTTCTTGGTGGCTATCACGTCAGCCAGAAGGATGGGAGAGCTCCAGGCGCTTTCCATCGAATCTCCTTATCTGGTCTTCCACAGGGAGAAGGTTGTCCTGCGCCCCCACCTGAAGTTCCTTCCGAAGGTGATGTCGGAGTTTCACCTTAACCAGGTGTTGACTCTGCTGGTGTTCTACCCCAATCACACCTCGGAGGCCGAATATAGGCTCCATACTTTGGACCCTAGTAGAGCGCTCGCTTATTATAAGGAGCGGACGGCTAAAGTTCGGGGAGAGGTTCGCCAGCTGTTTGTCACCTACGCTCAAGCTGCACCTGGCAGACCTGCAGCCAAGCGGACGATAAGCAGGTGGGTTACCTCCTGCATAGACCTCTGCTATAGGTTGGCGAGCATGGAGCCTCCCAGAGGGATAAGAGCTCATTCTACCCACCATACCGCTGCATCGGTGGCTGCTTCCAGGGATGTCCCTATCCAGGATATCTGCAGGGCTGCTACCTGGAAGTTGGCACATACCTTCATTACCAACTACCACATCGACCTAGAGTCACGCCGGGATGCTGGTTTTGGGGCCTCGGTTCTCCAGTCCTTATTCCCTAAGTAGGGGGTGTGTGCCTTGCCTCCCTCCTCCCGGAGAACTGCTAGGAGTCTGCCAGACAGTGTGGATGAACAACATATCCATGTCCCTAGAAATACAGGTTACTCACCTGTAACAGGAGTTCTAGGAATGGTATATGTTGTTCATCCACATGACCCACCTGACCTCCCCGGCTTTGACGCACAACTTGGCTTCCAGCAAGCTAGATCTGGCGTCATGGGGCGGAGCCGAGAGTTTTACCACCCATGTGGGTGGGAGGAGCCAGCTTGAAGACCTTCCGGCAGGAAGACTTTCCATACTTCTGCACAAGTCTGTTTAGAAACAAACAAACAAAATTCTGCAGATACCAACCTCCATCCCTCCTGTGGATAAAAGGAACAAGAGGTATATGCTGACTGGCAGTGGTACAGATTTCTTGTATAATCACTGTAGCCATGTAGGTAGTTCAGGCTGGCACTCCCCTGACTTCGCACCTTCTTGAAAAAGACTCTCAAAAGATTGATGTTGTGGCCAAAAAGCAGTACTTGACTGCATCACTGGGTATTAGGCAAGCTTCCTACATGGCATATGTAGCCAGGTATCAGAAATCCAGGTGGAAGTCTGTTTTGGAGCTGGCTAAGAATGCTCCACCTCAATTAACCAAGGACCTGGAGCAAGTAGTCTAGGATGGCATTGAAGCTTCTAAAGTTCAGTTTCATTCAGTATCATAGAATCATAGAAGCTTGATGGCAGAAAAGGACCAAACCGGCCCATCTAGTCTGCTCTTCCCCCTTCCCCACACCTCCCCCTTCCTGCCAGCCCCCGCCTTCCCCCCCAATATTCAGTCCCATGCCCTCTTGAATTCTTCCACCAATTTAGCCCCCACCACTCTGGTAGTCTGTTCCAGGGCATGACCACCCTCTCCGTGAAGAACCACCCTTTCACATTGCCCCTGTATCTTTTTCCTTGCAGTCTGAGGCTGTGCCCTCTAGTTTTGACCCCCTTTTTCCTCTTAAGTAAATTCTCTTCCCCCACTTTATTGAGTCCCTTTACATATTTAAAAGTTTCAATCATGCCTCCCCTTTCCCTCCTTGTCTCCAGCATGTACAGATCCAGCTCTTTACACCTCTGTTCATATGACTTTCCCTGCATACCCTGCACCATCTTGGTTGCCCTTCTCTGAACCCTCTCCAGCGCATCTATGCGGCCTCACCATGGCTTTGTAAAGGGGCATTATTACCTCCCTCTTTCTGCTAGTAATGCCCCTGTCTATTCATGCCAACATTCCATTGGCCTTTCCCAACGCCCTGCTACATTGGATTCCTACCTTAAGGTTCAAGGAGACTATGATTCCCCAGATCCTTCTCCTGTTCTGTTACTTTAATTTCCTCCCCACCTAGGGTGTACCCTGCTGTTCTGTTCCTACACCCCAAGTGCATCACAGCACATTTCTTGGTATGAAGTTTCAGCTGCCACGTCCCAGACCATTTTTCAAGTGTCTTTAAATCCTCCCTCATGTCCTCCACCCCACCTAGTGTCCATCCTATTGCATATTTTTGTATTATCAGCAAATAGGTACACCCTTCCCCTCAAACACTCAGCAATATCACTGATGTAGATACTGAAGAGAAGTGGACCCAAAACTGACCCCCTGCCCCCTGTTGCACTCGACTCCCCGCTGTCCTGGACTGCACCCCGTTTAGCACCACCCTCTGAGTTTTTCCTGACAGCCAGGCCTCCACCCAGCTTGTTATTTTCCCACCCAACCCCAGGATTTCCATCTTGCTCACCAGCCTCCCATGGAGGACGGTGTCAGAAGCCTTACTGAAGTCCAGATAGGCCATGTCCACCTAACCCCCTTCCCCCGTCAGTCACCTGAGTCACCTAATCAAAGAACTGAATTAGGTTTGTCTGGCAAGACTTCCCCTTTGTGAAGCCATGCTGTCTGATGTCTTGCAAGCCACTCTCCTCCAGGTAATCCACCACCCTCTCCTTGATTCAAACAACATGAAGTCTTTCTGTATTCTGACATATTGCAGTGATCCCCAACCTTTAAACTGCCCCGGAGAACAAAGAGTTAACTTTCTATGCAGGGCATAGAATGTTGAGCTCGAGCTCGGTTGAAGTCTCTGTCTGGAGTGTTTCAAACTCAAACCGTCAGATTCTTTACTCCGCCTCACTGAACGGTCGCTCCGGAGATTTCTCCTTCAGCTCGGTTGGTAAGTTGGTTAAAGTTTCAGTTTGCGTTGTTTTTTTTAAACCGAAAAAGTTATCCGCATAGTCGGTTCAATCTCTGTCTGTGGTGCCGTGAGTACTAGATAGGAATAGGATAGGGAAGCAGTATAGCGCAATGGTTTAAGGCTCTGAGCTGCAAATCTGGTGACATCCAGCAGACCAGACCTGGGTTTGAATCCCACAGCTTCCACTTGCATACTGTGTGACTCTGAGCAAGTCAGTTAACTTCCCTGTGCTCCCAGGTCGTTCCTGTAAAAAAGCTGTCAGCTTAGTGTGCTACTCCTGGTTAAACAAAAAAAAAAAAAAAAATTGTTCTGTTTTTCTGTGTGGAACTTGTAAAAGTGCGGCTCGGTTCGGCTGAACTGGCCATTTGATAGTGAAATCTTGTGTTTTGTGTTTTTGCTTAGTGTGTGGTTACCAGTCCTTATCGGTTCTTAAAAAAAACGTGTTTTAGTATGTTTTTTTTTCTAATACCCGTGACACGGTTAGGAACCGATAAGGGAGTCTTGCCTGGCGGTTGCCATAAAAAGGGTAAGTTGGTTAGGTTGGCCATGTCTGAGAAACCCAAGAAAAAAAAAAACGGGCCCACTGGGTTTCAACACTGCAGTGAGTGTGGGGAGATCTTTACTAAGGCCGATCCCCACACCACCTGTGTTTATTATCTGAGGTTTGACCACCTTGATTCAGACTGCCAAATATATAAAAACTTTCCCAAATCTACCCTTGAGAAGAGATTAGGTAGACTGAGGGAAAAGGAGGCCAAGAATTCCACTGACTGACCCGGATGGCCAGCCGGTTCAGTTCCGACCGAACCAGAAGGAGTGCCCTCTGACCAGGACTGTACTTCTTCGGGCAAAAGGAGAGTCAATTGCGAGGGATTGGTTTGGACAAAAAGAACATGCAAAGACAAATCGTCCGGTTTAGATCCAGAGGCTCATGTTCCGACCGCCGAAGAGATAGCCAGAGTGATTCAGATGTGGAATCGCTCCGCCCGGTTCCTACCCTTCCGGCTCCTTCTGGCAGGGGTACGGTTCGGTTGGTTTCCCCGGTTCAAGATTATACCCTCAAAGATTTTTATGAACCAGAATTTGAAGAGGAAGGGGAATTTGAGGATGATGATGGTGCAAGTGAGGGTCTGGATGTGCCTGTGGAACCGGACAGCTCCCCAGACAGACCTTCAGGTGTTTCCCCTCCTAGGCATTCTGAGTCCCCTTCTCATTTTATGTTCTACAAAAAGGTGGCTGAAACCCTCCAGCTTCCTATAGAGGAGGCTGTGGAAGATCAAGAGGTGCCTGATTATGTAGAAATGATGGACATCCCAGAGTCCAGGAGTGTACTCAACTGTTCCTCACCTATGGAGATGTGGGGAAAGGGCAAGCCAGCCACCAAGAGGACCATTGCTCGGTGGATTGTATCTTGCATTGAGTTCTGCAATGGCAAACTGAGGAAACAACCACCGGCAGACCTTAGGGCTCACTCTACCAGGGGGACAGCTTCTTCTATAGCAGCTGCCACAGATATCCCCCGCTTGAAATTTGCAAAGCAGCTACCTGGAAAACTGTTCACACATTCACTAAACACTACTGCCTGGACACCCAGGCCAGGAGTGATGCCAGGTTTGGCACAGCAGTATTGCAGAGCCAATTTCCTAAGTAGGTTCTGTGCCCACCTCCATGGGGCACTGCCTGGTTGTCTGCATATAGTCAGAATACAGCAATACTTCATGTTGTTTGAAGAAAAAATTACTTATCACAGTAATCTTGTTTCTTCTAATGGAGTCTTGCTGTATTCTGACTATCCTGTCTCACCTACCAGAACCTGGGGGAAGTGGGCACTGCACTCTGACTATTCTCTTTTAAGTGTTGCACTATTGGGGTGACATTTTCTTGGGCATCTACTACTTGAGTCTTCTGATATGCCCCATTGTTGGGTTATTAATAATTTAGATATTTTATTAATGTCCAGTGTTATTTAGTATAGCTTAGTAGCCACTATTTTAGTGCTCGTAAGAATCTGGCAGTTACGTAGAATGAACCAGGGACAGGGATCTGAAAACCGAGCTCAACATTCTTTGCATTTGTATAGAGTCAACTCTTTCATCTCTGGGGCAGTTCAACTGGGAAGGCTAACTGCATATAGTCAGAATACGGCAAGACTCCATTAGAAGAAACAAGGTTACTGTGGTAAGTAATTTTTTTTCCTTTTGCACCAAATTTTCAACATAGCCTTCTTATGACCCCCTCCTCATGAACAAGGGCAGAGAAAATTTGCAACAGGTGCCCAAAAGGTGATTTCGCACAGAGACCGCACAATCACCTTTCGGGGTGTAAAAAAAAAAAAAAAAAAAAACATTTTGGACAGGATTTAAAAAATGACAGCTATCACATTTATGAGGTGCTATAAAGATATGGCTATGTTTTGTTGTAAATTTGGGGTAAAAATATTGAAAAGTACCAAAGTTATGAGCCTGCATTTGCAAAATTCAATGTAGGCTCGTAACTTTGTTGGTTTTCAATATTTCTATATCAAATTTTCAACATAGCCATCTTATGACCCCACTTCATGACCAAGGGCAGAGACAATTTTCAACTCCTGTCTGAAAGGTGATTTCGTGCAGGGACCGCAAAATCACCTTTTGGGACAGATCTGCCTATTGACAGTGACATTGTTCATGAGGTGGGGTCCCAGAGAAGGCATGTTGAAATTGTGGGCCAAAAATATGTAAAAATGCCCAAGTTATGGTACTAAGTTCAAAACCCCATTGAAATACACTGAACTACATACCTGTGTCTTCAGTTTGTGATCCGGCTTTGAAGAGTGAAGATGTGTCTGCGGTGTAGAGAGGATTACGGCATTGGATCCCCAGTGGGTAAGTAAGGGCTTGGGGGTGCAAGTGGTGGGTGCTGAGTGGGAGGGTCAGGTGGGGGGGTCAGGAACAGCTGCAAAAGACATCAGTGGACCTTTTTTTTTTTCTTGCGGGTGGAAAAATAAAATTGGGACCAAGGCTTGCAGATCATGACACTGGGAGATTGGCACCCCCAGTGCCACAGTTATGTTTCTTTGGGGAGGGGGTGCTGAGAGGGAGGGTCAGGTGGGTCCACAATCATAGGCGGTCGCGGTGGAATACGGCCCACTCCACCATGGCCAAGATGGCTGCCGCATGCCGCTGTGCGTGCGCAACTGCTAGCAAATGTGCAGTAGAGTGCGGCGGCCATCTTGGATATGACGTAGTGTGCCATGTTCCATCGTGACAGCCGGCACAGTAAAATAGTGCAGTGCTGCGTTGATAGGGACAACATGGGCAGACTGCTTCACGGTCGCAGAGACGACTGTGACACAAGTCCAACATGTTGCTCATTTGGAAGGAATGTGAAATCCTTTATCTCATAGCAAAAGGTCTGCAGGGCTTTGCCCACTGCAGCTCTAAAAAATGTGACCCTTCCCTGACAAACAACGCAGGGCAAATATTTATATAGCGTTCAGACAACATGAAGTCTTGCTGTATTCTGACAATATGCAGTCAGCCCCAGCACTTGAACTGCTCCAGACAGGAAAGAGTTAATTCTATACCAGAGTATTGAACGTTGAGCTCGAGCTTGGTTCAAACCTCTGCTTGCTGCACTTTCAAGTGCATCTGTCAGATTCTTTACTTTGCCTAACTGAACAGTCGCTCCGGAGAAATCTCCTTCGCTTGTCGGTTTGGTCTCAGTAAAATGTCGTTTTTTAAACCACAAATTTTATTATTTTTCGGTTCAGATCCCTGTCTGTGGTACAGTAAGTGTTGTAGGTAGTGGACATTAGTTTATTTTTCTGTGTGTGGAAATTGTAAAAACTTTTCAGTCGGTCCAGGCTGGAACCGATTGATTTTTGTCTTTATTCATTTTGTAATATCTTTGGTTTATTTGTATTAGTGTCAGGTACTGGTCCTTATCGGTTTCAAAAAAGTGTAATTTTAAATGTTTTTTTTCCACAGCCCATAACACGGTTGGTAACCGATAAGGGAGTCTTTCCAGGCTTTAAAGCTGCTAAAGGGTAAGTGGATAGGATGGCTACATCTGAGAAACCTAAAAGAAAAAACTGGTCCACTGGGTTTCAGCACTGTAGTGAGTATGGGGATGCCTTCGCCAAGGCAGACCTTCACACCACCTGTGCATATTGTCTGGGGTTTGACCACCTCAATTCAGACTGCCAGATCTGTAAGAATTTTCTGAAGGCCACCCTGGACAAGACATTCGGTAGGCTTAGGGAAAAAGAGGCCGAGAAGTCTGCTGATCCGGATGGCGAGCCCGGTTCGGTTCCGACTGAACCTGAGGGAGTGCCCACTGACCTGGGTGATAATTCCTCGGGCAAAAGGAGAACTGATTCCGAGAGGTCGGTTCCGTCAAAAAGGAAAAAGAAATTGGCTGGTTCAGATCCAGAACCGTCACGACCAACCGCCAAAGAAATTGTCAGGGCGATTAGTATAGTGGAATTGCTCCGTTCAGGTCTGGCACCTCCGGTAAGGCGCTTGGTTTGGTCAGTTCCTCTGGTTTCGGAATATTGTCCAGATGATTACTATGAACTGGATTTGGAAGGGGAAGAAGGATTTGATCATGATGTGGAAGACCTGGATGAGCCCATTGAACCGGACATCTCCCAAGACAGGCCTTCCGATGTTTCCCCTTCTAGGCTTTCTGAGTCCCCTTCCCACTATTTTTTTCAGAAAAAGTGGCAGAGACCCTCCAGCTCCCTCTGGTCGAAGCTGTCGAGGAGCAAGAAGAGCCTGACTATGTAGAGATGATGGACATCCCAGAGTCCAAAAGGCTGTCTATTCTCCTCCATAAATCTTTTGGGAAACAGGCACAAAAAATACTTCAGACACCAAATTAATTACCTCCTGTGGACAAGAGAATAGACAGGAGGTATATGCTGTCAGGCTCAGGTACAGAGTACTTGTTCCAACAATGCAGCCATGTTGGGGTCGTACAGGCTGCAGCCTGTGACAAGGCTAATATACCTTTGGCTTCACACCCTCAGATAAAACTCTAGGAAAGTGGATGCTATGGCCAAGAAATAGTACTTGGCATCCTCCTTGGGACTCAGGCAGGCGAACTGTATGGCCTACACAGTCAGATACCAAAAGTCCAGGTGGGATACTGTTCTGGAGCTGGCAAAACAGGCTTCCCCCCAGCTAGCCAAAGAGCTGGAGGAGATGGCTGCTGATGGGATTGAGGAATCCAAAGTCCAGTTTCATGCTGCTGTGGACTCTAATGATGTTTCATCATGAGTCATGGCTACATCTGTGTCTCTTAGGAGATTTGCTTGGCTCAGATGTACTAGCCTCTTGCAGGACACCCAGGCTAAGGTCATGGATTTCCCTGTGGTAGGTAAGTCTCTGGGGAGCAGAGAATTACATGAAAAAGATGGACGAGTATAGGACCACCTACAGGAGTGCACAGGCCAAGGAAAGGCAGGTAACTCCTCAGAAGCAGCAATCTAGGGGTAGGGGCAGGCCTTTTCACATGCCTTTCTACCAGGCACAGGCCTCCTGTCCTTTTGCTCAGAGGTGGTTTATTCAGAGGGAGAGGCAGAATGGGGATGAGCAGGGCTGCATCCTCCTCTCAGTCCAAGGCTCCTTCCAAGCAGATACCCTCATGTGTCAGCCCGGGTCAACTCCCCTATTCCAGTAGGAGGCAGGCTGGCTTACTACTTCCAGGCCTGGAAGTCTGTTACCTCAGACAAGTAGATCCTGGAGGTAGTAAGCCAGGGACTGGCTCTCAGCTTCCAAAAATTTCCAAAGCTGAGGGTCAGGTCTTTTCTACCTGCAAACATCTCTGAAACCATTGCCCTAGAGGCAGAGCTTTCCTCTCTACTGGCTCTCAGAGCTGTAGAGAGAGTTCCTACTACACACAGGGGCAAAGGTGTGTATTCCAGATACTTTCTTACCCTAAAAAAGACAGAGAAGTGGTGGCCCATCCTAGATCTAAGATACTTAAACAAGCACCTAGTCAAGCCAAAATTCAAAATAGTGACTCTGGGAATAATTCTTCCCTCTCTGAGGCCAGGGGATTGGTTAGCATCCCTGGACCTCAAGGATGCCTATTTTCACATTCCCATCAGGTGCTCCCACAGAAAGTACCTCAGGTTCAAACTAGCTTCAGGTCATTATCAGTTCAGAGCAATGCCCTTTGGACTAACATCAGCACCAAGGGTGTTCACAAAATGCCTAGCAGTAGTAGTGGCCTTTCTAAGGAGACAAAACATTTCCATACCTGGACGATTGGCTCATTGTGGGGCAGTCTCCAGACCAAGTCAAACCTGCAAGTGACCCAGCAATTGCTCACTTCTCTAGGATTCCTTCTCAATCTTCCAAAGTCGGTTCTCAAACCAGCGTAACTCCTGACCTTCTGAGGGGTAGAGTTGGACACTGTCCAAGCAAGAGCCTTTCTTCTTCTGGCAAGGGTAAAGGCCCTTACAGACCTGGCTTCTTCCTTTCACCGTCTTGTGTCTTGATCAGCAAGGTATTTTCAACTCCTGGGCCACATGGCAGCTTCCACTTCAGTGGTACAAGGGGCCAGACTTCAGATGAGGGACATCCAGTTCCACTTGAGGACTTTTAGGTTTCAGAAAAAAGATGCTCTAACCAAACTAATTCCAGTGACTCAGACTCTGATCCAGGCTCTCCAGTGATGGTTGGATCAGGACAGCCTCAGACAAGGAGTCCCATTCATCACCCAGTCTTATTCTGTGGTACTAACCACAGATGCTTCTCTCCTGGGGTGGGGAGCTCACTTGGGAGTCCTCGCAGCACAAGGAGTGTGGTCCCCTCAGGAGTCTCTAATTCATATCACTCTTCTAGAGCTCAGGGCAGTGTACCTGGCTCTACAAGGTTTCTCGGACTCAGTACAAAACAAGGTGGCTCAGGTCAGGACAGACACCACCACCACCACCACCACCACCATGTGGTACATCAACAAGCAGGGAGGCACTCGGTCTATGGCCTTGTGCACAGGAGCTATGAAATTGTGGTCCCTGGCTTATTTTCTACTGACATTTCTGGTAGCAGTCCACCTTCCAGGGAACAACAGTGTGCTAGCAGATGCCCCGAGCAGGATATCTCAGGGCCATCATGAATGGTCCCTGGATCCCCTAGTGTTAAAAGGGATTTTTTCAAGGTGGGGTACTCCAGAGATAGATCTCTTTGCAGCCCCAGACAATCACCAACTTCCTCTCTTCTGTTGCAGATCCCCAGTCTTGGGCTCAGTCCCCCTGGATGCTCTACTTCTGGATTGGGAGGGGACATTTCTCTATGCCTTTCCTCTGTTATTCAAAGTTCTGGTCACAGTGTTGCAAAGTGATCCTGATTGCTCCAGACCGGGCCAGGCAGACTTGGTATCTTCTGTTGCTGTCCCTAGCAGTCCATCTTCCCCTGTCTCTTCCCAAGAATCACAATCTGTTAACCTCCTCTCAGGGGAGGATTTGGTACCCCAGCCTTCGGTCTCTCAACCTCAAGGCATGGCTCTTGAAGAGTTAGAATATGCAAGCCTGCATCTGTCTCAGGGGATTCTGGATATTCTCAAAGCCTCTCAAAAACCTGCCAGCAGAAAAACGTACAATTCCAAATGTAAAAGATTCAGCATTTGGTGTTCCAATAACCAGATGTCTCCAGATACTGCTGATTTGGCTACAGTTCTGGATTATATGGTTCAACTCAATGGCTTAGGCCTCAGACCAGCTACTCTGAAAGTACACTTGTCAGCTGTTTCTGCATTTCTGTCAGTGGATAAGGCTTCCTCACTGGCATCTCATCCTGTTTTTGTAAATCCTTTAAAGGATTGCTTCATATCAGTTCTCCTTTTAAGGATCCTACTCCTGCTTGGGATCTTAATGTTTGCATTGCTCAGCTTATGCAACCACCTTTTGAGCCTTTGGCCTCAGCAGAACTTAAGTACTTGACTTGGAAAGCTGTATTCCTGGTAGCTATTACCTCTGCCAGGTGTATCAGTGAATTACAGGCTCCGTTAGCGGAGCCTGATTTTATCTCATTCCACAGAGATAAGGTGGCCCTTAGAACTAACAGGAGGTTCTTGCCCAAAGTGGTTTCACATTTTCATCTGAACCAGTCCATGTCTCTTCTTGTCTTCTTCACTGATCATTCTTCTTCAGGGGAGAGAAGGTTACATAGCTTGCATGTTAAGATGGCACTTAGGTTTGACTGTCCTCAGCTGTTTCTCACTTATGGTGAAGTGGGAAAGGGCAAACCTGCTACTAAGAGAACTATTGCCAGGTGGATTGTCTTTTGTATACAGTTCTGCTATGAGAAGCTAGGCAAAATACCCACTTCATGCCTGAGGGTTCATTCGACTAGAGGTACAGCTGCTTCTCTGGCTGCTGCCAGAGATATACCATTATTAGAAATATGTAAAGTAGCTACCTGGAAAACAGTCCATACATTCACTAAGCATTACTCTCTGGATATCCAGGCTAGGAGTGATGCTAGGTTTGGTACAGCAGTACTGCAGAGCCTATTCCCAAAATAGGTTCGGTACCCTCCTCCATGGAGGTACTGCTCGGTAGTCTGCATATGGTCAGAATGCAGCAAGACTTCTTGTTGTTTGAAGAAAAATTTATTCACCTTAGTAATTGTGTTTCTTCTAATGGAGTCTTGCTGTATTCTGACCTTCCTCACCTCTCAGAACCTGTTTTTTGGGAAATGGGCTGGCTGGTACAGTGCTGCACCTCAGGGGTGCATCTTGTACTCCCCTCTATATAGAGAGGGGAAGTTGGTTATGTTTATGTTGTTTTTATAGTCATGTTGTTCACTACCTAGTTTTTGTTTTGGAGTTCTCAACTTGAGTCTTTTGGGACCCAAAACATTTGGTTGACTTTTGGCTAGTAGATTTACAATTTCCTCCTAGCATGTGTAGTTAGTTAGTATTAGCTTGTAAGAATCTGACAGTTACACTTTGAAGTGCAGCAGACAGAAGTTTGAACCAAGCTCGAGCTCAACGTTCTATGCTCTGGCATAGAGTTAACCCTTTACTCTCTGGAGCAGTTCAAGTGCTGGGGCTAACTGCATATTGTCAGAATATAGCAAGATTCCATTAGAAGAAACACAGTTACTAAGGTGAGTATTTATTTCTTCTATCCAAAGGCTCAGAGTGTTTTACAATAGGAATACAGACATACAAAAAAAAAAAAGGGAGTTAAAAACATCAATTAAATAAAGCTAAAAGCTATCGCCCTATATCAATGCTATCCCCACTCTCTAAAACCCTTGAGTGAATAGTTAATCACCAGCTCTCTCTTTAACTCTCTGATCATGAGCTACTGGCTAGGGAGCAACATGATTTCAGAAAACATCACAGCACTTTGATTGCCCTACTCGAATACACTGACTCAGGCCACAGTGCCTTGGACTGTGGGGAGATAGTTGGTTCCATTTTCGTTGACATAGCAAAGGCATTCGACCTTGTGAACCACACTCTCTTGTGCAGCGAGCTTTCCCCTCCTGGGACTCTCCAGTGATACTGTTGCATGATTCAGAAACTACTTATCTGGAAGAACCCAGGCTGTAAAGTGCCAGGGCGTCCTCTCCCAAGACTCACATGTCTCTATTGGTGTCCCTCAGGGGTCAGTTCTGGGACCCCTTCTTTTTAGCCTTTTTATAAATGATATTCCAGCTGCCTGTAAATCTACCCACATTTTGCTCTATGCAGATGATGCAGTCTTGTTCACTAGCGACTCATGCCTGACCTCCCTTCAACACAAGTTGCAAGAAGACTTTAACGCAATACAGAAATCTCCCTTGTAATGAATAAGCAGAAAACTACTTGTATGCTCTTCTGTACCAGGAACAAGCTAAGCTGCCCTCACCATTTCGCAAACATGGGCTCCCAGCTTGAACAGGTATCATCATCCAAGTACCTGGGCATGACACTTGACAGTGGGATGACATGCAATTCACATGTTGATCTATTAATAAAAACAGCTAATCGTAGACTTGGCTTGCTGTACAGGCATAGACACAACTTCATCCCTGAAATAAAACAGCTAGCGCAGTCCCTCATAACTAACTTCACTGACTATGGGATTACTGCTTACGGCTCTGCTTGTGACAGTGTCCTAGCCAGAGTCAGGAGCCTCCTCAGTAGGGCGTGCTGGTTTGCCCTGGGCCTTAAGCCTAACATGCATACCTGTATCCTATATAGGTCACTAAACTGGCTCAACCTCGACAATCAGTTGGCCTTCCACACACTTTTCCTTGGACACAAGGCCTTGCATGGCTTTCTGTCCCCATGTCTTAAGTCTTTCTTCACTGTCCTAGACAACAACTACTTCACCTGAGGAGGTGAACAATGCTCCCTTCTACTTCCAAGGAGGAAGACCACCCTAGGCCAATTGTGTTTCTCTTTTCGATTCCCTAAACAGTAGAATGCCCTACCTGTCACCCTAAAAACTTGTCCCTCAGCCAGTCTCTTTAAGACTGAGCTACTCTCTCTACTCTCCCCGCAGAGTGTTGTAATTGCATCAACTGATATGACTCCCCCACACCTCAAGCCTCTCACCTGTTACAGCACCTTATTGTAAATTGTGTAGTTATATGGTTATGTGATTATATGTTTTGATGCTGCACCAGCCCAATATTGAACTAAGACGTGCTCAGACTACTGTTGTCATCCTGGAATTTGTACTACTCTAATCTCTGTTACACCTGTTCCAACAACATGAAGTCTTGTTGTATTCTGACTATTGCAGTTAGCCCCAGCCTTTAAACTGCCCCGGAGAACAAAGGGTTAACTGTCTATGAAGAGCATAGAATGCTGAACTCGAGCTCGGTTGAGGTCTCTGTCCGGAGCCCTTTGAAATCCAACCATCAGATTCTTTACTCCGCCTCACTGAACAGTCGCTCCGGAGATTTCTCCTTCAGCTTGGTTCGAAAGTCTGTTACAGTCTCGGTTTTTACTGAATTTATTTCCGCATAGTCAGTTCAGTCTCTGTCTGTGGTACTGTGAGTAATAGATTGTCAGTAATAGATAGGTTTTGTTTTGTTTTTCTGTGTGGAAATTGTAAAGTGTTAGATCGGTTCGGCTGAACCGACCATTTGTATTGAATCCTTGTGTTTTACTTTAGAGTGTGGTTACTGGTCCTTATCGGTGCTTAAAAAAACATGTTTTGAATGTTTTTTTCCAACACCCGTGACACGGTTAGGAACCGATAAGGGAGTCTTGCCTGGCGGTTGCCATAAAAAGGGTAAGTTTGGTTTGGTTGGCCATGTCTGAGAAACCCAAGAAAAAAAAACAGGCCGACTGGGTTTGAACACTGCAGTGAGTGTGGGGAGGTCTTTGCTAAGGCTGACCCCCACACCAGGTGTGTTTATTGTCTGGGGTTTGAACACCTTGATACAGACTGCCACATTTGTAAACATTTTCCTAAATCTACACTTGAAAAGAGGTTAGGTAGACTGAGGGAAAAGGAGGCCGAGAAGTCCGCTGACCTGGATGGCCAGCCCAATTTGGTTCCGACCGAACCAGAAGGAGTGCCCTCTGACCAGAGCGATACTTCTTCGGGCAAGAGAGAGCCGATCCTGAGGGTTGATTCTACAAAGGAGCGTAAGAAAAATCGACCAGTTTGGATCCAGAGGTTCATGTTCCGACCGCTGAGGAAATAGCCACAGCGATTTAAACTGTGGAATCGCTTCGCCCGGTTCCAACTGATTCAACACCTTTTCGCAGCGGTTCAGTTTGATCGGTTCCCCCGGTTCAAGATTATACCCCTGAAGATTTTTATGAACTGGAGTTTGTGGATGGCGCTGATGATGAAAGTCTGGATGTGCCTGTGGAACCAGACATCTCCCCAGACAGACCTTCTGGTGTATCCTCTCCTAGGCTTTCTGAGCACTCTTCCCATTTTTTGTTTTACAGGATAGTGGCTGAAACCCTCCAGCTTCCTATGGAGGATCAGGAAGAGCCTGATTATGTGGAAATGATGGACATCCCAGAGTCCAGGAGACTGTCTGTTCCCCTTCACAAATCCTTTGGGAAACAGACGCAAAAAATCCTGAAGTCTCCCAATTCTGTACCCCCTGTTGACAGAAGGATAGACAAGAGGTACACACTATCAGGCTCAGATACAGAGTTTTTATACCAGCAATGCAGCCATGTTGGGGTAGTGCAGGCTGCTGCCTCTGACAAGGCAAACATTCCCTTGGCTTCACACCCCACAGACAAAGACTCCAGGAAGATTGATGCTATGGCAAAAAAACAGTACATAGCATCTTCCTTGGGACTCAGGCAGGCAAATTATTTGGCATATATAGCCAGGTACCAGAAGTCCATGTGGGACACTGTACTGGCACTGGCTAAACAGGCCTTCCCCCAGCTAGCCAAGGAGCTGGGGGAGGTAGCTGCAGATGGGATTGAGGCATCAGAAGTTCAGTTTCATGCTCCTGTGGACTGCAGTGATGTGTCATCAAGAGTCATGGCTACATCTGTGGCTCTTTGGAGAATGGCTTGGCTCAGATGTACTAGCCTTTCGCAGGATACCCGTGCTAAGGCCATCGATTTTCCTGTAGTGGGTAATTCTCTGTTTGGGGAGCAGACAGAGAATTACATGAAGAAAATGGATGAGTACAGGACCACTTACAGGAGTGCTCAGACCAAAGAGAGGCAGGCAACTCCTCAAAAGCAGCAGTCTAGGGGCAGGGGCAGGCCTTTTCATAGGCCTTTTTATCAGCCACAGGCCTCTTCTTCCTTTTCACAGAGGGGGTTCTTCAGAGGGAGAGGCAGAAGGGGGATGAGCAGGGCTGCATCCACTCCTCAGCCTAAAGCCCCTGCCAAGCAGACACCCTGATGGTTCTGCCCGGGTCGAGACTCCTATTCCAGTAGGGGGCAGGCTGACTTACTTCGTCCAGGACTGGATGTCTGTTACATTAGACAAGTGGGTTCTGGAAGTAGAAAGCCAGGGACTGGTTCTCAGCTTCAAAAAATTTTGGAAGATGAGAGCCGGATCTTTTCCACCTGCAGGTCTCTCAGAAACCCTTGCCTTAGAGGCAGAGGTTTCATCTCTGCTGGCTTTAAGAGCCATAGAGAGAGTACCTACCCTACACTAGGGCAAAGGTCTGTACTCCAGGTACTTCCTTACCCCAAAAGAGACAGGGGAGTGGCGACCCATCCTAGACCTAAGCTACCTAAACAAACATCTTTTAAAACCAAAGTTCAAGATGTTAACTCTGGGAATAATCCTTCCCTCTCTAAGGCCAGGAGACTAGCTAGCCTCCCTGGACCTCAGAGATGCCTATTTTCACATTCCCATCAGGTGCTCCCACAGAAAGTACCTCAGGTTCGAGTTGCCCTCAGGCCACTATCAGTTCAGAGCAATGCCCTTTGGTCTAACTTCAGCCCCAAGGGTCTTCACAAAGTGCCTGGCAGCAGTAGTTGCCTTTCTAAGGAGGAAAAAGATTTCCATTTTTCCATATCTGGACAATTGGCTCATAGTGGGCCAGTCCCCAGACCAAGTCAGGTCAGACTGGCAAGTGACCCAGCAAGTGCTTACCTCTCTAGCATTTCTTCTCAGCCTTCCCAAGTCAGTTCTCGAGCCAGTGCAGCTCCTTACCTTTATAGGGGCAGAGCTGGATACTGTCAAAGCAAGAGCCTTTCTTCCCCTGGAATGGGCAAGAGTTCTTATAGAACTGGCTTCTTCCTTCAGCCTTCAGGTGTTTAGACCAGCAAGGCATTTTCTCCAGCTCTTGGGCCACATGGCAGCCTCTGCAGCAGTGGTCCAAGGGGCAAGATTCCAGATGAGACATTTAGTTCCATCTAGGGGCCTTTTGGTCCCAAAGGAAAGATTCCCTTACCAAACTGATCCCAGTGACTTGAATCCTGATCCAAACCCTTCAGTGGTGGCAGGATCAGGACAATTTAAGGCAATGGGTCCCATTTGCCAGTCAGTCTCATTCAATGGTCTTTACCACAGATGCTTCCCTCCTGGGCTGGGGAGCCCACTTGGAGGCCCTCACTGCCCAGGGACTGTGGTCCCCTCAGGAATCCCTTCTCCATATCAGTCTCCTGGAACTCAGGGCAGTTTTTTCTGCCCCTGCAAGCTTTCTTTCAGTCAGTGCAGAACAAGGTGGTTCAGGTCAGAACAGACACCACCACCACCATGTGGTACATCAACAAGCATGGAGGCACGCGGTCTACGGCCTTGTGCAGAGAAGCCATGAAGTTGTGGTCCCTGGCTTATTCCCTGCAGATCTCTCTGATAGCAGTCCACCTTCCAGGGAAGGACAATGTGATAGCAGAGGCACTGAGCAGGATTTCACAGGGCCATCACGAATGGTCCCTGGACCCTCTGGTCTTGAAGGTGATTTTTTTCAAGGTGGGGCACTCCAGAGATGGATCTCTTTGCAGCCCCAGACAATCACTGACTTCCTCTCTTTTGTTGCAGACCCCCAGTCTTGGGCTCAGTCCCTCTGGATGCTCTGATTCTGAACTGGGAAGGGAAATTTCTGTATGCTTTCCCTCCCTTTCCTCTACTCTTCTAAGTTTTAGTCAAGATAAAGTCACAACCTTGCAAAGTGATTCTGATTGCTCCAGATTGGGCCAGACAGCCTTGGTACCCCCTGTTACTGTCCCTAGCAGTCCATCTTCCCCTGTCTGTTCCCAGGAATTACAACCTGGTACCCTCCTCTCAGGGGAGGATTTGGTACCTCAGTCTTCAGTCTCTCAATCTCAAGGCATGGCTCTTGAAGAGTTAGAGTTTGCAGATTTGCATCTGTCTCAGGGGGGTTCTGGACATCCTCAAAGCCTCTCGAAAGCCCGCCACTAGAAAGATCTATAACTCCAAATGGAAGAGATTCAGCACTTGGTGTTCTAACCAGCATATTTCCCCAGACACTGCTGAATTGCCTACAGTTCTGGATTAAATGGTCCATCTTAATAGCCTAGGCCTCAGACCAGCTACTCTCAAAGTACACTTGTCAGCTGTCTCTGCTTTTCTGTCAGTGGCGAAGTCTTCCTCACTATCATCTCATCCTGTGTTCTGTAAATTTTTCAAAGGATTGCTTCATACCAATCCTCCATTCAGAGACCTTGTCCCTGCCTGGGATTTAAATGTTTGTATTACTCAATTGCTGCAACCTCCCTTTGAGCCTGTGTCCTCAGTAGAGCTTAAGTACTTGACTTGGAAAACTGTGTTTTTAGTAGCCATTACCTCTGCCAGACGTATCAGTGAACTGCAAGCCCTGTCGGTGGAACCTGATTTTATCTCCTTTCATAGGGATAAAGTGGTCCTTAGAACCAATAGAAGGTTCTTGCCCAAAGTGGTTTCAGATTTTCACCTGAACCAGTCCGTCTCTTCCTGTTTGCTTCACTGATCATTCCTCTTCAGGAGAGAGGAGGCTACACAGTTAGATGTTAAAAGGGCCCTTAGCTACTGTATAGAGCGTACCAAGGGTCACAGGTTTGATTCCCTCCATCTGTTCCTCACTTGTGGCGAAGTGGGGAAGGGCAGACCTGCCACCAAGAGAACTATTGCCAGGTGGATTGTGTCTTGTATGCAATTCTGCTATGAGAAACTAGGAAAAATTCCACCCTCAGGCCTGAGGGCTCACTCCACCAGAGGTACAGCTGCTTCCCTGGCTGCTGCCAGGGATATTTTTCTCTTAGAAATTTGTCAAGCAGCCGCCTGGAAAACAGTTCATACCTTTACCAAGCATTACTCTCTGGATATCCAGGCTAGGAGTGATGCTCGGTTCTAACACAACAGTACTGAAAGCCTATTCCCAAAGTAGGTTCTGTCCCTCCTCCATGGAGGTACTGCCTGGTAGTCTGCAATAGTCAGAATACAGCAAGACTTCATGTTGTCTGAAGAAAAAATTACTCACCTTAGTAATCATGTTTCTTCTAATGGAGTCTTGCTGTCTTCTGACCTCCCTCCCTGCCTCCCCTTTCAGAACCTGTTTTTGGGAAGTGGGTGGGCAGGTGCAGTGTTGCATCTCAGGGGTGCTTCTTTTACACCCTCTTCTTTTTGTTTGGGTGTTTGTTTTATCATTATTCTTATTTGGATTGGTTTTTGGTTTTGGGTTTCCTGACTTGAGTCTTCCTTTGGGGATCCAAAACTTTTTGTTGCCAGCTGGCTAGCAAACATTTTACAGTTTCCACATAGAATAGTTAGTGAGTTTTTGCTCGTAAGAGTCTGACTGTTGGATTTCAAAGGGCTCCAGACAGAGACCTCAACCGAGCTCAAGCTCAGCATTCTATGCTCTGCATAGAAAGTTAACCCTTTGTTCTCCGGGGCAGTTTAAAGGCTGAGGCTAACTGCAATAGTAAGAATACAGCAAGACTCCATTAAAAGAAACATAATTACTAAGGTGAGTCATTTTTTCTTATGTACCATGTCTGATACTATTTGTTGTATCCTCGACACTAAATCATTTGGAAATAGGCTCTGCCTAAACGGTTTTGTGTGAAATAAAAATGAATGAAATGAATGAACATAGTAAGTTACAATGAGGGAGGTGTTTTCAACTGTGCGGGGGGGGGGGCTATTTATTTTTTTTAAACTTATGACTGTAATACGTATTAACCATACTTTTAACAGTGTAATCGGATGCAAAATCAAATGCAGATATTGGATTCTAATTCTGATTCTTGGAGTTTGAGCTTCCCTAGTTTCAGGTAGTTATATGAGGGGCAGAAGGGGGGCAGCACTGGGGATGATGGACTTTGGTGAATTATTGTATCTAGGAAACAGATAGTATGGAGGGATGGGGATGGGCAGGTCCATTGTATGCCAGAGACTACATAAGGACAGGGTGTTGGGAATAGGTGGCCACTGGATCATCGGGAACGGATGGATGTGAACAAATACATTTTTGTTTTGCCATCCCAGATGCTTAGTTTGAACTATGCTGTTGCTCCACCTATGTGCCTGTTGGATGTAATTTCAGCAGTCTGCCGAAGCTGATCCAGCTGTGTGGGGGCGGCAGACAGCATCCACATCGCACTGGGAGGAGGGGGCAGAACAGCTATTTAATCTTCGGGCTGCTACTACGCGAGCGGAAGAGAAAAATTTATATCGAAATAGCTTTTGAATCCTTTAAACTGACTTTATTATTAAGGTAGAAGTAATTTTTGTGCTTGAAAAATCTTATTTTGCTGTTTTACTAGCTTTTTAGCAGGTATGTACGCTGTTACTGTGCGTGTTATACTGGTAATTTGATTAGCAATACTGTGTACTATAGGAAGGGATAACTCTAATGGGGGAAATTTTATAAATATAATTCTAGGGACATGGATATGTTGTTCATCCACACTGTCTGGCAGGTTCCTTGCCACTTTAAATCTTGCCGGAAGGTCTTCAAGCTGGCTTCTCCCACCCACCTGGGTGGTAAAACTCTCGGCTCCGCCTCATGACGCCAGATCTTCCTTACCGCTTGGAAGCTCAGGTTCCCTCCTTAACGTTCTGCATGTAGACTGGATCATAATTCTTCGGTTTGCCTGAAACTTATTCTCAAATTTTCAAGACTTTGGTCAAATTACTCCCTCGCGACTGTGATGGACAAATCGACTCCCTGATTTCGGCGGTGCCCATGTAGGCAGAAAATGTCCAGGACGGATCTGCACTCCACGTGCGTCTACCGCCTCGGCCTAGACCATGTCCCGCAGGCCTGTGAGTTATGCCGTTCGTTTTCGGCCAACGTCCTGGAAGACCGCTCTGCCCGGTTACCACTTGGGTGCCCCGAGAAGCACTACCCACCGGTGAAGTCGAAGGAGGTCCGTTGGGCTGTTACTGCGGCGGCTGGCTCGGCTGAGCAACTCGAGCAGATGATCGCCCTCGAGGAGGAGGCGGCACAGGCCGCATCATCCTCTTCCTCAGTTGTGGCATTTATCCCGCTCTCTCTGGGTACCTCCTATTCAGCTTCTTTTAAGGAGCTTTGCCAATCCCTTTCCACGAAGGGAGAGTGGCCATCAGGACATTCTTGTAAGTCCCACCGTCAGCGTTCTTGGGAGCGGGAGAGGTCCCCTTCCCCGGCTTCGGTCGAGGTTGCGGCTAGGGCCGCTGGCTTCATGGTGTCCCCGTCAGGTCAGCCGTCCGAGACACCCGTCGACGCGGTCGAGATTTTTCTGATTCCGGGCGGCTGTCGACTGGTGAAGCCGACAACCCTTCTTAAGCGGTTCCCCCGGTGGAGACCGAGGACTTGCCTGTGCCTCCGGTGCTGGAGTCCCTGGTCAAGGCTTCCGAGCCGAGGGAAGAGCGGTTGTCCCCCGCTCCTTCCCAGACCCATCCTCAGAAACACCAAGGAGCTCGGTCTCAGTCTCGGACATCCTCTCGGTCCAGCCGATCCTGCCGACATCGGCGGTCTCGGTCTCAGCACCAAAGTAAGCGGCGCTGCTGCCCGTCCTTGTCTTCTTCCTCGGAAGAGGAGAGGCTTCGGCGCAAATTGCATTGACGCTACGAGGACCTGATATGGCAGCAGTTACTTCTGTCCGGGAACAAGCCGGCACCGTCGCCTTCCCCGGCCATCAAGTGGCTGTCACCCAAGCGGCCGAAACAACCCCTTGCTGTAATCGGGGTGCCCAAGCCTGGGCCAATTGTTCGGCCGAAACCAGCTGCCCCACCGATTGTGGTGGAACTTCCGCCTCCACAATGGAAATCAGGGGAGCCGACCAAGGACTCTCGGTCGGGTCAGGGCCTGCCCCACAGGTTGTTGGTCACCCTCACTCCCGACCGTTCTCAGCAGGTGGAGGGTGGCTGAGGCCCCAGGCAGCTCTTTGTGGACTCCTCAGAGTCCGACGACTCCTCCCTGTTCTCCAGCCCCATTGACCTGGAGTCCTCCGGGGGCCAGTCGATGGACGAAAGCCCATCGTCCTTCATGGGTCTGCTTCGGCTAATCTTGGAGTCTACTGCGATGCAGTTCAAACCCGTATGCAGGCGGGCCAAGTATCCCCTAACGGAGATACTGGACCGAGGGGATTCACCCACTGAGGCCTTTCCGGTGGTTGAAGCCATTGTTGGCCCAGCCTTGGAGCTCTGGCAGCGGCCTGCTTCCTGTCCTGCGCCTTCCGCCAGGATGGCCAGGAAGTATGCGGTCCCTACCGGCTCTTTGTCCAGTTTTTGGGAACACCCCTCCTCCGAGGGGTTGGTCACTGATGGTGTTTTCCGGCGTTCCGGGGACGCTAGGGATGTGGATAAGTGCCCCGACAAGGAGTCCAAAAAGCTGGACTATGCCGGGTGCAAGGTGTATGCTGAGTCCTCCCTTGGCCTCCGCCAAACCAGCTCGGCCGTGCTGATGGCACACTTCTCCCACGCCCTCATGGGCTCCCTGGATGAGGTGATCCCTCATATCCTGGCCGACCTACAGACCACGGTCAAGCAGGTACATTACCAGGGAAAGGCGGTGGCAAAGCAGCAGCTCCAAACGGCTCTGGACATTGGAGACTCCTGTGCCAGATTAGTTGCTGCCGCGGTGGCCTTGCGCCGCAGAGCATGACTGAGGATATCCACCTTCACGGCAGATACCCAGCATAAACTGGCGGATATCCCCTTCCTGGGAACTGACTTCTTCGGCCCAAGAGTGGAAGGTCACCACCAGCGGATCGAAAAGTCCAATGCCACTCTGGACTCGGGTCACTTCTGCCCAGAAGGACAAGGGCCGTCAACAACAGCAACATAAGTCCTTTCGTCCTTCTGCGCCTGCGGCACGTCCAGCCCAACTGCACCAGCACCAGGGCCAGCAGGCTCACGCTTGACACCCCAAACCCAAGCCTGCGGCTTCCTCTAATAGGAAGTAGGGAGGAAAAGGCCCAGGAGGTCCCTTGGCCGGTCCCTCCTCCAAGTCTGCCCAGTGATGGGTTGAGGGGTGTCGCCTCCAGCCTCGTCACTCGCCCCTGGGTCCCCCCCCCGTGGGGGGATGGCTCCGCCACTTCCTTTCTGCCTGGTCCGCTATTAGCACGGACCATTGGGTGTTGGAGGTGGTAGGAAAGGGCCTGCCCCTGGAGTTCTAGCAGGCGCCGCCCTTCCCAGCCGTCATCCCTCGGGGAGCTACGGTGTCCGCAGCCTCTCTTTCGGCTCGCCGAGCCGATATTGCCCTGGTCCTTGAAAAAGAAGTGATCAGGAAGGTGGCGGATCCTCCTCCAGACCTGGGTTTGTGTCCAGGTACTTCCTGGTCCCAAACCGGATGGGGGGCTGGCGCCCCATTCTCGACCTGCACGACCTGAACAGGTTCCTGAGGTCTCGGACCTTCAGGATGGTCACTTTGGCTCAGATAATCCCATCCTTGTAACGAGGCATGTGGTTCTGTTCTCTGGACCTCCAGAACGTGTTCTTTCATGTCCCAGTCCATCCGTCCCACCAGAGATTCCTCTGCTTCAGGGCAGAGGGATCCCTTTACCAGTTCCGGGCCATGCCCTTCGGCCTTTCCTAGCTCCCAGGGTCTTCACCAAATGTATGGCAGTGGTGACAGCATTCCTGCGGTGCCGAAGGGTACGGGTGTACCCCTACCTGGATGACTGGCTGATTGCAGCCCCCTCCAGAACAGAGGTGGGGCGGTCCAGAGATCTGGCCCTCCAGGTTTGCTCTCAGGTTGGCCTTCTCATCAATGAGGCCAAGTTGGAACTCATGCCAGAGCAGGTGATCCAATCCATCGGGGCAGAGCTCGACTCTCTACGAGCCTGAGCACAGCTCCTGGCGCACAGGACCGAGGTTCTTTCCTCCTTTGCCCAATCATTTCAGGTTGGGCAGTTGCGCCCTGCCCGGGACTTCCTGGGCCTCATGGCGGCCTGCACCAGCATGGTCCGTTGTGCCCATTGGTACACGCATCACCTTCAATGGGGGCTGGCCAACCAATGGTCACAGCACTTCGATCCACTGGATCAGCTAGTGACAGTGACCCAGGGGATGTGGAACGCTCTCCAGTGGTGGACCGTTCCGGCACATCTGCAGGAGGGCATCCCGTTTGTCCGCCCCGAGCCGAAGGTCTCTCTATCGACCGATGCCTCTCTGATGGGTTGGGGTGCCCATCTGGGGGAGCACAGAGCGCATGGCCTCTGGTCCCCTCAGGAGTCCCAATGCCACATCAACCTGCTGGAGCTTCGAGCGGTTCATCTAGCCCTCACCGCCTTTGCTCCGTTTCTACGGGGTCAAGTGGTTCAGGTCCAGACGGACAATACCACGACCATGTACTACCTAAACTGCCAGGGCGGGACGTGCTCCATACCTCTGAGCAGGGAAGCTGTCCGCATTTGGTCACTCGTGCGCAACCTGAAGACGGATCTCATTGCCATCCATGTGGCAAGAGCCTCCAACACCCTAGCCGATGCCCTAAGCCGGATAGGGGCTGCGTCCCACGAGTGGTCTCTCCTGCCGGAGGTAGTACAAGATCTGTCCTCCCACTGGGACACGCCTCAGGTGTACCTGTTTGCCTCCAGGGAGAATGCGAAGCTGAGGCTGTTTAATGCCCGCCCCCCTCAGCAGGACTCGCTGCAGGGGGATGCCTTCTCGAGGCCGTGGACCCTGGGCTTCTTCTACGCCTTTCCCCCATTTCCCTTGATCCACAAGGTGCTTCTCAAGGCGAGGTGGGACGAGGCGCAGGTGATTCTGGTAGCCCCAGACTGGCCTCGCCAGTTCTAGTATCCAGATCTCCTCAGTCTCAGCTCCAGGCTTCCGAGGCAGCCTCCAGCCTGCCTGGACCTGATCTCACTCATTCAGGGAAAGGTATTCCACCCGGACCTTCAATACCTGCACCTGACGGCCTGGTTCCTGAGCTGCTAGAGTTCCAGGCCTTGGGTCTTTCCGACGAGGTCCTCAATGTCGTTGAGGCGTCCCGTAAGGAGTCGACCAGAAAATGCTACGCCTTCAAATGGAAGAGATTCTCCATTTGGTGTCAGGGCAAGGGCCTGGACCCTTCCTCCTGCTCCTTGGCAAGCATTCTGGACTACTTGTCCCTTTCTCAGCAAGGACTTCGGTCGACGACCCTTAAGGTGCACCTGGCAGCCATCTCTGCTTAGTGGGTGTGGGCTGGGAAGCAGTCAGTGGCATAGGAGAAGGTGGTTGGACGCTTTTTCCAAGGCCTTGATCACATATCCCCTCCGGTGCGAGAACCTCCACCTCCGTGGGATCTACTGCTGGTATTGGCTAGACTCATGGGCAAGCCATTCGAACCCATGCACAGGTGTGACATTTCTCACCTGTTCTGGAAGACCGCCTTGTTGGTGACTGTTACGTCAGCCAGAAGGATGGAAGAGCTCCAGGCGCTTTCCATCGAGTCTCCCTATCTTTTCTTCCACAGGGACAAGGTTGTCCTGCGCCCCCACCCGAAATTCCTTCCAAAGGTGGTGTCAGAGTTTCACCTTAACCAGGTGTTGCCTGTGCCGGTGTTCTACCCCAGTCACACCTCAGAGGCCGAATATAGGTTCCATACTTTGGACCCTAGAAGTGCGCTCGCTTACTACAAGGAGTGGATGGCTGAAGTTCAGGGAGAGGTTCGCCAGCTGTTTGTCACCTACGCTGAAGCTGCATCTGGCAGACCTGCAGCCAAGCGAACGATAGGCAGGTGGGTCACCTCCTGCATGGATCTCTGCTATAGGTTGGCGGGCATGGAGCCTCCCAAAGGGATAAGAGCTCATTCTACCTGCCATACCGCTGCATCGGTGGCTGCTTCCAGGGACGTCCCTATGCAGGAAATCTGCAGGGCTGCTACCTGGAAGTCAGCACACACCTTCATCACCCACTACCACATCGACCTTGAATCACACCGGGATGCTGGTTTTGGGGCTGCGGTTCTCCAGTCTTTGTTTCCCAAGTAGAGTGTGTGTGCCTTGCCTCCCTCCTCCTGGAGAACTGCTAGGAGTCTGCCAGACAGTGTGGATGAACAACATATCCATGTCCCTAGAAATACAGGTTACTCACCTGTAACAGGAGTAGTAGGAATGGTATATGTTGTTCATCCGCATGACCCACCCGTCCTCCCCGGCTTCGACGCAAAACCTGGCTTCCAGTGGGCTAGATCTGGCGTCATGGGGCGGAGCCGAGAGTTTTACCACCTGGGTGGATTGGAGGAGCCAGCTTGAAGACCTTCCGGCAAGATTTAAAGCGGCAAGGAACCGGCCAGACAGTGTGGATGAACAACTTACTGTATACCTTTCCTAGAACTCCTGTTAGAGGTGAGTAACTTGTGTATATCCCACACAATTATTAATAGGACACAAGATCTTTCTTCCTAATGCATGTGTAGAGAGGTTTGATTTAACTGAGAGCTTTGTTCTAACATCAACTAAGGGCTATGGGATTTCACACGTGCGCGTACCTGAGGTATATTATAAACATACTAAAGGTGTACAAAAACCTAAAATATATTCAAAAAAGAAGTTTCGATGGGTTAGGAAGTTGATATTAATTAGTTTACTGATCTCTGGTGATGTACACGTAAATCCCGGTCCTCAGTTGGGAAATGAATATTCTCTGGCTGATTTTGGTGAAAGGAAAAATCTGGGTTGCTTACATTATATGTTAGAAGTTTGTTACCTAAATTGGATATAATAAGAACTCAAATTGAAACGGTTAAACCAGATGTATTAGCAATAACTGAAACTTGGCTCTCCTCTAAAATCAAAGATGTTGATGTATCCATAGAGAATTATAATATTTTTAGACAGGATAGACAAAAAAAAGGAGGGGGGCGTCATACTGTATCTTAATAATACATATAAGGCCCTGTCCACACTACATCGCTGGCGCCTGGTAATGGATGCAATCGATTACAGCCACGGAGTGGTGCAGTGCGTCCACACCTCGGGTGGTGTCCGTTACGGGACCAGCACCGCCGGTCCACACATCGGGATCCGGGCGACCATTACAGTGGCGCCCGATCCCACAATACAGCTTGCGCTGCGCTTGGTACTCTGCAGGGAACCGTTACCGGCAGTCCACACTACCGCCGGTAACGTTACCAGGGCGGGATCGGTTTCATAACCGTTGTTGAAACCACCTCATATGTGGTTTCAACAATGGGTTACGAAAACGCCTCCTGTAACGTTACAGGTGTAAATGCAACCTGTTACAGTAACGTTTTACACCCTCTGTAACGTTACAGAGGCGTAGTGTGGACAGGGCCTAAGGGTCAATTGAAATATGCAAAGACATTACCAGATCAGTTGGATTTGCTAATTGTACAAATACAAGGAAAATTAGGACTTTTATTAAATATTATGGTTTGTTATAGGCCTCCATCTGCCAGAAGTGTTGCATTACAAACTTTATGGGAACATATTGCTCCTTTCATAAATTGTGAAACAGTATTGCTTGGAGACTTTAATTGGAATATGTTAATTCTTCAGTTAACAATTTTAAATCAGTTTGCAGCCCTTAACTTGCAACAAATGATTAACACACCTACTCGATTGCATAAATCAAATAATGAAAAACATACTCTATTGGAGTTAATATTTACTAATAGACCTGAAAGATATATATTTGCAGTTCATGAAAATGATGTGAGTGATCATTGTTACACTTTAGGTATTAGAGACACTCAGGTGGAAAAACCTCAATCACAATTTATTTATGTAAGGATGTTTAATCAATTCAGTGAACAGGCATATCTGAAAGATGTGGCAGAAATTCAATGGAAATTAATGTATACTTGTCCAGATGTACATACAGCATGGCTTTTCTTTAAATGGTCTCTCTTGAGTGTTATAAATAAACATGCCCCACTTAAATTAAAAAATGTAAACAAAAGAAAGAGAGTGCCTTGGATAACCCAGGAGTTGAAGGATTTAATAAATAAAAAATCAAAATTATGGCATATAGCAAAAAAGACTAAAGAAGTAAAGGATATTTTAGCTTTTAAGGTTGTTCGAAATAATTGCACTAAAAATATTAGGAAAATAAAAGGGAAATATTATGAAAACTATTTTTCCTCAACAGAAAAAAATTCAAGAGCATTATAGAAGGGTATTAATCTGATGAAGGGAAAACAAAGCTCAGTTAATTTACCCACATTTCTGGCAGTTGAAGGGAATATGTTTACCATAGATGCTGATAAGATTAATGTGTTGAATTCTTCTTTTTTTGTCTCTGTTGGTGATGCATTTAACAAAATACATTCAGATTTGCCACTTCCTACTTTGGACACTGATTTCAGTAATAAACTTAAAAGACCTGTGTTTTCTTTTAGTTCAATTGAAATATATGATGTTAAAAAACAGTTGCAGAACTTAAATACTCGAAAAGGTCCTGGATGTGATGAGATTCACCCCTTTTTTCTGAAATTGGCAGCTGAATTATTGGCACCTCATTTGACATATATTTTGAATTTTTCTCTGGATAGTTGTGAATTACCGATTGATTTGAAAACAGCTTTTGTCACTCCTATATTTAAGGGGGGGTGACCTATCAAATCCAGGTTCTTATAGACCCAGTTCGGTATTACCAATATATGCAAAAATTCTTGAAAAACTTGTGAGTACTCGATTAACAAATTATCTTATTAAATATAACATAATAACACACTTAAAATCAGGTTTCAGAAAAGGGCATAATACTATGTACACAATTTTAAAAGTAGTTGATGACATGTTAAATGCCTTCGATAAAAACCAGGAAGTTTAATCATTATTTCTGGATTTGTCAAAGGCATTCAACACTGTACATCATATTATATTGTTAAATCAATTAGAAAAAGTTGGCTTGGGTATTCCAGCATTAGGCTGGTTTTATAATTATCTAATTGGGAGATTACAATCTGTTTAGGTAGGAGGTGTGTGCTCTACATCAGTCACCCTATTAAATGGGGTACCTCAAGGGTCTGTGCTTGGCCCCCTCCTTTTTTTGTTATATATAAATGATTTACCAAATTATTGTTCATCTAAAACTTATATACAACTTTATGCGGATGATACTATTTTGTACACCAGATGTGATGATGTGGACACAGCAATGATTGTTTTGCAACAAGACTTTAATAAAATACAAAGGGGACTTGTTAATTTGAGATTGCTTTTGAACGAGCAAAAAAACACAGTGGATGTTATTTGGGAAAAAAGATCTTAAAGATTCAACCATTAAAGAACTTCGATTTTTGTCGGCAATTAACATAGAACGAGTACACTCCTATAAATATTTAGGGGTTATACTAGACAAAAACTTGACCTTTGAAATGCATATAACATCTGTATCTATGAGTCTAAAGAGACTTCTGATCTTCTTTTATAGAGGTAGAACTCTCTTTAGTTTTAAGATTAGGAAATTATTGGTTCAAACATCATGAAGTCTTGCTATATTATGACATATGCAGTGAGTCCCAAACTTCGAACTGCTCTGGAGGTGAAAGAGTTAACTTTCCATGCCAGGCATGGAACGCTGAGTTCGAGCTCGGTTGAAACTCTGTCTGTTGTTCTTCAAACTCAAACCGTTAGATTCTTTACTCCGCCTCACGCTCCGGAGATTTCTCCTTCTGCTCGGTTCATTTTGTCTCGGTTTGAACCGATCAGGTTGTTTAAAATATATTAATCTTTCATTTAGAGTGTGGTTACCGGTTCTTATCGGTTCTAAAAAAAACGGATTTTATTACGTTTTTTTCCATGACCCGTGACACGGTTGGGAACCGATAAGAGGGTCTTACCTGGCGGATTGCCATAAACAGGTAAGTTTGGTTAGGCTGGCACTATGTCTGAGAAACCCAAAAGAAAAACCGGGCCCACTGGGTTTCAACACTGTAGTGTCTGTGGGGAAGTCTTTGCCAAGGCTGACCCCCACACCACCTGTGTTTATTGTCTGGGGTTTGACCACCTCAATGCAGACTGCCAGATTTGTAAAAATTTTCCTGCAGCTACCCTGGAAAAGAGAGTTGGTAGGCTCAGGGAAAGGGAGGCCAAAAAGTCCGCTGAACCGGAGGGAGTGCCCTCTGACCAGGGCGAGACTTCCTCAGGCAAAAGGAGATCCGACTGTGAGGAGTCAGTTCCAGCAAAAAGGACTAGGAAATCAGCTGGTATGGAGCCAAAACTTTCCTCTCCAACTGCTGAAGAAACAGCCAAAGCGATTAAAATTGTCCAGTCGCTTTCCCAGGTTCCGACCGAACCGGCACCATCAGGTAAGCGTACGGTTTGGCTGGTTCCACCGGTTCAAGAGTATGATTTAGAGTAGGGGTTCTCAAATGGTAAGGCCAGCCTCCCTGGGGAGGCCCCAACCTGTTCTAGGGGAGGCTCAAGCAATCCTTGAAAAATTATTATATTTCAATTTTGAACTTTATAGAGTTTGTGTGAAGGGTTAAGGCAAACTGAAAGAGGATAACAGTAGGTGAATTTATGTATTTATTCACAAGTCTGTGACCAGGGTAGGCACTGTACACTGAGCCATGGCTTATTTCAGGTGTACCCAGGAAGGGTAGTGAGAGAATACAATTCAAAATGTAATTGCAAAACACTCAATCAATACAAAATGAATAAAAGTGCACACATATTAAGAACAATAAACTAACAATGCGAGGAACAATTGATCAATTCAACTGGCAGAACTGTCCAAATACAAGAGTTAACCATACAGGTTCTAGGAATAAGAGCAGTAGGGAGCAAAATTATCCCTGAGAAGTTGCTTAAGAGCAGGGTGAGAGGGAGAGGCAGAGGTCGGCAGGAAGGTTATTCCAGTTAGAGGAAACAGAAAAAGCAGTCTGACCCATGAAGACATGGCAGTAAAAGATAATGATTTGAGAGTCAAAATATTGGAGCAAGTAGGTTGTCCTGTTTGGGGGGGGGGGTTACAATAAACTTAATAACATGAGAGACAGCTATGCAAAGAGGTTTCAATTTATTCCAGGTGTATTGTGAAAAGCAGACTATTTTTCTATGGGGAGGCCCAAAAATATTTCAGTAGTTTGGGGGAGGCTCAAGATCTTTTCCATGGCTTAGGGGAGGCTCACTATGATAATGTTTGAGAACTGCTGATTTAGAGGAATGTTATGAACCGGAGGAGGGGGAAGAGGAGTATGAGGAGAGTGAATGTGGATTTGAAAGTCTGGATGTGCCCATTGACCCGGACATCTCCCCAGACAGACCTTCAGGAGTGTTGCCTCCTAGGCTTTCTGAGTCCCCTTTTCATTTTATGTTTTATTAATAAGTAGCTGAAACCCTCCAGCTCCCTATGGAGGAAGCTATGGATGATCAAGAGGAGCCTGACTATGTGGAAATGATGGATATCCCTTGGCTTCACACCCTCCTGACAAGGACTCCAGGAGGATTGATGCCATGGCAAAGAAACAGTACATGGCAGCATCCTTGGGACTCAGACAGGCAAATTATATGGCTTATGTTGCTAGATATCAGAAATCCAGATGGGATACTGTTATGGCTCTAGCAAAACAGGTCCCTGGCCAGCTTGCCAAGGAGCTGGAGCAGGTGGCTGCTGATGGTATTGAGGCATCCAAGGTGCAGTTCCATGCTGCGGTGGACTCTAATGATGTGTCATCAAGAGTCATGGCTACATCTGTGGCACTGCAGAATGGCTTGGCTCAGATGTATAGCCTGTCACAGGATACCCAGACTAAGGCCATGGATTTTCCTGTTGTGGGTAATTCTCTGTTTGGGGAGCAGACAGAGAATTGCATGAAGAAAATGGATGAGTATAGGACCACCTATAGGAGTGTACAGGCCAAGGAAAGGCAGGCCACTCCTCAAAGGCAGCTTTCTAGGGGGCAGGGGCAGGCCTTTTCATAGCCTTTACCAAGCCCAGGCCTCCTCTTCTGCTTGCCCAGAGGGGTTCTTTAGATGGAGAGGCAGACGGGGTACAAGCATGCCTGCTTCCACCCTCAGCCTAAAGCCCCTGCCAAGCAGGCACCCTGATGGGGTTGCCAGGGCCGATTCTCAGCTACCTGTAGGGGCAGGCTGGCTTACTTTGTCCAGGACTGGAAGTCTCTGACATCAGACAAGTGGGTCCTGGAAGTAGTAAGCCAGGGACTGGTTCTCGGCTTCAAAAAATTTCCAAAGATGAGAACCAGATCCTTTCCACCTGCAAATCCACCAGAGGCACTTGCCCTAGAGGCAGAGGTCTCTTCCCTCCTGACTCTCAGAGCTGTGGAAAGGGTTCCACCCCTACACCAGGGCAATGGATTGTACTCCAGGTACTTCCTTACCCCAAAAAAGACAGGAGAATGGTGGCCCATCCTGGATCTCAGATATTTAAACAAGCACCTTTTAAAACCAAAATTCAAAATGGTGACTCTGGGAATTATTCTACCCTCTCTAAGGCCAGGGGACTGGCTAGCGTCCCTGGACCTCAAGGATGCCTACTTCCAGTATTCTTATCAGAAGCTCCCATCGAAAGTACCTCAGGTTCGAGCTGTCCTCAGGCCATTACCAGTTTAGGAGCAATGCCCTTTGGCCCTCACCTCTGCTCCAAGGGTATTCATAAATGCCTGGCAGTAGCAGTTGCTTCCCTAAGAAGGCAAAAATTGCCATCTTCCCTTACCTGGCTGACTGGCTCATAGTAGGCCAGTCTCCAGACCAAGTCAAGTTACATCTACAGATAACTCAGCAACTGCTCACCTCTCTAGGTTTCCTTCTGAATCTTTCAAAGTCAGTTCTAGAGCCTGTCCAGCTCCTCACCTTCATAGGCGCAGAGCTGAACACAGAGAAAGCCAGAGCCTTCCTTCCTTTGGACAGGGCAAGGACCCTGGTCTCTCTGGCCTCCTCATTCACCCTGCAGGTCTCTCAGCCAGCAAGGCATTTTCTACAGCTCCTGGGGCACATGGCTGCTTCTACAGCAGTAGTGCAGGGAGCAAGATTTCAAATGAGGGACATCCAGTTCCATTTGAGAGCCTTTTGGTCTCAAAGGAAAGACCCTCTAACCAAATTAATCCCAGTAACTCGAACCCTGATCCAAGCCCTACAGTGGTGGCATGATCAGAGCAATCTGAGACAAGGGGTTCCCTTTGTCACTCAGTCTCACTCCTTAATCCTTACTACAGATGCATCCCTCTTGGGGTGGGGAGCTCACATGGGCGACCTCACTACCCAGGGATTGTGGTCCCCTCAGGAATCTCTGCTCCACATCAATCTGTTGGAACTCAGAGCAGTTTTTCTAGCACTTCAAGTTTTTTCCAAATCTGTTCAGAACAAAGTTGTACAGGTCAGGACAGACACCACCACCACAATGTGGTACATCAACAAACAACGAGGCACTCGGTACCTTATGCACGAAGCAATGAAGTTGTGGTCTCTGGCTCTCCTGAACACCTTCCTTACGGCAGTTCACCTCCCAGGCAAGGACAATGTCCTAGCAGATGCTCTCAGCAGGATTTCCCAGGGCCATCACGAATGGTCCCTGGACCCCCTAGTCCTGGAGGTAATATTTGCCAGGACGGGCACCCGCAGATGGATCTTTTGCAGCCCAGACAATCACCAACTTCCCTTTTTGCTGCAGGCCCCAGTGTTGGGCTCAGTCCCTCTGGATGCCTTCCTTCTCAGTTGGGAAGGGAAGTTTCTCTATGCTTTTCCCCCTTCCTCTCCTGTTCAAAGTGTTAGTCAAAATCAGATCTCAATCCTGCAAGATGATCCTGATTGCTCCAGATTGGGCCAGACAACCCTGGTATCCACTCCTACTGTCCTTAGCAGTCCATCTACCCTGTGTCTTCCCAGGAATCACAACCTGTTAACCTGTGCTCGGGGGACGGTTTGGTACCCAAACCTCAAATCTCTCAATCTCAAGGCCTGGCTCTTGAAGAGTTAGAGTTTGCTGATCTACACCTCTCCCAAGGTGTAATGGATATATTGAAGGCTTCTAGTAAACCTTCCACCAGGGCTACCTATAATTCCAAATGGAAGAGGTTTTCCATATGGTGCTCTGGGAAGCATATATCCCCAAAATCTGCTGATTTACCCACAGTCCTGGATTATATGGTCCATTTAAATACCTTGGGGCTGAGACCAGCTACCCTAAAAGTACATTTGGCAGCTGTGTCTGCTTTTATTTCAGCAGGTAAACCCTCTTCTCTTTCAGCTCATCCTGTATTCTCCAAGTTTTTTAAGGGATTGCTTCACACCAACCCTCCATTCAGGGACCCTGCCCCTGCCTGGGATCTTAATGTTTGCATTGCTCAGCTTATGCAACCCCCCTTTGAGCCTTTGTCTTCAGCAGAGCTTAAGTACTTGACTTGGAAGACTGTGTTTCTGGTAGCCATCACTTCTGCCAGATGCATAAGTGAATTACAAGCTTTGTCAGTGGAGCCTGATTTTATCTCCTTTCATAGAGATAAGGTGGTCCTCAGGACTAACAGGAAGTTCTTGCCTAAGGTGGTTTCAGATTTCCACCTTAATCAATCTATTTCTCTTCAGTGTACTTCACTGACCATTCCTCCTCTGGCGAGAGGAGGCTGCACAACTAGATGTGAAGAGGCCCTTAGTTACTATAGAGCGTACTAAGGGTCACAGGTTTGACTCCTCCAACTGTTCTCACTTATGGTGAGGTTGGGAAAGGAAACCTGCCACCAAAGATCCATTGCCAGGTGAATTGTCTCTTGTATCCAATTCTGTTGTGAAAGCTGGGTAAGGTTCCTCCCTCAGGCCTAAGGGCTCACTCTACCAGAGTGCAGCTGCTTCCCTGGCTGCTGCCAGGGACATCCTATTCTAGAGATATGTCAAGCAGCTACCTGGAAAACAGTTCACACTTACCAAGCATTACTCCCTGGACATCCAGGCTAGGAGTGATGCTCGGTTTGGCACAGCTGTGCTTCAGAGCCTATTTCCTAAGTAGGTTCTGTCCCTCCTCCATGGAGGTACTGCTGTGTAGTCTGCATATGTCATAATATAGCAAGACTTCATGTTGTTTGAAGAAAAAATTACTCACCTTAGTAATGTTGTTTCTTCTAATGGAGTCTTGCTATATTATGACCTCCCCCCCCTGCCCCTCTCAGAACCTCTGTTTTTGGGATGTGGGCAGTGCAGTGTTGGCACTTAGTAGATGCCCACCTTGTTGTTTTCACCCTTCCTTTTTTGGGGTGACTTGGTGTTGTGTTTTTCATTTTTTGGGTCTCCTGACTTGAGTCTTTGTTTTGGGACCAAAAAACGTGTTCTTATGTTTAGTAGCCAGTTGGCTAGTGTAGGTTCACAGCTTCCACACAGGACCTCAGTGAGTTTAGCTCGTAAAGATCTGACGGTTTGAGTTTGAAGAACAACAGACAGAGTTTTAACCGAGCTCGAGCTCAGTGTTCCATGCCTGACATGGAAAGTTAACTCTTTCACCTCCGGAGCAGTTCGAAGGTTGGGACTCACTGCATATGTCATAATATAGCAAGACTCCATTAGAAGAAACAACATTACTAAGGTGAGTAATTTTTTCTTTCTGCTCTATTTTTACCAGTATTGGATTATGGTGACATAATTTATAAAAATGCAAAAAAATCATTGCTGTGTTCTTTGGACGTCCTTTTTAATAGTGCATTAAGATTTGTAACAAACCTTCCATTTAGAACTCATTGCTGTGTGTTGTATCAAAATTCAGGCCTCTTTTCATTGTTTGATAGGAGAGATTATCATTGGAACTTACTTGTGTAAAAGTTTGTACAACAATCATTGCCTGTTTTCTTGTTAAATTTATTACAAACAAGGATACAAAAGCAGCATTTCTTAAGATCTTCTGCTCGAAAAAGTTTTTATAGGTCTAGATCAAGGACACAATTTGGTGATAAAACTATATCAAATTTAGTGCCCAAAACATGGGAACGAGTATCTAAACAGTTAAAAAGTACAGTATTGCTACCATTTAAACGTTTTAAGTCTTTTTTAATGACTCTATATGGTAAACACTGTAATTGTTATGGATAAATTATTTACATTTAAGTGCGTATTATAACTTAAATTAGTTTATATTGAAAATTGTGTATGTATGTTTGTCCTTCTGTGATGTTATGTTAAATGTTGGATTCAGTTGCAAAAGAGACACTTTTATCTCAATTTGATATCCAGTAAAGTTTGAAAGATGCAGGCCAAAAAGTAAATGTCAGACGTGTGGTGGGAAGACTACTCACCGTATACACAGGGCACTGCCCATTACATGTGCTGTCCTCCATAGGTGGCGCAGTCAGGTGTGTTCAGCGGTGAATAACCCGTTTGCACCCCAGAACATCTGCGACCACATTGCATTGTGCCTTGGTGCCAGAGACTCCCCCACCCCCCCCGAGGACTAAGGCAGCCTTTTTGTGTGGCCGGACATTGCTGATGGCACAGCGTGGAGCCTGCTGGCACCATGAAATTGGCCCACCGGCACTGGGACTGTCTGGGGGGCCTGTGATTTGTTTTGATTAGTTATTGATGTGTTCATCAGAAGGACAACAGCCGTTTCGTTCTCTTTTGCCTTCAGCATTGCGCCGGCATTGTTGCGACAGGCTTCGTATGGCACCATCAAGATAGGAACGTACCAAAGCATGAAACAATTATTTGTGGACCGTCCAGAAGGTAGGTGGTTCTTGATTTCTGTTTTTAAAGGGACACTGTCAACCTAAAAACCCACATTTTATGATTGCTTACATTCTCTAAAATTAATTGACTTTGCTGGTTATTTTATCTGCCTTCTTTCTTAGTAGAACTTACATTCATGCAAATGGTATGGTTGTACCCTATCTTGTTTTGTTTCAAATCCTTTTTCTACTCTTTTTGCATACTTCCTGAACATTAAGAACACCTCCAAACAGTGCAGACACTAATGATTGTTTGTATCCTCTCCTCTTGCTGTATAATGAGTGACTAGGCTGTGTTGGGGACATTCCCAAGTCTAGGGAAGATGCAGTGGGAGTTATCAAGGAATGTAAACAAACATGCTTTGGTGTGGTAACACCAGTGTGGTGGGCAGTCTGTTTTCCACTTTTTGAAAGAAAAAAGAATCAGAACCAAACTCCTAGCTATAACAACAGTCTTTACATAATGTGAACAAGCATAACACAAGGTTTTTAAACTGGGGACACTTTGAGGTCTAAGGGGTTGACAGTGTCCCTTTAAGTGAATTTTTACCACTTATGAAAGCCGCCAGACTGGCAATGCTGGAAATGGAATTTCTTTTGTTTAGCCACTTGATGGGTACAGCATGGGCAGAGCCGCAGTGCAAGCTGTACCTCTCAGTTGCCCCTGATTTTTTTCAGTCATGTTCCTGATTTTGCATCAGTATTTCCTCTGTCACTCTAGGAACTGATGTTTCGATCACTGAGCTGGGAATTAGAAGCACAAAGAAATGCCGAGGATTGACACGTCTCATTCTCCCCCAGAGATTTTCTAATTTTTTTTCAGTTACCCTGATTATTAAAACCAGAACGTTATGTCCTGACCCCCACTTCCATTTTATAATGTTTTGGCGCAGGAAAGGCACACTAAGCTGCAATTGCTTGTTTCTAGGTGTGCCCTGGTTGGGTGGGTTACATGGACCTGTTGATGGAAGAATTATTTTACATATTTGTTTTAATATATTTTATTAAGTTTCCATGAAAACAAAAACATTGAAGATACATAAGTCTTTAACCACATAACAACTCCTCAGTACTGTACAGGTCACCTAGTCGGACCAAAGAGTCACAGGGCCAAGTTGCACAACCCACAACTGGGAGCATAGCCATGTGTACAGTCATGGATGTGCTTATTGGGCCAGGTCATTCCTCATGCTCATTGGAAGGTTTCTAACCTCTTTGTGCTGAGGGTTGGCTTATCCTTGAAACTGATAAAAATTTGTGTATTTGAGACAACGAGTGTCTTATTGATTACACTACAACACTTAAAGAGCACCTTTACTGGTGCTGAGTACTGAAACTCTGCAAATGCCTTATCTACCCCAAAGTCCAGTGCAGCCCAAATTACAGTTTTTCTTCAGCCAGAATTTGGAGTGGAAGGGATCTTAATTTTGCTCTGTAGAACAGAGAGCTCAGTCTCTTCCACTTCCTGATTTGAAGACACGCCCCCACACTCTCACGTTTTTGTGATGTCATATTATGGAAAGCGTGGGGGCACGCTCCATAGAGTTCTATAGGGACTCATTTTCAAGTGCTTTTTTTTTTTTTTAAACATTTTAGGGTGCCGGTTTCAACAAATCAAGGCCACAGCTCAACTAATAAGGTTCTTGTTAGTAAAGCTGCAGCTTTGATTTGTTGAAACCGTACACTAAAATGTTTAAAAAGCACTTGAAAAGGAGTCCCTGTAGAACTTAGGAGTGTGCCCCACGCTTCCATAGTATGACATCATAAAACGGAGAGCGTAATGGTTCTAATCGGGAAGTGAGGGGATCAGTCTCTTGGATCCACGGAGCCAAATTATGATCCTTTCCATTCTTGAATTCTGGCTGAAGAAAAATTTTAATTTGGGCTGCATTGGACTTTGGGGTAGGAAGGGCGTTTATAGTGTTTCTGGGGGGAAATTGGTGTTCTTTAAAGTGATTTTCCAAGTTTAGGGTGTGACTTACAAGAAATGGTAGCTGATGCTGGTGAGAGACCATTTCTGTAAACATTGAATTTTTTCTGTGCAGCCTTTATTTAACTGGAAGGGATTGTAGTTTGGCCCTGACAAGATATCAAGCTGATCCCTTCCACTTCCATAATGATAACCTGCGCCCCATGCTTAGGCACATTATAGCGTGCAGCATGGTGAGACATCAGGGTGTGCCTCATTGAAAGTGAATGGAGTATTTTTTTATTACTATTTTATGCATTATGACTCCGAGCTGGAGATTAATGAAGGCCCCTGATTGACTAGCAAGGGCCTTGTAAGTCGAGCGGTGGCCTTCATTTTTTATTTCCAACTCGCCATCATGCTGTATATAGAGAATAATGCATGGGGTGGTGTGTGTTTTACACACCTGAGGTGTGTGATGCTACATAAACCCCTGAGAGCGAAGCATGAGGGTTTTAAAACAGCACCACACACCAAGGGTGTGTATATTAAATTTGAGTAAGTGCTCCACCCCATGGGTTATTTTTTTTATAATTGCTGGGCATCCATTTTTTGTCACGTGTTTTACTGATTTTTCAGTTTTGTTAAAATTGACTGTGAACAAGCCTTTTTTTGCCAACACATCCCATTGTTTAAAAAAAAAAAATGTTGAAAACACTGAAGTGTGCTGAAATATTTATTTATTATAAAAGAGAAATACATTTGTTTGGCTTCAGTTCACACAGTGAGGGAACAGATTGCAAGTAGCAATTTTTGGGAGATCGCAAGTAGCACTTGGTGAGCTGACGATCAGAAGCCTGACACCGCACACACTGCTGAGGTAAAAAAGGTTTTTGTTGGATCGGGAGCTAGAAATTGGGGTGCCAAGAAGGTACTAACAGTACCTTTTTTTGTGCAAATATTTGTTTGCCAGAAAGGTTTTGGTGGTACGGAGTCTGTGGTAATGAGAGTGTCAGCGACTGGTAGAAAACGGGGAAAGAGCCGCTCGACTATGTATATTTGCGCTAACTGTAAACAGTAAATGTGCTCGTGAATGCCGTAATAACCATACAGTTATTACAGCAAACAACTGTCCATCACCATTGAAAAAATTGATAGCCAGTTAATATAAATTAGTAATAAAAAAAATACTCTAAAAGACTCCCATTCACTTCAGTGGGATCCACCCCAGTGCTCTCCCTTGCTGCATGTCATAACGTGCCTGAGCAGAGGGGAATGTACATTAGTAGGGAAGTGGAAGGGATGAGCTTGCACCATTTCCGGGCCAAACTGCAATCCCTTCCAGTTAAATAAAGATCGCACAAAAAAAATCAATGTTTACAGGAATGGACTATCGCCAGCATCAGCTACCATTTTTTTTCTGTATATTATTTTTACTAGTTTTCAGGTAAAACAGATAGGTGTATGGGTGTGGGTTACACATGTGTACATCTTATTTTGACAAATTAATGAGATCAAAGCTTACATAAATGGATGCAACTAGCGTGGAATGTCATTCCGCTCTCCTGGTCCCCCCTCAGAATTATGCCCCATAGTTAATAAAACAAGTAGATTAGTCATCTGTATTTGTTCATTGCCCTTTCCATTATGCAGAGTTATACACCTGTCCTAGTGTAAGGCACACCCTAGAGGTAGCATAGTGCCATAACAGTTTGAAGAGAAAGGAGATATCAAAAACAATATAGAGGAAAAGGAAAAAAGAAGGAACAAGAAAGGAGAAAATTCATTCTGCCATTAAATAAATTGTATTTTTCTTTCTTGGTCCTGCTAATAATTTTACAGTTCTATATATAGGTATGGTATAATTCTAATGGTAGCATTGTCCTCTATGTAGTGAATGCGCTCCTGGTTCATCTCTAGCCAGGTGATCTTGCATTCCTCACCACCTCCCACTCCCATGCAGGATCTGTGATTCCAGCCCTGTGAGGGATGCATTAAAGCCCACCCATTCTGTCATGAATCTTTCTTCCTTGCCTTTCAAAGCATATGTTAGCCTATCCGTGGCTAAGGTGATCACCAGTGAGTCCCTCCACATCTGGGCTGTGGGTGATGTACCCGAAACCCATGTGTTGAGGATCATCTGCCTAGCCACTACTAAAGCCACCCTCGTCCACCTGGGGTACAGGTCCCTCTCCCCTTACTCTCTTACCTCTACTCCAAAGAGTAGAGAGATGGGTGAGAATCCCACCCCCCTGTTCCATATTTGTGATACCTCACGTGTGATGTCTCTCCAATAGGACTGTAGTTTCTAGCACATCCAGAAGTAATGATAGTATGTACCCTTAGCCATTGCGCACCTATCTGAACCCCCGGGTAAAATTTGTGCACCACACTCGGTTGGTAGTACAGCCTGTGGTTGAATTTATATTGTGTTTCTTTAAACCTGTTGCATAATAATAGGCCCGTTTGGGATGAGATTATTTTACTCCAATTCTCCTCTGTTATGGGTGTCCCTAAATCTGCTTCCCACTGATATCTAGTTTTCTGGGACTGGTCAGGGGAAGTATACTCTGTCTAAACTGGCAGCTCTCCCTATCAAACCCTTTTCCTGCAGTCTTTCTTTGCGTATTTCTTGCTCTGTTGCTATTATTTGGGATTTTTCTCTGGTTGTCCTGTTTAGGCTGCCACAATAATTTCTGATTTGTAAATACCTAAACAGATGTGTTCCAGGTAACCCCAATGCCTCCTTCACAACCTCTAAGGTATATAGATCTTCTCAGTCGTGCAGATCACCTATGCATCGGATGCCCTTTTCTTCCCATGTTGCAAAGCCTGGGTCCTCTAGACCTGGTAAGAATTCTGGGTTTCTAGCTAACAGTGTCAGCAGAGTGAGTTCTCACGCTGCTCCCCTCTGCCTCTTGATTGCCTCCCAGGCATCCAACACCAACAGGACTAAAGGATTCGGGTTAGGGAGTTGTCTGTACACCCTGTGTCCCATCTTTGACAAATATGCAGTTAGCCTGCCAGGGCAGCCTTCTTCCTTCACTTCCAACCAGGATGCCACCTCCCCTCTGTTGACCCAGTTATGGATCTATCTATACTGGATAGCCAAAAGGTATCCCCTAATGTCCGGGAAATCAAGTCCGCCCCCCACCTTTAGTAGCCTTTAGCCTATCCAACTTCATTCTGGATCTTTTCCCTCTCCAAATAAAGTCCGCAAACTCCTTTTCTAACCTGTGGATGTCTCTGGCTGTGGGGCACATTGGGACCATCTGCAGGATGTAGAGTATTCGTGGTTTAAGGCTACTTATTGTCTTCATAACTACTAGGGTAGTGATCTTTGCTCCAAGCATACTTCTCTGTGCCTCATTTAGGCTAGGGATATTCATGTTCTTCAAAAAAGTTTTGTGTAAGATCATTTGTGCCTTTACATTCTGCTTGTTTTAAGGCATTATAAAAGTTCTTAAAGCACTCCTGAATGCTTTGACTATCACGCACTACTTTCTTCTGTGAATTTTTGATGGCCACTACCCTGTGAGGGACCCTGCCCCTTCATGAGTTTTACTAATAATGGGCCAGTTTTGTTGCCCCATTCGTATATCCTCTGTTTTATGAAAAAAAAAGTCTGGACTGGGCCTCTCCTGTAAAAGTGGCCCATGAGGAGTGGGCGCCGTCTGTAACAGCGACTCCTTCACGGCGATGGGAGGATAAGGTGACCGGATTGGGGGGGGGCTAAATGGGCGACAGGATGTCGCTATATGTACGTGCGTGGGGAGGGAACGAGCACGACAAGTGTGGGCTGGGAGGGGGCAGAGGAGCTGTAGGGGGTGGCGCAGCGGTGGGTTGTCTAGCTGTGTTGTGGCATCAGAGGTTGGCCTGTGGTTCGGGTGGGTGAGGTACCGGGTTTGGGTCTGGCCGCTGGTGCAGTTTTATTGCTCCCGGCTCAAACTTTTTTTTTTTCTTTTTTTTTTTTGTTTGTTTACATGCTTTCACCCCCCCGACAGGAGTTGAGAATCCTTTAGTGCCCCCCCCCACAAAAAGCATTGACAGTTATATCCCCGGCGCCATTGTCCTGTGCATGGGGTGTCAGTAGTGCCGAAAATGTTTTCGCCACTCTCACTGCGCGATAATGGCGACCGCCTTTAGGCTTTCGCCGTTATCACAACAGAACCCCTGTATAGCACTCATTTAAGGATTCCCTGGCCAGTTTCAGCTGTCTCTTCTCCCCCTTTCCCCCTCTTTCGACCACCAACTGTTCTAGGTCTTTTACCAATTGTTTCACGTCCTCGACCTTCCTGTGTCTTTCCCTTTTTATTTTGACCATGTAACTAATGATTGCTCCCTTCATATAAGCTTTATTAGCTTCTCATAAGGTCCCCTGTGATTCTACTGTCCCTTTATTTACTGTAATATAGTTCTCCCACTGCTCCTTTAAGTAGGTTCTAAAATCCTCCGTCGCTAATAAGTGTGTAGGAAAGTGCCAGCCACCTCTAAATGACTCCTTAGTCCCTAACTTTAATACCAGCTGTACCATGGAGTGGTCAGAGATGCAAATTGGGCCCTGTGACATATACATTACCAATTCATATAGTGCACTGGGAACATAAGAATAATCCAGTCTAGACCACGAGTCATGAGGCAGGGAATGACTGGTGTGTTCCCTAGCACCTGGGTTTGTTGCTCTCTAATTATCCCCTAGATCTAGATCTAGCAGTCTACTCACCCATGCTTTCGTGGCCCTGTTAGTTCGTTTTGTATTTTCTGAGTAATCTATATCCACATCCATGATACAGTTAAAATCCCCTTCAATTATTAAGTTGGGGAATTGCTCTCTGTGAATCAAGTCTAGTATCTGCTGATAAAAATCGGACTAAAATGTGGATGGTGCATATATACTACCCAACGTGATTGCCTGTCCCCTTACCATCCCTGTAACAGATATGTATCCATCTCCCACAGTGTCTCTCACAACTTGTGGGGTCGTTTTTATGACATAGTACTACCACACCTCGTTTATGTGATGTATATGAAGCTGCATGACAGGCACGTCCCCCACCCCACCAGTTTAGCGTGTTCCTTTAGGGTCAGATGTGTTTCTTGTAATAAGGCTATTTGGATGGATTGTTTCTTTAGGACTGCAAGAACCTTGGCCCTTTTTATTGGTGAAGTGAACCCAGTGACCTTCTAAGAAATTATGTCTCCTCTTAAGGTAGTCATTTTAATATTTTGTCAGGTCCATTAGGCCATTCTGGCCCCTGAAATTGTACCGGAGTACCATACCTAGCCATATACCTGTACAGTAGAAAACATTGGCAGAATGTTAAGAAAACTGTCTTAACAATAACATTAGGCAGTAATGGTGCCAAAACAAACAAAACATTTGAAACTTTAACCCCACAGAACCATCCCCTTTTCTTCCCATCCCCTCCTCCCCTTCCCGTCTAAAACAGCTGTATGTAGAATTTTCATTTGATCTTGTATATTTACAGTACTTCGACTTAACCTCCTCCACCTCTAATTAGAGATCTGCATATGAACTCACACATGCCGAGTTCTATCCAATACCCTCATATGCCCCCCCCTCCCTCTGTACCACTTAACCTTGTGGCTTTCCAGCTCTAATGGCGTCCCTCTGAGATTAGGGACTTTCGGGTTACCCCTTGGGTATCTCACTCTGTGGTGTGCTTATGCACTCCACTCTGCCACGCCCCTTTGGTTCTGGGCATTAAGGTTCTGATTGTGCCCCAGAACCAATGAAATTTGACCCTCTTTCTCCCTGTTCTACTGTTTTCTTCAGCAACAACCCCTGACCTCAGCAGTCCTCTTCCCCATCGCCCAGCTCCCCATATTTACATGCTTGTTACCCAGAATCCCCCTTTTCCCCTTCCTGCATTCCTGAAATTTGCCTCTCCACCCCCCCCTTTCCTCGAGGCCGAGGGACGAAAAAGGGAAGAGGCCCATACCCCAAAACCACGTGTTGGCCTTTAAACAACGTGAAGTCTTGCTGTATTCTGACTATTGCAGTTAGGTCCTGCCTTTCAACTGCCCTGGAGAACAAAGAGTCAACTTTCCATGGCCAGCATGAAACGTTCAGCACGAGCTCAGTTGAAGCCCCTGTCTGCTGCTGTTTAAACTCCAACCATCAGATTCTTTACTCCGCCTCACTGAACAGTCGCTCCGGAAATTTCTCCTTTGCTCGGTTCAAAAAAATCAGTTAAAGTGTCATTTTTCGCTCGGTTTCTACCGAATTTCTGCTACCGAATCTGTCGGTTTAAGTCTCTGTCTGTGGTACCATGAGTACTAGATAGGTTTTACATTTAGTTTCTGTGTGGAACTTGTAAATTTCAGATCGGTTCTGGTGAACCGATCAGTTTAGTTTAAAAAAGCTTGTGGATTTACTCGAGTGTGGTAACCGGTCCATATCGGTTGTAAAAAAAAAAAAAAATGGATTTTATTACGTTTTTTTCCAAGACCCGTAACACAGTCAGGAACTAATAGGGGAGTCTTGCCTGGCGGATTGCCAAAAAAAGGGTAAGTTTTGGATAGGATTGGCCATGTCTGAGAAACCCAAGAAAAAAAACAGGCCCACTGGGTTTCAACACTGCAGTGTGTGTGGGGAAGCTTTGCTAAGGCTGATCCCACACCACCTGTGTTTTGTGTCTGGGGTTTGACCACCTCGATTCAGACTGCCAAATTTGTAGAATTTTCCCAAAGCTACCCTGGATAAAGTAGGTAGACTGAGGGAAAGGGAGGCCGAGCAGTCCACTGACCCGGATGGCCAGCCCGGTTCGTTTCCGACTGAACCAGAAGGAGTGCCCTCTGACCAGGGCGAAACTTCTTTGGGCAAAAGGAGAGCCAATTCTGTGGAGTCGGTTCCGGTTAAAAGGAAGAGAAAAGATAAATCGTCCGGTTTGGATCCAGAAATTCATACTCCGACTGCTGATGAGATCGCCATAGCGATAAGAATAGTGCAGTCGCTAACTTCGGTTCCGGCTGAACCGGCACCATCTGGCAGGGGCTCGGTTCGGTCGATTCCCCCGGTTCTGGATTACACTTCAGAAGAATTTTATGAACTGGAGGAGGAGGAGGGAGAGTATGAGGATGATGATGGTGATTATGAAAGTCTGGATGTGCCTATTGATCCGGATATCTCCCCAGACAGACCTTCTGGTGTTTCTCCTCCTAGGCTTTCTGAGTCCCCTTTCCACTTTATGTTTTACAAAAAAGTGGCTGAAACCCTCCAGCTTCCAATGGAAGAAGCAGTAGAGGATCAGGAGGAGCCTGATTTTGTTGAAATGATGGACATCCCAGAGTCCAGGAGACTGTCTATTCCCCTCCATAAGTCTTTTGGGAGACAGACAAATAAAATTCTTAAGACTCCTAACTCCATACCTCCTGTGGACAGACGAATGGACAAGAGGTACACCCTTTCAGGCTCGGACACGGAGTTCCTTTCTCAGCAATGCAGCCATGTTGGGGTAGTGCAGGCTGCTGCCTGTGATAAGGCAAATATTCCATTGGCATCACACCCCCCAGATAAGGACTCCAGGAGAACTGATGCCATGGCAAAGAAGCAGTACATGGCAGCATCTTTGGGACTCAGGCAGGCTAACTATATGGCCTACACTGCTAGATACCAGAAGTCCAGATGGGACACTGTGCTGGCTCTGGCTAAACAGGCCCCTGCCCAGCTTGCCAAGGAGCTGGAGCAGGTGGCTGCAGATGGGATTGAGGCATCCAAGGTGCAGTTTCATGCTGCTGTGGACTCCAGTGATGTTTCATCAAGAGTCATGGCTACATCTGTGGCCCTTCGGAGGATGGCTTGGCTCAGATGTACTAGCCTCTCACAGGATACCCAGGCTAAGGCCATGGATTTCCCTGTCATTGGTAATTCTCTGTTTGGGGAGCAGACAGAGAACTACATGAAAAAGATGGACGAGTACAGGACCACCTACAGGAGTGCTCAGGCCGAAGGAAGGCAATCCACTCCTCAAAGGCAGCAGTCCAGGAGTAGGGGCAGGCCTTTTCAAAGGCCTTTTTACCTAGCCCAGGCCACCTCTTCTTCTTATGCTCAGAGGGAGAGGCAGACGGAGAATGAGCAGGCCTGCTTCCACCCCTCAGCCTAAAGCACCTGCCAAGCAACACCCTGATGAGTCTGCCCGGGCCAATTCTTCAATACCTGTAGGGAGCAGGCTGGCTTACTTTGTCCAGGACTGGAAGTCTGTGACATCAGACAAGTGGGTCCTGGAAGTAGTAAGCCAGGGACTGGTTCTCAGCTTCAAAACATTTCCCAAGATGAGAACCAGATCCTTTCCACCTGCAAATCCATCAGAAACCCTTGCCCTAGAGGCAGAGGTTTCTTCCCTCCTGGCTCTCAGAGCCATAGAGAAGGGTTCCTACCCTACACAAGGGCAAAGGATTGTATGCCAGGTACTTCCTAACCCCCAAAAAGACAGGAGAATGGCGGCCCATCCTGGATCTAAGATATCTGAACAAGCACCTTTTAAAACCAAAGTTCAAAATGATGACTCTGGGAATAATTCTGCCCTCTCTAAGGCCAGGGGACTGGCTAGCCTCCCTGGACCTCAAATATGTCTATTTTCACATTCCCATCAGGTGCTCCCACAGAAAGTACCTCAGGTTCAAGTTGCCCTCAGGCCACTAGTTCAGAGCAATGCCCTTTGGCCTAACATCAGCCCCAAGGGTGTTCACAAAGTGCCTGGCAGTAGTGGTTGCTTTCCTAAGGAGAAAAAAGATCTCCATCTTTCCATACTTGGACGACTGGCTTATAGTGGGTCAGTCTCCAGGCCAAGTCAAGTCACATCTTCAAATAACTCAGCAAGTGCTCACTTCCTTAGGATTCCTTCTCAACCTTCCAAAGTCAGTTCTCGAGCCAGTACAGCTCCTCACCTTCATAGGGGGCGGAGCTGGATACAATAAGGGCAAGAGCCTTCCTTCCTCTGGACAGGGTAAGGACCCTTATAAAACTGGCCTCTTCATTCACCCTTCAGGTGTCTCAACCAGCAAGGCATTTCCTGCAGCTTCTGGGCCACATGGCAGCCTCTACAGCAGTGGTCCAGGGAGCAAGATTTCAGATGAGGGACATTCAGTTCCACCTAAGAGCCTTCTGGTCCCAAAGAAAGGAGGCCCTTACCAGACTAGTCCCAGTGACTCGAACCCTGATCCAGGCTTTGCAATGCTGGCAGGATCAGGACAGTTTGAGACAAGGAGTCCCCTTTGTCACTCAGTCTCCTTCAGTGATAATCACCACAGATGCCTCCCTGCTGGGCAGGGGTGCCCACCTGGGGGATCTTACCACCCAAGGGCTGTGGTCACCTCAAGAATCTCTGCTTCACATCAGTCTCTTGGAACTCAGAGTGGTGTTTCTGGCACTGCAAGTCTTTTCCAAAAATGTGCAGAGCAAGGTGGTCCAGATCAGAAGAGACAATACCACCACAATGTGGTACATCAACAAGCAAGAAGGCACTCAACTCTGTCTTCGGCCTTGTGCACAGAAGCAATGAAGTTGTGGTCCCTGGCCTATTCCCTGCAAACCTCTCTGATAGCAGTTCACCTTCCAGGGAAAGACAATGTCCTGGCAGATGCTCTCAGCAGGATATCCCAGGGCCGTCACGAATGGACCCTAGATCCCCTAGTTTTGAAAGTGATTTTTTTCGAGATGGGGCACTCCACAGATAGATCTTTTTGCAGCCCCAGACAATCACCAACTTCCTTTCTTTTGTTGCAGACCCCCAGTTTTGGGTTCAGTCCCCCTGGATGCTCTGATCCTGAATTGGGAAGGGAAATTTCTGTATGCTTTTCTCCCTTCCCTCTCCTGTTAAAGGTGTTAGTCAAGATCAGGTCACAACCATGCAAAGTGATTCTGATTGCTCCAGACTGGGCCAGACAGCCCTGGTACCCCCTGTTGCTGTCCTTAGCAGTCTACCTTCCACTGTCTCTTCCCAGGAATTACAACCTGTTGACATCTTCTCAGGGGAGGATTGGTATCCGAACCTCAAGTCTCTCAATCTCAAGGCATGGCTCTTGAAGAGTTAGAGTTTGCTGATCTGCACCTTTCTCAAGGGGTTCTGGATATCCGTAAGGCTTCTCCAAAGCCTTCCACCAGAAAGACTTACAACTCTAAATGGAAAAGGTTCACTATTTGGTGTTCTAATAAGCATATTTCTCCAGAATCTGCTGGGTTGCCTACAGTTCTGGACTATATGGTCCATCTTAATGGCTTAGGACTTAGGCCAGCTACACTTAAAGTGCATTTGGGAGCTGTTTCTGCCTTCTTGTCTGTAGGCAAGCCCTCTCCCCTGTCATCCTATCCTGTGTTTTGTAAGTTCTTCAAGGGATTGCTGCGCACCAATTCCCCCTTTAGGGACCCTGCTCCTGCTTGGGACCTTAATGTTTGCATTGTTCAGCTTATGCAACCACCCTTTGAGCCTTTGTCCTCTGCAGAGCTTAAGTACTTGATTTGGAAAACTGTGTTTTTGGTAGCCATTACCTCTGCCAGGCGTATCAGTGAATTGCAAGCCCTGTCAGTGGAACCTGATTTCATCTCTTTCCATAGAGATAAAGTGGTCCTAAGAACTAACAGGAAGTTTTTGCATAAGGTGGTTTCAGATTTCCACCTTAATCAGTCTATGTCTCTCCTGTTTTCTTCTACTGATCATTCCTCCTCTGGAGAGAGGAGGCTGCACAACTGGATGTTAAAGGGCCTTCAGCTACTACATAGGCGCACCAAGGGTCACAGGTTTGAGTCCCTCAATTGTTCCTCACATATGGAAGGTCGATGCAGACAAACCTGCCACTAAGAGATCTATTGCCAAGTGGATTGTCTCTTGTATAAAATTCTGCTATGAAAAACTGGGTAGAACTCCGCCCTCAGGCCTGAGGGCTCACTCTACTAGAGGTACAGCTGCTTCCCTGGCTGCTGCCAGGGATATTCCTATCTTAGAAATTTGTCAAGCAGCCACCTGGAAAACAGTCCATACATTCACCAAGCATTACTCTCTGGATATCCAGGCTAGGAGTGATGCTCGGTTTGGCACAGCAGTACTTCAGAGCCTATTCCCAAAGTAGGTTCTGTCCCTCCTCAGTGGAGGTACTGCTTGGTAGTCTGCAATAGTCAGAATACAGCAGACTTCATGTTTTTTTTTTTTTGTTTTTTTTGTTTTTTCCTATTTCTTTATTCCCCCAGGGCCACCAGTCTGTCCTACCTTCACGTCTGGCATCTCCCCCAGGTACTCAGGCCGCCATCTCCTTGGGCTACCTCCGACATCCACATTCGGGCCTCGCAGCTACCCCCATGGCTTACCCCCCGCAGCGGGGTGGTGGGGAGCACTCCCTCCGGAGCTCAACCCACTGGGTCAGGATCCGGTAGCGCCGTGCACCCTCGGCGCCGAGAGAGAGACCGTTTCAGAGACGGCCATCATGCCGCCAAGACTGGTCCTCCAATTTTCCGCTTTTTCCTCCCATACGGCTTCGGGGCATGCAATGACGCCAAGGTCCTGGGTGCGCGCACGTCTGCACGCACCCAGAGCCAGGCTTCTGCCCCAGCACGTCCCTCCATGCCTGCCACTGTTCTGAAACCGCCCCCAGCCATCGCCAGGGGCTGCCAGAGCACCGATGGCCATCGTCCCCCCTCCCTGGAGAAGGAGAGCAGTCCTACGGACGCTCGCTCCTTCTCCGCCCCTGCCGACCCCCGACGATCCAGGCTCGCTCCTGAACCCGGGTCGCCAGCATGGCGCGAGGTGTGGCGTCCAGCGCCTCAACCCTCAGCGCCATCGGGCCGGCCCAAGACTTCATGTTGTTTGAAGAAAATATTTCTCACCTTAGTAATGTTGTTTCTTCTAATGGAGTCTTGCTGTATTCTGACCTCCCCCCAACCCGCCTCCCCTTTCATAACCTGGTTTTTGGGATGTGGGTGGGCAGGAGCAGTGTTGGCACCCCAGGGGTGCCCCTTTTTCACCCTCCTTTACTTTGGGTGTGTGTTGTGTTTTATTTTTTGGGTTTCCTGACTTGAGTCTTTGCTTTGAAACCAAAAAACCGTTTTTAATAAATTTAGTTGGCAGTCGGCTAGTGTGAGTTTTACAGTTTCCACACAGAACTTCTAGTGAGTATTGCTCGTAAAGATCTGACGGTTGGAGTTTAAACAACAGCAGACAGGGGCTTCAACCGAGCTCGTGCTGAACGTTCGATGCTGGCTATGGAAAGTTAACTCTTTGTTCTCCGGGGCAGTTGAAAGGCAGGACCTAAATGCAATAGTCAGAATACAGCAAGACTCCATTAGAGAAACAACATTACTAAGGTGAGTAATTCCCCCGCCCCACTGACCTGGTGCTCCACATTCAGTCAGGATGCAGCTCAATGACTTTTCTTCAGTGCAGCATGCACCTAGTTCCTCTCTGTGGCCAAGCAGTCATCACCGCACAAATCTCGGTGGTGGAAAACAGTTTCAATGCCAGGTTGTCTCTATTCTTTCTATCTGGTAGGGTGAGGCTTGCTCACAACTGTCCAGGCCCTCCGGCGAGCCTTGGGGTCCCTGTTCACAAGACTGGGACAGATATTGCGCCCTTATTATAGCTAGATAAAGCCCCCAAGTTCACCGATCCATCCTTTTAAGTGTCTATTTTACTGCGGGTTGCATGAGGCATCCAAGTGAGTACTGTCCATCTCAGAGTCATTGTGGTAGTCTTTCAACGGGGACAGATGAGTCTAAGGAGTGAGCGGTCAGTTTGGAGTGAGAGATGTTCAGCTATGTAGAAATAAATGTCCGCTACCTCCTCATTTGGCAGAATTCTTCTTGTCCCAGTCCTCTGTGAACCTTTTCAGCTTCTCTGGCTCCCAAAATGAGTAGCTGGCACCTTCTTTTCTCAGTTGCACCACCACAGGGAAGACCATAAAGAATTTGATTCCCAGTGCCTGCAAGAGATCAGTGCAGGAGTTTAATTGCTGTCTTTTTCTTTCTGTACTGTTACTGAAAGGTCCTGGTGGATCGTGAGCCTAGCCCCGTTGTATACCAACTCTTTTTTAGCCCTGTATGCAGCCATGACGGCCTGACGGTCACCGAAGTGTGCATCCTGAAGATAATTTGTCTTGGTAGCTGATCTGCTGGGGGTCTGTGTGCTAGGGCTCGGTGGGCTCTCTCAATTTTAAGCCTTCCTCCCTTTACTTCCATTCCAAGCAATTTTGGTAATTCCACTGCGTAGAAATCTAGAGCATTTTTCCCCTCCTTGCTCTCTGGTAGTCCTCGTGACTGGAGATTGCTCCTCCGCTTATAATTCTCTTGATAATCGAGGGAATCCTTCAGGGCCTCTAGTTACGAACATACGAAATTTGCTAGCAGATAAAGGCCTAGAGGTCTATCAAGTCTGCTCGAATGTGCAGCTAGTACCTCTTATTCTGCAGCTGCCCCTCCCTTCCACCCTTCCCCTTCATTAACCCTCCCCCTTGTCCTGTCCATCCTCATTTGAAGCAGTCCACTGTTCTGCATACCACTTCTGCAGGTAACGCATTCCACCCAGCCACCACCCTCTCTGTAAAAAGTGTCTGCTCATCTCCCTCCTGAACCTTCCTCGCTCCAGTCTCATATCATGGCCCCTGGTGGCCCTCCCCTTCCTTACTTTGAACAGCCCCTCTGTACCCGTCTTGTTTATTCCTTTTATGTATTTAAAGGTTTCAGTCATGTCAGACCTGTCTCTCCTCTCCTCCAGTGAGTACATGTTCAACTCCTTCAACCTCCTCTCGTATGATAAGTCCCCCAGCCCCTTGATCATATTTGTCGCCCTGCGCTGCACCCCCTCCAGTAACTTAATGTCCCTCTTCAGATACGGACGCCAGTACTGCACACAGTACTCCAGGTGTGGTCTAACTAATGACCTATACAGTGGCAGAATCACCTCCTCCCTCCTTGAGGATATACCCCTTGCAATACAACCCAGCATTTTGTTGGCCTTTGCAGCTGCCTTCCTACATTGTGCCGAGTTGTTCATTGACCCTGTAATGAGCACACCAGAGCCTTCTCCTCCTCTGTCTGGGCTAGCTGCACTCCCCAGCTGGTAACTCCTCCTTGGGTTCTTCATCCCAAAATGCAGCACCTTGCACTTTTGGCATTAAACCCCAGTTGCCAGGTGTCTGACCAGGTTTCAGGCTTTGCCAGATCATGCTGCAACCCTGCCATCCCCTAGGTCATCCACCACCGCGCCAACCTTGGTATCATCAGCAAACAGACTGATCTTGCTCTTGATGTCCCATGATATGTCTGCAGTGAATATCCCAAACAACACTGGTCCCAACACCGAGCCCTGTGGGACACCGCTCATCACTGCCCTTGGGTGTGAGGCTCCCACCACCACTACCCTCTGTTGCCTTCCCTGCAGCCAGTTTCCTACCCATCTCACCAGCTTTACCCGCCCTGTGCCTACTAACTTCCTTCCCAGCCTTCCATGTGGCACCAGTCAGATGCCTTACTGAGAGTCCAGATACAGGACATCCACTGCATGGCCCTGTCCAGTTGCCTAGTTACCCAGTCATAGAACTCGACCAGGTTGGTTTGGCAGGATCTGCCACGTATGAAGCCATGCTGTCTGCTGTCCTGTAGTCCTTTGGCCTCTAGGAGGGCCACCAGCCTCTCCTTCAGGATAGTCTCCATTAGCTTACCCACGATGGATGTGAGGCTCACTGGTCTGTAATTTTCCGGTTCATCCTTGGGGCCACTCTTGTGGAGGGGCACCACATGAGCCATCCTCCAGTCCTGAGGTACACACCCCAAATGTAGTGAGGCATTAAATAGGTCTGCCAAAGGTCCTGCAAGGACCTCTGCCAGCTCCTTCAGTACCCTGGGGTGGATGCCATCTGGGCCTGGCGCCTTGTCCACCCTCAGTGCCTTCAAACCCTCTCAAACTCTGCCCTCCATGACTTCCCCATCTGTCACCACTCCCCCCCCCCGCTTCTGTCATTTGTCCTACCTTGGGTGTCACCCCCTCTTCTCTTTAGTAAATACTGAGCAGAAGTACTCATTTAGTGCTTCCGCCTTATCGTACCCTGCTTCCACCCAACCCCCCTCCTTCCTAATCCTTACTATGTGGTCCTTACAGCTCCTTTTCTCCCTGATGTACTTAAAGAAGTCCTTCTCCCCCTTCTTAATGCCTTGTGCCAGCCTGAGTTCCGTAGATGCTTTGGCTCCCCTTACTGCCCTTGTCACCTCCTTCGATTCTGTCAAGTACTCCTCTCTGTCCTCCCCCCCTCCCTGTTTTCTTGTACTTCCTAAAGGCGGCTCTTTTCCTCCTTACCTTTTCCATGACCTCCTTGCTCAACCAGCTCGGTTTCTTAGCCCTAGCCTTCTTACTCTGAGCTTTGCAGCAGGATTTGGTTGCCTCCACTATCCCCAGCTTTACGAGCTCCCACCTCTGGTTAGTATCCATACTAGATTGAAGTAGTTCCCGCTCGAGCTGTGCCGGTTTCTCACCACTTGGCAGTGTGGTGTCCTCCAGGTCTGAAATGCTTTGCTCTAGCTTCGGGATTTAGTTTGATTGATGCACAAGTTCTGAAGTCAGAGTGCAGATTTTATCCTCGAACTGATCCAGTCAAGGACTCGGCCCCTTCAGGACCTGTTCCGTCACCATCCTCCCCAATAATGCGAGTTCAGCCATCGAAAGAGAATTAGGGCCCATGCTGCCGTTTGCCACGCTCTCATGGGACAGTTTTTTTTTTCCGTTGATTTAGCGGATTGTCTGGACGATTTTCCCGAAGTCAGGTAATCATCCATATTTATCAGTTGACGATGCACTGAAACTGCATAAAAAGGAGTTTGTAGTACCACTGGAAATATAAAATTTTAACTTTATGGTGCGGAGCTCTGGAGGTGTACATCTTGTTTGTTCAGTTGCTCATGAGTACCCCCTGGCCTGTAATCATCGGCTACCATTTCATATAAGCCTTAGATTAAATTTTGAAAGGTGGAAAGTCACACTAACAACATAAAAAAGAAACAAGACAAGCAAAAATTCCATACCTTATAGTGTATAATAAGCAATTTCCAAGAAACATTACGTTGGTGCCCACTCTGTATGGCCAGCGTGCCGTAGCTCAGGTGGCAAGACCCCTGGGAGCCCCCTGTCCAGACAGTATCGGGGCTAATCAACATGGATGTCAGCCCACACCAGCCCCAGAGTGTCAGACGGAGGGAATGTTGGCCATGACACTGAGGAAATGCCCCATAAGTGTCATGAGATATTTAAACTTTTATCCGGACAAAAAGACTTCGGTTTAACGTCTTATCTGAAGGACGGCACCTCTACAATGCAGCATCACCTTCGTACTCCACTAAATTATCAGTTGTGGCTATCACCCCAAGTATTTAGTGTGGGGCTAGAAATCACAACTTTCTGATCTTCTGGCCCCAATGATGAGCATGCCACTTACTGAGCCACAGACACTGATGGCCCCCATTGTGCCAGCTTGTGGCATCATCAGTTTCTATCAGTCCGAGACTTCCGATGCTGATATGGCTACTAGCATGGGCTACTACGTTGATGAAAATAGGGCAGTTTCTCAGTGTGCTCAGTTTGCATTAAAGTACAGATGTAAGCAGGAAATCAGTGTTAGGAGCCAGTAACTGACTGCAAGTCAAGATTTCACTGGCTGGAGCACACATAATGATGCAGTAAGGGGTGGAGCTACATATACAGAAGACAGAAAACAAAACAATGGGAAATATATACACGAGGAGAACGGGGGTAAGCAAATATGAACTGGGAATTCTGCTGCTGTACTACTGTATGTTTCAAACAACATGAAGTCTTGCTATATTATGACATTTGCAGTTTGTCCCAGCCTTAGAACTGCTCCGGAGGTGAAAGAGTTAACTTCCATGCCAGGCATGGAATCTTGAGCGCGAGCTCGGTTGAAAAAACTCTGTCTGTTGATCTTCAAACTGAAACTGTCAGATTCTTTACTCCGCCTCACTGAACAGTCACTCCGGAGATTCCTCCTACTGCTCGGTTCATTTCTCGGTTAAAAAGTGTTATTCTCGGTTTGTTTAAACCGCAATTATATTATTTTAACCACAAACAGTCGGTTCAAGCTCTGTCTGTGGTATACGTAAGTAATAGATAGGTTTTACATTCTCTGTGTGGAACTTGCAAGCGTTGTTATCGGTTCGGTTTGAACCGATCAGGTTATTGTTAAAACTTATTAAAGTTTCGGTTCCGGTTCTTATCGGTTCTAAAAAAGCAGTTTCATTCGTTTTTCCACGACTATAACACGGTTGGGAACCGATAAGGTGTCTTATGGCGATTTGCGGAAAAGGGCAAGTTTTGGTTAGTCTGGCATTATGTCTGAGAAACCCAAAAGAAAAACCGGGCCCACTGGGTTTCAGCACTGTAGTGTCTGTGGGGAAGCCTTTGCCAAGGCTGACCCACACACCACATGTGTTTATTGTCTGAGGTTTGACCACCTCAATGCAGACTGCCAGATTTGCAAGAATTTCCCTGCAGCTACCCTGGATAAGAGAGTTGGTAGGCTCAGGGAACGAGAGGCCAAAAAGTCCGCTGACCCGGATGGCCAGCCTGGTTTGGTGCCAACCGAACCGGAGGGAGTGCCCTCTGACCAGGGCGAGACTTCCTCGGGCCAACGAAGAGCTGACTCTGAGGAGCCAGTTCCAGCAGAGAGGACTAGAAAATCAACAGGTGTGGAGCCAAAATTTCCTTCTCCAAGCGCTGCAGAGATAGCCAAAGCGATCCAAATTGTCCAGTCGCTTTCCCCGGTTCCGTCCGAACCGCCACTATCAGGTAAACTGTCAGTTCGGTCGGTTCCACCGGTTCAAGAATATGATATAGAGGAATTTTATGAACCGGAGGAGGGGGAGGAGGATTATGAAGAGTGTGAATGTGATTTTGAAAGTCTGGATGTGTCCATTGAACCGGACATCTCCCCAGACAGACCTTCAGGAGTGTCTCCCCCTAGGCTTTCTGAGTCCCCTTCTCATTTTCTGTTTTATAAAAAAGTTGCTGAAACCCTCCAGCTCCCTTTGGAAGAAGCTGTGGATGAACAGGAGGAGCCTGACTATGTGGAAATGATGGATATCCCAGAGTCCAGGAGATTGTCTATTCCTTTACATAAATCCATTAGGAAACAGACAATAAAAATTTTAAAAGCTCCTAATTCTTTACCTCCTCGGATAAAAAGATGGACAGGAGGTACACTTTGTCAGGCCCTGATACGGAGTTCCTTTCACAACAATGCAGCCATGTTGAGGTAGTGCAGGCTGCAGCCTGTGATAAGGCAAATATTCCCTTGGCTTCACACCCCCCTGATAAGGACTCCAGGAGGATTGATGCCATGGCAAAGAAACAATACATGGCAGCATCCTTGGGACTCAGACAGGCAAATTATATGGCCTATGTTGCAAGATACCAGAAATCCAGATGGGATACTGTTATGGCTTTAGCGAAACAGGTCCCTGGCCAGCTTGCCAAGGAGCTGGAACAGGTGGCTGCTGATGGTATTGAGGCATCTGAGGTGCATTTCCATGCTGCAGTGGACTCTAATGATGTATCTTCAAGAGTCATGGCTACATCTGTGGCTTTTCGTAGAATGGCTTGGCTCAGGTGTACTAGCCTGTCACAGGATACCCAGGCTATGGCCATGGATTTTCCTGTTGTGGATAATTCTCTGTTTGGGGAGCAGACAGAGAATTACATGAAGAAAATGGATGAGTATAGGACCACTTATAGGAGTGCACAGGCCAAGGAGAGGCAAGCCACTCCTCAGAGGCAGCCTTCCAGGGGCAGGGACAGGCCTTTTACAAGCCCAGGCCTCCTCTTCACCTTATGCCCAGAGGGTTCTTCAGAGGGAGGCAGGCGAGCATGCAGCAGGCCTGCTCCACCCCTCACCCTAAAGCCCCTGCCAAACAGGCACCCTGATGGGATGCCCAGGGCCGATTCTCCATTACCTGTAGGGGGCAGGCTGGCTTTCTTCGTCCAGGACTGGGAGTCTTTAACATCAGACAAGTGGGTCCTGGAAGTAGTAAGCCAGGGACTGGTTCTCAGCTTCAAAAAATTTCCAAAGATGAGAACCAGATCTTTTCCACCTGCAAATCCATTAGAGGCTCTTGCTTTAGAAACAGAAGTCTCAACCCTCCTGGCTCTCAGAGCTGTGGAAAGGGTTCCTCCCTACACCAGGGCAAAGGACTGTACTCCAGGTACTTCCTTACACCAAAAAGACAGGAGAATGGTGGCCCATCCTGGATCTAAGATACCTAAACAAGCACGTTTAAAACCAAAATTCAAAATGGTGACTCTGGGAATGATTTTACCCTCCCTAAGGCCAGGGGACTGGCTAGCGTCCCTGGACCTCAAGGATGCCTACTTCCATGTTCTCATCAGAAGCTCCCACGAAAGTACCTCAGATTGAACTGCCCTCAGGCCATTACCAGTTCAGAGCAATGCCCTCGGCCTTACCTCTGCCCCAAGGGTATTCACAAAATGCCTGGCAGTAGCAGTTGCTCACTTAAAAGGCAAAGATTGCCATCTTTCCTTACCTGGACGACTGGCTCATAGTGGGTCAGTCTCCAGACCAGAATCAAATCACACCTTCAGGTTACCCAGCAGCTGCTTACATCTCTAGGTTTTCTTCTCAATCTCCCAAAGTCAGTTCTAGAGCCTGTTCAGCTACTCACCTTCATAGGCGCAGAACTGGACACAAAGCAGGCCAGAGCTTTCCTTCCTCTAGAAAGAGTAAAGACCCTGGTGGCTCTGGCCTCCTCCTTCACTCTGCAGGTCTCTCGACCAGCAAGGCACTTTCTACAGCTCCTAGGACACATGGCTGCTTCCACAGCTCTAGTGCAAGGAGCAGGATTTCAGATGAGAGACATTCAGTTCCATTTGAGAGCCTTCTGGTCTCAAAGGAGAGATCCCCTAACCAAATTGATCCCAGTAACTCGAACCCTGATCCAGGCCCTGCAGTGGTGGCAGGATCAGAGCAATCTGAGGCAGGGGGTTCCTTTCAACCCTCAATCTCACTCCCTGACCCTTACTACAGATGCGTCCCTCTTGGGATGGGGAGCTCACATGGGCGACCTCACCACCCAGGATTGTGGTCCCTCAGGAATCTCTGCTCCACATCAATCTGTTGGAACTCAGAGCTGTTTTCTAGCACTTCAGGTTTTTCTGCATCTGTTCAGAACAAAGTGGTACAGGTCAGAACAGACAACACCACTACAATGTGGTACATCAACAAGCAAGGGGCACTCAGTCTTGACCTTGTGCACTGAGGCAATGAAGTTGTGGTCTCTGGCTTATTCCTGAACACCTCCCTCATAGCAGTTCACCTCCCAGGCAAGGACAATGTCCTGGCAGATGCTCTCAACAGGATTTCCCAGGGCCATCACGAATGGTCACTGGATCCCCTAGTACTGGGGTTAGTATTTGCCAGGTGGGGCACCCCTCAGATAGATCTTTTTGCAGCCCCAGACAATCACCAACTTCCGCTTTTTTGTTGCAGGCCCCCAGTGTTGGGCTCAGTCCCTCTGGATGCCTTCCTTCTCTATTGGGAAGGGAAGTTCCTCTATGCCTTCCCCCCTTCCCTCTCTTGTTCAAGGTGCTAGTCAAAATCAGATCTCAACCTTGCAAGATGATTCTGATTGCTCCAGATTGGGCCAGACAGCCCTGGTATCCACTCCTTCTGTCCTTAGCAGTCCATCTTCCCTGTGTCTCCCCAGGAACCACAATTTGTTAACCTGTGCCCAGGGAGAGTTTGGTATCCGAATCTCAAATCCCTCAACCTCAAGGCCTGGCTCTTGAGGAGTTAGAGTTGCTGACCTACACCTTTCTCAAGGTGTACTCAAAATCTTGAAAGCTTCCAGGAAGCCTTCCACCAGGGCTACTTATAATTCTAAATGGAAAAGGTTTTCCATATGGTGCTCTGGGAGCGTATTTCCCCAGAATCTGCTGATTTGCCCACAGTCTTGGACTATATGGTCCATCTAAATACTTTGGGGCTGAGGCCAGCTACCCTGAAAGTGCATTTGGCAGCTGTCTCTGCCTTTATTTCAGCAGGAAAGCCCTCTTCTCTTTCTGCTCACCTTGTATTCTCCAAGTTTTTTAAGGGATTGCTTCACACCAACCCTCCATTCAGGGACCCTGCTCCTGCCTGGGATCTTAATGTTTGCATTGCTCAGCTGATGCAACCCCCCCTTTGAACCTTTGTCTTCAGCAGAGCTTAAGTACTTGACTTGGAAAACTGTGTTTCTAGCAGCCATCACTTCTGCCAGGTGCATAAGTGAATTACAAGCTTTGTCAGTGGAGCCTGATTTTATCTCCTTTCACAGAGTTAAGGTAGTCCTCAGGACTAACAGGAAGTTCTTGCCTAAGGTGGTTTCAGATTTCCACCTTAATCAATCTATATCTCTTCCAGTGTACTTCACTGACCATTCCTTCTCTGGCGAGGAGGCTGCACAGTTTAGATGTGAAGAGGCCCTTAGTTACTACATAGATACCAAGGGTCCAGGTTTGACTCCCTCAACTGTTCCTCACCTATGGTGAGGTTGGGAAAGGAAACCTGCCACTAAAGATCCATTGCCAGGTGGATTGTCTCTTGTATCCAATTTGCTATCAAAACTGGGTAAGGTTCCCCTTCAGGCCTGAGGGCTCACTCTACCAGAGGTACAGCTGCGTCCCTAGCTGCGGCCAGGGACATCCCTATCTTAGAGATATGTCAAGCAGCTACCTAGACAACAGTACACACTTTCACCAAGCATTACTCTCTGGACATCCAGGCGAGGAGGGATGCTCGGTTTGGCACAGCTGTGCTTCAGAGCCTATTTCCTAAGTAGCTTCTGTCCCTCCTCCATGGAGGTACTGCTGTGTAGTCTGCATATGTCATAATATAGCAAGACTTCATGTTGTTTGAAGAAAAAATTACTCACCTTAGTAATGTTGTTTCTTCTAATGGAGTCTTGCTATATTATGACCTTCCCCCCTGCCTGCCCCTCTCAGAACCTCTGCTCTTGGGATGTGGGTGGGCAGTGCAGTGTTGGCACTTAATGATGCCCACCTTGTGTTTTTCACCCCTCCTTTTTGGGGTGTTTGGGTGTTGTATTTTATTTTATTTTCTGGGTCCCCTGACTTGAGTCTTTGTTTTGGGACCAGAAAAATGTGTTAATATTTTAGTAGCCAGTTGGCTAGTGTAGGGTTTACAGCTTCCACACAGAACCTTAGTGAGTTTTTGCTCGTAAAGATCTGACAGTTTCAGTTTGAAGATCAACAGACAGAGTTTTTTCAACCGAGCTCGCGCTCAAGATTCCATGCCTGGCATGGAAGTTAACTCTTTCACCTCCGGAGCAGTTCTAAGGCTGGGACAAACTGCATATGCCATAATATAGCAAGACTCCATTAGAAGAAACAACATTACTAAGGTGAGTAATTTTTTTCTTCTTTTCCATATTAATGTTGCAGTCTAGTTCTTGTTGTGTTTTTGTTTTTGAAATTAGGTAGTCATTCTGACAGCTTCCTAATGCTAAATTGCTCAGACTGACAGGAGGGAGGTTCAAGAGGAACATGAGAACGTTTTTTTTAATTTTACAGAAAGGGTGCTAGAACCAGGGAACAGTCTGCCAGCTGAGGTGGTGGGCGCCAGAACCATAAACAGTTTCAAGCATGGCTGTGGAAGACTGAAGGGTATAGAGATTACTCACAGTGGTAGTAGTAGGGAGGGGAGCAGGAAGTGAAGGGCTGGTACCCTGTGTGGACAGTAGGTCTCAGGGTTCGATAGATAACTATGGGCAAACTGGATAGACCATTGGTCTTTTTCTGCCATCATTGTCTACAGTATTATCTACAAAAAAATTGTCCTGTTGTTGTGGTATACTGCATTGGCAGGTAAAAAACGTATCGTGGTATAACGCAATTGCCATTAAAAAAAAGAAACCCATATTGAATGACATGCCTCTTTTTTTCCTTTCTCTTTTTTTTTTTTGTTGGTACTGCATTGTACTGTGGTACTTTTTTTTTTTTTCTTTTCACTACAACTGCATTATATCGCAATACCGGGTCAACTCTTTTGTAACTACCACTACATGTTTCTGTGTTTCTCATTTAAAGGGAAAGGAAATAATTTCAGAATTTAGTGCCAAAGGATGACGCATAGTTGGTTACCCTGAGGTACTCCCACCCCTGTTCCCCCATATTCCAAACCACAAGAGACAAAAGCAATTGTGAATTACCGTGAAGATAGAATTACTGATTGGTGACCCACAAGTTTCGTTTGTTTATGGCTCCTTTTCTACATACCCCTCCACCATTTCAGACAAGGCCAGAGCATACATGTAACCTATGAATAACATGGTATAGTATTTACATGGGTCCCAGTGAATCAGGAGGCTGGATTATGTATACTAGATCCGAAGTGGATATGAACCAGTGACTAAGAGCAAGAAATGTTCCATAGCCCAGTACCACAGAAGTTACAGTTATCTGGTCCCTCCTCTCATTTTTTCTCCATGTTTTGTTTAGCTGTCCAATGAGCAGTCCTTGTAGTGGACAGCAGTACAGTATCATTGTCAAAGTAATTTCATTTGGAAATGTTGCACCGTATTACATCTGAGAATCTAAAAGCTGCAGCTTGGTGGAGGTTTTTTAATCTTGCCTGAAAACATGGCTTTTCACGTGAGCCTTTCCCAGTCATCAGTAACTTGAATCTCTGCCCAGTTTTGTAAAATTCTCTATTTGTAAGGAGAAATGTCTTATTCAAACAACTTGAAGTCTTGCTGTATTCTGACAAGTGCAGTTAGCCCCAGCCTTTAAACGGCCCCGGAGAACAAAGGGTTAACATTTCTATGCAGAGCTCGGTTGATGTCTGTCTGTTTCCCTTTGAACTCTTAACAGTCAGATTCTTTACTCTGCCTCACTGAACAGTCGTGCCGGAGATTTCTCCTGCAGCTTGGTTCGAAAGTCAGTTTAAGTGTCGTTTTTCGTCGGTTTCCAACCGAAGAACATTTCCTACATAACTCGGTTCAGTCTCTGTCTGTGGTATCGTGAGTACTAAATAGTTTTGTACTGTGTTTCTGTGTGGAACTTGTAAAAAGTGTGGATCAGTTCGGCCAAACGGATCATTTGTTTAATTCTTGTGTAAATTTTTAGTGTGTGGTTACAGGTTATCGGTTCTAAAAAAAAAAACATATTTTGAAACGTTTTTTTCCAAGACCCATGACACGGTTAGGAACTGATAAGGGAGTCTTGCCTGGCGGTTCCCGAATAAAGGATAAGGTTGGTTGGGTTGGCCATGTCTGAGAAACCCAAGAAAAAAAACGGGCCACCTGGGTTTCAACACTGCAGTGAGTGTGGGGAGGTCTTTGCTAAGGCCAGTCCCCACACCCCCTGTGTATATTGTCTGGAGTTTGACCACCTCGATTCAGACTGCCAAATTTGCAAGAATTTTCCCAAATCTACCCTGGAAAGAGATTACGTAGACTGAGGGAAAAGGAGGCTGAGAAGTCCGCTGACCCGGATGGCTAGCCTGGTTTGGTTCCGACCGAACCAGAAGATGTGCCCTCTGACCAGGGCGATACTTCTTCGGGCAAAAGGAGAGCTGATCCCGAGGGGTCGGTTTTGACAAAAAGAAAGTGCAAAGAAAAATCATCTGGTTTGGATCCAGAAGTCCATTGTTCCGACCGCCGAAGAAATAGCCAGAGCAATTCGGATTGTGGAATCGCTTCGCCCGGTTCCGACCAATCCAGCACCTTTTGGCAGGGACTCGGTTCGGTCGTTTCCCCTGGTTCACGATTATACTTTGGAAGAATTTTATGAACCGGAGTTTGAGGAAGGGGAATTTGATGATGGTGGTGGTGGCGGCGATGATGGTGAAAGCCTAGATGTGCCTGTGAAACTGGACATCTCCCCAAACAGACATTCAGGTGTATCCCCTCCTAGGCTTTCTGAGTCCCCTTCCCACTTTATGTTCTACAGAAAGGTGACTGAGACCCTTTAACTTCCTATGGAAGAGACAATGGAGGATCAGGAGGAGCCTGATTATGTAGAAATGATACCAGAGTCCAGGAGACTGTCTATTCCCCTCCACAAATCTTTTGGGAAACAGACACAAAAAATTCTGAAGTCTTCCAATTCTGTACCTCCTGTGGACAGAAGAATGGACAAAAGGTATACACTCTCAGGCTCAGAAACAGAGTTTTTATACCACCAATGTAGCCATGTTGGGGTTGTGCAGGCTGCTGCCTGTGATAAGGCAAACATTCCCTTGGCTTCACATCCCCGAAACAAAGACTCTAGGAAGGTTGATGCCATGGCAAAGAAGCTGTATGTGGCATCTTCCCTGGGACTCAGACAGGCAAATTATATGGCCTGTACAGCCAGGTACCAGAAGTCCAGGTGGGATACTGCACTGGTACTGGCTAAACAGGCCTCCCCCCAGCTAGCCAAGGAGCTGGAGGCGGTGGCTGCAGATGGGACTGAGGCATCTAAAGTTCAGTTTCATGCTGCTGTGGACTCCAGTGATGTGTCATCAGGAGTCATGGCTACATCTGTGGCTCTTCAGAGGATGGCTTGGCTCAGATGTACTAGCCTTTCGCAGGATACCCATGCTAAGGCCATGGATTTTCCTGTAGTGGGTAATTCTATGTTTGGGGAACAGATAGAGAATTACATGAAGAAAATGGATGAGTACAGGACCACTTAAAGGAGTGCTCAGGCCAAAGAGAGGCGGGCAACTCTTCAAAGGCAGCAGTCTAGGGGCAGGGGCAGGCCTTTTCATATGCCTTTTTACCAGCCACAGGCCTCTTCTTTCTTTTCACTGAGGGGGTTCTTCAGAGGGAGAGGCAGAAGGGGAATGAGCAGGGCTGCATCCACTCCTCAGCCTAAAGCCCCTGCTAAGCAGACACCCTGACGGGCCTGCCTGGGTCGACTCTCCTATTCCAGTAGGGGGCAGGCTGGCTTACTTTGTCCAGGACTGGATGTCTATTACATCAGACAAGTGGGTCCTAGAAGTGGTAAGCCAGGGACTAGTTCTCAGCTTCAAGAAATTTCCAAAGATGAGAGCCAGATCTTTTCCACCTGCAAATCTCTCGGAAACCCTTGCCCTAGAGGCAGAGGTTTCTTCTCTTCTGGCCTTAAGAGCCATAGAGAGAGAGAGAGGACCACAGTGGGCTCAGGGAGGGTGAGGGTGGTGGAACAGAGGCGCATCCCTCCCGTTGTACCTCTCCACAGTTCCTATGCCATTCTGGCAAAGTGTGGTTCCTCTATGGAGGCATCCACAGTGGAGACCAAGGAGGATGCTGGGAACCTCCACAAAGGAGACCCACAGGAGGGTGGCAGGGGACCCTGCAGGGGAAGGAAACAACTCCTGGTGGGGGACTCCATTGTTAGGAAGGTAGAACTGGGGAGGAAGGGAGAGGGAGGTAGGTGCCTGCCTGGCGCCATGGCTTGGAGGGACAGGGAGCGAATCCTCAGGATTGCTGGAGCAGCTGCACAGGGGAGGGAGCTGGATGTCATTGTCCACCTAGGGACAAATGACCTGGCTAAGAAAGGGATTAGAGAAGTGCAGGAAGAGTTTGTGGAATTGGGGAGGGGCCTTAGTCAAGTAGCACGCACGGTAACCTTCTCGGAGGTGCTACCATCTTTGGCATAGGAGAGGCTAGGGTGTTCCGTACCGTGGGATTCAATCAGTGGTTGAAAAACTGGTGTGGAGCTCAGGGATTTGGCTTCATTGGGGACTGGGGGTCCACCTGGAGTGATGCAAGCCTATACTGGCATGATGGGCTGCATCTGTCCGGGAGGGGAACCAGGATCCTAGGTGATAGGTTTAAATGCTTCATTAGCAAGCTTTTAAACTAGCCAAGGGGGGAGGCACTGGAAAGGAGCAGGAAAATCCTAGCCCCCAAATAATCACGGTAGTAAGTGCGGCAAACACCAACATAGAGGTGTCGATAGGGAGAAGAGCAGGGGTAAATGGAGAAAGTGACAAAGGCAAGAAGGACAGGGATGGGGCAAAGGGAGTAAGGCCATCAGGAAATGGAGGGTAATGAGTACCAATGCCCGTGAGTCTGGGCAACAAGCTCCTGAGCTGATGGCCTTAATGGAAGAGGGATGCCTGGATATCGTGAGCAGTCACAGAAACATGGTACACAGAGAACCATGACTGGGATGTTAACATACCAGGGTACATAACCTACAGGAGAGACAGGCAGGGGAGAAGAGGAGGAGTAGCTCTCTATGTAAAGGAAGGGATAAAAGCAACTGAACAAAAGAGTAAACAGGGAGGAGAGGAGGCACTGTGGGTCACCTTTGAGACTGGAAAGTGCACCACAATCCGCACAGGGGTTGTGTACAGACCCCCATGTCAGGGGGAAGGAATGGACAAGGATATGATAGAAGGCATTCTTAGAATGGCAGAGAAAGGGGAGATACTGTTGATGGGAGACCTGAATATGCCAGATGTTAACTGGAGCACATTTGCTGCAGCCACATCCAAGAGCAGGCCATTCTTGATGCCCTACAGGTGGCAGGCATTAGACAGCTAGTTTGGAACCCACTCGTGAGGAGCAATCTTAGACCTCGTGCTCTCAAGCGGGGCAGTGAGAGGATCTCAGATCTAGAAGTGGGTTGCCATCTGGGACAAGTGACCATCAAACAGTGTGGTTCACGTTAAACTCAGCTACAGAGTCAAGCCATACAAAAGTGGGGTACTGGACTTTAGGAGGGCTGACTTTGGCAAGATAGGAGAGTGCCTCAGAAAAGCACTAGCAAACAGGCTAGAAGGAGGTGTGGAGCAACAATGGGAATTATCAAAACTGCCATCACAGAGGCAACAAGCCTTTGTGTGAAGCAAATAAACAAATCAAAACGAAAGAAAAAGCCACTATGGTTCTCAAAAGAGGTGGCTGTGAAAGTCAGGAAGAAAAAGACAGCATTCTGGAAGTATAAGGAAACACAGAAGGAGCAGGACAGAGAGCTGTACCAGTTAAGGCAGAAGGAAGCAGGAGGAAGTCAGAATAGCAAAGGCCCAAACTGAGGAAAAGATAGCCAACTCAGTTAAGAAGGGGATAAAACCTTTATAGGTATATCAGCAGCGAGAAAGAAAAGGAGGGATAGTGAGGCTGAATAGAATGAATGGTGGGTGGGCAGAGGGGACAGTGAAAAGCAGGAATACTGAATGAATATTTCTGCTCAGTATTCACAAAAGAGGAGGAAGTGCCTAATCCAATTAACAGAAGCACTCTTGATAGGGGGTTGATCCCAGTCCTTTCACAGAAGAAAGGGTTCTGCAAGAACTCCTAAAACTGAAGGTGGACAAAGCAATGGGTCCTGATGGAATTCACCCCAGAATTCTAAAAAATTAAGGGAGGAACTAGTGAAACCACTGGCTACTCTTTTAATAAATCATGGGAGGATGGTGTGGTACCGAGGATTGGAGGAAGGCGGATGTGATTCCCTTCACAAAAGTGGGTCCAAGACAGAGGTAGAAACTACAGACCTGTCAGTCTGACCTCTGTGGTGGAAAGTGATGGAGTCACTTCTGAAGGAAAGAATAGTCGAGTACCTAGAGGCTAGTGGAGCACAGGACCCAAGGCAGCATGGGTTCTAGCAGGAAGGTCATGTCAGACAGATCTAATAAATTTCTTTGACTGGGTGACCAAGTAGTAGACCAGGGAGGGGCTGTGGACATGGCCTACCTAGACTTTAGCAAGGCATTTGACACAGTCCCACACAAAGATTAATAGTCAAATTAACCAGCCTGGGAGTGGGATCCAGGGTGGTAGCCTGGATAAAACATTGGCAGGACAACAGGACACAGAAGGTAATTGTAAATGGAGTCCACTCTGAAGAAGGGGTTACTAGTGGGGTACCGCGGGTTCAGTATTGGGTCCAGTCCTTTTAATGTCTTCATCAGTGACATTGCAGAGGACTGGAAGGAAAAGTATGCCTTTTTGCAGATGACACAAAGATCTGCAACAGGGTTGATGCACAAGGAGGCGTGGAAAGGATGAAAAGGGACTTGGCAAGGTTGGAGGAATGGTCAGAAGTATGGCAGCTAGGATTCAATGCAAAGAAGTGCAAAATAATGCACCTGGGAAACAAGAACCCAGGGGAAGAATACACAATGGGTGGGGAGGTAGTAACAACAACAAAAAAGGAAAGGGACCTGGGGGTAATCATATCAGATGACCTTAAGGTTAGCAAGCAATGTGAGAAGGCAGTAGGGAGGGCTGGGGTATACTGGGATGTATAGGAGAGGCATCATCAGCAGAAAACAGGAAGTTGTTATCCCTCTGTAGAGACAGTTGGTGAGACCCCATCTGGAGTACTGTGTCCAGTTCTGGAGACCCCATCTCATAAGGACATAGACAGGATAGAGGCAGTCCAGAGAGGCAACTAAAATGGTGCAGGGTCTGCAAGAGAAGCCGTATGAGGAGAGACTAAAGGAGCTTAATATGTATACCCATAGGGAAAGAAGGGAGAGGGGGACATGATAGAAACTTCTAAGTACCTCAGTGGAATCAGCAAAGTCCAAGAGGTAGCATCTTTCACAAAGACTTCCAAGAACAAGGGACACAATTTAAAGATAGAAGGCGGTTCAGGGGCAATGTGAGGAAGTATTATTTCACAGAGAGGGTAGTGGATGCATGGAACAGCCTTCCTGAGGAGGTTGTGGGGTCTAAAACTGTGGGAGAATTCAAGAATGCATGGGACAGACATAAGGTAATTCTTGTGGGGGGTAGGAAGAAATAGGCTGTTGGTTAACTATTATCTGCGGCCTATCCTGTAGGTAGGGAAATGGGCAGACTACATGGGCCTAGCGGTCCTTATCTGCCATCAAAGTCTAAGTTTCTACCTACCCTACACTGGGGAAAAGGGCTGTACTCCAGGTACTTCCTCACCCCAAAAAAGACAGGGGAGTGGCGACCCATCCTAGACGTAAGATATCTAAACAAAGATCTTTAAAAACCAAAGTTCAAGATAGTAACTCTGGGAATAATCCTTCCCTCTCTAAGGCCAGGAGACTGGTTAGCCTCCCTGGACCTCAGAGATGCCTGCTTTCACATTCCCATCAGGTGCTCCCACAGAAAGTACCTGAGGTTCGAGCTGCCCTCAGGCCACTATCAGTTCAGAGCAATGCCCTTTGGCCTAACCTCAGCCTCAAGGGTTTTCACAAAGTGCCTGTCAGTAATAGTTGCCTTTCTAAGAAGGCAAACGATTTCCATTTTTTCATATCTGGACGATTGGCTAATAGTGGGCCAGTCTCCAGACCAAATTAAGTCTCACCTGCAGGTGACCCAGCAAGTGCTCACTTCTCTAGGTTTTCTTCTCAACCTTCCCAAGTCAGTTCTCGAGCCAGTCCGGCTTCTTACTTTTATAGGGGCAGAACTGGACACAGTCGGAGCAAGAGCCTTTCTCCCTCTAGAAAGGGCAAGGGCTCTTATGGGACTAGCCTCTTCCTTCAGCCTTCGGGTATCTCGACCAGCAAGGCATTTCCTCCTGCTCTTGGGCCACATGACAGCTTCAACAGCAGTGGTCCAAGGGGCAAGATTCCAGATGAGGGATATTCAATTCCATCTGAGAGCTTTTTGGTCTCGGAAGAAAGATTCCCTTACCAAACTGATCCCAGTGACTCTGACCTCGATCCAAGCCCTCCAGTGGTGGCAGGATCAGGACAATGTAAGGCAAAGTGTTCCTTTTGCCACTCAGCCTTGTTCAGTGGTCCTTACCATGGACGCTTCTCTTCTGGGCTGGGGAGCCCATCTGGGGGCCCTCACTGCCCAGGGGCTGTGGTTCCCCAAGAATCCCTGCTCCATATCAGTCTCCTAGCGCTCAGGGCAGTTTTTCTGGCCCTGGAAGCTTTCTCTCAGTCAGTACAGAACAAGGTGGTTCAGGTCAGAACGGACACCACCACCCCCATGTGGTACATCAACAGGCAGGGAGGCACTCAGTCCACAGCCTTGTGCACAGAAGCCATGAAGTTGTTGTCCCTGGCTTATTCCCTGCAGACCTCTCTGGTAGCAGTTCACCTTCCAGGGAAGGACAATGTGCTAGCAAAGCACTGAGCAGGATCCCTCAGGGCCATCACGAATGGTCCCTGGACCCTCAAGTGCTGAAAGTAATATTTTCAAGGTGGGGCACTCCAGAGATGGATCTCTTTGCAGCTCCAGACAATCACCAACTCCCTCTCTTTTGTTGCAGGCCTCCAGTCTTGGACTCAGTCCTCCTGGATGCCCTGATTCTGAATTGGGAAGGGAAGTTTCTGTATGCCTTCCCTTCCTTCCTTCCCACTCCTGTTCAAAGTTTTAGTCAGAATAAGGTCTCAACCTTGCAAAGTGATTCTGATTGCTCCAGATTGGGCCAGACAGCCCTGGTACCCCCTGTTGCTGCCCCTAGCAGTCCATTTTCCCCTGTCTCTTCCCAGGAATTACAACCTGTTAACATCCTCTTAGGGGAGGATTTGGTACCCCAATCTCCAGTCTCAAGGCGTGGCTCTTGAGGAGTTGGAGTTTGCAGATCTGCATCTTTCCCAAGGGTTCTGGATATTCTCAAAGCTTCTCGAAAACCCTCCGCCAGAAAGACTTAAAACTCCAAATGGAAGAGATTCAGCATTTGGTGTTCTAAGAAGCATATTTCTCCAGATACTGCTGGATTGCCTACTGTTGTGGATTATATGGTCCATCTTAATGTACTAGGCCTCAGACCAGCTACTCTTAAGGTACACTTGTCAGCTGTTACTGCGTTTCTCTGTGGGGAAGTCTTCCTCACTATCTTCTCACGCTGTGTTCTGTAAATTTTTTAAAGGATTGCTGCACATCAATCCTCCTTTTAGAGACCCTGCCCCTGCCTGGGATTTTAGTGTTTGTATTGCTCAACTTATGCAACCCCCTTTTGAGCCTGTGTCTTCAGTAGAGCTTAAGTACTTGACTTTGGAAACTGTGTTCTTGGTAGCCATTACCTCTGCCAGGCGTATCAGTGAATTCAAACAACATGAAGTCTTGCTGTATTCTGACAAGTGCAGTTAGCCCCAGCCTTTAAACTGCCCTGGAGAACAATGGGTTAACTTTTCTATGCAGGGCATAGAATGTTGATCTCAAGCTCCGTTGATGTCTCTGCCTGTTGTATTTTTGAACTGCAACCATCAGATTCTTTACTTCACCTCGCTGAACAGTCGCTCTGGAGATTTTTCCTGCAGCTCGGTTCGAAGTCAGTTGAAGTGTCGGTTTTCGGTCCGTTTTCTACCGGAATTTAGTTTCTGCATAGTTGGTTCAAGTCTCTGTCTGTGGTACCGTGAGTACTAGATAGGTTTTTGTTCTGTTTTCTGTGTGGAACTTGTAAAAAGTGTGGATCGGTTCGGCTGAACCGATCGTTCAGGTAATTTTGGTATCTTACTTTGGTGTGGTTACCAGTCTGTATCGGTTCTAAAAAAAAAAAAAAACAGGTTTTATACGTTTTTCCAAGACTCATGAACCGGTCGGGAACTGATAGGGGAGTCTTGCCTGGTAGTTGCCGAAAAAAGGGCAAGTTTGGTTAGGTTGGCCATGTCTGAGAAACCCAAGAAAAAACTGGACCCAATGGGTTTCAACACTGCAGTGAGTGTGGGGAGGTCTTTGCTAAGGCCGATCCCCACACCACCTGTGTTTATTGTCTGGGCTTTGACCACCTTGATTCAAACTGTCAAATTTGTAAACATTTTCCCAAATCTACCCTTGAAAAGAGATTAGGTAGACTGAGGGAAAGGGAGGCCGAGAAGTCCGCTGACCCGGATGGCCAGCCCGGTTTGGTTCCGACCGAACCAGAAGGAGTGCCCTCTGACCAGGGTGATACTTCTTCGGGCAAAAGGAGATCCGATCCTGAGGAGTCGATTCCAGCAAAAAAGAAACGCAAAGAAAAATCGTCCGGTTCGGATCCAGAATCTCATACTCCGACCGCAGAAGAAATAGTCAAAGCGATTCGTATTGTGGAATTGCTTCGACCGGTTCCGACTGATCCAGCACCTTTTGGCAGGGGCTCGGTTCGGTCGGTTCCCCCGGTTCACGATTATACCCTGGAAGAATTTTATGAACCGGAGTTTGAGGAGGAAGGAGACTTGGAAGATGAATATGGTGATGGCGAAAGTCTGGATGTGCCTATTGACCCGGACATCTCCCCAGACAGAGCTTCAGGTGTTTCTCCTCCTAGGCTTTCTAGTCCCCTTCCCACTTTATGTTTTACAGAAAGGTGGCTGAGACCCTCCAGCTTCTTATGGAGGAGGCAGTGGAGGATCAGGAGGAGCCTGACTATGTAGAGATGATGGACATCCCAGAGTCCAGGAGACTGTCTGTTCCCCTCCACAAATCATTTGGGAAACAGACACAAAAAATTCTGAAGTCTCTCTCTTCCATACCTCCTGTGGATAGAAGAATGGACAAGAGGTATACACTCTCAGGCTCAGATACAGAGTTCCTTTATCAGCAATGCAGCCATGTCGGGGTTGTACAGGCTGCTGCCTGCGATAAGGCAAACATTCCCTTGGCATCACACCCCCCAGACAAGGACTCCAGAAAGATTGATGCCATGGCTTAAAAGCAGTACATAGAATCTTCCTTGGGACTCAGGCAGGCAAATTATATGGTCTATACAGCCAGGTACCAGAAGTCCAGGTGGGACACTGTACTGGCACTGGCTAAACAGGCCTCCCCCCAGCTTGCCAAGGAGCTGGAGGAGGTGGCCGCAGATGGGATTGAGGCATCAAAAGTTCAGTTTCATGCTGCTGTAGACTCCAATGATGTATCATCAAGAGTCATGGCTACATCTGTGGCTCTTCGGAGAATGGCTTGGCTCAGATGTACTACCCTCTCACTGGATACCCAGGCTAAGGCCATGGATTTTTCTGTAGTGGGTAATTCTCTGTTTGGGGAGCAGACAGAGAATTACATGAAGAAAATGGATGAGTACAGGACCACTTACAGGAGTGCTCAGGCCAGGGAAAGGCAGGCAACTCCTCAAAGGCAGCAGTCTAGGGGCAGGGGCAGGCCTTTTTACCAAGCACAGGCTTCTTCTTCCTTTTCTCAGAGGGGGTTCTTCGGAGGGAGAGGCAGAAGGGGGATGAGCAGGCTTGCAACCACTCCTCAGCCTAAACCCCCTGCCAAGCAGACACCCTGATGGAGCTGCCCGGGTCGACTCTCCCATCCCAGTAGGGGGCAGGCTGGTTTACTCTGTCCAGGACTGGATGTCTATTACATTAGACAAGTGGGTCCTGGAAGAGGTAAACCAGGGACTGGTTCTCAGCTTCAAAAAATTTCCAAAGATGAGAGCCAGATCTTTTCCATCTGCAAATGTTTCGGAAACCCTTGCTCCTAGTTTTAAGAGCAATAGAGAGAGTACCTACCCTACACTGGGGCAAAGGACTGTACTCCAGGTACTTCCTGAACCCCAGAAAGACAGGAGAGTGGTGACCCATCCTGGACTTAAGATATCTGAACAAACATCTTTTAAAGCCAAAGTTCAAGATGATAACTCTGGGAATTATCCTTCCTTCTCTAAGGCCAGGGGACTGGCTAGCCTCCCTGAACCTCAAAGGTACCTGCTTTCACATTCCCATCAGGTGCTCCCACAGAAAGTACCTCAGGTTCAAATTGCCCTCAGGCCACTATCAGTTCAGAGTAATGCCCTTTGGCCTAACCTCAGCTCCAAGGGTTTTCATAAAGTGCCTGGCAGTAGTTATTGCCTTCCTAAGAAGACAAAAGATTTCCATTTTTCCATATTTGGATGGCTGGCTCATAGTGGGCCAGTCTTCAGACCAAGTCAAGTCAGACCTGCAAGTGACCCAGCAAGTGCACAATTCTTTATAATTTCTTCTCAACCTACCAAAGTCAGTTCTTGAACCAGTGCAGCTTCTCACCTTCATAGGGGCAGAGCTGGATACAGTAAAAGCAAGAGCCTTCCTTCCCCTGGAAAGGGAAAGAGCTCTCATGGAGCTGGCTTCTTCATTCAGCCTACAGGTGTTTCAACCGGCAAGGCATTTTCTTCAGCTCTTGGGCCAAATGGCAGCTTCTACAGCAGTGGTCCAAGGCGCAAGATTCCAGATGAGGGACATTCAGTTCCACTTAAGAGCTTTTTGGTCCCAGAGAAAGGATTCCCTTACCAAACTAATCCCAGTGACTCGAACCCTGATCCAAGCCTTGCAGTGGTGGCAGGGATCAGGACAATTTGAGACAAGGGGTTCCATTTGCCACTCAGTCTCATTCAGTGGTCCTTACCACAGATGCTTCCCTGCTGGGCTGGGGAGCCCATTTGGGGGATCTCGCCACCCAGGGACTGTGGTCGCCTCAGGAATCTCTTCTACACATTAATCTTTTAGAACTTGGGGCAGTGTTTCTGGCACTGCAGGCTTTTTCCCAATCAGTACAGAACAAGGTGGCTCAGGTAAGAACAGACAACACCACCACCATGTGGTACATCAGCAAGCAAGGAGGCTCTCGGTCTATGGCCTTATGCACAGAAGCAATGAAGTTGTGGTCCCTGGCTTATTCCCTGCAAACCTTTCTGATTGCAGTTCACCTCCCAGGTAAGGACAATGTCCTAGCAGATGCACTGAGCAGAATATCTCGGGGCCATCGTGAATGGGCCCTGGATCCTCTGGTGTTGAAGGTGATTTTTATGTTTGCTTGCAAGAAACATAGTGCCATCATCCGAGTTTTCGGAGGTGTGTCAGCCCTCTTCCAATTCACTCAGTGTGTTTGCAGGCGCGGCCGCAGTTCTCCAATGCCTGCTGGAGCTGTCTATGACAGCTCCAAAATGCAGTGGCGTACAGTTGAAAGGAGGAGATACGCTTCAGTGAGCAGCGATAAGATATCGCCCGCTCATGCGCACTCCCCTACACACACACACACACACACACACACACACACACACACACACACCTGCATGCCCACCCCCACGCACACACTGTATAGCCGGCGGGGGTGCCCCATCCCCACGGCTGCTGCTCACCCCTCCCAAAACACAGGTCCATATGCCACGCTGGGTGCCCAATCCCCGTCGGCTGCACTCCCCACTACAGGGTGCCATGCTGAGCCCACCCCAGTGTGGCAACAAATGCTATGACCGACAGGGTGCCCAATCCCCATCGGCTCCACCCCTCCAACCAGCTGTCCTTCTGCCACGCCAAGCCCACCCCAGCATGGCAAACGTCTGTCATCGTAATGAAAAGAAAGAAAAACTGAAAAACAAAACGGTTCCTCGCTGTGTCTGCACCACCCTGCCCACCCACTGCGCACCTGCCTCCTCACTCCCCTCATCCCATACTTACCTCCGGACTCCGCGCGCGACGATCTTCGTGGGCGGGAACACGTCTGCACTTCAAAGCCATCAACTGAGGAATGCCAGTAAGTGTATTATGTATAATGATAGTTTTTTTCAACCAGGTATTTTAGTTATCTCACTAACATGGTGATCCTCCCATGAATTATTGCACTGTCATGATCGAGTGCGCCGAGGGTGATTTGTGGGTCACTGCGCAAAATCACCTTTGGGACCGTGAATTAACGACACTGCCACTGTTTATAAGGTGGGCTCTCAAAAGCCTATGCTGAAATTTTGTGGAAAATTCTAAAATGATTGTTTTACTTAAGCATTAAGGCAGTCTTGCGTAACGCCAGAAGCTTATGATTTTCAATATTTTCACTTCAGATTTTCAACATTACCATTTTATTACACTTCCTTATGAGCAGTACAGCTGTCATTTTCACATCTTGCCCAAAATGTGTTTCGCCCATGTACGCACAATGGTGCAGTCGGTTGTCGAAATCAATGTGTGGGACACATTAAAATCACAGTGACACTGTTCATGAGCAGAGGACTTAAATAGCTATGTTGAAAATCTGAGTAAATTCTAAAAATGACTGTTTTACCAGCGTCGTTACGGTTCTCTGCACGCTCATTAAGTTCTGAATTTTCTATATTTTCACTCCAGATTTTCCACATTGCCATTTTATTACACTTCCTTATGAACAGTACAGCTGCCATTTTCACATGTCGCCCAAATGTGTTTCCAAGACATGAAGCGCATAATGGTGCAGTCGTGTGCAAAAAGCAATGTTTGGGACAGATTAAGAAAATCACAGTTACAGTGTTCATGAGCAGAGGTCTTAAATGGCTATGTTGAAAATTTGTGACAAAGTCCATAAAATGACCGTGTTACGAGTCAGCATTACGCAGTTTCCACTCACCCTCGTAAGTTCATGACTTTGTAATATTTTCAGTCCAGATTTTCACCAGTTGCATTTTTCCACACTTCTTTATGAACAGTATAGCTGTCATTTTTTTCAACGTGGCGAAATGTGTTTCACACTTTCAGCGCAGAGATGCGTGGTACGCTGTGGGAAGTCATTGTTCGGACAGATAAAGAAAATCGTAGACACTGTTCATGATCAGAGGTCCCAAAATGCCTGAGTTGGCAATCTGCTGTAAAAGTGCCACACTAATTACATTACAGGTGTGTTGCACAGTTTCTATGCACTCTCGTGACTTCACCAGTTTATTTAATATTTTTACTGCAGATTTGCAACATTGCCATTTTTTCCACCTCCCCATGAACAGTACAGCTGTCATTTTTCACTTTCTGTTCGGAATGTGTTTTTGCACCTGTGGTGCTAAATGCCGTAGTCGCTGTGCATAAGCAGCTTTCGTCTAACAAACTGATATTGCCATTGTTCATGAGGTGGGGGTCTCAAAAAAAACGTTGAAAATTTGGAGTGCCTGAGCTGTTAGGGTTTCCAACCATAGGGCCCCACCCTGTACAGAATGACAGGCATCAGGGGTGTGACTTGGGATTCTTGCCTGTAATGCTCATACCATTCTACACCCTGCAGCCAGTGAGAAGCATCGCGGTATGCCTTGGACTCTTCGGCCCCAAAGTTCACCCCATTCTCCTATACCGCACCCATCTCACCATATTTCCTGATGGAATTGGGTGCGCATAAGGGCCAAAGATCCCAATGCACACCGTGACACTTGTCAGTGTCTGCAGGGTGGGGTGTGGTGAAATGGCGTGGCCCTTATGCCTGACAACCCAAAGGCAAACTCAATGCCTGTCACTCTCTGCAGGGTGATGGTGGGGTTGGCTTCAGTTTAATACTTCACTGCCATTCCTATTACGCAGCTCTGTAACTTCTGCACTACCAATGCCAATGCCAGCAAGCAAACATTCGACAAATGCTTGTTTCAAGATGGGGCACTCCCAGAGATAGATCTTTTTGCAGCCCCAGACAATCACCAAGTTCCACTTTTTTGTTGCAGACCCACAGTCTTGGGCTTATTCCCCCTGGATGCTCTGATTCTGAACTGGGAAGGGACACTTCTGTATGCTCCCCCCCCCCCTCCTGTTCAAAGTTCTAGTCAAGATAAGGTCACAACCTTGCAAAGTGATTCTGAGGTACCCGTTGTTGCTGTCCCTAGCAGTCCATCTTCCACTGTCTCTTCCCAGGAATTACAGCCTGTTAAGCTCCTCTCAGGGGAGGATTTGGTGCCCCAGTCTTCAGTCTCTCAATCTCAAGGCATGGCTCTTGAAGAGTTAGTTTGCAGATTTGCATCTGTCTCATGGAGTTCTGTATATTCTCAAAGCTTCTCGAAAGCCTTCCACCAGAAAGACTTATAACTCCAAATGGAAGAGATTCAGCACTTGGTGTTCCAAGAGGCATATCTCCCCAGATACTGCTGAATTGCCTACAGTTCTGGATTATGTGTGGTCCATCTTAATATCCTGGGCCTCAGAACAGCTACTGCCGTGGTACACTTGTCTGCTGTTTCTGCTCTCCTGTCAGTAGGCAAGTCTTGCTCACTGTCATCTCACCCTGTATTCTGTAAGTTTTTTAAGGGATTGCTTCACACCAATCCCCCCCTTTAGGGATCCTGTTCCTGCTTGGGATCTTAATGTTTGCATTGCTCAGCTTGTGCAATCCCCTTTTGAGCCTTTGTCCTCAGCAGAGCTTAAGTACTTGACTTGGAAAACTGTGTTTTTGGTAGCCATTACTTCTGCTAGATGTATCAGTGAATTACAAACCCTGTCAGAGGAACCTGATTTCATCTCTTTTCACAGAGATAAAGTGGTCCTTAGAACTAACAGAAAGTTCTTGCCTAAAGTGGTTTCAGATTTCCACCTGAATCAGTCTCTCTCCCTGTTTCCTTCACTGATCATTCTTCCTCAGGAGAGAGGAGGCTACACAGTTTGGATGTTAAAAGAGCACTTAGCTACTACATAGAGCGCACCAAGGGTCACAGGTTTGACTCTTTCCAGTTGTTCCTCACTTATGGAGAAGTGCGAAAGGGCAAGCCTGCCACCAAGAGATCTGTTGCCAGGTGGATTGTGTCTTGTATACAATTTTACTATGAAAAACTGGGAAAAACTCCACCCTCAGGCCTGAGGGCTCATTCCACAAGGGGTACAGCTGCTTCCCTGGCTGCTGCCAAGGATATCCCTCTCTTAGAAATCTGTCAAGCAGCCACCTGGAAAACAGTCCATACCTTTACCAAGCAGTACTCTCTGGATATCCAGGCTAGGAGTGATGCTCGGTTTGGCACAGCAGTACTTCAGAGCCTATTCCCAAAGTTGGGTCTGTCCCTCATCCATGGAGGTACTGCTTGGTGTTCTGCACTTGTCAGAATACAGCAAGACTTCATACTGTTTGAAGAAAAAATTACTCACCTTAGTAATTATGTTTCTTCTAGTGGAGTCTTGCTGTATTCTGACCTCCCCCCGCCTCCCCTCTCAGAATCTGGATTTTTGGGATGTGGGTGGGCTGGCGCAGTGTTGGCACCCCAGGGGTGCCTTCTTACACCCTCTGCTATTCATGGGGTGAGGTTTTATTTCCATTTTATTGGCTTTTGTCTTTTGAGTTTCCTGACTTGAGTCTTCCTTTGGGACCCAAAAGATTATTTTTCTGCCAGTTGGCTAGTAAAAATTTTGCAGTTTCCACACAGAACTCCTAGTAAGTTTTGCTCGTAAAGATCTGATGGTTGCAGTTCAAAATACAACAGGCAGAGACATCAACCAAGCTCAATATCGACATTCTATGCCCTGCATAGAAAAGTTAACCCATTGTTCTCCGGGACAGTTTAAAGGCTGGGGCTAACTGCACTTGTCAGAATATAGCAAGACTCCACTAGAAGAAACATAATTACTAAGGTGAGTAATTTTTTCTTGCAAGCCCTGTCAGTGGAACCTGATTTTATCTCCTTTCACAGGGATAAAGTGGTCCTTAGAAGCAATAGAAGGTTCTTGCCCAAAGTGGTTTCAGACTTCCATTTAAACCAGTCTGTGTCTCTCCCTGTTTTCTTCACTGATCATTCTTCCTCTGGAGAGAGGAAGCTACACAGTTTGAATGTTAAAAGAACCCTTAGTTACTACATAGAGAGTACCAAGGGTCACAGGTTTGACTCCCTGCCTGCAGTTGTTCCTCGCTTATGGAGAAGTAGGAAAGGGCAAACCTGCCACCAAGAGATCTATTGCCAGATGGATTGTGTCTTGTATACAATTCTGCTTTGAAAAACTCCACCCTCAGGCCTGAGGGCTCATTCCACAAGAGGTACAGCTGTTTCCCTGGCTGCTGCCAGGGATATCCCTCTCTTAGAAGTTTGTCAAGCAGCCACCTGGAAAACAGTCCAGATCTTTACCAAGCATTACTCTCTGGATATCCAGGCTAGGAGTGATGCTCAATTTGGCATAGCAGTACTTCAGAGCCTATTTCCAAAGTAAGTTCAGTCCCTCCTCCATGAAGGTACTGCTTGGTAGTCTGCACTTGTTGGAATACAGCAAGAATTCAAGTTGTTTGAGGAAAAAATTACTCAGCTTAGTAATTATGTTTCTTCTGTTGGAGTCTTGCTGTATTCTGACCTCCCTCCCTGCCTCCCCTCTCAGAACCTGTTTTTGGGAAGAGGGTGGGCAGGTGCAGTGTTGCACCTCAGGGGTGCCTTTTTTTTTTTTTTACACTTTCTTTTTGTATGGGTGTTTATTTTGTTATATTCCTGTTTGGGTTTTGAGTTTTGGGTTTCCTGACTTGAGTCTTCTTTTGGTAGTCCAAAATTTTTTGTTGCCAGTTGGCTATTAAAAATTTTGCTTTACAGTTTCCACATAGAATACTATCAGAGTGTTGCTCTTAAGAATCTGACAGTTAGCGTTCAAAGGGAAACAGACGGAGACCTCAACCGAGCTCGAGCTCGAGCTCAGCATTCTATGCTCTGCATAGAAAAGTTAACCCTTTGTTCTCCAGGACAGTTTAAAGGCTGGGGCTAACTGCACTTGTCAGAATACAGCAAGACTCCACTAGAAGAAGCATAATTACTAAGGTGAGTAATTTTTTCCTGCAAGCCCTGTCAGTGGAACCTGATTTTATCTCCTTTCACAGGGATAAAGTGGTCCTTAGAAGCAATAGAAGGTTCTTGCCCAAAGTGGTTTCAGACTTCCATTTAAACCAGTCTGTGTCTCTCCCTGTTTTCTTCACTGATCATTCTTCCTCTGGAGAGAGGAAGCTACACAGTTTGAATGTTAAAAGAGCCCTTAGTTACTACATAGAGCATACCAAGGGTCACAGGTTTGACTCCCTGCCTGCAGTTGTTCCTCACTTATGGAGAAGTAGGAAAGGGCAAACCTGCCACCAAGAGATCTATTGCCAGATGGATTGTGTCTTGTATACAATTCTGCTTTGGAAAACTGGGAAAAACTCCACCCTCAGGCCTGAGGGCTCATTCCATAAGAGGTACAGCTGCTTCCCTGGCTGCTGCCAGGGATATCCCTCTCTTAGAAGTTTGTCAAGCAGCCACTTGGAAAACAGTCCAGATCTTTACCAAGCATTACTCTCTGGATATCCAGGCTAGGAGTGATGCTCAATTTGACACAGCAGTACTTCATAGCCTATTCCCAAAGTAGGTTCAGTCCCTCCTCCATGAAGGTACTGCTTGGTAGTCTGCACTTGTCGGAATACAGCAAGAGTTCAAGTTGTCTGAGGAAAAAATTACTCAGCTTAGTAATTATGTTTCTTCTGTTGGAGTCTTGCTGTATTCTGACCTCCCTCCCTGCCTCCCCTCTCAGAACCTGTTTTTGGGAAGAGGGTGGGCATGTGCAGTGTTGCACCTCAGGGGTGCCTTTTTTTTTTTTTTACACTTTCTTTTTGTATGGGTGTTTATTTTGTTATATTCCTGTTTGGGTTTTGAGTTTTGGGTTTCCTGACTTGAGTCTTCTTTTGGTAGTCCAAAACTTTTTGTTGCCAGTTGGCTATTAAAAATTTTGCTTCACAGTTTCCACATAGAATACTATCAGAGTGTTGCTCGTAAGAATCTGACAGTTAGCGTTCAAAGGGAAACAGACAGAGACCTCAACCAAGCTCGAGCTCAGCATTCTATGCTCCGCATAGAAATGTTAACCCTTTGTTCTCCGCTGCAGTTTAAAAGCTGGGGCTAACTGCACTTGTCAGAATACAGCAAGACTCCAATAGAAGAAACATAATTACTAAGGTGAGTAATTTTTTCTTCTGTTTTATCATTGTTTAAGTGCTTTGAGTTTTTTCCAGTTGTTTAACCAGGTGAGATACACAAAGCTGAAAGCTTGTTTCTAGGGATGTGGATATGTTGTTCAATCCACACTTATTGGGAGATTTCTTGCCACTTTATATGTTGCCGGAAGGTCTTCAAGCTGGCTCCTTCCACCCACCCGGGTGGTAAAACTCTTGGCTCCACCTCATGACGCCAGATCTTCCTTACCGCTTGGAAGCTCAGGTTCCCTCCTTAGCGCTCTGCGTTTTAGGCTGGATTCTCACTCTTCGGTTAATCTGAAACTTATTTTAAGATTTACAAGACTTCGGTCTGTATCTTCCCTTGCGGCTGCAATGGACAAATTGACTCCCGGATTTCGTCTGTGCTCCTGTTGGCAGAAGATGTCCCAGACTGATCTGCACTCCACGTTCGTTTATTGCCTTGGACTCGGACATGACTCACAGGCTTGTGAGTTGTGCAAATTCTTTTCGGATTCGGTCTTGGAGGACCACGCTGCCTGGCTACTGTTGGGGTGACCCGAAAAACGTTATCCTCTGGTTAAGTCTAAGGAGGCCAGTTGGTCAGTGTCCACAGCTGCGGGCTTGGCAGAACAGCTGGAGTAGATGATCGCCCTCGAGGAGGAGGTGGCCCAGGCCGCATCATCATCATCCTCGGTCGCGGCATTTATCCCGCTCTCCTTGGAATCCTCCTACACAGCTTCGTTCAAGGAGCTTTGCCAGTCCCTCTCCACCAAGGGAGAAGGCCCTGTGGGACATTCCTCTTGGTCCAAAAAGAAGGACCCCAAGGGTAAGTCCCACCGTCGACGTTCGAGAGAGAGGTCTCCTTCCTCGGAGGGTTGACACTCTACTTCGGTCGAGGTTGCAGCCAAGGCCGCTGGCTTCACGGTGTCCCGTCAGGTCAGCCGGCCGAGACACCTGTTGACGCGGTCGAGATTTTTCTTGACCCGTTGGACAGTCTGTCGACTGGAGAAGCCGACAAACCTTCTTCACCGGTTCTCCCCGGTGGAAACCGAGGACTTGGCTGTGCCTCCTGTGCCAGAGTCCCTAGTTAAGGTCTCTGAACCGAGGAAGCAGCGGGTTTCCCCTGCCGCTTCTCAGACCCACCCTCGGAAACACCGAAGGTCTTGGTCTTGGACCTCTTCTCGGTCCAGCCGATCCCGCCGACATCGGCGGTCTCAGCACCATGGAAAGCAGCGGTGCCACTCATCCTCGTCTTCATCCTCTTCGGAGGATAGGCTCCAGCGCAAATTGTGTCTGTGCTACGAGGAGCTAATGTGGCAGCAGCTCCTTTTGACCAGGAATAGGCCGACTTCGTTGTCTTCCCCGCCATTAAGTGTCTGTCACTGGAGCGGCCGAAACCACCCCTCGCAGTGGTTGAGGAGCCGAAGCCGGCACCAGTTGTTCGGCTGAAACCGGGTGTGCCACCCATTGTGGTGGAACCCCCGCCTCCACAACCAAAATTTGGGACCCCGACCAAGGAATCTCGGTCGGGTCAGGGCTTGCCCCATCGGTTGTCGGTCACCCTCACTCCCGATCAACCTCCGCAGGTGGAGGGTGGCTCAGGCGCTCGGCAGCTGTTTGCAGACTCCTCGAGTCTGATGATGACTGCTCTTTGTTCTCCAGGTCGCTTGACTTTGAGTCCACTGGGGGTCAGTCAGGGGACGAGAGCCCATCCTCGTTTTTGGGAATGCTTCGACTTATCTCAGAGTCTACTGGGATGAAGCTCGAACCCGTTTCAAAACGGGCCAAGTATCCCCTCACAGAGATACTGGACCAAGGGGATTCCCCCATGGAGACCTTCCCGGTGGCCGAAGCCATTGTTGGCCCGGCTCTGGAGCTATGGCAGCAGCCAACTTCTTGTCCACCACCTTTGGCCAGGATGGCTCAGAAGTATGCCGTCCCCACCGGTTCACTGGTTTTTCGGGCACCCTCTGCGGAGGGGCCTGTGACCAATAGCATCTTCCGGCGTTCCGGGAATGCTAGGGACATGGACAAGCCTCTCGACAAGGAGTCCAACAAGCTGGACTACTCTGGGCGGAAAGTTTACACCGCTTCCTCCCTAGGCCTTCATCAGGCTAGCTCGGCCGTCCTGATGGCACACTTATCGCACGCCCTTTTGGGCTCCCTGGATGAGGTCATTCCTCATCTCCCAGCTGACCCTCCAAGCTACAGTCAAGCAGGTGCGGGATCAGGGAAGGGCGGTGGCCAAACAGTAGCTCCAGACCTCCCTGAACATCGCTGATTCATGTGCCCAGTCAGTAGCGGCTGCAGTGGCTATGTGCCACAGAGCTTGGCTGCGGATCTCCACTTTCACGGCAGATACCCAGCACAAGCTGACAGACGTTCCCTTCCTGGGTACCGACTTGCTTGGTCCTGGGGTTGAGGGGCATCTTCAACGGATTGAGAAGTCTAATGCCACCTTGGACTCGGTCACGTCTGCCCAGAAGGACAAAGGCCACCGGCAGCAGTGTAAGCCCTTTCGGCCTTCAGCCCCTGCGGTACGTCCGGCCCAGCAACACCAGCATCAGGGCCAGCAGGCTTGCACTTGGCACCCCAAAGCCAAGCCTGCCGCTTCCTTCAACAGGAAGCCGGGAGGGAAATTTCCGAGAGGCTCCTCGGCCAGTGCTTCCTCCAAGCCTGCCCAGTGACAGGTTGAGGGGTGTCGCCCCCAACCTCATCACTCCTCCCCGGGTTCCCCCCATGGGGGATGGCTATGCCACTTCATTTCCGCCTGGTCCGATATCACCATGGACCGCTGGGTGTTGGAAGTGGTAGGAAAGGGTCTGCTGCTGGAATTCGAGCAGTCTCCACCCTATCGATCCGTCGCCCCATGGGGGGGCTACGGGGTCCACAGCCTCTGTCTGCCCGTTGAGCCGACATTGCCCTGCTTCTCCAGAAGGAGGTGATCAGGGAGGTGGCAGGTCCTCCTTCAGACCCAGGGTTTGTGTCCACGTACTTTCTGGTCCCAAAACGGATGGGAGGCTGGCGCCCCATTCTAGACCTCCACGACCTGAACAAGTTCCTAAGGTCTCGAACCTTCAGGATGGTCACTCTGGCTCAGATCATCCCATCCTTGGAACGAGGTGTGTGGTTCTGTTCTCTGGACCTTCAGGATGCGTTCTTTCATGTCCCAATCCATCTGTCCCACCAGCGATTCCTCCGCTTCAGAGCAGAGGGATCCCTTTACGAGTTCCGGGCCATGCCCTTTGGCCTCTCTCCAGCTCCCAGGGTCTTCACCAAATGCATGGCAGTGGTGACAGCATTCCTGCTGTGCCGAAGGGTCCGGGTGTACTGGCTGATTGCAGCCTCCTCCAAATCAGAGGTGAAGTGGTCCAGGGATCTGGCCCTCCAGGTTTGCTCTCAGACTGGCCTCCTCATCAGTGAGGTAAATCGGAACTTGTGCCAACTCAGGTGATTCAATTCATCTGGGCAGAGCTCGACTCTCTTCGAGCCAGAGCACGGCTCCCGGCAGACAGGGCCAAGGTTCTCTCCTCCTTTGCCCAGTCATTTCTGTTTGGGCAGTTGCGCCCTGCCCAGGACTTCCTGCACCTCCTGGGCCTCATGACGGCCTGCACCAGCGTGGTCCGTTGAGCCCGCTGGCACATGCGTCCCCTGCAGTGGGGACTGGCCCACCAGTGGTCACTGCGCTCCAGTTCTCTGGACCAGCCAGTGATAGTGACCCAGGAGATGGGGAATGCTCTGCAGTGGTGGATCGTTCCCGCTCATCTGCAGGAGGGTACCCCGTTTGTCCGCCCAGAGCCGATGGTCACCCTAACGATCGACGCCTCTCTGATGGGTTGGGGTGCCCATCTGGGGGAGCTCAGAGTGCACGGCCTATGGTCCTCCCAGGAGTCTAGATGCCACATCAGCATGCTGGAGCTTCAAGCGGTCCGACTAGCCCTCACCGCCTTTGCTCCATTTGTACGGGGTCAAGTGGTCCAGGTCCAGACGGAAAACACCACGACCATGTACTACCTAAACCGCCAGGGCGGGATGCCCTCGTTGCCTCTGTGCAAGGAAGCTCTTCGTACTTGGTCTCTCGTGGGCAGACTGGAGGCGGATCTCCTAGCCATTCATGTGGCGTGAGCCTCCAACACTCTGGCCGATGCCCTAAGCCGGTTAGGTGCTGCATCTCATGAGTGGTATCTCCTGCCGGAGGTAGTACACAATCTGTTCTCCCACTGGGGCACACCTCAAGTGGACTTGTTTGCTTCCAGGGAGAATGTGAAGCTGAGGCTGTTTCATGCCCACCCCCCTCAGCAGGGCTCGCTGCAGGGGGATGTCTTCTCGAGGCCGTGGACCCCGGGTCTCTTCTACGCCTTTCCCCCATTTCCCTTGATCCACAAGGTGCTTCTCAAGGTGAGGAGGGACAAGGTGCAGGTGATTCTGGTAGTCCCAGACTGGCCCCGTCAGTTCTGGTATCCAAATCTCCCTCAGCCTCAGCTCCAGGCTCCCGAGACGGCTTCCAGCCTGCCTGGACCTGATCTCAGTCAACCAGGGGAAGGTATTCCACCCGGACCTTCAATCCCTGCACCTGACGGCCTGGTTCCTGAGTGGCTAGAGTTCCAGGCCTTGGGTCTTTCCGACGAGGTCCTCAACATTGTTGAGGCATCCCATAAGGAGTCGACCAGAAAATGCTGTGCCTTCAGATGGAAGAGATTCTTCATTTGTTGTCAGGATAAGGGGATGGACCCTTCCTCCTGTTCCTTGGCAAGCATTCTGGACTACCTGTGTTCCCTTTCTCAGCTAGGGCTTCGGTCGACGACCCTTAAGATGCCCCTGGCAGCCAGCTCTGCTTACCGGGTGCGGGCCGGAAAGCAGTCGGTGGCTCAGGAGAAGGTGGTTGGGTGCATTTTCTGTGGCCTGGATCACACATCCCCTCCGGTGCGCGAGCCTCCACTTCTGTGGGATCTACTGCTGGTATTGGCTAGGCTCATGGGCAAGCCATTCGAACTGATGCACAGGTGTGACATCTCTCACCTGTCATGGAAGACCGCCTTCTGGGTGGCTATAACATCAGACAGAAGGATGGTAGAGCTCTAGGCGCTTTCCATTGTGTCTCCTTATCTGGTCTTCCACAGGGATAAGGTTGTCCTGTGCCCCCAACCGAAATTCCTTCCGAAGATGATGTCAGAATTTCACCTTATCCAGGTGTTGACTCTGCCGGTGTTCTACCCCAGTCACACCTCGGAGGCCGAATATAGGCTCCATACTTTGGACCCTAGAAGAGCATTCGCTTATTACAAGGAGCGGACGGCTGAAGTTTGGGAGAGGTTCGCCAGCTGTTTGTCACCTACGCTGAAGCCGCACCTGGCAGACCTGCAGCCAAGCGGACGATAGGCAGGTGGATTACCTCCTGCATAGATCTTTGCTATAGGTTGGTGGGCGTTGAGCCTCCCAGAGGGCTAAGAGCTCATTCTACCCGCCATACTGCTGCTTCAGTGGCTGCTTCCAGGGACGTCCCTATCCAGGAAATCTGCAGGGCTGCTACCTGGAAGTCAGCACACACCTTCGTTACCCATTACCACATCAACCTAGAGTCACGCAGGGATGCAGATTTTGGGACCTTGGTTCTCCAGTCCTTATTCCCTAAGTAGGGGGTGCGCGCCTTGCCTCCCTCTTCCCAGAGAACTGCTAGGAGTCTGCCAATAAGTGTGGATTAAACAACATATCCACGTCCCTAGAAATACAGGTTACTCACCTGTAATAAGAGTTCTAGGAGTGGTATGTCTTGTTCATCCACACAACTTCGCTGACCTCCCCGGCTTTGATGCACAACCTGGCTTCCAGCGGGCTAGATCTGGCATCATTGGGCGGAGCCGAGAGGTTTACCACCCGGGTGGGTGGGAGGAGCCAGCTTGAAGACCTTCCGGCAACATTTAAAGCGGCAAGGAATCTGCCAATAAGTGTGGATGAACAACATATACTACCCCTAGAACTCCCGTTACAGGTGAGTAACCTGTATGTACAGGTGCAACCTGGGAGCACAGGGAAGTTAAATGACTTGCTCAGGGTTACACAGTATGCAAGAGGGGGCTGTGGGATTCAAACCCAGGTCTCCAGATTTGCAACTCAGAGCCTTAAATCACTGCGCTATGCTGTCTCCCAAAGTTCACCAAAGGTGCTGTATAAATAATCTATCTCTTATTGTTTGTGTTAATGTGTTAAACTGTTGTTCTTAGTAAAAAAACTTAAGTAGAAGTACTGGCCTCCCTTCACCAGAACAGATCTGAACAGTAGTATGAAACAATTCCATTTATACAACAGGCCATAAAAATCCTGTACCATTATTGGTCAAAACATGTCACATGACCATTGATTTTATTTTGATAGCTGCACACCTCCCCTGAACACATTTTTTTTCTTAACAAAGAAAAAAAAAATTGTAAGTGGAATAACACACTCCAGGATATATGTTCATAAGGGAATAATGCACTTCTTGAGTGTTGTGGCATCCAGCTACACCTTGTACCTAACACATCTGAGGTGTGCATTATTCCCTTATAATTACATACCTTGTCATGTGTTATCCCTGCCTCGAATGATCCCTTGGCCTTTTTACACCTCTTCAGTCTCCTGTTGGGCTCTATTGTTTCCTCAATAAAGGATTTTTATTACATTACTTACTGCTGAAGTGTGCTTTGTATTTTGCCTCTTTGGTGCTAACATAGTGTTGGCGTTTCTCGTCATTTGACCACATCTGTTTACACTGATCCACAGTGTTAACTAATTAAGCTATGGAACAGCAGAAACGGGGACCATAAAATGTCCACAAAGCACTGGTACAGAAAGGAATAACCAATAATAGGCATATGCAGGAGTCTGAGGTACAAGCAGCAGCATTTAAAAAAGTAATAATTATATTTTTCCAAGTAAAAATAAAATATCAAAACAGTGGATATTTATTTATTTTTATTTATTTTTTTGGTGATTGGGTAGGCCCACTGGGACCAGATGTTCCTTTTTTTTTCAGGGGTGACCGGGGTTAGTTACAAGTAGAACATACATGAAAGATATACTGTATTAAAGGGAAGTTTACATCAAGATCAACAGTTGTACAAAATCATACACAGTATATTAAAACAATACAGCCCCTCAGGATCAGCACTTATACAGGTATACGTGACTTAACCCTTAGAAGACTGTGGACGTATATATACGTCCAGAATCTATATACGTTCACACATATTCAGTTCTCAAAGAACTTTTTGATAGCAGAAGTATTAGTTACAAGATAATCATATCAGGGGCTGATTGTATGCAAGATACAATAGTGTTTTCGAAATCATTTCAACAGAACTTAGGAAATACTAGAGAAAAAATTGGGGGGGGGGGCATCCTGTTTTTCACATCATGCAGGCAACTGCAGTGCTCAATATTATGCGAGATTTTTTTGCCAGTGCTAAAAAGACATGCTACCAGTATGCTTTGAAATTGGCACCATTGTAAGAAAAAATGCCAGTGGTATTAATCTCTTAAGAACCTGTGACCAAATGGTCCGCCATTTTCTTCTCGGAAAACTGAATTCTGCTGTGGGGTATGTGCCACGTGACCCTTCCCCAATAGGTCAAATGTCATACCCAGTCATGTTCTCTATGAGACATCGATGAGATGTTCACTGTGTCACCATTCCCGATGGATCAGATGCTATACCCAGTCATCTGATGCGCCATGAGAAATGGATGGGATATGGACCATGTGGCCTTTCCCTGATGGATTAGATGCTATACTCAGTCATGTTATTCTCCATGAGAAATGGATGGGTTATGCACCATGTGGCCCTCCCATGACGGATTAGATGCTATACCCAGTCATGTTGTTCTCAACGAGAAATATATGGGATATGCACCACGTGGCCCTTCCCTGATGGATCAGATGCTATACCCAGTCATGTTATTCTCCTTGAGAAATGGATGGGATTTGCATCATGTGGCTGTCCCCGATGGATCAGATGCTGTACCCAGTCATGTTAATCTCCATGAGAAATGGATGGGATATGCACCATGTGGCTGTTCCCCGATGGATCAGATGCTATACCCACTCATGTTATTCTTCATGAGAAATGGATGGGATGGATATGCATCACGTGTCCCTTCCCCGATGGTTCAGATGCTACAGCCAGTCATGTTATTTTGCATGAGAAATGGATGGGATATACAGCATTTGGCCTTTCCCTGATGGATCAGATGCTAAACCCAATCATGTTATTCTCCATGAGAAAATGGTGGGATATGCACCACGTGGCCGTTCCCCAATGGATCAGATGCTATACCCAGTCATGTTGTTCTCCACGAGAAATGAACGGGTTCTAGGGACATGGATATGTTGTTCATCCACACTGTCTGGCAGGTTCCTTGCCGCTTTAAATCTTGCCGGAAAGTCTTTAAGCTGGCTCCTCCCACCCGGGTGGTAAAACTCTCGGCTCTGCCCCATGACGCCAGATCTTCCTTACCGCTTGGAAGCGCTGGTTCCCTCCTTAACACTCTGCATGATAGACTGGATCCTAATTCTTTGGTTTCTGAAACTCATTTTAAAATTTTCAAGACTTTGGTCACCTTTCTCCCTCACGGCTGCGATGGACAAATCGACTCCCGGTTTTTGGCGGTGCCCTTGTGGGCAGAAGATGTCCAGGACAGACCCGCACTCCACGTTCGTCTTCTGCCTCGGCCTAGAACAAGACCCGCAGGCCTGCAAGTCATGCTGTTCATTCTCGGCCAACGTCCTGGAGGACAGCGCTGCCCGGTTAAGGCTAGGGCGCCCTGAGAAGCGCTACCCACCGGTCAAGTCGAAGGAGGCCCGTTGGGCAGTTAGCGCGGCGGCTGGCTCGGCTGAGCAGCTCGAGCAGGTGATCGCCCTCAAGGAGGAGGTGGCCCAGGCCGCATCTTCCTCCTCCTCAGTCGCAGCATTTATCCCGCTCTCTTTGGGTACCTTGTATTCAGCTTCGTTCAAGGAGCTTTGCCAGTCCCTTTCCACGAAGGGAGAGGGGCCATCGGGACATTCCTCTCGGTCCAAAAAGAAGGATTCTAAGGGTAAGTCCCATCGTCTGCATTCGATGGGAAGCGGGGCGAGGTCTCCTTCCCGGACAGCCGACTGTCGACGGTGAGAGTTGCGGCTAAGGCCGCTGGCTTCCGCAACATCCCTGTCAGGCCAGCCCGGCGAGAGACTCCGATCGCCGGTCGAGATTTTTTCGACCTGTCAGACGGGCTGTCGACTGGTGAAGCCGACAACCCTTTTTCACCGGTTCCCCGGTGGAGACCGAGGATCTGCCTGCACCCCGGTGCAGCAATCCCTGGTTAAGGTGTCCGAGCTGAGGGAAGAATGGGTGTCCCCCGCTCCTTCCCACACCCGTCCTCGGAAACACCGAGGGTCTCGGTCTCGGACTTCTTCTTCGTTCAGCTGATCCTGCCGACATCGGCGGTCTCGGTCTCGACACTGAGGTAAGCTGCGCCGCTGCTTGTCCTCATCTTCCTCCTCGGAAGAGGAGAGGCTTTGGCGCAAATTGCATCGACGCTATGAGGACCTGATGTGGCAGCAGTTACTTCTGTCTGGGAGCAAGTCGATGCCGACGCCTTCCCCGGCCATCAAGTGGCTGTCACCCGAGCGGCCGAAACAACCCCTTGCCGTAGCCGAGATGCCCAAGCCTGGGCCGGTTGTTCGGCCGAAACCAGCTGCCCCACCGATTGTGGTGGAACCTCTGCATCCACAACCGAAATCGGGGGTGCCAACCAAGGACTCTCGGTCGGGTCAAGGCCTGCCCCACCGTCCTCAGCAGGTGGAGGGTGGCTCAGGCCCTAGGCAGCTCTTCGTGGACTCCTCGGAGTCCAATGACGACTCCTCCCTGTTCTCCAGGCCGGTTGACCTGGAGTCCTCCGGGGGCCAGTCGTTGGACGAAAGCCCATCGTCCTTCATGGGTTTGCTTGGGCTCATCTCGGAGTCCACCGGGATGCAGCTCGAGCCCGTATCCAAGCGGGCCAAGTATCCCCTGACGGAGATACTGGACCGAGGGGATTCACCCACGGAGGCCTTTCCGATGACTGAGGCCATTGTTGGCCCAGCCTTGGAGCTTTGGCAGCGGCCTGCTTCCTGCCCTGTGCCCTCGGCCAGGAAGTATGCGGTCCCTACTGGCTCTTTGCCCGGGTTTTCAGAACACCCCTCTGCCGAGGGGTTGGTCACCAACAGCGTTTTCCAGCGTTCCGGGAACGCTAGGGACGTGGACAAGCTCCCCAACAAGGAGTCCAAGAAGCTGGACTATGCCGGGCGCAAGGTGTATGCTGCATTCTCCCTTGGCCTCCGCCAGACCAGCTCGGCCATGCTAATGGCACACTTCTCCCACGCCCTCATGGGATCCCTGGATGAGGTGTTCCCTCATCTCCCGGCCAACCTGCAGACCACGGTTCGGCAGGTTCGGGACCAGGGTAGGGCGGTGGCGAAGCAGCAGCTCCAAACAGCTCTGAACATAGGAGACTCCTGTGCCAGATCGGTTGCGGCCGAGGTGGCCATGCGCCGTAGAGCGTGGCTGAGGATATCCACCTTAACGGTGGATACTGAGCACAAATTGGCAGACGTCCCCTTCTTGGGGACCGACCTCTTCGGCCCTGGAGTGGAAGGTCACCTCCAGCGGATCGAGAAGTCCAGTGCTACTCTGGACTCGGTCACCTCCGCCCAGAAGGACAAAGGCCGCTGACAGCAGCAGCACAAGTCCTTTCGTCCTTCTGCGCCTGCGGCATGTCCGGCCCAACAGCACCAGCACCAGGGCCAGCAGGCTCATGCTTGGCATCCCAAACCCAAGCCTGCGGCTTCCTCTAACAGGAAGCAGGGAGGTAAAGGCCCAGGAGGTCTCTCGGCCGGTCTCTCCTCCAAGCCTGCCCAGTGACGGGTTGAGGGGTGTCGCCCCCAGCCTCGTCACTCCCCCCTGGGTGTCCCCCATGGGGGGATGGCTCCGCCACTTCCGTTCCACCTGGTCTGGTATCACCACGGACTGCTGGGTGTTGGAGGTGGTAGGTAGAGGCCTGCCTCTGGAGTTAAGGCAGGCCCCACCCTTCAAACATTAAGCCTCGAGAGAACCACGGGGAATCCATAACCTCGCTGTCGGCCCACCGAGCCGATATTGCCCTGCTCCTTAAACAAGAGGTGATCAGGAAGGTGGCGGATCCTCCTCTAGACCTGGGGCTTGTGTCCAGGTATTTCCTGGTCCCAAAACGGACGGGGGGCTGGTGCCCCATTCTCAACCTGCACGACCTGAATAAGTTCCTAAGGTCTCAGACCTTCAGGATGGTCACTCTGGCTCAGATAATCCCATCCTTGGAACGAGTCATGTGGTTCTGTTCCCTGGACCTTCAGGACGCGTTCTTTCACGTCCCAATCCGTCCATCCCATCAGAGATTCCTCCGCTTCAGAGTGGAGGGATCCCTTTACGAGTTCCGGGCCATGCCCTTCGGCCTCTCCCTAGCTCCCAGGGTCTTCACCAAATGCATGGCAGTGGTGACAGCATTCCTGCGGTGCCGAAGGTTCCGGGTGTGCCCCTACCTGGACAACTGGCTGATTGCAGCCCCCTCCAGAGCGGAGGTGGGGCGGTCCAGAGATCTGGCCCTCCGGGTTTGCTTTCAGATTGGCCTCCTCATCAGTGAGGCCAAGTCGGAACTTGTGCCAAAGCAGGCGATACATTTCATCGGGGCAGAGCTCGACTCTCTTCGAGCCAGAGCACGGCTCCCGGCGGACAGGGCCATGGTTCTTTCCTCCTTTGCCCAGTCATGTCAGGTTGGGCAATCATGCCCTGCCCAGGACTTCCTGCACCTCCTGGGCCTCATGGCGGCCTGCACCAGCGTGGTCTGTTGGGCCCGCTGGTACATGCGTCCCCTTCAATGGGTACTGGCCAGCCAATGGTCACAGCACGTCGATCCGCTGGATCAGCTAGTGACAGTGACCCAGGGGATGTGGAACGCTCTCCAGTGGTGGACCATTCCAGCACATCTGCAGGAGGGCATCCCGTTTCTCCGCCCGAGCCGACGGTCTCGCTATCGACCGATGCTTCTCTGATGGGTTGTGGTGCCCATCTGGGGGAGCACAGAGTGCACGGCCTCTGGTCCCCTCGGGAGTCCCGATGCCATATCAACCTGCTGGAGCTTCGAGCGGTTCGTCAAGCTCTCACCGCCTTCGCTCCGTTCCTACGGGGTCAAGTGGTTCAGGTCCAGACGGACAATACCACGATCATGTACTACCTAAACCGCCAGGGCGGGACGTGCTCCATGCCTTTGTGCATGGAAGAGCTCCGCATATGGTCTCTCGTGCGCAGCCTGGAGGCGGATCTCCTCGCCATTCACGTGGCAGGAGCCTCCAACACCCTGGCCGATGCTCTAAGCTGGATAGGGGCTGTGTCTCACGAGTGGTCTCTCCTGTCGGAGGTAGTACAAGATCTCTTCTCCCACTTGGGCATGCCTCAGGTGGACCTGTTCACCTCCAGGGAGAATGCGTAGCTGAGACTGTTTCATGCCCGCCCCCCCTCAGCAGGCTCGCTGCAGGGGGATGCCTTCTTAAGGCCGTGGACCCCGGGCCTCTTCTACGCCTTTCCTCCATTTCCCTTGATCCACAAGGTGCTTCTCAAGGCAAGGAGGGACAAGCTGCAGGTGATTCTGGTAGCCCCAGACTGGCCCCGCCAGTTCTAGTGTCCAGATCTCCTCAGTCTCAGCTCCAGGCTCCCGAGGTGGCTTCCAGCCCGCCCGGACCTGATCTCAGTCAGTCGGGAAGGTATTCCATCCGGACCTTCAATCCTGCACCTGGCCTGGTTCCTGGCTAGAGTTCCAGGCCTTGGGTCTTTCCGACAAGGTCCTAAATGGTGGGCGTCCCGTCAGAGTCAACCAGAAAATGCTACACCTTCAAATGGAAGAGATTCTCCATTTGGTGTCGGGGCAAGGGCCTGGACTCTTCCTCCTGTTCCTTGGCAAGCATTCTGGACTACCTGTGGTCCCTTTCTCAGCAAGGGCTTCGGTCGACGACCCTTAAGATGCACCTGGCAGCCATCTCTGCTTACCGGGCGCGGGCCAGTAAGCAATCGGTGGCGCAGGAGAAGGTGGTCGGGCACTTTTTGAAAGGCCTTGATCACATATCCTCTCTGGTGCGAGAACCTGCACCTCCGTGGGATCTACTGCTGGTATTGGCTAAGCTCATGGGCAGGCCATTTGAACCGATGCACAGGTGTGACATCTCTCACCTGTCGTGGAAGATCGCCTTCTTGGTGGCAATCACGTCAGCCAGAAAGATGGGAGAGCTCCAGATGCTTTCCATCGAGTCTCCTTATCTGGTCTCCCACAGGGATAAGGTTGTCCTGTGCCCCCAACCGAAATTCCTTCCAAAGGTGGTGTCGGAGTTTCACCTTAACCAGGTGTTGACTCTGCCAGTGTTCTACCCCAGTCACACCTCGGAGGCCGAATATAGGCTCCATACTTTGGACCCTAGAAGAGCATTCGCTTATTACAAGGAGCGGATGGCTGAAGTTTGGGAGAGGTTCGCCAGCTGTTTGTCACCTATGCTGAAGCCGCACCTGGCAGACCTGCAGCCAAGCGGACGATAGGCAGGTGGGTTACCTCTTGCATAGAACTCTGCTATAGGTTGGCAGGCATGGAGCCTCCCAAAGGGAGAAGAGCTCATTCTACCCGCCATACCCCTGCATCGGTGGCTGCTTCCAGGGACGTCCCTATCCAGGAAATCTGCAGGGCTGCTACCTGGAAGTCAGCACACGTCTTCATCACCCACTACCACATCAACCTTGAGTCACGCCGGGATGCTGGTTTTGGGGCCTCGGTTCTCCAGTCTTTATTTCCCAAGTAGGGGGTGTGCGCCTTGCCTCCCTCCTCCCGGAGAACTGCTAGAGTCTGCCAGACAGTGTGGATGAACAACATATCCACGTCCCTTAGAAATACAGGTTACTCACCCACAGGAGTTCTAGGAATGGTGTATGTTGTTCATTCACACGACCCACCCAACCTCCCCGGCTTCGACGCACGACCTGGCTTCCAGCGGGCTAGATCTGGTGTCATTGGGCTCAGCCGAGAGTTTTACCACCCGGGTGGGTGGGAGGAGCCAGCTTGAAGACCTTCCGGCAAGATTTAAAGCGTTAAAGAACCTGCCAGACGGTGTGGATGAACAACATATACCATTCCTAGAACTCCTGTTACAGGTGAGTAACCTGTATTTATGCACCACGTGGCCTTCTCCGATGGATCCGATGCTATATCCAGTCATGTTATACTCAATGAGAAACTGATGGGATATACACCATGTGGCCCTTCCACAATAGATCAGATGCTATACCCAGTCATGTTATTCTCCTTGAGAAATGGATGGGATAGGCACCATGTCGCCCTTCCCCGATGGATCAGATGATATACCCAGTCATGTTATTCTCCATGAGAAATGGATGGGATATGCACCACGTGGCCCTTCCCCAATGGATCAGATGCTATATGCAATAATGTTATTCTCGATGAGATGTGCACCATGTGGCCCTTCCCCAACGGATCAGATGCTATATCCAGTCATGTTATTCTCCATGAGAAATGGATGGGATATGCACCACGTGGCCCTTCACCGATGGATCAGATGCTATACCCAGTCATGTTATTCTCCATGAGAAATGGATGGGATATGCAGCATGTGGCCCTTCCCGATGGATCAGATGCTATGCCCAGTCTTGTTATTCTCCATGAGAAATGGATGGGATATGCAGCATGAGGCCCTTCCCCGATGGATCAGATGCTATACCCAGTCATGTTATTCTCCATAAGAAATGGAAGGGATGTGCACCACATGGCCCTTCACCGATGGATCAGATGCTATGCCAAGTCATGTTATTCTCTATGAGACATGGATGGTATATGCAGCATGTGGCTGTTCCCCAGTGGATCAGATGCTACACCCAGTCATGTTATTCTCCATGAGAAATGGATGAGATATACAGCATGTGGCCATTCCTGATGGATCAGATGCTATGCCCAGTCATGTTATTCTCCATGAGAAATGGATGGGGTATGCACCACGTGGCCTTCCCCAATGGATCAGATGCAGTGCCCAATCACGTTATTCTCAATAAGAAATGGATGGGAAATGCACCATGTGGCTGTTCCCCAATGGAGTAGATGGTATACAGTACCCAATCATGTTATTCTCCATGAGAAATGGATGGGAGAGGCACCACATGGCCCTTCCCCAATGGATCAGATGCTATACCCAGTCGTGTTATTCTGCATGAGAAATGGATGGGATATGCAGCATTTGGTCCTTCCCTGATGGATCAGATGCTGTACCCAATCATGTTATTCTCCATGAGAAAATGATAGGATATGGGATATGCACCCACGCCATTCCCTGATGGATCAGATGATATGCCCAGTCATGTTATTCTTCATGAGAAATGGATGGGATATGCACCATGTGACCCTTCCCCGATGGACTGGATGCTATAACCAGTCATGCTAGTCTCCATAATAATAGTATTATTTATTTAGTGCAATTCTGTAGTTGAAGTGCTGTACATACAATAACATCATAAAACAAACAATTCAATAAAACTTTACAGTTAATTAAAAAGCTTTATTTAAAATATCCCGTGTCCATAAAAATGTAAAATGCTGAATGCTTGTTTAAACAAATGGTGTTTTTAAGCTGGTTTTACAGCTCTCCATGGTCCTGCACTCTCTAATCTGACGAGGTGGAGAGCTCAACAGGGATGGGGCTGCGAACATAAGACCCCGGGCCCCCGATGTTTTCAGCTGCACCCTGGGAACCTCTAACAACCCCTTGTCAGTTGAGCGGAAAAGGCAGCCAGGGCTGTAGGGAATCGGGAGGTCTTGCAGGTAACTTGGTCCCAGTCTGTGCAGGGCTTTATAGGTCAGAAACTCGACCTTGAAGGTAATCCGCCACTGTATAGGCAGCCGCCAGTGCAGGTTGCGCAGCACGCAGGGTAATATGACTGGAACGTAAAGTCCCAGTCAGAAATCGTTCCGCAGCGTTCTGCACCAGCTACAAGTGGCAGATATCAACCCCTGGAAGCCCCAGGTAAAAGGAGTTACAGTAGTCAAGGTGAGAGGTCACAAGGGCATGGATCAATGTAGGCAAGTCAACAGAGTGAACAAGGTGCTTAATTCTGGCGATGTTCCTAAGTTGGTAAAAGGAAGACTTGAGGACTGCCAACACCTGTGCACACAGTGTCAGCCCATCGTCAAGAACCACCCCCAGATTGTGCACCCGTTCAGAGGTAGGCAGTTGGACACCCTCAAGCCAAAGCCCAGAGGGTAAACCCACCACCGGCCTCTCTATCCGACGCCCCGGATCCACACCCAACACCTCAGTCTTCTCGGAATTCAATTTCAACCAGCTGGACTTCATCCAGTCATGGATCTTCATTAAGACAGTTACTAAACATTGAGACTGCACTATCCTGGTCGGGTGCAAAAGACTGATAGAGCTGTGCATCATCAGCATAGCAGTGAAACCTCAGCCCATATTGCCTTACAATGTCTTTGAAGGGCAGCATATACACTGCGAACAACATAGGGGAGAGCACTGAGCCCTGAGGGACCCGCACGGCAGAGAGAATGGATCAGACGAATAAAAAAACAGATGCCACCCTCTGAGACCTGCTGGCTAGGAAAGATTGAAACCATCTGAGAACTGGACCAGCCAGGCCACAGATAACCCTCAGGTGCTCTAGCAGAACCCCATTGTCCACAGTGTTAAATGCTGAGGAGAGATCCAGAAGCACCGAGATGGAATGGCGCTTCTGATCCCTCGCCATCAGGAGATCATTGAGCACCCAAACCAGAGCGGTCTTGGTACTGTCTCTCTTATGGAAGCCTGACTGGAGAGGATCATAGACATCGTGGATGGTAAGATGGTTCTCCAGTTGCAGCGCAACCACTTTCTCAGTCACCTTCGTAACAAAGGGAAGGTTAGAGATGGGTCTGTAGTTGGCACAGCTGTTTGGGTCCAAAGCAGCTTTCTTAAGAAGCAATGTCACCACTGCCTCCTTCAGGGAGCTGGGGAACTCACCATAATCTAAGGAACACCAAACAATCTTTGCAAGGACCAGGCCGATGGACTCCATACACCCCAATAATATTCGTGTAGGGCCCCGATCCAAACTACAGTATGTTGGCCGCAAATTCTGGGCAGTCCACACGACGTCCGCTATCTCTGGCCAGTCAAAAGATATCCAAGAAGACTGGGGAGAAGTGACCATACACCGACCACCACCAACCCCCATAGAGGGCGCTGGACGGAGTTCGGCCCAGATGTTGGTCACCTTATCCGCAAAGAATCGAGCAAACTCATCACACTTAACTTGTGAAAATGCTCCTCGAACCTGTAGACAGGTTGGGTTGCACAGCCTCTCCACAGTTCGAAAGAGCTGAGCCGGTCGATTCTTAGCAGTAACAATCTCACCGGACAGGAAGTCTGCCTCCTTACGTGTGATTGCTGATTGATAGCTTTGATAATGATCTATCAGTCTAAGGTGGTCGGCTTCAAGGGTCGAGTTCCACCAGCGATGCTCTAACCTTCGTCCTACACATCTTAACTCCCTCATGGTCCCATCAAACCAGGGGGACTGAGGGCGGAGAGAGAGGGCGAACACGGACTGGGGCGACATCCAGAGCCTCAGTAATAGCCTTATTATAGGCCAGAACTAGACTCTCTGGATCCTCGCCTGCCCTTGAAACTCCTGATAGGTCTAATACCGCCAGAAGACCTTCTGGGGTTACTCTCCTCAATGGGTGGTATCTGACCATCTCCACAGGGGCAGGCCTTTAAGGGGATCGGCTGGATATTGAATCGCACTGTGTGATGATCGGTCCATATGACTGGTTCCACCTCCAAGTCTGATGACTCATTCCCCAGGAGGAAGACCAGATCAAGTGAGTGACCTTGATTATGAGTGGCAGAGGCAACTACCTGTGTGAACCCCAATGAATACATACGTTGGAGGATGTCTTAGCCAAACTGCGAGATGTCGTCATCGACCATGGGGTTGAAGTCGCCCAGGACCATCAGCCTGGACAACTCAAACGCCATATCGACGATGAAATCTGCTACTTCCTGCAAGAACAATTTCTCTCCTCCGGGTGGACGGTAGATGAGAATGATCCTGCAACCTACACCTGCTACTGTGGTAAACTTAAATGATCTGGCCTCCTCAACTGGCACACCAGTAAGGCCCAATTCCGATCTAAAACAGGTGGCCACCCCCCCCCCGGCCCTGCGGTCTGATCTCAATTGGTGTATCACCGAGAACCCGGCCAGGACCGCCACCTCCAGGATGGGGCCCACGTTGTCATCATGCCAGGTCTGCTGTCCCAACAAGGTCAGCAATTATCGCTGTCTTGTTCCTAATAGTCTTGGTGTTGCATAACACCACTTGAGTTGGATGGGATTCCGGGGCTGACCGAGCTAACTGCCCAGAAGTACTGGAGACTTTGGGTATGGTAACTAGATATGGAGAACCACGGTCTAGAGACCATTTCGCCCCAGGGCATCTCCTGGACCGTACAGGCTGTTGGTTAACTAGAATCTGCAGCTTATCCAATAGGAAGGGAAATGGGCAGACTAGGTGGGCCAAGTGGTCCTTATCTGCCGTCAAAGTCTATGTTTCTATGTAACCCCAATACGGCCCCCCCCCGCCTCCCCCCGAGATCCAGGACCCCCAACTCACCTCCACTTCCTGCTGCAATACCCAAAACCCTGCAGCAGTTATAAACTGCTGTGGGCAGGGGAGGAAAGTAAAAGGGCCGAAGTTCAAAGAGGGAGTAGTGCCTGACCAGGAGAGCAACAGGCCAACACATTTTCAGACAACAGTACACCCGTACTTCCCCAGCCCCTAAAGAAATATAAAAAACAAACTGTAATGCAGATGGAAGTAAACCTGTAACATACCCACTTTTCCCATAATTACCACATAATAACAATATTTGAAATCAATTAAATGAACACCATACCAAAACTGGTATGGGAGGCCACCATCTCAGACAGAGGAGTTAGACAGGGAACTAGCGGGACAGATCAGGAGGACCTGCGAAAAGGGTAGTGTGGTGATTGTGGGGGACTTCAACATGCCAGGAGTGGACTGGAGCACCCCAACAACCAGGAACAGAAGGGAGCAGGTACTGCCGGATGCCTTCCAGGACAGCTTCCTGCTGCAAATGGTCAGTGAACCAACCAGGTTAGGGAATACCCTTGACCTTGTGCTGGCAAATGGGGACTTTGTGAGAGAACTTATAGTGGAAGAACCGCTGTCAGGGAGTGACCACCACTCAGTATGGCTCACATTAGATATGGGCAAGGAAGGAGTGGAATCTGGCACAATAGTGCTGGACATCAGGAGGGCCGACTTTGAGAAGATGGGGGAAGTGGTAAAAGGGTACCTGGCCAAAATTCAATCTAGTATGGACACTAACCAGAGGTGGGAGCTCATAAAGCTGGGGATAGTGGAGGCAACCAAAACCTGCTGCAAAGCCCAGAGCAAGAAGGCTAGGGCTAAGAAACCGATCTGATTGAGCAAGGAGGTCATGGAAAAGGTAAGGAGGAAAAGAGTTGCCTTTAGGAAGTACAAGAAAACAGGGAGGGGGGAGGACAGGGAGGAGTACTTGACAGAATCGAAGGAGGTGACAAGGGCAGTAAAGGGAGCCAAAGCTTCTACGGAACTCAGGCTGGCACAAGGCATTAGAGGGAGAAGGACTTCTTTAAGTACATCAGGAGAAAAGGAGCTGTAAGTACCACATAGTAAGGATTAGGAAGGGCGGTTGGGTGGAAGCAGGGTGCGATAGGTGGAAGCACTAAATGAGTACTTCTGCTCAGCATTTACTAAAGAGAAGAGGGTGACACCCAAGGTGGGAGAAATGGCAGAAGCAGGGTGGGAAGTGGTGACAGATGAGGAAATCATGGAGAGCAGAGTTTGAGAGGGTTTGAAGGCACTGAGGGTGGACAAGGTGCCAGGCCCAGATGGCATCCACCCCAGGGTACTGAAGGAGCTGGCAGAGGTCCTTGCAGGACCTTTGGCAGACCTATTTAATGCCTCACTACATTCGGGGTGTGTACCTCAGGACTGGAGGATGGCTCATGTGGTGCCCCTCCACAAGAGTGGCCCAAGGATGAACCGGGAAACTACAGACCAGTGAGCCTCACATCCTTCGTGGGTAAGCTAATGGAGACCATCCTGAAGGAGAGGCCGGTGGCCCTCCTAGAGGCCAAAGGACTACAGGACAGCAGACAGCATGGCTTCATATGTGGCAGATCCTGCCAAACCAACCTGGTCGAGTTCTATGACTGGGTAACTAGGCAACTGGACAAGGGCCATGCAGTGGATGTCCTGTATCTAGACTTCAGTAAGGCATTCGACTCAGTGCAACATGGAAGGCTGGGAAGGAAGTTAGTAGGCACAGGGGCGAAAAAGCTGGTGAGATGGGTAGGAAACTGGCTGCAGGGAAGGCAACAGAGGTGGTGGTGGGTGGGGAGCCCACACCCAAGGGCAGTGACGAGTGGTGTTCCACAGGGCTCGTGTTGGGACCAGTGTTGTTTGGGATATTCATTGCAGACATATCATGGGACATCAAGAGCAAGATCAGTCTGTTTGCTGATGATACCAAGGTAGGGCGGTGGTGGATGACCTAGGGGATGGCAGGGTTTGCAGGATGATCTGGCAAAGCTTGAAACCTGGTCAGACACCTGGCAACTGGGGTTTAATGCCAAAGCGTGCAAGGTGCTGCATTTTGGGATGAAGAACCCAAGGAGGAGTTACCAGCTAGGGGGAGTGCAGCTAGCCCAGACAGAGGAGGAGAAGGATCTGGGTGTGCTCATTACAGGGTCAATGAACAACTCGGCACAATGTAGGAAGACAGCTGCAAAGGCCAACAAAATGCTGGGTTGTATTGCAAGGGGTATATCCTCGAGGAGGGGAGGAGGTGATTCTGCCACTGTATAGGTCATTAGTTAGACCACACGTGGAGTACTGCGTGCAGTACTGGCGTCCATATCTGAAGAGGGACATTAAGTTACTGGAGGGGGTGCAGCGCCGAGCGACAAAGATGATCAAGGGGCTGGGGGACTTATCATACGAGAGGAGGTTGAAGGAGTTGAACATGTACTCACTGGAGAAGAGGAGAGACAGGGGTGACATGACTGAAACCTTTAAATACATGAAAGGAATAAACAAGACAATTACAGAGGGGCTGTTCAAAGTAAGGGAGGGGAGGGACACCAGGGGCCATGATATGAGACTGGAGTGAGGAAGGTTCAGGAGGGAGATGAGGAGACACTTTTTTACAGACAGGGTGGTGGCTGTGTGGAATGCGTTGCCTCCTGAAGTGGTATGCAGTAGAACAGTGGACTGCTTCAAACGAGGATGGGACAGGACAAGGGGGAGGGTTAATGAAGGGGAAGGGTGGAAGGGAGGGGCAGCTGCAGAATAAGGGGGTGCTAGCTGCACATTCGAGCAGACTTGATAGACCTCTAGGCCTTTATCTGCTGGCAAATTTCGTATGTTCGTATGTAAAACAAAAAATATACAAAAAAAAAAAGAATATAAGATATAGTGGACCGGAGTCCTCGAACCACTCCAGTTTTAAATGTCCAAAAGAGAGCACCCCCACTGCCTGTCACACAGTGGGGGGAATCTAACAGAAGAAGAAAAACAAATAAGAGTTAAATAAAAACAACTAAATCATAAAACTGTCAGTCATATGCAGTCCAGTTAACAAGGGAGAAATGGATGGGATAGAAACAGAAGATGAAGACAGAAGGGGACCTGTGGTTCATCAAGTCTGTTCAAATGAGGTATCACGGGACCTACTGTGCACCAGTGTTCTGTCCTCCTAGACACCCAGCCTAACCCTTGCCAGTGCCATGTGTTTAACAATACTTGTCCCACCCATGCTTAAAGCTTGACACTGACTTTGCAGCCACCATCTCGGGAGGTAATCTGTTCCAAGGTTCCACCACCCTTTCTGAGAAGTAATACTTTCTGATGTCCCTCTTGAACACTCCACCCTTCAATTCAAACAACGTGAAGTCTTGCTGTATTCTGACAATAAGCAGTTAGACCGACCGGTTCAACTGCCCCGGAGAACAAAGAGTTAACTCTATGCAAATGCATAGAACGTTGAGCTCGAGCTCGGTTTTCAAACCACTGTCCTCGGTATGTTCTAGTAACTGATCAGATGCTTTACTCCGCTCACCAGTGAAGACGGCTCGGAGATTTCTCCTCACTGCCTTCAGTCTGGCTGAGTTTCATCGGTTCAATTTCAACCGCTTTGTTATTTTACTTAAAAAAATATTCTCAAACCGCTGTCTTCCGTATAGTGTACATTCCTAGGTTGGATAAGTGTTCGGTTTCCGATCGGTTCCGCGACCATGAGGGGACCGAACTTCTATTTCTTCCTTTTTCTTCTGTTAAATTTGCACTTGTATCAAGACCTGACCAGAACCGGGGGGCTCTTGGTTCCTTTTTGACTGGCGCTAAACTGTTGGCCGGTTTGGACTTTGTTGTCTCTATTACCCAGCCTAACTAAGCCTTCAGGGGTCATTTCCTTTATTTCTTTATCCTGGCCTAACTAAGCCACTCCGGATAAAGTAGATATTTGATTCTTGCTTAACCGGCCTAACTAAGCCACTGGTTTAAGCTCCAAATTTTAGGGTTATGTCACAGAAACCCAAGAGAGAAAAAATGGTCCCACTGGTCTTCAGCATTGTACTGAGAGTGGGGAGCAATTTGCAAAAGCTGATCCACCCTTGGCTTGTCTGTACTGTTTGGGTTTTAACCACTTACAACAGACTGTGATATCTGTAAAAATTTCCCTCAGTCTACTTTAGACAGGCGCCTCAGTAAACTGAGGGAGAAAATTGATAAGACTGCTGATGACGGTTCCTGTTTAACCGAGCCATTGGATCTGACAACTGACCTCTCAAGCTGGGGCGAACTGTCGACGGGTAAACGACGTTTGGAGTCGGCTTCGGAACCTGCACCGTCAAAGAAAGCTAAATGCTCCGGTTTGGAACTGCGCAAACAATCGGTCTTGGTTCCAACTGCGGACAAAATTGTGAAGGCCATCCGAATAGTGCAGTCCTTGCAATCTGGGTTTGGCGAACAGTCGCAGGGACCATCTGGGCAGCCAACGGTTCTGGAGACCAGTTCAACTCCTTCAGGGCACATTGACTCTGAGAGTATTATTTCTCTGACTATGATGATGAGGAGGAGAAGGAGGAACAGGATGAAGGGGAACTCACTGACCCTGAGGTCTCCCCTGACCATCCCCAGCATGAATCCCCTCCCAGCCTTGTCTCTGAGGCTACCTCCCATTTTGTTTTTATGAGGCAGGTGGCTGAGACCCTGCAGCTCTCTGTACAAGAGGCCAGGCAGTAGGACGATGAGGAAGAGGACTACAGGGAGATGATGGATCTTCCTGTATTCCAGGGACTTTTGATTCCTATTCATAAGTCCCTTGAGAAGCAGACTTTAAAGATCCTCCAAACCACTGGTTCTGTCCCTTCTGTAGATAAGAAGATGGACAGGAAGTACTTTCTGACTGGCAATGGTTCTGACTTCTTAATCAGCCATTGTAGCCATGTAGGGGTGGTTCAAACTGCAGCCTGTGAGAAGGCTGGCATTCCCCTGGCCTCTCATCCCCTGGCAAGGATTCCAGAAAAGTGGATTCTCTTGTCAAGAAAGGATACCTGGCATCTTCTTTGGGTATCAGGCAAGCCTCCTATATGGCTTATGCCTCCAGGTATCAAAAATCCATTTGGGAAGCTGTGGAACAACTGGCCAAAAGGCACCTCCTGAGCTGTCTGCTGATCTTCAGGAGCTGATCAACAAGGGGTTACAAGCATCAAAGTCCCAGTTCCACATGGCTGTGGACTCCAGTGATGCAGCTTCCAGGGCTATGGCTTGTGCTATATCCCTCAGGCGTTTCTGCTGGCTCAGGTGTACTACCCTGTCCCAGGACACGCAGAATAATGCCATGGATTTTCCCTTTGTCCAGAACTCTCTGTTTTGGGAACAGACTGAGGCATACATGAAGAAAATGAATGAGTACAGAGTGGCATACAGGAGTGCTTCAGCAAAAGAGAAAGCTGCCACTCCACAGAAGCAGCAGGTCAGGGGCAGGAGTAGACCTTACCCTAGGCCTTTCCATCAGGCCCAAGCTTTTCCCTCTTACTACCAACCCAGGGGGTTCTTTAGAGGGAGAGGCAGGAGGGGTGCTGGCAGGGCCACTTCCACCCCCAGTCTGCTACCTCAGCAAAACAGACACCCTCAGAGCTCTGTTCGTGCCGCCTCCCCTTCCCCTGTTGGGGGCAGGCTAACCTACTATCTCCAGACCTGGCATTCCATCACTTCAGACAATTGGTTCCTGGAGATAGTGGGTCAGGGTCTTGCCCTCACTTTCAAGGTGCCCCCAAAACTGTCAGCAAGAGTTTTCAGAGGTTTCTGCTCTTCTTTATTCAAAAGCAGTGGAGCTTGTGCCGTATCAGCACAGAGGCAAAGGACTGTACTCAAGGTACTTCCTGGCACCAAAGAAAAATGGGGAGTGGCAGCCCATTCTGGATCTCAGATTTCTAAACAGGCATCTTACAAAGCCAAAATTCAAGATGACAACCCTGGCTACCATTCTACCTATTCTCAAGCAAGGGGACTGGTTGGCATCCCTAGACCTAAAGGATGCTTACTTCCACATTCCCATCAGACAGTCTAACAGAAAATATCTCAGATTTCGACTGCCTTCAGGTCACTGCCAAATCAGGGCTAGGCCCTTTGGCCTGTCATCTGCACCAAGAGTGTTTACAAAATGTCTTGCAGTAGTGGTGGCACTCCTTAGAAGGCAAGGGGTTTGTTTACCCCTATCTGGACAACTGGCTGGTGGTGGGTCAGTCCCCCCAACAGGTCACAGAGGCCCTAAAACTCACTCAGGACACTCTTCAATCTCTGGGGTTTTTGGTAAATCATCAAAAGTCTGTTTTGAACCCAGTACAAATACTAGACTTTATTGGGACACAGCTGAATACCATTCAGGCAAGGACCTTCTTGCCCTCTGCAAGGGCACAGACTCTTGTAGATTTAGCAAAGTCTTTCCATGTTTGAGTTCCTTGGCCAGCAAGGTACTTCCTACAGCTCTTAGGACACATGACCTCCACCACAGCTGTGGTCCTGGGGGCCAGGTTCCAGATGAGAGACATTCAGTTCCATCTGAGATCATTTTGGTCTCAGAAAAAGGATCCTCCATTCAAACTGATTCCAGTATCTCCCACCCTTCTTTTAGCTCTTCGGTGGTGGCAGGAGATGGACAACCTCAGAGTGGGGGGTTTCCTTTCTCCTTCAAGTGCCCTCTGTGGTGCTGACAACAGATGCTTCTCTCCTGGGCTGGGGTGCCCACCTACGGTATCACACAGCACACGGTACGTGGCTTCCTCAGGGATCTCTCTTGCACATCAATCTTCTGGAGCTCAGGGCAGTGTTCTGGGCTGTTCAGGAGTTTGCCAATCTCTTACAGGGCAAGGTGGTGCAGGTCAGGACAATACCACCACCATGTACTACATCAACAAGCAGGGGGGAACAAGATCCTCTCTGCTGTGCACAGAGTCCACGAAGATTTGGAAACTGGCATATTCAAACAATGTGAAGTCTTGCTGTTTTCTGACATATGCAGTTAGGTCCTGCCTTTCAACTGCCCCGGAGAACAAAGAGTTAAACTTTCCATGGCCAGCATGGAATGTTCACCACGAGCTCGGTTGAAGCCCCTGTCTGCTGTTGTTTAAACTGCAACCATCAGATTCTTTACTCCGCCTCACTGAACAGTCGCGGAGATTTCTCCTGCTGCTCGGTTCAAAAAGTCAGTTGAAGTGTCGGTTTTTGGTCGGTTTCTACCGAATTGCTGTTACCGCTTAGTCGGTTCAAGTCTCTGTCTGTGGTACCGTGAGTACTAGATAGGTTTTTTGTTTTGTTTCTGTGTGGAACTTGTAAATTGTGGATCGGTTCGGCTGAACCGATCAGTTTGAGGTAAAAAGCTTGTGCTTAATTTAGAGTGTGGTAACCGGTCCGTATCGGTTCTAAAAAACCTGATTTTATTACGTTTTTTTCCAAGACCCGTGACACGGTCAAGAACCGATAGGGGAGTCTTGCCTGGCGGATTGCCGAAAAAAGGGTACGTTTTGGATAGGACTGGCCATGTCTGTGAAACCCAAGAAAAAAAAAAACTGGCCCACTGGGTTTCAGCACTGCAATGTGTGTGGGGAGGTCTTTGCTAAGGCTGATCCCCACACCACCTGTGTTTATTGTCTGAGGTTTGACCACCTCAATTCAGACTGCCAAATTTCCAAGAATTTTCCCAGATCTACCCTGGAAAAGAGGTTAGGTACACTGAGGGAAAGGGAGGCCGAGAAGTCCACTGACCTGGATGGCCAGCCCGGTTCGGTTCCGACCAAACCAGAAGGAGTGCCCTCTGACCAGGGCGATACTTCTTCGGGCAAAAGGAGAAACGATTCTGAGGCGTTGGTTCCGGTGAAAAGAAAGAGAAAAGATAAATTATCCGGTTCAGAACCAGAAATTTTTACTCCGACCGCCGATGAGATAGCCAAGGCAATAAGGATAGTGCAGTCACTTAGTTCGGTTCTGACCGAACCGGCACCATCTGGCAGGGGCTTGGTTCGGTCGGTTCCCCCAGTTCCGGATTATACCTTGGAAGAATTTTATGAACCGGAGGAGGAGGAGGGAGACTATGAGGATGATTATGGTGATTATGAAAGTCTGGATGTGCCTATTGACACGGACATCTCCCCAGACAGACCTTCAGGGGTTTCTCCTCCTAGACTTTCTGAGTCCCATTCTCAATGTATGTTTTACAAAAAAGTGGCTGAGACCCTCCAGCTTCCTGTAGAGGAAGCAGTAGAAGATCAGGAGGAGCCTGATTATGTTGAGATGATGGACATCCCAGAGTCCAGGAGACTGTCTATTCTCCTCCACAAATCCTTTGGGAAACAGACACATAAAATCCTTAAGTCTCCTAATTCTATACCTCCTGTGGACAGACGATTGGACAAGAGGTACACTCTCTCAGGCTCAGACACGGAGTTCCTTTTCCAGCAATGCAGCCATGTTGGGGTAGTGCAGGCTGCTGCCTGTGACGAGACAAATATTCCCTTGGCATCACACCTCCCGGACAAGGACTCCAGGAAGATTGATGCCATGGTAAGGAAACAATGCATGGCAGCATCTTTGGGACTCAGGCAGGCTAACTACATGACCTATGCAGCTGGATACCAGAAGTCCAGATGGGACACTGTGCTGGCTCTGGCTGAACAGGCCCCTGACCAGCTTGCCAAGGAGCTGGAGCAGGTGGCTACGGATGGTGTTGAGGCATCGACAGTACAGTTTCATGCTGCTGTAGACTCCAATGATGTATCATTAAGAGTCATGGCTACATCTCTGGCTCTTCAGAGGATGGCTTGGCTCAGATGTACTAGCCTCTCACGGGATACCCAGGCTAAGACCATGGATTTTCCTTTAATTGGTAATTCTCTGTTTGGGGAGCAGACAGAGAACTACATGAAAAAGATGGATGAGTATAGGACCACTTACAGGAGTGCGCAGGCCAAAGAAAGGCAAGCAACTCCTCAAAGGCAGCAGTCCAGGGGCAGGGGCAGGCCTTTCCAAAGGTCTTCTTACCAAGCTCAGGCCTCCTCCTCTTTTTCACAGAGGGGGTTCTTTAGAGGGAGAGACAGACAGGGGAGGAGCAGGCCTGCATCCACCCCTCAGCCTAAAGCCTCTGCCGAGCAGACACCCTAATGAGTCTGCCCGGGCCGATTCTCCCATACCAGTAGGGGGCAGGCTGGCTTACTTTGTCCAGGACTGGAAGTCTCTTACATCAGACAAGTGGGTCCTGGAAGTAGTAAGCCAGGGACTGGTTCTCAACTTCAGAAAATTTCCCAAGATGAGAACCAGATCCTTTCCATCTGCAAATCTCTGAGACCCTTGCCCTAGAGGCAGAGGTTTCTTCTCTCCTAGCTGTAAGAGCTGTAGAGAGAGTACCTACCCTACACTGGGGCAAAGGATTGTACTCCAGGTACTTCCTAACCCCCAAAAAGACAGGAGAATGGCGACCCATCCTGGATCTAAGGTACCTGAACAAACATCTTTTAAAGCCAAAGTTCAAGATGATAACTCTGGGAATTATCCTTCCCTCTCTAAGGCCAGGGGACTGACTAGCCTCCCTGGACCTCAAAGATGCCTACTTTCACATTCCCATCAGGTGCTCCCACAGAAAGTACCTCAGGTTCAAGTTGCCCTTAGGCCACTATCAGTTCAGAGCAATGCCCTTTGGCCTAACATCAGCCCCAAGGGTCTTCACAAAGTGCTTGGCAGTAGTTGTTGCCTTCCTAAGAAGACAAAAGATTTCCATTTTTCCATATTTGGATGACTGGCTCATAGTGGGCCAGTCCCCAGACCAAGTCAAGTCACACCTGCAAGTGACCCAGCAAGTGCTAACTTCTTTAGCATTTCTTTTCAACCTACCAAAGTCGGTTCTCAAACCAGTGCAGCTCCTCACCTTCATAGGGGCAGAGTTGGATATGGTAAAAGCAAGTGCCTTCCTTCCCCTGGACAGGGCAAGGGCTCTCATGGAGCTGGCCTTTTCATTCAGCCTTCGGGTGTCTTGACCAGCAAGGCACTTCCTTCAGCTATTGGGCCACATGGCAGCTTCTACAGCAGTGGTCCAAGGCGCAAGATTCCAAATGAGGGACATTCAGTTCCACTTAAGAGCTTTTTGGTCCCAAAGAAAGGATTCCCTTACCAAACTAATTCCAGTGACTCGAACTCTGATCCAAGCCCTGCAGTGGTGGCAGGATCAGGACAGTTTGAGGCAAGGGGTTTCATTTGCCACTCAGTGGTTCTTACCACAGATGCTTCCCTGCTGGGCTGGGGAGCTCATTTGGGGGAACTTACCACCCCGGGACTGTGGTCGCCTCAGGAGTCTCTTCTACACATCAGTCTCTTGGCACTCAGGGCAGTGTTTCTGGCACTGCAAGCTTTTTCCAAATCAGAACAGAACAAGGTGGTTTAGGTCAGAACAGACAACACCATCACCATGTGGTACATCAACAAGCAAGGAGGCACTCGGTCTGCGGCCTTGTGCACAGAAGCAATAAAGTTGTGGTCCCTGGCTTATTCCCTGCAAACCTCTCTGATAGTAGTTCACCTTCCAGGAAAGAACAATGTTCTAGCAGATGCACTGAGCAGAATATCCCAGGGCCATCATGAATGGGCCCTAGATCCTCTGGTGTCGAAGGTGATTTTCTCAAGATGGGGCACTCCAGAGATAGATCTTTTCGCAGCCCCAGACAATCACTAACTTCCTTTTTTTTGTTGCAGACCCCCCATCTTGGGCTCAGTCCCCCTGGATGCTCTGATTCTGAACTGGGAAGGGAAATTTCTGCATGCTTTTCCCCCTTCCCTCTCCTGTTCAAAGCGTTAGACAAGATAAGGTCACAACCATGCAAAGTGATTCTCATTGCTCCAGACTGGGCCAGGCAGCCATGGTATCCCTTGTTGCTGTCCCTAGCAGTCCATCTTCCCCTGTCTCTTCCCAGGAATTACAACCTGTTAACATCCTCTCAGGGGAGGATTTGGTACCCCAATCTTCAGTCTCTCAATCTCAAGGCTTGGCTCTTGAAGAGTTAGAGTTTGCAGATCTGCATCTTTCCCAAGGGGTTCTTGATATCCTTAAGGCTTCTTGAAAGCCCTCCACCAGAATGACTTACAACTCCAAATGGAAAAGATTCAGCATTTGGTGTTGTGAGAAGAATATTTCTCCAGACTCTGCTGAGTTGCCTACGGTTCTGGATTATATGGTCCATCTCAATGGCCTAGGTCTGAGACCAGCTACTCTCAAGGTACACTTGGCAGCTGTTTCTGCTTTCCTGTTAGTAGGCAAGTCTTCCTCACTGTCATCTCATCCTGTATTCTGTAAGTGTTTCAAGGAATTGCTTCACACTAATCCCCCCCTTAGGGATCCTGCTCCTGCTTGGGATCTTAGTGTTTGCCTTGCTCAGCTTATGCAACCCCCTTTTGAGCCTTTGTCCTCATTAGAGCTTAAGTACTTGACTTGGAAAACTCTGTTTTTAGTAGCCATTACTTCTGCTGAACGTATCAGTGAATAGCAAGCCTTGTCAGTGGAATCTGATTTCATCTTTTTTCAAAGAGATAAAGTGGTCCTTAGAGCTAACAGAAAGTTCTTGCCTAAAGTGGTTTCAGATTTCCACCTGAATCAGTCTATATAGCTCCCTGTTTTCTTCACTGATCATTCTTTCTCGGGAGAGAGGAGGCTACACAGTTTAGATGTTTAAAGAGCCTTTAGTTACTACATAGAGCGTACCGAGGGTCACAGGTTTGAATCCCTCCAGTTGTTCCTCACTTATGGAGAAGTAGGAAAGGGCAGACCTGCCACCAAGAGATCTCCTGCCAGGTGGATTGTTTCTTGTATACAATTCTGCTTTGAAAAACTGGGTAAAACTCCACCCTCAGGCCTGAGGGCTCATTCCACAAGAAGTACAGCTGCTTCCCTGGCTGCTGCCAGGGATATCCCTCTTTTAGAAATTTGTTAAGAAGCTACCTGGAAAACAGTCCATACTTTTACAAGCATTGCTCTCTGGATATCCAGGCTAGGAGTGATGCTCGGTTTGCACAACAGTACTTCAGGTCTGTTCTCAAAGTGGGTTCTGTCCCTCCTCCATGGAGGTACTGCTTGGTATTCTGCACTTGCCAGAATACAGCAAGACTTCATGTTGTTTGTAGAACAAATTACCTTAGTAATTATGTTTCTTTTACTGGAGTCTTGCTGTATTCTGCCCCCGTCTCCCTCTCAGAACCTAGATTTTTGGGATGTGGGTAGGCAGGTGCAGTGTTGGCACCCTAGAGGTGCCCCCCTTTACACCCTCTTGTTTTCTTTGGGTGGAATGTTATTTCATTTGATTGGTTTTTGGTTTTGGGTTTCCTGACTTGAGTCTTCCTTTGGGGACCCAAAACATTATTTTTCTGCCAGTTGGCTATTTAAAAATTTTACAGTTCCACACAGGACACCTAGTGAGTTTTGCTTGTAAAGATCTGGTGGTTGCAGTTCGAATGACAACAGGCAGAGGCTTCAACCGAGCTCGAGATGAACATTCTATGCCATGCATAGAAAAGTTAACCCTTTGTTCTCCAGGGCAGTTTAAAGGCTGGGGCTAGCTGCAATTGTCAGAATACAGCAAGACTCCACTAGAAGAAACATAATTACTAAGGTGAGTAATTTTTTGGTTTCTCCTTACAGTACCTGTTAAATAAATTATGAATCCCTAACAATGGCTTTTGTGTGTCTTTTTCTGTGGTTTATGTGTGCAAAACGGTTTATGCAATCTCCATTCATTTTTTAACTGCCTGCCACCTTCATACTGTCCGTTTTCTGTGTCGGGAGTCGGCGCGTGCCAAGCCTGAAAAGCTCACATCACAGACTCCCGATACAGCGTGCAGGCTGCTGCAGCTATTACAGCAGTTCAAGTAAAGCCTGATACCACATTCAACATAAAGGCTGGGAATGACACAGAATCAGAAACCACACCGGTAAAGCGACTAGCTCTTTATCCCCATCCCTCTTTCAACCTTCGTCCATCACATTTCAAATGCTGTAATGCTACCTTCAACTCTAGACTAAAATGTAATAGTTTATTTTTAAATGTACAGATTTTTAGCCTCTCGTTCATGTATCTCCTGTAGTGTCCAGTGGGTCCCTCCCCACCATACCCTCTACCTCTAGTTGTACAATAAAAATAAAAATGTATAATAGGCAGTGTTACCAGCATTCAGAGTCAGCAAATGTTCGGTGATAAGACACATCCCTTTTATCACTACTTCTTCGGCCGCTGTCAAATCAATTCAAACCGCAAAGCAGATATCACAGTTAGCTTTAGTCAGTCAATGGCCGACAGGGGAAGTGATTGTAGGGCTCCATCGGTCCCGGAACGTTCATGGTTAATACATTCTAAAAGTAATTTGGGTCGCCACTCTACCCCCGTTGGACTCCTGCCTCCCACACAGCTCCTCTTGTTTGCGGAAACATTTGCATGGAAAAGGCCACCAGTGCAAAATGAAAGTTTGTTGCACAGGCCCCCCTCTTCCCAAACCCTGACGTTGCTTTGTGGTCTCTGCGTTGGGGAGATACCCTTAGAATCCATGCACACTGTTAGGTGTGCATTGAGATGCCAGAATAAGGCTCTCCATCCGCTGCTGAAATGTTTCTGTCGACTGTGAAAAGGGGATCAAGAAAACATGCAGCTTTTCTGGCAGTCAGTAGAAGGTGGCATACTTGTGTTCTGGTTCATGGCCACGGTTGGGTTGGGGGCAGGAGAACGAACTTGACTGCAAATTAATTTGGTGCCTTCTTCACTCCTTCCCAGCCCTGATTCAGTACAGGAGAGAGCAAAGGGAGCGAAGACCACCGGTGGTTGCCTTTTCCGCAAACAAGAGGAGCTGGGTGAGAAACTGATGGTATTACGGAGCAGAAGGTAGGCATCCAACCGGTGGGGGGCAGAGTAGTCACCCGAACAACTTTTAAAATGTACTAACAATGAATGTTATGGGACCGACGGAGCCCTCCAGTCCCCTGTCGACCACCGACTGACTAAAGCAAACTGTGATATCTGCTTTGCGGCTTGCATTTGCCTGTCAGCGGCTAACGAAGAAGTGAAAGCAGGGATGGGTCTTATCACCAAACATTTGCTGAGTCTATGAATGCTGGTAACACTGACTATTGCACATTTTTATTTTTATTGTACAACTAGTTGTAGAGGGTATGGTGGGGAGGGGCCCACTGGACACTACAGGAGATACATGAACGAGAGGCTAAAAATCCATGCATTTAAAAATAAACTATTACATTTTAGTCTAGAGTTGAAGTTAGCACTACAGCATTTGAATTGGGATGGACTGAGGAAGAAAGAGGGATGGGGATAAAGAGCTGGTCGCTTTACCAGTATGGTTTCTGTGTCAGCCTTTATGTTGAGCGTGGCATCAGGCTTTACTTGAATTGCTGTAATAGTTGTAGCAGCCTGCATGCTGTATTGGGAGTCTGTGACGTGAGCTTTTCAGGTTTGGCACGCGCCAACTCCCGACACAGAAAACAGACGGTATGAAGGTGGCAGGCAGTTAAAAAAATGAATGGGGATTGCATAAACTGTTTTGCACACATAAACCATACAAAAAGACACTCAAGAGCCATTGTTAGGGGCTAATAATTTATTTAATAGGTACTATAAGAAGAAAATCATTTCCTATCTCCTTTAAGGGTACAGTGACAGAAAAAACGATGCTCAAGCAACTTAATGTTTGCTGGCCAATCGGGCCAGCAGCCAAAGATTACCCAATGGCCCGATTTGACTTTTAGTGGCCTCGGGCCACCGCTAAAGTCGACCCCTGCCTATGGTAAAGTTGGTCAGGGCAGGCCAGCTGCAAAGAGGACTATAGCCAGATGGATTGTGGCCTGTATCCAGTTCTGCTACAGTAAGTTGGGTAAGGATCTACCATCAGGTCTTAGGGCCCACTCTACCAGAGGCATTGCTGCCTCCCTGGTGGCTGCCAGGGAAGTCCCCTTGCTTGAGATATGTAAGGCTGCTACCTGGAAGTCTATCCATACATTCACTAAACACTACAGCCTGGATATTCAGGCTAGGAGTGATTCCAGGTTTGGCACAGCAGTACTGCAGAGCCTATTCCCTAAATAGGTTATGTTCCCACCTCCAAGGGGCACTGCTTGGTAGTCTGCATATTGTCAGAATACAGCAAGACTTAAGGTTGTTTGAAGAAAAAAATGCTTACCTTAGTAATGTTGTTTCTTCTAATGGAGTCTTGCTGTATTCTGACCTCCCACCCTACCTCCCCTTCAGAACCTGGGGAAGGGTGGCTCTTCTGCAGTAACTTTATGAGTTAAACCATTAGTAGGTATTGCTGTTCTTTGGGCATCTGTGACTTGAGTCTTATACATGCCTTTTTGTTTTTTGGTTATGTTGCCCCCATGGGGGACCTCTTTAGGCTTAGTTTTGGCCATCACACACACAGACACACACACACACACATATATTTCTAGTTCGCTTCATAGAATCTGATCAGTTACTAGAACGTACTGAGGACAGTGGTTTGTAAACTGAGCTCGAGCTCAATGTTCTATGCAGTTGCGAAGAGTTAACTCTTTGTTCTCTGGGGCAGTTGAACCATTCTGTCTAACTGTATATTGTCAGAATACAGCAAGACTCCATTAGAAGAAACAGCATTACTATGGTAAGTAATTTTTTCTTTCCACTCATGTCCTCCTGTAGTAGAATTGACGTTCCTGGTAAAAAACTGCTCTTCTGGCACCTTGTTGATGCCTTTAAGGAACTTGAAGGTCTCAATCATATCCCCCCTCTCCCCAGTCTTTAACGAGTACAATTTCAGAGCCCCAAACCTCTCTTCATAGATGGTGTCCTGAAGGCCATGTATCATTTTTGTTACCCTTCTCTGAACCTCTTCCAATCTATCAATGTCCTTTCTTAGGTGAGGCCTCCAGACTTGTACACAGTACTCCAGATGAGGCCTCACTAATGACTGGTAAAAAGGTAGTATCACCTCTCTATCCCTGCTGTCTGTCTCCCTGCCAGTGCATCCTAACACCCCCACTAGCCCTGATGTAATCCTTATTGCACTGACTTTGCTGCTTGAGGTCATCCCTAATGATGACTCCCAGATCATGTTCCTCAGCAGGAGAGCTCAGCTGGACTCCATTTAGCCAGTATTCTTCCTTGGGATTGGCCTTATCCAGGTGCATCACCTTACACTTCTTAGCACTGAAGTTTAATTGCCATATTTGTGACCACCTTTCCAACTTCTTAAGGTCTTCCTGCAGTTGTCTGACTTCCTCCGTACTATCAACTCTTCCGCTAAGTTTTGTGTTGTCCGCAAACAGGGCGATGTTGCCATTTATGCCCTTGCTGAGGTCACTGATAAATACATTGAAGAGGACTGGCCCCAGGACCGACTCCTAAGGAACCCCACTAGTGACCTGCCTCTCATTAGATTTCACCCCATTTACTACCACCCTTTGTTTTTTGTCCCTCAGCCAACTCTGTACCCACCTTACTATCTGTTCTGCTACCCCAAGGTCTTCTAGCTTTTTTAAGAGGTGTCTGTGTGGGACTGTGTCAGATGTCTTACTGAAGTCAAGGTAAAGCAAGTCCACTGCATGACCCCTGTCCAACTCCTTGGTCACTTCATCAAAGAACATAATAAAGGTTCGTTTGACATGACCTACCCGTCACAAACCCGTGTTGTATGTAGTTCTGGAGGTGATTTACTTTGAGGTATTCCACTAGATCTTGCTTGATAAGGGCCTCCATAAGTTTACCGACTACTGATGTGAGGCTGATTGGTCTGTAGTTACTGTATCTTCCCTGTCTCCACTCTTGTGCAATGGCACCATGTCAGCCTCCTTCCATTCACCTGGAACTACCCCTTACTCCAGCGACCTGTGGAATTGGTGCACGAGAGGTGCTGCCAGCTCTTCTGCCAGCTCACTGAACACTCTAGGGTGTAAACCATCCAGGCCAAGGGCCTTGTCATGTCTGATGTCTGAAAGGCCCTTCCTGACCCCCTCTGTGGTGAATTCCTGGGTGCATATTCTCTGAATCCCTCTGGTTTCAGCTCTGATACCACTGTCTGGCAGTCGGCCTTGATGCTCCCTCGTGAATACCGAGTAAAAGTATTAATTTAGGTCCTCTGCTTTTTGTCCGCTGTCCTCCAGAGCCTCATCCCAACTTTTAGGCTTACAATTCCTCCCTCTTTCTTCCTTTTTTCGCTGGTGTAGCGGAAAAATGTTTTCTCCCCTGGTTTGACTTCATAAGCAATATGCAGCTGTTTTGTTGCTTTGGCTTCTCTCACGATTTTCCTGGCCTACTTACTTTTCTAAGAGTAATCCTCCCACTCAGTGTCCCCTTTATGTTGTCTGAACCATTTGTATGTATTCCATTTGGCCCTGATTGCCTCTCTTACTAGAGGGGGGAACCACAGTGGTCTCTTAAACCTATTTTTCTTTGTTGTGGTCCTAATGCAGTGTGTTGTTGCCTCCAGAACAGTATCCCTAAAATCTTTCTATGTTTTCTTCCTTGTAGTCCTGATGAAGAGTCTTGTTGCCTCTAGAATGGTATCCCTAATATCTTTCCATGTATGCAACATGTGGCCGTTCCCCAATGGATCAGATGCTATACCCAGTCATGTTATTCTCCATGAGAAATGGATGGGATATGCACCATGTGGCCCTTCCCCCAATGGACCAGATGCTATACCCATTCATGTTATTCTCCATGAGAAATGGATGGGATATGCACCACGTGGCCCTTCCCCAATGGATCAGATGCTATACCCAGTCATGTTATTCTCCATGAGAAACTGATGGGATATGCACCACATGGCCATTCTCAGATGATCAGATGCTATACCTAGTCATGTTATTCTCCAAGAGAAATGGATGGTATATGCACCATGTGGCCATTCTCCGATGGATCAGATGCTATACCCGGTCATGTTACTCTCCATGAGAAATGGATGGGATATGCAGCATGAAGCCCTTCCCCGATGGATCAGATGCTATACCCAGTCATGTTATTCTCCATGAGAAACGGATGGGATATGCACCACATGGCCATTCTCAGATGATCAGATGCTATACCTAGTCATGTTATTCTCCAAGAGAAATGGATGGTATATGCACCATGTGGCCATTCTCCGATGGATCAGATACTATACCCTGTCATGTTACTCTCCATGAGAAATGGATGGGATATGCAGCATGAGGCCCTTCCCCGATGGATCAGATGCTATACCCGGTCATGTTATTCTCCATGAGAAATATGCACCACATTGCCCTTCCCCAATGGATCAGATGCTATACCCAGTCATAAGTGCGACTCGTGTGGCTCTCAGCTGCCACACAAGGACGGCCATTCCTTGTGCCTCTTTAGTCTGGGCCCAGACCACCCCATGGAGAAGTGCCAGCACTGCCAAAAATGTAACTCCGCTACGCGGAAAGAAGGTAGCAGTCCCTGGAAGCCCATACCCTCAAGAAAAGAATGGCATCCATGGAGAAGGAGCTAAAGAAATTAAGGCAGGCGTCCACTTCCCCTGAAGGTCACAAGAAGAAACGGGACAAGAAGCATCAGGAGAGTGAAATGGCTTCCACGGCAGCCGCAGCTCTGTCCAGTGTCGTGACACTTAAGGTAACGTCCCCTTCAGGGGATTGCTCCATGACGGCTGTCTTGGTGGTATCCAGGAAGGCATCGACCCCGCCATCTGGCTTGCGCTCGGGCCCTTCAGGAGCTTCCAGGGCAAAGGGGGCCTCCACTCCCAGGAAGGCCACTTCCACCATGCAGTCTTTGGGTCAGAGCGGGTCTGATAAGTTGGATGCTGGCACCACCGACGTCCGCTCGGACAAGGCTGCCATGTGGCCCTTCCATGATGGATCAGATGCTATACCCGGTCATGTTATTCTCCATGAGAAATATGCACCACATTGCCCTTCCCCGATGGATCAGATGCTATATCCAGTCATAAGTGCGACTCATGTGGCTCTCAGCTGCCACACAAGGACGGCCATTCCTTGTGCCTCTTTAGTCTGGGCCCAGACCACCCCATGGAGAAGTGCCAGCACTGCCAAAAATGTAACTCTGCTACCCGGAAAAGATGGCAGCAGTCCCTGGAAGCCCATACCCTCAAGAAAAGAATGGCATCCATGGAGAAGGAGCTAAAGAAATTAAGGCAGGCGTCCACTTCCCCTGAAGGTCACAAGAAGAAACGGGACAAGAAGCATCGGGAGAGGGAAACGGCTTCCACGGCAGCCGCAACTCTATCCAGTGTCGTGACACTTAAGGTAACGTCCTCGAGGGTTGCTCCATGACGGCTTTCTTGGTGGTATCCAGGAAGGCATCGTCCTGCCATCTGGCTTGCGCTCGGGCCCTTCAGGAGCTTCCAGGGCAAAGGAGGCCTCCACTCCCAGTAAGGCCACTTCCACCATGCAGTCTTCGGGTCAGAGCGGGTCTGGTAAGTTGGACGCTGGCACCACCGACGTCCGCTCGGACAAGGCTGCTAAGCCGCCTGCCCCTTCAGGGGGCGCCCAGCCAAACCTTCGCCCGACAAGGCCGCATTTCCAGCGCGACCTTCCTCTGGCAAGGAGTCCAATAAGCCGGAAGCCAGCCACACCGATGCCCGCCCGGCCAAGGAGTATGTGCCGGACCATAGAGATCAGTCCAGTGCCCCAGGCTGTCCGCAGCGCGTTGCGTTGCCTTCTGAGGTCACTGCATCCCCTCTGCCAACCTCCAGGGATTCTAATCCTCCCTCCCTCCCTTCCCGGTTGTCCCAGAGGACCTTGAGACGCTGCTATCAGGGCTGCCTCCTTCGGGACCCGATACCCTGACGCCGGACCTTCAGTCACTGGCACCTGTACCAGCATACCCGACGCCAGCTGACGTCCCCTTGCCGGACAGCGTTATGACACCCTTGGGGCCAGCATTACCTTTGCGTGGCCCACCAGCTGGGCCTATGCCAGGTTCCTCTGCTCCGTCAGAGCCCCTGGATCCCGGGTATCCGACACTTCAAGATCCGGTGCCACAATACCTGGCTCTGCAGTATCCGGTGCCTCTGCAGCAGACGCCGCAATATCCGGTGTCACAGTACCTGATGCCAGGTTACCCACTGTCGGGTTATGGATACTCCTTTTCCGTATATCCTCAATATCCATATCCCCCTCCTCCTCCTCCTCCTCCGCCACCCACTCCCCAGCCACTGGTGGACCTGAAGGAGACTCTGGCTTCCTGGTGGGCTGAGGCCAAGGCTTAACTCACCAGGGAGGTTGAAAGTCGTCTACCAACACTGGACCCTTCACAGGATCCCTGTGTAGGAGCAGGAGACTCCTCCCCACCCGACACCAGAGGAAGCCCTCTGGCGCCCGGGATGGGGAGGACACACGCTCGGGAACTCCCCATGGGGGCTGTCCCTCCCTCTCCTAGGGAGGAGTCTTCCTCTTCTTCATTGAATACGTCTGACTCGGACTCGGATACTGGGCGCTCTGATCCTGATGACGAGCCACGTACTCCAGATTGCCCCAGGCCTAGGATCCCTCCTTTCTGGAGCTACTGAGAAAAATCCAGGAAGTCCATCAGTGGCAATCACTGGAGCCAGACCCACAGCGTAAAAAGCTCGCTGATCATTTGGATCTGCCGGAGACTGCTCCTATGCTGATTCCACCCTGGATAGAGCCTCACGCGGACCTTGTTTCCGCTATTTGGAAACTATCTTCCACATTAGCCCCCCCTTCCAAGGAAGGCATACTGGCTATATCAGGCTTCTGAGTGTGTAGATTTATTGAACCTACACCCCAAGGCAGATTTGGTCGTCATTAGCGCCGCTCACGGTCGTTCAGCTAATCCAGAACACCTCAGCTCGTCCCCACCTGACAAGGAGTCATGGCTTCTGGACCAGTACGGGAAGAAGATCTAGTCCTCTTCTACCCTGGATATTAGGGCCCTGAACTGTGTGGCACATACCGGGGACTTTCAGAAGACCATCCTTAGTCAGGTGGAATCAAAATTGGACTCCCTTCCTGAGTCTCAGACTAAGCAGGAAGTGGCAGATCTTGTCCGTTCTGCTTATTCGGCCAGTCGGCACATGCTTCATGCCACTTACGATGCAGTGGGCAAAGCCAGAAGGAGCTTGGCTTTCGCTGTAGGTTTCAAACAACTTGAAGTCTTGCTGTATTCTGACAAGAGCAATTAGCCCCAGCCTTTAAACTGCCCCGGAGAACAAAGGGTCAACCTTTCAATGTGGAGCATAGAATGCTGAGCTCGAACTCGGTTGATGTCTCTGTCTGTTTCCCTTTGACAGCTAACCGTCAGATTCTAGGGACATGGATATGTTGTTCTATCCACACTTACTGGCAGGTTCCTTGCTGCTTTAAATCGTGCCAGAAGGTCTTCAAGCTGGCTCTTCCCACCCACCCGGGTGGTAAAACACTCGGCTCCGCCCCATGATGCCAGATCTTCCTTACCGCTTGGAAGCTCAGATTCCCTCCTTAGCGCTCTGCGTTTTAGGCCTGGATCCAAACTCTTCGGTTAGCCTGAAACTAATTTTAAAGTTTACAAGACTTCAGTCTGTTCCTTCCTTCGTGTCTGCAATGGATAAGTTGACTCCTGGATTTCGGCGGTGCCCATGCGGACAGAAGATGTCTTGGACCGATCCGCACTTCACGTGCATCTATTGCCTTGGGCTTGATCACGATTCACAGGCCTGCGGGTTGTGCAAGTCCTTCTCGGTCAACGTCCTTGAAGACCATGCTACCAGACTCCAACTTGGGTGCCCCGAGAGACGTGTGGGCGGTGTGCACTGCGGCGGGCTCGGCTGAGCAACTTGAGCAGATGATCACCCTCGAGGAGGAGGCGGCCCAGGCCACATCTTCGTCTTCCTCGGCTGCGGCATTTATCCCACTCTCCTTGGGCTCCTCCAACATGGCTTTTTTAATGAGCTTTGTCAGTCCCTCTCTACAAAAGGTGGGGGTCCATCGGGACATTCCTCTTGGTCCAAGAAGAAAGACTCGAAAGGTAAGTCCCACTGTCAGCGTTCGTGGGAGCGGGAGAGGTCCCCTTCCCTGGACAGTCGACACTTGACTTCAGTCGAAGTTGCGACTAAGGCCGCTGGCTTCACGGTGTCCCCGACTGGTCAGCCGGCCAAGACACCCGTTGACGCGGTCGAGATTTTTCTCAACCCGTCGGACGGGCTGTCGACTGGAGAAGCCGACAACCCTTCTTCACTGGTTTCCCTGTTGGAAACCGAGGACTTGCCTGCGCCTCCTGTGCTGGAGTCCCCGGTTAAGGTTACTGAGCCGAGGGAGGAACGGGTTCTCCCCGTTCCCTCCCAGACCAACCCTCGGAAACACCGATGGTCTCGATCTCGGACCCATTCTCGGTCCAGCCGATCCTGCCGACACCGGCGGTCTCTGTCTTGGCACCAAGGAAAGTGGCAGTGCTGCTCGTCTTTGTCTTCTTCCTCCTCCTCCTCAGAGGAAAGACTTCGGCGCGAATTGCGCCGACGCTACGAGGACTTGATGTGGCAGCAGCTCCTTCTGACTGGGAACAAGCCGACCCCGTCGCCTTCCCCGGCCATTAAGAGTCTGTCACCTGAGCAGCCGAAGCAACCCCTTGTGGTCATCAAGGAGCCAAAGCCAGCGCCGGTTGTTCGGACGAAACCAGCTGCGCCAACCATCGTGCTGGAACCCCTGCCTCCACAACCAAAAACTGGGGCTCTGACCAAGGATTCTCGGTCGGGTCATGGGTTGCCTCATTGGTTGTTGGTCACCCTCACTCGCAATCGCCCTCAGCAGGTGGAGGGTGGCTCAGGCCCTCGGCAGCCGTTTGCAGACTCCTCGGAGTCAGATGATGACTCTTCCCTGTTTTCCAGGCCTCTCGACCTGGAGTCCTCTGGGGGACAGTCGGTGGACGAGAGCCCATCCTCAGTCATGGGATTACTTTGGCTCATCTCAGAATCTACTGGGATGAAGCTCAAACCCGTGTCAAAGCGGGCCAAGTATCCCCTCACGGGGATACTGGACCCAGGGGATTCTCCTCCGGAGACCTTTCCTGTGGCCAAAGCTATTGTTGGCCCGGCCCTGGAGCTATGGCAGCGGCCGGCTTCTTGTTCTGCTCCCTCGGCCAGGATGGCCAGGAAGTATGCCGTTCCCACCCGCTCACTCTCCGGGTTCTTGGAGCACCCCTCTGCGGAGGGGTTGGTAACTGACAGCATTTTCTGGCGCTCCGGAAACGCTCGAGACGTGGACAAGCCACCGAATAAGGAGTCCAAAAAACTGGACTACTCCGGGCGTAAAGTTTACGCTGCGTCCTTCTTAGGCCTTCGTCAGGCCAGTTCGGCTGTACTGATGGCACACTTTTCCCACGCCCTTTTGGGCTCCCTGGATGAGGTGATTCCTCATCTCCTGGCTGACCTCCAGACTACGGTCAAGCAGGTGCGAGATCAGGGAAGGGCGGTGGCAAAGCAACAGCTCCAAACTGCTCTCAACATTGGAGACTCTTGTGTCCGGCCAGTAGTGGCCGTAGTGGCCATGCGCCGCAGAGCTTGGCTGTGGATCTCCACCTTCACGGCGGATACCGAGCACAAGCTGGCAGACGTTCCCTTCCTGGGTACTGTCTTGTTCGAGCTGGGGGTGGAAGGCCATCTCCAGAGGATCGAAAAGTCCAATGCCACCTTGGACTCGGCACGTCTACACAGAAGGACAAAGGCCGCCAGCAGCAGCGTAAGCCCTTTCAGCCTTCTGCCCCTGCGGTACATCTGGCCCAGCAACACCAGCATCAGGGTCAGCAGGCACGCACTTGGCACCCCAAAGCCAAGCCTGCAGTTTCCTCCAGCAGGAAGCTGGGAGGAAAAGGCCCAGAAGGTCCCTCTGCCAGTCCTTCCTTCAAGTCTGCCCAGTGACGGGTTGAGGGGTGTCGCCCTCAGCCTTGTCACCCCCCCCGGGTTCCCCCCGAGGAGAGTCCGACACTTCCTTTTTAGCCTGGTGCACTATCATTACGTGGACCGCTGGGTGTTGGAAGTGGTAGGGAAAGGTCTGCCTCTGGAATTCGAGCAGGCCCCACACGGGGGGCTGTGGCATCCGCAGCCTCCCTGACGGCTCGTCGAGCCGACATTGCTGTACTCCTCCAGAAGGAGGTGATCAGGGAAGTAGCGGATCCTTCACCACACCCAGGGTTTGTGTCCAGGTATTTCCTGATCCCAAAACGGATGGGGGCCTGGCGCCCCATTCTAGACCTACACAATCTAAACATGTTCCTAAGGTCTCGAACCTTCAGGATGGTCACTCTGGCTCAGATCATTCCATCCTTGGAACGAGGTGTGTGGTTCTGTTCTCTGGACCGCCAGGATGTGTTCTTTCACGTCCCAATCCGTTCGTCCCACCAGCGATTCCTTCGCTTCAGGGCAGAGGGGTCATAGAAACATAAACATAGGAACATAGAATTTGACAGCAGATACGGACCGCTTGGCCCACCCAGTCTGCCCATTTCCCTACCTACTGGATAAGCTGCAGATCCTAGTTAACCAGCAGCCTACTTCTTCCTACCCCAACCCCCTGGAATGGCTTATTGACTGTCCCATGCATGCTTGAATTCCACCACTGTTTTTGACTCCACAACCTCCTCCGGAAGGACGTTCCATGCATCCACAACCCTCTCTGTGAAAAAATACTTTCTTACATTACCTCTGAGCCGCCCCCTTCTATCTTCAAATTGTGCCCCCTTGTTCTTGCACACCTCTTTTTTTGAAAGATGCTACCCTCTTGGACTTTGTTGATTCCCTTGAGGTACTTGAACGTTTCTATCATGTCCCCCCTCTCCCTCCTTTCCTCGAGGCTATACATATTAAGCTCCTTTAGTCTCTCTTCGTATGTCTTCCAGTGCAGAGCCTGCACCATTTTAGCTGCCCTCCTCTGGACAGCTTCTATCCTGTCTGTCTTTGCGGAGGATGGGTCTCCAGAACTGCATGCAATACTCCAGATGGGGTCTGACTAGCTGTCTGTACAGAGGGATAATAACTTCCTGTTTTCTACTGGTGATGCCTCTCCCTATGCATCCCAGTATCCCCCCAGCCCTCCTTGCTGCCCTCTCACATTGCTTGCCCACCTTTAGGTCATCTGATATGACTACCCCCAGGTCCCTTTCCATTTTTGTTGTTGTTAGTATCTCACCCCCCATTGTGTACTCTTCCCCTGGGTTTTTGTTTCCCAGGTGCATTACCTTGCACTTCTTAGCATTGAATCTAAGCTGCCATACATTTGACCATTCCTCTCCCTCTACGAGTTCCGGGCCATGCCCTTCGGCCTTTCTCCAGCTCCCAGGGTCTTCACCAAATGCATGGCAGTGGTGACAGCATTTCTGCGGCGCCGAAGGGTCCGGATGTACCCTTACCTGGACGACTGGCTGATTGCAGCCCCCTCCAGGCTGGAGGTGAAGCGGTCCAGGGATCTGGCCCTCCAGGTGTGCTCTCAGAATTGACCTCCTCATCAAAGAGGCCAAATCTGAACTCGTGCCAACACAGGTGATTCAATTCAGCGGGGCAGAGCTTGACTCTCTTCGAGCCTGAGCATGGCTCCCAGCGGACAGGGCCGAGGTTCTCTCCTCCTTTGCCCAGCCATTTCCTGGTTGGGCAATTGCGCCCTGCCCGGGACTTCCTGCGCCTCCTGGGCCTCATGGCAGCCTGCACCAGCGTGGTCCATTGGGCCAGCTGGCACATGCGTCCCCTTCAATGGGGGCTGGCCCGCCAGTGGTCACAGTGCTCCGGTCCTCTGGGCCAGTCAGTGATTGTGACCCAGGAGATGTGGAACGCTCTCCAGTGGTGGATCATTCCAGCTCATCTGCAGGAAGGCATCCCGTTTGTCTGCCCCGAGCCAACGGTCATTCTATTGACCGATGCCTCTCTGATGGGTTGGGATGCCCATCTGGGGGAGCACAGAGCGCATGGCCTCTGGTCCCCTCAGGAGTCTCGATGCCACATCAACCTGCTGGAGCTTCGAGCAGTCCGAGTAGCCCTCACCGCCTTCGCTCCATTTGTACGGGGTCAAGTGGTCCAGGTCCAGACGGACAGTACCACAACCATGTACTACCTAAACTGCCTGGGCGGGACGCACTCCTTACCCCTTTGCAAGGAAGCTCTCCATACTTGGTCCCTCATGAGCAGACTGGAGGTGGATCTCCTAGCCATCGATGTGGCGGGAGCCTCCAACACTCTGGCCGATGCCCTAAGCCAGATAGGTGCTGCATCTCACGAGTGGTCTCTCCTGCCGGAGGTAGTACATGATCTGTTCTCCCACTGGGGCACTCCTCAGGTGGACCTGTTTGCCTCCAGGGAGAATGCGAAGCTGAGGCTGTTTCATGCCGGCCCCCCTCAGCAGGGCTCGCTGCAGGGGGATGCCTTCTCGAGGCCGTGGACCGGGCCTCTTCTACGCCTTTCCCCCCATTTCCCTTGATCCACAAGGTGCTTGTCAAGGCGAGGAGGGACAAGGCGCAGGTGATTCTGGTAGCCCCAGACTGGCCCCACCAGTTCTGGTATCCAGATCTCCTCATCCTCATCCTCAGCTCCAGGCTCCCAAGGCGGCTTCCAGCCCACCCGGACCTAATCTCAGTCAACCAGGGGAAGGTACTCCACTCGGACCTTCAATCCCTGCACCTGACGGCCTGGTTCCTGAGCGGCTAGAGTTCCAGGCCTTGGGTCTATCCGACGAGGTCCTCAGCATTGTTGAGGCATCCCATAAGGAGTCGACCACAAAATGCTATGCCTTCAGATAGAAGAGATTCTCCATTTGGTGTCCGGATAAGGGGTTGGACCCTTCCTCCTGCTCCTTGGTCAGCATTCTGGACTACCTATGGTTCCTTTCTCAGCTAGGGCTTCGGTCGATGACCCTTAAAGTGCACCTGCATCTCTGCTTAGCGGGCGTGGACCGGAAAGCAATCGATAGCGCAGGGGCCAGGGTGGTGGGCGCTTTTTCAAAACCTTGATCACATGTCCTCTGGTGCAGAACCTCCACCTCCATGGGATCCACTGCTGGCATTGGTTAAGCTCATGGGCAAGCCATTTGAACCGATGCACAGGTGTGACATCTCTCACCTGTCATGGAAGATTGCCTTCTTGGTGGCTATAACGTCAGCCAGAAGGATGGGAGAGCTCCAGGCGCTTTCCATCGAGTCTCCTTATTTGGTCTTCCACAGGGACAAGGTTGTCCGGTATCTGTACGTATTCCCGCAGACTAATTTTCCGACGACCACAATCCCGAGACTGAAATCCCGAAAAATTAAAATTCCGAATATCGAAAATCCCGAGAACCAAAATGCCGAAAAATAAAAATCCCGAATAATTACAATTCCGAGAAGTTGTACAGAAAGTTTCAGTGTCAGATAAACAGGCACAGAATTGGCTCTAATTTAGACGTTGCAGGCTTAAATAAATGTCCAACCTCTATTGCAGCAACAAGTGCAAAGCAGCACAGTGCATGAATTACAATCCCGAGAAGTTGTACAGAAAGTTTCAGTGTCAGCTCTAATTTACACAGGCTTCAGGCACAGAATCGCGAATGCCGAAATTGGCTCTAATTTAGACGTTGCATGCTTAATTGAATGTCCAAGCTCTGTTGCAACAACAAGAGTTTCAGTGGCCAAAAAAAAAAAAAAAAACGATTATAAATGCAAAGCAGCACAGTGCATTAAACACAGTGATTGTGATACAGAATCCCGAATGCAGAAATTGCAGACGTTGCACAGACTGCCCAGTTTCAGTGTCAGCTCTAATTTACACAGGTACACAGGTTTCGCTCCACTCGGTTTTGGGTTGGTTGATTGGTTTGGCAAAAAAAAAAAAATGATTATAAGAATGTTTTGGTACTATATAGAATCACAAGTAAACAACTTTATTTATTTAACGCAAAGCAGCACAGTGCATTAAACACAGTGATTGCGAGTTATAATACAATTTAAAAATAAACAACAAGTAGACAACTAATTTTTGCAACATAAATTCAGGAAACACAGTGAATGCGTGCAGAGTGAGTGAATAAAAGCATAGTATACCTTTTTCTATGCACTACCTGAAAGAAACAGAGAAGAATCGATTTAGTTTTTTTGGAATATTTTGTGTAGGTAAGCATAAAAACAAAACCATATCCTTATCATCTTGCCAGTAGCCAGATCATGATGTCGTGTAGTGCAGCATAGTTAAAAATGTTAAAAAATGGGATTAAAAAATCTCATATAATTAAATTGTGGGCTATACCCCTAATGTACTCCAAGGGAGGCATCTGCTCACGGTTCTTCACCACAGTCCTGAGTTTCTCCTCACGAAGTGCATAGCGCCTTTTGGGGGGAGATTTTGGTAGTCCACGCTTCATTTTTTCTATTGTGGTCTCTGTATTTATTTGCTCTTTACGAAGCTCTGAGATGAATTGGTGTAATCCTACATGCGATCCTCCTATAAGAGCCGCAAGTCTACGATGCCATCCTTCGACACTATTCTGTGTTCTTGGCAGGCCTTGTCCCAGCTGTTCACTGACTGACCAGAATGAAGGAGGGTAAGTTAGAGATAGAGAACTGCAGTTTTATTCCTCATCTGCCTTCTGACACGTCCCAGAATATAATTGTCCTCAAACCACAGAATTAGAGGAATGCTTATCTCAGGCATAATTTTCTTCAACTCCAAGAAAACAGTTTTTACTTCATCGGCTGGCAGAAAAGACAATGCGATCAAGTGTCTCATTAGCAGGCTGAACTCAGCATCCTGTCCATACAGTGTTGCAAGCCCGAAGTTCTGAATTTTTCTTCAGACCATTTGCCCAAAATGAAATAGGCAGCCCTTGTTTACTGAGTCAGGGAACTCAGACTTGCATGCATTCACTGCTGCCAGCTCAAAATCAGTTATAATCAAAGGCGGTGCTAAGTTAATATTGTCCTCATCTGCAAGGTCTTGCATGTCTTGAAAAAGACGAGTGTAGCATTCTTGTGACTTCGAGGACATTACTGCAAATAATAGTGGCAGAATTCGTGAATTAGGTGCAGTTCCAACCGGTGCATGAATGGAATACAGCTGCATAAACAAATGAGGAGCAGTTCTAAAAGTTCCATCCATCAGCCAGTATGATGCTCAATGTAAATGCTGTATGTTTTCTTTGGTGGTAAATATTAAAATGTTATCCTCCCCACATGTGGAGTCCCTTGCAAACCAGTTATTGCCATTGACAGTTCGCATATCTTTTGGGACTACAATGTTCTCTAGGGTTCGAGGTTCAGCAGGCAGGTCAAGAAGTCGGGCTCATTTCACTACCTGCTGCATTGCCTTTTTTTTGGAAAGACTGTGCCGTACCTCCTCAGGTAGAGATGCTATCTCTGCCTGTATTATTTGCGTGGGGGGTGTTGTGTGTGTCTACAGCTCTACGTTTCATCGCTGCCGTGACACATGCAATTGGGGCATCAGTTGCTGCTGGAGCATGGTTATGCTCCCTCTGGCTCCTTAGGTGGTGTTGACCACCGACTAGATTAGTGGAAGCCCTTCAAACAACATGAAGTCTTGCTATATTATGACATATGCAGTGAGTCCCAACTTTCGAACAGCTCCGGAGGTGAAAGAGTTAACTTTCCATGCCAGGCATGGAATGCTGAGCTTCGAGCTTCGGTTGAAACTCTGTCTGTTGTTCTTCAAACTCAAACCATCAGATTCTTTACTCCGCCTCATTGAACAGTCGCTCCGAGATTTCTCCTTCTGCCGGTTCATTTTGTCAGTTAAAGTATTGTTTTCTCGGTTTCGACTGAATTTAAACACAGAACGGTCGGTTCAGGCTCTGTCTGTGGTATTTGTGAGTACTAGATAGGTTTACATTAATTCTCTTCTGTGTGGAACTTGTAAGCGGTTTATCGGTTCGGTTTGAACCGATCAGGTTATTTAAAATATCTTAATCTGTGATTTAGAGTGTGGTTACGGTTCTTATTGGTTCTAAAAACCCAGATTTTATTACGTTTTTTCCGACCCGTGACACGGTTTGGAACCGATAAGAGGGTCTTACTGGCAGATTGCCATAAGCGGGTAAGTTTGGTTAGGACTGGCACTATGTCTGAGAAACCCAAAGAAAACCGGGCCCACTGGGTTTCAACACTGCAGTGTGTGTGGGAAGTCTTTGCCAAGGCTGACCCCACACCACCTGTGTTTATTGTCTGGGGTTTGACCACCTCAATGCAGACTGCCAGATTTGTAAAAATTTTCCTGCAGCTACCCTGGAAAGAGAGTTGGTAGGCTCAGGAAAGGGAGGCCAAAAGTCCGCTGAACGAGGATAGCAGCCGGTTCGGTTCCAACAAACCAGAGGGAGTGCCCTCTGACCAGGGCGAGACTTCTTCGGGCAAAAGGAGATCCGACTCTGAGGAGTCGGTTCCAGCAAAAAGTACTAGGAAATCAGCTGGTGTGGAGCCAAAACTTTCCTTTCCAACCGCTGAAGAAATAGCCAAAGCGATTAAAATTGTCCAGTCGCTTTCCCCGGTTCCGACCGAACTGGCACCATCAGGTAAGCGTACAGTTTGGCTGGTTCCACCGGTTCAGGAGTGTGATTTAGAGGAATGTTATGAACCGGAGGAGGGGGAAGAGGAGTATGAGGAGAGTGAATGTGGATTTGAAAGTCTGGATGTGGCCATTGACCCGGACATCTCCCCAGACAGACCTTCAGGAGTGTCTCCTCCTAGGCTTTCTGAGTCCCCTTCTTATTTTATGTTTTATAAAAAAGTGGCTGAAACCCTCCAGCTCCCTATGGAGGAAGCTGTGGATGATCAAGAGGAGCCTGACTATGTGGAAATGATGGATATCCAGAGTCTAGAGACTGTCTATTCCCTTGCATAAATCTTTTGGGAAACAGACATTTAAAATTCTAAAAACTCCTCACACTATACCGCCTGTGGATAAGAGAAATGGACAAGAGGTACACATTGTCAGGCTCTGATACGGAGTTCCTTACACAACAATGCAGCCATGTTGGGGTAGTGCAGGCTGCAGCCTGTGACAAGGCAAATATTCCCTTGGCTTCACACCCCCCGGACAAGGACTCCAGGAGGATTGATGCCGTGGCAAAGAAACAGTACATGGCAGCATCTTTGGGACTCAGACAGGCAAATTATATGGCTTATGTTGCTAGATATCAGAAATCCAGATGGGATACTGTTATGGCTCTAGCAAAACAGGTCCCTGGCCAGCTTGCCAAGGAGCTGGAGCAGGTGGCTGCTGATGGTATTGAGGCATCCAAGGTGCAATTCCATGCTGCAGTGGACTCAAATGATCTGTCATCAAGAGGCATGGCTACATCTGTGGCACTTCGCAGAATGGCTTGGCTCAGATGTACCAGCCTGTCACAGGATACCCAGACCAAGGCCATGGATTTTCCTGTTGTGAGTAATTCTCTGTTTGGGGAGCAGACAGAGAATTACATGAAGAAAATGGATGAGTATAGGACCACCTATAGGAGTGCACAGGCCACTCCTCAAAGGCAGCTTCCCAGGGGCAGGGGCAGGCCTTTTCATAGGCCTTTTTACCAAGCCCAAGCCTCCTGTTCTGCTTATGCCCAGAGGGGGTTCTTTAGAGGGAGAGGCAGACGGGGTACAAGCAGGCCTCTTTCCACCCCTCAGCCCAAAGCCCCTGCCAAGCAGGCACCCTGATGGGGTTGCCAGGGCCGATTCTCAGCTACCTGTAGGGGGCAGACTGGCTTACTTTGTCCAGGACTGGGAGTCTCTGACATCAGACAAGTGGGTCCTGGAAGTAGTAAGCCAGGGACTGGTTCTCAGCTTCAAAAAGTTTCCAAAGATGAGAACCAGATCCTTTCCACCTGCAAATCCACCAGAGGCACTTGCCCTAGAAGCAGAGGTCTCTTCCCTCTTGGCTCTCAGAGCTGTGGAAAGGGTTCCACCCCTACAGCAGGGCAAAGGGTTGTACTCCAGGTACTTCCTTACCCCAAAAAAGACCGGAGAATGGCGGCCCATCCTGGATCTCAGATACTTAAACAAGCACCTTTTAAAACCAAAATTCAAAATGGTGACTCTGGGAATTATTCTACCCTCTCTAAGGCCAGGGGACTGGCTAGCGTCCCAGGACCTCAAGGATGCCTACTTCCATATTCTCATCAGAAGCTCCCATCGAAAGTACCTCAGGTTCGAGCTGCCCTCAGGCCATTACCAGTTCAGAGCAATGCCCTTTGGCCTCACCTCTGCTGCAAGGGTATTCACAAAATGCCTGGCAGTAGCAGTTGCTTCCTAAGAAGGCAAAAAATTGCCATCTTCCCTTACCTGGACGACTGGCTCATAGTAGGCCAGTCCCCAGACCAAGTCAAGTTACACCTGCAGATAACTCAGCAACTGCTCACCTCTCTAGGTTTCCTTCTGAATCTTTCAAAGTCAGTTCTAGAGCCTGTCCAGCTCCTCACCTTCATAGGTGCAGAGCTGAACACAGAGAAAGCCAGAGCCTTCCTTCCTTTGGACAGGGCAAGGACCCTGGTCTCTCTGGCCTCCTCATTCACCCTGCAGGTCTCTCGACCAGCAAGGCATTTTCTACAGCTCCTGGGGCACATGGCTGCTTCTACAGCAGTAGTGCAGGGAGCAAGATTTCAGATGAGGGACATCCAGTTCCATTTGAGAGCCTTTTGGTCTCAAAGGAAAGACCCTCTAACCAAATTGATCCCAGTGACTCGAACCCTGATCCAGGCCCTACAGTGGTGGCAGGATCAGAGCAATCTGAGACAAGGGGTTGCTTTTGTCACTCAGTCTCACTCCTTAATCCTTACTACAGATGCATCCCTCTTGGGGTGGGGAGCTCACATGGGTGATCTCACTACCCAGGGGATGTGGTCCCCTCAGGAATCTCTGCTCCACATCAATCTGTTGGAACTTAGAGCAGTTTTTCTAGCACTTCAAGCTTTTTCCAAATCTGTTCAGAACAAAGTTGTACAGGTCAGAACAGAGAACACCACCACAATGTGGTACATCAACAAGCAAGGAGGCACTCGGTCTACGGCCGTGTGCAACCCGAAGCAATGAAATTGTGGTCTCTGGCTTACTTCCTGAACACCTCCCTTACGGCAGTTCACCTCCCAGGCAAGAACAATGTCCTGGCAGACGCTCTCAGCAGGATTTCCCAGGGCCATCACGAATGGTCACTGGACCCGCTGATCTTGGAGGTGATATTTGCGAGATGGGGCACCCCGCAGATGGATCTTTTTGCAGCCCCACACAATCACCAACTTCCCCTTTTTTGCTGCAGGCCCCCAGTGTTGCGCTCAGTCCCTCTGGATGCCTTAGTTCTCAATTGGGAAGGGAAGTTTCTCTATGCTTTTCCCCCCCTCTCCTGTTCAAAGTGCTAGTCAAAATCAGATCTCAACCCTGCAAGATGATCCTGATTGCTCCAGATTGGGCCAGACAACCCTGGTATCTACTCCTACTGTCCTTAGCAGTCCATCTTCCCAGGAATCACAACCTGTTAACCTGTGCTCAGGGGAGGGTTTGGTACCCGAACCTCAAATCTCTCAATCTCAAGGCCTGGCTCTTGAAGAGTTAGAGTTTGCTGATCTACACCTCTCCCAAGGTGTACTGGATATCCTGAAGGCTTCTAGGAAACCTTCCACCAGGGCTACTTATAATTCCAAATGGAAGAGGTTTTCCATATGGTGCTCTGGAAAGCATATTTCCCCCAGAATCTGCTGATTTACCCACAGTCCTGGATTATATGGTCCACTTAAATACCTTGGGGCTGAGACCAGCTACCCTAAAAGTGCATCTGGCAGCTGTGTCTGCTTTTATTTCAGCAGGTAAGCCCTCTTCTCTTTCAGCTCATCCTGTATTCTCCAAGTTTTTCAAGGGATTGCTTCACACCAACCCTCCATTCAGGGACCCTGCCCTTGCCTGGGATCTTAATTTTTGCAATGCTCAGCTTATGCAACCCCCCCTTTGAGCCTTTGTCTTCAGCAGAGCTTAAGTATTTGACTTGGAAGACTGTGTTTCTGGTAGCCATCACTTCTGCCAGACACATAAGTGAATTACAAGCTTTGTCAGTGGAGCCTGATTTTATCTGCTTTCATAGAGATAAGGTGGTCCTCAGGACTAACAGGAAGTTCTTGCCTAAGGTGGTTTCAGATTTCCACCTTAATCAATCTGTATCTCTTCCAGTGTACTTCACTGACCATTCCTCCTCTGGCGAGAGGAGGCTGCACAACAGATGTGAAAGGCCCTTAGTTACTACATAGAGCGTGCCAAAGGGTCACAGGTTTGACTCCCTCCAACTGTTCCTCACTTATGGTGAGGTTGGTAAGGAAACCTGCCACTAAAGATCCATTGCCAGGTGGATTGTCTCTTGTATCCAATTTTGCTATGAAAACTGGGTAAGGTTCCTCCCTCAGGCCTGAGGGCTCACTCTACCAGAGGTACAGCTGCTTCCCTGGCTGCTGCCAGGGACATCCTATCCTAGAGATATGTCAAGCAGCTACCTGGAAAACAGTTCACACTTTACCAAGCATTACTCCCTGGACATCCAGGCTAGGAGTGATGCTCGGTTTGACACAGCTGTGCTTCAGAGCCTATTTCCTAAGTAGGTTCTGTCCCTCCTCCATGGAGGTACTGCTTTGTAGTCTGCATATGTCATAATATAGCAAGACTTCATGTTTGAAGAAAAAATTACTCACCTTAGTAATGTTGTTTCTTCTAATGGAGTCTTGCTATATCATGACCTTCCTCCCGCCTGCCCCTCTCAGAACCTCTGTTTTTGGGATGTGGGTGGGCAGTGCAGTGTTGGCACTTAGTAGATGCCCACCTTGTTGATTTTCACCCCTCCTTTCTTGGGGTGACTTGGTGTTGTGTTTTTCATTTTTTGGGTCTCCTGACTTGAGTCTTTGTTTTGGGACCAAAAAATGTGTTCTTATGTTTAGTAGCCAGTTGGCTAGTGTAGGTTTACAGCTTCCACACAGGACCTCAGTGAGTTTAGCTCGTAAAGATCTGACAGTTTGAGTTTGAAGAACAACAGACAGAGTTTCAACCGAGCTCGAGCTCAATTCCATGTCTGGCATGGAAAGTTAACTCTTTCACCTCGGAGCAGTTCGAGAGGTTGGGACTCACTGCATATGTCATAATATAGCAAGACTCCATTAGAAGAAACAACATTACTAAGGTGAGTAATTTTTTCTTCCGAGACAATGCATAGACTTGCGGCTCTGACAGCACCAGTAGAACACATCACCACGATTTCGCTCTTTTACCAATAAATAGCCGCCAATGCAGATTTTATCATTCCCCTTCTGAGAAGTCGCCACAGCACATACTTCTGCCATCGCTTGCTCTACCAGTAACTGCTCTAACAGAGTTTCTAACAGAGTTTCCTAAATCAGGCATACAACAGTGATTTACTGCAATCACTGTTAATCACTGTAAGGCTACAAGTAATTTGCTACCATGACGAAATGATTAATGAAGAACTGGAATAAAGAATTAGATGGACAAGTAATTTGCTACCATGACAGCTGTCAAAAAAGGACAATAGGCTTCTCTTGTTGCTGGCGATTGCAAGGCTGATGCTGATCATACGATTAATACTGTAATTTAGACCTAAATTAAGGCATTTTTCTGTTTAGAGATCTGGAGACTTTCAAATGTGCACATCATATGATTGTGAAGCACATTTACATGAGAGGTGTAAATGCTCATTACTACAGTATGCCCTAAAGTGCTTTTTCTCCGTTGTAAAATAAGCAGTAACTTAATTTGAACCTGAATATACTGCATGTTCTGTAGTTTGGGTTAGGTGAGTGGTCGTAAGAAAAAAATGAAGTGGTGCTGTCTCTTGAACAATGAGGCTACAGAACTTTTGAAGCTGGTTTCCTGCCAAATGATTTATGTGCGTTGGGATTTACAGTGACGGGAATATTGGCAGTTGGGCAATTATTTTTTCGGGAATTTGATGGCGGGAATATAAACATTGGGATTACCGTCTGCGGGATTTAGTACCTAAATCGGTTGTCCTGCACCCCCACCCGAAATTCCTTCCGAAGGTGGTGTCGGAGTTTCACCTTAACCAGGTGTTGACTCTGCCGGTGTTCTACCCCAATCACACCTCGGAGGCTGAATATAGGCTCCATACTTTGGATCCTAGAAGAGCGCTCTCTTATTATAAGGTGGGCGGCTGAAGTTCTGGGAGAGGTTCGCCCAGCTGTTTGTCACCTCACGTCAAGTCAAGATTGGCAGACCTGCAGCCAAGCGCACGTGTAGGCAGGTTGGTCACCTCCTGCATAGATCTCTACTATAGGTTGGCGGGCATGGAGCCTCCCAGAGGGATAAGAGCTCATTCTACCCGCCATACTGCTGCTTCGGTGGCTGCTTCCGGGGACGTCCCTATCCTGGAAATCTGCAGCGCTGCTTCCTGGAAGTCAGCACACACCTTCGTTACCTATTACCACATCGACCCTGAGTCATGCCGGGATGCTGGTTTTGGGACCTCGTTTCTCCAGTCCTTGTTTCCTAAATAGGTGGTGTGCGCCTTGCCTCCCTCCTCCCGGAGAACTGCTAGGAGTCTACCAGTAAGTGTGGATAGAACAACATGTCCATGTCCCTAGAAATACAGGTTACTCACCTGTAACAGGAGTTCTAGGAATGGTATATGTTGTTCATCCACAAAACCCACCCGACCTCCCCTGCTTCGAGACACAGCCTGGCTTCCGGCGGGCTAGATCTGGTGTCATGGGGCGGAGCTGATAGTTTTACCACCCGGGCGGGTAGGAGGAGCCAGCTTGAAAACCTTCCGACAAGATTTAAAGCGGCAAGGAACCTGCCAGTAAGTATGGCTGAACAACATATACCATTCCTACAACTCCTGTTACAGGTGAGTAACCTGTATTTCTTTACTCCGCCTCACTGAACAGTTGCTCTGGAGATTTCTCCTGCAGCTCGGTTCGAAAGTCGGTTGAAGTGTCATTTTTTTCGTCGGTTTGTAACCGAAAAAGTTTCCCGCATAGTCGGTTCAGTCTTTGTCTGTGGTACCGAGTACTAGATAGGTTTTGTACTGTGTTTTCTGTGTGGAACTTGTTAAAAGTGTGGATCGGTTCGGATGAACCAATCATTTGCTAAATTCTTGTGTGACTTTAGTGTGTGGTTACTGGTCCTTATCGGTTCTTAAAAAAACGTTTTTTATTACTTTTTTTTCCAAGACCCGTGACACGGTTAGGAACCGATAAGGGTGTCTTGCCTGGTGGTTGCCATAAAAAGGGTAAGTTGGTTAGGTTGGCCATGTCTGAGAAACCCAAGGAAAAAAACGGGCCCACTGGGTTTCAACACTGCAGTGGGTGTGGGGAGGTCTTTGCTAAGGCTGATCCCCACACCACCTGCGCTTATTGTCTGGGGTTTGACCACCTCGATTCAGACTGCCAAATATGTAAAAACTTTCCCAAATCTACTGTTGAGAAGAGATTAGGTAGACTGAGGGAAAAAGAGGCAGAGAAGTCCGCTGACCCGGATGGCCAGCCCCGTTCGGTTCCGACCGAACCAGAAGGAGTGCCCTCTGACCAGCGCGATACTTTTTTGGGCAAAAGGAGAGCCTATTCCGAGTGATCAGTTCCGACAAAGAGAAAATGCAAAGACAAATCGTCCGGTTCGGATCCAGAACTTCATGTTCCAACCGCCGAAGAGATAGCCAGAGTGATTCAGATTGTGGAATCGCTCCACCCGGTTCCTACCCATCCAGCACCTTCTGGCAGGGGTTCGGTTTGGTTGGTTCCCCCGGTTCAAGATTATACCTTCGAAGATTTTTATGAACTGGAGTTTGAAGAGGAAGGGGAATTTGAGGATGATGATGGTGAAAGTGAGGGTCTGGGTGTGCCTGTGGAACCGGACATCTCCCCAGACAGACCTTCAGGTGTTTTCCCTCCTAGGCTTTCTGAGTCCCCTTCTCACTTTATGTTCTACGGAAAGGTGGCTGAAACCCTCCAGCTCCCTATGGAGGAGGCTCTAGAAGATCAAGAGGAGCCTGATTATGTAGAAATGATGGACATCCCAGATTCCAGGAGACTGTCTATTCCCCTCCACAAATCCTTTGGGAAAGAGACACAAAAAATCCTAAAGTCTCCTAACACTATACCTCCTGTGGATAGAAGAATGGACAAGAGTTATACACTTTCAGGCTCAGACACGGAGTTCTTATACCAGCAATGCAGCCATATTGGGGTAGTGCAGGCTGCTGCCTGTGACAAGGGAAATATTCCCTTGGCTTCACCCTCCCCAGACAAGGACTCCAGGAAGATTCATGCCATGGCAAAGAAACAGTACATGGCGTCTTCCTTGGGACTCAGGCAGGTGAATTACATGGCCTATACAGCCAGGTACCAGTAGTCCAGGTGAGACACTGTACTGACACTGGCTAAACAGGCCTCCCCCCCCAGCTAGCCAAGGAGCTGGAGGCGGTGGCTGCAGATGGGATTGAGGCATCTAAATTTCAGTTTCATGCTGCTGTGGACTTCACTGATGTATCATCAAGAGTCATGGCTACATCTGTGGCTCTTCAGAGGATGGCTTGGCTCAGATGTACTAGCCTCTCGCAGGACACCCAGGCTAAGGCCATGGATTTTCCTGTAGTGGGTAATTCTCTGTTTGGAGAGCAGACAGAGAATTACATGAAGAAAATGTATGAATACAGGACCACTTACAGGAGTGCTCAGGCCAAGGAGAGGCAGGCAACTCCTCAAAGGCAGCTGTCTAGGGGCAGAGGCGGGCCTTTTCAAAGGCCTTTTTTACCAAGCACAGGCCTTTTCTTCCTTTTCTCAGAGGGGGTTCTTCAGAGGGAGAGGCAGAAGGGAGATGAGCTGGGCTGCATCCACTCCTCAGCCTAATGCCCCTGCCAAGCAGACACCCTGATGGGCCTGACTGGGTCGACTATCCTATTCCAGTAGGGGGGGCAGGCTGGCTTACTTTGTCCAGGACTGGATGTCTATTACGTCAGACAAGTGGGTCCTGGAAGTAGTAAGCCAGGGACTGGTTCTCAGCTTCAGAAAATTTCCAAAGATGAGAGCCAGATCTTTTCCACCTGCAAATCTCTCGGAAACCCTTGCCCTAGAGGCAGAGGTTTCTTCTTTTCTAGTCTTAATAGCCATAGAGAGAGTACCTACCCTACACCGGGGCAAAGGACTGTATTCCAGGTACTTCCTGACTCCAAAAAAGACAGGGGAGTGGCGACCCATCCTAGACCTAAGATATCTAAACAAACATCTTTTAAAACCAAAGTTTAAGATGGTAACTCTGGGAATAATCCTTCCCTCTCTAAGGCCAGGGGACTGGCTAGCCTCTCTGGACCTCAAAGATGCCTACTTTCACATTCCCATCAGGTGCTCCCACAGAAAGTGCCTCAGGTTCGAGTTGCCCTCAGGTCACTATTAGTTCAGAGCAATGCCCTTTGGCCTAACCTCAGCCCCAAGGGTTTTCACAAAGTGCCTGGCAGTAGTAGTTGCCTTTCTAAGAAGGCAAAAGATTTCCATTTTTCCATATCTGGACGATTGGCTAATAGTGGGTCATTCTCCAGACCAAGTCAGGTGTCACCTGCAAGTGACCCAGGAAGTGCTCACTTCTCTAGGATTTCTTCTCAACCTTCTCAAGTCAGTTCTCGAACCAGTCCAGCTTCTTACCTTTATAGGGGCAGAACTGGACACACTCAGAGCAAGAGCCTTTCTTCCTCTAGAAAGGGGAAGAGTTCTTATGGAACTAGCCTCTTCCTTCGGCCTTCGGGTATCTCGATCAGCAAGGCATTTCCTCCAGCTCTTGGACCACATGGCAGCTTCAACAGCAGTGGTCCAAGGGCAAGATTCAGATGAGGGATATTCAGTTCCACCTGAGAGCTTTTTGGTCTCAGAGGAAGGATTCCCTTACCAAACTGATCCCAGTGACTCTGACCTTGATCCAAGCCCTCCAATAGTGGCAGGATCAGGACAATTTAACAAGGTGTTCCTTTTGCTGCTCAGCCTTGTTCCGTGGTCCTTACCACGGTCGCTTCTCTTCTGGGCTGGGGAGCCCATCTGGGGTCCCTCACTGCCCAGGGGCTGTGGTCCCCCCAAGAATCCCTTCTCCATATCAATCTCGTAGAGCTCAGGGCAGTTTTTCTTGCCCTAAAAGCTTTCTCTCAGTCAGTACAGAACAAGGTGGTTCAGGTCTGAACGGACAACACCCATCACCATGTGGTACGTCAACAAGCTGGGAAGCACTCTGTCCACGGCCTTGTGCACAGAAGCCATGAAGTTGTGGTCCCTGGCTTATTCAGTACAAACCTCTGTGGTAGCAGTTCACCTTCCAAGGAAGGACAGTGTGCTAGCAGATGTACTGAGCACGATTTCTCAGGGCCATCACAAATGGTCCCTGGACCCTCAGGTGTTGAAAGTGATTTTTTCAAGATGGGGCACTCCAGAGATAGTTATCTTTGCAGCCCCAGACAATCACCAACTCCCTCTCTTTTGTTGCAGACCTCCAGTCTTGGGCTCAGTCCCCCTGAACGCCCTGATTCTGAATTGGGAAGGGAAGTTTCTGTATGCCCCCCCCACCCCACTTCCCACTCCTGTTCAAAGTTTTAGTCAAAATAAGGTCTCAACCTTACAAAGTGATTCTGATTGCTCCAGATTGGGCCAGACAGCCCTGGTACCCCTGTTGCTGTACCTAGCAGTTCATCTTCCCCTGTCTCTCTTCCCAGGAATTACAACCTGTTAACATCCTCTCAGGGGAGGATTTGGTACCCCAATCTTCAGTCTCTCAATCTCAAGGCATGCCTCTTGAAGAGTTAGAGTTTGCAGATCTGCATCTTTCCCAAGGGGTTCTGGATATCTCAAGGCTTCTCGAAAGCCCTCCACCAGAAAGACTTGTAACTCCAAATGGAAGAGATTCAGCATTTGGTGTTCTAAGAAGCATATTTCTCCAGATACTGCTGGATTGCTTACGGTTCTAGATTATATGAATTCCATCCTTAATGGCCTAGGCCTCCAGACCAGCTACTCTCAAGGTACACTTGTCAGCTGTTTCTGTGTTTTTGTCTGTGGGGAAGTCTTCCTCACTATCTTCTCATCCTGTGTTCTGTAAATTTTTTAAAGGATTGCTTCACACCAATCCTTCTTTTAGAGACCCTGCCCCTGCCTGGGATTTGAATGTTTGCATTGCTCAACTTATGCAACCCCCTTTTGAGCCTATGTCTTCATCAGAGCTTAAGTACTTGACTTGGAAAACTGTGTTCTTGGTAGCCATTACCTCTGCCAGGCGTATCAGTGAATTGCAAGCCTTGTCAGTGGAGCCTGCTTTTGTCTCATTTCACAGGGATAAAGTGGTCCTTAGAACCATTAGAAGGTTCTTGCCCAAAGTAGTTTCAGACTTCCATTTAAACCAGTCTATGTCTCTTCCTGTTTTGTTCACTGATCATTCTTCCTCAGGAGAGAGGAGGCTACACAGTTTAGATGTTAAAAGAGCCCTTAGTTCCTACATAGAGCGTACCAAGGGTCACAGGTTTGACTCCCTCCAGTTGTTCCTCACTTATGGAGAAGTGGGAAAGGGCAAACCTGCCACCAAGAGATCTGTTGCCAGGTGGATTGTGTCTTGTATACAATTCTGCTATGAAAAACTGGGAAAAACTCCACCCTCAGGCCTGAGAGCTCATTCCACAAGAGGTACTGCTGCTTCCCTGGCTGCTGCGAGGGATATCCCTCTCTTAGAAATTTGTCAAGCAGCCACCTGGAAAACAGTCCATACCTTTACCAAGCATTAATCTCCGGATTGCCAGGCTAGGAGTGATGCTCGGTTTGGCACAGCAGTACTTCAGAGCCTATTCCCAAAGCTGGTTCTGTCCCTCCTCCATGGAGGTACTGCTTGGTAGTCTGTAATATGTCAGAATACAGCAAGACTTCATGTTTTTTGAAGGAAAAATTACTCTTCTTAGTAATTGTGTTTCTTCTAATGGAGTCTTGCTGTATTCTGACCTCCCTCCCTGCCTTCCCTCTCAGAACCTGTTTTTGGGAAGTGGGTGGGCAGGTACATTGTTGCAACCCAGGGGTGCTTTTTGTTTACACCCTCCTCCTTATTTGTTTGGGTGCTGATTTATTACTGTTTGTATTACACTGATTTTTGGTTTTTGGGTTTCCTGAGTTGAGTCTTCCTTGGGAATCCAAAGCTTTTTTCTGCCAGTTGGCTAGTAGGAATTTTTACAATTTCCACATAGAATTTTTAGTTAGTTGGGCTCATATGAATCTAACGATTTGAGTTTGAAACACTCCAGGCAGAGACTCCAACCGAGCTCGAGCTCAGCATTCTATGCTTTGCATAGAAAGTTAACTCTTTGTTCTCCAGGGCAGTTTAAATGTTAGGGATCACTGCAATATGTCAGAATACAGCAAGACTCCATTAGAAGAAACACAGGTACTAAGGTGAGTAATTTTTTCTTCTATGCTCTGCATAGAAAGGTTAACCCTTTGTTCTCCAGGGCAGTTTAAAGGCTGGGGCTAACTGCTCTTGGCAGAATACAGCAAGACTCCAATAGAAGAAACATAATTACTAAGGTGAGTATTTTTTTCTTACGGCATTATGGCTGGCTTTGTGTGTCAGGATTGGTCCCTGAAGTGCAATGCAGGATGCTCCCTTCAGGGGTTCGGTGCTGTTTTGGGGTGACGTCAAGGACATCATTACCGATCTGCAGGAGAAGGGCACTGCATTCAAGTCTGTAGACTCTATGTAAATGCCCCCTCAAGGGCAGCAGCGTCCTTTTTGTAGACGAAACCAACAAAAACCAAAACCACAGGGCAAACGGGCCTACAAGCATCGGGGGCCCCTCCAGCAACCAAGACTCCCCCTAGCAAAAAAGCTGCAGGAGCCTCGGCTGCTGCGCTGCCTCACACCTACTGACTCCCCGCCTCTCTCACTGTTTCTGGAGGCTCCAGAGGAACTGATGGGGGGGGGGAGAGGATTCTCCTTCCATCTGCCGGGCTGGGAGAGGATAATGTCAGATGCTTGGGTGCTCCAGTTGATATCAGCAGGACGCTCAGTCGAGTTTCTTCAGAAACCACCTTGAAGACCACCACCCCAGTCGTCTTACTCCCTGCAGCATCTTCCTCTGGTTCTAGACGAAATTGCCTCTCTTATCTCAAAGGCGGCGATAGAACCAGTCACCAACCATCTTTGGGGGATGGGTTACTACTCGCATTTCTTCCTGGTTCCAAAGAAGACTGGAGATCTGAAGCCTACTTTAGACCTCAGTTCCCCGAATATGTTCGTGGAATGCAAACGCTTCAGAATGCTGTCTTTACAGAGCCTTCTACCCCTCCTTCGGTGGGGCAGTGGCTGTGCAATTTGGACATGCAGGACGCCTACCTGCATATCCCCATATGCCCTTCCCACCGCAGATTCCTCCATTTTTGCTTTCCAAGGGGATCACTACCAGTTCAAAGCCCTCCCATTTGGTCTTTCCTCTGCCCCCCCCTGAGTTTTTACCAAATATCTGTCTGTGGTAGCGGCCCACCTGCGTACCCAGGGAGTTCAGGTATTCCCGTACCTGGGCGATTGGCTTCTGGCAGCCCTGTCCAGGGAGGAACTCCTACACTCCCTTTCCCTTACTCTGCAGGTTTTCACCAGCCTGGGTATCACCAACAACTAGGAGAAGTCCCATTTGGTCTCTTGCCAGCGCCTCCAGTTTATAGGGGTGATTCTGGACACAACCATATGCAAAGCCTTTTTGCTTCTGGACAGGTTAGACACTCTCCAGATTTGGGCCCGTCTTTTGTCTTGTCACAGGAGGGTCGGCGCCAGGTCAGTCCTTCGCTTCCTGGGGCTAATGGCGGCTGCCGTTTCGACAGTCCCATGTGCTCGGCTTCATATGAGGATCTCTCAGTGGACGCTTCTGTCTCAATGGGACCAAACCCTGGACAATCTAGACCATGATGTACTAGTTTCCGATCCCAAGATCAGGGACTTACAATAGTGGATGGTGCCGGAGAACCTATGCCTGGGAGTTCACTTCAATATCGAACCCCCTTCCCATACGGTGACGACAGATAAGTCAGGAGAAGGCTGGGGAGCCCATCTTGGGTCTCACAAGACTCAGGGCAGCTGGTCCAAGTTCGAACAAAACTTTCACATCAGTGTCCTTCAGGCTCTACACTCCATTATCCTTCCCAGTCATCTCTTCATACAAACAGACAACATGTGTGTGGTCTGGTATCTCAACAAGCAGGGAGGAACTCGCTCCTACCTCTGTGCTGGGAAGTGATGAGAGTCTGGAGTTGGGTGTCCCAGCATCACCTTCACTTGACTGCGATTCATGTTCTGGGAGTGGAAAACACACTAGCGGATCAACTCAGTCGATCCTCAACCAGGGCACACAAATGCTAATTGGATCAAGAAGTCATAAATGACATCTTTCTGCATTGGGGAACACCTCAGATAGACCTCTTTGCTTCTACTCAAAATGCAAAACTTCCTGCATGTTCGCTCGCTCACTCCTGGGCGTGTGATTTTTTAGTGGAACACTCTGTCTCTCAATTGGAGGGACCGATTAATTTATGCCTTCCCTCCTATTCCCTTAATTCTGAGGGCCCTGAACAAACTCAGATCGCAGGGGGCTCGAATGATTCTCATCACTCCCTTCTGGCCCAGGCAAGTTTGGATCTACCTTTGAGTGGGAGCTCTTGCAGCAGGCTATCACAATAAGGACTATGCCGCAGGCACTAGGACACACCAGAAAACTTCTCAGCCAGTAGTACCCAGCAGGAACCGCCGCTGACGTTGGCTCCGCCCTGATGTCAGCCCTGGTATAAAAGGGGGCGGACCCAGCTCCACCCCAGTTCTTATCCCGCCACGTCCTGCGCACATGAAGAGTTCTTCGGTTTTGGCTTGCCAGTACCAGCTAAAAACTTTAGGTTTTCATCCTTTTTTCTTCCAATTCTTCGACTTTTTCGACAGTTTTTTAGTCACCAATGTATGTTTTCACCAACCTTGGTCTTCTTGTCGGGACCCCTCGTCAGCGAGTGCGATTGCGGCTGCCAGATACCATCTAAGGACAGCCACAAGAAGTGCGTCTTTTGCCTGGGGCCTGAGCACAACACCACGGCCTATTCGTCCTGCCAGAGATTCACCAGCTGGACTTGGATCCGCTGTCTGAAGGCCCTGAAGCTGTACCTTCTTGAAAAAAAAGATGGATCTGCACACCTCAGGGGAGAAGCTGAAAAAGGACGACAAAACCAAGCGGTCCCACGATAAAGACCGTAGTCGGTCCCGGCACCAGTCCAGGTCCTGGTCTCGCTCCCACTCACGGCCTTCTCCCAAGAAAGCCCGTGGTTCGATGGATTCAGGTGAGCATCCAAAATCTTAAGATCAGGCTAAGGCTGGGCTTTCAGGGGAGAGGCCAGTGGAAGCCTAAGGTGACTCCGCTAAGGGTCACCGTTAAGTCCTCGAGGCGCAAGCTTCGGCCCCGCCTTCCAAGACCTCGGTGCAGCCCATCAGAGCGTGCCCTTGAGTTGAAGGACATTCCAGCGCTTCCCGGCGGTACCAAGGTCATCGGGTCCCCCTACCAACGCCCGGTGATGGGGTGACTGATCTACCCGCAGCTGGCAAAGGGGCTGTCTCTCCATCCCCTAAGTCCTTCTCTCCATGGGGCTGCTCTACAGGAGGCTCTTCTTCCAGGGCCGACGTTCTGGATATTCCTTTTATAGGGAAAGCGGCCTCCGTCTTTACCAAGGACGAGCTCCAGGATCTGTTTTCCTTCTGGTGGGAGCAGGGTCAGAAGCAGAACCCCACCCCCCCGAAGCCGGCCCCGTCAAAGGTTCTGGACCCTTCGGGTGAACCACAGCCAGAAGGTGCTTCTTCGGCGAAGAAGACCCCTGAGTGGCTGCCTCCTACACCTCCTCCAAGTGCTGGTTCCCATTCATGGTCCATAGACCGACACCGGCGCTTTACCAGCCGACGCTGGGTCAGGTCTCGTACCAGGAGCCGTTCCCACTCTGTTAGACGGGACCGCTCCCAACGTTAGTCCCACGACCAGTGTCATTCTCCGGTCCACCATCGGTCCTGTGACTGATGTCGGTCTTCGGATTGTCGTCGGTCAGTGAGTCACCGACGTTTGAGCGGGGCTAGTCACAGGGATAGGTCCGGCTGATCGACACCCTGTAGCCCTTCTTCCTCTTCCTTTTTGGGAATCGGAGGTTCCCCAGGAGAGAAGGACCAGCTCTGCTAACCTCCTGATGATCCTACTTTCATGGATGTCATGAGGCACATTCAGGACTCCAGTGAGTGGGATACAGAGGACCTAGTGGGATACAGAGGACCTGTATCCGGAACGCCGGCGATTAGCTAAGTACCTGAGGCAGAAGGAGCCTAAACCCTTGGTGGTGCCTCCTTTGGTGGACACATTCCATGACCTTACCTGGATTACCTGGAAGCGTCCTACTTCGGTCCCAGCAGTTCCAAAGAAATTGGACAGGCTGTACAGAGCCCCGAGTGATGAACCATTTTTGGCCGAACACCCTCAGGTGGACTCTGGTAATTACGGATCTTCTTCGAGATACAGCTCTTGCAGCAGGTTACACCATTAGGACTGAAGCCGGCAGGCGCCAGGACCCCACGGAAAATTTTCTAGCTACCAGTCTTCAGCGGGAACCGCTTCTGACGTCGGTCCCACCCCCGACGTCAGGCATAGTACATAAGGAGGCGATCCCACTAGAATCCCCAGTTCTTTCCCGTCGTCTTGCATGTCTCAACCTCATCGGTTTAGTCTAGCGCGTGACGACCAGGAAATCTATCCAGAAATCCAAACTTAGGAAGAAATCCTTTTCAAGTACTCTTCTTCATCTAATGTCTTCCCCAACTTCAGTGGAGGGCCATTCTTCGAAGTGTGCCTGTGGGAAGCAGATCCCGTTCAAAGACCCTCATTCGGTCTGTATTCGGTGCCTAGGCCCGGACCACGACACCCAGGCTTGCTCCTTCTGCCAGGGCTTTAATAGCCGAACCAGAATCCGCCGACAGAAGGCTCTCCAGGCTTTCCTCCTTGAAGAAAAGCTCAAGGCCATGGAACCTTCCTCCAGGGGGGAATCTTCGGGTAAGTCGCACAAGCACCACGAGAAGCACCAGGAGAAAGTGAGACCTAGATCCCCCCAGGGCCTCGGACTCCCGCAGCTCCGGCTCTAGGTCGGACCGTTCCCCGTCTAGAGCCCACTTTCAGCCCCCCCGGTCGTGGTCAAATCAGCCAGCGGTTCTTCGACTCTGCGGTCTGCCAAGACCTCCAGGCCCGCTTCTTCAGCCAAGGCCTCGTCCAGGTCAGGGGAGCATCACAAGTCCTCGTCCCAGCACTTGGCCTCTGACGTCCGGTCAGTCTCCCTGCCGCCGCCACCCCAACGCAAGACCAAGGAGCTGACCTCCCTTAAGTGGACATCGGACCCGACGTCGGCCAAGGTTCACAAACACTCCCGGGAACCAGCGGCAGTTCGTCACCCGTTGCCGGTCAGGCATTCACCCCCCAGGACCCGGCCGGGGAACCGTTGTCAGATACCACAGCTAGAAGAACCACACCGCCGCCTACCGATGTCGGTCAAGAGGCGTTGTCTGAGGAGGAGTCCACTCAGCCCGAAGACCAGGCGGGCGATTCTGGACCCGTCGAGCTTCCATGGGAACCCTCTCCAGAACCGGAGACCCCCGGGGAGCCGACGACAGGCCACCGGGGCCCGGTCCGTCATCGAGCCTCAACTTGGCAGAAGTGAAGGAGCTCTTCACTTTCTGGTGGGACACCATCAAAAAGGATGTGGTCACCACACACCCTCCTCCCACACCCGCGGCACCACCGTCCCCTTCGTCCCCACCTTCTCCAAAAGGGGCAGCAGGCTGAGCACCTTCCCCCCAGGAGTCAGCAGCACCTCCTAGGGGCAGATCTACAGAGAAGAGAAGGCCCCCGTCTAGCTCCTCTTCAGGGTCACCCAGCCCCAAGAGACCCAGAAGATGTCGGTATTCGCCGTCCACGGAGGATTCCAGATCTGACATCTCTGAATACTCTAGGTCTCCTTCTCCCATCAGCATCCCTTCTCTGGACCCACGCGACCTCCCTAGGTCTCCTCTGGATGACCCCTCGTTCTCCGAGATAATGAGACACATCCAAGAGAACATGGGATGGGATGTGAAGGAACTCGACCCCGGAAGACTACGCCTTGCCCGCTACCTTTGGCAAAAAGATCCTAAGCCTGTGGTAGTGCCACCCTTGGTGGACACCTTCGTGGACATCACCAAGGCAGCGTGGAAGCGTTCATATTCGACCCCGGCAATGCCGAAGAAGGCTGACTGCCTGTACAGGGCCACAAGGGAGGACCAATACCTGGCTAACCATCCTCTGGCCGACTCCCTGGTCATTACAGCCTCTCATGACCGATCTCAGAGACCGCAGCATCTGAGCATGCAGCCACCGGACCCAGAGTCCAGGCAACTGGACGTACTGGGTAGGCACACTTACGCGGCCGTGACTTGTGCCATTAAATCCTTGAATTACCTGACCCACATGGTTCAGTTCCAGAACGCGCTGTGGGAGCAGGGACAGGAACTGGCGGAGAAATTGCCAGACGGTGACCAAAAGGAGGAACTCCTTCAGCTCCTCCGCACGGGTTCAGACGTGGGGACCTAGGTGCTCCGAGCCGCGTACGACTCCGCGGACTCTTCGGCCAGAGCGGCAGCCTCAGGTGTATGTCTGCAGAGACATTCTTGGCTCTGTGTCTCCAAGTTTACCCTGGACGTCCAGAAGAACATTCTGAACGCTCCTTTTCATGGCGAGGTTTTGTTTGGTGAAGCCTCTGAAAGGGTCATCACCAAGTTACAGGAAGCTGGGAAGACGGTTAGATCTGTCCAGGCCATGTACAGATCTAGACTCAGTTTCTTTCGTAGGAATCAGAGTAGTTTCCGCAGCCGAACTCTGAGGCAACAACCTCGTTCCGGCCAGCAACAGAGGGGCTCCTTCTCCCGGAAAGCCCAGGTCAAGACGTTCTCAGGTAGAGGCCAACATGCTACCAAGTCGGCCCAGCCTGCAGGACCCTCTGCTGCCACAGCATGGCTCCTTCCTGGTCCCCGGCCCTCCTCAGGATCAACGGGAAACGAAGGTCGGGGGTCGCATCGCAGGCCACCTGCCAGGGTGGCGCTCGATCACCACCGACAGGTGGGTACTACAGTTGGTCGAAAAAGGCCACTATATAGAATTCCTAGACAAGCCCCCTACAAGGCCTCCTCTGCTCTCCCGTTACTTGGGTCAGCACGGTCTGCTCATAAGGCAGGAAGTGCTCACGTTTCTACAGAAAGAAGCTTTGGAGCACGTTCCAGGGAACCAGAGAGGTGCAGGTTATTATTCACACTTCTTCCTGGTTCCAAAGAAAACAGAGGACCTCTGTCCAATCTTGGACCTCAGCGACCTCAGTATGTCGGTCGTTTACAAGCACTTCCGCATGGTTACCCTCCCGGGACTAATCCCCATGCTGAAGAAGGATGCTTTCTTGGTGTCCCTGGACATGCAGGACGCCTACCTGCACATCCCTATCTCTCAGGCGCACAGGAGGTTCCTGCGCTTCCAGTTTCTCGGTCGCCACTACCAGTTCCGAGCTCTTCCTTTCAGGCTGTCATCAGCACCCAGGGTATTCACCAAGTGCATGGCGGTTGTGGCAGCGTCTCTGAGGAGACAGGGCCACTACGTGTTCCCGTACCTGGACAACTGGCTTCTCATGGCCTCCTCCAAGGAGGCATTGCTGTTGTCCATTCAGCATACCCAGGCTCTTTTTTTTAGTCTCTGGGCATCTTAATCAACTACGAGAAGTCTCTCCTGGTACCGTCTCAGAAGCTGCAGTTCGTAGGGGCAGTTCTGGACACCGTCAAGGAGAGGGCCTTCCTTCCTGAAGACAGAACGCATACGATCCCTCATAAGGGACCTGTCAGCGAAGAAGACCGTCCCGGCCAGACTGGTCCTTCGCCTGCTAGGACACATGGCTGCAGCCATTCCATCAGTCCCGATGGCAAGACTCCACATGCAGGTAACCCAGTGGATGTTAAGGGTGCAGTGGGACCAAAGGCAAGACCATCTGCAGCATCCAGTCAGATTCACAACGACCATGGTTCTGGACTGGCAATGGTGGCTAGACCCGGGAACCCTCTCGGTGGGGGTTTCTTTCACAGCGCCGTCCCCAGTGATAATGCTCTCCACAGATGCCTCAGGGCTGGGTTGGGGAGCGCACTTGAACGGGGTGAGGTCTCAGGGAACATGGACTACTCAGGAATCTCACCTCCATATCAACATATTGGAGATGAGGGCGGTCCTTTATGCCCTGCAAGCCTTCCAGTCGGAGATTCCACCGAGTACTCTCCTATTACAAACAGACAATACTGCGGTGATGTATTACCTGAACAAACAAGGAGGCACACACTCCTACCCCCTTTGCAGGGAGGCCATGAGGGTGTGGGAATGGGTAATACGACACGGTGCAAACCTCATTGCAGTTCATGTTCCCGGGGTGGACAACACTGTCGCAGACAGCCTGAGTCGTTCCTAGGCCAGGGTCCATGAGTGGGAACTTCTACAGGACGTGGCAGAGGATCTGTTCCACAGATGGGGCACTCCAGAATTAGACCTATTCGCCTCCCCATCCAACGCAAAACTGACCAATTTTTGCTCGCTAGATCCAGGGCCTGGTGTTTTCTGGCGAGATGCGTTGTCCCTCTCCGGGGTGGGCAGATTCCTTTACCGTTGATCCAGAGAGTCCTTCTCAAACTTCGCAGGGAGCATGCGACGCTTATTTTGATAGCGCCTTTTTGGCCCAGGCAAATTTGGTTCCCGCTTCTGAATCAGTTATCCCAGGAACCTCCGTTTCCTTTGCCAGTCAGCTCCCACCTGTTGTCTCAGGAGGAGGGTTCAGTAGTCCATCCGGACTTACATTCACTGAACCTGCAAGCTTGGCTCCTCGAGACATAGCCATGTTGCGACACGGGGTGTCGCAAGAGGTGGCAGAAGTGCTTTCTGCTGCCAGAAAACCGGCGACACACGCAACATACGCCATGAAGTGGCGCAGGTTTTGCCTGTGGTCTCAAGCACGCGGTTTCTCACCTTTAGACTGTCCTGAAAAGCTGGTTCTGGAGTACCTGCTTTTCCTCTTTCAATCTGGGCTAGCTTACTCCTCGATTAAAGTGCACCTTTGTGCAATCTCAGCTTATCATGCCCCCATAGGCCACCGCATGGTGGCCCAGCTGGATACTACCCGTGCCTTTTTAAGGGGGGTCCTCCACCTTAGGCCGCCCATTGGGGATCCCGTCCCTCCTTGGGATTTACCCTTTGTCCTGGAGCAGCTTACGCTGCCACCCTTTGAACCTACCGCAGATTGCGAGCTATGTTTTCTGTCGTGGAAAACGTTGTTTTTGGTTGCCGTTACTTCGGCGAGAAGAATCTCTGAATTACAGGCTCTCGTGCAAGGAGCCTGATTTAATTTTTCATAAGGAAGGGTGTCCCTCAGGATGAATCCTAAGTTCCTGCCTAAGGTGGTTTCTGCCCTTACTCTTAGCCAGGACATTGATTTACCAGTGTACTTTCCTAAGTACGCCAATCGAGGAGAAGCACTACTCCACACCCTGGATGTTCACAGGTGTCTCAGATATTATTTGACCAGAACCAAACAGCACCGGAAAACGGAGCAGCTGTTCATTTCATTCACTGAGAGGGTGAAAGGGGCCCCAGTTTTGAAACAAACCCTTTCACGCTGGCTCTTTCAGTGTATCTCGTTTTGTTAAGACAAGCGTAAGAAACCCTTACCAGGAGTGGTCAAGGGCCATTCCACAAGAGGAGTGGCTACCTCTTTTGCAGCACTGAAGAACGTGTCTGCATCAGCCATATGTGCAGCAGCTACCTGGAGTTCGGTGCACGCTTTTATCAGGCATTATAGCCTGGACATCGCCTCAAGGCGAAGAGCGGGTTTCGGCTTAGCTGTTCTTCAGGGCCTCCTGTCCTAGGCCCAGGACGGGTTTGAATCTCCGTCTTGCCTCCTCCCGTTGGCCTCTTAAGGCGCTATTGCTTTGGAATCAGTCCTAGTGGTGTAACCTGCTGCAAGAGCTGTGTCTCGAAGAAGATAGTACAGTTACGTAAGAACTTACCGTAACAGTAGATCTTTGAGAACAGCTCTTGCAGCAGGAACCTTCCCGCCCACCATTCCCCCTTGGAGGAAGCAGGTTCTAGCCTTAAACTATCCTTAGGATCAGAAAGTTGGTTCTTAGTCTTAGCCATCTGATGGCGGGTCCTCGGTCTCCTGTTCTGATGTCATCCAGCGACCGGAAGTCTCCGGCGGGAGAACTGGGGATTCGGGCGGGACCGCTTCCTTATGTACTACTCCTGACGTCGTGGGTGGGACCAATGTCGGAGGCGGTCCCCGCTGAAGACTGCTAGCTAGAAAATTTTCCGTGGGGTCCTGACGCCTGCCGGCTTCAGTCCTAATGGTGTATCCTGCTGCAAGAGCTGTTCTCAAAGATCTACTGTTACGGTAAGTTCTTACGTAACTGTATTTTTGCCCATGACAGATCTAAGCAGCCCAAACACCTCAGCTCGCAGCCTTCTGATCCGGAGTCTAGTTATTTGTACCAGGTGGGCAAGAAGGTGTATTCTGCCTCCACCTGTTCAATTAGATCCCTGAATTTCCTAACGCATTTGGTCCAACACCAGAATGCGCTATGGGAGTGGGGACAAGAGCTGGTGAACGCCTTGCCAGACTCCAAGAAGAAAACAGAGATTCTGGATGTCCTAAAATCGGGTTCGGACGTAGGCACACATGTTTTGCGTGCCTCGTACAACACTGCAAATATGGCAGCCAGAGCAGCAGCGTCAGGTGTCTGCCTTAGGCGCCATGCCTGGTTGAGGGTCTCAGACTTTCACCAGGATCTGCAATCCGGCATCCGGGACTTACCATTCCAGGGTACCGTTTTGTTTGGGCAGAAGACGGAGTCTCTCATCTCTCGCCTCCCAAGAGTCAGGCAAATCCATCTGGTCTGTCCGCCAAATGTACCGTGGAGAACAGCGGAGACAGCAAAAGTGGCCTTTTCTTAAGCCCTCAGGTGGTCAAGCCCATAGCAATCAACAGGTCCAGAGAGGTGGCTTTCGGAGGAGGGCCAGCAACCAGCAGCCTGGCGGTGCTCCTTCCCGTGGCCCCAAGTCCTCCCAGGCCTCTCTGCCCACACCTGGCTCTGCCCAGTGACTCCCTTCCGACTTCCCCTCCTCTGGAGGAGGTTCCAGGGGAGGTGGTAGGGGGACGCTTCTCCCTGTACTTTCAGGGATGGATCTCAATCACTGCAGACAAATGGATCCTAGACGTCATAAGGAGAGGACACACTCTAGAGTTCATGGAGATTCCTCCAGACACTCCACCAAGGCTCTCCAGATATCCTCCTTCTCATAGCTCTCTCATAGATGGAGAGATACAGGCCCTCTTGCAGAAAAGGATGCTAGAACCAGTCCCCCTGCAGCAGCGGGGAAAGGGTATTATTCCCACTTCTTCCTGGTCCCAAAAGAGACTCAGAACCTTCATCCCATTCTGGACCTCAGCTCTCTCAATCTTTATATAGAGTACAAAAGGTTCCGGATGGTTACCCTTCCAGGACTTCTTCCTCTGCTGCACCAAGGGGACTGGCTCTGCTCGCTAGACATGCAAGATGCATACATGCATATCGTGGTCTTTCCCCCTCACAGGAAGTTCCTGAAGTTCCACTTCCAGGGGAAGCATTATCAGTTTCGAGTTCTTCCATTCGGCCTCTCCTCCACTTCTCAAGTCTTCACGAAATGCGTGGCAGTAGTGGCTGCAGCTCTAAGGCATCAGGTGAATTATGTCTTCCCTTACCTGGATGATTGGCTGCTCGTGGCCCTGCCAAGGTCACGCCTGCTTCAAGCTCTCGGAGACACCTATGTGCTCTTCCAAGACCTGGGGATCACCCTGAACCTTCCAAGGTCTTCCCCAGAACCCAGCCAAAGACTCATCTTTATCGGAGCGGTCCTGGATTCGGTCCAGGGCATGGCCTTTCTACCCCCAGGGAGGGGCGATCGCTTGTGGGAGATAGCCGGATCGGTCCTAGTAACTCCTCAGGTCTCAGCAAGGACCTTTCTCAGACTTCTGGGGCATATGGCGGCGGCCATTCCAGTCACTCCTCTAGTCCACTTCCACATGAGAATCCCACAATGGATGCTCAAGGTGCAGTGGGATCAGTGCTCCGACGACCTAGACCACATGGTCAGAGTCACAGAGCCAGTACAGAGAACACTTCTTTGGTGGATGGATCCACTCAGTTTGGAAAAAGGGGTCCTCTTCCGTCCGGAGCCCCCAAATCAAACCTTTAGCGGATGCCTCGGTTGGGGTGGGGAGCGCACTGGGGCCCACCAAATGCAGGGCATTTGGGCCCCCAAGGAGCGCAAACTCTACATCAGTGTCCTTGAGATTCGGGCGGTCCTCAGTGCGCTCCATGCATTTCAGGAGGACCTCATACTGGGCTCTCTTCTGGTTCAGGCGGACAACATGGCGGTTGTCTTCTATATCAACAAGCAAGGGGTTGCTCATTCTTACCCCCTGTGCAGGGAGGTGATGAGAGTCTGGTATTGGGCACTAGAATGGCACATTACTCTCTCAGCGATGCACGTTTCAGGTGTCCTCAACGACTTGGCTGACAGTCTCAGCAAATCTCAGTCCAAGGCTCACAAGTGGGAGCTACTGCAATCAGTAACAGTCCAGCTGTTCGACACATGGGGTCGTCCAGAGCTGGACCTGTTTGCATCACCACGCAACACCAAACTGCCTGTTTTCTGCTCACAAGAGCCCGCGCCTGGTGTTTTCTGGCCAGACGCGTTGTCCCTTTATTGGGCAGGGAGGTTTCTTTACACCTTTCCTCTCGTCCAGAGAGTTCTGTTGAAGTTGCAGGCTGAGGGGGCTTGAATGATTCTGATTGCCCCACTGTGGCCTCGGCAGATTTGGTTCCCACTACTTCAGCGGCTATCCATGGAACCTCCAATCCAGCTGCCAATATGCTCGCATTTGCTGTCTCAGGATCAGGGCTCGCTGGTCCATCCTGATCTCCGATCCTTACACCTTCATGCTTGGCTCCTTTGGACGTAGCAAAATACAGGTATAGGGTATCCCCAGAGGTGGCAGATGTCCTTATGTCAGCGAGAAAGCCCTCTACGCGCTCCACTTATGCTATGAAGTGGAAGCAGTTCTGCTTGTGGGCCTCGTCTCACCAGCTGGATCCCATTACCTGTCCAGTGAACTCAGCTCTACAGTGTCTTCTCTCCTTATGCCAGCAAGGCTTGAGCTACTCCTCCATTAAGGTGCAAATGTGGGCCATCTCGGCTTATCATGCCCTTTCGAGAGGCAGGGCCTTAGCCCATTTTGATGTGGCCCGCACCTTTGTACGGGGGATTCTTCATATGAGACCTCCCATTCGGTATCCTGTCCCACCCTGGGACCTCCTTTTTGTGTTGGAGAAGCTTACTCTTCCCCCTTTTGAACCTGCAGTAGATTGTGAGCTGCAATATCTTTCCTGGAAGGTTTGTTTTTTTAGTTGCCTTTACGTCAGCTCAAAGAGTTTCCGAGCTTCAGGCTCTGATGTGTAAAGAGCCGTATTTAATTTTCCAGAGGGAAAGGGTTTCCCTGAGGACGAACCCTACATTTCTTCCAAAAGTGGTCTCTGAGTTGACCCTCAACCAGTCAGTTGACCTTCCAGTTTATTTCCCTTCTCCCTCTAACAGGGGGGAAGCTCTCCTTCACACTTTGGACGTCCACAGGACGCTAAGGTTTTACCTTAAGCGAACGGCTCGTCACTGTCAATCGAAGCAACTCTTTGTAGCATTCGCACCACAACACTTGGGTAAACCGGTGTCCAAACAGACCATTTCTAAATGGATTGTCTACTGTGTTTCTTTCTGCTATGAGAAGCACAACAAGCCCCTTCTGGTCCCAGTTGAGTGTCACTCCACCAGGAGTGTCTGCTTCCTTAGCCCGTATGTGGAGCGTCTCGATTGGGACATTCTTGGCGCTACCTGGAATTCAGTGCATACTTCCATTAAGCACTACAGCTTGGACATTGCCTCCAGCGCCGTAGTGCTGGCCGGCCTGGCAGTCCTTCAGGGACTCCTGTCTTGAGCTTCTGTGTTCAGCTTCCTCTCTTCCACCTCCCGGGGTTGATTACCTCCTTGGCGAGGGACTGCTTGGGATTCAGTCCTTATTTTGATACCTGCTGCAACAGCTCCCATTCGAAGTAAGATAGTGCAGTTACGTAAGAAGTTACCATAACAGTAGATCTTTGAGAGAAGCTCTTGCAGCAGGCGTTACTTTCCCACCCTCCATCCCCCTTTTGAAGTGTGCAGAGCATCATCTTCAAACTTCGCCTCATTCTCCTGTCAATACTCGTTTGCGGGAGTTGGTGGAGCTGGGTCTGCCCCCTTTTATACCAGGGCTGACGTCAGGATGGAGCCGACGTTGGGGGTGGTCCCTGCTGGGTACTGCTGGCTGAGAAGTTTTCCAGTGGGTCCTAGTGCTTGCGGCATAGTCCTTATTGTGATAGCCTGCTGCAAGAGCTCTTCTCGAAGATCTACTGTTACGGTAAGTTCTTACGTAACTGTACTTTCTCTCTTCTGCAACAGTTTTCAGAGGAACCTTATCTTCCTCTTCCTCTGTCACAACAATTGCTGACCCAGGATCGGGGAACCCTTGTTCATCCAGGTCTCAAATTCCTTAATTTGCATGCATGGCTCCTGCAGCCATAGCAACAATCTGCTTCGGAGTTTCTCTGCTTGTAGCCGACATCTTGGTGGAGGCCAGAAACCTTCCATCAGGTCCACCTATGCCATGACGTGGAAACGGTTCTCTATTTGGGCATCTTCGAAAGCCTAACGAACCTTTCTCATGCCCAGCCAATAAAGTCCTGGGCTACATGCGTCACCTCTTCGATCTGGGTCTCAGCCATTCCTCTTTAAAGGTCCACATGGCTGCTATTTCAACCTACCATATTCCCTTCAGGGACAGGACTTTTCCTCAGTTGGAAGTCTCCAAGACCCTTCCTCAGAGGGGTTCTCCATTTGAGACCCCCCATCTACATTCCTGCCCCTCCTTGGGACTTGAATTTCATTCTGGAGAAGCTTACCCTGCCTCTCTTTGAGCCGGGAGCTACAGCCGATTTAAAGTTCCTTTCCTTGAAGATGCTCTTCTTAGTGGCCATTACGTCTGCTCAGCGCATTTCCGAGCTTCAGGCCTTGATGTGCAAAATCCCGTACTTGATTTTTCACAAGGAACTTGTGGCTCTATGCACCAACCCAATGTTTCTCCCTAAGGTGGTTGCTGAATCTACACTGAATCAATCCATTGAGCTACCAGCTTTGTTTATGCAACACTCCAGTCAAGGGGAGTACCTCTTGCATACCTTGGATGTTCACAGAATACTGAGATACTACACCACTTGGACTGAGGATCTCAGGAAAACTGATCAGCTCTTTGTTTCTTTTGTTCACAAAAGAGAAGGCAACACTGTTTCTAGGCAATGCCTTTCAAAATGATTGGCTCATTGTATCATTTTCTGTTATGACAAGTACAACAAGACCCTACTGGGTCAAGTCAGAGGTCACTCCACCAGAGGAGTAGCTGCCTCCGTGGCTTGTTTTAAGAACGTGTCAGTGGCAGACATCTGTGCAACCGCAACTTGGACTTCTGTCCATACCTTTATGAAACAGTACAGTTTGGACATTGCCTCTCGCTGTAGAGCAGGCTTCGGATTGGCTGTGCTTCAAGGTCTCCTCTCATGAGACCTCTTTTCAGCCTGCGGTTCCATGCTATAGATGTTTATCCTCCTCCTGACTGCTTTTCCTTGTTCCAGACTGCTTGGGACTCAGTCTTTTATGCGAATACCTAATGCAAGAGCCCTCTTGAAGTAAGATAGTACAGTTACGTAAGAACTTATTGTAACAGTAGATCTTCAAGAGAGGCTCTTGCAGTAGATATTGTCTTCCCGGCCTCCATCTCCCTAAGCTTTTTTGGATCAATTTCCATGTGGGGAAATATTCTCTCTCTCATCTTGCCTCTTTTGGCCCTTTATGGAAAGAACTGGAAGGCGGGTGTGGGGACCGCCTGGCTGAGTACTGACGTCGGTCACCTGACCTGGAGCGATCCGCAGCCAGAGACTGCTAGCTAGAAATTTTTCCGTGGGGTCCTGATGCCTGGCGGGTCAGTCATATATGTGAATACCTACTGCAAGTGCCTCTCTCTAAGATCTAGTGTTACGGTAAGTTCTTACTTAACTACTTTATTCCCCTCATGGTTGACACATTTGAGGACGTTACTCAGGCAACCTGGAGATGCCTTCACTCCTCTACAGCCATGCCAAAGAAGGCAGACCGTCTGTACAGGGCACCCAAGGAGCACCCCTTTTTGGCTGAGCAACCCGCTGCGGACTTGGTGGTCATCTCAGCAGTTCTTGATCGTTTACAGAGGCCCAAACATCTGATCACCTAGCCTCCAGACAGAGAGTCTAAACAGCTGGGTTCCATGGGCAGAAAGGTGTACTCGTCTGCCACCTGCAGCATCAGGAGTCTCAACTTCCTGACCCACATGGTCCAGTTCCAGAACACCCTTTGAGAACAAGGATTGGACATCTTGCAGGGTATGCCCGACTGCCCCCAGAGGGCAGAACTCGCTAAATTGTTACAAACCAGGTCAGACGTAGGGACACATGTGCTACGATCTGCCTATAACTGCGGACACAGCGGCTAGGGCGGCTGCCACGGGCATTTGCTTATGTCGCCATTCCTAGCTTTGGGTTTCCGGGTTCGCTCCGGATGTTCAGTCAAACATCCTGGATGCACCCTTCAGGGGCTCTGTCCTCGTTGGTGAGGACACAGAGAAAACCATTAACAGACTATAGGATTCTGGTAAGGCTGTGCGCACCATACATTCCATGTATTGCCCGAAACAGAGACAATTTTGCAAGTCTCGTTTTTGTGGCCAAGGGGTCCAACAGCACCATCAGCAACCCCATTATCAGCAACAACAGCAACCTCAGTGGGGAGGCTACAATCAATGAGGTGGACACAGGGGATCTGTTGGACCCGCCTCTCGTCAGACTAAACCCACCCAGCCCTCCTTTCCTACCCCTCCCACTGCCTGATGCCTCAGGTGACCCACCTCCTGCCTCTTGTGAGACTAAACTCACCCAGCCCTCCTTTCCTCCCCCTCCCACTGCCTGATGCCCCAGGTGACCCACCTCCCCCAGACATCTTGAGGGAGGAGGTAGGTTGTTTCTCTCTATGTACGCAGAGGCTTGGAGAAGAGTGCCCTCCAACCAATGGATCCTCAAATTCATAGAGAACGGTCATGCTATAGAGTTCGTCAGCATCCCACCGGACAGGTCCCCAGCCCCATCCTGTCACTCCAGGGAGCACGCAAATCTGATTCAGCAAGAAATCCATGCCCTGCTCTCCAAAAAGGCCATAGAACCTGTTCCCCCAAACCGGTGGGGAACTGGGTTCTATTCTCACTTTTTCCTTGTCCGGAAGAAGTTGGGAGTCTTGAGGCCAGTTCTCAACCTCAGCGACCTCAGTCAGTTGGTTGAGTACAAAAGGTTCCAGATGGTCACCCTGCAGAGCCTGCTTTCCATGGTCCACCAGGGCAACTGGCTAGCATCTCTGGACATGCAGGACGCTTGCATCTACATCTGGATAGTAAAACTTCACAGAAAATAGCTCCGGTTCGCTTTCCTGGGCAAGTATTTCCAGTTCAGGGCACTGCCCTTTGGCCTCTCCTCGGCTCTGAGGGTGTTCATGCAGTGTCTTGTGGTGGTGGCCGCAGTGCTTCAAAGGATGAGACAATACATGTTCCCGTACTTGGACGATTGGCATCTCATGGCACAGTCGAAAGAATGCCTGCAGTGTGCCATTCAGGATACGTGCACTCTCTTCCGGAGCCTGGAGATCACAACCAGTACGGTGAAGTAGTCCCTGATCCCCTCGCAGCTCCTGCCATTTATAGGGGCCCTTCTTGACATGGTCAGAGGAAGGGCCTTCCTGCCACTGGACAGTGCAGATTGCATTCAAGCCCTAGCCGGCCATGTCTGTTCAGCCTCCTTGGTACTGGCCAGGCTTCTGCTCCGGTTGCTGGGACACATGGCAGCATTAGTCATCACGGTCCCTTTCGCAAGGCTCCAGATGAGGACAATGCAGTGGACCCTTCGGGTCCAGTGGGACCAGAGATGGGACTACCTGGACCTCCCAGTTTCCATCACATGGCCTGTTCGTCTAGAGCTATCCTGGTGGATGACATCTTCTGCCATGCGGGAAGGGATTACATTCCAGAATGTGGCTCCCGACCAGGTTCTTACATCAGATGCCTCAAACATGGGATGGGGTGTTCACAAGACTCTGGCCCCCAACCGAGGTGTCCCTGCACATCAGCGCCTCAGAGACGGGAGCCGTTCTCTACGCTCTCCAGGCCTTGGAACACTGTGCTGGAACCAGGACACCTCCTCATTCAGACGGATAACATGTCGGTGGTGTTTTATATCAACTAGCAGGGAGGCATACACTTGTAACCCCTCTGCAGGGAAGCCATGAGAGTGTGGGATTGGGCCATAGCTCATCAGATCTCCATTTTGGTGGTCCATGTCCCAGGAGTTCAGAACACCATAGCAGATGCCCTCAGCAGAACAAGTTCGGGGGCACACGAATGGTCGCTCCTCCAGTCTGGTCGACAACCTATTCATCACGTGGGAAACCCCCGAATTGGACCTGTTTGCTTCAACCACCAGTGCAAGCCTGCCCAGTTTTTGCTTGCTAGATCTTGAGCCTGGTGCTTTCTGGCAAGACGCATTGTCCCTCTCTTGAAAGGAGAAATTCCTTTATGCTTTCTCGCCATTCCCGCTCCTTCAGAGGGTTCTCCTAAAGGTGTAGACGGAGGGGACAGCTGTGATCCTGATAGCTCCTCTGTGGCTCTGTCAAATCTGGTTCCCACTATTGCAACAATTGGCAGTGGATCCTCCAATTGTGCTTCCGCTGAGCTCTCACTTGCTCTCTCAAGTCAACAGGACCTTAGTTCATCCGAACTTAAGATCTCTGCATCTTCACACATGGCTTCTGAAGACCTAGTCAGACTTCGCTTTGGAGTTTCAGACAAGGTTGCTGAAGTCCTGGTAGAGACTAGGAACATCCACGAGAGCTACATACGCCATGAAGTGGAAGCAATTTTGCTTGTGGGCCACAGCACGCCATGTGGATCCTCTGGCCTGTCCGGTCAGCATCCTGCTGGAATACCTGATCTTACCTCGAGTGGGAGCTCTTGCAGCAGGCTGTCACAATTATGACTGTGCCGCAGGCATTAGGACCCTCCGGAAAACTTCTCAGCCAGCAATACCCAGCAGGGACCGCCTCCGACGTCAGCTCCACCCCAGCGTCAGCTTTGGTACAAAGGGGGCGGACCCAGTTATTTTCTCGCCGCGTCCTGCACACGTGAAGAGTTTCTGCTCATCTTGGCTTACCAGGCTAGCTAAAGAACATCGTTTTTCGCTCATTTTTGTGATTTTCTCCACAACGTTTCGACGGTTTCAGTGCCTACCGACGCATGTCTTCGCCATCATCGGTCTCCTCAACGGGACCCCACATTAAGTGCTGTTGTGGCCGCCAAATCCCGTCTAAAGATGGTCATCGGCAGTGCATTTTTTGCCTGGGGTCTGACCACGACACCGCGGCCTGTTTTGGCCTGTCAGAAGTTCACCAGCTGAATCTGGATCCGCCGCTTGAAGGCCCTGAAAGCGTACCTGCTGGAGCAAAAGATGGATATGCACACCTCGGGGGAGAAGCAGAAGAAGAAGGATAAGTCTAAGCGGTCCCGCGAAAAAGACCGTAGTCGGTCCTGGCACCGGTCCGGGTCCCAGTCTCGCTCTCACTCGCGGCCTTCTCCCAAGACAGCCCGTGGATCCAAGGGCTCAGGTAAGCATCCCAAGTCTAAAGACCAGGCTAAGGCTGGACCTTCAGGAGAGGCCAAGCTTTCAAGGTGACTCCGGCCAGGGTCACCGCAGCCTCGGAGGCGAAAGCTCGGCTCTGCCTTCCAAGGCCCCAGCGCCTACCAGTTAAGAGCCGCCACGGAGTCCAAGGACACCATGCTCCCTCGTCGGGTCCCCGCTGCCGGTCCCCTTACCAACGCCGGGTGGTGAGACGATGGATCCGGACACAGCCGGCGAAGGGGCTGCGTCATCATCCCCTAAGTCCTCGTCCCCCCATGGCTCAGAAGTGGACTCTCCTGCTAAGGTCGACATCCAGATATTCTGTTTCCCAGGAAAGCGACCTCTGTTTTTTCGAAGGACGAGCTCCAGGATCTGTTTTCTGTCTAGTTGGAGCTGGTCCAGAAGCAGACCCCCCCCGGAGTCGGCCCTGTCACCGGACCCTTCAGGTGAACCACAGCCAGGAGGTGCCTCTTCCCCGAGGAAGACCCTGACAGGCTGCTGCCGCCTCCTCCTACTAAGGCTCGTTCCCAGTCATGGTCCGTTGACCGACACCGGCGCTCTACCAGATCGGGTAGCCGATGCCAGATCAGGTCTTACACTACGAGCCGTTCCTGTTCTGCTAGATGGGACCGCTCCCAATGTCTGTCCCCCGACCGACGTCGGTCACTGCTCCGCCGATGGTCCCGTGACCGTCGTCTATCTTCGAACCGCCGTTGGTCGATGAACCACCGACGCCCACCGACGCTCTAGTTGGGATAGCCATAAGGACAGGTTTGGCTACTCATCACCCAGTAGCCATTCCTCTTCTTCCTCTTTGCCTTCTGCCTCTTCCTTTTCAGGAATTGGGGGTTCCCCAGGAGAGAAGGGCCAGCCCCACTAGCTTCCTGACGATCCCACTTTCATGGACGTCATGAGGCACATCCAGGCCTCCAGTGAGTGGGACACGGAGGACCTGGATTTGGAACGCTGACATTTGGCTAAGTACCTGAGGCAAAAGGAGCCGCAAACTCTTGGTGGTTCCTCCTTTAGTGGACACTTTCCAAGACCTCACCAGAGTAACCTGGAAGCGTCCAGCTTCAGTCTTGGCAGTTCCGAAGAAATCTGACAGGCTGTATAGAGCCCCAAAGATGAACCATTCTTGGCTGAACATCCTGAAGTGGACTCTTCAGTTATTACGGCTGCTCATGACAAATCTAAGCAGTCTAAACATCTCGGCTTACAGCCTTCTGACCCAGAATCCAGCTACTTGGACCAGATGGGCAAGAAAGTCTATTCTGCTTCCACCTGTTCAGTTAGGTCCCTGAATTTACTTACGCACATGGTCCAGTACCAGAATGCATTATGGGAACAGGGACAAGAGCTGGTTAATGCCTTGCCATACTCTGAGAAGAAAATGAAAATTCTGGACCTTCTCAAATCGAGCTCGGACGTAGGCACACATGTTTTGCATACGTCGTACGACACTGCGGATACAGCAGCCAGAGCGGCAGCATCAGGTGTCTGCCTCAGGCGCTATTCCTGGTTGAGGGTCTTGGGCTTTCCTCAGGATCTGCAGTCCAGAATCCGGGACTTACCGTCCCAGGGTTCCGTGTTGTTTGGGCGGGAGACAGAGTTTTTGATCTTCCCTTGTCAGTCTTCACCATTCATTACTTCCTGGGTGTAAGCGGGGCGTGCACCACATACGAGCTTTTTTTTTTTTTTTTTTTTTTAAAAGTCCAGCTAGCACACGCCACGAGTGGCGTCATCATCATCTTGGCGGCGCGTTAGTAGAGCACCGACTCCTCCTCCAACTCAGTTCTGTTTCTCCCACGCCAAGGCAGCACCTGTTCAGCGTAGCTTCAGTTTAACTGCGCCTTAGGTCGACCTTTTTCTACACTGACGCCCACGGTAAGACTGTTCCTTTCTTTTGTACGGCGCGGTGTATTTCCACTGTGTTTAACCTTGTTTATTTCGCTATGTCCGGTTCTGAGCCAAACGTTCTCTAAGATGGGCGCCCTATGCGCCGGGTGCTCCTGCGGTCTCATTTCTCCGCCTCGGACCGGCATGACGCTTGCCTCGCTGCCTGGGTCCCAACCATGACATGGATTCGCAGATGCCTGTTTTTCCATGGACCGCCGTGTCCTAGAAGTCCGCTGCCAGCTCGCAAGACCCCGCCGACCTTCGGGACGACGTCAGCCAAGGGACGCCCAGGTAAGGTCTCTTGCCCTTCCCGGTCCCTCCCGGCCTATACGGTCCGTGGAGGAGGGGTCCTCGCCTTCTTGCCGAGGGGAGGCCCCTTCGTGGTGTCGGGGAGCCATGGTCCTCCCGGATAGCGACGCCGACACCGCTCGGCAGTCACCTCTTCGAGGTGCAGGCTCCGTGTCGAGGCCCCGACTGTTGGGCCTGGCCTCGGTGGACCGACGCCCGGCGCCCGCTTTCAATCCCGCCTGCTCGCGGTGCTGGTGATCGGCGCGCGCGCTTCCGGCGCTGGTTTCTGATCTCGCGCTGCTCGCGGGCGCCGTGATCGGGCGGGCGCCGCTGATCCCGGGCGCCGCCTTGCGCGCCGGTGATCGGAGCGGTGCCGCGATGTGCCTGGCTGGCTCGCGCTCATGTGCTGATGGGCATGGCGGGCGCCACGACGGTGTTAAGGTTGCCCGACGCGCAAGGGCGCTGCTCGGCCTTCCTCCCGGCGGCGCATGCCTGCCGGAGCGCGCTGGGGTGTGGGTTAGCCCCTTCCTGCTGCCGGGCGTGGGGGCAGCGCGTCGCTGCTTGGTACCGGGCTGTCACGCCCCTGCGGGCCTCGGGGACCCTGGGTGTCGTAGCATCGAGGTCCTGTTGGTCTCGTCCTCCCTCGGAGGACGATGACTGGATGTGGACCCATCCTGGCACCCCCATTCTTCGGAATCTGGTCCTCGGTGGCTAGGGGTACCAGGCGGCGAGGGGCTCCTCCTCTGTCCCCCTTGCCTGCTGCCTCTGAGGGTTCCTCGCTGGGGGTGGCCGAGGGTCCCGGGGGAGACGTGGGGTGATGGAGGGGAGGCTCTCTCTGAGGCCCGTGACAGCTACCTCCCTGGGTGCTGTTGCCTCCTCTAGGGACAGGGACGCTGCAGTCGAGGAGGAGGGCCTCTCGGAATCCGAGGGGCTGAGGGCAGGCCTGCTGCCCAGTTTCTCTTTGGCCACTCAGGGGTGGCCAGGAGCCGTAGTGCAGAGCCCCACCCCTCCCCCAGGGTTCTAGGGTGTCCTCTGGTAGGCGTAGTGCGGACTGCCCTTCTGGATCCATGCAGTCCCAGGGCTCGTCACAGGGAGTTTCTCCCCAGGGCTCTTCCAGGCCCGCCTCCCGAACCCGCTCTGTGGCCTGGTTTGATATCTGGAATCCTCCTACTAGGGCTCCTTTCCCGGATTCCAGAGCCTCGCAGAGAGCAGTTGCCTCCTCGAGGTGCCCCTCCCATCTCTCTGCCTTCACCACCCCGCCTCCGGGCCATGTCGGTCCCACGGGTCCGCTATCCTGGGAGCAGTTCAGTGGTTCTGCGGCGGCCTTCCCCTCATATGTTAGATACATGCATGAGCGGGTCTTTCGACTCTCTCCACCGCCGCAGGAATCCTCTGGACATTCCAGTTCCCCATCATCCTCGTCTCCCTCCTCTGAGGGAGAGGAACCCCCTGCTCATCTGTCCTCCGGATGCTGATTTCACAGAATATCAGCATTTCCTCCTGAGGATGGTGAGGGATCTCCGATTTCTACGCTCGGAGAGACACTACCGAACGGAGACGCGCGGAATTCCTTGGTGAATCGTGCCCAGCATCTGGTGGTACCTTCCTGGCCTATCCCTTCCAGGAGGCGCCTATCCGGTCCTGGCAGTTCCTGCCACTTCTTCCCCAGCCCAGCGGACTGCCAGCGAGGTATTGTGCCCCTCTGAGTCTCTAGGTTCCCTTCCCAACCCGTCCTCAGGTTTGGTATACCTGGATACTCCTTCTGGGCGCTGCTGTCTGATGACACCGCCCAATCGGATTGGACTCTCCAGTTCGACCGTGGGGGCTAAGAGTGTCTCTCTTCTCGTGGCGAGTGTCAGTTTGCATCACATTAGGCTCACCACGCTGCCTACAACCGCATCTGTGGTCGATGATGTCCCAGCTGCTGGCATCTATGCCTGACATGGAGCAAACCAGACAAGCCGTTGCTCTCTCCAGCGTAGGCCTGGAGCTGGCAAGACACCAAGCAAGGGCATCTTATGACACCAATGAGGTGGCTTCCAGGCTTGGGACAGCGATCTGCATCAGGCGGACGGCATGGCTTGCCTTTTTCCAGGTTGTCACCCTGGCCCAGCGTAGGGTGATGCGCTCCGCCTCCGGGACCCGCTTTTCTCATCCAGAGCTAGGAGACTTTAGGGGCTCCATCCGCCTCCTCGCCCTCGGGAGGCACCTCCTAGCTCTTCTCCCACTTAGGCTTTCTGAATAAGCCAGGGTCGTTTCTCCTGTTTCTCACCAACAGAAGGCTGGGGGTCTTGTTCCCTCAGGGTATGGCCTCTTCCTCCAGGGAAGAGGAGCTTGGTATCACTCAGGAGGATGAATGGTGAAGATTGACAAGGAAGATAGGAATTACGCACTCACCGTAATTCTTTGATCTTCTCTTGTATCTTCACCATTCATTACTACACCCGCCCACCATCCCCTCAGTGGCCTCTTCTCCTGTGGCCTTCTCCCCTCCTCCTTCCTCTCTCTGCATATAAAACAAAAAAAAAAAAAAATTTTCTTAAAATATAGGAAAGTTGCTTAATTTTTCCAAAAAAAAAAAAAATCTTTCTTTTGGGGGGGGTTTCTAATTTTTCCAGAAAAATTACTTACTCTAAGATTCATGGGCCATCTCGTGGATTGCATTGGCGATCAGACTGCACAAGTATCTCTTGCCATTCTTCTGGCAAGATACCTCTGGGGCTCTTTTGGCCTGGCTCAGGCTATTCAGATTTGATCCTGCAATTCCGTGTTCCAGATAGTTGCCCTGAAATCAAAATCCCCCTCTATTCTTGCTCTTGCAGAGCAGAGGAACAGGCACGCCTAATCCTTTTTCTTTTGCAAAAAATAAATAAATAAATAAATATTAAATGCTGAGGGAACTCTCTTCGACTGTTATAGGCATCTTGGTATCGGGGTCATGCATCTAGTCTAAAAAATTTACCTAAAAAAAAGGAAAAATAAACAGGAAGGCAATGAGAAGGTAGGCTATCCTTCTCGCTAGTTGCTTATTGGTTTTTCCTTTTTAAGTGTCCTCCTGGACAATTTTTGCAGAAGAGCAGTGCTGACCATATCCGATCCCAGCCTGCCTAAGCTTTGGCCTGCCTTGGCCAGTCAGTCTGAGTCCCATTTTATCTTAAGACGCCTGAAAGGCTTTACATTTTCCATTCCTAAACCCCTGAGCAGCGCCTCATGCTGCCTGGGTTTTATTCTCCTCCTCGGGTTCCCTCCAGTTGAAGGCCTTCCGCAGCCAGGAGCCCGAGGTAGGTATCAAGAACAATGGCATGTTGAAGATGAGGACTATGCCCTCCTGGTCTCGTCTAGCGGGTTCGGTGAACCTTCTTCAGCTCTATCTCCGGGATTCTTGCTTCCCTTTAGTCGAGCCTTCAGCTGTAAGTAACTATGCTCATGGGCATTCTGGTCCCTTCAACATCCCATCTCTCTTCTTTCTTCTTCTTCTTCTATTTTCCATTTCCTTTCTTATCTCCTCCCAGAGTCGCCCAGGTAATGAGGCCCTGCAGTCCCTAGGCTAGGATACTTTATCTCCTCTCTGTCCTTCCTCCATCGGCTTATTTCTTTTTCAGTTCATTCTTCCTTGCTTTGCTATCCCTTGGCTATCTTGCCCTGCTATCTATATTCTCTGCTTTCTTTTGCCTCTCCGGCTCACAGAACTGAGTTGGAGGAGGAGTCGGTCGCTACTAACGGTCACTGCATGACGCATGACGCCACTCCGAGGCGGTGCCGTTAGCTAGACTTTTAAAAAAAAAAGTTCGTATGGCAGGCCCTGCTTACACCCAGGAAGTAATGAATGGTGAAGATACAAGAGAAGATCAAGAATTACGGTAGGTACGTAATTTTCCTATCTGTCGCTTCCAAGAGTCCGGCAGATCCATCTGGTCTGTCCGCCAAATTACCATGGAGACCAGCGGAGACTGCGAAAGTGGCCATTTTGGAAGCCCTCAGGTGGTCAAGTCCATTGTAACCAACAGAGCCGGAGAGGAGGCTTTCGGAGGAGAGCTGGCAACAAGCAGCCTGGAGGCACTCCTTCCTGTGGCCCCAGGTCCTCCCAGGCCTCTCTGCTCACCCCTGGCTCTGCCCATTGACTCCCTTCCGACCCTACTTTCTCCGGCGGATGTACCAGGGGAGGTGGTAGGGGGTCGCTTCTCCCTGTACTTTCAGGGATGGAGCTGAATAACTACGGACAAATGGGTCCTAGACGTCATAAGGAGAGGACACACCTTAAAGTGCATGGAGATTCCTCCAGATACTCCACCAAGGTTCTCCAAATATCCTCTTTCTCATGTTCCTGTCATAGAAGAAGAGATACAGGCCCTTTTGCAAAAAAGGGCAATAGAACCAGTCCCTCTGAGTCAACGGGCAAAAGAGTATTACTCCCACTTCTTCCTGGCCCCAAAAAAGACTCAGGACATTCCTCCCATTCTGGACCTAAACTCGCTGAATCTTTATATAGAGTACAGAAGGTTCCAAATGGTGACCCTTCCAGGTCTTCTTCTTCTTCTGCTGCACCAAGGGAACTGGCTGTGCTCCCTGGAATGCAAGATGCTTACATGCATATCGGGGTCTTTCCCCCTCACAGGAAGTTCCTGAGGTTTCACTTCCAGGGGGAGCATTATCGGTTTTGAGTTCTTCCATTCGGCCTCTCTTCTGCTTCTCGAGTCTTCACAAAGTGTTTGGCAGTAGTGGCTGCAGTTCTAAGGCATCGGATGCATTATGTCTTCCCTTACCTGGACAATTGGCTGCTAGCGGCCCCGTCAAGGTCATGCCTGCTTCAAGCTCTCGGAGATACCGGTACTCTCTTCCGAGACTTGGGGATCACCCTGAACCTCCCTAAGTCTTCCCCAGAACCCAGCCAAAGACTCGTCTTTATTGGTGCGGTGCTGGATTTGGTCCAGGGCATGGCTTTTCTACCCCCCGGACAGGGGCGATCGCTTGCAAGAGATAGCTGGATCGGTTCCAGTAACTCCTCAGGTCTCAGCAAGGACCTTCCTCAGACTTCTGGGGCACATGGCAGCGGCCATTCCAGTTACTCCTCTGGCCCGCCTCCACATGAGCATCCCACAGTGGACGCTCAGGGTGCAGTGAGATCAGTGCTCCGACGACCTCGACCACATGATCACAGTCACGGAGCCAGTAAAGAGAACGCTTCTTTGGTGGATGGATCCACTCAATTTGGAAAGAGGGGTCTCCTTCCATCCATAGCCCTGAAATCAGACCTGGATGCCTCGGATTTGGGGTGGGGGCGCACCTAGGGACTTGCCAAACACAAGGTGTTTGGCCCCCTGAGGAGTGCAAACCCCACATCAATGTCCTGGAGATGTGAGCAGTCCTCAATGCGCTACACGCTTTTCAGGAGGACCTCATGCCAGGCTCTCTTCTGGTTCAGACAGACAACATGGTGGTCGTCTTCTACATCAGCAAGCAAGGGGGAGCTAATTCTTACCCCCTGTGCAGGGAGGCGATGAGAATCTGGTATTGGGCACTGGAACGGCACATCACTCTCTCCGCAGTGCACGTTCTGGGTGTCCTTAACGACTTGGCCGACAGTCTCTGTAGATCTCGGTCCAGGGTGCACGAGTAGGAGATATTGCAGTCAGTAGCGGAACAGCTGTTCGACAGATGGGGTCATCCAGAACTGGACCTGTTTGCGTCATCACGCAATGCCAAACTGCCACTTTTCTGCTCGCGAGAGCACGCGCCTGGTGTTTTCTGGCCAGACGCATTGTCCCTATGTTGGGCAGGGAGGTTTCTTTATGCCTTCCCTCTCTTTCCTCTCATCCAGAGGATTCTGTTGAAGTTACAGGCCGAGGGGGCGCAAATGATTCTGGTCGCTCCGCTGTGGCCTCGGCAGATTTGGTTTCCACTACTTCAGCGGCTTTCCATGGAACCTCCAATTCCGCTGCCAATATGCTCGCAATTGCTGTCCCAGGATCTGGGCTCGCTGGTTCATCCTGATCTCTGATCCTTGCACCTTCATGCATGGCTCCTTCAGATGTAGCAAAGCACAGGTACGGGGTATTGCCAGAGGTGGCAGAAGTCTTTGTGTTGGCGAGGAAGCCCTCTACGCGCTCCACTTATGCTATGAAATGGAAGCGTTTTTGTTTGTGGGCCTCGTCTCACCATCTGGATCCTGTTTCCTGTCCAGTGAACTCAGCTCTTCAGTATCTCCTCTCCTTATACCAACAAGGCTTGAGCTACTTCTCCATTAAGGTGCACATGTGGGCCATCTCAGCTTATCACCCCCTTTCGGGTGACAGAACCTTAGCCCAATTGGACATGGCATGCACCTTTTTATGGGGGATTCTTCATATGAGACCTCCCATTCGGGATCCTATCCCTCTCTGGGACCTCCTTTTTGTGTTGGAGAAGCTTACCCCTTCCTCCATTTGAACCTGTAGTGGATTGTTGGCTGCGATACCTATCTTGGAAGGTTTGTTTCTTAGTTGCCGCTACTTCAGTTCAAAGAGTTTCTGAGCTTCAGGCTCTGATGTGTAAAGAGCCATACTTAATTTTCTACAAGGGAAAGGATTTCCCTGTGGACAAACCCTAAGTTTCTTCCAAAAGTGGTCTCGGAGCTGACCCTCAACCAGTTGGTTGACCTTCCAGTTTATTTTCCTTTGCCCTCTAACAGAGGGGAGGCTCTTCTTCACACTTTGGACGTTCACAGGATGCTTAGGTATTACCTTAAACATGCAGCTTATCACCGTAAATCGGAGCAATTGTTTATGGCCTTTGCGTCGCAACACTTGGGTAGACCAGTGTCCAAGCAGACCATTTCTAAATGGATTGTCCACTGTGTCTCTTTCTGCTATGAAAAGCGCAACAAGCCCCTTCTGGGTCCGGTTAGGGGTCACTCCATCAGGGGAGTGTCTGCTTCCTTTGCCGTGCTGTGGAACGTATCCATTAAGGATATTTGCACAGCCGCTACCTGGAATTCAGTACATACTGTCATGAAGCAGTACAGCTTCGACATTGCCTCCAGATGCCGTGCAGGCTTCGGCCTGGCAGTCTTTCAGGGACTACTGTCTTGAGCCTCTGTGTTCAGCTCCATCTCCACCTCCTGGGGCCGATCACCTCCTTGGCGAGGGACTGCTTGGGATTCAGTCCTAATTTTGATAGCCTGCTGCGAGAGCTCCCATTCGAAGTAAGATAGTACAGTTACATAAGAACTTACCGTAACAGTATATCTTTGAGAGGAGCTCTTGCAGCAGGCGTTACTTTCCTGCCCTCCTTCCCCCTCTGAGGTGTACAGAATTCCATCTTCATGTTTTGCTCCATTCTTCTGTCAGGGCTCATTCTCGGGACTTGGCGGGGGAACAGGGGTTGAGCTGGGTCCGCCCCCTTTTGTACCAGAGCTGACTCCGGGGTGGAGCCGATGTCGGGGGCGGTCCCTACTGGGTATTGCTGGCTGAGAAGTTTCCCGGAGGGTCTTAGTGCCTGCAGCATAGTTCTAATTGTGATAACCTGCTGCAAGAGCTCCTCTCGAAGATCTACTGTTACGGTCAGTTCTTACGTAACTGTACTTTATCCCTTTCAGAGTCAGGATTGAGCTACTCCTCCATTAAAGTGCACCTGGCTGCCCTTTCTGCCTATCACACCCCAGTGGCTCAACTGGAGGTTGCTCGTACTTTCCTTAGGGGCATACTCCATATAATGCCTCCCATTAAGGACCCTGTTTCCCCCGGGATCTCCTCTTTGTTTTGGAGAAATTCACCCTACCCCCCTTTTGAACCTGCCGTGGATTGTGAGCTACGTTTTCTTTCTTGGAAAACGTTATTTTTAGTTGCCGTTACTTCTGCTCGAAGGATTTCCGAGCTCCAGGCCCTGATGTGTAAAGTGCCTTATTTAGTTTTCCACAAAGACAGGGTAGCTTTGCATACAAACCCTAAGATTCTTCCCAAGGTAGTTTCAGAAATTATGTTGAATCAAGACGTTCAACTATCCGATGACTAACCAAACCACTCTAATGAGGGTGAGGCTCTTCTCCATACCTTGACGTTCATCGCACCTTATGATATTACTTGTCCAGAACCAGGGGACCAGAAAATCTGATCAATTCATTTGTGTCCTTTGCTCCTAAGCCTTGGGTAGCCTGTGGTTAAACAGACCCTCTCTTGATGGCCGGTGCATTTCATCACCTTCTATTATCAGAAGTATGAAAAAACCCTTCCATGCCTGGTACGGGGTCACTCGACTAGAAGTGTCCCAGCCTCTTTCGACAGCACTGAAAAATGTTTCTGCTCTGGATATTTATTTATTTATTTATTTATTTATTTATTTATTTATTAAAATCTCGGATTACAAATACCTTTGCGCAGAAACTGCTCGTTTACAAAGGTTCCACGTACAAAGGATGGGGTCAACATACATACAGAGGTAGTAAAAGAATGCACAATAAACAAACCAAAACAACTAAAAGAAAAAATAAAGATACTCAGTTATAACATACTTTGAGATAATATTCATATAACGAACAGCTTGAGTAGGCAGCTGGCTGCTGTAACAATAAGAGATAGAGGGCACCATAGGCAGTTAGTATTGCAGGCATGCGACCGTGACAGGAAGTTGGCAGGCTAATGGGACACTGTCCGATGGTGATGGAAAATGTCTTGTACCAGTGGAGATGCGAAGCAGGAAAGGAGTCACAAGGAAGGCCCGGTGCCAGAGGGAATCATACTGGGAAAGGGCAGGCTGTGAGACATGAGTGAGCTGGGAGGTGTTTAGAGACACGTCTGTTCAGAGAAGCAGTCACATTGAGTGGTAGAGGTGAGGTAAAGTTTGAGATTCCTTTTTGAAGGGTCCAAGTGTAGTAGAGGAAAGTGCTTCTTTATTGAGGGAATTGAACCATTGAGCGGCTCTATAGATAAAGGACCGCTGACCCATGGAGGCAATGGCATCTGGGAAGTTGAAAGGTTAGAGATTGGGCACCACGTGTTTGTTGAGTGCCGCTGTAGTAGTAAGGAGTGAGCTAACACCAGGTGGCATGAGACTGAGGAGAATCTTTTTGGTAAGTAAGCAGGCCTGGTATTGTATTCTGCTGAATAAGCGTAGCCAGCTGGCCTGTGCATAGAGGTCACAGGTGTGAGTTTGTCGGGCCGCACCCATTAGTAGTCTACAGGCTTTGTTGAGAGAAACTGAGATCCTACGGAGGGCACTTGTTGAGGCAGAGCCATAGATGGTAAGGCCGTAGTCAATGATAGAGGTGACAGAGCTGTAGATGGTTAGTTTAAGGGCATCCACAGGCATACAGTGCTTGTGTTTGTGTAGTAGTCCAATCCGTATATTGGCGGTCTTGGCAACAGTGTCAATATGCCGATTGTAGGAGAGGGTACTATCTAGGGTAATACCAAGGTACTTGAACTCCTTGACATGTTCGAGTGGGTTCCCAGCGTGGTTCTTGATGGTGAGGGACAGAGAGTTGTGCCTGCTCCATCGGTTACAGAAGGACATGGCTTTAGTCTTGCTGTGGTTCAGGACAAGTTTATGAGAATTGAACCACTCTTCGATGCGCTTGAAGTTGAGCTGCAGCTGGGATTCAAGGACTGTAATGTCATGGTGGCTGGAAAACAGGACTGCATCGTCTGTGTATAGTAATATTTTTTGGTGGCAGGCACTGGGGAGATTGTTGATGAAGAGGGAGAAGAGTAGAGGGCCCAGAATAGACCCCTGGGGGACTCCGGCGCGGACCGGTTTCTCATCCGAAGAGATCCCTGCAATCCTTACATGTTTGATCCGATTATCAAGGTAGCTGGTGAACCATAGAAGGGCATCGCTGGAGATCCCAATGGAGGACAGTTGCTTGAGCAGTATATTTGCAGCAGCCACATTGCACACAGTCCACACCTTCATTAAACATTACAGCTTGGACGTTGCCTCAAGATGTAGGGCAGGGTTTGGTCTGGCTGTTCTGCAGGGTCTTCTCTTAAGGAATGCCTTCCTTCCCTTTTTCCCTTTCTCCTACCACCTGAGGAGTTGTCTTCAGTTCATACTGCTTGGGAATCAGTCCTATATGTGTTACCTGCTGCAAGAGCTGACTCTCGAAGTAAGATAGTACAGTTACATAAGAACTTACCATAACAGTAGATCTTCGAGAGAAGCTCTTGCAGCAGGTATACTTCCCACCCTCCTCCCCCGGAGATATCCCGCCGCATACGACTGCTACCATATCCTCTTCCTGCTGGTGAGATAGTGCCCTTCCTTTCTGTGACGGGTCTTCCTAGATCTGACTGCTGGTGTCTCCAGTGGTGCAAGAACTGGAGCACGCTGGGGACCGCCGCCTCTTATTCCAGCGTGGGACGTTGGGGGTGGGCTGATGTCAGGGGTGGTACCCACTTGGTACTGCTGGTTAGAAGTTTGCCATGGGGTCCTGTCGCCGGCCAGCTACAGTCCTGTATGTGTTATCTGCTGCAGGAGCTTCTCTCGAAGATCTACTGTTACGGGAAATTCTTACGTAGCTACTTTTCAAGGTAACCCAGTCACTGTCTACCAAGTTTCAAAGTGCCCCAACCACTGCTTATAGATCTTTTCTTGCCACTTACCTTGCTACTTTCAAAAGGAAAAGAAGTATAAATAAACATTAATATACCTTTGTGGTAAAGCTAGGTGCTTTCACTCCACTCTTTCAGCAAACTGCAAGTTTTTTTTTGTTTTTTTTTTTTTTTAACTGTGATAATACCCATGATATTATCAGGTCTAGAAATAGTCCCTGTCACTTGCAGTAATGTTTCTGTGTTATTCCACATTGTCACTGGGCATTCATTCACTGCTGGGTTCCACATGCTCTTCTACTAGGGCCAACACATTCCAAAGCTGTGACATCATCATAGAACCTGGCTCCTACGCATTCAGAGGCGGTTGACTTTAAATCTTCAGTCTTAGTTTGTTGGCCGAAGGGCAGGCAGCATAACTAGGAGCTCTCCTGCTTGAAGGCTTTATATGAAACTGCTACTGCTTTCTCCTACTGTAGTAACTCTCAGCAGAGAATCATGTTTTGTTTTACAGACAGAATTCTCAATGTAAGTCATGCCTGTTGTTTATTTGTTTAATTGACTCTTGCTTTAACTCTGAATTCCTGTAGGAGACTGGGTGTTTTGCCATTTTCCCCCGATTCTGCTTAAGGGCAGAAGGTAAATGTAAAGATCATGCTGTCATGCTGGCCCACTGGTACAGAGGCAGTGTGTCCGCCTGCGATGCCGACGACCCAGGTTTGGAAACGGACTCGTGACATCGGAGGGCCGGCTTGGGTGAGAAGGGTTGAGCATCCTAGGGACTGCCCTCCTTCTCCGGGTGGAGGAGCGGTAGTGTGTCCGGCATGTCACGGACAACTGCTGGAGGCTGGGGGGATCCATTGTGCCGGCACCGTAAGCTGTGGGGGGCGGAGTGGACGCGGGTTGTCATTGCACATCCCCGTCCCCAGGTACAGCCGCACACACAATCCCGGCCCAGAGCATGAAGCCCTGTTCTGCCACCACCCCGCTGCCAATAGTGTCCACTGGTGAGGTCCCGCCCCATGGCCCCCGCTCTGGGGTAAGCCCAGGCACGTGATTGTGGGTAGGTGGTCTCTCCTAAGGGGTGTTCTGGGCATGGGGGTGCTATGCATGGGGCTGGAGTTTCCTTCTGGGAGTTGGTGTGCTGGGGACAAATTAAAAAAAATCATGCTATCACGGTCCGCATTTCGCTTTAGTGCCAAGGTAACCTTTATAGTTTTCATTCAGAACAGTTTTCCCTCCTGGCGCTACATGCATGGGTTCTCTTGGCATAGGATTGCTCAGATTGGGTTCCTTTTACCTTTTCATGTAGTTGTTTATACTTCCTGATCTCAAGATTTCATTTTTTTTTTTTTTCTTTTGGGGCATTTTTCTCTTTTGATCGCTACTACTTTTGATGCAGATTGTAGCATTACCCCTATAGGTTTGTGATTTTTCTGAAGGTTTTGCATAATTTGCGTCAAAATAGACCCAACTACGCAAATGTTTTTAGCCAAGTTCTGTACTATGTATACTAAAAAAAGTGAGTACACAACCAAAAAATACTATCCAGAATCTAATATAAAAGGGTTTACTGAGTCAGAAGTATTGACAGCTTTGAAAGTAATGAAATCAAACTCAGCCCCTGGAATAGATGATATCCATCCAAGATTTATAAAGGAACTAGCCAGTACCTTATGCTTCCCATTTAGAATCCTGTTCAACAAATCACTAGCATCAGGAACTGTGCCATCTGATTGGAAAAAGGCTGTTGTAGTGCCCATCCATAAAAAGGTGAGTAGGGCAATGCCAGATGACTATAGGCCTATAAGCCTTACTTCAGTTCCTGATAAGATAATGGAAAGACTTATTAAGGTCAGATTTGAGGAAGAAACGTCTAATAAAGGCCTTAAAGATATAACCCAACATGGCTTTACTCAGGGAAGGTCCTGTGCAACTAATCTGATAGCCTTTTGTGAAAACATTAGTACAGCACTTGATGAGGGAATACCGATAAATGTGATATATCTAGGTCTAAAAAAGGCATTTGATAAGGTACACCATTTAGAGTTGATTGATAAACTAATGTACATAATATGGGGTACAGTTCATATTTAATCAGGTGTGTCGAATCATCGTTAAATAAGCGTACCCAACAAGTAAAAATCAGCGGTAGAATTTCCAGTACAGGAGTGGTGACAAGTGGAGTGCCCCTATTAACTTCGTAAACAATCTACACTCTGGGTTAAGCAATCTTGTAAAGTTTGCAGATGGCACAAATATCTGTTCAGTAGTCAATACCGAGGCTAAATATCAATCACTAGTAAAGGACTTAAAACTGAAAGAACACTGGGGGTCTAAGAATAAAATGGAGTTCAGTGCAGGGAAATGTACTGTCCTGCATCTTGGTCGTAATAACCCAAGATTTACCTATATATTAAAAGGAACAATGCTTGAACCTGTAACACAGGAAAGAGACCTGGGTGTATTGATTGATAGCTCATACACGATGCAATGCCAGGTTAGAAAAAATACGCAGACTGCAAATAAATTCATCAGTGTAATCAGGAAAGAATCCATCACTAGAGATGAGGACTCTATGATTTGTTCATATAGGAACTGTGTGCATCTGCATGTTGACTATGGGTCACCCTATTTGATAAAAATATATTAAACTTACAGAAGGAGTCCAAAGGCGAGCCACAAAGTTAATTCCAAGATTAAAAAATGCAGCCTATAGTCAACGCCTGGACGAACTGAAACTGATGGCATTAGAACAGAGAAGAGCAAGAGGGGATTTGTTGTTGTTACTGCACGATATTAAATACTCCAGGAACTTCAAATCACTATAATTTAACACTTAAAGAAACAGGTTTAAATTTAAAGGGACACTGTCAACCCCATTTGGCCTCAAAGTGTCCCTACTTTAAAAAAAAATATATAATTGTTCTCATTCTATAGAGACTGCTGATGTAGCTGGTTGTTTGATTCAGACTCCTATTTCCTTTTATAAAGTAAAAAGCTGAATGTAAACCACACTGCTTTTACCACACCAAAACATGTTTGTTTACATTTCTTGACCAACTACAACTGCATCTAGAACTCCCCCAACACTTATCTAGCTACTCATTATGCAGTGGTAGTAGATGAGACTGTTGTATCATGAGTGGCTGCACTGTTTGAAAGTGGATATAGCATGCACCAAGCAGGAAAGGGATCTTGGGGTTATCACCTCTGATTAACTCAAGGTAGGGAAACAGTGCGACAAGGTAGCAGGTAAAGCAAATAGGATGCTGGGATGCATAGGCAGGAGCATTACCAGCAGGAAAAGGGAAGTCATAATTCCACCATACAAGACACTAGTAGGCCCTCACCTAGAGTACAGTGTACAGTTCTGGAGACTTTACTTATGTAAGGACATAGGCAGGGTGGAGAAGGTTCAGAGGAGGGCAACAAAGATGGTACATGGATTGCATCACAAGTCCTATGAGGACAGGTTGAAGGACTTGAATATGTACTCCCAGGAGGAGAGGAGGGAGAGAGGGGATATGATAGAGACATACAAGTATCTTACAGGGAGGAATAGGGTGCAGGAATACACTGTTTTTAAGTGAAAAAGATGTTCCAGGACTAGAGGGCATGGGATGAAGTTGGAGGGACGACGATTCAAAGGAAACATGAGGAAGAATTTCTTCACAGAACGGGTGGTGGACAAGTGGAACACCCTGCCAGAGGAAGTGGTGGGGGCCGAAACAATCACAGGATTTAAGAATGCATGGGATAGACATAAAGGAATTCTGGAGGTCAGGGGTATGGAGCAACAGACTTCTAGGAAAACATAACGTGAACGTACAAGCTCAAATGGGCAGACTGTGTGGGCTCTAACCCCTTCAAACAACACGAAGTCTTGCTGTATTCTGACTATTGCAGTTAGCCCTAGCCTTTAAACTGCCCCGGAGAACAAAGGGTTAACTTTCTATGCAGAGCATAGAATGCTGAGCTCGAGCTTGGTTGAGGTGTCTGTCTGGAGCCCTTTGAAATCCAACAGTCAGATTCTTTACTCCGCCTCACTAAACAGTCGCTCCGGAGATTTCTCCTTCAGCTCGTTTCAAAAGTCGGTTAAAGTCTCGGTTAAGTTGTCGGTTTTTAACCAAATTTATTTCCACATAGTCGGTTCAGTCTCTGTGGTACTGTGAGTACTAGATAGGTTTTGTTCTGTTTTTCTGTGTGGAAATTGTAAAGTGTTAGATCGGTTCGGCTGAACTGATCATTTGTATTGAATTCTTGTGTTTTGCTTTAGAGTGTGGTTACCGGTTCTTATCGGTTCTGAAAAAAATGTGTTTTGAACATTTTTTTTCCAACACCCGTGGCACGGTTAGGAACCGATAAGGTAGTCTTGCCCGGTGGTTGCCATAAAAAGGGTAAGTTTGGTTAGGTTGGCCATGTCTGAGAAACCCAAGAAAAAAACCGGGCCCACTGGGTTTCAACACTGCAGTGAGTATGCGGAGGTCTTTGCTAAGGCCAACCCCCACACCACCTGTGTTTATTGTCTGGGGTTTGAACACCTCGATTCAGACTGCCAAATTTGTAAAAATGTTCCTAAATCTACCCTTGAAAAGAGACTAGGTAGACTGAGGGAAAAGGAGGCCGAGAAGTTTGTTGACCCGGATGGCCAGCCCGGTTAGGTTCCGACTGAACCAGCAGGATTGCCCTCTAACCAGGGTGATACTTCTTTGGGCAAGAGGAGAGCCGATCCTGAGGGGTCGGTTCCTACAAAAAAGAAACGCAAAGAAAAATCGACCAGTTCGGATCCAGAGGTTCATGTTGTGAAAGCTGAGGAAATAGCCAGAGCGATTAAAATTGTGGAATCGCTTTGCCCGGCCCGTTTCTGACCGATCCGACACCTTTTCGCAGGGGTTTGGTTCGGTCGGTTCCCCCGGTTCAAGATTATACCCCTGAAGATTTTTATGAACCGGAGTTTGAGGAGGAGGGGAGTTTGAAGATGATGGTGAAAGTCTGGATGTGCCTATAGAACCGGACATCTCCCAGACAGACCTTCTGTGTATCCCCTCCTAGGCTTTCTGAGTCCCCTTCCCATTTTCTGTTTTACAGAAAAGTGGCTGAAACCCTCCAGCTTCCTCTAGAGGAGGCAATGGAGGATCAGGAGGAGCCTAATTATGTGGAAATGATGGACATCCCAGAGTCCAGGAGACTGTCTATCCCCCTTCACAAATCCTTTGGGAAACAGGCACAAAAAATCATGAAGTCTCCCAATTCTGTACCCACTGTTGACAGAAGGATGGACAAGAGGTACACACTATGAGGCTCAGATATGGAGTTTTTATACCAGCAATGCAGCCATGTTGGGGTAGTGTGTAGGCTGTTGCCTGTGACAAGGCAAACATTCCCTTGGCTTCATCCCCCCCCCCCAGACAAAGACTCCAGGAAGATTGATGCCATGGCAAAAAAACAGTACATGGCATCTTCCTTGGGACTCAGGCAGGCAAAGTATATGGCCTATACAGCCAGGTAGCAGAAGTCCAGGTGGGACACTGTACTGGCACTGGCTAAACAGACCTCTCCCCAGCTAGCCAAGGAGCTGGAGGAGGTGGCTGTAGATGGGATCGAGGCATCAAAAGTACAGCTTTATGCTGCTGTGGACTCCAGTGATGTGTCATCAGGAGTCATGGCTACATCTGTGGCTCTTCGGAGAATGGCTTGGCTCAGATGTACTAGCCTCTCACAGGACACCCAGGCTAAGGCCATGGATTTTCCTGTATAGTGCATAATTCTCTGTTTGGGGAGCAGACAGAGAATTTCATGAAGAAAATGGATGAGTATAGGACTACTTACAGGAGTGCTCAGGCCAAGGAGAGGCAGGCAACTCCTCAAAGGCAGCAGTTTAGGAGCAGGCCTTTTCATAGGCATTTTTACCAAGCACAGGCCTCTTCTCCCTTTTCACAGAGGGGGTTCTTAAGAGGGAGAGGCAGAAGGGGGATGAGCAGAGCTGCATCTACTCCTCAGCCTAAGGCCCCCTGCCAGGCAGATACCCTGATGGGTCTGCCTGGGTCGACTCTCCTATTCCAGTATGGGGCAGGCTGGCTTATTTTGTCCAGGACTGGATGTCTTTTACCTCAGACAAGTGGATCCAGGAAGTAGTAAGCCAGGGACTAGTTCTCAGCTTCAAAAAATTTCCGAAGATGAGAGCCAGGTCTTTTCCACCTGCAGATCTCTCAGAAACCCTTACCCTAGAGGCAGAGGTTTCATCTCTTCTGGCCTTAGGAGCCATAGAGAGAGTTCCTACCCTACACGGGGGCAAAGGTCTGTACTCCAGGTACTTCCTTACCCCCAAAAAGACAGGGGAGTGGTGACCCATCCTAGACCTAAGATACCTGAACATACATCTTTTAAAACCAAAGTTCAAGATGGTAACTCTGGGAATAATTCTTCCCTCGCTAAGGCCAGGGGACTGGTTAGCCTCCCTGGACATAAAGGATGCATATTTTCACATTCCCATCAGGTGCTCCTACAGAAAGTACCTCAGGTTCAAGTTGGCCTCAGGCCACTATCAGTTCAAAGCAATGCCCTTTGGTCTAACATTAGCCCCAAGGGTTTTCACAAAGTGCCTGGCAGTAGTCGTTGCCTTTCTAAGAAGGCAAAAGATTTCTATTTTTCCATATCTGGATGACTGGCTCATAGTGGGCCAGTCTCCAGAACAAGTCAAGTCAGACCTGCAAGTGACCCAGCAAGTGCTCACTTCTCTAGGATTTCTTCTCAACCTTCCCAAGTCAGATCTTACTTCGAGAGGGCTCTTGTAGTAGGTAATTACATATACGACTGACATCGGCAGGCGGCAGGAGCCCACAGAAAAATTTATAGCTAGCAGTCCCTGGCGCGTGACCGCCCACACATCAGGTGACCAGCGTCAGGAGATGTCGGTATAAAGAGGTGGTATCTGACGCCCGCCTTCCAGTTCTTTCCCGCTGTTAGCTCGTGCAGCACCTCGCGAAAAAGTTTTTCGCTTCTTCAGCCTCCCTTCATCGGTTTTACCGAGTATTCTAGCTTCTTTTCATCAATCCTCAGTACATCCGTCGGTGTATGTCATCTCCTACACCCACCGAGCACAAAAATAAGTGCGACTCGTGCGGTGCCCAACTCCCGAAAAAGGACGGCCATTCCCTGCGCCTGTTCTGTCTAGACCCCGATCACCCGGTCGAGAAGTGCCAGCAGTTCCTCAGTTTTAATGCGGCTACCCGGAAAAGATGGCAGCAATCCCTGGAAGCCCACATTCTGAAGAAAAACATGAGTTCTATGGAGGGGAGAAGGAGCTCAGAAAACTGTAGCAGGCATCCACTTCCCCCAAAGGCCATCGGAAGAAGAAAGACAAGGAGAGGCACCGGGACAAGGGCTCCTCCACCGCGACTCCCTCGGGAGTCGCCATGATTCGGGTAACGTCCCCTCTGGGGGACCGCTCCTCGACGGTTGCCTCAGAGGCTTCTGAGGTGGCGTCGGCCTGCCCGTCTGGCTTGCACTCGGATCCTTTGGGCGCCTCTGGGCTATTGGAGGCCTCTGCCCCCAGGTCGGCCATACTTTTGCTGCCTACTGGCACAGGCGACTCCAGTAAGCCGGACGTTGGCTCCTCCGACGTCCGCGCAGAGAAGGCTGGTAAGTAGCATGACCCTTTGGGGCGGTGCACGGCCCCTCTCCTGCCAGACCAGGCTGATCCTTTTTCTCGGTCTGCCTCCGTTGATTGGTCCGTAAATCGGATGCCGGCTCCTCCGGCGCCTGCCAGGATCTCGCTGAAAAGCCACACGTCGGTTCGTCCAATGTCCGACAGCGAAAGAGGCGGCGACTGACCCCACGTCAGTCGCCCCTCTCCCGCAGACTTCAAGGTTCTCTGGGACCCTGAGTCCCCCCCAGCCCAACCCGCGATTTTCCCCCCTCCATCCCCGGGCGATGTGGGGTTCCTCCTCTGTCAGACCGTCCACCTGCAGGTATGCCGGATCTGACATCGGTTGCCCCGACCCCGGCTCTGACGCCGGTACCTCCGACGCCGACCCTGACGCCGGTTCTACTGATTCCAGCTGACATCCTGCTCCCGGATGTTGCCCCGACGCCAGTCCCTCCAAGCTCTCCAACCTGGACCCGCCTGTGAGGCCACCAGCTGGGCCATCTGCTCCAGCAGCTCCTCTGGCTCCTGGATACTCTCCGTCCTATCCGGTGCCGTCGTATCCGGGACCACAGTATCCAGCGCCACAGTACCCAACGCCGGTCTTCCCGACGCCACAGTACCCGGCGCCACAATACCAGATGCCTGGTTTTCCGCCGCCAGGTTTCAGATACTCTCCGTATGGATATAATCCATACCATTATCCGCCCCCCTCCTCCTCCTCCTCCTCCACTGCCCCCTCAGCCGCCGGTGGATTTGCAGGAGACTCTGGCCTCCTGGTGGGCTGAGGCCAAGGCTCAGCTCACCAGAGAGGTGGAGAGCCACCTACCGACAACAGTGCCGACCCAGGTTCCCATGCATCCACGGCGGCACACTCCCTCACCACCTCCGGACACCAGGACTATTCCTCTGGGTCCAGAGAGGGGCAGGACACGCTTCCCGAGGGCTTCCCAAGGGATCTGTTCTCTCCCGCTCGGTAAAGGAGTCTTTTCTTCTTCCCTTGCACTCTCAGGAATCTTCGATGGTTGCTCCAAAGGACGACGACCCACGCTCTCCGTCGAAGCCCAGGTCAAGGACTCCTCCGAAGTCGCCTCAGGAAGATCCTTCCTTTACGAAGTTGTTACGCAAACTCCAGGAGGTTCATCACTGGCAATCTTTGGAACCAGACCCTCAGCGGTTGAAGCTTGCCGAACATCTGGATCTGCCCGTGACAGCTCCCACCTTGGTGCCACCCTGGATAGAGCCTCATGCCGACCTTGTTACCACCATTTGGAAACAGCCGTCGGCTCTAGCCCCACTTCCGCGGAAGTCGAACAGGCCATACCAGGCTCCCGAGGGTGTTGACTTCTTAGATTCTCACCCTCGTGCCGACTCGGTAGTGATTAGTGCCGCTCATGGCTGGTCAGCTAATCCAAAACACCTTAGCTCGTCGCCACCTGACAAAGAATCCCGCCTACTGGACCAGTATGGCAAGAAGATTTTTGCTTCTTCCACGCTGGGGATCAGGGCCTTGAACTATGACGGTCATATGGGGGATTACCGGAAGGCCATTCTTATTCAGGTGGAAGCCAAATTGGACTCCCTGCTGGACTCTCGGGTCAAGCAGGAGTTGGCTGATCTTGTCCGCTCTGCACATTTTGCCAGTTGACACATGCTTCGTGCGACCTACGATGCAGTGGACACTGCTGGACGGAGCTCAGCTTTCGCCGTAGGGTTATGTCGTCACGCTTGACTCTGTGTGTCAAGGTTGGTCCCGGAAGTGCAAACCGCTATCCAGGAAGCACCCTTCTGGGGGTCGCTGCTTTTCGGTGGTGATGTCAAGGACATCATCACCGATTTGCAGGAGAAGGGGATGGCATTGAAGTCTGTTGACTCCATGTACCATCCCCACCATCCATAGCGCCGTCCCTTTCGCAGACTGAATAGGCCCAAGGCAAAACCTCAGGGAAAGCGGGCCACAAAATGTCCAGCCCCTACAGCTGCTAAGCCCCCCCCCGCCCAAAAAAGCAGCGGGTGCTTCAGCTGCGGCGCTGCCGCACACCACCTGACTCCTCTCCTCTCCCACAGCCTCCGGACTCCCCGGAGGAACTGGTAGGAGGGAGGTTTTCCCTCCACCTTCCGGGTTGGGAGAGGATAACATCACGTGCTTGGGTGCTCCAGCTGATCGCAGAAGGACACTCCATAGAGTTTCTACAGAAACCGCCTCGCCACCCCAGAGATTTCAGCTTTGTTACTGAAAGAAGTGATAGAACCCGTCCCTCTTCATCTTCAAGGGACGGGTTACTATTCCCACTTCTTCCTGGTCCCAAAGAAGACAGGAGATCTAAGATCCATTCTATATCTCGGCTCCCTGAATCTTTTTGTGGAATTCAAAAGGTTCAGAATGCTCTCTTTGCAGAGCCTTCTGCCCCTTCTCCGTTCAGGACAATGGCTGTGTGCTCGGGATGTGCAGGATGCTTACCTACTCATTTGCATTCATCCGTCTCACCACAGATATCTTCGTCTTGCGTTCCAGGGGGACCACTACCAGTTCAAGGCACTTCCGTTTGGCCTATCCTTGGCTCCCCGAGTATTTACCAAATGCCATGCGGTGGTGGCGGCCTACCTGCGTACTGGGGTGCAGGTTTCCCGTACCTGGACGATTGGCTCTGGCAGCCTCATCCAGGGAGGAACTCCTGCGCTGCCTCGCTCTTACCCAGCAGGTTTTTGTCTGACTGGGTATTACCATCAACCATTCCAAGTCTCACTTGATCCCATTCCAGAGACTACAGTTTATAGGGGCAATTCTAGACACGACCATCGGCAGGGCCTTTCCTGCCACGGACCTGGCGTCCACCCTCCAGACTCAGATAAGTCTGTTGTCCGGCCGCAGGCGGGTCAGTACAAGATCGGTCCTTCGCCTTCTCGGGCTCATGGCGGCTGCTATCCCGACAGTCCCTCATGCTGGGCTCCACATGAGAGTTTCTCAGTGGACACTCCGTTCCCAATGGGATCAACTAGTGAACGACTTAGATCACCCAGTTCTAGTCTCCTCGCTGATGCTTCGAGACTTGCAGTGGTGGATGGTCCGAGAGAACCTGCTTCGGGGAGTTCCTTTCTGTCTTCCTCCCCCCTCCCAGACTGTAACCACAGACGCCTCGGGCGAGGGTTGTGGAGCCCATCTTGGTCCCCATCGGACCCAGGGCTCTTGGTCCAAGCTCGAACAGACACTCCACATCAGTGTGCTTGAGCTTCGGGCAGTGTTGTACGCTCTCCAAGTCCTTCACCTGTACATTCTTCCCGGCCACCTAGCTGTCCAGATGGACAATATGTACGTGGTTTGGTACATCAACAAACAGGGGGGACTTGGTCCTACCCTCTTTGCAGGGAAGCAGTGAGGGTTTGGGATTGGGCAACACAACACGACCTTCCCCTCACGGCAATTCATGTTCCGGGAATCGACAACATCTTGGCAAACAAGCTAAGTCGCTCGTCCGCCCTAGCTCACGAGTGGGAACTGGACCAGGGGGTCCTAGAAGGTATCTTCCATCACTGGGGAACACCACAGGTCGACCTGTTCGCTTCTCCTCTAAACGCAAAGCTTCCCGACTTCTGCTCGCTCGTTCCAGAGCGAGGCATTTTCTGGAGAGACGCTCTGTCTCTAGACTGAAAGGACAGATTTGTCTATGCCTTCCCCCCAATTCTTCTTATCCCACGAGTCTTACAGAAACTAGTTTCAGAAGGAGCACGAATGATTCTGATTGCTCCTTTCTGGCCCAGGCAAGTTTGGTTCTCTCTTCTACAACAGTACTCAGAGGATCATCCTCTTCCTCTATCACAAGGTTTGCCGACCCAGGATCAGGGGACTCTGGTCCATCCAGGTCTCAAGTCACTTCAACTGCATGCATGGCTCCTGCAGACTTAGCTCAATCTCGTTTTGGGGTTTCTCCCCAAGAGGTGGAGATTTTGGTGGAGGTTAGAAAACCCTCTACTAGATCTACTTATGCCATGAAGTGGAAAAGGTTCACTATCTGGGCTGCTTCTAAGGACGTGGAACCTTTTTCCTGTTCGGCTGTGCTTCTGCTGGAGTACCTACGCCATCTTTTTGACCTGGGTCTTAGTCATTCTTCTCTGAAAGTCCACATGGCGGCCATCTCGGCCTATCATGTTCCCTTTGCAGACAAGACATTTGCTCAACTGGAGGTCTCTAAGACTTTAGAGGGGTTCTCCATCTGAGATCTCCTATACTGCCCCACCTTGGGATTTGAACTTTGTTCTTGAGAAGCTTACTCTGCCTCCTTTTGAACCGGCAGCCTCCGCAGACTTGAAGTTCCTTTAATGGAAAACTCTCTTGCTGGTAACCATTACTTCCACTCGGAGAATTTCCACGCTCCAGGCCCTGATGTGTAAAATTCCATATTCAAACAACATGAAGTCTTGCTATATTATGACATATGCAGTGAGTCCCAACCTTCGAACTGCTCCGGAGGTGAAAGAGTTAACTTTCCATGCCAGGCATGGAACTTTGATCGTGAGCTCGGTTGAAAACTCTGTCTGTTGTTAATCAAACTCAAACTGTTAGATTCTTTACTCCGCCTCACTGAACAGTCACTCCGGAGATTTCTCCTTCTGCTCGGTTCATTTTGTCGGTTAAAGTATTATTTTATCGGTTTTTTGACCGAAATTAAACCGCAACCGGTCGGTTCAAGCTCTGTCTGTGGTATTGTAAGTAATAGATAGGCTTACATTTATAATTATTCTGTGTGGAACTTGTAAACGCTTTTTGGTTCGGTTTGAACCGATCAGGTTATTTTCAAAAATTACTAGTCCTTATTTAGAGTGCGGTTCCCAGTTCTTATCGGTTCTAAAAAAAACGGATTTCATTATGTTTTTTTCCACAACCCGTGACACGGTTGGGAACCGATAAGAGAGTCTTGCTTGGCGGATTGCCATAAACGGGTAAGTTTGGCACTATGTCTGAGAAACCCAAAAGAAAAACCGGGCCCACTGGGTTTCAGCACTGTAGTGTTTGTGGGGAAGCCTTTGCTAAGGCTGACCCACACACCACCTGTGTGTATTGTCTGGGGTTTGACCACCTCAATGCAGACTGCCAGATTTGTAAGAATTTCCCTGCTGCCACCATAGAAAAGAGAGTTGGTAGGCTCAGGGAAAGGGAGGCCAAAAAGTCCACTGACCCGGATGGCCAGCCCGGTTCGGTTCCAACTGAACCGGAGGGAGTGCCCTCTGACCAGGGCGATACTTCCTCGGGCAAACGAAGAGCCGGCTCTGAGGAGCCGGTTCCAACTAAAAGGCCTAGAAAGTCAGCTGGTGTGGAGCCAAAAGTTCTCTCTCCAACCGCTGAGGAAATAGCTAAAGCAATTCAAATTGTCCAGTCACTTTCCCCGGTTCCGACCGAACCGACACCATCAGGGAAGCGCTCGTTCCGCCGGTTCCACTGGTTCAAGATTATGATTTTGAGGATTTTTATGAACCGGAGGAAGGGAAGAGGAGTATGAGGAGAGTGAATGTGGTTTTGAAAGTCTGGATGTGCCCATTGAACGGACATCTCTCAGACAGACCGTCAGGGTTTGTCCTCCCAGGCTCTCTGAGTCCCCTTCTCATTTTATGTTCTATAAAAAGTTGTTGAAACTCTCAGCTCCCTATTGAGGAAGCTGTTGATGACCAAGAGGAGCCTGATTATGTAGAAATGATGGATATTCCAGAGTCTAGGAGACTGTCTATTCCTTTGCATAAATCTTTTCGGAAACAGACAGTAAAAATTCTAAAAACTCCTCACACCATACCCCCTGTTGATAAAAGGATGGACAAGAGGTATACATTATCAGGCTCTGATACGGAGTTCCTCACACAGCAATGCAGCCATGTGGTGTTAGTGCAGGCTGCAGCCTGTGACAAGGCAAATATTCCTCTAGCTTCGCACCCCCCTGAAAAGGACTCCAGGAGGGTTGATGCCATGGCAAAGAAACAGTACATGGCAGCATCTTTGGGACTCAGACAGGCAAATTATATGGCTTATGCTGCTGGAAACTAGAAATCCAGATGGGATACTGTGCTGGTTCTACAAACAGGTCCCTGACCAGCTTGCCAGGGAGCTGGAACAGGTGGCTGGGATGGTATTGAGGCATCCAAGGTGCAATTTCACGCTGCAGTAGACTCTAATGATGTGTCATCAAGGGTCATGGCTACATCTGTGGCACTTGCAGAATGGCTTGGCTCAGATGTACTACCCTGTCACAGGATACCCAGTCTAAGGCCATGGATTTTCCTGTTAGGCTATCCTCTGTTTGGGGAGCAAACAGAGAATTACATGAAGAAAATGGATGAATATAGGACCACCTATAGGAGTACACAGGCCAAGGAAAGGCAGGCCACTCCTCAAAGGCAGCATCCCAGGGGCAGGGGCAGGCCTTTTCATAGGCCTTTTTACCAAACCCAGGCCTCCTTCTGCTTATGCCCAGAGGGGGTTCTTTAGAGGGAGAGGCAGACGGGGTGCAAGCAAGCCTGCTTCCACCCCTCAGCCCAAAGCCCCTGCCAAGCAGGCACCCTGATGGGGTAGCCAGGGCCGATTCTTCTCTACCTGTAGGGGGCAGGCTGGCTTACTTTGTCCAGGACTGGAAGTCTCTAACATCAGACAAGTGGGTCCTAGAAGTAGTAAGCCAGGGACTGGTTCTCAGCTTCAAAAAATTTCCAAAGATGAGAGCCAGGCCCTTTCCACCTGCAAATCCATCAGAGGCACTTACCCTAGAAACAGAAGTTTCTACCCTCCTGGCGCTCAGAGCTGTGGAAAGGTTCCACCCCTCACACCAGGGCAAAGGTTGTACTCCAGGTACTTCCTTACCCCAAAAGACCGGAGAATGGCGGCCCATCCTGGATCTCAGATACCTAAACAAGCACCTTTAAAACCAAAATTCAAAATGGTGACTCTGGGAATTATTTTACCTCTAAGGCCAGGGACTGGCAGCGTACCTGGACCTCAAGGATGCTCTACTTCCATGTTCTCATCAGAAGCTCCCATCGAAAGTACCTCAGATTCGAACTGCCCTCAGGCCATTACCAGTTCAGAGTAATGCCCTTCGGCCTCACCTCTGCCCCGAGGGTATTCACAAAATGCCTGGCAGTAGCAGTTGCCCACTTAAGAAGGCAAAAGATTGCCATTTTTCCTTACCTGGACGACTGGCTCATAGTAGGCCAGTCTCCAGAACAGGTCAAGCTACACCTTCAGGTAACTCAGCAACTGCTCACATCTCTGGTTTCCTTCTCAATCTTCCAAAGTCAGTTCTAGAGCCTGTCCAGCTTCTCACCTTCATAGGTGCAGAACTGAACACAAAGAGGCCAGAGCCTTCCTTCCTCTGGAAAGAGCAAGGACCTTGGTCTCTCTGGCTCTTCTTTCACCCTGCAGGTCTCTCGACCAGCAAGGCATTTTCACAGCTCCTGGGGCACATGGCTGCTTCTACAGCAGTTGTGCGGGAGCAAGATTTCAGATGAGGGACATCCAGTTCCATTTGAGAGCCTTTTGGTCTCAAAGGAGAGACCCTCTGACCAAATTGATCCCAGTGACTGAACCCTGATCCAAGCCCTTCAGTGGTGGCAGGACCAGAGCAATCTGAGACAGGGGTCCCTTCACCCCTCAGTCTCACTCCTTAATCCTTACTACAGATGCATCCCTCTTGGGGTGGGAGCTCATGGGCCATCTCACTCACCCAGGGATTGTGGTCCCTCAGGAATCTCTGCTCCACATCAATCTGTTGGAACTCAGAGCAGTTTTTCTAGCACTTCAAGTTTTTCCACCTCTGTTCAGAACAAAGTTGTACAGATCAGAACAGACAACACCACTAGAATGTGGTACATCAACGAGCAAGGAGGCACTCGGTCTACGGCCTTGTGCACCGAAGCAATGAAGTTGTGGTCTCTGGCGTATTCCCTGAACACCTCTCTTACGGCAGTTCACCTCCCAGGCAGACAATGTCCTGGCAGATGCTCTCAGCAGGATTTCCCAGGGCCATCACGAATGGTCACTGGATCCCCTAATGTTGGAGGTAGTATTTGCCAGATGGGGCACCCTGCAGATAGATCTTTTTGCAGCCCCAGACAATCACCAACTCCCCCTTTTTTGCTGCAGGCCCCCAGTGTTGGGCTCAGTCCCTCTGGATGCCTTCCTTCTCAGTTGGGAAGGGAAGTTTCTCTATGCTTTCCCCCACTTCCCTCTTCTGTTCAAGGTGCTAGTCAAAATCAGATCTCAACCCTGCAAGATGATCCTGATTGCTCCAGATTGGGCCAGACAGCCCTGGTACCCACTTCTTATGTCCTTGGCAGTCCACCTTCCCCTGTGTCTTCCCAGGAATCACAACCTGTTAACCTGTGCTCAGGGGAGGGTTTGGTACCCGAATCTCAAATCTCTCAATCTCAAGGCCTGGCTCTAAGAGTTAGAGTTTGCTGACCTACACCTCTCCCAAGGTGTACTGGATATACTGAAGGCTTCTAGGAAGCCATCCAACAGGGCTACTTATAATTCCAAATGGAAGAGATTTTCCATTTGGTGCTCATAAACATATTTCCCCAGAATCTGCTGACTTACCCACAGTCCTGGATTATATGGTGCATTTGAATACCTTAGGCTGAGGCCAGCTACCCTAAAAGTGCACCTGGCAGCCGTGTTCGCTTTATCAGCAGGTAAACCTCTTCTTTCGGCTCATCCTGTATTCTCCAAGTTTTTCAAGGTTGCTGCATCAACCTCCATTCAGGGACCCTGCCCTGCCTGGGATCTTAATATTTGCATTGCTCAGCTTATGCAACCCCTTTTGAGCCCTTGTCTTCAGCAGAGCTTAAGTACTTGACTTGAAAACTATGTTTTTGTAGCCATCACTTTGTCAGGTGCATAAGTGAATTACAAGCATTGTCAGTGGAACCTGATTTTATCTCCTTTCATAGAGATAAGGTGGTCCTCAGGACTAACAGAAGTTCTTGCCTAAGGTGGTTTCAGACTTCCACCTTAATCAATCTATGTCTCTCCTGTGTACTTCACTGACCATTCCTCCTCTGGCGAGAGGAGACTGCACAGTTTAGATGTCAAAAGAGCCCTTAGTTACTACATAGAACGCACTCAAGGGTCACAGGTTTGACTCCTCCAACTGTTCCTCACTTATGGTGAGGTTGGTAAAGGAAACCTTCCACTAAAAGATCCATTGCCAGGTGGATTGTCTCTGTATCCAATTTTGCTATGAAAACTGGTAGGGTTCCTCCCTCAGGCCTGAGGGCTCACTCACCAGAGGTACAGCTGCTGCTCTGGCTGCTGCCAGGGACATCCCTGTCCTAGAGATATGTCAAGCAGCTACCTGGAAAACAGTTCACACTTTTACCAAGCATTACTCCCTGGACATCCGGCTAGGAGTGATGCTCGGTGTGCACAGCTGTGCTTCAGAGCCTATTTCGTAAGTAGGTTCTGTCCCTCCTCCATGGAGGTACTGCTTTAGAAGTTCGCATATGTAATATAGTATAGCAAGATTCATGTTGTTTGAAGAAAAATTACTCACCTTAGTAATGTTGTTTCTTCTAATGGAGTCTTGCTATACTATGACCTCCCCCCCCCCGCCTGCCCCTCTTAGATCCTCTACTTTTGGGATGTGGGTGGGCAGTGAAGTGTTGGCACTTAGTAGATGCCCACCTTATTTTTTCACCCCTCCTGTTTGGGGTGTTTGGGTGTTATGTTTTTATTTTTTTGGATCCCCTGACTTGAGTCTTTGTTTTGGGACCAAGAAAAATGTGTTCTTATATTTAGTAGCCAGTTGGCTAGTGTAGGTTTACGTCTTCCACACAGAACCTTAGTGAGTTTTGCTCGTAAAGATCTGACAGTTTGATTAACAACAGACAGAGTTTTCAACCGAGCTCGCGCTCAAAGTTCCATGCCTGGCATGGAAAGTTAACTCTTTCACCACCGGAGCAGTTCGAAGGTTGGGACTCACTGCATATGTCATAATATAGCAAGACTTCATTAGAAGAAACAACATTACTAAGGTGAGTAATTTTTTCTTTGATTTTTCACAAGGAACATGTGGCTCTGCGCACTAACCCTAAGATGATCTTCGAGGTACAGCTCTTGCAGCAGGTTACACCATTAGGACTGAAGCCGGCAGGCGTCAGGACCCCACGGAAATTTTCTAGCTAGCAGTCTTCAGCGGGGAACGCCTCTGACGTCGGTCCCGCCCCCGACGTCAGGTGTAGTACATAAGGAGGTGGTCCCGCCAGAATCCCCAGTTCTTTCCTGCCGTTGACTTGCATGTCTCAATGCTTCGGTCAGTTCTAGCGTGTGACGACCTGGAATTCCTTCCGAAATCCGATTTTGTACAAGGATACCTTCTTCAAGATCCACTCTTCAATCTGATGTCCTCCCCCACTTCTGTGGAGGGCCATTCTTCCAAGTGCGCCTGTGGGAAGCAGATCCCGTTCAAAGACCCCCACTCGGCCTGCGTCTGGTGTCTGGGCCCGGATCACGACACCCAGGCTTGCTCCTTTTGCCAGGGCTTCAATAGCCGGACCTGGATCCGCCGTCAGAAGGCTCTCCAGGCTCTCCTCTTAGAAGAAAAGCTCAAGGCCATGGATCCTTCCTCCAAGGGGGAATCTTCGGAGAAATCCCGCAAGCACCATGAGAAGCACCGGGAGAAGGTGAGACCTAGATCCCCCTCTAGGGCCTCGGACTCCCGCAGCTCTAGCTCCAGGTCCGACCGCTCCCTGTCTCGGGCCCATTCTCAGCCTCCCCCAGTCGTGGTCAAGTCAGCCAGCGGTTCTTTTACCCTGCGGCCTGCTAAGACCTCCAGGCCTACTTCTTCTTCCAAGGCCTCGTCTAGGTCAGGGGAGCACCACAAATCCTCTTCCCGGCACTCGGGCCCCGACGTCCGGTCAGTCTCCCTGCCGCCGCCTCCCCAACATAAGACCAAGGAGCTGACCTCCCTGAAGTGGACGTCGGCCAAACTTCTCAGACACTCCCGGGAACCGGCGGCAGTTCATCACCCGTCGCCGGCCAGGCATTCACCTCCCAGGACGCCGGCCGGAGGACCGACGTCCAACACAGCAGTTAGAAGAACCACACCACCACCTGCCGACATTGGCCAGGAGGCATTGATGGAGGAGGAGTCCACTCAGCCCTAGGACCAGGCAGGCAACCCTGAACCCGTCGAGCTCCCGCGGGAACTCTCCCCAGAACCGGAGACCCCCGGGAACCGACGCCGGGAACCAACAGGCCTCCGGCACCCGGCCCGTCATCGGGCCTTAACTTAGCAGAAGTGAAGGAGCTATTCACTTTCTGGTGGGATACCATCAAAAAGGATGTGGTCACCACACACCCTCCTCCCGCACCTGCGGCGCCACTGACCATTGCGCCCCCTCCTTCGCCAAAAGGGGCAGCAGGTCGAGTACTTCCCCCCCCAGGAGCCAGTAGAACCTCCTAGGGGCAGACCTACAGACAAGAGAAGACCTCCGTCTAGATCCTCTTCAGGGTCACCCAGCCCCAAGAGACCCAGAAGACGTCGCTATTCACCGTCTACGGAGGACTCCAGATCTGACATCTCAGTATGCTCCAGATCTCCTTCACCGATCAGCATCCCTTCTCCGGACCCACGTGAACTTCCTAGGTCTCCTCCGGACGACCCCTCATTCTCTGAGATCATGAGATACATCTAAGAGAACATGGGATGGGATGCAGAGGAACTCGACCCTGAAAGGCTACGCCTTGGCCGCTATCTTCGGCAGAAAGACGGTAAGCCTGTGGTAGTACCACCCTTGGTGGACACCTTCGTGGATGTCACCAAGGCAGCGTGGAAATGTCCACATTCGCTCCCGGCTATGCCGAAGAAGGCTGACCGCCTGTACAAGGCCCCAAGGGAGGACCAGTACTTGGCTAATCATCCTCTGGCTGACTCCCTGGTCATTACAGCCTCTCATGACCGGTCCCAGAGACCGCAACATCTGAGCACGCAGCCACCGGACCCGGAGTCCAAGCAACTGGACGCGCTGGGTAGGCGCACTCACGCAGCTGCGACCTGCGCCATGAGATCCCTGAACTACCTAACCCACATGGTTCAATTTCAGAATGCACTGTGGGAACAGGGACTGGAACTGGCAGAGAAATTGACAGACGGTGACCAAAAGGAGGAACTTCTCCAGCTCCTCCGCACGGGTTCAGACATGGGGACCCAGGTGCTCCGAGCCGCGTATGACTCCACGGACTCCTTGGCCAGAGCGGCAGCCTCAGGCGTATGCCTCCGGAGACGCTCATGGCTCCGTGTCTCCGGATTTACCCCGGACGTCCAGAAGAACATTTTGGACGCTCCCTTCCATGGCGAAGTTTTGTTCGGTGAGGCATCTGAGAAGGTGATCACCAAACTACAAGAAGCTGGGAAGGCTGTTAGATCTGTCCAAGCCATGTACAGATCTAGACTCAGTTCCTTTCGTAGGAACCAGAGTCGATTTCGTAGCCAGACTCTGAGGCAACAACCTCGTCCTGGCCAACAACAGAGGGGCTCTTTCTCCTGAAAAGCCCAGGTCAAGGCGTCCTCAGGAAGAGGCCAGCGTTCTACCAAGTCTGCCCAACCTGCAGGACCCTCTGCTGCCACAGCATGACTCCTTCCCGGCCCCCGCCCCTCAGGATCAACGGGAAACAAAGGTCGGGGGTCGCATCGCAGATCACCTGCCAGGGTGGCAGTCGATCACCACCGACAGGTGGGTGCTACAGTTGGTCAAAAAAGGCCACTTTATAGAATTCTTAGACAAGCCCCCCACAAGGCCTCCTCTGCTCTCCCGTTATTCGGGTCAGCATGCCCTGCTCATCAGGGAAGAAGTGCTCACGCTTCTACAGAAAGAAGCTTTGGAGTACGTCCCAGGGAACCAGAGAGAAACAGGATATTATTCCCACTTCTTCCTGGTTCCAAAGAAAACAGGGGACGTCCGTCCAATCTTGGACCTCAGCGACCTCAATATGTTGGTCGCCTACAAACGCTTCCACGTGGTGACCCTCCTAGTTCTAATCCCCATGCTGAAGAAGGACGCATTTTTGGCGTCCTTGGACATGCAGGACACTTACCTGCACATCCCCATCGCTCAAGCGCACAGGAGGTTCCTGCGCTTAGAGTTTCTTGGCCACCACTATCAGTTCCGAGCGCTTCCCTTCGGGCTGTCCTCGGCCCCCAGGGTCTTTACCAAGTGCATGGCAGTCGTGGCAGCGTCTCTGAGGAGACAGGGCCACTATGTGTTCCTGTACCTGGACGATTGGCTTCTCATGGCCTCCTCCAAGGAGACGCTGTTGATAGCCATCCAGCACACCCAGGCCCTTTTTCAGTCCCTGGGCATCCTAATCAAGTACGAGAAGTCTCTCCTGGTGCCGTCCCAGAAACTGCAATTCATAGGGGCAGTTCTGGACACCATCGAAGGGAAAGCCTTTCTTCCCAAAGACAGAGCGGAACGCATCCGATCCCTCATAAGGGACCTATCTGCGAAGAAGACCATCCCAGCCAGACTGGTCCTTCGCTTGCTCGGACACATGGCTGCGGCCATTCCTATAGTCCCGATGGCAAGGCTCCACATGCGGGTAACCCAGTGGATGCTAAGAGTGCAGTGGGACCAAAGGCAAGACCATATGCAGCATCCAGCAAGAATCACGAAGGCCGTGGTTCGGGACTGGCAATGGTGGCTAGACCTGGGAACCCTCTCTGTGGGGGTTCCATTCACAGCACCATCCCCGATGATAACACGCTCCACAGATGCCTCAGGGCTGGGGTGGGGGAGCACACTTGAACGGGGTGAGGTCTCAGGGAACATGGACCACTCAGGAATCTCATCTCCATATCAACATATTGGAGATGCGGGTGGTCCTTTATGCCCTACAAGCCTTCCAGTCGGACATTCCACCGAGTACTGTCTTGTTACAAACAGACAATACAGCGGTGATGTATTACCTCAACAAACAAGGAGGCACGCACTCGTACTCCCTCTGCAGGGTGGCCATGAGAGTGTGGGAATGGGTGATACGACACGGGCGCAAACCTCATTGCAGTTCACGTTCCTGGAGTGGACAATACCGTCGTAGACAGCCTGAGTCGTTCCCAGGCCAGAGTCCACGAGTGGGAACTTCTACAGGAGGTGGCAGAGGATCTGTTTCACAGATGGGGCACTCCAGAATTGGATTTATTCGCATCCCCATCCAACGCAAAGCTGCCCAATTTTTGCTCGCTAGATCCAGGGCCTGGTGTTTTCTGGCGAGACGCGTTGTCCCTCTCCTGGGGGCAGATTCTCTACGCCTTCCCTCCCTTCCCGTTGATCCAGAGAGTCCTTCTCAAACTTCGCAGGGAGCATGCAACGCTTATTTTAATAGCGCCTTTTTGGCCCAGACAGATTTGATTCCCGCGTCTGAGTCACTTGTCCCGGGAACCTCCGCTTCCTTTGCCAATCAGCTCCCACCTGTTGTCTCAGGAGGAGGGTTCGCTGGTCCACCCGGACTTGCTTTCTCTGAACCTGCACGCTTGGCTCCTAGAAATATAGCCATCTTGCGACACGGGGTCTCGCAAGAGGTGGCGGAAGTACTTTCTGCCGCCAGAAAACCGGTGACACACGCTACATATGCCATGAAATGGCGTAGGTTTTGCTTGTGTTTCTCAGGCACGCGGTTTCTCACCCTTAGACTGCCCAGAGAAACTAGTTCTGAAATACTTGCTTTCCCTTTTTCAATCCGGGTTGGCTTACTCCTCGATCAAAGTGCACCTGTGTGCAATCTCAGCCTACCGTGCCTCCATAGGCCAATGCACGGTGGCACAGCTGGATACTTCCCGTGCCTTCTTAAGAGGGGTCCTCCACCTTAGGCCATCCATTAGGTATCCCGTCCCTCCTTGGGATTTACCTTTCGTCCTGGAGCAGCTTACGCTGCCACTATTTGAACCTGCCGCAGATTGCGAGCTGCGTTTTCTGTCGTGGAAAACGTTGTTTTTAGTTGCTGTTACTTCGGCGAGAAGAATCTCCGAACTACACGCTCTCATGTGCAAGGAGCCTTATTTAATTTTTCATCAGGACAGGGTGTCCCTGAGGACGAATCCTAAGTTCCTGCCTAAGGTGGTCTCAGCCCTCACTCTTAACCAGGTCATTGATTTACCAGTGTACTTCCCTAAGTATGCTAATCGAGGAGAAGCACTACTTCACACCCTGGATGTTCACCGGTGTCTTAGATACTACTTGACCAGGACCAAGCAGCACCGCAAAGCCGAACAGTTGTTTGTCTCATTTGCTGAGAGGATGATGGGGGTTCCAGTCTCGAAACAGACTCTTTCACGCTGGCTCATTCAGTGCATTTCCTTTTGCTACAACAAGCGCCAGAAACCCTTACCAGGTGTGGTCAAGGGCCATTCGACAAGGGGAGTGGCTACATCCTTTGCGGCACTGAAGAATGTATCCACATCGGCCATATGTGCTGCAGCCACCTGGAGCTCGGTGCACACCTTTATCAGGCATTACAGCCTTGATATCGCTTCACGGCGAAGAGCGGGTTTCGGCCTTGCTGTCCTGCAAGGCCTCCTGTCCTAGGCTCAGGACGGGTTGGAACTTCAGTATTGCCTCCTCCCGATGGCTTTTCAAGGCGCCATTGCTTGGGAATCAGTCCTAATGGTGTAACCTGCTGCAAGAGCTGTACCTCAAAGAAGGTAGTACAGTTACGTAAGAACTTACCGTAACAGTAGATCTTCGAGAACAGCTCTTGCAGCAGGTACCTTCCCGCCCACCATTTCCCCCTTGGAGGAAGTAGGTTCCAACCTACACTTGGAAAGGTCGGTTCTTTTTCTTGGCCATCTGATGGTGGGGTCCTCGGTCTCCTTTTCTGATGTCATCCAGCGGCCGGGAGTCTCCGGCAGGAGAACTGGGGATTCTGGCGGGACCGCCTCCTTATGTACTACGCCTGACGTCGGGGGCGGGACCGATGTCTGAGGCGGTCCCCGCTGAAGACTGCTAGCTAGAAAATTTCCGTGGGGTTCTGACGCCTGCCGGCTTCTTCACTGATCATTCCTCTTCAGGAGAGAGGAGGTTACACAGTTTAGATGTTAAAAGGTCCCTCAGCTTATATATAGAGCATACCAAGGGTCACAGATTTGATTTCCTCCAGTTGTTCCTCACTTATGAAGAAGTGGGAAAGGGCAAACCTGCCACCAAGAGAACTATTGCCAGGTGGATTGTGTCTTATATACAATTCTGCTATGAGAAACTTGGAAAAATTCCACCCTCAGGCCTGAGGGCTCTCTCCACCAGAGGTACAGCTGCTTCCCTGGTTGCTGCCAGGGATATTCCTCTCTTAGAAATTTGTCAAGCAGCCACCTGGAAAACAGTCCATACCTTTACCAAGCATTACTCTCTGGATATCCAGGCTAGGAGTGATGCTCGGTTTGGCACAGCAGTATTAGGTCTGTCCCTCCTCCATGGAGGCACTGCTTGGTAGTCTGCAATAGTCAGAATACAGCAAGACTTCATGTTGTTTGAAGAAAAAATTACTCACCTTAGTAATTATGTCTCTTCTAATGGAGTCTTGCTGTATTCTGACCTTCCTCCCTGCCTTCCCTCTCAGAACCTGTTTTTGGGAAGTGGGTGGGCAGGTGCAGTGTTGCACCTCAGGGGTGCTCCTTTTACACACTCTTCTTTTTGTTTGGGTGTTTGTTTTATTATTATTCTTATTTGGATTGGTTTTTGGTTTTCGGTTTCCTAACTTGAGTCTTCCTTTGGAAATCCAGAACTTTTTGTTGCCAGTTGGCTAGTAAAAATTTTACAATTTCCACATAAAATAGTTAGTGAGTTTTGCTCGTAAGAAGCTGACTGTTGGATTTCAAAGGGCTGCAGACAGTGACCTCAACCGAGCTCGAGCTCAGCATTCTATGCACTGCATAGAAAGTTAATCCTTTGTTCTCCGGGGCAGTTTAAAGGCTGGGGCTAACTGCAATAGTCGGAATACAACAAGACTCCATTAGAAGAAACATAATTATTAAGGTGAGTAATTTTTTCTTATCTGCTGACATTGTCTATGTATCTGTGTTTCTAATGTTCAGGAAGTATGCAGTAAGCTTGGGTAAACAATCTGGAGCAAAACAAGGCTGTGTTTTATACATTCCCATGCATTTCATTTCTAATAAGCAAGGAGGCAGATTAAACAACTAGCAACATCAGTGCATTTAAAAGAAGGTAAGCAATCAAAAAATGTAGGTTTGTACCTAGAAATAATATGATGCAAAAATGGTTGACCGTGTCCCTTTAAGATCACATAACAATTGAGATCCCAATGGTTAACACAAAAGTGAGGGACAATTATTTGACATTAAGGGTGCCAAGAGAATGGCACAAATTACCTCAACATTTAGTGGATGTCACAACATTTGGATTGTTCAAAACTGAGTTGGATAAAGTAATGGACTATCATTAGGTTATGCGCCCACACAGTGTGGGAGACAGAAATTATCTGTCTAAAAACACCAAGTCACCAAGTGTGCAGGAATGTCGCAAGTGGGCAAATTTGATGCAAGTATGCAAAATTCACACAAATGCACAAAAACTGATGAAATGTGCAAGAATGATGCACCTGCACGAAAAAATGATGCAAGTGTGGAGTAAACTGATGCTAGGGACTAAAGCTTTTTTATACATACCTCCCTTTGATAGACTTTTGCGGTAGAAAAGAAAGGGCGTTCCGCAGGCCCTTTAATTAGAAATGTCAAATATGTCATAAGACCTTGAGACAGTCTCTGAATGGACCATTGTAAATTTCTTGGCACCCAGTCCCCAAAAAGGTGTGGCCCAGTGAAGGTACATCTGCTTTCATGTTTGGCAGTGGTAATAAGAGAGTTACACCAATCCTTCTTTGTTGTCTGTTATTTGCATGCTCGGTTCATGGCAGGGAGTAGTCTTGTCAACCCATCCTAATAGTATTCTTTGATTTTGTAACAAGGGTAGCGGATAAGGGCTGTGCTGTGAATTTACTCTACTTTGATTTCAGCAAGGCTTTCGACTCGATGCCTCACAGAAGGTTGCTGAAGAAAGGAGAGGATCTGGGTGCAGTGTAGGACACAGATGGGTAAGAAGCTGGTTGGAAGGGAGACAGCAGAGGGTTGTAGTTGACGGATTTGAATCGGAAGAGAGGGAGGTCACCAGTGGGGTGCCACAGGGATCGATCCTGGGTCCAGTCCTTTTCAATATGTTCGTCAGTGACATGGGAGAAGGAATCCAGGGCAAGATGCGTCTCTTCACATATAGCACTAAGCTCTGTGGCAGGGTAGACTGCAAGGAGGGGGTTAGGGAGAGGCAGAGAGACTTGCAAAGGCTAGAGAGGTGGTCAAAGGTTTGGCAGTTGAAATTCAGTGCCACAAAAAGTGCAAGGTTATGGATATAGGGAGTAAGAACCCAGGACAGAGTACTGGATTTTGGGGGTTAAGCTGGGCATGACTCTGAGGAAAGAGACCTAGAGTCATCGCCAATGACTCCTAAAACAATTAAACCAGTGTAACAAGGCCTACAGTAAGGCCAACAGGATGCTGGGGTGTATAGGATGAAGTATTGACAGCACAAGGAAGGAGGTATTTCTACCTCTCTATAGATCACTGATGAGACCCTAACCTGGAGTACCATGCCCAGTTCTGGTGTCCACACCTAAAGAAAGATAAGGACAGGCTGGAGATGGTACAACCTAGGGTGATCAGAATGATTGAGGGCCAGTAGGGCAGATCTTATGAGAATTGGCTCAAGCCATAGAACATGTACTTGCTGGAGGCCAGATGAGAAAAGGTAGATGTAACAGAGACCTTCAAGTTCTTGAAAGTAATTAACAAGGTGAACTGTGAAGAACTATTTAGCAAAAGGAGGGGATCAAGAATATGGGGGCACAAGTGGAAGATAACAGGGGAAGGTTCAAGAGGGAAGTGAGAATGTTTTATTTTACAGAACGGGTGGTAGAGCCATGGAACGATGTGCCAGCTGATGTGGTGGGTACCAAAACTATCATAGGATTCAAACATGGTGGGGACAGAGTGAAGGGCTTAGTGGTTGCTCAGAGTGGTAGCGGTAGGGCGGGGAGCATTGGGGTGGATAGTGTGGGTTAGAAGTATGGACAGTAGGGCCTGTGTTATGGCTTATGGGCAGACTGTATGGACCAGTGTTTTTTTTTCTGCCATTGTTGGCTATTTTTTCTATCTCAAAAAGCTGTTCTACAAGGAAGACAAAATGACCAGGATGCAGAAGAGCATCCCTCTTCTTACAACCAGTTACACCTAATTTGCAGCAGACCTCTCCCTTGGGGTCCAGGACAGGCATGTCCAGATATATTGGGACATTTGTGACAGACCTTTGAAGGATGTTCTTCCAGATGTGACTGCATCCCCAGACCTGTCTGGCAAGGGAACACCTCTCAGATAGACAGCTTGGATGGTTCCCAATGCAGTAACAAGCCTACTTACCTCAGGATGCAGAGGACCCTGTGGATTTTGGAGAGAATGAAGAGGAAAATAAATGGGTAGAAAATAATCTGTCTTCCTTTATCAAATCTCTATTTGATCCAAAGCATATTTCCTTCCTGGTCGAGGACACCTGTGGGATACTGTAGCTATCGGAGACACAGACTACTGCTACACTGAATGTTAATCCCATCTTGTACTCCACTGAGTGCGCCTAAGTTCTTCCCTGAATTTGAACATTTTATGTAAATAAAGAGAATTTGGAGAATGTGAACAAGAAGAAGCATTTTTTCTAGGTCGGAGGGGAAAGGCTACCAGTTCCTTGACATGTTGGTCAAAAAAAAGTAAGGCTCCTCCTGTTACAGATGCAACCATCCCTTCTGTAGTTAAACAGATGGTTATTCCAGTAAAAGGCACAATGGTGCTTTCAGACCCTAATGATGAGATTCTGGAAGCAGCCTGTAAAGATGGATACTCTGCTTCAGGTTTTGTTTTGTGGGTCCCATCTGCCTCAGCATTAGTGGCATGCGCACTTTGTAAATGGTCAACAACAGTGGCAGATAAGGTTCAAGAGGGCTGTCAGATCAGAGATATCATTCTGTAGTACATGTGACAGCCTCTGTTAAAACAACATGAAGTCTTGCTATATTATGACAATTGCAGTATGACCGCAGGTTAGAACTGCTCCGGAGGTAAAATAGTTAACTTTCCATGCAGGCATGGAATCTTGAGCGCAAGCTCGGTTAAGGAAGCTCTGTCTGCTTTCTTTCAAACCCAGACCGTTAAAATTCTTTACTCCGCCTCACTGAACAGTCACTCCGGAGATTTCTCCTTTTGCTCGGTTCATTTTTGTGGTTTTAAAATGTAAAAATATTCAGTTTTTGTCTGAAATTAACCGCAACCGTTCGGTTCAAGCTCTGTCTGTGATAATGTAAGTAATAGATAGTTTTACATACAAAATTCTGTGTGGAACTTGAAAATTATTTATCGGTTCGGTTTGAACCGATCAGGTTTATTTTTAAATCTGTAGTCCTTTTTTAGCGTGCGGTTCCCGGTTCTTATCGGTTCTAAAAAAAACGGATTTCATTACGTTTTTTTCCACGACCCGTGACACAGTTGGGAACCAACAGGAGAGTCTTGCTTGGCGGATTGCCATAAACGGGCAAGTTTGGTTAGGCTGGCATAATGTCTGAGAAACCCAAAAGAAAAACCGGGCCCACTGGGTTTCAACACTGTAGTGTCTGTGGGGAAGCCTTTGCCAAGGCTGACCCTCACACCACCTGTGTTTATTGCCTGGGGTTTGACCACCTCGATACAGACTGCCAGATTTGCAAGAATTTCCCTGCTGCCACCGTGGAAAAGAGAGTTGGTAGGCTCAGGGAAAGGGAGGCCAAAATGTCCGCTGACCCGGATGGCTGGCCCGGTTCGGTGCCAACCGAACCGGAGGAGAAGCCCTCTGACCAGGGCGATACTTCCTCGGGCAAACGAAGAGCTGGCTCCGAGGAGCCAGTTCCTGCAAAAAGGACTAGAAAGTCAGCTGCTGTGGAAAAAGTTCATTCCCCAACAGCTCAAGAGATAGCTAAAGCAATCCAAATTGTCCAGTCTCTTTCCCCGGTTCCTGAACCGGCACCATCTGGGAGACGTTCGGTTCAACCGGTCCCACCGGTTCAAGATTATGATTTTGAGGAATTTTATGAACCGTGGGAGGGGGAAGAGGAGTATGAGGAGAATGAATATGGTCTGGAAGATCTGGATGCTCCTATTGAACCGGATACCTCTCCAGACAGGCCCCTAGGGGTTTCTCCTCCAAGGCTTTCTGAGTCCCCTTCTCATTTTATGTTTTATAAAAGGTGCTGAAACTCTTCAGCTCCCTGTTGAGGAAGCTGTTGATGACCAGGAAGAGCCTGATTATGTAGAAATGATGGATATTCCAGAATCTAAGAGACTGTCTATTCCTCTTCACAAATCTTTTAGGAAGCAGACAGTAAAAGTTTTAAAAACTCCTCATTCTATACCTCCTGTAGATAAAAGAATGGACAGAAGGTATACTTTATCAGGTTCTGACACGGAATTCCTTACACAGCAATGCAGCCATGTGGGGGTAGTGCAGGCTGCAGCCTGTGACAAGGCAAATATTCCCCTAGCTTCACACCCTCCTGAAAAGGACTCCAGGAAGATTGATGCTATGGCAAAGAAACAATACATGGCAGCATCCTTGGGACTCAGACAAGCAAATTATATGGCTTATGCTGCCAGATACCAATAATCCAGATGGGATAATGTGCTGGCTCTAGCCAAACAAGTCCCTGACCAGCTTGCCAGGGAGCTGGAACAGGTGGCTATGGATGGTATTGAGGCATCAAAGGTGCAATTTCATGCTGCGGTGGACTCTAATGATGTATCTTCAAGGGTCATGGCTACATCTGTGGCACTTCGGAGAATGGCTTGGCTCAGATGCACCACCTTGTCACAGGATACCCAGTCAAAAGCTATGGATTTTCCTGGGATTGCAATTCTCTGTTTGGGAGCAAACAGAGAATTACATGAAAAATGGATGAACATAGGACCACCTATAGGAGTGCGCAGGCCAAGGAAAGGCAGGCCACTCCTCAGAAGCAGCTTCCCAAGGGCAGGGGCAGGCCTTTTCATAGGCCTTTTTACCAGGCTCAGGCCTTCTCTTCCTCCTATGCCCAAAGGGGATTCTTTAGAGGGAGGGTCAGACGGGGTTCAAGCAGACCTGCTTCTACTCCTCAGCCCAAAGCCCCTGCCAAGCAGGCACCCTGATGGGGTAGCCAGGGCCGCTTCTCCTCTACCCGTAGGGGGCAGGCTGGCTTACTTTGTCCAGGACTGGAAGTCTCTCACATTAGACAAGTGGGTCCTGGAAGTAGTAAGCCAGGGACTGGTTCTCAGCTTCAAAAAATTTCCGAAGATGAGAGTCAGATCTTTTCCTCCTGCATCTCCATCAGAGGCACGCTTTAGAGTCAGAGGTCTCTACCCTCCTCGCTCTCAGAACCATGGAAAGGGTTCCACCCCTACACCAGGGCAAAGGTTTGTACTCCAGGTACTTCCTTACCCCAAAAAAGACAGGAGAATGGCGGCCCATCCTGGATCTCAGATTCCTGAACAAGCACCTTTTAAAACCATAGTTCAAAATGGTGACTCTAGGGATCATTTTACCCTCCCTAAGGCCAGGGGACTGGCCAGCGTCCCTAGACCTCAAGGATGCCTACTTCCACATTCTCATCAGAAGCTCCCATCGAAAGTACCTCAGGTTCGAGCTGCCCTCAGGCCATTACCAATTCAGAGCAATGCCCTTTGGTCTCACCTCGGCTCCAAGGGTATTCACCAAATGCCTGGCAGTAGCAGTAGCTTGCCTAAGAAGGCAAAACATTGCCATCTTTCCTTACCTGGACAATTGGCTCTTAGTAGGCCAATCCCCAGATCAGGTCAACCTACATCTTCAGATAACTCAGCAACTGCTTACTTCCCTAGGTTTCATTCTGAATCTCCCAAAGTCAGTGCTGGAGCCTGTCTAGCTCTTAACCTTTATAGGCACAGAACTGAACACCCAGGAAGCCAGGGCCTTCCTCCCCTTAGACAGGGCAAACACCCTAGTCTCCCTGGCCTCCTCATTCACCCTGCAGGTCTCTCGACCAGCAAGGCATTTTCTGCAGCTCCTGGGACACATGGCTGCTTCCACAGCAGTAGTGCAAGGAGCAAGATTTCAGATGAGGGACATTCAGTTCCATTTGAGGGCCTTTGGTCCCAAAGAAAGGATCCTCTTACCAAGTTGATCCCAGTAACTCGAACCCTGATCCAAGCCCTACAGTGGTGGCAGGATCAGAGCAACCTGAGACAAGGAGTTCCCTTCGTCACTCAGCCTCGCTCGTTAATCCTTACTACAGATGCATCCCTCTTGGGGTGGGGGGGCCCATATGGGCGACCTCACTACCCAGGGACTGTGGTCCCCACAGGAATCTGTGCTCCACATCAACCTGTTGGAGCTCAGAGCAGTTTTTCTAGCACTTCAAGCTTTCTCCAAATCTGTTCAGAACAAAATTGTACAGGTCAGAACAGACAACACCACTACAATGTGGTACATCAACAAGCGGGGGGGCACTCGGTCTACGGCCTTGTGCACCAAAGCCATGAAGTTGTGGTCTCTGGCCTACTCCCTGAACACGTCCCTTACGGCAGTTCACCTCCCAGACAAAGACAATGTCCTGGCAGATGCTCTCGGCAGGATCTCTCAGGGCCATCACGAGTGGTCCCTGGATCCCCTGGTTCTGGGAGTGGTATTTGCCAAATGGGGCACCCCGCAAATAGATCTCTTTGCAGCTCCAGACAATCATCAACTTCCTCTCTTTTGCTGCAGGCCCCCAGTCTTGGGCTCAGTCCCTCTGGACGCTTTAGCCCTCAGTTGGGAAGGGAAGTTTCTCTATGCCTTCCCCCCTTCCCTCTCCTGTTCAAGGTGCTAGTCAAAATCAGATCCCAATCCTGCAGGGTCATTCTGATTGCCCCGGATTGGGCCAGGCAACCCTGGTATCCTCTCCTTCTGTCCTTAGCAGTCCATCCTCCCCTGTGCCTTCCCAAGAATCACAATCTCTTAACCTGCGCCCAGGGAAGGGTTTGGTACCCGAACCTCAAGTCTCTCAATCTCAAGGCCTGGTTCTTGAAGAGCTAGAGTTTGCTAGCCTACACCTCTCTCAAGATGTAATGGATATACTCAAGGCTTCTAGGAAGCCTTCTACCAGGGCTACTTACAACTTTAAATGGAAAAGATTTTCCATATGGTGCTCGGAAAAGAGCATTTCCCCAGACTCTGCTGATCTACCCACAGTTCTAGATTATTTGGTCCATCTAAACACTTTGGGGCTGAGACCAGCTACCCTGAAGGTACATTTGGCAGCTGTCTCTGCCTTTGTTTCAGCAGGTAAACCCTCTCCTCTTTCATCTCACCCTGTGTTTTCCAAGTTTTTTAAGGGTTTGCTTCACACCAACCCTCCATTCAGGGACCCTGCCCCTGCTTGGGACCTCAATGTTTGCATTGCTCAGCTCATGCAACCTCCCTTTGAGTCCTTGTCTTCAGCTGAGCTTAAATTCTTGACTTGGAAAACTGTGTTTCTGGTAGCTATCACCTCTGCCAGACGCATAAGTGAATTACAAGCATTGTCAGTGGAGCCAGACTTTATCTCCTTTCACAGAGATAAGATAGTCCTTCGGACTAATAGAAAGTTCTTGCCTAAGGTGGTTTCAGATTTCCACCTTAACCAATCTATTTCTCTCCCAGTTTACTTCACTGATCATTCCTCCTCTGGTGAGAGGAGGCTGCACAGCTTAGATGTGAAAAGGGCCCTTAGTTACTACATTGAGCGCACCAAGGGTCACAGGTTTGACTCCCTCCAGCTGTTCCTCACTTATGGTGAGGTTGGGAAGGGGAAACCTGCCACTAAAAGATCCATTGCCAGGTGGATTGTCTCTTGTATCCAGTTCTGTTATGAAAAGCTGGGTAAGGTTCCCCCCTCAGGCCTGAGGGCTCACTCTACCAGAGGTACAGCTGCTTCTCTGGCTGCCGCCAGAGACATCCCTATTTTGGAAATTTGTCAAGCGGCTACCTGGAAAACAGTTCACACTTTTACCAAGCATTATTCCTTGGACATTCAGGCTCGGAGTGATGCTCGGTTTGACACAGCTGTCCTTCAGAGCCTATTCCCTAAGTAGGTTCTGTCCCTCCTCCATGGGGGTACTGCTGTGTAGTCTGCAATTGTCATAATATAGCAAGACTTCATGTTGTTTGAAGAAAAAATTACTCACCTTAGTAATGTTGTTTCTTCTAATGGAGTCTTGCTATATTATGACCTCCCTCCTTGCCTGCCCCTCTCAGAACCTTGTTTTGGGCTGTGGGTGGGCAGTCCAGTGTTGGCACTTAGTAGATGCCCACCTTGTTGTGTTTTCATTTTTTGGGTCTCCTGACTTGAGTCTTTGTTTTGGGACCAAAAAATGGGCTCTTATGTTTAGTAGCCAGTTGGCTAGTGTAGGTTTACAGCTTCTACACAGAGCCTTAGTGAGTTTGCTCGTAAAGATCTGACGGTTTGGGTTTGAAAGAAAGCAGACAGAGCTTCCTTAACCGAGCTCGCGCTCAAGATTCCATGCCTGCAAGGAAAGTTAACTATTTCACCTCCGGAGCAGTTCTAACCTGCGGTCATACTGCAATTGTCATAATATAGCAAGACTCCATTAGAAGAAACAACATTACTAAGGTGAGTATTTTTTTCTTTTAGGGTATACCGTGGTAGCAGTTTTGCTTATGAAAGGTGGAGTGTTCTCCGACTAAGATATTCTGAGAGAATTGTGGATACCCTGATGTTGTCGAGGAAACAGTCTACTGTACATCAGTGACTTATGCTGGAATGTGATCGTCTTTTTCCCATTGGGCCAAACAGGCTGGTATTAGACTAAGGAAGGCATCTGTACTCCAGATTTTGGATTTTCTTCAGTGGGTGGCAGCCAGAGGTTTGGCCGTCAGTACAGTGTGTACATGTTTTAGCTCTGGATGCAGTGTTTGGTCCTTGTGTGGCACATCCCTTAGGCTTTCACTCTGACAATAGTCATTTTTTTTTTTTTTTTTTTTTTTTGTAGATCTCACTGCAAAACCAAACTGGCCTCTAGATCTCCAATTCCTCCTCGGGACCTTGATGCAGTCCGTAATGCACTCTGCTGTCCTTTGGTTGAGCTTCTGTCACAGGTATCAGAGGACAGCCTATCCGTTAAGACATGTGTTCTTGTCACAGTGCTCTCTGCTAAGTGAACAGGAGCATGGCAGGCCCTTTCTTGCAAGGCACCATATCTTATTTTTCATCTGTGTAAGATAATGTTATGTGAACTTACTTGCGTACTTAATTACTTATTCGCCCCCCACTGAATTTCATGTTAACAAGGAAGTAAATCTCCCTTCCTTTTGTCCAAAGCCTGTAAATGCTAAGGAGAAGCACTTGCACAAACTAGTTGCTCACAGAGCAGTAAAGACATAGCTTATACCGACACATACCTGGATTTTCAGAGGTCTGGACACAGTTGCTTCATCATTTTTTTGACCCAGCTGCATCACACTAAATGTGTCCAAATCTTTGTGCCCTATTTTCAAACATTCTGCTGCATTTACGACACTTTCCTCACTTTGCAGCACAAAATGACGTGTGTGTCAGCATTTTAATGCATGCGTCATTTTTTATGTGCAACTTGCAGTAATTGCAAGATAAAGTTAGACTGTCTTTTTTTAAAGTCTAATAGTTATGTTGCAGTTAGCACAGTTGCGGCAAAATGCCTCTCCCAAATGGTTGATGTCCACATAAGGATTAACTACTGTATTGGCACATAGAAACATGGACTTTGATGGCAGATAAGGACCGCTTGGCCCACCAGGTCTGCCCATTTCCCAACCTTTTAGATAAGCTGCAGATCATAGTTAACCAACAGCCTACTTCCTCCTACCTCCCCACTAGAATTGCCTTATGTCTGTCCCATTTATTCAAACAACATGAAGTCTTGCTGTATGCTGACATTATGCAGTTAGCCCCAGCACTTGAACTGCTCCGGAGAGGAAAGAGTTAACTCTGTGCCAGAGCATAGAATGTTGAGCTCGAGCTCGGTTCAAACCTCTGTCTGCTGCACTTTGAAGTGTAACTGTCAGATTCTTTACTCCGCCTAACTGAACAGTCACTCCGGAGATTTCTCCTTCGCTCACGGTTCGGTTGGTTTAAAAAAAACGTCGGTTTTACCGATACCTTTCTTTGTTTTTTGGTTCAGATCCCTGTCTGTGGTACAGTAAGTGCATAGGTAGTGGACTTGCTTAAGAAAGTTTTGTGGAAGTTGTAAAAATTAGCTTTTCAACCGGTTCGGCTGAGCTGGTTCCTTTATAGTGTTTGTATTTTTTTTTTTTTTTTCAGGAATTTAGTGTGATGTACCGGTCCTTATTGGTTTAAAAAAAAATGTGTTTCATCATTTTTTTCAAATACCCGTAGTACGGTTAGAAACGATAAGGGGGGCTTGCCTGGCGGTTGCCAAAAAAAGGGTAAGTGTTAGTATGGCTTCATCTGAGAAACCCAAGAGAAAAAACGGGCCCACTGGGTTTCAGCACTACAGTGAGTGTGGGTAGGCCTTTGCTAAGGCCGATCCCCACACCACCTGTGTTTACTGTCTGGGTTTTAACCACCTAGAGTCAGACTGCCAGATCTGTAAAAAAATTTCCCTAAAGTCACCCTGGACAAAAGATTGGACAGGCTTAGGGAGAAGGAGGCCGAGAAGTCTGCTGACTCGGATGGCCAGCCCGATTTGGTTTCGACCGAACCTGAGGGAGTGCCCACTGACCTGGGTGATACTCCCTCGGGCAAACGGAGAGCCGATCCTGAGGGGTCAGTTCCGGTGAAAAGAAAGAGAAAGGATAAATTGGCCGGTTCGGATCCAGAACTGCATCATCCAACCGCTGAAGAAATTGCCTGGGCGATTAGCACAGTTGAATGGCTCCATGCAGTTCTGACTGATCCAACGCCTTTGGGCAGGCATTGGGTTTGGTCGGTTCCTCCGGTTCAAGATTATTCCCCTGAAGACTTTTATGAAACGGATTTGGTGGGGGATGATGATGATGGTGGAGTGGCAGGTCTGGATGAGCCCATAGAATCGGACATCTCCCCAGACAGGCCTTCTGGTGTTTCCCCTTCTAGGCTTTCTGAGTCCCCTTCCCACTTTATGTTTTACAGGAAAGTGGCAGAAGCCCTCCAGCTCCCTTTGGAAGCTTTCAAGGAGTAAGAGGAGCCTGACTATGTGGAGATGATGGACATCCCAGAGTCCAAAAGGTTGTCTATTCCCCTTCACAAATCCTTTGGGAAACAGACATAAAAGTTGCTTAAAACTCCAAATTCTTTACCTCCTGTAGACAGAAGAATGGACAAGAGGTACATGTTTTCAGGCTCAGGTACGGAGTACTTGTACCAGCAATGCAGCCATGTTGGGGTTGTGCAAGCTGCAGCCTGTGATAAGGCTAACATACCCTTGGCTTCACACCCCCCAGAAAAAGACTCCAGGAAGTTGGATGCCATGGCAAAGAAACAATACATGGCATCTTCTTTGGGACTCAGGCAGGCTAATTACATGGCCTACACAGCCAGGTACCAGAAGTCCAGATGGGACACTGTACTGGAACTGGCTAAGCAGGCCTCCCCCCAGTTTGCCAAGGAGCTGGAGGAGGTGGCTGCTGATGGGATTGAGGTATCAAAAATCCAGTTTCATGCTGATGTGGACTCTAGTGATGTGTCATCAAGAGTCATGGCTACATATGTGGCTCTTCAAAGACTAGCTTGACTCAGATGTACTAGCCTATCACAGGATACCCCAGGCTAAGGCTATGGATTTCCCTGTTGTCAGTAATTCTCTGTTTGGGGAGTAGACAGAGAATTATATGAAAAAGATGGATGAGTACAGGACCACCTATAGGAGTGCACAGGCCAAGGAAAGGCAGGCAACTCCTCAGAGGCAGCAAGCTAAGGGCAGGGGCAGGACTTTTCACATGCCTTTCTACCAGGCACAGGCCTTGACTCCTTTTTTACCAGAGGGGTTCTTCAGAGGGAGAGGCAGAAGGGGGATGAGCAGGGCTGCATCATCCTCTCAGCCTAAGGCTCCTGCCAAGCAGACACCCTGATGTGTCAGCCCGGGTCGACGCCCCAATCCCTGTAGGAGGCAGGCTGGCTTACTACTTCCAGGACTGGAAATGTGTTACCTCAGACAAGTGGGTCCTGGCAGTAGTAAGCCAGGAACTGGCCCTCAGCTTCAAAAAAATTTCCAAAGCTGAGGGTCAGGTCCTTTCCACCTGCAAACATCTCCGAAACTATTGCCCTAGAGGCAGAGGTTTCATCTCTGCTGGCTCTCAGAGCCATAGAAAAAGTTCCTGCATTCACAGGGGCAAAGGTCTGTATTCCAGATACTTCCTTACCCCGAAGAAAACAGGGGAGTGGTGGCCCATCCTAGACTTAAGATACCTAAACAAGCATCTACTAAAGCCAAAGTTCAAAATGGTGACTCTGGGAATAATTCTTTCCTTTCTAAGGTCAGGGGACTGGCTAGCCTCCCTGGACTTAAAGGATGCCTACTTTCACATTCCCATCAGGTGCTCCCACAGAAAGTACCTCAGGTTCGAACTGCCTTCAGGTCATTACCAGTTCAGAGCAATGCCCTTCGGTTTAACATCAGCTCCAAGGGTGTTCACAAAATGGCTAGCAGTAGTACTAGCCTGTCTAAGGAGAAAAAACATCTCCATATTTCCAACCTGGACGACTGGCTCATAGTGGGTCAGTCTCCGGACCAAGTCAGAGTTACAAGTGGCCCAACAAGTACTCACTTCTCTAGGATTCCTCCTCAATTTTTCCAAGTCAATTCTCAAGCCAGTACAACTTTTGACCTTCATAGGGGTAGAACTGGATACTGTCGAAGCAAGAGCATTTCTCCCCTTGACAAGGGTAAGGGGCATTATAGAGCTGGCTTCCTCTTTCCACCTTCTAGTGTCTCGACCAGCAAGGCATTTCCTTCAGCTTCTTGGCCACATGGCAGCTTCCACTGCAGTGGTCCAAGAGGACAGATTTCAGATGAGGGACACCCAGTTTCACTTGAGGGCTTTTTGGTCTCAGAAAAAAGATCCTCTAACCAAACTTATTCCAGTGACTCAGACCCTGATCCAGGTTTTCCAGTGGTGTCAGGATCAGGAATCTCAGGCAAGGAATCCCATTCATCAATCAATTTCATTCTGTGGTTCTAACCACGGATGCTTCTGTCCTGGGGTGGGGGGCTCACCTGGGAGCTCTCTCAGCTCAGGGAGTGTGGTCCACTCAGGCGTCTCTTCTCCACATCAGTCTTCTGGAGCTCAGGGCAGTGTACCTGGCTCTCTGTAAGCCTTTTCAGAATCAGTACAGAACAAGGTCATTCAGGTCAGGACAGACAACACCACTACCATGTGGTAAATCAACAAGCAGGGAGGCACTCTGTATACGGCCCTGTGTTCAGAAACCATGAAATTATGGTCTCTGGCTCATTCTCTTCAGACCTCTTTGGTAGCAGTCTACCTTCCAGGGAAGGACAATGTGTTAGCAGATGCATTGAGCAGGATTTCCTAGGGCCATCACGAATAGTCCCTGGATCCCTTAGTGTTAAAAGTAATATTTACAAGGTGGGGCACTCCAGAGATAGATCTCTTTGCAGCCCCAGACAATCACCAACTTCCTCTCTTCTGTTGCAGACCCCCAGTCTTGGGTTCACTCCCTCTGGATGGTCTGATTCTGGATTGGGAAGGGACATTTCTGTATGCCTTCCCTCCTTTTCCTCTTCTGTTCAAGGGCCTGGTCAAGATACGGTCACAATCTTGCAAAGTGATCCTGATTGCTCCAGATTGGGCCAGGCAGCCTTGGTATCCCATGTTGCTGTCCCTAGCAGTCCATCTTCCCCTATCTCTTCCCAGGAATCACAACCTGTTAACCTCCTCTCAGGGGAGGATCTGGTATCCCAACCATCGGTCTCTCAATCTCAAGGCATGGCTCTTGAAGAGTTAGAATATGCAGATTTACATCTCTCTCAAGGGGTTGTGGACATTCTCAAAGCTTCTTGAAAACCAGCCACCAGAAAAACTTATAACTCCAAATGGAAAAGATTCACCATTTGGTGTTCCAAGAAACATATATCCCCAGATACTACTGATTTGTCTACAGTTCTGGATTACATGGTTCATCTTAATGGCCTAGGCCTCAGACCAGCTACCCTCAAAGTACACTTGTCAGCTGTTTCTGCTTATTTGTCAGTGGGAAAGCCCTCCTCACTGGCACCTCATCCTGTTTTCTGAAACTTTTTCAAGGGATTGCTTCACACCAATCCCCCTGTTGGGAGCCTACTTCTGCTTGGGACCTTAATGTTTGCATAGCTCAGCTCATGCAGCCCCCTTTTGAGCCTTTGTCTTCAGCAGAGCTTAAGTACTTGACTTGGAAAACTGTGTTCCTGGTAGCTATTACCTCTGCCAGACGTATCAGTGAATTGCAAGTTCTGTAAGTGGAGCCTAATTTTATTTCATTCCATAGAGATAAGGTGGTCCTTAGAACCAACAAAAGGTTCTTACCCAAAATGGTTTCAGATTTTCATCTGAACCAATCCTTGTCTCTTCCAGTGTTCTTCACTGATCATTCTTCTTCGGGAGAGTGAAGATTGCACAGTTTGGATGTTAAAAGGGCTCTTAGCTACTACATTGAGCGTACTAAGGCACTCAGGTTTGACTCCCTCCAGTTGTTCCTCACTTATGGTGAGGTAGGAAAGGACAAACATGCTACTAAGAGAACTATTGCCAGGTGGATTGTCTCTTGTATACAATTCTGCTATGAAAAGCTAGGCAAAATACCCCCCTCAGGCCTGAGGGATCATTCAACTAGAGGTATAGCTGCTTCTCTGACTGCTGCCAGAGATATACCCATATTAGAGATATGCCAAGCAGCCACCTGGAAAACAGTCCATACATTCACCAAGCATTACTCTCTGGATATCCAGGCTAGGAGTGATGCTCGGTTTGGCACAGCAGTACTGCAGAGCCTATTCCCAAAATAGGTTTGATTCCCTCCTCCATGAAGGTACTCTTGGTAGTCTGCATAATGTCAGAATACAGCAAGACTTCATGTTGTTTGTAGAAAAAATTACTCACCTTAGTAATTGTGTTTCTTCTAATGGAGTCTTGCTGTATTCTGACCTCCCTCCCCTTTCAGAACCTGTTTTTTTGGGAAGTGGGATGGTAGACGCAGTGTTGCACCTCAGGAGTATACTCGGCACTCCCCCCCCTTTTTTTTTTTAGCTAGGGGAGTGGGTTATTGTTGTGGTTTACTAATTATTTTGTTCACTACCTAGTTTTTGTTTTGGATTTCTCGACTTGAGTCTTTTGGGGATCCAAAATATATGGTTGCCTTTTTGGCTAGTAAAAATTTTACAATTTCCACATAGTGGGGTTAGTTAGTATTAGCTCGTAAGAACCTGACTGTTACACTTCAAAGTGCAGCAGACAGAGGTCTGAACCAAGCTCGAGCTCAACGTTCTATGCTCTGGCATAGAGTTAACTCTTTCCTGTCCGGAGCAGTTCAAGTGCCAGGGCTAACTGCATAATGTCAGAATACAGCAAGACTCCATCAGAAGAAACACAATTACTAAGGTGAGTATTTTTTTCTTCTTGCCCCACTGTTTTTGATCCCACTACCTCCTCTGGAAGGCTGTTCCACGTGTCCACCACCCTCTCTGTGAAAAAAATACTTCCTCACGTTGCCCCTGAGCCATCCCCCCTCTATCTTCAAATTGTGCCCCCTTGTTCATGCACATCTCTTTTTCTGAAAGATGCTGCCCTCTTGGACTTTTTTGATTCCCTTGAGATAGTTGAATGTTTCTATCCTGTCCCCTCCCCCTTTCCTCTAGGCTATACATATTAAACTCATTTAGTCTCTCTTCATATGGCTTCTGGTGCAGACCCTGCAACATTATAGTTGCCCTCCTCCGAACTGCCTCCATCCTGTCTGTGCCCTTGCCGAGATGGGGTCTCCAGAACTGCACGCAGTACTCCAGATGGGGTCTCACCACTGGTTTGTACAGAGAGGTGATGCCTCTCCCTTTGCATCCCAGTATCCACACAGCCCTCCTTACTGCCTTCTCACATTGCTTGCCTACCTTTAGGTCACCTGATATGACTATACCCAGGTTCTGTTCCATTTTTGTTGTTGTTAGTACCTCCCCCTCATTGTGTGCTCTTACCCTGGGTTTTTGTTTCCTATGTGCGTTACTTTGCACTTCTTTGCATTGCATCTAAGCTACCATACTTTTGACCATTCCTCCAACCTTGCCAAGTCCCTTCTCATCCTTTCCACCCCCTTTGTGTATCAACCCTGTTGCGGATCTTTGTGTCATTTGCAAAGAGGCATACTTTTCCTTCCAGACCCTCCACAGTGTCACCTATAAAGACATTAAAGAGCTTGCCGACCAGTGGCACAGCGGTTTGATTTATGCTTGCGATGCCAGCGGCCTGGGTTCGGGAACAGACCCGAGCTGTTGGAGGGCCGGCCGGGGGGAGAAGATTTTAGCATCTGATGATTGCTCTCCTTCCCAAGGGGGGTTTAGTGTTCGGCACAACATGGACACCTAGCAGTGACTGGGTGTACAGCACGTGCCAGCACCACAAGTAATCTCAGGGCAGACGCTGGCCGTCATTGCACATCCCTGCCCCTGCATAATCAGGGAGAAAAATAACGCCGCCAGCTGCCCTAGATGAAGCCACCCTTGGCTTCAATTAGCCTCCAGTACGGCCCCTTCGACCTGTCCCATCATTGTGGCACCCTTGAGGGAGGGGTGCATCACCCCGCCCTGGGGGGCAAGCCAGAGGGTATCGTGAGGGGCACGTCCATGTGGAGGTGGGAGTGAGGATCTGTGACTGGCGGAGGTTCTGGGCAGCTGGTGGCAACAAAAAAGCATACTAAATAAAAATGAAAAAAACATTGAAGAGTACTGGTCCCAGTACTGAACCCTGCGGTACCCTGCTAGTAACCCCCCTTTCTTCAGAGTGGACACTGTTTATTATTACCCTCTGCGTCCTGTTGTCCAGCCAGTTGTTTACCCAGGCTACCACCCTGGGTCCCATGCCCAGGTTGGATAACTTGTTTATTAATCTTTTGTGTGGGACTGTGTCAAATGCACAACAACTCTAATTGATTGAATCATTACTAACCAACATGACAGGATCTTGGATGTCACAAACCACCCAGACACACTTAGTGACCAGTCCCCAATTTCCTTCTTTTGGTCCAACAAAGCCACCAAATTCACACCTAACACCACTACTAATAGGGTCCTAAGAAAAGGGCAGTTGGGCCTCTTCAGAGCTCACTTAGTACAGTTTGACTGGTCCCCCCTGGACACGCATCATGATGTTGACCAGGTGCTAGACTTCTTTATTAACACCTTTAATTCGGTCTGAGACATATATGCCCCCGTAAAAAAAACAGAAGCAGAGGAATCACAGTAATACCTGGATCACAAAATGACTTCTAGAGCTCATGGTAAATAGAGACCACCTGTGACATAAGGCAAAGGCCACAGGCAATCCAGCTGACTACCAAAAGTACAGGGCCGCTAGGAACAACTGCACATGTCAAATTGGAGTCACCAAGGCACAATATTACAAAGACTCTCTAAGTAAAACGTGGGAGATGGGAAACAGTTGTGGAATAATCTGAAAGAACTAACAGGAAAGAGCAGTATATCCTCCCCTTCAGTGCTAATAGTAGATGGTAGGACTACTAGGGACCCTACAACCATAGCTGACAACTTTAACAACTCCTTCACTGACCTCAGTTCTGTCCTCCCCGGACTTCTTTGATAACACAGGATGCACCCCAGAAGCTTCTCCTTCTGACCCCAAAGCCCAGACAACTGCACCCCGCCACACACACACCTTTTATTTTCAACAGATCTCCACCACAGGGGCCAAAAAATACCTACAGCATACCCTTGGAAAAATCAGACACAGTAATGACTCACTAGACTTAAAACTATTAGCTCTATCCCTGGATGAAGTCTTACCCGCACTCACAAAAATAATAAATCTATCTTTCCGCCAAGCCCAATTTCCTAGGAAATAGAAATCTGCTGTGATAACATCAGTGCACAAATGTGGTGACCAGGCTTTGCACTCGAACTATAGGCTAATATCCATACTGCCTCCACTGTCCAAGGCCCTTGAGCGCATTACCTCTGACCAACTGATTGACTATTTGAATAAATATAACATACAGTGCCCCCAACAACATGGATTCCATAAGGCTCACAGCACCACTACTGTTCTTGCTGAATACAGACTACATACATGAGGCGCTTGACAATGGCCATATAGTAGGATCGATATATGTCAATCTAACAAACGTTTTTGACACCGTCAACCACAGCACCCTACTCGGTAAGCTACCAACACTAGGCCTATCCAACAAGACAATTAGATGGTTCAAGAGCTACTTATCTGACAGAAGCCAACAAGTAAAAATAAACAATACCCTATCGGACAGCAGGCATGTGACCACTGGAGTCCCGCAAGGCTCCATTTTGGGGTCCCTCTTATTTAGCCTTTTCTTAAACATCCTCCCTAGTGCCTGCCCAACCAAAAAACTTCTCTATGCAGATGATGCAGCCATTTTTTCCAGCAGTCCCCACCTCAGCCTACTCAGCAGTGAGCTGCAGCGTAGTTTCACTTTCATAGAGGAGTGGTTCTACCGAAACAAACTCCTCCTAAATTATAAAAAGACTTAAGTCATGTTATTCTACAACCATCGCAACAAAAACAAATCTTGCTCACTAACAATTGATCTTACTTCGAGTGGGAGCTCTTGCAGCAGGCTGTTACCATTAGGACTATGCCGCCAGGCACTAGGACCCCACGGCAAACTTCTAGTTAGCAGTCTCCAGCGGGGACTGGCCCCCCCCGACGTGACGCTGGCTGCTCCCCGACGTTGGCTGATGGTATATCAGGGGGTGATCCCCAGCCCCATCTCAGTTCTTTTCCCACTGTAGACCCATGGATATCAGCTCTTTGGTGAACTTCTGGAAAAACTAACGTTGTCTCCTATTTTTTTGCCTCTTTTCCTAGGTTGAGAAGTCCGGTTTTCGTCTCTATTGCTGTATGTCATCTTCACCATCGTCCATCTCTTCCACCAAGAAGAAGACGACGAAGTGCTCTTTTGGTCGCCAGATACCGACGAAGGATCAAACTCTGGAGGGTCCGATCATTTTTCCCGTCACTTTCAGCACTCTACAGGGTGGCAAGAAGCTTCCATTCCTGCCAAAACACCGGCATCGGGGGAATGGCAAGCTGGGCTCCAGTTCTCCTCCAGCCCAAACTTCCCTGAAGGTGAAGGCTATTTTCTTGTGGACCTCCTCCTCCACCACAGGGTTTGGGACTGCTACTTTATCTGCAGGGACTTCGGTTCCATTGCGTAAGGTCCCAACATCGGCCCCCGGTACACTGGGTAAGGCCTTGGCTTCCATGGATCGGGAATCGGTCTCTCGACCGGTCACGACTCATCAATCCTCAGCGGTGTCGGATGCTGTTTCTAAACCGACGTCAACCTCCAAACCCACCGGCTCCAAGCCATCGGTCCAAGAAAAAGAGCATCCATCAGGCAAGGTCTCCTCAATGCCAGAGCGTTCTCAGGTTCACAAGGTGTCCATGCTGGAGGACAAGGGGGATCAGTCATCCTCACCTAAGGATCTGCTGGACATTCCCATATCACCTATTGCACCTTCCACACCAGAGCGGCCTTCGCCTTCAGGAGGTTTGGCCACTACGCAGTTCACAAAGGAAGAACTGACTGAACTGTTCCAGTTCTGGTAGGGACAGGTCAAAAAGGTTGTTGTTCCACCGCAGCTGGACTCAGAACTGTCTCTGGCTAAAGAAAAGGACAAAAGCCCGGCCAAGAAACCTTCAGCTCCCATGCCTAAGCCATCTTCCTCTAAGCCGAGAACAAAGTCTCGCTCACGCAGCTCCACAGACTCCCCTGGGCTGTCTTTGCACAAAAAGAGGTGACACCGACGTCGCTCACGGTCACTTAGTTCTGACTACTGTCGCTTCTATAGATGGTAGCGGTCATCAAGCTGTTGGCGGTCTGACAGCCGTTGTCGGCACTCGACCAGCCATTGCCGGTCCCACTCCCATCGCTGGTCATCTAGCTGTTGTTGGGCCAACAGTGGGCGGCATTCTCTTGGAAGGCACAGATCCTCCTCAGGATCAGCTTCTCCTTCCTCTAGGGGCCATGGTTCGGAGCCCAGATCGGGTTCTGACTGTTTCCTTTCTAGGGAGAGGCCGGTGTCCCCGAACGAGAAGGACACTCCTAGGTCACCTCCTGATGATCCCACATTTATGAACGTCATGAGGCATATCTAGTCCTCCAGTGGGTGGGAAACTGAGGATCTGGATCCCGAGTGCCAGAGACTAGCAAAGTACCTGAGGCAGAAGGAGCCAAAACTCTTGATTGTCCCTCCTCTTGTGGATACTTTCCAGGATCTTACATGGATCACTTGGAAGTATCTTTCCACTACTCCAGCAGTCCCGAAGAAGTCAGGCTGTACAAGGCACCGAGGGATGAGCCTTTCCTGGTGGAACACCCTCAGACTGACTCCATGGTGATCACGGCTGCCCATGTCAAGTCAGAACAGCTGAAGCACCTTAGTTCTCAGCCTCCTGACGTGGAGTCCAGATATTTAGATCAGGAGGGTAAGAAAGTCTGTTCTGCCTCCACTGCTGTATGCGGTCCATGGATTTCCTTACGCATATGATGCAGTACCAGAATGCATTATGGGAGAAGGGATTAGCGGTCGCTCAGGCCTTGCCAGACTCTGCACAAAAGACCAAGCTCCTGGACGTTTTAAAGTTGGGTTCGGACGTAGGCACTCACGATCTTACTTCGAGAGGGCTCTTGCAGTAGGTAATTACATATAGGACTGACGCTGGGAGGCGGCAGGACCTGAAGATTTCTAGCTAGCAGTCCCTGGTGAGGACCGCCCCCATGTCAGGTGACCCGGTGTCAGGCGCCGGTATAAAGGGCGGTCCCGGATGCCACTTCAGTTTCTTTCCCACGTTGCTAGTATAGCGCTCCTCGAAAAGTTTGTGCTTCGTCAGCCCTACCTTTGTCAGTTTTTTACCTAAAATTACAATTTTTCAACTAACGTCCAGTACTAAGCGTCGGTGTATGTCGTCCCCTACAACCTTTGAGCACAAGAATAAGTGCGATTAGATGCGGCGTAACTACCGCTAGGGCGGCCACTCCCTGTGCCTCTTCTGCCTAGGCCCCGATTACCTGGTCGAGAAGTGCCAACACTGCCTCAGTTTCAACGCGGCTACCCGGAAAAGGCAGCAGCAATCCCTGGAAGCCCATATTCTAAAGAAGAAAATGAGTTCTATGGAGAAGGAGCTCAAAAAACTGAGGCAGGCGTCCACTTCCCCCGAAGACCATTGGAAGAAGGAGAGGCACCGGGACAGAGGCTCCTCTACCGCATCTCCCTCGGGAGTCGCTGGGACGCAGGTAACATCCCCTCTGGGGGATCGCTCCTCGATGGCCGTATCGGAGGTTTCTGAGGGGGCGTCGGCCCGCCCGTCTGGCTCGCGCTCAGGCCTTGTGGGCACCTCTGGGCAGTTGGAGGCCTCCGCCTCTGGTTCGGCTGCAGGCTCGTGGCCTACCACTGTGGGCGACTCCGGTAAGCCGGGCGACTGCTCCTCTGACGTCCGCCCGGAGAGGGCCGGTAAGACATCCGACCCTCCGGGGCGACGCGCGGCCTCCACCCCACCGGACCAGGCCGACCACTCTACCCGGCCTGCCTCCGATGATGGCTCTCATAAGTCGGACATCGGCTCCTCCGGCGCCCGCCGAGAGCTCGCCACTAAGCCTTGCGTCGGCTCGTCCAACGTCCGGCTGGCGAAGGAACCGACAGTGGACCTCCCCATGTCCGTCGTACCCGGTTCCCCGCAGCCTTCGCTGCCGTCTAGGGAACCAGAGTCTCCCCAACCCGACCCTGGGGACTTTTCCCTTCCGTCCCCAGGCAAAGCTGGGGATCTTTTGCCTCCATCAGTCCTTCCTCTACTTGGAGCACCAGACCTGACGTCAGCTTCCCGGACGCTGGAACCCTCCGACTTCGGTACCTCCGTCACCAGGGCCTCCGCCGTCAGCCCTGACGTCGGCCTTACCGACTCCGGGAGACATTCCGCTCCCATCGGGCCCTCGGGCCTCTCCACTATAGACCCGCCCGTGAGGCCACCGCAGGGCCTCTGCTCCCGGCAGCCCCCGGCTTGCCGGGTATCCTCTGTCCTATTTGACGCCGGTGTACCCGGGACCGCAGTATCCAGCGCCGCAGTACCCGACGCCGGGCTTCCCGATGCCGCAGTACTCGACGCCACAATACCTGACGCCGAGCTACCCGCAGCCGGGTTTTGGATACGCTCCATACGGTTATAACCCGTGTCCTTATCCCCCACCTCCTTCTCCTCCACCACCCTCGCGGCTGCCGGTGGACCTGCAGGAGGCTCTGGCCTCCTGGTGGGTTGAGGGCAAGGCTCAGCTCACCAAAGAGGTCAAGAGCCGCCTTCCGGTGACAGTGCCATCTCAGGTTCCCATACATCCGAGGTGGCACACTTCTTCACCATCTCCGGACTCCAGGGTTCTTCCGTCTGGACCTAGAGAAGGGCAGGACATGCTTCCCCGGGGACTTCCCAAGGGGTCTGTTCCTCCCCCGGGTCGGGAAAGGGAGTCTTTCTGTTCTTCATCCTCCTCTTCACCCTCGGACTCCTCGGACTCTTCCGACGGTTACTCCGAGAAAGAGACGACAAGCCTCACTCTCCGTCGAAGCCCAGGCCAAGGACTCCTCCGAAGTCTCCTCCAGAGAATCTTTCTTTTACGGAGTTGCTTAGGAAAATCCAGGAGGTTCATCAGTGGCACTCCCTGGAACCAGATCCTCAGCGTCTGAAACTCGCTGAACATCTGGATCTGCCCGTGACAGCTTCTACCTTGGTGCCACCCTGGATAGAGCCTCACGCCGACCTTGTTACCACAATATGGAAGCAGCCAACCGGCTATATCTGGCTCCAGAAGGTGTTGATTTCCTGGATTCTCACCCTCGTGCCGACTCGGTCGTGATTAGCGCCACTCACGGCCGGTCGGCAAACCCCAAACATCTTAGCTCATCACCTCCTGATAAGGAATCACACCTTCTGGACCAGTATGGGAGAAAGATTTACGCTTCCTCCACACGGGATCAGGGCCCTGAACTATGTCGGCCATATGGGGGACTACCAGAAGGCCATCCTGACTCAGGCGGAAGACAAACTGGACTCCTTGCCTGACTCCCAAGTCAAGCAGGAGTTGGCTGATCTCGTCCGCTCTGCTCGTTCGGCCAGCCAACACATGCTGTGTGCGACATACGATGCAGTGGACACTGCTGGGCGGAGCTCAGCTTTCGCTGTAGGCTTACGGCGTCATGCTGGGCTCCGTGTGTCAGGTTTGGTCCCGGAGGTGCAATCTGCTATCAGGGAAGCACCCTTCCGGGGGTCGGTGCTTTTCGGGTGTGATGTCAAGGACATCATCACCGATTTGCAAGAGAAGGGGACGGCTCTGAAGTCAGTTGATTCCATGTACCGTCCCCATTCCAGGGGGACCACTACCAGTTCAAGGTGCTCCCGTTTGGTCTATCCTCGGCCCCCCGAGTATTTACCAAATGCCTGGCAGTGGTGGCGGCCCACCGGCGTACCAAGGGAGTGCAGGTTTTCCCGTACCTGGACGACTGGCTCCTGGCGGCCTCGTCCAAGGAGGAACTCCTGTGTTTCCTCTCCCTTACCCAGCAGGTTTTTGCCTGCCTGGGTATTACCATCAACCATTCCAAGTCTCATCTGGACCCATCCCAGAGGCTACAGTTTATTGGGGCAATCCTCGATACAACGACGGGCAAGGCCTTCCTGCCTCCCGGGGCGTCCACCCTTCAGACCCACATAAGTCTGTTGTCCGACTGCAGGATGGTCTCTGCGGGGTCGGTCCTTTGCCTTCTCGGGCTCATGGCAGCTGCTGTCCCGATGGTACCTCGCGCTCAACTCCACATGAGGATCTCTCAGTGGACTCTACGCTGTCAGTGGGATCAGCTAGTGGACGACCTAGATCACTCAGTTCTGATCTCCTCGCCGATGATGAGAGACTTGTAGTGGTGGATGGTCTGAGAGAACCTGTTTCGGGGAGTTCCTTTCTTTTTTTCCCCCCCTCCCAGACTCTAACCACAGACACCTCAGGCGAAGGTTGGGGAGCCCATCTAGGCCCTCATCGGACCCAGGGCTCCTGGTCCAAGCTAGAACAAGCTCTCCACATCAATGTGCTCGAGCTTCGGGCAGTGTTGTACGCTCTCCAAGCCCTTCACCAATACATCCTTCCCGGCCACCTAGCCATCCAGACGGACAACATATGCATGGTGTGGTACGTCAACAAGCAGCGAGGGACTCGGTCCTACCCTCTATGCTGGGAGGCAATGAGGGTTTGGGATTGGGCAACACAACACGACCTTCACCTCACAGTGATTCACATTCCGAGAGTCGACAACACCCGACGCCGGCCAATAATATATCAGGGCGTAGTCCCCAGCCCCACCTCAGTTCGCCCACCAGAGACCCGATGAAAGGACCAGCAGACGGACTGGGAGGGAGCATGCCTTAGAAAGAGAGATGCAGAACTCATAGACCGTAAGGCCTAATCTGCTGGCAAATAGTATGTTAGTATGTTCTTGAATATTATACACAAATTACTGTAACTTAACATACTTACTGTGACTCATTGTACATATTACAGTAATTCCATAAGAAAGCTTTAATGTACTTGACAAAGCCTATGGCTGCTTGAAACTACTGTACTTGTTATTGTCCTCACTATGTTCTGTATTGTTTCCCCGACGTGGAACCTTTGTAAAAGAGCCTTGGCTCAAAGGTGTCTTCCGAAATAATAATAAACTAAAGTGTCTAGCGGTGGTGACTGCGGCTATCAGACACCAGGGCCACTATGTCTTGCCCTACCTAGATGATTGGCTCCTGGCAGCTCCTTCCAGAGCTCAACTTATTCGCACTCTCGGAGACAACTTTACTGTCTTCCCAGAGCTGTGGATCAAGCTGAAGCTTACAAAGTCATCCCCAGAGCCCAGCCAATGACTCCTCTTTATTGGAGCAGTCCTGGATACCGTTCAGGGCATGGCCTTCCTCCCACAGGAAAGGGGGGATCCTCTAAGGAGCATAGCCCGAGCGGAAGACATGGCTCCTCAGGTCCCAGCCGGGACCTTCCTCAGACTTCTGGGGCATATGGCGGCGGCCATTCCCATAGTTCCTCTGGCCTGCCTGCATATGAGAGTCCCACAGTGGATGCTCAAGGTGCAGTGGGACCAAAGGTCAGATGACCTGGACCAACCAGTCAGGGTCTCCGACCTAGTCAAAAGGACACTTTCCTGGTGGCTAAACCCCTCCAACCTGGTACGAGGGGTCCCTTTCCGACAGGAGACACCAATATGGATTCTCACTTCAAATACCTCCGGTCTCTGTTTGGGATGCTTATCTGGGAGACAAACAGTCCCAGCGAATATGGTCTCCTGATGTGCAGCTACTCCATATCAGTATTCTAGAGATGCGAGCAGTCCTGAACGCCTTGAGGGCGTTTAAGATTGACTTGTCACCAAGCCGTCTTCCTATCCAGACAGACAACACATCGATGATGTCTTACATCAAGAAGCAAGGGGGGACACACTTTTACCCCCTTTGCAGGGAGGTGATGAGAGTCTGGTATTGGGCACTGGAACACCGCTTAGATCTCACCGTTGTTCATGTTCCAGGTGTCCAAAACATCTTGGCCAACAGCCTAAGCCAGTCTCGGACCAAGGCTCATGAGTGGGAGCTCCTCCAGTCAGTAGCAGATCAGCTTTTCGACAGGTGAGGCTGTCCAGAGTTGGACCTCTTTGTGTCTCCACTCAACTCCAAACTGCCCAGTTTTTGCTTGCTGGAGCCCATGCCTGGTGTTTTCTGGCGAGACTCTTTGTCCCTCTGTTGGACAGGGAGGTTTCTGTACGCCTTCCCTCCCTTTCCCATTCTTCAGAGGGTCCTGCTGAAGCTTAAGGCATAAGGAGCAGAGATGATCCTCATTGCTCATTTGTGGCCTCGGCAGATTTGGTTCCCACTACTTCAGCAGCTGGCAGCGGAGCCTCTGATACAGCTGCCGCTGAGCTCACACTTGCCATCTCAAGATCAGAGAACTCTGGTCCATCCAGACCTCATATCCTTGCAGCTTCGTGACTGGCTCCTGCAGACTTAGCCAGAACTAGATATGGGGTCTCCCAGGAAGTGGTGGACATTCTCGTGGCAATAAGAAAGGCCTCAACCAGATCCACTTATGCCATGAAGTGGAAATGTTTTTGCTTATGGGCTTCACCCCATCACCTGGACCTACTTACCTGTCCAGTGAACTCGATTTTAGAGTACCTCTTCTCCTTGTCGAATCAAGGCCTGAGCTACTCTTCCATAAAGGTACATCTTTCTGCAATCTCTGCTTATCACGTACCTGTGGAAGGAAAAACCCTCGCACAACCGAACGTGTCCCGTACTTTTTTGCGGGGCATATTGCATATCAAACCTACATTAGAGATCCAATTCCACCCTGGGATCTCCCTTTTATGCTGGAGATGTTAACTCTTCCCCCCATTTGAGCCTGTCGTGGATTGCAAGCTGTGCTTTCTTTTTTGGAAAGTGTTGTTTTAGTTGTGGTTACTTCAGCCCGGAGAGTTTCCGAGCTTCGGGCCCTGATATGTAAGGAGCCTTGTTTGATTTTTCATAAGGACAGGGTGTCCTTGAGAATGAATCCTAAGTTTTTGTTAAAGGTGGTGTCCAAGTTTACGTCAAACCAGGACATCAACTTCCCTGTTTACTATCCAGATCGCTCAAACAGAGAGGAAGCAATCCTGCATACCTTGGACGTCCACAGGGTGTTACACTACTACCTTACCCGCACCGCTTCGCATCATAAAAAGGAGCAATTGTTTGTGACCTTTGCGCCATGCTGCAAAAGCACGTCTGTTTCTCAGCACTTTCTAAGTGGCTGGTCAACTGTATTGTTTCCTGTTACAACAAGTATAACAAGCCCCTACCAGGTCCGGTTAGGGATCATTCTACCAGGGGAGTGGCTACTTCGTTTGCCTCTCTATGTAACATCTCCATCGGAGACATCTGTGCAGCGGCTACCTAGAGCTCAGTGCATACTTTCATCAAGCACAGCAGCCTGGATATTGCTTCTAGGAGACGGGCAGGTTTCAACCTTGGGATCCTCCAAGGCCTTCTGTCATAACTGCCTCCTTAGGGCTACAGTGCTTCTAGCCTCTTCCCGGACCTACCTTTCTCGTGATTGCTTGGGACTCATTCCTAATGGTAATAGCCTACTGCAAGAGCTCCCACTCGAAGTAAGATAGTACAGTTACATAAGAACTTACCATAACAGTAGGCGCTACTTTCCCTCCCTCCTTCCCCCTAGTGAGTTCTGCATCTCTCTTTCTAAGGCATGCTCCCTCCCAGTCCACCTGCTGGTCCTTTCACTGGGTCTCTGGTGGGCGAACTGAGGTGGGGCTGGGGACTGCGCCCTGATATATCCTTGGCCGGAGTCAGGGGCGGTCCCCGCTGGAGACTGCTAGCTAGAAGTTTGCCATGGAGTCCTAGTGCCTGGCGGCATAGTCCTAATGGTAATAGCCTGCTGCAAGAGTTCCTCCTGAAGAGCTACTGTTATGGTAGGTTCTGACGTAATTGTGCTTTAGCAGCAAACTCGACCCCCTCAAACAGGTATCTACCTTCAAATAGCTTGGAACCACACTAGATAGCTCCCTCACCTACTCCCAACACATAGATCATATAGTAAAAGCTGTTAACACAAGAATTGGCCTGCTCTACAGACACAGGCACTGTTTAACAAATGATGCCATATCCCTTGCTGTAAAAAGCTCCATACTGCCCATCAGCTATGGCCTAATCATGTACAGCTTGGCCACCATAACTGCACTGAATAGGATAAAAATTGCCCTTAATAAAACCTGTAGGCTGGCTCTTGGTGCAGGAATCCATACCCACACATGCGACCTTTATGTGCAGACCAACTGGCTAAACTTTGAGGGAAGAATAAAATACGTCTGTCTGTTTAGTAAAAAAAAAACCTAGGTTTAACCCCTAGTTCCATTAAACTGCTCCTCAAATCAGCCCCAAACCCGCACCAGACTAGAGGAAAGACCACACAGGCACTTCACATCCCCTTCTGCCATACTGTGCTTGCCAAGTGGTCCTTCTCCTACAAGGGACCTGTGAGATTGAATGAACTACCACCTAGACTCACAAACAGTCCTAAGCTAGGCACTTTCAAACGAGAACTAACACTTTACCTGTCCACCCAAAGTGAATGCGACTGCCTGGACTAACCTCCTTTACCCTTACCCTGGCTTCCACCACCCCCCTTTCTTCCCCAGCCCCCCGCCCGTAACTTCCTCCGCCCCCCTTCAAACGAGAACTTACATCATACATGTCCATTCAAAGTAAATGTGACTGCTTTACTAAACTCCTTTACTCATACCCTCACTCCTAACACCCTCCTTTCTTTCCCACCCCTGTAATCTCCTCTGCCCTTCTCCTTCCACTACCCCCCTTCTTTACCACACCCTGTAATCTCCTCTGCTCCCCCCTCTCCTCCCCCAAAATCCCTTCCTATTTTACTCCCCTTCCAATTGCACTGCCTGACCAATGCCAATTCTGGCTGCTAAATGATTCTGTCTAATCTTGTATATATTTGTAATATAAAGATCTTTAATATGCCCAGGTTTTAATGATGATGTACTGTATATGTTACTCATGTAATGGTGGTGCCACTCAACTAATTTTTGTATAATGTATTCCTGAACTCTGTTTGTAACTCCTGTCACTGTGTACTTGTTCGAATCCTTGCAACTGACGTGTAACCTTTGTAAAAGGGCTCCCAACTCAAAGGTTGTTATCCAAGACAATTAATACATAAAAATAATGCTGCAAATCTTTGAAAATCCAAGCCACTTTTTTTTTTTTTTTTTCTGAAGGCTGAAAACCTTTTTTTACTGTTCAAAGCAGCTAAAAAGGTCCAGAAACCTATAATTGGAAGCTTCACTAGATGGGTCAGAACATGTATAGCAAAGTACATGACAGCAAAATTGAAACCACCATCTTGGATCAAAGTAAATATGACCAGGGTTGTGGTAGTCTCTTGGGCAGAAAGGACAGAGGCCTTACTGTGTGGCTGGTCTTCCCAACAAGCATTACAGATTGCACACTTTGAGCTTTTGGCAAAAAATGCTGCAATCGACCGTAAAGCAATAGGCAGCTAAAACAAGAATATTGTCCCTCCCAAATACATTTGGTGGGTGCTGCTTATTAAATCCTAGCAGTAAGTGAATGCTCAGTGACAATGTGGAACAACGTAGAAAGAAGAAATGTTATCAGTCTTACTGTAATTTCTTATTTGCTAGTTCCAAAGTTGTCACTGGGTCCAACCCTAGAATGTTTCACCCTATAGAGAATATTCAACAACCGAGATTTCATAAAATTAACTACCAGACAAGTTAGTTGTTTCACATATTATTTATTGCATTGTATTTGCAATCAGAGATTCTCTTGGGGGGGTTCAGTAATGACGTTGTCAGTGCAGAGGTCATCTTTGGAGAAGTCAGAGCTGCTATGACAGACATCTCTGATGCTACTCATTCTAACCCCAGTAATGTTCAGATTATTCTTAACTTTATGCAGTAAGCCTGGAGGGTTGGACTGCCGGAGAGATAGAACTCATGCAAATGATGGAACACTTTGCACGAGAGCATCTTTCAAACACTGCCTCTACTAACTGCCTGTGTTCAAAACCTCTTCAGATTTTTCTCTCTACCTGAAAAGTCTGGTCGCTCGGAGCTTTGTTCGTCCAATTTCTCCTGCATGAAGAAAACTTCAGAATACTGCTATAAGTATATTTTGTTTTCATTTCAAACAACTTGAAGTCTTGCTGTATTCTGACAAGTGCAGTTAGCCCCAGCCTTTAAACTGCAAAGGGTTAACATTTCTATGCAGAGCATAGAATGCTGAGCTCGAGCTCGGTTGATGTCTCTGTCTGTTTCCCTTTGAAAGCTAACCGGCAGATTCTTTACTCCGCCTCACTGAACAGTCGCTCCGGAGATTTCTCCTGCAGCTCGGTTCGAAAGTCGGTTTAAGTGTCGTTTTTTTTGGCAGTTTCCAACCGAAAAAAGTTTCCTGCATAACTCGGTTCAGTCTCTGTCTGTGGTATTGTGAGTACTAGATAGTTTTGTACTGTGTTTCTGTGTGGAACTTGTAAAAAGTGTGGATCAGTTTGGCCGAACCGATCATTTGTTTAATTCTTGTGTAAATTTTAGTGTGTGGTTACCGGTTCTTATCGGTTCTAAAAAAAAAAACAAAAAAACTGTGTTTTGAAATGTTTTTTTTTTTTTTTTTCCAAGATCCGTGACACGGTTAGGAACCCATAAGGGAGTCTTGCCTGGTGGTTGCCGAAAAAGGGTAAGTTTGGTTAGGTTGGCCATGGCTGAGAAACCCAAGAAAAAAAACGGGCCCACTGGGTTTCAACACTGCAGTGAATGTGGGGAGGGCTTTGCTAAGGCCGATCCCCACACAACCTGTGTTTATTGTCTGGGGGTTGGCCACCTCAATTCAGACTGCCAAATTTGCAAGAATTTTCCCAAATCTACCCTGGAAAAGAGATTAGGTAGACTGAGGGAAAAGGAGGCAGAGAAGTCCGCTGACCTGGATGGCCAGCCCGGTTCGGTTCCGACCGAACCAGAAGGAGTGCCCTCTGACCAAGGTGATACTTCTTCGGGCAAAAGGAGAGCTGATCCCGAGGGGTCGGTTCCGACAAAAAGAAAGCGCAAAGAAAAATCGTCCGGTTCGGATCCAGAAGTCCATGTTCCGACCGCCAAAGAAATAGCCAGAGCGATTCGGATTGTGGAATCGCTTCACTCGGTTCTGACCGATCTGGCACCTTTAGGCAGGGGTTCGGTTTGGTCGGTTCCCCCAGTTCACGATTATACTTTGGAAGAATTTTATGAACTGGAGTTTGAGGAGGAAGGGGAGTTTGAAAATGATGATGGTGATGGTGAAAGTCTAGATGTGCCTGTGGAACCGGACATCTCCCCAGACAGACCTTCAGGTGTATCCCCTCCTAGGCTTTCTGAGTCCCCTTCCCACTTTATGTTCTACAGAAAGGTGCCTGATCCTTCCAAATTCCTATGGAAGAGGCAATGGAGGATCAGGAGGAGCCTGAATATGTGGAAATGATGGACATCCCAGAGTCCAGGAGACTGTCTGTTCCTCTCCACATATCTTTTGGGAAACAGACACAAAAAATTCTGAAGTATCCCAATTCTGTATCTCCTGTGGACAGAAGAATGGGCAAGAGGTATACACTTTCAGGCTCAGAAACAGAGTTTTTATACCACCAATGCAGCCATATTGGGGTTGTGCAGGCTGCTGCCTGTGATAAGGCAAGCATTCCCTTGGCTTCACACACCCCCAAACAAAGACTCTAGGAAGGTTGATGCCATGGCAAAAAAGCTGTACATGGCATCTTCCCTGGGACTCAGACAGGTGAATTATATGGCCTGTACAGCCAGGCACCAGAAGTCCAGGTAGGACACTGTACTGGCACTGGCTAAACAGGCCTCCCCCCAGCTAGTCAAGGAGCTGGAGGCGGTGGCTGCAGATGGGATTGAGGCATCTATTCAGTTTCATGCTGCTGTGGACTCTAATGATGTGTCATCAAGAGTCATGGCTACATCTGTGGCTCTTCGGAGAATGGCTTGGCTCAGATGTACTAGCCTCTTGCAGGATACCCAGGCTAAAGCCATGGATTTTCTAGTGGGTAATTCTGTTTGGAGAGCAGACAGAGAATTACATGAAGAAAATGGAGCTAGACAGAACCACATACAGGAGTGCTCAGGCCAAGGAGAGGCAGGCAACTCCTCAAAGGCAGCAGTCTAGGGGCAGGGGCAGGCCTTTTCGAAGGCCTTTTTATCAAGCACAGGCCTCTTCTTCCTTTTCACAGAGGGGGTTCTTCAGAGGGAGAGGCAGAAGGGGAATGAGCAGGGCTGCATCCACTCCTCAGCCTAAAGCCCCTGCCAAGCAGATACCCTGATGGGCCTGCCCGGGTCGACTCTCCTATTCCAGTAGGGGACAGGCTGGCTTACTTTTTCCAGGACTGGATGTCTGTTACATCAGGCAAGTGGGTCAAGAAGTGGTAAGCCAGGGACTGGTTCTCAGCTTCAAGAAATTTCCAAAGATGAGAGCCAGATCTTTTCCACCTGCAAATCTCTTGGAAACCCTTGCCGTAGAGGCAGAAGTTTCTTCTCTTCTGGCCTTAAGAGCCATAGAGAGAGTACCTGCCCTACACTGGGGCAAAGGGCTGTACTCCAGGTACTTCCTCACCCCAAAAAAGACAGGGGAGTGGCGACCCATCCTAGACCTAAGATATCTAAACAAACATCTTTTAAAACCAAAGTTCAAGATGGTAACTCTGGGAATAATCCTTCCCTCTCTAAGGTCAGGAGACTGGTTAGCCTTCCTGGACCTCAAAGATGCCTACTGTAACATTCCCATCCGGTGCTCCCACAGAAAGTACCTCAGGTTCGAGTTGCCCTCAGGCCACTATCAGTTCAGAGCAATGCCTTTTGGCCTATCCTCAGCCCCAAGGATTTTCACAAAGTGCCTGGCAGTAGTAGTTGCCTTTCTAAGAAGGCAAAAGATTTCCATTTTTCCATATCTGGACGATTGGCTAATAGTGGGCCAGTCTCCAGACCAAGTCAAGTCTCACCTGCAAGTGACCCAGCAAGTGCTCACTTCTCTAGGATTTCTTCTCAACCTTCCCAAGTCAGTTCTCGAACCAGTACAGCTTCTTACTTTTATAGGGGCAGAACTGGACACAGTCGGAGCAAGAGCCTTTCTCCCTCTAGAAAGGGCAAGGGCTCTTGTGGAAGTAGCCACTTCCTTCAGCCTTCGGGTAACTCGATCAGCAAGGTATTTCCTCCAGCTCTTGGGCCACATGGCAGCTTCAACAGCAGTGGTCCAAGGAGCAAGATTCCAGATGAGGGATATTCAGTTCCATCTGAGAGCTTTTTAGTCTCAGAGGAAAGATTCCTTTACCAGACTGATCCCAGTGACTCTGATCTTGATCCAAGCCCTCCAATGGTGGCAGGATCAGGACAATTTAAGACAAGGTATTCCTTTTGCCACTCAGCCTTGTTCAGTGGTCCTTAACATGGACGCTTCTCTTCTGGGCTGGGGAGCCCATCTGGGGGCCCTCACTGCCCAGGGGCTGTGGTCCCCCCAAGAATCCCTTCTCCATATCAATCTCCTAGAGCTCAGGTCAGTTTTTTTGGCCCTGAAAGCTTTCTCTCAATCAGTACAGAACAAGGTGGTTCAGGTCAGAACGGACACCACCATGTGGTACATCAACAAGCAGAGAGGCACTCAGTCCATGGCCTTGTGCACGGAAGCCATGAAGTTGTGGTCCCTGGCTTATTCCCTGCAAACCTCTCTGGTAGCAGTTCACCTTCCAGGGAAGGACAATGTGCTACCAGATGCACTGAGCAGGCTCTCTCAGGGCCATCACGAATGGTCCCTGGACCCTCAAGTGCTGAAAGTGATTTTTTCAAGGTGGGGCACTCCAGAGATAAATCTCTTTGCAGCTCCAGACAATCACCAACTCCCTCTCTTTTGTTGTAGACCTCCAGTCTTGGGCTCAGTCCCCCTGGATGCCCTGATTCTGATTTAGGAAGGGAAGTTTCTGTGTGCCTTACCTCCCTTCCCACTCCTGTTCAAAGTTTTAGTCAAAATAAGGTCTCAGCCTTGCAAAGTGATTCTGATTGCTCCAGATTGGGCCAGATAGCCCTGGTACCCCCTGTTGCTGTCCCTAACAGTCCATCTTCCCCTGTCTCTTCCCAGGAATTACAACCTGTTAACATCCTCTCAGGGGAGGATTTGGTACCCCAATCTCCAGCATTTAAATCTCAAGGCATGGCTCTTAAAGAGTTAGAGTTTGCAGATCTGCATCTTTCCCAAGGGGTTCTGGATATTCTCAGAGCTTCTCGAAAGCCCTCCACCAGAAAGACTTCTAACTCCAGATGGAAGAGATTCAGCATTTGGTGTTCTAAGAAGCATATTTCTTCAGATACTGCTGGGTTGCCTACTGTTCTGGATTATATGGTACATCTTAATGGGCTAGGCCTCAGACCAGCTACTCTTAAGGTACACTTGTCAGCTGTTTCTGCGTTTCTCTCTGTGGGGAAGTCTTCCTCACTATCTTCTCACCCTGTGTTCTGTAATTTTTTAAAGGATTGCTTCACACCAATCCTCCTTTAGAGACCCTGCCCCTGCCTGGGATTTGAATGTTTGCATTGCTCAACTTATGCAACCCCCTTTTGAGCCTATGTCCTCAGCAGAACTTAAGTACTTGACTTGGAAAACTGTGTTCTTGGTAGCCATTACCTCTGCCAGGCATATCAGTGAACTGCAGGCCCTGTCAGTGGAACCTGATTTTATCTCATTTCACAGGGATAAAGTGGTCCTTAGAACCAATAGAAGGTTCTTGCCCAAAGTTGTTTGAGACTTCCATTTAAACCAGTCTATGTCTTTCCCTGTTTTCTTCACTGATCATTCTTCCTCAGGAGAGAAGAGGCTACACAGTTTAGATGTCAAAAGAGCCTTTAGTTACTACATAGAGCGTACCAAGGGTCACAGGTTTGACTCCCTCCCGTTGTTCCTCACGGAGAAGTGGGAAAGGGCAAACCTACCACCAGAAGATCTGTTGCCAGGTGAATTGTGTCTTGTATACAATTCTGCTATGAAAAACTGGGAAAAACTCCACCCTCAGGCCTGAGGGCTCATTCCACAAGAGGTACAGCTGCTTCCCTGGCTGCGGCCAGCGATATTCCTCTCCTAGAAGTTTGTCAAGCAGCCACCTGGAAAACAGTCCATACCTTTACCAAGCATTACTCTCTGGATATCCAGGCTAGGAGTGATGCTCGGTTTGGCACAGCAGTACTTCAGAGCCTATTCTCAAAGTAGGTTCTGTCCCTCCTCCTTGGAGGTACTGCTTGGTAGTCTGCAATTGTCAGAATACAGCAAGACTTCATGTTGTTTGAAGAAAAAATTACTCGCCTTAGTAATTGTATTTCTTCTAATCTAGTCTTGCTGTATTCTGACCTGCCTCCCCTCTCAGAACCTGTTTTTGGGAAGTGGGTGGGCAGGCTCAGTGTTGCACCCCAGGGGTGTTTTTGCTGGCACCCTCCTCCCTTTTGTTTGGGTGCTTATTTATTATTGTTATTTTTTGAGTACATTGGGTTTAGTTTTTGGGTTTCCTGACTTGAGTCTTCCTTGGGAATCCAAAACTTTTCAGCCAGTTGGCTAGTAGAATTTTTACATTTTCCACATAGAATTTTTAGTTTAGTTGGGCTCGTAAGAATCTGACTGTTTGAGTTCAAAACACTCCAGACAGAGACTTCAACCGAGCTTGAGCTCAGCGTTCCATGCTCTGCACGGAAAGTTGACCCTTAGTTCTCCGTGGCAGTTCAAAGGTTGGGAATCACTGCAATTGTCAAAATACAGCAAGACTACATTAGAAGAAATATAATTACTAAGGTGAGTAATTTTTTCTTCTTCCTCAGGAGAGAGGAGGCTGCACAGTTTAGATGTTAAAAGAGCCCTTAGTTACTACATAGAGCGTACCGAGGGTCACAGGTTTGACTCCCTCCAGTTGTTCCTCACTTATGGAGAAGTAGAAAGGGCAAACCTGCCACCAAGAGGTCTGTTACCAGGTGGATTGTGTCTTGTATGCAATTCTGCTATGAAAAACTGGGAAAAACACCACCCTCAGACATGAGGGCTCATTCCACAAGAGGTACAGCTGCTTCCCTGGCTGCTGCCGGGGATATCCCTCTGTTAGAAATGTTTCCAGGCTAGGAGTGATGCTCGGTTTGGCACAGCAGTACTTCAGAGCCTATTCCCAAAGTAGGTTCTGTCCCTCCTCCATGGAGGTACTGCTGGGTAGTCTGCACTTGTCAGAATACAGCTAGACTTCCATGTTGTTTGAAGAAAAAATTACTCACCTTAGTAATTATGTTTCTTCTATTGGATTGTTGCTGTATTCTGACGTCCCTCCCTGCCTTCCCTCTCAGAACCTGTTTTTGGGACGTGGGTGGGCAGGTACAGTGTTGCACCTCAGGGGGCTCTTTTTTACACCCTCTTCTTGTATGGGTGTTTATTTTGTTATATTCCTGTTTGGGTTTTGAGTTTTGGGTTTCCTGACTTGAGTCTTCTTTTGGTAGTCCAAAACTTTTTGTTGCCAGTTGGCTATTAAAAATTTTGATTTACAATTTCCACATAGAATACTATTAGAGTGTTGCTCGTAAGAATCTGACGGTTAGCGTTCAAAGGAAACAGACAGAGACATCAACTGAGCTCGAACTCTGCATAGAAATGTTAACCCTTTGTTCTCCGGGGCAGTTTAAAGGCTGGGGCTAACTGCACTTGTCAGAATACAGCAAAACCCCAGTAGAAGAAATATAATTACTAAGGTGAGTAATTTTTTCTTACTGCCTCTACTTATTGTTTTTATATTATTTACTTGGTTTACGATTAAATTTGTTGTTTTTCCCGGTTCCTCTCGGTTCGGTATAACCATGGGGGAACCGGGTTGTTTTCTGTTAAAATCGGGATTCTCTGATTAAAGAGACGCTTTAGTTTCACATTTAAAACTTGTTTTATTCAAATTGCTGTAACCGATAAATTTCAGTTACCTGAACCGCTACATCGATTCGGTTCCTTCGGTTCCGGAACCTATCATTTAAAAAAAATTTTGTTTAGCGGTTGGGTTTTTCTCTTTTTTAAAATATCATGTCTGAGAAACCCAAAAAATGAACCAGTGAACCCGGTTTCAAGAATTGTTCCCAGTGTGGGGAAGTGTTTGCTAAAGCAGACAAACACATTTTGTGTCATGTTTGGGTTTTGACCACCTTAAGGAGGAATGTGAGGTATGCAAAACATTCCCAGACAAAACTTTGGAAAAACTCCTTGAAAGGCTTAAGAAAAAGTCTGCAAAGGGTCCCTCTGGCTCTGACCAGCTGATACCCCAAGAATCTGTGGCTGAACCCACATCTGCTTCTGTGCCTGCCCCTGAGATGGGCAAAAAGGGCACGAAATGTTCAAATGAACCAGCTGACTCCCCAGTTCCTTATAAGAAAAGCAAAAAGCTTAAACACACAGAACCCCCGACTGTCAAACCGGGGACTTCTGTACATGTTATGCCTGTAACAGCGGCCCAAGAAATTGCTCAGGCCTTCACAATAATTCAGGCTCTACAGGCAATAGTCCCTCCTCAGCAGCCTCCTGTCCCCTAGGGTCCCCAGGCTGGCAGCAATGTGCATCCACCCCCTCAAGATAGAGGGGACCTATTTGGTGATGAAGATGATGATGATGAAGAAGAAAAAGAATATAATAATAATAATAATAATATAGTGAGGAGGAGGGACAAATCGAACCAGAAGTGTCCCCTGAACGGGACTTTGGTTCGCCTCCAAGGGTGACTGGGGATTTTCCATCCCATTTTACTTTTATTAGGAGGATGGCAGATGCACTAAACATCTCCACCACTGAACAAGTTGAGGATGAAGAGGAGGTAGGAGTATTTGGAGATGATGGGGCTGACACCCACCAAGGCTTTACTCCTGCCGGTGTACAAATTCTTTAAGAAGGATGCCTTAAAGATTCTTCAAATACCAAACTCCACTCCTCCCATAGATAGGAGGATGGACAGAGAATATCAATTGGAATGGGAGGGAGCTGATTTTCTCTTCTCTCATCCAGATCATTGGGGGTAATTCAGCAAGCTGCATGTGACAAGGCCAGGGTCCCACTCTCCTCACATCCTCCGGACGAGGATTCCAGAAAAATTGACAGCATGGCCAAAAAAGTGTACCTGTCAGCCTCTCTGGATATCCGTCAGGCTACCTTCCTGCCTATGCCTTAGACAACTAGTATTGGAACCCACTCGAGAGGGAGCAATCTTAGACCTAGTCCTCTCAAATGGAGATGGAGAGAGGATCACAGGTGTAGAAGTGGATAGCCATCTGGGAACTAGTGACCATTGAACAGTACAGTTCACAATAAATACAGCAAGAGAGTCAAACCATACAAAGTCAGAAGTACTGGACTTCAGGAGGGCTGACTTTGCCAAAATGGGTGAGTTCCTAAGGAATGCACTAGCAAATGGGCAGGAAGGAGGGGTGGAAGAACAATGGGAAAAATTAAAACTGCCATCACAGAGGTAACAAGCCTTTATGTGAAGCAAATAAACAAAACAAAACGATGTAAGAAACCACTATGGTTCTCAAAGAAGGTGGCAGTGAAGGTTCAAGAGAGAAAAAGAAAGCATGGGGGTGAGATACTAACAATAACAAAAATGGAAAGGGACCTGGGGGTAGTCATATCAGATGACCTAAAGGTGGGCAAGCAATGTGAGAGGGCAGTAAGGAGGGCTGGGGGAATACTGGGATGCATAGGGAGAGGCAGCACCAGTAGAAAACAGGAAGTTGTTATCCCTCTGTACAGACAGCTGGTGAGACCCCATCTGGAGTACTGTGTGCAGTTCTGGAGACCCAGTCTCCGCAAGGACATAGACAAGATGGAAGCTGTCCAGAGGAGGGAACTAAAGTGGTGCAGGGTCTGCACCAGAAGACATATGAAGAGAGACTAAAGGAGCTTAATATGTATAGCCTCGAGGAAAGGACGGAGGGGGGGACATGATAGAAACGTTCAAGTACCTCAAGAGAATCAAATAAGTCCAAGAGGGTAGCATCTTTCAAAAAAAGAGGTGTGCAAGAACAAGGGTGCACAATTTGAAGATGGGGGGTGGCTCAGAGGTAATGTAAGGAAGTATTTTTTCACAGAGAGGGTTGTGGATGCATGGAACGGCCTTCCGGAGGAGGTTGTGGAGTCAAAAACAGTGGTTGAATTCAAGCATGCATGGGACAGCCATAAGGCAATTCTAGGGGGTTGGGGTAGAAAGAAGTCGGCTGCTGGTTAACTAGGATCTGCAGCTTATCCATTAGGCAGGGAAATGGGCAGACTGGGTGGGCCAAGCGGTCCTTATCTGCCGTCAAATTCTGTGTTTCTGTGTATGCTGCCCAGTACCAGAAGTCACTGTGACAGTCAGTCCTGGCTATGTCTCAGAAAGCTCCCTCGCCCTTGTCAGATGACCTGGCCGAAACTGCCAGCTTTGGGTTAGAGGCAGCCAAGTATCAATTCCAAATGGCTGCTGACACCAGTGACATTGCAGCCAGATGGATGGCAAATCCGGTGGCACAGAGGAGGTTTGCATGGCTCAGGGCCACAAACTGTACTCAAGATACTCAGTCTAAGGCCTTGGATTTTCTTCTAGAGGGAAACTCTCTCTTTGGGGAGTCCACTGTGGCATATATGAAGAAGGTGGATGAGTATAAGGCCACTTACAGAAGCAACTCTGCTTTGGAGAGAGCTTCACCACCAACCAGGCCTTATGGGAAGGGGAGCCAGGGGCAGGTCTTTTTATACCAGGCCCTTCTTCCAGCCAGTGGTCTTACCCCAGTACCAGCAGTATCCACAGCAGGGATACTTCAGGGATAGGGGAAGGAGGGGCTCAAGGTAAGGGTCACAAGCTCGGCCTCAGCCACAATCAAAACAGACCCTCTGAGCCACAGGCCGTTTCCTCCCTGCCTGTGAGAGGCAGACTGTCTCACTTTCTCCATGCCTGGTTGAGAATCACCTCCGACAAATGGGTTCTGGAGGTAGTGTGTGTCAGGTTCTATTCCTGGAATTCAAATCCCTTCCTTCTCAGAAGATCAGAGTTTTCAGCTCTACCCCACTAGCAGAAAAAACACTGCTAGAGTCAGAGGTTCAAAACCTGCTACAGCTGAATGCAGTAGAACCAGTTCCAAAGTCCATGAGGGGAAGGGGTTTTTATTCCAGATATTTCCTAACCACAAAGAAAAGTGGCTAGTGGCAGTCTATTCTCAATCTCAAAGCTTTAAACAAGCATCTGAAGAAAACAAAGTTCAAAATGGTAACACTAGCTGTGATTTTGCCAGTGCTCCAAAAAGGAGACTGGCTGGCATCACTGGACCCAAAGTTTTCCTTTTTCCACATCCCCATAAGGGATTCTTACCGGAGATATCTCAGATTGAGACTCCATTCAGGTCACTACTAGTTTTCAACCCTGCCTTTTGGCCTTTCTTCTTCCCCCAAGGGTATTCACAAAGTGTCTAGCTGCTGTAGTAGCACATCTTCAGAGACAAAGTATCACTGTTTTCCCTTATATGGAAAACTGGTTAGTGGTGGGAAAATCCCCATTGAAGGTACAGCAGACTTTAAGGCCCTGTCCAGACTAGAGCTTTGGTAACCTTACTGGTGCCCTGTAACGTTACCGCTTGCTCTAAAAACGGTTGTGTCCAGACCTGTAACGTTTTAAAAAGCGTTCTGTAAACCGTTTGTAAAACCACCAAAGAGCAGGTCTTTAGCACGGTTGCTGAAACGTTACCTGTTTTTTCTTCATTTGGAGGAGTAGTGCGGACGAGTGAACGAAGTGTTTTCTGTAAAATGTGTCCTCCAGCGCACTGTAACGCTTTTCAAAACGTTACCAGAAAATGGAGAAAGAACACCGATGTGGATGCAGAGTAACGGTTTAAAAACCGATTCAGCTGTTCAATGTGGACGCACAGAAACGGGTTGAACGGTAACGTTTTAAAAAACGTTTTTATAGCTCATTGCTAGTCTGGACAGGGCCTAAAAGTCACTCGGGACCTCCTAGAATTCCTGTGATTTCTAATCAGTCACAAAAAGTCTGCTTTCAGCCCCACACAGGTGTTGCAGTTCATAGGAGCAGAAATAAATACGTCACAGGCCAGGGCCTTTTTGCCTCTGGAGAGAGTGCAACGCCTTCAGTCAGTGGCAAATTCCTTCAGCTTACACAAAGCAAAAACTGCAAGACAGTTTCTCCAGCTACTGGGCCACATGGCTGCTGCCATAGGCACAGTGCAGGGTTCCAGGCTTCACATGAGGGACATCCAGTTCCATCTCAGGGCTCACTGATGTCAGAAAAAAAAACCTTTTCAAAACTCATTCCAGTAACAAGGGCACTGTTACAGGCCCTCTTGTGTGGAAAGAGGACTCCAACTTAAGAAAGGGAATCCCCTTTCAAAAGGAGAATCCTTCAGTGGTACTCACAACAGATGCATCCCTGTTGGGCTGGGGCGCCCATCTAGAGCAGCACACCACTCAGGGTACCTGGTCAGCTGTAGAGTCCCTTCAGCACATAAACTTACTGGAACTCAGAGCAGTCTTGCTAGCTCTGAGAGCTTTCTCTCCCCTGTTACAGGGCAAGGTGGTACAGATCAGAACAGATAATACCACCACAACTTATTGTATAAACAAGCAGGGAGGCACCAGGTCAGGCCTCCTTTGTACAGAAGCCATTCATATCTGGACTCTAGCCTACTCTCTGGGGATATCCCTACAGGCAATCCATTTGCCAGGGAAAGACAACATCATGGCGGATGCCTCGAGTCAAATCAGTCAGCCCCATCACAAATGGACCCTAAACAGACAGGTGGTACAGGTTATTTTCAGAAGGTGGGGCACTCCACAGGTAGATTTGTTTGCATCCCACCAGAACCACCATCTGCCCCAGTATTGTTGCAGACCACTGGACAAGGGCACACTTCCTCTGGATGCCCTGACCCTGGATTGGTCAGGGAGGTTCCTGTATGCTTTTCCTCCTTTCCCTCTAGTTCACAGCGTACTGCTCAAGCTCAGATCTCATGCAGCATCACTGATCTTGATAGCTCCAGATTGGCCAAGGCAGCCATGGTACTCTCTTCTGCTGTCCATGTCCATCACAAAACTCATACACTTCCCTCGGAGGTGCAATCTGCTGACTTCCAACCAGGGAACACTGTTGTATCTGAATCTCAAGTCCCTCAACCTCAAGGCCTGGTTCTTGAGGACATAGAGTATGCAAAATTGAATCTTTCTCAATCTGTCTTAAGCATTTTGAAAGCTTATAGAAAACTTTGTACTAGGAAAACGTATTTTTCTAAATGAAAGAGGTTTTCCCTTTGGTTCTGTAGCACATCACTAATACCAGGACAGGCTGAGATTCCAATTGTCCTGGATTACCTCTCTCACTTGCATTCCTCTGGTTTGCAACCCAGTTCTCTGAAGGTTCATTGCTGTCTGCTTACCTCTCTGCTGGTGCAAGGGTAACCATAGCCTCACATCCTATCTTTAAAAGATTCTTTAAAGGTCTAAGAGCAGGGTCATTCTTGATGCCCTACAAGGGGCATGCCTTAGACAGCTAGTATTGGAACCCACTCGGGAGGGAGCAATCTTAGACCTGGTACTCTCAAACGGGGACAGAGAAAGAATCTCAGATTTAGAAGTGGGTAGCCATCTGGGAACAAGCGACCACCAAACAGTGTGGTTCATGATAAACACAGCCATACAATCAAGCCATACAAAAGCAAGAGTATTGGACTTTAGGAGGGCTGACATTGGGAAAATGAGAGAGTACCTCAGAAAAGCAGTAGCAAACAGGCAAGAAGTAGGGGTGGAGGAACAATGGGGAGTAATCAAAACAGCCATCACAGAGGCAACAAGCCTTTGTGTAAAGCAAATCAACAAAACACAGCGAAGGAAAAAAATGCTATGGTTCTCAAAAGAGGTGGCAGGAAAGCTTAAGGAGAAAAAGATAGCAGTCAGGAAATATAAGGAAACACAGAAGGAGAAGGACAGAGAACTTTATCAGTTAAAGCAGAACGAGGCAGCGAAGGCAGTGAGAATAGCAAAGGTCCAAACCGAGGAAAGGATAGCCAGCTCTGTTAAGAAGGGGGATAAGACCTTTTATAGGTACATTAGGGAGCGAAGAAGGACCAAAGGAGAGATACTGAGGCTCAATAAAGGGGAGGGAATGTGGGCATAAGGTGACAGTGAAAAAGCAGGAATACTGAACGAATATTTCTACTCAGTATTCACAAAGGAAGAGGAGGGGTGGTACCTAAACCAAACAAGAGAAACAGTCTGAAGACTGTCGTCGATACCATTCCATTTACAGAAGAAAAGGGTTCTGAAAGAACTAATAAAATTGAAGGTGGACAAAGCAATGGGGCCTGATGGTATTCACCCAAGAATTCTAAAAGAACTAAGGGTAGAACTAGTGACACCGCTGACTACTCTCTTTAACAAATCATGGGAGGATGGGGTGGTACCTGAGGACTGGAGGAGGGCGGATGTGATTCCTCTTCACAAAAGTGGGAGCAGGACAGAGGCAGGAAACTACAGACCAGTTAGTTTGAACTCAGTGGTAGGGAAAATGGTGGAATCACTTCTGAAGGAAAGAATTGTTGAGTACCTAGAGGCCAGTGGGGCACATGACCCAAGGCAGCATGGATTCACGATGAGAAGGTTGTGTCAGACTAATCTAATAAATTTCTTTGACTGAGTGACTAAAGTAGTAGACCAGGGAGGGGCTGTGGACATGGCCTATGTAGATTTTAGCAAGGCATTTGATACAGTCCATTATGTAACCTAAGTGGATCTATGTTAAATGTTCCTTTTACTGCACTTGTAAAGTTATTCTCTGTTTTAATCTGCACTGTAATAACTGTCACATACTTCCCTCACAAAGAGGAAAACAAAGGAGCACCAGGAAAAAATGCGGTGCTTATGGAGAATACTCTAGGCATAAAAAAAAAATGTGAATCCAAGCACCCGCATAGCCACCACACGAAAATGTTGAAATGATAAAAATCACGTTTATTGCAGACCACGAACAGGCACATGAAAGACTGACGTTTCACTTGGCTAGCTGCCAAGCTTCTTCAACGTGATTTTTATCGTTTCAACATTGTCGCGGTGGTGGCTATGCGGTGCTTGGATTCACATTTATTTTTATGACTGTAATAACTGTCTAGATGTCTGCCCCCCCTCGATGAGGTGCTTTTGTAAATGAGTCTGTGACTCAAAGGTTGTAAACCCGATTTGTAATGAATAAATGAAGTGAATAAACAGTCCCACACAAAAGATTAATACACTAGTTAGCCAGCCTTGGAGTGGGTCCCAAGGTGGTAGCCTGGATAAAAAATTGGCTAGACAACAGGACACAAAGGGTAGTAGTAAACGGAGTCCACTGTGAAGAAAGGAGGGTTACTAGCAGGGTACCGCAGGGTTCAGTACTGGGACCAGTCCTTTTTAATGTCTTTATAAGTGACATTGCAGAGGAACTGAAGGAAAAGCACGCCCTTTGCAGATGACACAAAGATCTACAACAGGCTTGATACACAAGATGGAGTGGAAAGGATGAGAACGGCCTTGGCAAGGTTGGGGGAATGGTCACATTTATGGCAGCTCAGATTCAGTGCAAAGAAGTGCAAGATAATGCACCTGGGAAACAAAAACCCAGGGGAAGAGTACACAATGGGGGTGAGATACTGACAACAGTAAAAATGGAAAGGGACCTGGGGGTAATTATATCAGATGACCTAAAGGTGGGAAAGCAATGTGAGAAGACAGTAAGGAAGGCTGGGGGGATACTGGGATGCATAGGGAGAGGCATCAATAATAGAAAACAGAAAGTTGTTATCTCTCTGTACAGACAGTTGGTGAGACCCCCATCTGGAGTACTGTGTGCAGTTCTGGAGACCCCATCTCTGCAAAGACATAGACAGAGTGGAGGCTGTCCAGAGGAGGGCAACCAAAATGGTGCAGGGTCTGCACCAGAAGACATATGAAGAAAGACTAAAGGAGCTTAATATATACCCTTGAGGAAAGAAGGGAGAGAGGGACATGATAGAAACTTCAAGTACCTCAAGGAATCAACAAAGTCCAAGAGGGTAGCATCTTTCAGAAAAAGAGATGTGCAAGAACAAGGGGACACAATTTGAAGATAGAGGGGGGACGACTCAGAGGTAATGTGAGGAAGTATTTTTTCACAGAGTGTTGTGGATGCATGGAACAGTCTCCCTGAGAAGTGGGGGAATTCAAGAATGCATGGGACAGACATAAGGCAGTCCTAGTGGGGGGTAGGAGGAAGTAAACTGTTGGTTAACTAGGATCTGCAGCTTATCTGTTAGGTAGGAAAATGAGCAGACTAGGTGGGCCAACGGTCCTTATCTGCCGTCAAATTTTATGTTTCTGTGTTTCTATATCTCCTTTCGTAGGGATAAGGTAGTCCTTAGAACAAACAGGAAATTTCTCCCCCAGGTAGTTTCGGACTTCCACTTAAACCAGTCCATCACGCTTCCTGTCTTTTCCACTTGTGGTGAGAGAAGACTCCACAGTTTAGACGTGAAAAGGGCTCTCAGTTACTACATGAGAGCCACAAAAGGCCACAGACAGGATAGAAAGCAGCTGTTCCTGATCTATGGGGATGTGGGAAAAGGTAATCCAGCCTCCAAAAGGTCTATTTCTTGATGGATAGTCCAGTGTATCCAGTTCCGCTACACAAAGGCTGGTAAGAAGCCCCCATCAGGATTGAGGGCCCACTCCACAAGAGGGACAGCTGCTACCTTAGCAGCTGCCAGAGATGTTCCATTACTGGATGTTTGTAAAGCAGCTACCTGGAAGACAGTACACACCTTTACAAAGCATTACAGTCTAAATATTTTATCTGGGAATGATGCTAGGTTTGACACAGCAGTCCTGCAAAGTCTGTTTCCAAAGTAAGTTCTGTGCCCACCTCCAGTGATACTGCTTGGTAGTCTGCATAACGTTAGGAATATTCTGAGCATTACTGGGGTTAGAACAAAACAATTACTTACCGTAGTAATTCTTCTTCTCCAGTGTTGCTCAGATGTTCATAACTTTCCTCCCTACCTCCCCTTCAAGAACTTCAGCCTCTGCTGGCGCCACCTTTATCATTATACACCCTTGGAATGTTTTTACCTTGCGCCTGTCAATAGTTTGGGTAAATCAGGTTTCATTGTGTTTTCCCTTTGGCTGTTTACTCTGGCATCTTGTTCTAACATTGTTTAATAGTTCTCCAGTTGGAGTGTTATTTTTAAAAAAATATACATATATTTTTGGGAAAACCCCAATTTTATAATATAATTATAGTACAATAACTGGGTTAAGCTTTTTCCCCATAAGGAGACCATAAGTAATTTGCCCGTTATAAAGGCGTTTATAGCGGCAAAACCTTACGGTTTCCTTTGTATGCACATGCCCAACCTACAGCTCTTCCGGTTTTCACCGCCACCACCAGATTTCGTCGGTCGAAACCGCACCGCCACCACTATTTCTAGGCGGTAAGTAACTATTTAAAAATAAAAAACTTCCTAACAAAAATTACACCGTAAAGGGCAACAAAACAAGAAAACGTAAACTGTTGCTAAGCGACCGAGGACTTGGCTAAACATCATCCAGACTGCAGCCGCACCAGACCATTTATGTTATATAACTGGCTGTGGCGAAAAAGCCTAACCCAGCAATTATATAAAATAAAATATGGGGTGGTGTGTGTAAACTCGAATTTTACACACACCCTCTGGTTTGGATGCCTGGATAAAACCCCTTGGGTGTGTGTAAAATCTCGTTAAACCACCCCATACTTTATTCTCTATATTATATAACTCTGGGCCTACTTTCCAGACTCCATTTATAAATCTAAAGAGGTTTAGAACACAGGCAGTTAGTAGAGGCAGTGTTTGAAAGATGCTCACATGCAAAGTGTTCCATCATTTGCATGTGTTCTATCTCTCCGGACAGTCCAACCCTCCAGGCTTACTGCATAAAGTTATGAATATCTGAGCATCACTGGAAAGAAAGAAGATTGCTATGGTAAGTAATTTTTTCTTCCTGCAGGGTAGGGCTGTTATTATTTTTATCTTTTAAGTAACGTAACTTTAACTTTAGGTGTGTTACTGTATGCCTCTGAAAGCCAAGTGCCTGAGAATGGAGAGGAGTCAGGTTCTATAATGCTGTCACAGCAATGGAGCGTGTCAGTCCCTTGTAGGTGAGCACATATAAGCCAGCTTTAAAAAGAATGCCGAGTGACAACATTGGAACAAATAGAAAAGAAATTGCCATAAGTCTGATAACATTTCTTCTTTGTCACATTTACAGATGAGACTTTATTTATAAACATGATATGTGGCATCCTTTCGGGAGTAATATCAGCTCCATCGCTAACCCTATGGATGTACTAAAGGTAAGGAACTGTTTGGCAGGGTACCACAGTACTGTAGGACTAGTAAGCATTTCGCCATACATATTCCTTGAGCAGTTCCACTGGTGAGTACAATAGAAAGTTGGGTCAGTTTGCACAGATGCATCCCAACTTCTGTCTTAGCAGCTGCATGGCAAGATTAGAAGGTTAGTATTATTTAAGGATCACTGGACACATGGGGCCAGAATTGCAGAGGTCCTCATGTGCTCTCGATGACCTGTGACATGATAGTAGTGAATTTGAGTTAATTGTGACAAATGTTGCTGGTCCACTGGCACGAAGTAGCACTACTACTTGCGATGCCGACGACCTGGTTCGGAAGCGAGCTCAAGGTGTCAGAGGGCCAGCTGGGGAGGGGCAGGGATCGAGCTGCCCAGGGACTGCTCTCCTCTTCTGGGAGGGAGGGTGGGAAGAACTCTGTGCACTATTGGCCTCGGAAGCCAAGAAAGGTAACTCAACCTGAAAGAGGTGGGGGAGATGTGGCAGAGCTGGCGTGCCCTGTGACATCAGCTGACACCATGTCCCCATGGGGAGAAAGCCGGAAAACTCCTGTCCAAGCAGAATGACTGCAGGCCCTATACCCAGTGAATCAGGCACCTCCTGGAAATTTGGATCCTGTCCTGGTGGGTTGAGAGACTCTCGCCACCCTGCCATGGAAGGCAAGCCGTGGGGACTTCAGGAGCAGGTAAGCCCTGGGAGAAGCCAGGTGACAGGGTTGGGAGGACCGTTGAAGGAGGGCCATCCAGGAGATAAAAAAATTGGACAAAAAGTTAGACCAGATAAAACATGGTATAACTTACGGACATTATTATGGCAATTTGCACATGAAAAATGACACGTGCAAATTGTAGAACCTGTCAGAAATGCCCCAAATACTTATTTTATTTATTTACAATTTGGTAACCAGGAAAAGCATCATGAGCAGAGCTTCTTTCCAGGCGCGACTGGGAAGGGATACAGAGAAGAAAGAAATATAGCATTGATAGAAAAGTTGTAACAATATGTAGAAATTGTACATAATAAAAGGGTATTGTTTTAATAAATATCTAACAAATACAAACAGTATTTACAGTAATATCTAATAAATGCAACAATATTTACATGGTTATTTACAATGAGTTGCAGCGAGGTGAGGGAGAACAGCGAGACTGAGGTAAGTGAGTACTAGGTAGGAGAACATATAGGAAGTAGTAGGGTTGGCTTAACAGGCATTTGAGGACATGGAAGGAGGGAGAAAGACAGTTTTTTTTGGTGGGGGAATACTATTCCAGTGGGAAGGGAGTCTATAGGAGAAGGAATGTTTGCCGCCTGATGTGCGTACCTGTGGGAGAGAAAAAGTGTGGGCACAGATTGCGAGTTGTAGGGAGAGGGGTTTACCGGATTAAGGAGGGAGGTGAGGTAGGGTGGAAGGGTTCCAAAGCAGTATTTAGCGATGAAGGTGGAACAGTGTGAGAAGTGTCTCTGAGCGAGGGATAGAGGGAACAGGAGGAGTATAGATCACAGTGGTGGGTTAAAAGGGGAGTTAGAGGCAAACCTACAGAAGGCATTAAACATAACATCAAGTTTGGCTAGGGAGGTGGCTGGGCCAGCACCATAAACTATGTCTCCATAGTCAAAAGCCGGGAGGATCCATTTAATGATGAGATCATGTCTTACTGGGGGGAGAGGCTGGCTTTGTGACACTACAGTAGCCCTAGTTTAGGGCACAGCTTGGAGTGCAAAGCACAGAAATGGAAAGAGAAGTCGAGGGAGGGATCAAGCCAGACTCCTAGGTATTTATAGCTGGGGATATTTTCTAGAGGGATGTTGGCAGCAGAGAAGAAGACTGGGAAGGTGGGAAGCCTGGCAAGTTTTTGTTTAGAAACAAAGTTCATGGCAACATTTGTCTTATATGTTCAGTTTTAGGCAGTTGTCACGGAACCAGGCTCTTGACTGCTGTGAGATCGCTTTGTGGGGGGAGGGGGGTTGGATGGCTTGGATCGATGGGCCAGACAGGAAGAGTACAGTATTGTCTGCATACGTGTGGATATTGGCATGGGTACAAACTGAGGGGAGATTGTTGATAAAGAGGGAGAAAAGAACAGGCCCAAGGATAGATCCCTGACGCACGTAAGGGAGGGGGATAAGATATTGTTAATAGAGACTGATTGGGAATGGCCAGTTAGATAGGAGCTAAACCAGGACACTGAAGCAGGGGATAGGCTGACGAGGCATAGTTTATTTAGTAGAAGAGGGTGGGAAACGGAGTCAAAGGCCTTCGCCAGGTCAGTGAAGATAGCCGAGGTGATCTGGCTAAGGTACATAGTAGAGTAAATGGTGTTAGTAAAGCGTAGGAGGTACAGTAGAATTTTCTGAAGCCTGATTGAAACTGGGAGAGAGTGTTGGAAGCAAGAATGAATTCATTGAGCCTTGAGAGAATTAGGGACTCTTGGATTTTGGCAAGGGAGATGAGAATTGAGATGGAGCGGTAATTTCCTGAGACAGTGGGGTCACCACCTTTGAAGAGGGGAGGACTGTGGCAGACTTCAAGCTGTAGGGACAGTAACTGTGGAGAGTGAAAGAGTTGAGATGAAGATTAAGGAGTAACAATAGAGGACACAGCCATGGCCCAAAACTGGGAATTGTACCTGAATCAATAGTTTTGGCAGTTCAGCCTATGTTGTTTATTGTAAATTGGCTTTGTTGATTCAGCCAGTCAACACTGAGGATGTGCCTGAAATCTTATAACCATAAGAAAGTCAAGATAACTGGCCCAGTGGCATGGTGGACTAGGTGCGGGCTATGACACTGGGGACCCAAGATGGAAATGAACTGGTGACGCTTGGGGGAGAGAATTGAGAGTCCCACGATAGTTCTCTTGCTCTGGAAGAGGTATTCTGTGTCCCGCCACTTGACTACCACTTGGCAGAGGCCAGATGGCAGCAACGGCAGGAGCAGCTGAATGAAGCAAGGCTTAGGCAGACTTGGAACTGATGCACGGTGACTTGCACATGCATATTGTTGTGCTACAATGCCTCGGAACAGCAAAAACCTATAGGAGGAGAATGCCTGGGCCCACTTGGCACCCTCACAGGCAATGCACAACCCTATGGGGCAGGCTACTTCCTAACAAGGCTCTAAGTGATGGTTAACCTGTAAGTCCTTGAGACGGGTCAGTGTTGGGGCTGAGGGGATGCCACTGGGAATGTCAGTAGAGAAAATGTGTATGAAAAAAAGAAGCCTCACTTGCATTGTTTGAAAAAGTGGAGTATTCCATTTTTGAAATGAGGTGCCCCAAGTACTATTTTATCTTCTGTAGCTGCCCGACCGGCCCTATTTGATCTAGTTCCCCCAGCCCCATAACCCGGCTCCTCTGGGACTTACCCATTCTTGCCATCCATCCTCTGCCTATGGACCTGGAGTGCCCATTCGCCAATGTGGCTGTTGGGGACTAGGCCATCATCCTGCCACGGTCAGGGGTTTTCCTGATTTTTTCTCCTGGGCCAGTGGTGAGCAAGCTCTGTCTCCATGGAGATACCCTGTATCAAGTGGGCAGGACACCTTTTCTGGCATCCCACTGCGCTGTCTTCTAGAATCTCCAGGTGGCAGCCGACCAGTGGCACGCACTTACCCCCCTCCTCTGAGGGAGGAGAACTGTCCTCGAGACTCTCAGTCCTCCCTTCCCCAGCTGTCCCCCGAGTGACCTGCATCCATTCCCAAACCCAGGTCACTGGTGTGACAAGAGGTGAGACAGTGCCAGAACCCTCCACACACATGAGGTCTGGCTAGGTGCCCATTTTTTTTTTAAACTTTTTTATTATGTTTAATGTATAATATATTAATATTGTAATTAAAGCACCTTGTACGACTATTCAGGTTTCTTACCTGTTTAGTCTTTAGTCTCCCTTCCTGCATCCTTGAGGCAATATGGGTTAGTGCGAAGGGAAGGAGACAGGGATCAAACTGACTGAGGAAGGACAATAAAGAGTACTTGACCAAAACAAAATCTGTTCTGCAAATAAACACCTGGCCTCCATGTCCACATGTCTTATAAACAATGCAGCATTAACAGAACATAATAAATCAATTTATAATTCCCAAACAGATACAACAAGGAACAAGTCTTGTTAAATACTTTAGTTTCCTGTTTTAATTTATAGTTTTTTTATACTGTATGTAGGCTATTAAATATCTTTTCTGTAGCACTCCACACTGCTGATGGGTATTCATTATGACTGGGTATTGTGCACCCCCACTAGGGGAAAATAGCACAGCCCAAAGCATAGAATGCTGAGCATATGAGGGTTCTAGACGGCCTCCACTCTCCAATATTTGCTGTGCCACCACAGGGGAAAGACCTATCAAGCTTCTCTGAAGAACTTTCAGGCTTCTAGACCTTGGGGCTGCAGTTCTGCATAACAATTTGAGGTTACCTGGTGACAGGGAGCTCTCATAAATTTAAATCATGCCTGTTAAGCTGCAGCTTTCAAATTGGTTAACCTGCTCTTCCCATTTCCAGCTTGGATTGGGAGCCACTTCTGCCACATTTGTTTTGTAGGGTATTTTGTTGTTGGTAGGTTTCCGATTAAAAAAAAAAAAAAAAAAAAAAGTGCCACAGCTAAGTTTTTCCTTTGTCTTTGTTTCTGGGTGTTTAGTCTAGGACTTCCCGGGGTGCCTTCTGCTGTTTATCCATCGGTACTCCTCCCTTCCGTTATTACCTCAGGATTCGATCTTGTCACCGATGTTATTCGCAGTGTATATGCTACCCTAGAGAGCTCATTAGACAGTACAGCGTGAGGTTTCATTGCTATGCAGATGATACTCAGCTGTATTTGTCTTTTGCCCCGGGAACACATGATGCCATGGAAGTGATTAATAGCTGCCTGACCGAGATCAACAACTGGATGTCCTCCAGCTGGCTGCGAATGAATCCAGAAAAGACGAAAGTACTGGTGATTGAGCTGGGTCAGGGGTGTGATGGGAGTGCCTCTGGAATGGGTACAGGATTGTTTCTGGGATCCACACCATTAGTGGCCTCCCCTAGGGTGCCGGATCTTGCATGGCTCTGGATAGCAGATTGACACTGGAAGCTCAGGTGTCATCTGTGGTCAAAGTGTTTTTACCACTTGAGGAACATCGCTAGGATTAAGCCCCTAGTTCTTCTCGAAGACCTGCCGTCACTGGTGCATACCTTTGTGACTTCCAGGCTGGATTACTGCAATGCTCTATACTTCAGGGCCACTGGAGGGATCCTCCGCCAACTGCAGCTGGTGCAGATCACAGCGGCTAGGTTGCTGATGGGCCTGGCAAGGTCCAGTCATGTGACACCGGTCTTGCGAGCTCTGCACTGGCTGTCTGTTAGGTGGAGGATCCTCTTCAAGGTGGGCTTGCTCACCTACAAGGCCCTATACGGGCTGGGCCCTGGTTATCTGGCTGATCTCCTAACACCTGCCTCCTCAGTCCTTTCCCTCTGCTCCTTGACCTGGGACCTCCTTGATGTTCCCTGGGTCAGGCTAAAAACATCTAGCTACTATGCCTTTTGTGTTGCTGGGCTGACCCTGTGGAACATTTTGCCAGCTGTTATCAGGGAGGCCCCAACAGTCGAGCTGTTTAAAAAGGGGCTAAAGGCCTACCTTTTCTGCTTGGCCTTCCCTGACAAAGGTGACTGACTTTTATTAATTTTATGAAGTTTTAGCTATGCTGAAATTTATTTACGTATTTATTGTTTTCAGATTTTTACTGTGTGTTGCGTTTGCATTGACCCTACCTTTTAATTCAAGGTGCCCAGAGCCTCAGGGATTGGGCACCGGATAAATAAAAATTGCCTTTGTCTTTCAGGCTCTTTAGTTTTCTTCAACTGTTTGTTTAAAAACTCATTACCTCCTAGATGGCCATTTTGTGTCAGGTAAACAGTGGATAGTTTGGACTTCATTTGGAGCTATTGAAGGTAATGAGTTAAGGGTATTCCTCTTTTTTAAGTGGTTGTTTTCCCTTTTAAGTTGTTCTTCAGCAGTCTTAGCCTAGTATGGCTGACTAGATGGGCCACTGGTCCCCATCTGCCGTCAGATTCTTATGTTCTTATGTATCTCCTGTCAATCTTCACCATTCATTACTGCTTAGGTTAAGCGGAGCACCGCTTCTGGGGAGTTTTTTTTTAGAGTTGGCTCTAACGGCACCGTCCTCGAGGGCAACGCACTGCGTCATGCGTGAGGGATGGCCGTTAGGAGCCGCGGACTCCTCCATCTCAGTTCTGTTTCTCCCGCCGTCGAGGCTGCACCTGCTAGCGCGGTAGTGTATAGTGTTCATTCTCGGATTCGTCCCGACTCCTCATCTCGTGTTCTCAGACATCCACTCAACGCCGTATACCGGTAAGACCGTTCCTTTTTATTTCTATCTACGGCGCCGAGTGTTTTCCTACCTTTTTTCCTCAGTTAGTTCGCATCATGTCCGGTTCTGGAGCAAGGCGTAAGTCGAAGGCGGGCCGCACCTCTATGCGTCTGTGCTCCTGTGGCCGGCATTTTTCCGTCTCGGGCCAGCATGATGTCTGTCTCCGTTGCCTGGGACCCAACCACGACATGGACGCGTGCCACGCTTGTTTCTCCATGGACGTCGTGTCCTCGAAGTCCGAGCGTTCAAGCTCGGCAAGGCCCCACCGACCTTCGGGGGACAGCGTCGCTCCAGGGATTCCCAGGTAAGGTCTCTGGGCCCCTTCCCTGGGTCCTCCCGCCTATACGGTCCGGGGAGGAGGGAGCCTCCTCTTCTTGCTGAAGAGGAATTGCGGTGTCGGGGAACGCCGTGGTCCCCCGGGCCGTGACGGTGACACCGCCTGCAGTCACCTCCCTCGGAGGTGCAGGCTCCCCAGTGTCGAGGCCCATGATTTCTGGGCCGGGCACCGGTTGACCCTCGACGCCGCCCTCTGGCGCTGTTTCGGATCCGCGGCACCGGTGATCGAGACGGCGCCATAGGCGGCGCTGCCCTGGCTCCCGGTGCCGCTCGTGGCGCTGTGGGCCCGGTCTCGTTCTCGGCGGCGCGGTCAGGTTCTGCTGCCGAGCGGGCGCCGTGGGCCTGGCTGGTACCACAGAGGAGGTAGGGCCAGGCCTGGCTGTCGCGGGTGGGCGGGGGTCGTCCGGCGCCGCCCCTGGCACTGGCGCCGTTCGCAGTGCCGTTGCCCCGGGGATTCCCGGAGTTGCCAGCATTGAGGTTCTGCTGGTCTCGTCTTCTTCAGAGGCCGATGACTCGGATGTGGATCCATCCTGGCACCCTGACTCCTCGGAGTCAGGGTCCCCGGTGGCACAGGGTGCCAGGCGGCGCGCGGGCCCTTCCACTGTCCCTCTCCCGCCCTCCCTGAGGGCCTCGGCTGGGGTGGCCCTGGGTCCCAGGGGGTGATGTGGTGGGGACTGAGGAGGAGGCCCTCCTAGGGGACTGTGACAGCTGCCTCCCGGGTGCTGTTGCCTCCTCTGGGGTGGGATGCTGCAGTCGAGGAGGACTCTTCCGAGTCAAGGGTTGAGGGGCAGGGGCGGGGCCCTGGTCTCTGTTGGCCGCCTCTGGTGGGGTGGCTAGGGCCGTAGGCCGAACCCCACCCTTCCTCCTGGGCTTTTGGGTGCCTCCGTATGCTGCTGTGGACTGCCCTTCTGAAACCATACAGTCCCGGGTTCGTCACAGGGAGGTTCTCCCCTGGGCTCTTCCAGGCATCGCTTTTCAGGGTTCTGTCTTGCGGCCTGGTTTGTTGTCCGGGATCCCACTAGCTCGGGCTCCGTTCCTGGATTTCAGAGTCCTGGCAGGGTCAGTTGCCTCTTCGTGGGTGCCCTTCTCCAGTACCTCTGCTTCCACCCCAGCTTCCAGGCCATGTCGGTCCCACGGGTCCATTATCCTGGGAGCAGTTCAGGGTTCGCTGCCTTCCCTCATACGTTAGATGTATGTATGAGCGGTCTTCGACTCTCCCCACCGCAGGAATCCTCTGACATTCGAGCTCTCCATCATCCTCGCCTTCCTCCTCTGAGGGAGAGGAACCCTTGCTCATCTTTCTTCCGACGCTGATTTCACTGAATATCAGCGATTCCTCCGAGGATGGTGAGGACCTTGAATCTCTTATGTAAGGAGAGACAATACCAAATGGGAGCAGCGTGAATTCCTTGGAGAATTCAGTGCCCAGCACCTAGTGGTACCTTCTGGCCTATCCTTCCAGGCGTCTATCCATTCTGGCGATGCGCCAGCCCGCCCTTTCTCCAGCCCGGCTGACTGCCGTCATAGGTATTGCCTCGGAATCCCTGGTACTCTTCCCAACCCACCCTCGGGCTTGGTGTACCTAGAGACTCCTTCCGGGTGCCGCTGCCTGGCGCACGACCACCCACCAGATTCGGATTCTCTACAGTTCGACCGGTGGGGGCGAAGAGTGTTCTCTTCTTCTCGTGCGGTGGCTTGTATTGCATCACATCAGGCTCACCACGCTGCCTACAATCGGCATCTGTGGTCGATGCTCTCCCAGCTCCTAGCATCAATGCCTGATACGAACAAACCAGACAAGCTATTGCCCTCTCCGCTATAGGTATGGAACTGGCAAGACACCAAGCAAGGGCATCTTACAACGCCAATGAGGTGGCTTCAGGCTTGCGGGGACAGCGATCTGCATTAGGCGGACGGCATGGCTTGCCTATCAAGGTTGTCACCCCTGGCCCGCGAGGGTGATGCGCCCATCTCGGGGACCCGTCTTTTTTCCTCCAGAGCTAGGAGACTTTTGTGCAGGCTCCGCCTCCCCATCCTTGGGAGGCACCTCCAGCTCTTCTCCCACATAGGCTTCTCTCGTACTAGCCAGGGTCTTCCCCTTCTGTTTCTCACCAACAGGAGGCTGGGGTCTTGTCCCTCAGGGTTCTACCCTCCCTTTTTTAGAGGAGGGGCTGGCATTTCATGTAGTAATGAATGGTGAAGATTGACAAGGAAGATATGAAAATTACACTCACCGTGAATTCTTGATCTTCTTATATCTTCACCATTCATTACTGATACCCACCCACCTTCCCTCAGTGGCCTCCTTCTGTGGTGTCTCCTCCCGCCTGCTCCTCTTACTCCCTTGGCCTTTATGCCCCCAAAAAACTTTTCTGTTTTTCCCATTCTTGGTGAATGGATCCCAGGGATTTACTTCACTCTAAGATTGATTGGCGTTTTGCTCATAAAAGTGCTGAGTCGTTGGGGAGATGCATGGCTCTTGCCTCGCCGTGTTTGGCAGGCGCGGCACTTCTAGGGACTCTGTGTAAATACTGTCTGTACAGTTAGTATAGTCCCAAGGAAAAAAAAAAACTGCTTATCAATTATTTAAAACCCTGGACCCCCTTTTTTCCTCAAGGTAAAGAGGAACGAGTATGGTTACAAATTTCTTTAATTCTGAGGGAACTCTTTCTGACTGCCCTACAGTGCAATTCCTTGCCTCCTCAGGTCATGTTGTTCCACAGCCTGGTGGCCATGCCCTGTCTCGGCACCTTCAACTCAGGATCCCCTTGGCAGGCATTGTTTTTCCAAAAGCTTTTACAGCTGCTGGCTGACCTTGTCAGCTTCAAGCCTCTGTCTGCCTTGTCATAGCAAGTCTGATTGAGTCCCTCTCTATTTTCTTACAAACTGCCTTCGAGAAGGCTTAGTTTTTCCCATACTCTTCTATGGTAGCACTTATCAAGGTGCTAGGAACTTAGTCTTCTTCCTGGATGGGCGCTCTTCCGGAACAGGTTCTGCTCAGTCAGTCCAGGAGCCCTCAACTGGGATGAAGAGACTTGGCATGTTGAGAGTCGTGAGACTCTGCCCTCTCTTGGTCTGTCTAGCAGGTTCGGTGGAACCTCTCCTCAGTCCTACCAACGGGTATTCTTGCTCCCTCATTAATTTCGAGCCTATAAGCCTCTCAACCAACAATGCTCGACGGGCACTGTTCTCCTTCTCAACATGCCACTCTTTCTTTCTTTCTTCTTCCTTCATTCCTCTCTTTCTCCTTCCCCTCTCTCTCTCTGTTCCTCCCCTAGAGCCGCCCCGGAAAGGAGGCCCTGCTGTCCCTTAGGTAGGAATTTCTCTCTGTCTATTCTCCATCGGCTTATTCCTTTTCAGTTTATTTCCTTTCCTTTTTCTATCCCTTGGCTCTCTTGCCTCGCTTTCTTTTTCTCACACTTTATTTTGCCTCTCCGGCTAACAGAACTGAGATGGAGGAGGAGTCATGACTCCCTAGCGGCCGTCCCTCGGCATGGCGCCAGTCGCGTCCTCGCCCACTCGGGGCATGCGTCGAGAGCCAACTCAAAAAAACTCCCAGAAGCGTGTGCGCCGGCTTAACCCAAGCAGTAATGAATGGTGAAGATACAAGAGAAGATCAAGAATTACGGTAGGTACGTAATTTTCATATCTAGGCTATCCATTGTTAACTGCTGAGGGGCTAATGGTTTTACTTTTGATTGTTAGGGCTCTGTGTGAAGAGACTCCCTGTTTAAGTTCTCTTCATTTAAAAAAAAAAAATGATTGGAGACTGCCTTGAGGACAGTTTTTGTTGCCCTCAGAACTCCTGCATCTATTTAGAGGGTTCTCCTTCATTAGGGACAATTTTAAAAAAAAAATCGGTCTCCTCAGCGCTTAGCCTTTTATTTATATATTTATTTACTTGCTTAATGCTTTTTTATGGGGGGCCAGTGTTACTGTGTCAGACAGGGTGAGGTGAGGTGAGCAGTTGGACTCTGCTGCTTACTGTCAGAGTCCCTGCACTTTTCAGCCATTGGTGTTTTTTTTTTTCCTTCAGCTCCATTGAGCTTCTCGTCTTCTCTGCAGTCAGGCTGCTGACAGTTGGGTACGCGTGCGCCCATCTTCCCTTGAAATGTAGCATGGATTTTGTTTCATGCGCTTGTGCGGTGTGTGTGCCTCCACCGGTGTGTCTGTGTCACGTTTAGTGTCATCATGCACATCTTCTGGGCAGCACGCGCCTGTGCGTCTGCCTTTCTAGCCTGCCAGACGCGCCTCTTGTAGAACAGTAGCTTTTTTTCTGCTACACTAAAAGAATAGTGAATGCGAGGGCTGGTGTAATGAGGGGAGCAAGCAATTTGGCACATCTGGCAAGTTTTTACCCCAAATCCAGGTGGGTGAGTGAACTTAATCCGCTAGTCCTCTCCTCTATGTCTTTGGCACCAGCTCATAATTGGCACATTCTTTGTGGACAAATAAGTGTTTTTCATCTGCCACTTAGTCTAGAGGTTAGACTAATTTTCTGGGGACAACTCTTTTACCTCCAGCTGATCGGGGTTCGATCCACTACTACTCTGTGACAGGGTTGAATAAGGCCCTGTCCATTTGGTATGCAGAAAGAGTTTAAATGCAAGGATCTGTTCTGTCCTCTCGCAGTTCTCTCATCTCACTAGCTCCCTGCTTTCCTTGCTGTTCTGTCTTTCTTCCCTTACATAACTGCAGGTATAAAACTATGTGTGAATCTTTATGTGGACATGTCACTGATACTGTGATCCCTTTGTTTAAAACTGTATATAGTTATACTGTTGAAATAATTGCATAAACTGGAACTCAAAGGTTAACCTGAGATGCTGGTTTGAAAATCTCTGAGAGCTGGCAACAAGAGGTCAGTTCAGGTCATTATGTTCTTTATCCAAAGCTGTAGGTCTGTGGGTAGGATCAATTGTCAGACCTGCCTTTTTGATTGATTGCGTAACTGTCAGAGGTGTTCCAGGTGGCTTTTCCAGCCTGGACTGTATACCACTACATCACCCAGGTACGCAGCACAATAACTAGTGTATATGTAGCATAGCAAATAGCAGATAGAGAAATTTCAACTCCTATTTTTCAACCTTGAATTCTCAGTTCCTGATCCCTATCTTGACAGAAAATCAGCATTGACATTCTCTTTGCAAAACATTGCAGCTCTTTTATAGCAGGTCTTTGCAAGGAGCACGTTAAGGATACTGTTTTTCACAGAATGTTCTTGTTAGTTTCCAATATTCATACTGAGGTTCATACTGAGGAGGACTTGAAGCAAGTAGTCAGCTACCCATATATGCTCCTTGAGTACATCTAATAATATTGTGGAATTTTCCCATTCTTGCAGGTGCAACAAAATAACACATAATGACCCAGAACTTGTTGCCAGCTCTGCAGAGATTTTTCAAACCAGCATCTCAGGTTAACCCCTTGAGTTCCAGTTTTTGCAATCATTTCAACAGTATAACTTTATACAGTTTTTTTTTTTGAACTTTTTGTTTATTAAAAATTAAATAAACATACAGTCTCATTTCCATGTATCAGACCTCACAGTAAGTTACATTACAAATATCATCAAATGATAGAAGGAGTCTCAGTCTAAATACTTCAGTTACGGATATGGGGATATTCCATTAAATAAATAATAAATGTCCATCAGAGTCCAAAGCAATAGCTGCACTCAACAAGAGTATGTTGTCAGCCCAACATAGAAAATTAAAATCGGATATATACTACTCAACAGCCAGTGTTGATTAGACCTTAATCTCCAACCAATGTAGTTCTCAAAAGTTAAGCATTCCCTCTACAGCTCCATTAACAATTAACTCAAAACAGGCAGTAAATCTTTTATTGTCTGTAACCCCGAACCTTTACAATGCAAATCTGTCGTTACACCATTTTAATAGTTTGTACTGAACTCTCTAGTAGAAGGAAAAACTAAAGAGTATCCTTATATTGTACAACAACGTTGCAGCACTGACAGCTGTTAACAACTTCAGCTTAATAGAAAGATTATACTTCCCTCAATTCAAACTGGAGGATATTAGAAAGAGGGCAAATAAAAAAAAAAAAAAAAAGTGTCCGTTTCTTCTTCCGAATCCTCCTCAGATTGTGTGGATCTTTGAGAGGCCTCAAATTCAGCTTTGATCTTTTCCACTTGCTTGCTAGCCTCCTCCGGATCATTAAATTGGAATGTATGTCCACCATAATAAATACGGAGGCGAGCCAACATTAAGAGCGAGTGTGCCACCCCTAAGCCCTTCAGCCGGGCCCTTACCCCATCAAATTTCTTTCAGCGAGCTCGGGCAGCGTAGGCTAGGTCCGGAAAGATATGGAGTGTATGGCCTTTGTAACTAAGGCAGTCTGTGGATCTTGCAGCACGTGTGATATCTTCTTTCGTGCCCGGGTTACTCGTGGTAATCAAAACTATGCGGGGTAAGCCTTTCTGAAACCCGATGATGAAACTCTATGCATGTAATTAATTTTGTTCCAAGATCTGGGTTTAGATGTAGAGCTTCCGTAACCATTTACTGAGAAAGGTAAGCAAATCTGATCCTCAGCCCCTTCAGGCAAACCAGTTAATCTGACGCTTGAGGCCCTATTCACATTTTCAAGGGCCTCAAGCCTATATCGTAGCTGATTGTTTTCCTGGACTAGCTTTGCCGGCATAGCCATGGCTTGCATTGCGCTATTTTCGGCAGTAGAAGCAGTCTTTAGGGCAGTCTCTATCTTAACATCCTGTTCACCAAAGCGCTGAATCAGTGCCTCCATTTTTGTATCAATGGCTTTAATGGAAATTTGTAAAGCTTTCCACGGGGGCTCAGTGCCTGATTCAGTAGGCGCGGATGTTGAGGCCTGTGGAATGGTTGTAGGCTGAGCTTTCGAGCCTCCAGGAGTGTTGCGCTGAGTCTTCCCCATACTGAAGTTCGATATCAATCGATTCAGAAAACAATACTGGATATTCCTCCACTATAGTTCAGTGCCCAGTTCAGCTTAAAATAATGAAAAATATCTCGAAATTATATTAATTCAATGGAGCTAGTAGGAACTGTGTCTTCTCGGTTGAGTGCTCAACAGCACCCCCTCTATATACAGTTTTAAACAAAGGGATCCCAGTATCAGTGACATTTCCACATAAAGATTCACATATATTTTTATACCTGCAGATATGCAAGGGAGAAGAAAAGACAGAACAGTAAGGGAAGGCAGAGAGATAGCAAGAGGCAGAGAATCGAGAGAGGATGGAACAGATTCTTGCGTTTAAACTCTTTCTGCATAACAAATGGAACAGGGCCTTATTCAACCCTGTCACACACTCCTAGTATTTTGTTTTCATCATCTATTGGCATGTCATAGATCAATCATCTGTTGTTATGTACAGTCCAGAAGAAAGGATGGATTACAGGTTAAAAAAAAAGTGTTACTTTTATTTCCTCTTGACACCTTCACCTTATCGAGACCTCCGACTTTCTAAAGACATAAGACCTGCAAGGGGGTAATGGCGACCTCTTCCATGGGTTCCTACTCCCCCACTGTTTATATGTTCCCGCCCCCCTTTATTCCGCAGAGGTGGGGGGGGTTGCATCTTGTGTAACAGTTGGCAGTGGCAAGCAGAATTACAAAAAAAAAGAAAAATCCTCATTGTTGTTGCTCTAGGAGAGCTCTTAGCCCCAACATCCCACAGGGCATCCCATCAGACACATCTGACCCCAGACTGGGCCTGTAGGTCAGGTGGCGTCCACACAGGCATGTCTAGATGTTCTGCAGCGTGTGTCGGGCTGCGTTTTTTGGGATTTGCAGTCAGTCCCCGCCCTGACCATTTAGATGGTCAGGATGAGGATATTGGGGTCTTCGGGAAAGTACTGACCATAGGAGCTACTTTATGATAAGGAGGACGAAGCCTCTGAGGAGACAGAGGAAAGGGAGTGGACAGAATCGTGGAGTTTTTCTATCCCTCCCCTGTTTTGTCCTACCTGATAGCTGAGGCATATAGGCCTTTATAGTTCAAAGTGGTGCTACCCATGGAGACAGTGACTGTTATGGCACCCTGTCCGCACTTTCTCCACTCCATTCATTGATCAGAAATGGGTTGGGCAGATAAAAGATCATATCTGCAACAACAGCAAAATTCCTCCTCTGGCGGATAAGACGGCTCATAATTCCTTCACTCCTTTATTCCATGAGGGATGTTTGGCCTAAATGGATCTGCACGACCAGCAAATGGTTGCTGCATACAGAAGAGCCTTGCCTCTAACGGTAAACATCTGTGCAGTGCCTATACCTTCTTATTAATGCCAGAGCCTTAAACATGTGGTCGTTTCCCCGAATCAGGTGGGGAAGGGGCTTTTGCAGCTGGTATCCTTGGCCTCCATCTTGGGGTTGCCATGGTGGAAGATTTTTCCGTATGTTTACCGGCCCCGTCTATCACTTTATGTAGGTAGCAAGGCATGCTGCTCAACCGTTGGATGGCTGAGCAGGCTGTAGATCCAAACTGTTGATTCTTCCATTCAGGGAGGTTGGTTATTCGCCTCTGGCCTGGATGATATAGAAGAATAGCCAGGATAAAATTGATCCTATTCATGTTACCAGACTAATAGTAACAGAGGCATCCTTGCATGTAGATGCAACGGAGGCTTAGGGCGAAAAAGCAAGCACCTCAGTGAAGGTACTCGGGGCCATCTCTGCCTTTTTTTCTTGGTGAAAGACTGAATAATTTTGTTTCTTAATTAAGGTAGGCACAGATGATCTCAGTCGCTTGACTTGTTTGAAATTTTGCCTTTGTATATATAAATAAAAAATCCACTCAAAGGGTTTTTTTTCTATCGCCTGCTCAAGGGTAAGCTTGTAAGAGATCCGGGACCACCTTTCAAGGGGCTTTTACCAGAGTCCACCCAGGAAGCAAGGCTGGGGCTTCTACTCAGATCTATTCAAGGCCTCAACAGTTGGCGGGTCTTCGCCCCTTCTGGATCTGATGCACCTGCACAACTTAATGCGGCCACGCCTTTGAGAGAGAATCTCTGTGGTCAATTTCCGGCTGTTCATGCTGGGATTTCCTTGCTTCCGTAGATCTGAGGGATGCGTATCTCTGCATCCCCATCCAACAGTTTTATCAAAAATTCTCAGATTCTCAGTCATGGGACAACCTTTCCAGTGCAGGGTACTTCCATTTGGGCTGGTTCAGTCTACAGGGTTTTCTTAAAGGTGTTTGTAGCCCTGGTAGTTCAGCTCCGTCAGTAGGAACCTTGCCTATTCGAGCTCCAGCTGAACCATTATCTAGGAAGTCAGTGACCAGAACTGGAGGTGTTTGGATCTCATATCTGGGTGGTGATTTGAGAATAGGCTTCTTGGGCTGTAGCGGACCTTAGAACACCGGGCAGTGGTGTTCAGGTGGACCATGGAAAAGGATTTCCTTTTTGCAGCTAGGAAAGAGTTCTTACTGAAAGAGGTCCAGCGACTAAGGAGCCACTCGTCAGCTTCACGTCTTGTGTGCTTCGGTTCTGGGCCTCAGCTTGATGGTCAAGGACTAGTCAGCGGGTTCGCCTTCTTATGTGTCCCTGCACATAGAGCTGCTCTCAGCCTGGGCTACAAACTTTGATGCTCGCAGTCCGGGATCAAACTCTAATCTCTTCTGGAGTAGTCTGCTTGGTGGGTGAGTTTGGACAGTCCATGCTGGTCAGGGCAGGAACTGCTCCTACTCACAAATGTCCTGGAGTTGAGGGAGGTGCCTCGATCTCCGCTTTATTTCAGATCTGGTGTAATCAGAAGTGCGACAGTGTTCATCCAGGGAGTGATATTGAACACAGAGGTATTACGACCTTCTGTGTAGAGGGTTTGTCCATCTTCAGATTCATCTGTTAGCCTCTAGCCACAATGTTCAAGTTTGGTGGCTCGTCATCCGTTTTGGTGTTCACAGGTGGTAGCAGTAGATGCCTTGGCACAGGGTGCAGTTTCTCCAGCTTGATACCTGGCTCCTGAAAAGAAGAGTCATCTAACCTGATTTCTCTAAGAAGGTGCTTAACACCCTGATGCCTTACAGGTAGGATTCCATGGAGGTAGTTTATGATGCCCACATTTGAATCTCTTCGACCTGGCCTGGGATAGTATTCAGTTTTCAAAGTACAGGTCCCATGGTTTTGTTCTCCTCAAAAAAAAAAAAAAAACAGGCTTAAGACTTGAGTACCCTGACAGGTCAAGTGTTGTCCCGTAGAGCCTCTTTGGATGCCTAAATGAGAGGGTTTTGCATTTTCTGTGGGTTGTCAGCTAGAATCATTCGACCTGTGTTATGACTCGTGGTGCCCATGGGACCTGAATCAAGTTCCGAATGCTTTTCTAAGGAGTTTCTAGCCACTTTGTAGATGCTGTTGCATGGTGTGTCATACAACATGTTTTCCTTAGTTGATATATGCTCAGCCAGGAGGCCTAGCAAGTTGCAGGCCTTGTCCCACAAGATCCATCCCTGGTAATGCTTACGGACTAGGCAGTGTTCAGATTAGTTCCATCTTTCATCTGGAAAGTTCCTCGGTCTTTCACGTGAACCAGGACAACTATCCCCCGTCTGTCTACACCGTCAAACAACATGAAGTCTTGCTATATTATGACATATGCAGTATAACCCCAGGTTAGAACTGCTCCGGAGGTGAAAGAGTTAACTTCCATGCAGAGCATGGAATCTTGAGCGCGAGCTCGGTTGAACACTCTGTCTGTTGAAGCTCAAACTTAAACTGTCAGATTCTTTACTCCGCCTCACTGAACAGTCGCCTCCGGAGATTCCTCCTGCTGCTCGGTTTGTTTGTCGGTTTTAAAGTGTAATTTCGTTTATTTTATCGAAATTTAACCGCAATCGGGCCGGGTTCAAGCTCTGTCGGTGGTATTGTAAGTAATAGATAGGCTTATTTATTATTTTTTCTTCTGTGTGAACTTGTAAACGCCTTTTTCGTTCGGTTTGAACCGATCAGAGGGTTTAAAATTACTTTCTAGCCCTTTAGAGTGCGGTTCCCGGTTCTTATCGGTTCTAAAAACGGATTTTATTACGTTTTTTTTCCACGACCCGTGACACGGTTGGGAACCGATAAGAGAGTCTTGCTTGGTGGATTGCCATTAACGGGCAAGTTTTGGTTAGGCTGGAACTCTGTCTGAGAAACCCAAAAGAAAAATCGGACCCACTGGGTTTCAGCACTGTGGCCTCTGTGGGGAAGCCTTTGCCAAGGCTGACCCACACACCATTTGTGTATATTGTCTGGGGTTTGACCACCTCAATGCAGACTGCCAGATTTATAAGAATTTTCCTGCTGCCACCGTGGAAAAAAGAGTTGGTAGGCTCAGGGAAAGGGAGGCCAAAAAGTCCGCTGACCCGGATGGTCAGCCCTCGCTCAGGTTCCAACCGAACCTGAGGGAGTGTCCTCTCGACCAGGGCGATGCTTCCCGGCAACTAAGAGCCAGCTCTGAGGAGCCGTTCCAACTAAAAGGGCTAGAAGGTCAGCTAGTTTGGGGCCAAAAGTTCTTTCTCCAACCGCTGAGGAAATAGCCAAAGCTATCCAAATTGTCCAGTCTCTTTCCCAGTTCCATCCGAACTGCACCATTGGGCAAGCGCCTGTTCGGTCGGTTCCTCGGTTCAAGATTATGATTTTGAAGATTTTTATGAACCAGGGAAGGGAGGAGGGGCACGAGGAGAGTGAGGTGATTTTGACAGTCTGGATGTGCCCATTGAACCGACATCTCTCCAGACAGACCTCAGGAGTATCCTCCCAGGCTATCTGAGTCCCTTTTCTCATTTTTTGTTTTACAAGAAAGTTGTTGACACTCTGCAACTCCCTGTCGAGGAAGCTGTTGATGATCAAGAAGAGCCTGATTTTGTGGAAATGATGGATATTCCAGAGTCTAGGAGACTGTCTATTCCTTGCATAAATCTTTTAGGAAACGGACAGTAAAATTCTGAAAACTCTCATTCTGTCCTCCCTGTGGATAAAAGGATGGACAAGAGGTATGCTTTATCAGGCTCTGATACAGAGTTCCTATCTCAGCAGTGCAGCCATGTGGGGTAGTGCAGAAAGTACCTCAGATTGAACTGCCCTCAGGCCATTACCAGTTCAGGAGCAATGCCTTCGCCTCCTCGGCTCCAAGGGTGTTCACAAATGCCTGGCAGTAGCAGTTGCTCATTTAAGAAGGCAAAGATTGCCATCTTTCCTATCTGGACGACTGACTCATTGTAGACCAGTCTCCAGAACAGGTCAAACTTCATTTACAAGTAACCCAGCACCTGCATACATCTCTAGGTTTCCTTTCAATCTTCCAAAGTCAGTTCTGGAGCCTGTCCAGCTTCTCACCTTTATAGGTGCAGAACTGAGCACAAAGAAGCCAGAGCCTTCCTTCCTCTGGAGAGAGCAAGGACCCTGGTGTCTCTGGCCTCCTTTTCACCCTGCAGGTCTCGACCAGCAAGGCATTTTCTACGCTCCTGGGGCACGTGGCTGCTTCTACAGCAGTAGTGCAAAGAGCAGATTTCAGATGAGGGACATTCAGTTCCATTTGAGAGCCTTTGGTCTCAAAGGACGGATCCCTAACCAAATTGATTCCAGTGACTCAACCCTGATCCAGGCCCTCCAGTGGTGGCAGGATCAGAACAATTTGAGACAGGGGTTCCTTCACTCCCAGTCTCATTCCTTGACCCTTACTACAGATGCATCCCTCTTGGGGTGGGGAGCTCACATGGGCACCTTTCCACCCAAGGGCTGTGGTCCCTCAGGAATCTCTGCTCCACATCAATTTGCTGGAGCTCCAGAGCAGTTTTCTAGCACTTCAGGTTTTCTCCACAGCTGTCCAGAACAAGGTAGTTCAGGTCAGAACAGACAATACCACTACAATGTGGTACATCAACAAGCAAGGGGCACTCGGTCTACGGCCTTGTGCAATCAGCAATGAAGTTGTGGTCTCTGGCATAGCCTCGAACGCCTCCCTTACTGCAGTTCACCTCCCAGGCAAGGACAATGTCCTAGCGGATGCTCTCAGCAGGATTTCCCAGGGCCATCACGAATGGGCACTGGATCCCCTAGTACTGGAGGTAATATTTGCCAGATGGGGCACTCCACAAATAGATCTCTTTGCAGCCCCAGACAATCACCAACTTCCCCTTTTTTGTTGCAGACCCCCAGTGTTGGGCTCAGTCCCTCTGGATGCCTTCCTTCTCAGTTGGGAAGGGAAGTTTCTCTATGCTTTTCCCCACTTCCCCCTTCTTTTCAAAGTGCTAGTCAGAATCAGATCTCAATCCTGCAAGATGATCCTGATCGCTCCAGATTGAGCCAGGCAGCCCTGGTACCCACTCCTCATGTCCTTAGCAGTCCACCCTCCCCTATGCCTTCCCAGGAATCACAACCGTTAACCTGTGCCCAGGGCAGAGTTTGGTATCCAACCTCAAATCTCTCAATCTCAAGGCTTGGCTCTTGAAGAGTTAGAGTTTGCTGACCTACACCTTTCTCAAGGTGTATTGGATATCTTGAAGGCCTCTAGGAAGCCTTCCACCAGGGCTACCTATAATTCAAAATGGAAGAGATTTTCCATATGGTGTGCTGGTAACATATTTCCCAGAATCTGCTGTGTCCACGATCCTGGATTATTTGGTGCATTTGAATTCCTTGGGGCTGAGGCCAGCTACCCTAAAGGTGCACTTGGCAGCTGTGTCTGTCTTCTTGTCAGCAGGTAAGCCCTCTTCTTTATCAGCTCACCCTGTGTTCTCCAAGTTTTTCAAAGGGTTGCTTCACACCAATCCTCCGTTCAGGGATCCTGCCCCTGCTTGGGATCTTAATATTTGCATCGCTCAGCTTATGCAACCCCTTTTTGAGCCATTGTCTTCAGCTGAGCTGAAGTACTTGACTTGGAAAACTGTGATCTTACTGACACAGCTCTGCAGCAGGTTACACCATTAGGACCGGCCGCAGGCGCCAGGACCCCACGTAGAAAATTCTAGCTAGCTATCTTCAGCGGGACCGCCCGACGCCGGTTCCGCCTCCACGCCAGGCGAGTATATAAGGGGCGGTCCCGCCCGATTCCTCAGTTCTTTCCGGCCGCCGACTTGCATGTCTCGACCTCTTCGGTTCGGCTCTAGCGCTGATGCGTGGTTAAGTTCTTTCCTACGGAAATTATTTTCTTCAAGCAAGTTTTTCTCTGATGTCCTCTCCGACCTCCGGTCACTCCTCCAAGTGTGCTTGTGGAAACAGATCCTTCAAGGACCCTCACGCTCAAGGCCCGTGCCTCAGGCCCAGACCACTACACCTGGCCTGCCTCTTTTGCCAGGGGGTTTAATAGCAGAAACCCGATCCGCGCCAGAAGGCCCTTCAGGCTTTTTGCTGGAAGAAAAGCTTAAGACCATGTCTTCCAAGGGGGACTCTTCAAAAAGGCCCACAAGCACGCTTGAAAACGAAGGGAGAAGGCCCTCTAGGGCCTCAGACTCACGCAGCTCGGTTCCAGGTCTGACCGCCTCCCTCCCGGCCTGCTCTCAGCCCCCCCCTGCCATGGTCTTCCTCTTCTCAGGCCAAGACTACTAGACCTTCCTCGTCCTCCAGGGCCTTGGTCAAGTCTGGGATCGCCACCATCACCATAAGTCGGGTTCCCGCCTTTCTGAACCCGACGCCAGGTTGGCTTCCTTGCTCTCGCAAGACCTTGAGCTACTCTCTGAAGAGACCGCAGAGACCCGACGCAGGTGCGCCTGCCGCCGCCCTTCTCGCCACAGATCCTCGGAGCCTGCCTGCCAGACGACACCGCCGCCGCCAGGCTAGTACTTAATCGGACGCCGTAGGGGACCGCGCCCGCCTCCTATTGAGAAGAGAACCCTCACGCCCGACCAACGTCGGTCAGGAGACCATAACCGAGGAGGAATTAACTCAGCCCAAGGACCAGATGGGCGACCCCGGTCCTGTCGAGACGCCCAGGGAACCCTCGACATTACCCGAGCCCCCTGTGGAGCCAACGCTGGGACCCGACGACCGTCCACCGGCGCCCGGACTGTCGTTGGGCCTTTCTATGGTAGAAGTGAAGGAGCTGTTCACTTACTGGTGGGACACCATAAAGAAGGACATGGTTACCACTCCACCTCCTCTTCCTCCTCCTCTCCCACACCGATTACCCTCTGGTTCCTGCGCCCCTCCCATCGGGTCGGCAGGCCGATTACCTCCCTGGGAGCACAGAACGCCTTCAAGGGGAGACCAGACAAACGGAGACCTCCGCCCAAATCCTCTTCCAGGTCACCCAGCCCTAAGAGACCCAGAAGAGCCGACTGTCGCCCGACGGAGGACACGGGATCAGAGTTCTCAACATCCAGATCCCCATCTCCACTTCCATCCCTTCTCCGATCCACGCGAGATGCCAAAGTCTCCTCCAGATGACCCTTCGCTCTCGGATATTATGAGACACATCCAAGAGAACATGGATGGGATGCGAAGAGCTTAGACTCGAAGGCTACGCTTGCAAAGTACCTTCGCAGAAGGACCCAAGCCTGTGGTGGTGCCACCTTGGTAGACACTTTCGTGGACGCCGTCAAGGCAGCGGAAGCCCACATTCGCTCCCGGTGATGCCGAAGAAAGCTGATCGCTTGTACAAGGCTCCCAGGGAAGACCAGTACTTGACTCAGCAGCCTCAGACCGACTTTCTGGTCATAACAACCTCACATGACCGGTCCCAGAGACCGCAACATCTGAGCACCCTGCCACCGGACCCAGAGTCCAAACAGCTGGACGCTATGGTTAGGCGCACATATGCTTCCGCTACCTGCGCCATCAGATCCCTGAATTACTTGACCCACATGGTGCAGTTCAAAATGCCTTGTGGGAACAGGGTCTGGATGCAGCTGAAAAACTGCGGAAGGTGAGCAGAAGGAGGAGGAGATGCTTCAGCTCCTTGATACGGAGGTTGGACGTAGGGCCCAAATGCTCACGAGCCGCGTGATGACTCCTCACACCTCGGCCCGGCAGCAGCTTCAGGCTGAGCATCCGGAGACGCTTCTTGGTTGCGCGGCTCCAGTTTACTCGACGCTCCAGAAGAATATCATGGACGCCTATCTGGAGGGGGGAGAAGTCTTGTTTGGTGCTTCCTCTGAGAAGATTATTACCAAACTCCAAGAGGCTGGGAAGGCGGTGAGGTCAGTTCAGGCCATGTACCGACCAAGCTTAGTTCCTTTCGCGGGAACCAAAGCCGATTTAGTGGAGCGGACGCAGAGGCAACAGTCCGCCCGCTCCACAACAGAGGCTCCGGCTTCGCGGAGCCCAGGAACAACCCGCAGGCCGGCCAGCGTGCTTCAAGCCGGTCCAGCCAGTGGGACCCCAGCCGCCACAGCCTGACTCTTTCCGCCCCCACCCCTCAGGATCAACGGGAAATCATGGTCGGGGGTGATTATAACTTCCTGCCGGGATGGCAGGCTATAACCACCATTTGGTGGGTTCTTCAGTTGGCCGGAAGAGGCCACTTTATAGAATTCGCAGAAAAGCCACCTCGAGGCCTCCTTTGCTCTCCAGGTACCCGGGTCAGCACAAGTCTCTGATCTGGCAAGAAGTACTCGCGCTCTTGCAAAAGGGAGCGATAGAGTACATCCCGGAGAACCAGAGAGGACAAGGATACTATTCCCACTTCTTCCTGGTTCCAAAGAAAACAGGGGACCTCCGTCCGATTCAAACAACATGAAGTCTTGCTATATTATGACAATTGCAGTTTGTCCCACCATTAGAACTGCTCTGAGGTGAAAGAGTTAACTCCATTCCATGAATGGAACTTAGAGCATGAGCTCTGAAGAGAAGCTCTGTCTGTGTAGTTTCAAACCTAAACTGTCAGATTCTTTACTCCGCCTCACTGAACAGTCGCTCTGGAGATTTCTCCTACTGCTCGGTTCATTTCTGGTTTAAACAGTGTTTTCTGTTCGATTCAACCGAGAATAGTTTTATTTTAACCGCAAAACCGATCGGTTCAAGCTCTGTCTGTGGTATCGTGGTAATTTTATTTTAATCTGTATGGAACTTGTAAGTTTTATTGGTTCGGTTTTGAACCGATCAGCTTGGGTTAAAACTTAAAGTTTTTAAACTTGATATTTTAGAGTGCGGTTCCCGGTTCTTATCGGTTCTAAAAAAAACAGATTTCATTACTGTTTTTCCAATACCCGTGACACGGTTAGGAACCGATAAGGGTGTCTTGCCTGGCACTGCCGTTAAAGGGCAAGTTTTTCTGGTTAGGCTGGCATTATGTCTGAGAAACCCAAAAGAAAAACCAGGCCCACTGGGTTTCAACACTGTGATGTCTGTGGGGAAGTCTTTGCCAAGGCTGACCCACACACCACATGTGTTTATTGTCTGGGGTTTGACCACCTCCAGTCAGACTGCCAGATTTGTAAGAATTTCCCTGCAGCCACCCTGGAAAAGAGATTGGGCAGGCTCAGGGAACGAGAGGCCAAAAAGTCCGCTGACCCGGATGGCCAGCCCGGTTCGGTGCCAACTTAACCGGAGGGAGTGCCCTCTGACCAGGGCAAGACTTCCTCGGGCAAACGAAAAGCTGGCTCAGATGAACCAGTTCCAGTAAAGAGAACAAGAAAGTCAGCAGGTTTGGAGCCCAAAATTCTTACTTCAGCTGCTGCAGAGATAGCAAGAGCTATTCAGATTGTCCAGTCACTTTCTCCGGTTACGAACATATGAAATTTGCCAGCAGATAAAGGCCTAGAGGTCTATCAAGTTCAGTTCGAATGCAGCTAGCACCCCTATTCTGCAGCTGCCTCCTTCCACCCTTCCCTTCATTAACCCTCCCCTTGTCCTGTCCCATCCTCGTTTGAAGCAGTCCACTGCTCCACTGCATACCACTTCTGCAGGTACCCATTCCACCCAGCCACCACCTCTCTGTAAAAAGTGTCTCCTCATCTCCTCCCGAACCTTCCTCGCTCCAGTCTCATATCATGGCCCCTGGTGGCCCTCCTCCTTACTTTGAACAGCCCCTCTGTACCTGTCTTGTTTATTCCTTTCATGTATTTAAAGGTTTCAATCATGTCCCCCTGTCTCTCCTCTCCTCCAGTGAGTACATGTTCAACTCCTTCAACCTCCTCTCATATGATAAGTCCCCAGACCCTTGATCATCTTTGTCGCCCTGCGCTGCACTCCTCCAGTAACTTAATGTCCCTCTTCAGATACGGATGCCAGAACTGCACGTAGTACTCCAGGTGTGGTCTAACTAATGACCTATACAGTGGCAGAATCACCTCCCCCCTTCTTGAGGATATACCCTGCAATACAACCCAGCATTTTGTTGGCCTTGCAGCTGCCTTCCCACACTGTGCCGAGTTGTTCATTGACCCTGTGATGAGCACACCCAGATCCTTCTCCTCCTCTGTCTGGGCTAGCTGCACTCCCCTAGCTGGTAAGTCCTCCTTGGGTTCTTCATCCCAAAATGCATCACCTTGCACTTTTTGGCATTAAAGCCCAGTTGCCAGGTGTCTGACCAGGTTTCAAGCTTTGCCAGATCATCCTGCAACCCCTGCCATCCCCCTAGGTCATCCACCACCACGCCAACCTTGGTATCATCAGCAAACAGACTGATCTTGCTCTTGATGTCCCATGATATGTCTGCAATGAATATCCCAAACAACACTGGTCCCAACACCGAGCCCTGTGGGACATCGCCGTCACTGCCCTTGGGTGTGAGAGCTCCCCACCCACCACCACCCTCTGTTGCCTTCCCTGCAGCCAGTTTCCTACCCATCTCACCAGCATTGCACCTGCCCCTGTGCCTACTAACTTCCTTCCCAGCCTTCCATGTGGCACTGAGTCGAATGCCTTACTGAAGTCCAGATACAGGACATCCACTGCATGTCCCCTGTCCAGTTGCCTAGTTACCCAGTCATAGAACTCGACCAGGTTGGTTTGGCAGGATCAGCCACGTATGAAGCCATGCTGTCTGCTGTCCTGTAGTCCTTTGGCCTCTAAGAGGGCCACCAGCCTCTCCTTCAGGATAGTCTCCATTAGCTTACCCACGATGGATGTGAGGCTCACTGGTCTGTAGTTTCCCGGTTCATCCTTGGGGCCACTCTTGTGGAGGGGCACCACATGAGTCATCCTCCAGTCTTGAGGTACACACCTCAATGTAGTGAGGCATTAAATAGGTCTGCAAAGGTCCTGCAAGGACCTCTGCTAGCTCCTTCAGTACCCTGGGGTGGATGCCATCTGGGCCTGGTGCCTTGTCCACCTCAGTGCCTTCAAACCTCTCAACTCTGCCTCCATGATTTCCCATCTGTCACCACTTCCCCCGCTGCCATTTCTCCCATCTTGGGTGTCACCCTCTTCTTTAGTAAATACTGAGCAGAAGTACTCATTTAGTGCTTCCGCCATCGCACCCTTGCTTCCACCCAACCCTCCTTCCTAATCCTTACTATGTGGTCCTTACAGCTCCTTTTCTCCTGATGTACTTAAGAAGTCCTTCTCACCCTTCTTAATGCCTTGTACCAGCCTGAGTTCCGTAGATGCTTTGGCCCCTTACTGCCCTCTTGTCACCTCCTTCGATTCTGTCAAGTACTCCTCTCTGTCCTCCCCCTCCCTGTTTTCTTGTATTTCCTAAAGGCAGCTCTTTTCTCCTTACCTTTCCATGACCTCCTTGCTCAACCAGCTCAGTTTCTAGCCCTAGCCTTCTTGCTCTGGGCTTTGCAGCAGGTTTGGTTGCCTCCACTATCCCCAACTTTATGAGCTCCCATCTCTGGTTAGTATCCATACTAGATTGAATTCTGGCCAGGTACCCTTTTACCACTTCCCCCATCCTCCCAAAGTCAGCCCTCCTGAAGTCCAGCACTCTTGTGCCAGATTCCACTCCTTCCTTGCCCATATCCAATGTGAGCCATACTGAGTGGTGGTCACTCCCTGACAGCGGTTCCGTCCGAACCGCCACTATCTGGTAAAAGGTCGGTTCCATCGATTCAGGAATATGATGTTGAGGAGTTTTATGAACCAGAGGAGGGGGGGGATGATTACGAACAGTATGAATGTGACTTGGAGGGTCTGGGTGTGCCCATTGAACCGGACATCTCCCCAGACAGACCTTTAGAATCTCCCCCTATGCTTTCTGAGTCCCCCTCTCATTTTATGTTTTACAAAAAAGTTGCTGAAACCCTCCAGCTTCCTTTGGAGGAAGCTGTGGATGAGCAAGAGGAGCCTGATTTTGTAGAAATGATGGATATACCAGAGTCAGGAGATTGTCTGTTCCTTTGCATAAGTCATTTAGGAAACAAACAATAAAAATTTTAAAACTCCTAATTCTGTGCCTCCTGTAGATAAAAAGATGGACAGGAGGTACACACGTCAGGTCCTGATACAGAATTCCTTTCTCAGCAATGCAGTCATGTTGGAGTAGTTCAGGCTGCAGCCTGTGATAAGCTAATATTCCCTGGCTTCACATCCTCCTGACAAGGATTCCAGGAAGATTGATGCCATGGCAAAAACAGTACATGGCAGCGCTTTGGGACTCAGGCAAGCAAATTATATGGCTTATATAGCAAGGTATCAGAAATCTAGATGGGATACTGTTATGAGTTTAGTCCAACAAGCCCCTGGCCAGCTTGCTAGTGAGCTGAGCAGGTGGCTCCAATGGCATTGAGGCTTCTAAGGTGCAGTTTCATGCTGCTGTGATTTTAATGAAGTTTCCTCTAGAGTCATGGCCACATCTGTAGCTTTTTAAAGGTTGGCCTGGCTCAGGTGTACTAGCTTGTCACAGGATACCCAGACTAGGCTATGGATTTTCCTGTGGTGGAAATTCTCTGTTTGGGGAGCAGACAGAGAATTATATGAAGAAGATGGATGAATATAGGACTACCTATAAAAGTGCTCAAGCCAAGGAGCTGCAAGCCACCTCAGAGGCACACCCCAGGGGAGGGTAGGCCTTTCCACAGGCCTTTTACCAAACCCAGGCCTCCTCTGCTTATGCTCAGAGGGGTCTTTCAGGAGGCAGACGGGCGTGCAGGCCTGCCCCACCCCTCAGCCTAAAGCACCTGCCAAGCAGGCACCCTGATGGGGTGCCCAGGGCCGATTCTCCTTACCAGTAGGGGCAGGTTGGCTTACTCAGTCAGAACTGGGTGTCTTAACTTCAGACAAGTGGGTTCTTGAAGTAGTAAGCCAGGGTCTGGTTCTCAGCTTCAAAAAGTTCCCAAAGATGAGAATCAGGTCTTTTCCACCTGCAAGCTCTTTAGAGACCTTTACTCTAGAAGCAGAGGTCTCAACCCTGTTAGCTCTCAGAGCAGTAGAAAGGGTTCCTCCCCTACACCAGGGCAAGGGTCTGTACTCCAGATACTTCCTTACCCCAAAAAAGACAGGAGAATGGCGGCCCATTTTAGACCTCAGATATCTAAACAAGCATCTTTTGAAACCAAAGTTCAGAATGGTAACTCTGGCAATGATTTTACCCTCTCTAAGGCCAGGGGACTGGCTAGCTTCCTGGACCTCAAGGATGCCTATTTTCACGCCCCAATCAGAAGCTCCCACCGAAAGTACCTCAGATTCAAACTGCCCTCAGGTCACTACCAGTTCAGAGCAATGCCCTTCGGCCTTACCTCTGCCCCAAGGGTATTCACAAAATGTCTGGTAGTAGCAGTGGCTCACTTAAGGAGGCAAAGGATTGCTGTTTTTCCCTATCTGGACGACTGGCTCATTGTAGGCCAGTCCCCAGAACAGGTAAAATCTCACCTGCAAGTCACCCAGCAGCTTCTCTCCTCCCTGGGCTTCCTGAGAATCTACCAAAGTCGGTTCTGGAACCAGTTCAGGTACTCACCTTCATAGGTGCAGAATTGGACACAAATCTGGCCAGAGCTTTTCTTCCCTTAGAAAGGGTAAGGAACTTGGTGGCTCTGGCCTCCTCCTTCACTCTGCAGGTCTCTCGACCAGCAAGGCACTTTTTGCAGCTCTTGGAGCACATGGCTGCGTCCACAGCTGTAGTGCAGGGAGCAAGATTTCAGATGAGAGACATTCAGTTTCACTTGAGAGCCTATTGGTCTCAGAGAAGAGACCCCTTTCCAAGTTGGTCCCAGTGACTCGAACCTTGATCCAGGCCCTCCAGTGGTGGCAGGATCAGAGCAATTAAGACTGGGGTCCCCTTCATTCCCTTCTCACACTTTGACCCTCACACGGATGCTTCCTCCTGGGGTGGGAGCCCACATGGGCGACCTTCACTCAGGGAGTGTGGTCCCCACAGGAATCTTTGCTCCACATCAATTTGCTGGAACTCAGAGCTGTCTTTTAGCACTTCAAGCGCTTTTCTGCTTCTGTCCAGAACAAAGTGGTACAAGTCAGAACAGACAATACCACAACAATGTGGTACATCAACAAGCAGGGGGCACTCGGTCTTCGACCTTGTGCACGAGGCAATGAAGTTGTGGTCTCTGGCCTATTCCTGAACACTTCACTCACAGCAGTTCACCTTCCAGGAAAGGACAATGTCCTAGCAGATGCCTCAGCAGGATTTCTCAGGGCCATCACGAATGGTCTCTGGATCCTCAAGTATTGGGGATAGTCTTTGCCAGATGGGGCACCCTCAGATAGATCTTTTGCAGCCCCAGACAATCACCAACTTCCACTGTTCTGTTGCAGGCCCCCAGTGTTGGGCCCAGTCCCCTGGACGCCTTCTTCCTGGATTGGGAAGGAAGTTTTTTGCTTTCCCCTTCCCTCTCCTATTCAAGGTGTTAGTAAAATCAGATCCCAGCCTTGCAGGGTGATTCTGATTGCCCCAGATTGGGCCAGGCAGCCCTGGTACCGCTCCTTCTGTCCCTGACAGTCCATCTCCCCTGTGTCTCCCCAGGAATCACAACCTATTAACCTGTGCCCAGGGAGAGTTTGGTATCCAACCTCAATCCCTCAACCTCAAGGCCTGGCTCTTGAGGAGTTAGAATTTGCTGACCTACACATCTCTCAGGGTGTTCTTGAAATCCTAAAGGCTTCTAGAAAGCCTTCCACTAGGGCTACTTATAATTTTAAGTGGAAAAGGTTCTCCATTTGGTGTTCTGGGAAACATATTTCCCCAGAATCTGCTGATTTGCCCATTGTGTTAGATTACATGGTCCATCTTAATTCTTTGGGCCTGAGACCAGCTACCCTGAGAGTTCATTTGGCAGCTGTCTCTGCTTTTGTTTCAGCAGGAAAGCCATCCTCTTTCTGCTCACCCTGTATTTTCCAAGTTTTTTAAGGGATTACTTCATACTAATCCACCTTTTCGGGATCCGGCCCCTGCCTGGGACCTTAATGTTTGCATTGCCCAGTTAATGCAACCCCCTTTTGAACCTCTGTTTTCTGCAGAGCTTAAGTATCTAACTTGGAAAACTGTTTTCCTAGTGGCTATCACTTCTGTTAGACGCATAAGTGAGTTGCAAGCCTTGTCAGTAAAAACTGACTTTATTTCTTTCCACAGGGATAAGGTAGTCTTCAGGACTAACAGAAAGTTTTTGCCTAAGGTGGTTTCAGATTTCCATCTTAACCAATCTATCTCCTTCCAGTGTTTTTCACTGAACATTCTCTTCTGGTGAGAGGAGATTGCACAGTTTAGACGTTAAGAGGTCCCTTAGTTACTATATAGAACGTACTAGGGTCACAGGTTCGAATCCCTCCAACTTTTTCTCACTTATGGTGAGGTTGGGAAAGGGAAACCTGCCACTAAGAGATCAATTGCCAGGTGGATTGTCTCTTGTATCCAATTTTGTTATCAGAAACTTGGCAGAGATCCCCTCTGGCTTGAGGGCTCATTCTACCAGAGGTACAGCCGCTCTAGCTGCTGCCAGAGACATCCCTATATTGGAGATATGTCAAGCTGCTACTTGGAAACGGTACACTCTTTCACCAAGCATTACTCCTGGATGTCCAGGCTAGAGAGATGCTCGGTTTGGCACAGCTGTGCTTAGTTTTTTCCCTAAGTAGGTTCTGTCTTCCTCCATGGAGGTACTGCTGTGTAGTCTGCAATTGTCATAATATAGCAAGACTTCATGTTTGAAGAAAAAATTACTCACCTTAGTATTGTTGTTTCTTCTAATGGAGTCTTGCTATATTATGACCTCCCCCCCAGCCTGCCCCTCTCAGAACTTCTACTTGGGTATGGGGTGGGCAGCCTAGTGTGGGCACTATTTTATGCCCTTTTTATGTGTTTTCACCCCTTCTTGGGGTTTGGGGGTGTGGTGTTTTTAATTTTTTCCTTATATTTCTCTCATATTGTTAAATTATACTATTAGTTCTGGTCCCCTGACTTGAGTCTTTTGTTTTGGGACCAGCAATGAGTGTTAATATTTAGGTAGCCAGTTGGCTAGTGTAGGTTACAGCTCCACACAGACCTTAGTGAGTTTTTGCTCGTGAAGATCTGACAGTTTAGGTTTGAAACTACACAGACAGAGCTTCTTTAGAGCTCGTGCTTCTAAGTTCCATTCATGGAATGGAGTTAACTCTTTCACCTGGAGCAGTTCTAATGGTGGGACAAACTGCAATTGTCATAATATAGCAAGACTCCATTAGAAGAAACAACATTACTAAGGTGAGTAATTTTTTCTTCTGGACCTCCAGCGACCTCAACGTGTCGGTTGCATACAAGAGATTCCGCATGGTGACTGTCTCGGGTCTCAGTCCCATGCTGAAGCAAGACGCCTTCCTTAGCTGCCTCTAGACATGCAGGACGATACCTGCACATCCCTATAGCTCAGGCGCACAAGAGGTTCCTGCGCTTCGAGTTTCTCGACCACCACCTTCAGTTCCGAGCCCTTCCATTCGGACTGTCATCTGCACCCAGGGTATTTACCAAATGCATGGCAGTCGTGGCAGCGTCTCTAAGGAGACAGGGCCATTATGTGTTCTCGTACCTGGACAATTGGCTTCTCATGGCTGCCTCCAGAGAGGCGTTATGTGCAATCCAGAGCACCCAGGACCTGTTCCGATCTCTGGGCATCCTAATCAACCACGAGAAGTCTCTCCTGGTACCGTGGCAGAAGCTGCAATTTATAGGCGCAGTACTGGACACCGTTCAGGGAAGAGCTTTTCTTCCAGACGACAGAGCAGAGCGCATCAGATCCCTCATCAGGGAGTTATCGTCGAACAAGACCGTCCCTGCCAGGTCGGTCCTTCGCTTGCTCGGACACATGGCTGCGGCCATTCCTACCGCTCCTTTTCCAAGGCTCCACATGCGGGTAACTCAGTGGATGCTGAGTTGCAATGGGATCAAAGGCAAGACCACATGCAGCATCTGGTCAGAATCACGAATGCCGTGATTGAGACTGGCAGTGGTGGCTAGACCCAGGTTATCCTCCACAGGCATCCTGCTTGTAGCACCGTCCCCGCGGTAATCCTCACAACAGATGCCTCAGGTCTAGGGTGGGAGCACATCTGGACGGGTGAAGTCCCAGGGTACGTGGACCTCTCTGGAGGCTCATCTCCATATCAATGTCCTAGAGATGAGGGCGTCCTTATGCCCTGCAGGCCCTTCAATCAGAAATCCAGCCGAGTACTCTCCTGCTTCAGACAGACAACACAGCGGTGATGTATTACCTCAACAAACAAGGAGTGTGACACTCACCCCTTTGCAGGAAGTCATGAGGGTGTGGGATTGGGTAATCCGACATTGTGCTTAATCTGATCACTGTACATGTTCCCGGTGGACAACACGATTGCAGACGGCCTGAGTCGCCCCAGGCCAGAGTCCACGAGTGGGAACTTCTTCAAGAGGTAGCAGAGGATCTGTTTTCTTCGATGGCTAACTCCAGAGTTGGACTTGTTCGCATCCCCATCCAACGCAAAACTGCCCAATTTTTGCTCGCTAGATCCAGGGCCTGGTGTTTTCTGGCGAGACGCTTGTCCCCTCCTGGGCGGACAGATTCCCCACGCTTTCCTCCTTTCCCATTGATCCAGAGAGTTCTTCTCAAACTGCGCAGGAGCATGCAACAATGATCCTGGTGGCCCTTTCTGGCCCAGACAGATCTGGTTCCTTTGCTAATTCAGCTATCCTGGGAACCTCCGCCTCCGCTGCCGTTCAGCTCCCATCTCTTGTCTGCAGGAGGTTCACTGGTCCACCCGACTTACGCCACTGAACCTGCATGCATGGCTCTTAGAGACATAGCCATCTTAAGTGCCACGGGTCTTGCAGGAGGTTGCAGAAGTTCTTTCGCAGCCAGAAAACTCAATAACGATGAAACGTATGCATGAAATGGCTGTTTTGTTTATGGTCATGAGCACCATTTTTCCTTAGGTTGCCCGTGGGAGTGGTGTTGGACTACCTGTTTTCCTTCCGCTCGGGTTCAGCCTACCCTCATCAAGTGCACCTCTGTGCCATCTCTGCCTACCACCTTCCGGGACATCGCGACAGTGGCACAATTAGACGCCCGGAATTTTTGAGAGGGTGTTACACCCAGGCCACCCAGTGCTCCATGGGATTTGTCTTTGTCCTGGAACAACTCACACGTCCCCCCTTCGAACCTGCCGCGGATTGAGAGCTGCGTTTTCTGTCGTGGAAAACGCTGTTTTTGATTGCTGTTAGTTCAGCGAGAAGAGTTTCTGAGCTTCATGCTCTCATGTGCAAAGAGCCTTATTTAGTTTTCCACCGGGACAGAGTATCCCTGAGGACGAATCCAAAATTTTTGCCTAAGGTGGTCTCTACACTCACTCTCAATCAGGATATTGACCTGCCAGTCTACTTCCCGAACTACTCTAATAGAGGAGAGGCGCTCCACACCCTGGATGTATCACCAGCTTGAGGTATTACTCAACAGAACTAAACTACTTCGTAGTTCAGAGCAACTTTTCGTTTCCTTTTCTGAAAGGATGATGGGCCAACCAGTATCCAAACAGTCCCTGTCTCGCTGGCTTGTCCAGTGTATTTCATTCTGTTATGATATCAAACAAAAGGCCCTCCCTGGCACAGTCCGGGGTCATTCTACTAGGGGTGTGGCCACCTCCTTTGCAGCCCTCCGAAACGTCTCCACTTCTGCCATATGTGCTGCAGCCACTTGGAGCTCTGTGCATGCATTTATCAGGCATTATAGCCTGGACATCTCCTCTCGACGAAGAGCCAGCTTCGGCCTGGCGGTGCTACAGGGTCTCCTGTCCTAGATTCAGGACCTGGAATGTATTTCCTAGTTTCCTCCTCCCAGAATGTTGGCAGCGTTACTGCTTGGGATCAGTCCTAATGGTGTAACATGCTGCAAGTGCTGTGTCTCGAAGTAAGATAGTACAGTTACAGAAGAACTTACCGTAACAGTAGATCTTCGAGAACAGCTCTTGCAGCAGGTACCTTCCCGCCCACCTTCCCCCTTGGAGGAGGCATGGCATCGCCTTTACTATCGAGGTTTTTTCCTTTGACTTCTGACGGTGGATCCTCGGTCTCCCATTTCGATGTCAGCCTGCGGCCGGAAGTCTCCGGCGGGAGAACTGGGGAATCGGGCGGGACCGCCCCTTATGTACTACGCCTGGCGTGCCGGAGCGGGACCGGCGTCGGGCGGTCCCTGCTGAAGATAGCTAGCTAGAATTTTTCCTGGGTCCTGGCGCCTGCCGGCTTCGGGTCCTAATGGTGTAACCTGCTGCAAGAGCTGTTCTCGAAGATCTACTGTTACGGTAAGTTCTTACGTAACTGTACTTTTCTGGAGCCATCACCTCTGCCAGGCGCATAAGTGAGCTACAAGCCTTGTCAGTGGAGCCTGATTTTATCTCCTTTCATAGAGATAAGGTAGTCCTCAGGACTAACAGGAAGTTTTTGCCCTAAGGTGGTTTCAGACTTTCACCTTAATCAATCCATGTCTCTTCCTGTGTACTTCACTGACCATTCCTCCTCTGGTGAGGAGATTGCACAGTTTAGATGTCAAAAGAGCCCTTAGTTACTATATAGAACGTACCAAGGGTCACAGGTTCGAATCCCTCCAATTGTTCCTCACTTATGGTGAGGTTGGTAAAGGGAAACCTGCCACTAAAAGGTCCATTGCCAGATGGATTGTCTCTTGTATCCAATTCTGTTATGAAAAACTGGGTAAGGTTCCTCCTCAGGCCTGAGGGCTCACTCTACCAGAGGTACAGCTGCGCCTCTGGCTGCTGCCAGGGACATTCTATCCTAGAGATATGTTAAGCAGCTACCTGGAAAACAGTTCACACTTTTACTAAGCATTACTCCTGGATATCCAGGCTAGGAGTGATGCTCGATTTGCACAGCTGTGCTTCAGAACCTATTTCCAAGTAGGTTCTGTCCCTCCTCCATGGAGTACTGCTGTGCATCTGCATATATCTATAATATAGCAAGACTTCATGTTGTTTGAAGAAAAATTACTCACCTTAGTAATGTTGTTTCTTCTAATGGAGTCTTGCTATATTATGATCTCCCCCCCAGCCTGCCCCTCTCAGAACCTCTATTTTTGGGAGGTGGGTGGGCAATGCAATGTTGACACTTCTTTGATGCCCACTTTATTTCACCCTTCTAGGGTGCTTAGGTGTTATGCTTAAGTTTCTTCTTGAATCCCCCGACTTGAGTCTTTGTTTTGGGATCAAGATCAAAAAGGTGTTTTTGTAGTTAGTAGCCAACGGCTAGTGTAGGTTTACGCTTCCACACAGAACCTTAGTGAGTTTTGCTCATAAGATCTGACAGTTTAAGTTTGAGCTTCAACAGACAGAGTTTACCTTGACTCGCTCAGATTCATGCTCTGCATGGATAGTTTTTCACTCGGAGCAGTTCTAACCTGGGGTATACGCATATGTTATAATATAGCAAGACTCCATTAGAAGAAACATTACTAAGGTGAGTAATTTTTCTTCAAACAACATGAAGTCTTGCTATATTATGACTATTGCAGTTTGCCCCAGCCTTAGAACTGCTCCGAGGTGAAAGAGTTAACTTCATGCAGAGCATGGAGCTTAGAGCGCGAGCTCGGTTCAGAAGCTCTTGTTGGTTTCAAAACCAAACCGCCAGATTCTTTACTCCACCACTGAACAGTCGCCCGAGATTCCTCCTGTTGCTCGGTTCATTTCTTCGGTTTAAAGCGCTATTTCTGGTTTAATTTAACCACGATTTCATTATTTTAACCGCAAAACCGATCGGTTCAGGCTCTGTCTATGGAAATCGTAGTAATAGATAGGGTTTTTCTGTGTGGAACTTGTAAAGTATTATCGGTTCGGTTGAACCGATCGAGTTGTATTTAAATATAAGTTTAAAGCCTTTTAAGGCTTTTTAGAGTGCGGTTCCCGGTTCTTATCGGTTCTAAAAAAAACGGATTTCATTACGGTTTTTTCCAGGACCCGTGACACGGTTTGGAACCAATAAGGGTGTCTTGCCTGGCACTGCCATCAAAAGGGCAAGTTGGTTGGTTAGGCTGGCATCATGTCTGAGAAACCCAAAAGAAAAACCGGGCCCACTGGGTTTCAGCACTGTAGTGTCTGTGGGGAAGCCTTTGCCAAGGCTGACCCACACACTACATGTGTCTATTGTCTGGGGTTTGACCACCTCAATTCAGACTGCCAGATTTGTAAAAATTTCCCTGCAGCCACCCTGGACAAGAGAGTGGGCAGGCTCAGGGAACGAGAGGCCAAAAAGTCCGCTGACCCGGATGGCCAGCCCGGTTCGGTGCCAACCGAACCGGAGGGAGTGCCCTCTGACCAGGGCGAGACTTCCTCGGGCCAACGAAAAGCTGGCTCTGAGGAGCCAGTTCCAGCAAAGAAATCTAAAAAATCAGCAGGTTTGGAGTCCAAAATTCCTTCTCCAACTGCTGCTGAGATAGCCAGGGCAATATAGATTGTCCAGTCCTTGTCCTCGGTTCCCTCCGAACCGCCACTGTCTGGCAAAAGGTCGGTTCGGTCGGTTCCAGTGGTTCAGGATTATGATATAGAAGAGTTCTATGAACCAGAGGATGGGGATGAGGATTATGATCAGTGTGAATGTGACTTTGAAAGTCTGGATGTGCCCATTGAACCGGACAGCTCCCCAGACAGACCTTCAGGTGAGTCTCCCCCTAGGCTTTCTGAGTCCCCTTCTCATTTTTTGTTTTATAAAAAAGTTGCTGAGACCCTCCAGCTTCCCTTAGAGGAGGCTTTGGATGAGCAAGAGGAGCCTGACTATGTGGAGATGATGGATATCCCAGAGTCCAGGAGGTTGTCCATCCCTTTACATAAATCTTTTAGAAAACAAACAATAAAAATTTTAAAAGCTCCTAATTCTGTGCCTCCTGTGGATAAAAGGATGGACAGGAGGTACACTTTGTCAGGTCCTGATACAGATTTTCTTTCACAGCAATGCAGTCATGTTGAGTAGTTCAGGCTGCAGCCTGTGATAAAGCTAATATTCCACTGGCTTCACATCCTCCTGACAAGGATTCCAGGAAAATTGATGCCATGGCCAAAAACAATACATGGCAGCATCCTTGGGACTCAGACAAGCTAACTATATGGCTTATGTTGCAAGATACCAGAAATCTAGATGGGATACTGTCATGGCCTTAGCCAAACAGGTCCCTGGCCAGCTCGCAAAGGAGCTGGAGCAGGTGGCTCTTGATGGTATTGAGGCATCTAAGTGCAATTCCATGCTGCAGTGGATTCTAACAATGTATCTCTAGAGTCATGGCTACATCTGTGGCTTTTGGAGATTGGCCTGGCTCAGGTGTACTACTTTGTCACAGGATACCCAGTCTAAGGCTATGGATTTTCCTGTAGGGAAATTCTCTGTTTGGGGAGCAGACAGAGAATGATATGAAGAAAATGGATGAATATAGAACCACTTACAGGAGTGCACAAGCCAAGGAACGGCAAGCCACTCCTCAGAGGCAGCCCCCCAAGGGTAGGGGTAGGCCTTTTCACAGGCCTTTTTACCAGACTCAGGCCCCTCCTCTTCAGCCTATGTACAGAGGGGGTTCTTCAGAGGGAGAGGCAGACGGGGTTCGAGCAGGCTTGCTCCCACCCCTCAGCCTAAAGCCCCTGCCAAACAGGCACCCTGATGGGATGCCCAGGGTCGGCTCTCCACTACCTGTAGGGGGCAGGTTGGCTCACTTCGTCCAGGACTGGCAGTCTTTAACTTCAGACAGGTGGGTCCTGGAAGTAGTGAGCCAGGGTCTGGTTCTCAGCTTCAAGAAATTTCCAAAGATGAGAGCCAGATCTTTTCCACCTACAAACCCTTTAGAGACTCTTGCTTTGGAAACAGAAGTCTCAACCCTCCTGGCTCTCAGAGCTGTAGAAAAGGTTTCTCCCCTTCACCAGGGCAAGGGTCTGTACTCCAGGTACTTCCTTACCCCAAAAAAGACAGGAGAGTGGCGGCCTATCCTGGATCTAAGATATCTAAACAAGCATCTTTTAAAGCCAAAGTTCAAATGGTGACACTGGGAGTGATTTTACCCTCCCTAAGGCCAGGGACTGGCTAGCCTCCCTGGACCTCAAAGATGCCTACTTCCATGTTCTTATCAGAAGCTCCCATCAGAAAGTACCTCAGATTCGAACTGCCCTCAGGCCATTATCAGTTCAGAGCAATGCCCTTCGCCTCACTTGTGCCCAAGGGTGTTCACAAAGTGTCTAGCAGTAGCAGTCGCTCACCTAAGAAGGCAAAGATTGCCATTTTTCCCTACCTGATGACTGGCTCATTGTGGGTCAGTCTCCAGACCAGGTCAAATCACACCTGCTAGTTACCCAGCAGCTGCTTACCTCTCTGGGATTTCTTCTCAATCTTCCAAAGTCAGTTTTGGAACCTGTCCAGGTACTCACCTTTATAGGCGCAGAACTGGATACAAAGCAGGCCAGAGCCTTCCTTCCCTTGGAAAGGGTAAGGACCTTAGTGGCCTTGGCCGCCTTCACTCTGCAGGTCTCTCGACCAGCAAGGCATTTCCTGCAGCTCCTAGGGCACATGGCTGCCTCCACAGCTGTGGTGCAAGGAGCAAGATTTCAGATGAGGGACATTCAGTTCCATTTGAGAGCTTTCTGGTCTCAAAGAAGAGATCCTCTATCCAAATTAATCCCAGTGACTCATCCTGATCCAGGCCCTTCAGTGGTGGCAGGATCAGAGCACCAAGACAGGGGTGCCTTTCATCCCTCTGTCCCATTCCTTGACCCTTACTACAGATGCATCCCTCTTGGGATGGGGAGCTCACATGGGCGACCTCTCCGCCCAGGGATTATGGTCCCCTCAGGAATCTCTGCTCCACATCAATCTGTTGGAACTCAGAGCTGTTTTTCTAGCACTTCAGGTTTTCTCTGCATCTGTTCAGAACAAGGTGGTACAGGTCAGAACAGACAACACCACTACAATGTGGTACATCAACAAACAAGGGGGCACTCGGTCTTCGGCCTTGTGCACCGAGGCAATGAAGTTGTGGTCTCTGGCTTACTCCCTGAACACTTCCCTCATAGCAGTTCACCTCCCAGGCAAGGACAATGTCCTGGCAGATGCCCTCAGCAGGATTTCCCAGGGCCATCACGAATGGTCACTGGATCCCCTAGTACTGGGGATAGTGTTTGCCAGATGGGGCACTCCTCAGATAGATCTTTTCGCAGCCCCAGACAATTATCAACTTCCACTGTTTTGTTGCAGGCCCCCAGTGTTGGGCTCAGTTCCCTGGATGCCTTTCTCCTCGATTGGGAAGGGAAGTTTCTTTATGCCTTTCCCCCTTCCCTCTCCTGTTCAAAGTACTAGTCAAAATCAGGTCTCAGCCTTGCAAAATGATCCTGATTGCTCCAGACTGGGCCAGGCAGCCCTGGTACCCACTCCTTCTGTCCTTAGCAGTCCATCTTCCCCTGTGTCTCCCCAGGAACCACAATCTGTTAACCTGTGCTCAGGGGAGACTTTGGTATCCGAATCTCAAATCCCTCAACCTCAAGGCTTGGCTCTTGAGCAGTTAGAGTTTACTGATTTGCAGCTTTCTCAAAGTGTTCTCGAAATCCTGAAGGCTGCTAGAAGCCTTCCACCAGGGCTACCTATAACCCAAGTGGGAAAAGGTTTTCCATATGGTGTTCTGGGAAGCATGTTTCCCCAGAATCTGCTGATCTACCCACTGTATTGACCACATGGTCCATCTTAATTTTTTGGGACTGAGACCAGCCACCCTGAAAGTGCACTTGGCTGCTGTCTCTGCCTTCATTTCAAGCAGGGAAGCCCTCTTCTCTTTCTGCTCATCCTGTATTTTCCAAGTTTTTAAAGATTGCTTCACACCAATCCTCCATTCAGGGACCCTGCCCCGGCTTGGGATCTTAATGTATGCATTGCTCAGCTAATGCAACCCCCTTTGAGCCCTCTGTCTTGCGCAGAGCTTAAGTATTGACTTGGAAAGCTGTATTTCTGGTAGCCATCACTTCTGCCAGGCGTATAAGTGAGTTACAGGCTTTATCAGTAGAAACTGACTTTATTTCCTTTCACAGGGATAAAGTGGTCCTCAGAACTAACAGGAAGTTTTTGCCTAAGGTGGTTTCAGATTTCCACCTTAACCAATCTATGTCACTTCTAGTGTTCTTCACTGACCATTCCTCCTCTGGTGAGAGGAGGCTGCACAGCCTAGATGTGAAGAGAGCCCTTAGTTACTACATATAGCGTACCAAGGGTCACAGGTTTGACTCCCTCCAACTGTTTCTCACTTATGGTGAGGTTGGGAAAGGGAGACCTGCCACTAAGAGATCCATTGCCAGGTGGATCGTTTCTTGTATCCAATTTTGCTATCAAAAGCTGGGTAAGGTTCCCCCCTCAGGCCTGAGGGCTCACTCTACCAGAGGTACAGCTGCATCTCTAGCTGCTGCTAGAGACATCCCTATCTTGGAGATATGTCAGGCAGCTACTTGGAAGACAGTACACACTTTCACCAAGCATTACTCCCTGGATATTCAGGCCAGGAGGGATGCTCGCTCACACAGCCGTGCTTCAGAGCCTATTCCGTAAGTAGGTTCTGTCCTCCTCCATGGAGGTACTGCTGTGTAGTCTCGCAATAGTCATAATATAGCAAGACTTCATGTTGTTTGAAGAAAAATTACTCACCTTAGTAATGTTGTTTCTTCTAATGGAGTCTTGCTATATTATGACCTCCCCCCCAGCCTGCCCCTCTCAGAACTCCTACTTTGGGGTATGGGGTGGGTAGTCCTCTGTTGGCATTTATTGATGCCCTCTTTCATGTTTGGGTGTTGTGTTTATTTAGTTATTCTATCTTAATTTTCTGGTCCACTGACTTGAGTCTTTGTGTTGGGACCAGCAAAAATGTGTTAATATATTAGTGGCCAGTTGGCTAGTGTAGGTTACAGCTTCCACACAGAACCTTAGTGAGTTTTTGCTCGTAAAGATCTGACGGTTTCAGTTTGAAACCAGCCAAACAGAGCTTCTGAACCGAGCTCGCGCTTTAAGCTCCATGCTCTGCATGGAAGTTAACTCTTTCACCTCCGGAGCAGTTCTAAGGCTGGGGCAAACTGCAATAGTCATAATATAGCAAGACTCCATTAGAAGAAACAACATTACTAAGGTGAGTAATTTTTTCTTCTCTCCCACTGGAGAGACAGCGGAATAAGTGGAAGTGCAATGAGCCATTAGGTCATTCCTTAGACAGATTGCTAAATTTCACCTTTCCTATTAAGTTGTCTGAAGCCAAGGCTTATGTCGTAGTAAAAGAGGAGGCCTCTGGCACTTACCAGGGCTCTTTCCACCAACGATTTGGCCTCTCTTGAGCGAAGAGACATCAGTTGTCTGTTTTTAGCTCCACCCCACAGACCCCCATCTCAGGGGGAGGAAATGGACAAGGAAATGATAGAAGGCATCCTTAGGATGGCAGAGAAAGGGGAGATATTGCCGATGGGGGACCTGAATATGCCAGATGTTAACTGTGGTTGTCTGTTCACGCTTTTACCAAGCATTACAGTTGGATGTTCAGGCTTCTGTGGATGTGACCTTCAGTCATAGAGTTTTCCAAACTGCAATTAGTAGGTACATTTCTGTACTTACAGTATATGTGGTTGTCATATGGGACAATATTCTCTCCCACCCAGTTTTCTTCTTGGGTACTGCTTAAAAAACAAGTGTAATGAATAAACATTGACAATGTGGAGCACTACAGAAAGAAGAAATTTCTTCATACTTGTCATAATTTTGCTTCTGTTCACTCCAGCATTGCCAGTGGGGCCCACCCGGAGTTTGGCTCCTGCATTAGAATATTGTCATGTCAGCATGGGAATGTCCTTGTACAGTTCTGTCCGTTTTTTGTCTCGAGTCTACGTGGACATTCCTTAGTTTACCAGCTGCGCCTGTGTTTGTTTGTTTTAAAAAAAAATAAATACGAAAAGGACACACACAGCTGTAATAAAGAGAGCACTTCTACATGGGAATGTTGAGCACTGCTATTCAGCCTCTACAGGTTCAAGTTTCATACTAGCCAGAGGATTTTCCTTGTTGCAGGGGAGTACTTGCACTGAATGCAGTCTTCTCATTACTATTCTGTTTTTCCTTTGCAGCTGCCACCGCTGACAAATATTTTAACTGGCAAACAGGCTTAAAGGGAAACTCCTATTGAGTCCCTAAGTGCAGCAGCAGCTGCAGGAACGCCCGATTAGGGATTTTAACATAAAAGTACATTTTTTTCATTACCCGGTGCCCTGGAATTTTAATGAAAAAGATCTGTTCGCTCCTTAATGGTGACAGAGCCCTGGACGGACATCTTGCAAATGGCAGATGTTGGTAGCCCTCATTAGCATAACCCTCGCGGCGGAAGTCACCCGGGGTGCAAGATGTCCGCCCGGCGCTCTGTCGCCATTATGCAGATCTTTTTAATTAAAATTCCAGGGCACCAGGTAATGAAAAAAAAAACGTTTATGTTAAAAGCCCTAATTGGGCGTTTTTGCAGCCACTGCTGCACTTAGGGACTTGATAGGAGTTTCCCTTTAAATTAATATGCCCGCACAGTTTGGGGGAGACATTCTTGATGGGCATATGCCTTCTTATGTCTTCTTAAACCTAGTAAACCTCCTTTTCAAACCCCAGGATCCCTCAGTATGCTTAAACTATTGCAGTCAGCCTCCTGTGTTGAACTGCCCCGGAAAAATGGAACGATGTAAATGATAGAACCTCATTGGCTCATGCCAATTTCAAATTGCTGCCCCTAGTAACTTCTGCATTCTGAGAAACGCCACATTCATTTCTCCACCTGCCTAGTTTAAACACCTCGGAGAGCTCTCTCAAAATCTATTAAGGTTGTTGTTTTCATTTTAGTAAACATTTTATATTTACTATTTTTGATTGCTACCCCCTATACCTTACTTTTTCAGGTTAGTTTAGCGTAGTTTAGTTGTTTTTTTGTGAATTTTAGTGGTTCTTCAGTGGTTCCAGGGAACTGAGGGGAACTGTTACCTCAGAGTTTTTTCACCACATTTTTTACTTTTAAGCACTAGCGTTCTGGTTCCTGTCTGCAGGTGGGACACACCAGACATAGATCTATTTGCCTCCACAGACAACCACCAGTTGCCACAGTTCTATTGCAGGCCTCCGGCAAGGGGGAACAGTATCAGTGGATGCCCTAGCACTGTACTGGTCAGGGAGGTTCCTTTATGCCTTCCCTCCTTCCCCTCTGTTGCTCAGAATTCTCGTACAACTCAGAACACAACCAGCAACTGTGATCCTGGTGGCACCAGATTGGGCAAGACAGCCATGGTACTCCTTCTGCTAGCCCTAACAGAGTCACAGCCGATTCACCTCCCTCAGAGGCACAATCGCCTGACATCCTCTCCGCTGGGTTACCTGTCCTTCTAACCCCAGTAATGCTCAGATATTCCTAACTTTATGTAGTAAGCCTGTGGGGTTGGATTGACCAGAGATAGAACACACGCAAATGATGGAACACTTTGCACGTGAGTATCTTTCAAACACTGCCTCTACTAACTGTCAGTGTTCTAAACCTCTTCAGATTTTTCTCTCCACTTGAAAACTCTGGTCGCTCAGCTTGCCATTCATCCACTTTCTTCTATGTGAAGAAAACTTAAAATAGCTTGTATAAGTATATTTTGTTTTCATTTGCTGCTTCTACTGATTGTTTTTTGTTAAACAATCTTAGTTAAAAGTTTGTTTTTCACGGTTCCTCTCAGTTCGGTATAACCGCGGGGGAACCAAGTTAGTTTTAGTTTAAATCTGGGTTCTCCAACTAAAGAACCTCGTTATTTAGTTGTTAATATTTATTTAAATTGTTTTTCTTGTAACCGATAAATCTTGGTTACTGAACCGCTAACCTGGTTCCTTTTTCTTCTCCTTCGGTTCGGTTCCTCCGGTTACTTCCCGGTTCTGGAACCAACTGCAACTGCTTGTTTAAAAAAAAAAAAAAAAAGAGTTTAGTTACTTAGCAGTTGGTGTTTTTTCTCCTTTTTAAACATCATTTCGGAGAAACCCAAAAAGAAGACCAGTAAATCCGGTTTCAGAAATTGTTTACAGTGTGGAAAAGTGCTTGCAAAGGCTGACAAGCACACCTTATGTGTGTCTTGTCTGGGTTTTGATCATTTGCAAGAGGAATATGAAGTTTGCAAAACATTCCCAGAAAAAACTATTGAGAAACGCCTGGAAAGGTTTAAAAAGAAATTTCCCATGGGTCCCTCTGGCTCTGACCAGCCGACACCCCAGACTACTGTGGCTGAACCCACATCTGCAGTTGTCCCTACCACTGAGATGGGCAAAAAGGGCACAAAAAGAACAAATGAACCGACTGACCCCCCGGTTCCTTCAAAGAAATCAAGGAAATTAAAAAATACAGAACCCCTGCCTTCTGTGTCTGGCCTTTCTATGCCCATGGCTCAAGAAATTGCCCAGGCTTTTAAAATAATTCAGACCTTGCAGACCATAATTCCTCCTCAGCAGCCTTCTGCCCCTACTAAGGGTCCCCAGGCTGGCAGCAAAGTGCAACCCTCTCTTCCTGAAGGAGAGGATTATGATGATGTTGATTTTGGTGAGGAGGAAGAGCCAATAGAACCAGAAGTGTCCCCCGAGTAGGACTTTGTTTCCCCACCAAGGATGTCTGAGGATTATTCCTCTCATTTTACTTTTGTTAGGAAGATGGCAGATGCATTAGACATCTCCACCACTGAGCAAATTGAAGATGAGGAGGTGGAATATATGGAAATGATGGGGCTGACACCCAAAGACTCTCCTCCTCCCAGTGTATAAATTCTTAAGAAAAATGCCTTAAAGCTTCTCTAGACAACAAATTCCATCCCTCCCTTGACAGGAGGATGGACAAAAAGTACCAGTTGGATAGGGAGGAGCTGATTTCTCTTCTCCAATCCTGACCACCAGAGGGTCATACAGCAAGCTGCCTGTGATAAGGCTAGGATCTCTCGTCCTCACACCCTCCAGACAAGGACTCCAGGAAAATCGACAACATGGCCAAAAAGGGTACTTGTCAGCCTCTTTGGCCATGCCAAGCTACTTTCCAGTCCTATGATGCCCAGTATCAGAAATCACTGTGGCAGTTAGTTTTGGCTATGTTTCGAAAGCTTCCTTGCCCTTGTCAGATGACCGGCGAAACTGCCAGGTTTGGGTTAGAGGCGGCTAAGTATCAGTTTCAGATGGCTGCTGACACAAATGGCACTGCAGCCAGATGGATGACAAATACGGTGGCACAGAGGAGGTTTGCTTGGCTTAGAGCCACAAACCTTACTCAGGATACCTAGTCAAAGGCATTGGATTTTCCCTTAGAAGGTAACACCCTCTTTGGGGAGTCCACTGTTGCCTACATGAAGAAGGTGGATGAGTATAAGGCCACTTATAGAAGCAACTCTGCTAAGGAAAAAGTGTCTTCATCCACCTTGCCTTATGAAAGGGGAGGCCAGGGCAGGTCCTATAATACCAGGCCCTTCTTCCAGCCAGTGACCTTACCCCAATACCAGTAGTATCCACAGCAGGAATACTCCAGGGGCAGGGGTAGAAGGGGCTTCAGGCAAGGGTTCCAGACTCAGCCTCAACCTCAAGCCAAACAGACCCCCTGAGGCACAGGCCGCCTCCTCCCTGCCTGTCGGAGGCAGACTGCCCCACTTCCTCCAGGCTTGGTTGAACATCACCACAGACAAGTGGGTCCTGGAGGTGGTGGTTCAAGGTCTATCTCTAGACTTCAAATCCCTTCCTCCTCAAGTCAGGGTTTTCAGTTCACCCTCTCTAGCAGAAAAGACACTGCTAGAAGCAGAGGTTCGAAACCTGCTACAGATAAGAACAGTAGAACGAGTTCCAAACCCCCTGAGAGGAAGGGGTTTCTATTCCAGATACTTCCTAACTACAGAGAAAAGTGGGGAGTGGTGACCTATATTGGATCTCAGAGCCTTAAACAAACACCTGAAGAAACCAGAGTTCAGAATGGCAACTTTGGCTTTGATTCTGACAACGCTCCACAAGGGAGACTGGTTGGCATCACTGGACTTGAAAGACCCTATTTCCACATCCCCATACGGGAGTCTTACAGAAAATATCTAAGAGTCAGACTCCCATCTGGCCATTACCAGTTTTCAACCCTGCCTTTTGGCCTTTCTTCGGCCCCAAGGGTGTTCCAAGTGCCTAGCAGCTGAAGTGGCACACCTTCAAGGCAGGAGTTGCTGCTTTCCATATCTGGACCACTGCCTGGTGGTAGGGAAATCACCAGACCAGGTCAAGCAAGATTTGCAAGTCACCCAAAACCTCTTGGAGTCTCTGGTATTCTTAATCAGTCACAAAAGTCAGTCTTCATTCCTGCCCAAATACTGCAGTTGATAGGAGCAGAGATCAACACCTACATAGCAGAGCCTTCCTGCCTCTGGACGGGGTTAAAAATCTCCAGCTGATTGCAAACTCATTCAGATTGTACAAACCAAACACTGCAAGACAGTTTCTTCGGCTACTGGGCCACGTGGCTGCCTCCACAGGCACAGTGCTGGATTCCAGGTTTCAGATGAGAGATGTCCAGTTCCATCTCAGGGCTCACTTGGAGTCAAAGAAAAGATTCTTTTTCAAAGCTCATTCCAGTAACAAGGACTTTGTTACAGGCCCTCCAGTGGTGGAAAAAGGAATCCAACCTAAGATGGGGATTCCTTTTCAGAAAGAACATCCTCAGTTGTTCTTAAAACAGATGCATCCCTCCTGGGTGGGGCGCCATTTAGGGATCACACAACCCAGGGCACCTGGTCAGCTGCAGAGTCCCTTCAGCACATCAACTTGCTGGAACTCAGAGCCATGCTGCTAGATTTAAAAGCTTTCTTCCCTAATACAGGGCAAGGTGGTACAAGTCAGAACAGACAACTACACCACAATGTACTACATAAACAAGTAGGAGGCACCAGGTCAGGCCTCCTTGCACAGAAGTCATGAGAATTTGGACTCTGGCTTAGTCCTTGGGAGTATCTCTGCAAGCAGTCCACTTGCCAGGGAAAGACAGTACCCTAGTAGATGCTTTGAGTCGAATCAATCAGGCCCATCACAAATGGACCCTGAACAGACAGGTGGTGCAAGTGATTTTCAAAAGGTGGGGCACTCCAGAGGTGGACTTGTTTGCATCCCACCAGAACCACCAGCTACCACAGTATTTCAGACCACATGGACCAGGGCACGCCTCTGGATGCTCTGGCTCTGGACTGGTCATGGAGGTACCTGTATGCTTTCAAACAACTTGAAGTCTTGCTGTATTCTGACAAGTGCAGTTAGCCCCAGCCTTTAAACTGCCCCGGAGAACAAAGGGTTAACCTTTCTATGCAGAGCGTAGAATGCTGAGCTTGAGCTCGGTTGATGTCTCTGTCTGTTTCCCTTTGAAAGCTAACAGTCAGATTCTTTACTCTGCCTCACTGAACAGTCACTCCGGAGATTTCTGCTGCAGCTCGGTTCGAAAGTCGGTTTAAGTGTCGTTTTTTCGTCGGTTTCTAACTTAAAAAAAAGTTTCCCGCATAGTCGGTTCAGTCTCTGTCTGTGGTACAGTGAGTACTAGATAGGTTTTGTACTGTGTTTCTGTGTGGAACTTGTAAAAAGTGTGGATCGGTCTGTCCGAACCGATCATTTGTTTAATTCTTGTGTAACTTTGGTGTGTGGTTACCGGTCCTTATCTGTTCTAAAAAAAACATGTTTTGAAACGTTTTTTTCCAAGACCCGTGACACAGTTAGGAACCGATAAGGGAGTCTTGTCTGGTGGTTGCCAAAAAAAGGGTAAGTTTGGTTAGGTTGGCCATGTCTGAGAAACCCAAGAAAAAAACCGGGCCCACTGGGTTTCAACACTGCAGTGAATGCGGGGAGGTCTTTGCTAAGGCCAGTCCCCACACTGCCTGCGTTTATTGTTTGGGGTTTGACCACCTCGATTCAGACTTCCAAATTTGCAAAAAATTTCCCAAATTTACCCTTGAAAAGAGATTAGGTAGACTGAGGGAAAAGGAGGCCGAGAAGTCCGCTGACCCGGATGGCCAGCCCAGTTCGGTTCCAACCGAACCAGAAGGAGTTCCCTCTGACCAGGGCAGTACTTCTTCGGGCCAAAGGAGAGCCGATCCCGAGGGGTCGGTTCCGACTAAAAAAAAGTGCAAAGAAAAATCGTCCGTTCAGATACAGAAGTCCATGTTCCGACCGCCAAAGAAATAGCCGGAGCATTCGATTGTGGAATCGCCACCGGTTCCACCGATCCGAACCTTTGGCAGGGACTTGTTCGGGTCGGGTTCCCCCGGTTCACGATTATATTGGAAGAATTTTATGAACCGAGTTTGAGGAGGAAGGGAGTTTGAAGATGATGATGGTGAAAGTCTAGATGTGCCTGTGGAACCGGACATCTCCCCAGACAGACCTTCAGGTGTATCCCCTCCTAGGCTTTCTGAGTCCCCTTCCCACTCTATGTTCTACAGAAAGGTGGCTGAGACCCTCCAGCTTCCTATGGAAGAGGCAATGGAGGATCAGGAGGAGTCTGATTATGTAGAAATGATGGACATCCTAGAGTTCAGGAGACTGTCTATTCCCCTCCACAAATCTTTTGGGAAACAGACACAAAAAATTCTGAAGTCTCCCAATTCTATACCTCCTGTGGACAGAAGAATGGACAAGAGGTATACACTCTCAGGCTCAGAAGCGGAGATCTTACTTGAGAGGGCTCTTGCAGTAGGTAATTACATATAGGACTGATGCGCAGGCGGCAGGACCCCATGACATTTCTAGCTAGCAGTCCCTGGCGAGGGACACTTCCACATCAAGTGACCAGCGTCAGGAGACATCGGTATAAAGGCGGTCCCGGATGCTCTTCCAGTTCTTTTCCCGCCAGTAGCTCTGTGCAGCACCCCAAAAGTTTGTGCGTCATTAGCCTTCCTTCGCTGCTTTTTTTACCAAAAACTTTATTTTTTCGACTAACGCCAGTGTATGTTTCCCCTACACCCTCCGAGCACAAGAACAAGTGCGATTCAGCGTGCACCCAATCATCAAGACAAGGACGGCCACCCCGCCTGTTCTGCTAGGGCCCTGATCATCAGGTCGAGAAGTGCCAGCATTGCCTCAGTTTTAACGCGGCTACCTAACAAAGACGGCAGCAATCCTGGAAGCCCATATTCTTAAGAAGAAATGAGCTCTATGGAGAAGGAGCTTAAAAAGTTGAGGCAGGCGCCCACTTGCCCTGAAGGCCATCGAAGAAGAAGGACAAGGAGAGGCACCGGACAAAGGTTCCTCCACCGCGTCTCCTCGGGAGTCGCGGAAAGAGGGGTCATCCCTCCGGGGATCCCCGATGGCTGCCTCGAGGTTTCTGAGGCGGCGCCGGCCCGCCTGCCTGGCTTGCGCGCCAGGCCTTGTGGGCACCTCCGGGCAGCTGGAGGCCTCCGCCCCTGGTTCAGCCACAGGCTTGCAGCCTACCATCGTGGGCGACTCCGGTAAGCTGGGCATCGGCTCCTCTGATGTCTGCCCGGAGAGGACTGGTAAGACGTCCGACCCTCCGGGGCGACGCGCGGCTTCTTCCCCACCGGACCAGGCCAACCCCTCCTCTCAGCCTGTCTCCAGTGATGTCTCTTGTAAGTCGGACACCGGCTCTTCCGGCGCCTGCCGAGAGCTCGGCTCTACATCTCGTCAGCTCCTCCGATTTCCAGCCAGCGAGGAACCGACTGACTGACCCCCAACGTCCGTCTGTTCCCGGTTCACCGCAGCCTCGCTGCCGCCTGGGGAGCCAGAGTCCCCAGCCTGAACCCGGGACTTTTCCCTCCGTCCCCGGGCGAAGCTGGGATTTTTGCCTCAGTCAGTCCTTCCTCCATCTGCAGCAACGGACCTGGCGCTGGCTCCCCGGACTCCGGCCCAACGCCGCCCTCCGACATCGGTACCTCCGCGCCAGGGCCTCCGCCCGGCCCTGACATCGGCCCACCAACTCAGGGAGATCTTCTGCTCCATGGCCTCCACCCTCCGGGCTCTCCGCTACGGACCCGCCCGTGAGGTTCCCGGCCGGGCCATCTGCTCAAGCAGCCCCCCCGGCTTCCGGGTATCCGCCGTCTTATTCGACGCTGGTGTACCCGGGAACGCCGAATCCAGCACCACAGTACCGGACACCGCAGTACTAGACACCTCAGTACCTGATGCCGGGTTACCCGCAGCCGGGTTTTGGATACGCTCCATATGAGTATAACCCATATTCTTATCCCCCGCCTCCTCCACCGCCCTCGCGGCCGCCGGTGGACCTGCAGGAGACTCTGGCCTCCTGCTGGACCAAGGCTCAGCTCACCAAAGAGGTCTAGAGCCGCCTTCCGGTGACAGTGCCGTCCCAGGTTCCCGTAGGCCCCAGGCGGCACACTCCCTCACCACCTCCGGACTCAGGGTTCTTCCATCTGGATCCAGAGGGGCAGGACACGCTGCCCTCGGGACTCCCAAGGACCTGCTCCTCCCGAGTCGGGAAAGGGAGTCTACTCTTCTTCATCCTCTCTTCACTCGGACTCTCCCGACGGCTGCTCCGAGAGAGACGACGAGCCTCACTCTCCGGGACCTCGCAAGGACTCCTCCAAGTGCTCTCCAGAGGATCCTTCCTTACGGAGTTGCTTAGAAAATCCAGGAGGTTCATCAGTGGAGCTCTTTGGAACCAGATCCTCGGCATCTGAATCTCGCTGAACATCTGGATCTGCCATGACAGCTCCTACATTAGTGCCACCCTGAATAGAGCCTCACGCTGACCTTGTTACCACGATATGGAAACAGCTGTCGGCCTTAGCCCCACTTCCTAGGAAGTCGAACAGGCTATATCAGGCTCTAGAGGGTGTTGATTTCCTGGATTCTCACCCTCGTGCCGACTTGGTCGTGATTAGCGCCACTCACGGCCGGTCGGCGAACCCAAAACATCTTAGCTCGTCACCTCCTGATAAGGAATCTCGTCTTCTGGACCAGTATGGGAGAAAGATTTACGCTTCCTCCACACTGGGGATTAGGGCCCTGAACTATGTCGGCCACATGGGGGACTACCAGAAGGCCATCCTTACTCAGGTGGAAGCCAAGCTGGACTCCTTGCCTGACTCCCAAGTCAAACAGGAGTTGGCTGATCTCGTCCGCTCTGCTCGTTCAGCCAGTCGCCACATGCTACGTGCGACATACAACGCAGTGGACACTGCTGGGCGGAGCTCAGCTTTCGCCGTAGGCCTACGGCGTCATGCTTGGCTCCGCTTGTCAGGTCTGGTCCCGAGGTGCAATCTGCTATCCAGGAAGCACCTTTCTGGGGCTCTGTCTGGGTGATGTCAAGGACATTATTACCGATTTGCAAGAAAGGGGACAGCTCTGAAATCAGTTGATTCCATGTACCATCTCCATCAGCAGCAGCGTAGTCCCTTTGCAGATGGAATCAGCCAAGGCAAAACCCCAGGGAAGGCGGGCCACAAACGTCGGGCCCCAGCGCTGCTAAGCCCCCAAAAAGCAGTGGGTGCTTCAGCTGCGGCACTGCCCCACACCACCTGACTCCTTTCCTCTCCTCCTTCCGGATGGGAGAGGATGACCACGGATTCTTGGGTGCTCCAGCTCATAGCAGAAGGACACTCCATAGAGTTTCTTCAGAAACCACCCCGCCACCCCGCTCTGAAGTCGTCGTATTCACAGGAACACCCTCCTTTGGTCCAGGAGGAAATCTCGGCTCTTCTGCTGAAGCAAGCGATAGAGCCCGTCCCCCCTTCATCTTCAGGGGACGGGTTACTATTCCCATTTCTTCCTGGTCCCAAAGAAGACGGGAGATCTCAGACTGATACAGTTTATTGGGGCGATCCTCGATACGACCATGGGCAAGGCCTTCCTGCCTCCGGACAGGGCGGCCTCCCTTCAGACCCAGATAAGTCTGTTATCCAACCGCAGGATGGTCTCGGCGAGGTCGGTCCTTCGCCTTCTCGGGCTCATGGCAGCTGCTATCCCGACGGTCCCTCACGCTCGACTCCACATGAGGATCTCAGTGGACTCTACGCTCTCAGTGGGATCAACTAGTGGACGACCTAGATCACTCACTTCTGATCTCATCGCCGATGATGCGAGACTTACAATGGTGCATGGTTCGAGAGAACCTGTTTCGGGGTTCCTTTCTTTCATCCTCCCCCCTCCCAGACTCTAACCACAGACGCCTCAAGCGAAGGTTGGGGAGCCCATCTAGGCCCTCATCGGACCCAGGGCTCCTGGTCCAGGCTAGAACAAGCTCTCCACATCAATGTGCTCGAGCTTCCGGCAGTGTTGTACGCTCTCCAAGCCCTTCACCAATACATCCTTCCTGGCCACCTTGCCATCCAGACGGACAACATGTGCGTAGTGTGGTACATCAACAAGCAGGAGGAACTCGTCCTACTCTCTATGCAGGGAGGCAATGAGGGTTTGGGATTGGGCAACACAACACGACCTTCACTCACGGCGATTCACGCTACAGGAGTCGACAACACCCTTGGCAGACAAGCTAAGTCGCTCTTCTGCTCGGACTCATGAGTGGGAACTGGACCAAGGGGTCCTGGACAATATCTTCCAACTTTGGGGAACACCACAGGTTGACCTGTTCACATTCCCCCTAAACGCAAAACTTCCCACCTTCTGCTCGCTCGTTCCAGAGTGAGGCGCTTTCTGGAGTGATGCTCTGTCTCTAGACTGGAAGGACAGATTCGTCTATGCCTTTCCACCAGTTACTCTTATCCCACGAGTCTTGCAGAAACTAGCTTCAGAAGGAGTGAGAATGATTCTGATCGCTCTTTTCTGGCCCAGGCAAATCTGGTCTCTCTTCTACAACAATATTCAGAGGCGCCTCTTCCTCTTCCTCTATATGTTGACCCAGGATCAGGGGACCCTGGTCCATCGAGGCCTCAAATCCCTTCAACTGCATGCATGGCTCATGCAGACCTAGCCTAATCCCGTTTTGGTGCGTCTCCCAAAATGGCGGAGATTTTAGTGGAGGCCAGAAAACCCTCCACCAGATCCACTTATGCCATGAAGTGGAAAGGATTCACTATTTGGGCTGCCTCCAAGAATGTGGAACCTTTCTCCTGTTCAGCGGGGCTTCTGCTGGAGTATCTACGTCATCTGTTCGACCTGGGTCTCAGCCATTCCTCTTTGAAGGTACACATGGCGGCCATCTCGGCCTATCATGTTCCCTTCGCAAACAAGGCTTTTGCTCAACTGGAGGTCTCCAAAACCTTTCTCAGAGGGGTCTCCATCTGCCCCCCAGGACTTGAATTTTGTTCTCGAGAAACTTACCCTTCCTCCTTGAACCTGCAGCTTCTGCAGATTTGAAGTTCTTTCGGGAAGACGCTGTTCTTGGTGGCCATTACTTTGGCTCTAAGAATTTCTGGAGCTCCAGGTCCTGATGTGTAAAATCCCCTGCTTGATTTTTCACAAGGAACAGTTGCTCTCCTGACTAATCCTAAGTTTCTACCTAAAGTAGTAACAGAGTCTACCTTAAATCAGTCCATAGAGCTACCTGCCTTTTTTACGCAGTACTCTAATCAAGGGGAATATTTTCTCCATACTATGGATGTTCACCGGATTCTGAGATACTACACCAACAGGATGAAGGATCTCAGAAAGACTGATCAGTTGTTCGTCTCTTTTGCTTCCAAAAGGGAAGGCAATGCGGTTTCCAAGCAATGCCTGTCTAAGTGGTTGGCTCATTGCATCACTTTCTGTTATGACAAATACCACAAGACCCTCCCGGGTCAAGTCAGAGGCCACTCCACTAGAGGAGTAGCTGCCTCTGCAGCTTGTTTCAAGAATGTGTCTGTGGCAGACATACGCACTGCTGCCACCTGGACTTCCGTCCATACCTTTACGAAACATTACAGTTTGGATATTGCCTCACCGTAGAGCAGGCTTCAGGCTGGCTGTTTTGCAAGGCCTCCTGTCTTGAGGCTTGCACGGCTAGAACTACTTCTTGAGTAGTTTTCTCCTCCCGTGCCTTTTCTTTGTTCCAGACTGCTTGGGATTCATTCCTATATGAGATTATCTACTGCAAGAGCCCTCTCGAAGTAAGATAGTACAGTTACGTAAGAACTTACCGTAACAGTAGATCTTCGAGAGAGGCTCTTGCAGTAGGTAATACCTTCCCACCCTCCATCCCTCTAGGCTTTTTCAGCTCCTTTTCCATATAGGGAAGTATCCGCTCCTCTCTCATCCGGCCTCTTTTGGCCTGTGGCGGGAAAGAACTGGAAGGCGGGCATCCGGGACCGCCCCTTTATACCGACGTCTCCTGACGCCGGGCACCTGACGTGGGGGCGGTCCCTCGCCAGGGACTGCTAGCTAGAAATTTTTCCAGGTCCTGCCGGCTGCCGGCGTCAGTCCTATATGTAATTACCTACTGCAAGAGCCTCTCTCGAAGATCTACTGTTACGGTAAGTTCTTACGTAACTGTACTTTTTTATGCCACCAATGCAGCCATGTTGGGGTTGTGCAGGCTGCTGCTTGTGATAAGGCAAGCATTCCCTTGCCTTCACACACCCCGACAAAGACACTAGGAAGGTTGATGCCATGGCAAAAAAGCTATACATGGCATCTTCCCTGGGACTCAGACAGGTGAATTATATGGCCTATATAGCTAGGGTACCAGAAGTCCAGGTGGGACACTGTACTGGTACTGGCTAATAGGCCTCCCCCAGCTAGTCAAGGAGCTGGAGGTGGTGGCTGCAGATCGGATTGAGGCATCTAAAGTTCAGTTTCATGCTGCTGTGGACTCTAATGATGTGTCATCAAGAGTCATGGCTACATCTGTGGCTCTTCGAGAATGGCTTGTCTCAGATGTACTAGCCTCTCGAGGATACCCAGGCTAAGGCCATGGATTTTCCTGTAGTGGGTACTTCTCTGTTTGGGGAGCAGACAGAGAATTGAATGAAGAAAATGGATGAGTACAGGACCACCTACAGGAGTGCTCAGGCCAAAGAGAAGCAGGCAACTCTTCAAAGGCAGCAGTCTAGGGGCAGGGACAGGCCTTTTCAAAGGCCTTTTTACCAAGCACAGGCCTCTTCTTCCTTTTCACAGAGGGGGTTCTTCAGAGGGAGAGGCAGAAGGGGGATGAGCAGGGCTGCATCCACTCTTCAGCCTAAGGCCCCTGCCAAGCAGACACCCTGATGGGCCTGCCCGGGTCGACTCTCCTAGGGGGCAGACTGGCTTACTTTGTCCAGGACTGGATGCCTGTTACATCAGACAAGTGGGTCCTGGAAGTAGTAAGCCAGGGACTGGTTCTCAGCTTCAGAACATCTCCAAATATGAGAGCCAGATCTTTTCTACCTGCAAATCTCTTGGAAACCCTTGCCCTAGAGGCAGAAGTTTCTTCTCTTCTCTTCTGGCCTTAAGAGCCATAGAGAGAGTACCTACCCCACACTGGGGCAAGGGCTGTATTCCAGATACTTCCTGACCCCAAAAAGACAGGGAGTGGCGACCATCCTAGACCTAAGATATCTAAACAAACATCTTTTAAACCAAAGTTTAAGATGGTAACTCTGGGAATAATCCTTCCTCCTCTAAGGCCAGGGAACTGGTTAGCCTCCCTGACCTCAAAGATGCCCTCTTTCACATTCCCATCAGGTGCTCCCACAGAAAGTACCTCAGGTTCAGTTGCCCTCTGGCCACTGTCAGTTCAGAGCAATGCCCTTTGGCCTAACCTCAGCCCCAAGGGTTTTCAAAGTACCTGTCAGTAGTAGTTGCTTTTCTAAGAAGGTAAAAGATTTCCATTTTTCCATATCTGGACGATTGGCTAATAGTGAGCCAGTCTCCAGACCAAGTCAAGTCTCACCTGCAAGTGACCCAGCAAGTGCTCACTTCTCTAGGATTTCTTCTCAACCTTCCCAAGTCAGTTCTCAAACCAGTCCAGCTTCTTAACTTTGTAGGGGCAGAACTGGACACAGTCAGAGCAAGAGCCTTTCTTCCCCTTGAAAGGGCAAGGGTTCTTATAGAACTAGCCTCTTCCTTCAGCCTTTGGGTATCTTGACCAGCAAGGCATTTCCTCCAGCTCTTGGGCCACATGGCAGCTTCAACAGCAGTGGTCCAAGGGGCAAGATTCCAGATGAGGGATATTCAGTTCCATCTGAGAGCTTTTTGGTCTCAGAGGAAGGATTCCCTTACCACACTAATCTCAGTGACTCTGACCTTGATCTAAGCCCTCCAATGGTGGCAGGATCAGGACTATTTAAGACAAGGTGTTCCTTTTGCCACTCAGCCTTGTTCAGTGGTCCTTACCACGGACGCTTCTCGTCTGGGCTGGGGAGCCCACCTGGGGGCCCTCACTGCCCAGGGGCTGTAGTCCCCCCAAGAATCCCTTCTCCATATCAATCTCCTAGAACTCAGGGCAGTTTTTCTGGCCCTGAAAGCTTTCTCTCAGTCAGTACAGAACAAGGTGGTTCAGGTCAGAACGGACACCACCACCACCATGTGGTACATCAACACGCAGGGAGGCACTCGGTCCATGGCCTTGTGCACAAAAGCCATGAAATTGTGGTCCCTGGCTTATTCTCTGCAAACTTCTCTGGTGGTAATTCACCTTCCAGGGAAGGACAGTGTGCTAGCAGATGCACTGAGCAGGATCTCTCAGGGCCATCACGAATGGTCCCTGGACCCTCGGGTGTTGAAAGTGATTTTTTTCAAGGTGGGACACTCCAGAGATGGATCTCTTTGCAGCCCCAGACAATCACCAACTCCCTCTCTTTTGTTGCAGACCCCCAGTCTTGGGCTCAGTCCCCCTGGACGCCTTGATTTTGAATTGGGAAGGGAAGTGTCTGTATGCCTTCCCTTCCTTCCCACTCCTGTTCAAAGTTTTAGTCAAAATAAGGTCTCAACCTTGCAAAGTGATTCTGATTGCTCCAGATTGGGCCAGACAGCCCTGGTACCTCCTGTTGCTGTCCCTAGCAGTCCATCTTCCCCTGTCTCTTCCCAGGAATTACAACCTGTTAACATCCTCTCAGGAGAGAATTTGGTACCCCAATCTTCAGTCTCTCAGTCTTAAGGCATGGCTCTTGAAGAGTTAGAGTTTGCAGATCTGCATCTTTCTCAAGGGGTTCTGGATATTCTCAAAGCTTCTTGAAAGCCGTCCACCAGAAAGAATTATAACTCCAAATGGAAGAGATTCAGCATTTGGTGTTCTAAGAAGCATATTTCTCCAGATACTGCTGAATTGCCTACGGTTCTGGATTATATGGTCCATCTTAATGGTCTAGGCCTCAGACCAGCTACTCTCAAGGTACACTTGTCAGCTGTTTCTGCATTTCTGTCTGTGGGGAAGTCTTCCTCACTATCTTCTCATCCTGTGTTCTGTAAATTTTTTAAAGGATTGCTTCACCCCAATCCTCCTTTTAGAGACCCTACACCTGCCTGGGATTTGAATGTTTGCATTGCTCAACTTATGCAACCCCCTTTTGAGCCTATGTCCTCAGCAGAGCTTAAGTACTTGACTTGGAAAACTGTGTTCTTGTTAGCCATTACCTCTGCCAGGCGTATCAGTGAATTGCAAGTCCTGTCAGTGGAACCTGATTTTATCTCCTTTCCCAGGGATAAAGTGGTCGTTAGAACCAATAGAAGGTTCTTGTCCAAAGTGGTTTCAGACTTCCATTTAAACCATTATATGTCTCTTCCTGTTTTCTTCACTGATCATCCTTCCTCAGGAGAGAGGAGACTACACAATTTAGATGTTAAAAGAGCCCTACTTACTACATAGAGCTGCCACTGGGCCACAGGTTTGGCTCCTCCAGTTGTTCCTCACTTATGGAGAAGTAGGAAAGGGCAAACCTGCCACCAAGAGATCTATTGCCAGATGGATTGTGCCTTGTGTACAGTTCTGCTGTGAAAAACTGGGAAAAATTCCACCCTCAGGCCTGAGGGCTCATTCCACAAGAGGTACAGCTGCTGCCAGGGATATCCCTCTCTTAGAAATTTGTCAATCAGCCACCTGGAAAACAGTCCGTACCTTTATCAAGCATTATTCTTTGGATACCCAGGCTAGGAGTGATGCTCGGTTTGGCACAGCAGTACTTCAGAGCCTAATCCCAAAGTAGGTTCTGTCCCTCCTCCATGGAGGTACTGCTTGTAGTTCAGCTAGTCAGAATACAGCAAGACTTCAAGTTATTTGAATAAAAAATTACTCACCTTAGTAATGTTGTTTCTTCTATTGGAGTCTTGCTGTATTCTGACCTCCCTCCCTGCCTCCCCTCTCAGAACCTGGTTTTGGGCAGTGGGTGGGCAGGTGCAGTGTTGCACCTCAGGGGTGCTCTTTTTACACCCTCTTCTTGTGTGGGTGTTTATTTTGTTATATTCCTGTTTGGTTTGGGTTTTGAGTTTTGGGTTTCCTGACTTGAGTCTTCTTTTGGTAGTCCAAAACTTTTTGTTGCAAGTTAGCGATTAAACATTTTTTTACAGTGTCCGCATAGAATACTATTATAGTGTTGCTCGTAAGAATCTGATGGTTAGCTTTCAAAGGGAAACAGATGGAGACATCAACCGAGCTTGAGCTCAGCATTCTATGCTCTGCATAGAAAGGTTAACCCTTTGTACTCCGGGGCAGTTTAAAGGCTGGGGCTAACTGCACTTGTCAGAATACAGCAAAACTCCAATAGAAGAAACATAATTACTAAGGTGAGTAATTTTTTCTTTCCTCCCTTCCCTCTGGTTTTCAGGGTGCTACTCGAGCTCAGATCCCTTTCTGCATCTCTGGTCTTGATAGCTTCAGATTGGCCGATGCAGCCATGGTTCTCTCTTCTGCGCTCCATGTCTGTCGCCAAACCAATACACCTTCCTTGGTGGCACAATCTGCTGATCTCCAATCAGGGAACTCTGTTGTACCCGTATCTCAAGGCATGGCTCTTGACAAACTATAATATGCTAATTTAAACCTCTCTGAAACTGTGTTAAACATCTTAAGGGTAACAGAAAACCTTCCACTAAGAAAACCTATTCTTCCAAATGGAGAGGTTTTCTATCCGTGTTCAACTAGAGATTTGGTTCCAGCTTAGGCTCCGGTGTCGGCTGTCCTGGACTATCTTTCCCATTTACATTCTCTGGGTTTACAACCCAGTTCTCTGAAGGGTCATCTTGCAGCAGTATCTGCTTACCTCTGTGCTGGGGCAAAGGTAACACTAGCCTCAAAACCTATTTTAGAAGGTTCTTAAAAGACTGAATCATTTGCATCCCCCTCACAGGGCACCAGTGCCAGCATGGGATATCAATGTGTGTATAGATAAGCTTATGCCCCCCACTTGAACCCATGGATACAGCCCATCTGAAATTTATCACATGGAAAACAGTTTTTCTAGTGGCAATGACTTCTGCAAGAAGAATCAACGAGCTCCAGGCTCTCTGTATCAACCAGGACTATATCTCTTTTCATAGAGATAAGGTAGTCCTCAGGACAATTGAAAATTCCTCCCCAAGGTGGTTTCAGATTTTCATCTGAACCAATCCATTACTTTTCCTGTCTTTTTCACCAACCATGCCAGTTCTGGTGAAAGACGACTTCACAGTCTGGATGTAAAAAGGACTCTCAGCTATTACTTGACAGCCACTAAGGACCATAGTCGACAGAAAGCAACTGTTCCTGACTTATGGGGATGTGGGAAAAGAAAATCCAGCATCTAAGAGGTCCATTTCTCTGAATAGTCCAGTGTATTCAGTTTTGCTATTCAAAAGCTGGGAAAGAGGCTCCAGCAGGACTGAGAGCCCATTCCACAAGGGGCAGAGCTGCTATTATAGCATTTTACAGGGATGTTCCCTTGGGGACATCTTTAAAGCAGCTACCTGGAGAACAGTGCACACCTTCACTAAGCATTACAGCCTGGACACACAGGCTAGGGGTGATGCCAGGTTTGACACAGCTGTCTTGTAGTCTATTTCCAAAGTAGGTTCTGTGCCCACCTCCAAAGGTACTGCTTCTTAGTCTGCGTAAGAGTTAGGAATATTGGAGTATTCCTGGGGTGAGAAGAAAAAATTACTTACTGTACCATAGTAATCTTGTTTCTTTCAGGGGATACTCCAATATTCATAACTCTCCCACTCTGCCTCCCCTGCTAATACCAGTGGCCTCTGCACTCCTTGCTGTATTACCAGGGATATGTGTGCCACACTCTGACTTTTAAATTTGAAACTGTGTTCTCATTGATTTTACTCTCTTGCATAGAAACATACAATTTGATGGCAATAAGGACCGCTGGTCTACCTAGTCTGCCCATTTCCTACCTGATGGATAAGCTGCAGATTCTAGTTGATCAACAGTTTACTTCCTCCTACCCCACTAGAATTGCCTTATGCCTGTCCCATGCATTCTTGAATTCTCCCACTGTTCCTGACTCCACAATCTCCTCAGGAAGGCTGTTCCATGCATCCACAACCCTCTCTGTGAAAAAATACTTTCTAACATTATTTCTGACCCCAGTAATGGTCAGAATATTCATAACTTTGTGCAGTCAGCCTGGTGGGTTGGACTGCCCGGAGATGGAACACATGCAAATGATGGAATTCTTTGCATGTGAGCATCTTTCAAATACTGCCTCTACCAACTGTAGTGTTATAAGCCCTTCAGATTTTCTCTCTCCTGAAAGTCTGGTCACTCGGAGTCTCTGTCGCCATCTTTCATGGAAGAAGATAGAAAAATTGCCAAAACCATAAGTATATTTAGTTTCTTTTCCTGCCTCTACTAATTGTTAGTTTACATCTAGTTTATTATTTAAATAGTTGTTTTTCTTGGTTCTGCGTTCGCATAACTGTGAGGGATCCGAGTTAGTTTAATTTTATTTCGTTCTCTGCCTAAAGAACCTATTCATTATCGCTAATTTTTGGTCCTTAAAAACTTTAGTTATAACCGCTTTTTATCGGTTACAGAACCGCTGAACATTTCGTCTCCTCTCTCGGTTCCATCGGTTCCGGAACCGACCGCAATAAAAAAAAAAGAAAACCCTTTTTAAGTTGTTTAAATAACCGCAGCAGCATTTAGCATTTAGCGGTTGGAGTTTTTCATCTTGCTTTTGCCATGACTGAGAAACCTAAGAAGAGAACCGGGGAGCCCGGTTTTAAAAACTGTTTAAAGTGTGGAGATGTGTTTGCCAAGGCAGACAAGCACACTTTATGTGTAGCTTGTCTGGGTTTTGAACATTTGGACCAGGAATGTGAAATATGTAAAACTTTCTCAGAAAAAACTGTTGAAAAGCACCTTGACAGGCTTAATAAAAAGTTTCCTAGGGGTCCCTCAGGCTCTGACCAGCTGACACCCCAGTCTGTTGTGGCTGAAGCAACAAGTGCTACTGCCCGTGCCCCTGATACGGGCAAAAAAGGGGCGAAAAGAGGGAAAGAACTGGCTGACTCTCCGGTTCCCTCAAAGAAATTAAGGAAACTCAAGCATTCAGAATCCTCCCCTGCTAAACCAGGGACTTCTTCACAGCTGCATGTAATGCCTTCAGCTCAGGAGATAGCTCAGGCATTTAAAATTATTTAGGCTCATGGGCATCATCCTCAGCCTCCTGCCCCTTCCCAGGGTCCCCAGGTTGCTGCTACTGTGTTGCCCCCTGCTCCGGAGCAACACTATTTCGAAGAGGATGAGGAGCCTTATGAGGAGGACGAACCTATCCCCCCAGAGGTGTCCCCTGAGCAGGAATTTGGCTCGCCTCCCAGAGTGTCTGAGGATTATTCCTCCCATTTTTCTTTCGTAAGGAAAATGGCAGATGCTCTAGATATTGCCACAACAGAACAAGTGGAAGATGAGGAGGAGATTGAGTACCTTAATAAGATGGGTCTAATGCCGACAAAGGCCCTCCTCCTCCCAGTATATAAATTTTTCAAGAAGGATGGCTATGAAGCTCCTGCAGACCCCAAATTCTATTCCTCCAATTGATAAGGAATAGATAAAAATACCAGCTGGACAGGGAGGAGCTGGCTTCCTTTTCTCCCATCCTGATCATCAAGGGGTAATACAGCAAGCTGCCTGTGACAAAGCTAAAGTCCCTCTATCCTCACACCCACCGGACAAGGAATCCAGAAAATTGGACAGTATGGCCAAAAAGGGCTATTTGTCAGCCTCATTGGCCATGAGACAGGCTACCTTTCAAGCTTATGCTGCCCAGTATCAGAAATCCCTGTGGCAGTCGGTACTGGCAATGTTCATGAAGGCCACCTCACCTTTGTCAGATGACCTGGCTGAAACTGCCAGGTTTGGGCTAGAGGCGTCCAAGTACCAATTCCAAATGGCTGCTGATCTAAATGACATTACAGCCAGATGGATGGCTAATACAGTGGCTCAGAGGAGGTTTGCTTGGCTTAGGGCTACAAACCTCACTCAGGATACCCAGTCAAAGGCCCTGGATTTCCCATTAAAGGGAAATGCGCTCTTTGGGGAGTCCACAGTGGCCTACATGAAAAAGGTGGATGAATATAAGGCTACTTATAGAAGTAACTCTGCTAGAGACAGAGCTTCTTCATTCCCCAGGCCCTATGGAAGGGGGGCTAGGGGTTGTTCTTTCTTGTCAAGACCCTTTTTCCAGCCAGTAGCCATGCCCTAATACCAGCAGTACCCTCCCACAGGGCTACTTAAGGGCTAGGGGTAGAAGGGGCTCTAGGTGAGGGGCTCAGGCACAACCTCAACCCCAGCCTAAACAGAACCCCTGAGATGCAGGCCGGCCTCTTCCTACCTGTTGGAGGCAGACTGTCCCATTTCCTCCCCCTCTGGTCAACCATCACCACAGACAAGTGGGTGTTGGAGGTAGTGGGCAAAGGTTTGTCTCTGGACTTCAAATTTCTTCCTTGAAAAATACCCAGGTTCTAGGGACATGGATAGTTGTTCAATCCACACTTATTGGCAGGTTCCTTGCCGCTTTAAATCTTGCCGAAAGGTCTTCAAGCTGGCTCCTCCCACCCACCCGGGTGGTAAAACTCTCGGCCCGACCTATAACGCCAATCTTTCCGCTTGGTAGCTCAGGTTTCCTCCTTAGCACTCTGCTTTTAGACTGGATCCTAACTTCGGGTTCGTCCGAAACTGGTTTTGAAGTTTTCTAACTTTGGTCTTCATCTTCCCGCATGGCCGCGAGTGGACAAATCTATTCTCATCTTTCAGAGGTGCCCTTGTGGGCAGAAAATGTCAGGACGGATCCGCACGCCACGTGCATCTACTGCCTAGGCCTAGATCACGACCCGAGGCTCATTGTGACAGCCGCTTTTCTCGGCCAACATCCTGGATGATCGCGCTGCGGATTACAGCTCGGCGCCCCAAGAAGCATTTTCCGCTGGTAAAATCAAAGGGCTCGTTGAGCAGTTTCACGGGCTGGCTCGGCTGAGCAGCTCGAGCAGATGTTCGCCTCAGAGGAGGAGGCGTGCACAGGCCGCATCTACACCTCCTCTGCCGCGGCATTTATCCCGCGCTCTCTGGGTTCCTCTTACACGGCTTCGTTCAAGGAGCTTTGTCAGTCCCTTTCCACGAAGGGAGAGGGGCCATCGGGACATTCTTCTTGGCCCAAGAAGAAGGAGTCGAAGGGTAAGTCCCACCGTCGGTGTTCGTGGGAGCGGGAGAGGTCTCCTTCCCTGGACAGCCGACCGTCGACTTCAGTCGAGGTTATGGCTCAGGCCGCTGGCTTCATGCTGTCCCCTGGCCAGGCCAGCCTGCCGGGACTCCTGTTGACGAGTGAAGCCGACAACCCTCCTTCACCGTTCCCCGTGGAGACCGAGGATCTGTTTGTGCCTCGGGGCCACAGTCCCGTTAAAGTGCTGAGCCGAGGGAAGAGCGGTGTCCCCAGTAGTCTCGGTCTCGGACTTCTTCTCGGTCTAGCTGCTCTCGCCGACATTGGCGGTCTCGCATCAAGGCAGCGACACCGCCTCCGGCCCTCTTCTTCGGATGAGGGAGGTTTATGAAATTACGCTGAAGCGCCACGAGGAGCTTATGTGGCAGCAGTTACTGTTGTCTGGTCTAACCGACCCGTTCATACTCGCCATCGAAAGTGGCTGTCGTCAACGATCAAGCAACCGCCGCCCCAGTCGAGTTGCTCTGTTCCAGGGCCGTTGCTCGCCAAACCGCTGCTCCACTGATTGTGGTGGAACCTCCACCTCCACAACTGAAGTCTGGGGCACCGACCACGATTCTCGGCCGGTTCCGCCTGCCCCACAGGTTGTCGGTCACCCTCACTCCCGACCGCCCTCGGCAGGTAGAGGGTGGCTCAGGCCGAGGCAGCTCTTCGCAGACTCTTTGAATCTGACCCACGACTCCCTCCCTGTTCTCCATGCAGGTCGACCTGGAGTCCCTGGGGGCCAGTCATTGGACGCATAGCCCATCGCTCTTCTTGGTCTGCTTCAACTCATCTCGGAGTCCACCAGGATGCAGCCCGAGTTCGTGTTCAAACAGGCCAAGTATCCCCTGACGGAGATTCTGGACCGAGGGATTCCCCACGGAGGCCTTTCCGTGGCTGAGGCCATTGCTCGCCCAGCCTGGAGCTCTGGCAGCGGCCTGCTTCCTGTCCCTGCCCCGCCTGATGGCTAGGAAGCATATGGTCCCTACTGGCTCTTTGCCTGGTTTTGGAGCACCTCTGCCGAGGGGTTAGTCACCGACAACGCCTTCTAGCATTCCGTAACGCCGACGTGGATAAGCCCCCGACAAAGAGTCCAAAAGCTGGACTTTGCTGGGTGCAAGGTGCACACTGCGTCTCCCTCGGCCTCCGGCCAGGCCAGATCGGCCATGCTGATGGCACACACTCCCACGCCCTTGAGCTCCTGGATGAGGTTGTTCCTCATCTCCGACCGACCTGCAGACCACGGTCCATCAGATGCGGGACCAGGGTAGGTGGCGTAAGCAGCAGCTTCAGACTGCTCTGGATATAGGTGATTCTCTGTGCCAGGTCAGTAGCGCCGCGGTGGCCATGTGCCGCAGGGCGTGGCTGAGGATATCCTCCTTCACGGGCGGATACCCAGCACAGTTGGCGGACGCCCCTTCTTGGGGACTGACCTCTTCGGCCCTGGAGTGGAGGGACACCTCCAGCGGATCGAAAGTCCAGTGCCACTCTGGACTCTGTCACCTCCGCCTTAGAGGGACAAAGGCCAGCAAAAAGCATAAGTCCTTTTGTCCTTCGGCCCTGCAGCTCGACCGCCCAACAGCACCAGCAACGGGCCAGCAGGCTCTAGCTACGTCCCAAACCTAAGCCTGCTTCCTCCAACAGGAAGCAAGGAGGGAAGGCCCAGAGGTCCTCGCCGTTCCTCCTCCAAGCCTGCCGAGAGACGGGTTGAGGGTGCCGCCCAGCCTCCGCTACCCCTGTTCTCCTTGGGGGACGGGTCCACCACTTCTTTCCGCTTGGTCCGCTATCACCACGGACCACTGGGTGTTGGAGGTAGGAAGAGGCCTGCCCTGGAGTTCTGAGCAGGCTCCACCTTTCGAGCCGTCACCCCTCGTGGGGCCAGGGGGTCCACAGCCTCGCTGTCAGCCCGCCAAGCCGATATTGCCCTGCTCCTCGAAAAGGAGGTAATCTGGAAGGTGGCGGATCCTCCTCCAGACCCGGGGTTTGTGTCCAGGTATTTCCTGGTCCCAAAACGGACGGGAGGCTGGTGCCCCATTCTTGACCTGCACGACCTGCTCAAGTTCCTAAGGTCTCAGACCTTCTGGATGGTCGCTCTGACTCAGATATCCCATCCTTGGAACGAGGCGTGTGGCTCTGTTCCCTGGACCTCCAGTACGCATTCTTCACGTTCTGATCCATCCGTTTCTTCAGAGACTTCTCCGCTTCAGAGCGGAGGGATCTCTTTACGAGTTACGAGCCATACCCTTCGGCCTCTTCCCAGCTCCCAGGTTCTTCTCCAATGCATAGCAGTGGTGACAGCATTCCTGTGGCTCCAAGGGTCCGGTGTACCTCACCCAGTTGGTTGTTGATTGCAACCCCTCTAGAGAGGAGGTGAAGGGCCAGAGTTCTGGCCTCCAGGTTGCTTCTCAGATGGGCCTCTTCAACGGGCCAAGTTGGAACTCGTGCCAAGCAGGTGATTCTTCTATCGGGCAGAGCTCGACTCTTCTGAGCCAGAGCTCGGCTCCCGCGGACAGGGCCAAGGTTCTTCCTTCTTTGCCCAACCATGTCTGGCTGGAAATTGCAGCCTGCCCGGACTTCCTGCACCTCCTGAGCCTCTGTAGGCCTGCACCAGTGTGGTCTGTTGGGCCCGCTAGGTACATACGCCTTCAATGGGGGCTGGCCAGCCAGTGGTCACAACGCTACGATCCTTTGGACCAGCCCGTGACAGTGACCCAGGAGATGTGGAACACTTTCCAATGGTGGACCGCTCGCACATCCGCAGGAGGGTATCCGCTTGTCCACCTGAAGTTGACGGTCCTCTATCGATCGATGCATCTCTGATGGGTTGGGGTACCCATCGGGGGAGCGCAGAGTGCACGGCCTCCGGCCCCCTCGGGAGTCCCAATGCCTTATCTACCTGCTGGAGCTTCATGCAGTCCGCCTAGCTCACACTGCTTTCGCTCCGTTTATACGGGGTCAAGTGGTTTAGGTCCAGACGGACAATACCACGACCATGTGCTACCTATCCCGCCAGGACCGGACGCGCTCCTTGCTGTTGTGTAAGGAGGCTCTCCACATTGGCCTTGTGCACAGCCTGGAGGTGGTTTCCTAGCCATGTGGATGGCAGGAGCCTCCAACACCCTGGCTGATGCCCTAAGCCGGATGGGGGCTGCGTCTCACGAGGGGTTCTGTCCTGCCGGAGGTAGCACAAGATCTTTTCTCCCTCTGGGTCACCCCTCGGGCCGACCTTTTTCCCTCCAGGGAGAATGCGGCTCGAGACTGTTTTGATGCCCATCCCCCAGCAGGGCCTCGGCTGGGGATGCTGGCCTGGACCCCAGGTTCTTTTACGCCTTTTCCATTTCCTTTGATCCACAAGGTGCTTCTCAAGGCAAGGAGGGAAGGCGTAGGTGATTCTGGTAGCCCCAGACTGGTTACGCCAGCTCTGGTATCCAGCTCTCCTCAGTCTCAGCTCCAGGCTCCCAAGGCGCTTTCCAGCGACTCCAGACCTGATATCTGTTATCAGGGAAGGTATTCCATCCGACCTTCAATCCCTGCACCTGATGGCCTGGTTCCTGAGCGACTAGTTGCCAGGCCTTGGGTCTTCTGCGAGGTCCTCAACGCCGTTGAGGTGTCCCGTCAGGAGTCGTCCAGATAATGCTACGCCTTCAAATGGAAGAGTTCTCCATTTGGTGTTAGGAAGGCCTGGTCCTTCTCCTGTCTCTCGGCGAGCACTCCAGACTACCTGTGGTCCTTTCTTCTTCAGCAAGGGCTTGGTCCGACGACCCTAAGGTGCTCCTGGCAGCCATCTCTGCTCCTCCGGGCGTGGCCGGAAGGTAGTCAGTGCGCAGGGAAAGGTGGTCTGGCACTTTCCAAGGCCTTGATCACATCCCTCCGTGTGAGATTCTCCACCTTCGTGAGATCTACTGCTGGTATTGGCTAAGCTGACGGGCAAGCTATTCGAACCAATGCACAGGTGATTCTCCCACCTGTTGTGGAAGAACACCTTCTTCATGGCTACCATGTCAACCAGAAGGATGGGAGAGCTCCAGGCGCCTTCCTTCGAACTCTCCTATCTGGTCTTCCACAGGACAAGGTTGTCCTTCGCCCCAATCGGGTTCCTTCCAAGGTGGTGTCGTGAGCTTCACCTTAACTCGGTGTTGACTCGCCGGTGTTCTACCCCAATCACACCTTTGAGGCCGAGTATAGGCTCCATTTGGACCCTAGTTGAGCGCCGCCTTAGATACTGTAGGCTGAAGTTCGGGAGAGGTTCGCCAGCTGTTTGTCATCTGTGCTGAAGCCGCACCTGGCAGACCTGCAGCCAAGCCGGACGATGAGCCGGGGGTCACCTCCTGCATAGATCTCCCTATAGGTTGGCGGGCATGGAGCTCCCAGAGGATAAGAGCTCATTTACCCGCCATACCGCTGCATCGGTGGCTGCTTCCAGGGATGTCCCTATCCAGGATATCTGCAGGGCTGCTACCTGGAAGTCGGCACATACCTTAATTACCCACTACCACATCGACCTTGGGTCACGCCGGGATGCTGGTTTTGGGGCCTCTGTTCGCCAGTCTTTATTTCCCAAGTAAGTATCGGGGGTGTGCGCCTTGCCTCCCTCCTCCCGGAGAACTGCTAGGAGTCTGCCAATAAGTGTGGATTGAACAACATATCCATGTCCCTAGAAATACAGGTTACTCACCTGTAACAGGAGTTCTAGGAATGGTATATGTTGTTCATCCACACGACCCACCCTACCTCCCTGGCTTTGACGCACAACCGGGCTTCCAGCGGGCTAGATCTGGCGTCATGGGGTGGAGCAGAGAGTTTTACCACCCAGGTGGGTGGGAGGAGCCAGCTTGAAGACCTTCCGGCAAGATTTAAAGCGGCAAGGAACCTGCCAATAAGTGTGGATGAACAACATATACCATTCCTAGAACTCCTGTTACAGGTGAGTAACCTGTATATTTCTACCTCCCCACCCCTAGCACAAATTTCTGTTGCTAGAGGCAGAGGTTCAGAAGTTGCTTCAGCTCAAAGCAGTGGAACTAGTCCCTGCAACCCTGAGAGGAAGATGTTTTATTTCAGATACTTCCTAACAACAAAGAAAATGGGAGTATGCTAATTTTGGATCTCAGAGCTTTAAAATGTTGCTGAAAAGCCAAAGTTCAAGATGGTAACTTTGGTTCGGATTGTGCAACAATCCAAAAGGGACTGGCTGGCATCTCTGGACTTACAGGACATTTATGTCCACATCCCCATAAAAGAATCTTTCAGGAAATTTCCCAGATTCAAACTCCCATCAGGTCATTATCAGTTTGCAACCCTGCCCTTCGGCCTTTCCTCGGCACCAAGGATGTTTTCAAAATGCCTAGCAGCTGGGGTGGCATTTCCTCGAAGACAGGGAGCGACTGTTTTCCCATACCTGGATGACTGGCTGGTGGTGGGCAAATCACCAGAACAAGTCACAACCTCTCTAAAGCTCACACAGGATCTTTTGGAGTCTTTGGGTTTCATAGTAAACCAGAAAAAAATCTGTCATCACCCCTACACAGACTTTACAGTTCATAGGGGAAGAGATCAGTACTCTACAGGCCAGGGCCTTTTTACCACTAGACAGGGTGCAAAGCCTTCAGGCCATAGCAAATTCTTTCATGTTGCACAGTCAAAAAACAGCCAGGCAATTACTGCAGCTCTTGGGTCATATGGTTGCATCCACGGGCACAGTGCAGGGTTCCAGGTTTTACATGAGAGACATCCAGTTTCACCTCAGGAATCATTGGAGTCAGAAAAAAGATCCCTTTTCAAAACTCATTCCAGTGACAAGGCCTCTGTTACAAGCCCTCTTGTGGTGGAAAAAGGAATCCAGCCTAAGGCAGGGAGTCCCCTTCCAGAAGGAGGATCCTTCACTAGTCCTCACAACAGATGCCTCCCTTCTGGGCTGGGGCGCCCATCCAGGGGAGCACACAACTCAGGGTACCTGGTCAGAGGCAGAGTCCCTCCAGCATATAAGTTTGCTGGAACTCAGAGCAGTGCGGCTGGCACTAAAGGTTTTCTCTACACTGGTAATGGGCAAGGTGGTACAGGTCAGAACAGACAATACCACCACTATGTATTACATAAACAAATAGGGTGGCACCAGATCAGGTCCCCTATGCACAGAAGCCATGAAAATTTGGACTCTGGCATATTCTCTAAAGGGGTCCCTGCAAGCCATCCATCTGCCAGGAAAGGACAATATCTTGGCAGACACACTAAGTCGGATCAATCAGTCCCATCACGAATGGACACTGTACAAGCAGGTGGTGCGGGTAATTTTCAGCAGGTGGGGCGTTCCGGAGGTAGACTTGTTCGCATCCCACCAGAACCACCAGTTGCCTCAGTATTGTTGCAGGCCACCAGCCCAGGGCACAATCCCTCTGGACACCCTGGCACTGGATTGGTCAGGCAAGTTTCTGTATGCCTTTCCCCCTTTTCCTCTGGTCTTCAGGGTACTGCTGAAGCTCAGATCCCTCTCAGCTTCTCTCATCTTGATAGCTCCAGATTGGCTCAGGCAGCCATGGTACTCTCTTCTGCTCTCCATGTCAGTGAGCAAGCCAATAAGCTTGCCTCTCAGGCACAATCTTCTGACCTCCGATCAGGGAACATTGCTGTTCCCAAGTCTCAACTCCCTCCACCTCAAGGCATGGCTCTTGAGGAATTAGAGTATGCAGACTTGAACCTTTCTGAAGCTGTATTAAACATCTTGAAATGTTATAGGAAGCCTGCCACTAAGAAAACTTATTCTGCTAAGTGGAAAAGATTCTCCTTCTGGTGCTCTGGTAGAAACGTCGCCCCAAATGATGCAGGGGTCTCAGTGGTGTTGGATTATCTGACTCACTTACATTCACAAGGTCTATAACCCAGTTCTTTAAGAGTTCACCTTGCAGCAGTATCTGCATACCTTTCTGCTAGGACAAAGGTGTCAATAGCATCAGATCCCATTTTCAAAAGATTTTTTAAAGGCCTGATGCATTTACACCCTCCCCAGTGCCCGCTTGGGATCTTAATATATGTATAGCCAGATTGATGCGGGCTCCTTTTTAGCCCATGGCTATAGGCCATTTAAAGTACGTTACCTGGAAAACAGTTTTCCTGGTAGCAATTACCTCAGCAAGAAGAATCAGTGAGCTTCAGGCTCTCTGTGTTGAGCAGGACTACATTTCCTCCACAGGGATAAGGTAGTCCTCAGAACAAACAGACAATTCCTTCCTAAGGTTGTTTCAGATTTCCATCTGACCCAATCAGTCACTCTGCCTGTCTTCTTCACAGACCTTACAAGCTCTGGTGAAAGAAGGCTCCACAGTCTGGATGTGAAAAGAGCTCTCAGCTACTACATGACAGCTACTAAAGGCCATAGGCAAGACAAGAAACAACTTTTCCTTATATATGGGGATGTCGGAATGGGCAAACCAGCCTCAAAAAGATCCATTTCTCGGTGGATTGTCCAGTGTATTCAATTCTGCTACATTAAAGCAGGTAGGGAGCCCCCAGCAGGGCTGAGGGCTCACTCAACAAGAGGAACAGCTGCCACTCTTGCAGCTGCTAGGGAGGTGCCATTATTGGACATTTGTAAAGCAGCTACTTGGAAATCAGTGCACACATTTACAAAAGCATTATTACTTGGATGTTTTGTCCAGAAGTGATGCCAGGTTTGGCACAGCAGTCCTGCAAAGTCTGTTTCAAAATAGAGTTCTGTGCCCACCTCCAGGGCTGCTTGGTTCTGCACAAAGTTATGAATATTCTGAGTATTACTGGGGTTAGAAGGAAAAATTACTTACCATAGTAATCTTCTTTCTTCCCAGTGATGCTCAGATATTCATAACTCCCACCCATCCTCCCCTTCCAGAACTTCAGCCTCTGCATTCCACATGCTAGTGCCACGTAGCCATACCCTTCTGGGTACACTTCTCTATGCTAAATAGGTTTTAACAGAGTTTTCTGTCTCTCTTAATAGTTTTCTCACTGTCTGGTGAACACCATTATTATAGATATAGTCCCTCCCTTGGAGGTTTTTTGAAGTAAATTGTTTTATTAGGCTAATCCTAAAAAATGTTTTAAATAATTAGTTGTTGGATTTTTTCATATTGCCTGACTTCCAGGCTTCTTACAAATCTGAAGGGCTTAGAACACTACAGTTGATAGAGGCAGTATTTGAAAGATACTCACGTGCAAAGAATTCCATCATTTGCATGTGTCCCATCTCTCCGGGCAGTCCAACCCACCAGGCTGACTGCACAAAGTTATGAATATCTGAGCATCACTGGGAAGAAAGAAGATTACTATGGTAAGTCATTTTTTCTTCTGAGCCGTCCCCCCTTTATCTTCAAATTGTGCCCCCTTGTTCTTGCACATATCTTCTTCTGAAAGATACTACCCTCTTGTACTTTAATTCCCTTGAAATACTTGAAAGTGTCTATCATGTCCCCCTCTCCTCCTTTTCCTCAAGGGTATACATATTAAGCTGCTTTAGTCTCTCCTCAGATGTCTTCTGGTGCAGACCCTGCACCATTTTGTTGCCTCCCTGAACAGCCTTCACTCTGTCTGTCTTTGCAGAGATGGGGTCTCCAGAATTGCACGCAGTACCCAGATGGGGTCTCACTAACTGTCTGTACAGAGGATAACAACTTCCTGTTTTCCACTGTTGATGCCTCTCTCCTATGCATCCCAATATCCCCCAGCCCTCCTTACTGCCTTCCTCACATTGCTTGCCCACCTTTAGGTCATCTATATAATTACTCCTAGGTCTCTTTCCATTTTTATTGTTGTTAATAACTCACCCCTTCTTGTGTACTCTTCCCCTGGGTTTTTGTTTCCCAGATGCATTACCTTGCACTTCTTTGCATCGAATCTGAGCTGCCACATATCTGACCATTCCTCCAACCTTGCCAAGTCTTTTAATTCTTTCCACCCCACCTTGTGTATCAACCCTGTCGCAGATCTTTATGTCATCTGCAAAGAGACATACCTTTCCTTCCAGGTGCTTTCCAATGTCACTTATAAAGAGATTAAAGAGCACCAGTCCCAGTACCGAACCCTGCGGTACCCCACTAGTTACCCTCCTTTCTTCACTGTGGACTCCGTTTACTATTACCCTTTGCGTCCTGTTGTCCACCCAGTTTTTTATCCAGGCTACCACCTTGGGACCCACTACAAGGCTGGCTAACTTGTATATTAATCTTTTGTGTGAGACTGTGTCAAATGCCTTGCTAAAATCTAGGTAGGCCATGTCCACAGCCCCTCTCTGGTCTACTACTTTGGTCACCCAGTCAAAGAAATCTATTAGGTTTGTCTGACATGATCTTCCTGCTGTGAAACCATGCTGCCTTAGGTCCCAGTCCCCAATGGCCTCTAGGTACTCAACAATTCTTTCCTTCAGAAGTGATTCCATCACTTTCCTACCACAGAAGTCAAACTGACAGGTCTTTAGTTTCTGCCTCTGTCTTGCTCCCACTTTGTGAAGGGAAATCACATCCACCTTCCTGCAGTCCTCAGGTACCACACCATCCTCCCATGATTTGTTAAAGATAGTAGTCAGTGGTGTTACTAGTTCTACCTTTAGTTCTTTTAGAATCCATTAGGCCCCATTGCTTTGTCCACCCTCAGTTTCAAGAGTTCTTTCAAACCCTTATTTCTGTAAATGGACTGTATCGACTTTCATTCAGAGTTTCTCTGTTTGGTTTAGGTACCTCCCTCTCTTCCATAGAATACTGAGCAGAAATATCCGCTCAGTATCCCTGCTTTTTCGTTGTCACCCTCTGCCCACATTCCCTCCCCTTTATTAAGTCTCTGTATCCCTTCCTCCCTTGGTCTTTCTTCGCTCCCTAATGTACCTATAAAAGGTTTTATCTCCCTTCTTAACAGAGTTGGCTATATTTTCCTCAGTTAGTGCCTTTGCTATTCTGACTGCCTTCCCGGCCTCCTTCTGCTTCAACTGATAAAGTTTTCTGTCCTGCTCCTTCTGTTTCCTTATATTTCCTGAATGCTATCCTTTTCTCCTTAACCGTCCCTGCCACCTCTTTTGAGAACCATAGTGTTTTTTTCCTTCATTTTGTTTTGTTGATTTGCTTCACACAGAGGCTTGTTGCCTCTGCAATGGCTATTGTGATTATTCCCCATTGTTCCTCCACCCCTCCTTCTTGCCTGTTTGCAAGTGCTTTTCTGAGGCACTCTCTCATTTTCCCAGAGGCAGCCTTCCTAAAGTCCAATACTTTTGTTTTTGTATGGCTTGACTCTGTGGCTGTGTTTATTGTGAACCACCCTGTTTGGTGGTCACTTGTTCCCATATAGCTACCCACTTTTAAATCTGAGATCCTTTCTTCTTCCCATTTGAGAGTACCAGGTCTAAGATTGCTCCCTCCTGAGTGGGTTCCAGCACTAGCTGTCTGAGGCATGGCCCCTGTAGGGCATCAAGAATGATCCTGCTCTTGGATGTGCCTGCAACAAAGGTACTCCAGTTAACATCTGGCATATTCAGGTTCCCCATCAACAATATCTCCCCTTTCAAACAACATGAAGTCTTGCTGTATTCTGACAATTGCAGTGATTTCCAACCTTTGAACTGCCCCGGAGAACTAAGGGTTAACTTTCCATGCAGGGCATGGAACGCTGAGCTCGATCTCGGTTGAAGTCTCTGTCTGGAGTATTTTGAACTCAAACCATCAGATTCTTTACTCCGCCTCACTGAACGGTCGCTCCAGAGATTTCACCTTCAGCTCGGTTCGAAGTCTGTGAAAGTTTTCAGTTTTTTGTCGGTTTAAACTGAAAAAAAGGTATCCGCATATTTGGTTCAGTCTCTGTCTGTGGTGCCGTGAGTACTAGATAGGAATTGTTCTATATTTCTGTGTGGAAATTGTAAAAGTGCGGTCGGTTCGGCTGAACTGACCATTTGATTGTGAATTTTGCTATATTTAGTGTGTAGTTACCGGTTCTTATTGGTTCTAAAAAAAACCTGTTTTAACGCTTTTCCAATACCTGACACAGTTAGAAACCAATAAGGAGTTTGCCTGGCAGTTGTCGAAAAAGGGTACGTTTAGTTAGGTTGGCCATGTCTGAAAAACCCAAGAAAAAAAACAGGCCCACTGGGTTTCAACACTGCGGTGAGTGTGGGGAGGTCTTTGCCAAGGCCGATCACCACACCACCTGTGTTTATTGTCTGGGGTTTGACCACCTCGATTCAGACTGCCAAATATGTAAACATTTTCCCAAATCTACCCTTGAAAAGAGATTAGGTAGACTGAGGGAAAAGGAGGCCGAGGAGTCCGCTGACCCGGATGGCCAGCCCGGTTCAGTTTCGACCGAACCAGAAGGAGTGCCCTCTGACCAGAGTGATACTTCGGGCAAAAGGAGACCGACTCTGAGGGATCGGTTCCGACAAAAAGAAAGCGCAAAGATAAATCGACCGGTTCGGATCCAGAGGATCATGTTCTGACCGCCGAAGAGATAGCCAAAGCGATTCAGATTGTGGAATCATTCCATCCGGTTCCTTCTGGCAGTGGTTCGGTTTGGTTGGTTCCCCCGGTTCAAGAGTATACCCTTGAAGATTTTTATGAACCAGAGTTTGAAGAGGAAGGGGAATTTGAGGATTATGATGTAAGTGAAGGTCTGGATGTGCCTGTGGAACCGGACATCTCCCCAGACAGACCATCAGGTGTTTCCTCTCCTAGGTTTCTAGTCCCCTTCCCATTTTATGTTTTTACAGGAAAGTGGCTGAAACCCTCCAGCTTCCTATGGAGGAGGCTGTGGAAGATCAAGAAGAGCCTGATTATGTAGAGATGATGGATATCCCAGAGTCCAGGAGACTGTCTATTCCCCTCCATATATCTTTTGGGAAACAGACACAAAAAATCTTAAAAGTCTCCTAACACTATACCTCCTGTTAATAAAAGAATGGACAAGATGTATACACTCTCAGGCTCAGGCATGGAGTTCATATATCAGCAATGCAGCCATGTTGGGGTAGTGCAGGCTGCTGCCTGTGACAAGGCAAATAGTCCCTTGGCTTCACACACCCCTGACAAGGACTCTAGCAAGATTGATGCCATGGCAAAGAAGCAGTACATGGCATCTTCTTTGGGACTCAGGCAGGCGAATTACATGGCCTATACAGCCAAGTACCATAAGTCCAGGTGGGACACTGTACTGGCATTGGCTAAACAGGCCTCCCCCCCCCCCAGCTAGCCAAGGTGCTGGAGGCGGTGGCTGCAGATGGGAATGAGGCATCTAAGGTGCAATTTCATGCTGCTCATTAAGAGTCATGGCTACATCTGTGGCTCTTCGGAGGATGGCTTGGCTCAGATGTACTAGCCTCTCACAGGACACCCAGGCTAAGGCTATGGATTTTCCTGTAGTGGATAATTCTCTGTTTGGGGAGCAGACAGAGAATTACGTGAAGAAAATGGATGAGTACAGGACCACTTACATGAGTGCTCAGGCCAAGGAAAGGCAGGGCACTCCTCAAAGGCAGCAGTCTAGAGGCAGGGGCAGGCCTTTTTACCAAGCACAGGCCTCTTCTTCCTTTTCACAGAAGGGGGTTCTTCAGAGGGAGAGGCAGAAGGGGGATGAGCAGGCCTGCATCCACCCCTCAGCCTAAAGCCCCTGCCAAGCAGACATCCTGATGAGTCTGCCCGGGTCGACTCTCCTTTTCCAGTAGGGGGCAGGCTGGCTTACTTTGTCCAGGACTGGATGTCTGTTACATCAGAGAAGTGGGTCCTGGAAGTAGTAAGCCAGGGACTGGTTCTCAGCTTCAAAAAATGTCCAAAGATGAGAGCCAGATCTTTTCCACCTGCAAATCTTTTGGAAACCCTTGCCCTAGAGGCAGAGGTTTCTTCTCTCCTAGCTTTAAGAGCTGTAGAGAGAGTACCTACCCTATACTGGGGCAAAAGACTGTACTCCAGGTACTTCCTGACCCCCCAAAAAGACAGGGGAGTGGGGACCCATCCTAGACCTAAGATATCTGACCAAACATCTTTTAAAACCAAAGTTCAAGATGATAATTCTGGGAATAATCCTTCCCTCTCTATGGCCAGGGGACTGGCTAGCCTCCCTGGACCTCAAAGATGCCTACTTCCACATTCCCATCAGGTGCTCCCCCAGAAAGTACCTCAGGCTCGAGTTGCCCTCAGGCCAGTATCAGTTCAGAGCAATGCCCTTTGGCCTAACCTCAGCTCCAAGGGTTTTCACAAAGTGCCTGGCAGTAGTAGTTCACAACGACTGGCCTTGCCTTTGACACCTCTCCAGCTAATCTGCTGAAGGAACAATTAAGCTCCCATTACACTGGTGATCAGAGAGTTGACTCTTTCTTCAGCTTCAAATCTATACTGTTGAAACAAGTAGAGGATCTATTATGGCAACTGGATACCAAAAAAAGCGCAGGGGCAAACTCTCTGGACCCCTACTTTCTAAAGATTGCATGCCATGTACTTGCAGTCCCCTAACACACCTCTTTAACCTATCCTAAACTCTGGCTCTATTCCCACACTGTGGAAGACAGCCTCAGTGGTTCCCCTTCTAAAATCAGGGGACCCTATGGATCTTAATAATTACAGGCCCATTTCCATTCTACCAGTGCTATCCAAGATGCTGGAGAAATTAGTGAGTAATCAGTTAAGGGAGTATCTTGACAATGCTAACCTCCTAAACCCAGCTCAATCTGGATTCAGGGCCAAGCATAGCACTATCACTGCACTAGCCAAGGTCACAAATGACATAGAATCTGAATTAGATAAAAGAATAATGTCTGTGCAGTATTCCTGGACCTGAGCAAAGCATTGATACTGTGGACCACTAGCTACTACTTTCATCCCTGTACTCCATTGGCCTAGATCCATCCTCCCTAAGTGGTTCAGATGCTATCTCACCGTAGGTCACAGCAGGTAAAAGCTGAAGGTGACCTATCCCCATTAAAACCACTGTCAAGAGGAGTCCCCCAAGGTTCTATTCTGGGTCCTATCCTTTTTGCCATTTATATAAATAACATTGATTCAACCCTTACCAATTCCTCTGTACACCTCTTTTTTGATGACACTGTTCTGTATGTCAGCAACCTTTCGCCTGCAGCTGCTCGTGGAAATCCTACAAACAGAATTCTCTTTGCTACATATCAGTTACTCGAGAAAAGCTTCTGTTAAATGCAAAGAAAACTATAGCAATGATGTTCACAAATCAAAGCTCCACCAGCACATCCTCTCCAATCATTCTCCCCCAGCTATGCACTATACTTGGAGAAAATCTGGAGTATGTAGAAAACTTCAAATACCTAGGTGTGTGGATTGACAACAGACTTGACTTCACTCATCATTTAGAAGAACTGTTGAAAAAGCTTCATCAAAGGCTTGGCCTTCTCTATAGATTAAACCCTTCCTAAACAGAGACTCAAAGATGAGGTTAGTCCAGGCCATTTTTCTATCAATTGTTGACTATGCAGACTTCCTTTATAGTCACTGCCCCATCTCCTACCATCACAAGTTGGATACCTTATATCATAGAGCAATAAGGTTCATTACAGATCTGCCATCTAATACTCATCATTGCTCTCTTTATGCTGCAGTTGGGTGGGTTTCCCTTCACCTCAGAAGGAACAGAAATGCAGCACTATGGATTTACAGAGCGTTGTCAAAAAAAACTTCCAAACTGTATCCTGGACTGCTTCACCCAGACCTCTCCTAGCTCTTATGTCCTAAGAAGCAACAACATCATCCTGCTCAAATTGCCCAAATTCAACACCAGGCTAGAGAGGGCAGCAATCAGCTATTCTCTAGCTATAGCATGGAACACCCTACAAAATCCTAAAACTGTCCAATATCATTCCATTTAATCCTTTAAACAGCATTGTACAGTCTTCTTCAAAGAGAAATGCAATTGCTACCACTAGAGCTAGGTTGTCATCTCACAAATCTCCTTCCAAACCATATATGGCATATTCCTTCCAGACAGACACCCCATCTTATGGCACCCAGTAATACCTTCACCATCCTAGTATTACATTATGTTGAGTGTCTGCCATGCCCCCACTGGGATATGTATATACTGTACATACTGTAAATATTAGCTTAACTTTCCTGTAACGCTTTTTTATCATGTGAATTTACTGTACATCACTGTGTTTATAAACATTATTTTCCCCTGTATGTATAACTGTCTTATATAAGTGTATGATGTATCTGTTGTGTATCAACTATTGAACCTTGACCTTATCAGGTCCATCTTGTAAATGAGCCTTGCTCAATGATGTTTGCCTGAATAAATAAAGATTTGATGATGATGATGATGATGATGATGATGATGATGATGATGTGGTTGCCTTTCTAAGAAGGCAAAAGATTTCCATATTTCCTTATCTGGACGATTGTCTATTAGTGGGTCAGTCACCAGACCAAGTCAAGTCTCACCTGCAAGTGACTCAGCAAGTGCTCACTTCCCCAGGATTTCTTCTCAACCTTCCCAAGTCAATTCTCGAACCAGTCCAGCTCCTTACTTCATAGGGGCAGAACTGGACACAGTCAGAGCAAGAGCCTTTCTTCCTCTAGAAAGGGCAAGGGCTCTTATGGAACTAGCTTCTTCCTTCAGCCTTCAGGCATCTTGACCAGCAAGGCATTTCCTCCAGCTTTTGGGCCACAAGGCAGCTTCAACAGCAGTGGTCCAAGGGGCAAGATTCTACATGAGGGATATTCAGTTCCACCTGAGAGTTTACTGGTCTCAGAGAAAGGACTCCCTTACCAAACTGATCCCAGTTACTCCGACCTTGATCCAGGCCCTCCAGTGGTGGCAGAATCAGGACACTTTAAGGAAAGGTGTTCCTTTTGTTGCTCAGCCTTGTTCAGTGGTCCTTACCATGGATGCTTCTCTTCTGGGCTGGGGAGCCCACCTGGGGTCCCTTACTGCCCAGGGCCTGTGGTCCTCCCAAGAATCCCTTCTCCACATCAGTCTTCTAGAGCTCAGGGCAGTTTTTCTGGTTCTAAAATCATTCTCACAGTCAGTTCAGAACAAGGTGGTTCAAGTCAGAACAGACAACGCTACCACCATGTGGTACATCAACAAGCAGGGAGGCACTCGGTCCACGGCCTTGTGCACAGAAGCCATGAAGTTGTGGTCCCTGGCTTATTCCCTGCAAGGCTCTCTTGTAGCAGTTCACCTTCCAGGCAAGGACAATGTGCTAGCAGATGCACTGAGCAGGATTTGTCAGGGCCATCACGAATGGTCCCTGGACCTTCAGGCGTTGAAAGTGATTTTTTTAAGGTGGGGCACTCCAGAGATAGATCTCTTTGCAGCCCCGGACAATCACCAACTCCCTCTCTTTTGTTGCAGACCTCCAGTCTTGGGCTCAGTCCCCCTGGATGCCCTGATTCTGAATTGGGAAGGGACGTTTCTGTATGCCTTCCCTTCCTTCCCACTCCTGTTCAACGTTTAGTCAAAATAAGGTCTCAACCTTGCAAGGTGATTCTGGTTGCTCCAGATTGGGCCAGACAGCCTTGGTACCTCCTGTTGCTGTCCCTAGCTGTCCATCTTCCCCTGTCTCTTCCCAGGAATTACAACCTGTTAACATCCTCTCGGGGAGGATTTGGTACCCCAATCTTCAGTCCCTCAATCTCAAGGCATGGCTCTTGAAGAGTTAGAGTTTGCAGATCTGCATCTTTTCCAAGGGGTTCTGGACATCCTCAAGGCTTCTCGTAAGCCCTCCACCAGAAAGACTTACAACTCCAAATGGAAAAGATTCAGCATTTGGTGTTCTAAGAAGAATATTTCTCCAGACACTGCTGAATTGCCTACGGTTCTGGATTACATGGTCCATCTTAATGGCCTAGGCCTCAGACCAGCTACTCTCAAGGTACCCTTGTCAGCTGTTTCTGCATTTTTGTCTGTGGGGAAGCCTTCCTCACTATCTTCCCATCCTGTGTTCTGTAAATTTTTTAAAGGATTGTTTCATACCAGTCCCTCTTTTAGAAACCCTGCCCCTGCCTGGTATTTGAATGTTTGCATTGCTCAGCTTATGCAACCCCACTTTGAGCCTATATCTTCAGCAGAGCTTAAGTACTTGACTTGGAAAACTGTGTTCTTGGTAGCCATTACCTCTGCCAGGCGTATCAGTGAATTGCAAGCCCTGTCAGTGGAATCTGATTTTATCTCCTTTCATAGCGATAAAGTGGTCCTTAGAACCAGTAGAAGGTTCTTGCCCAAAGTGGTTTCAGACTTCCATTTAAACCAGTCTGTGTCTCTTCCTGTTTTCTTCACTGATCATTCTTCCTCAGGAGAGAGGAGGCTGTACAGTTTAGATGTCAAAAGAGCCCTTAGTTACTACATAGAGCGTACCAAGGGTCACAGGTTTGACTCCCTCCAGTTGTTCCTCACTTATGGAGAAGTGGGAAAGAGCAAACCTGCCACCAAAAGATCTATTGCCAGGTGGATTGTGTCTTGTATACAATTCTGCTATGAAAAACTGGGAAAAACTCCACCCTCAGGCCTGAGGGCTCATTCCACAAGAGGTACAGCTGCTTCCCTGGCTGCGGCCAGGGATATTCCTCTCCTAGAACTTCGTCAAGCAGCCACCTGGAAAACAGTCCATACGTTTAGCAAGCATTAGTCTCTGGATATCCAGGCTAGGAGTAATGCTCGGTTTGGCACAGCAGTACTTCAGAGCCTATTCCCAAAGCAGGTTATGTTCCTCCTCCTTGGAGGTACTGCTTGATAGTCTGCACTTGTCAGAATACAGCAAGACTTCATGTTGTTTGAAGAAAAAAATTACTCACCTTAGTAATTATATTTCTTCTAATGGAGTCTTGCTGTATTCTGACCTCCCTCCCTTCCTCCCCTCTCAGAACCTGTTTTTGGGAAGTGGGTGGGCAGGTGCAGTGTTGCACCCCAGGGGTGTATTGCTGGCACCGTCTTCCCTTTTGTTTGGGTGCTTATTTATTATTGTTATTGTTTGAGTACATTGGGTTTAGTTTTTGGGTTTCCTGACTTGAGTCTCCCTTGGGAATCCCAAACTTTTCAGCCAGTTGGCTAGTAGAATTTTTACAGTTTCCACGTAGAATTTTTAGTTTAGTTGGACTCGTAAGAATCTGATGGTTTGAGTTCAAAACACTCCAGACAGAGACTTCAACCGAGCTCGAGCTCAGCGTTCCATGCCCTGCATGAAAAGTTATCCCTTAGTTCTCCGGGGCAGTTCAAAGGTTGGGAATCACTGCAATTGTCAGAATACAGCAAGACTCCATTAGAAGAAATATAATTACTAAGGTGAGTAATTTTTTCTTTTCTGCCATTTTAAGGATGCCTTCTATCATTTACTTGTCTATTTCCACCCCCTGAGATGGGGGTCTGTACACAACCCCCATGCGGATTGTGGTGCCATTTCCTGTCTCCAGGGTGACTCATAGTGACTCATCAACTTCCTGTTTACTCTTTAGTTCTGTTGCTTTAATCCCTTCCCTTATATAGAGAGCTCCTCCTCCTCTTTTATCCACCCTGTCCCTCCTGTAGACTGCGTATCCTGGTATGTTGACATCCCAGTCATGGTTCTCTGTGTACCATGTTTCAGTGACTGCCACAATATCCAGACATCCCTCTCCTATCAAGGCCACTAGTTCAGGGAGCTTGTTGCACAGACTGCAGGCATTGGTACTCATCACCTTCCATTTATTTTTTATGGTTTTACCCCTTTTAGCCCCATCACTGTCCTTACTGCCTTTTTCTGCATTTATCCGTGTCCTGCTCCCTACTGACTACTCTACCTTGGTGTTTACCTCTCTAAGTACTCTGTTTTGTGGGGGGAGGCTGGGATTTCCCTGCTCCTTTTCAGTGCCTCCCCCCTTGTCTAGTTTAAATGCTTGCCAAATGAAGCATTTAAACCTGTCACCTAGGATCCTGGTTCCCCCCTTGACAGATGCAGACCATCGCGCCAGTATAAACCTGCATCCCTCCAGGTGGCTTCCCAGTCCCCAATGAAACCAAAACCCTGAGCTCCACACCAGTGTTTCAACCATTCATTGAATCCCATGGTGCTGAATACCCTAGCATCATCCTTGCCATAGACAGGCAGCACCTCCGAGTAGATTACTGTACATGCTACTTGTCTATGGCCCCTCCCCAACTCCACAAACTCCTCTTGCACCATTCTGATCCCATTCACAGCCAGGTCATTTCTCCCTAGGTGGACAATGACATCCAGCTCCTTCCCTCGTGCAGCTGCTCCAGCGATCCTGAGGATTCGCGTCCTGTCCCTCCGAGCCGTTACCTCCCTATCCCCTTCCTCCCCCACTTCTAACCCCCTAATGATCGAGTCCCCCACCAGGAGTTGTTTCCTTCCCCTGTGGGGTCTCATGCCACCGTCCTGTGGGTCTCCTTTGTGGAGGTTCCCAGCATCCTCCTTGGTCTCCACTGCAGGTGCCTCCGTAGAGGAGCCACTCTTTGCCAGAACAGCATATGAATTGTGGAGAAGTACAACTGGAGGGATGCACCTCTGTTCCACCACCCTCTCCCTTCCTGAACCCACCTTGGTCCAACCGCTCCTCTTTCTTGACAACCTCTGAGGTAATGGTGGTGGCCCTGGTGCTCCTTGGGTGGGGGAAGAGGTTTCATGAATCCTAGACAGGTCAGCCTGGAGATGGGCAACCTCCTCCCTCAGACCAGAGAAGTGCCTGCAAACAGGGCAGCATTACAGCCTCCAGAATGTTTCCCAGAACACTGCTGCCCCACAGCCATTGCACTGCACGACTCCCATCTTGATTTATTTTGTGTCCCCTCTCCTGTTGCTTTGTATGCTTACTGTCTCCTCCCTCTGTATTTTTACACTTACTTTCCTACTGCCTATGTGCCCTTACAACTCTCACCCTTCCTGTTCTGGGACAGGAACTTCCTGTAGTCTTCAGTGGTCGTCTCCTTCCATGCTTGGATTCAGACCTCCAGCAGCCGGGGAGTTATTTTTTTAGGTTCCTTCAAGGTTGATGAAACTAATGTGTCTCAGTGATCCTTCCCTTCCTATTGCCAAACAGGAAGTACCTGTTGTCAGTCAAATCTAGTGGCTATAAAATTAGAACTGGCTTTGGGTGGGAAGGAGGGCAATTAGTAAAACAAAAAAAAAAACTGTAGTTCTAGACTGCTGTTTCTTGCTCTGAAACCAAAGTTCTCTCTCTGTCAAAAACAGCAGGAAGCTGTAATTGGAGATACCTGCTTTTGTATTCCTAAACTGCTAAGCCACACCCCTAATTAGATTCATCCTCTGCTCTGACTCAGTAAATTAAGCTGATACAGCCCCCTTCCTCAGAGAAACACACAGTGACTTTCTTTTTTTTTTAATACTTAAATGAGACCCCCTTCTTCTAATAAAGTATATATTTGCTTAATCCAAACAGGTACTGACTCCTGCTGAGATAGAAGTGATTTATTAGCAAAAAATCTGTAGTTCTAGACTACTGTTTCTTGCTCTGAAACCAAAGTTCTCTTCTGTCAAAAACAGCAGCTGACCCAGATGGCCGGTCCGGTTCGGGTCCTGAGGGTGCTGGGGAACCGGAGGAGGTGCCTTCTGACCAGGGCCAAACCTCCTCTACCAAACGGAAGGCAGATACTGGGGAATTGGTACCTGCAAAAAATAAATGAAAATCTGCTGTTTCGGAGTCTACATTTCCGTCCCCAACCTCGGATGAAATATCTAAAGTGATTAGGATTGTACAATCATTGCAGACTGAACCAGGCAAACCAAGACCGAGTATGAACACATTCCCCTCTGTTCAGTTGTCTGCCAGTTCACTTCCCACCGGTTCATATGATCCAGAGACTTATTATGAACTCGAGTGTGAAGAAGGGGAAGAATAGTAAGAAGAGGAAGACTTGGGGGAACCCATTCAGCCTGATATTTCCCCAGATAGACCAGATTATGTCTCCCCACCCAGACAGCCTGTGGAGTCCTCCTCCCATTATTCATTCTACAAAAAGTTGGCTGAGACCTTACAGCTCCCTACTTTGGAGGCAGCTGAGGAGGAGGAGGAGCCAGATTTCATTGAGATGGTAGATGTCCCTGACTCCAAGAGACTTTCAATACCCCTTCATAAGTCCTTGAAAAAGAAGACAAAATTTTACAGATGCCTACTTCTGTTTCTCCTGTTGACAAAAGGATGGATAGGAGGTATATGCTTTCAAGCAGTGGCACAGAGTCCCCCTATAACCACTGCAGCCATGTAGGAGTTGTCCAGACTGCTGCCACCTGTGACAAGGCTGGCATTCCTCTAGTCTCTCATCCTCCTGAGAAGGACTCTCAGAGGATTGACACCATGGCCAAGAAGCAATATTTGGCCTCTTCTCGGGGGATTAGGCAAGCTTCCTACATGGCATGTGTAGCCAGATACCAAAAGTCTAGACTTGGCTAAGACTACTCCAACCCAGCTATCCAAGGACCTGGAGCAGATAGTCAGGGATGACATTGAGGCATCCAAAGTCCAATTTCATGCTGCAGTGGACTCTAATTTTGTGTCCTCTAGAGTCATGGCTACTGCGGTTTCCCTGAGGAGATTTTCCTGGCTCAGGTGTACCAGCCTTTCTCAGGATACCCAGTCAGAGGCCATGAATTTTCCTGTTGTCCAAAATTCTTTGTTTGGGGAACAAACGGAGTCATACATGAAGAAAATGGACGAGTATAAGACCACTTACAAAAGTGCAGCTGCAAAAGAAAAGGCTGCAACCTCATAGAAGCAGCAGCCTAGGCCGGGCAGAGGCAGGCCTTATCAAAGGCTTTTCTACCAGGCACAGGTGTTCCCTGCTTACCAGCAGCAGAGAGTTTTTTTCAGGGGCAGAGGTAGGAGAGGTGTGAGCAGCACTGCATCCACTCCCAGCCTAAGACTTCCGCCAGACAGACACCCTGATGTGTCAGTCAAGACCACTTCCCCTCTGCCAGTAGGGGGCAGATTTGTTCACTACTTCCAGGCCTGGAAATCCATTACCACAGACAAGTGGGTCCTGGAAGTAGTGAGCCAGGGACTTGCTCTAAATTTCAGACGGTTCCCAAAAACCAAAGCAAAGCCATTCAAACTTGCCAGCAGTTCAGAGGCTACTCTGTTGGAGGCAGAGGTTACCACACTCTTAGAGCAAAAAGCAGTGGCGCCTGTTCCCGGCCTTCACAAAGGAAGAGGGTTGTACTCAAGATACTTGCTTACCCTAAAGAAGACTGGGGAGTGGTGGCCCATCCTAGATTTTAGGTATCTCAACAAGCACCTGACAAACCCAAATTCATGATGATGACTTTAACCAAAATCCTTCCCACTCTCAGACAAGGAGATTGGTTAGCTTCCTTGGATCTCAAGGATGCTTATTTCCACATACCTATCAAGCACTCCCACAGAAAGTGTCTAAGGTTCGAGTTGCCCTCAGGCCACTATCAGTTCAGGGCAATACCCTTTGGCCTGACCTCTGCCCCAGAGCATTCACAAAGTACCTGGCAGTGATTGTGGCCTACCTGAGAAGGCAGGGAGTGACTGTGTTTCCCTACCTGGATGACTGGCTGGTCATGGGACAGTCCCCTCAGTAGGTGAGGGACACCCTGACTCTGGTGCAGGATACCATTGTGTCCTTAGGATTTCTGGTAAACCTAAGCAAATCAGTGCTGGAACCTGTCTAGATCCTAGTGTTCATAGGAGCAGAGCTGGACACGGTTCAGGCAAAGGCTCTCCTGCCAGTGGGAAGGGTGGACAGCCTCATCCATCTTGCAAGTTCTTTTCTCTTGCAAGTGTCTCGTCCGGCAAGACATTTTCTTCAGCTTTTGGGACACATGGCAATTCCACAGCAGTGGTCCCAGGCTCCAGGTTTCAGATGAGGGACATCCAGTTTCACCTCGGATCCTTTTGGTCCCAAAAAAGAGATCCCCTGACCAAGCTGATTCCAGTGACAACCACCTTAGTACAGACACTGCAGTGGTGGAAGGACAAGGACAGTCTGAGGGAGGGTGTTCCTGTCCTCCTCGCAATCTCCTACAGTAGTTCTGACCGTGGATGCTTCACACCTGGAATGGGGGCTAACCTAGGGGACCATACTGCTCATGGGACATGGTCTCATCAGAAGTCTGCTCCATATCAACCTGTTAGAAATCAGGGCAGTGTTCCTAGCTCTTCAGTCATTCTCAGAGATGGTACAGGGGAAGGTGGTTCAGGTAAGCACAGATAACACCACAACCATGTACTACATCAGCAAGCAGGGAGGGACAAGGTCCTCTACCCTATGTACAGAGGCAATGAAGATCTGGACTCTGGCATACTCTCTTCAGACCTCCTTCTCAGCTGTGCACTTGCCAGGCAAGGACAATGTACTTGCAGATGCCCTCAGCAGAATAAATCAGAGTCACCACGAGTAGTCTCTGAACAAGAGAATACTGCACGTAGTGTTCAGGAGATGGGGCACACCAGAGAGGGAGATCTGTTTGCAGCCCCAGACAATCACCAGCTGCCCCAATCTGTTGCAGACCTCCAGTTCTGGGCCCTGTGCCTCTGGATGCACTGATTTTGGACTGGACAGGCAAATTCCTATATGCCTTTCCCCGATTCCCTCTGATCTTCAGATTGCTGGTTAAACTCAGGAGCCAGCCATCATCTATGATTCTTATTGCTCTGGACTGGTCCAGACAGCCCTGGTACCGCATGCTGCTATCTCTGAAAGTGACCAGTCCAATTTGCCTCCCCGGAGGCACAATATCCTGACCTCCTCTCCGGGGAGGATCCTGTACCCCAACCTCAAGTCCCTCAGGCTCAAGACCTGGCTCTTGAGGACCTAGAGTATGCAGGCCTGCATCTCTCTCTCAAGGGGTCCTGGATATTTTGAAGGTTTCCAGAAAACCTGCCATCAGAAAGAGTATACTTCCAAGTGGAAGAGCAAAGGAGGGAGAGAGGTGATATGATTGAAACATTCAAACACCTTAAGGGCATTAACAAGGTGAAAGAGTCTAACATGTTTCAATATAAGAAAAAATAACAGGACAAGAGGACACAGCATGAGATTAGAGGGAGGCCGAATAAGGGGTAATGTGAGGAAGTTCTTTTTCACAGAAAGGGTGATGGAAGCATGGAAAGGCCTACCTCAGGAAGTGGTGGATATGAATACAGTGCAGGGCTTCAAACAGGCATGGGAGCAATACAGATGAGTATGAATAGATAGGCCATTGACAGAGCGAAGGCCTATGGCACATTCATAAGGTAGAAAAAGAAATGGGCAGACTCGATGGGCCTTGCGGTCCTTATCTGCCGTCAACTTCTATGTTTCTACCATCTGGTGTGAACAGAGGGAAATAAATCCACAAGCAGCAGGACTGGCAACCGTGTTGGACTATTTTTCCATCTTCACTCCTCAAGTCTTTGGCCTGCTACCCTGAGGGTGCATCTGGCAGCTGTGTCCACTTATCTCTCTGCAGGGAAGGAACCTTCCCTGGCATCCTATTCAGTCTTCAACAAGTTTTTTAAAGGGTTGCCCCACTTACATCCCCCTCACAGGGAGCCTACCCCTTTTTGGGACCTGAATATCTGCATAGCTCAGTTAATGCAGCCCCCTTTATGAACCCATGTCTTCAGTTGAGCTTAAAGAGGACAGGAAATGAGTTCTAATATGCAGCTGTTTATAATGTTACCACTTACAGAAATAATATCCATCAGCTTGAAAGATACATATGTAACTGTACCTCAATAAAAAGTGATTTGAAAAACAGTATTTTGCATTGTTTTGATTTTATGGGCAGCATTCTGTTACAGTTCTCTTCATGGAACCAGTGATCTGGAGTTTTAACTATGTCACAGTTTGAGCAAAATACTGTAAGTATGGTTCTGATAGAACCATAGCTTACATTTCAAGTTCAGGTTTATTGCAGGAAAGACTCCGTTGAGCAAGCTGATTCACAAGGAGGTCCTGAGGCACATACACATACAGTTCGCAATTACATAGACAGGAGATATAAAATGTAGAACAACAAAGAAAAAATATATAATACAAGAGGTATACACAATAGAAGTCCTTATGCTATATATGCAGTACATTCCAGCTTTAACCTTGCCTAAATTATGCAACACATTTCAGCTTAATAAGTAGAGGCCAGTTGGTACCCAGGAAGTTGACTTGGCGTTGGGGGCCTAGTAGCACCTACATATGTCTTTTAATTTAGAGATAGCTAGTGTTTTGTAGGAGTTAATTGATACGATGCTGATTAGCTTCAGTATGGCTTGTAGTTCGTTCCAAATGTTTGGGAGGGCGTATGAGACAGCTCTTTGGCCAGCTGTGGTACGTGTCCTGGGGACATCTAGTAGCATAAGATCGGATTTCCTTAGGGAGTAGATGTAATGCGAGATGTGTATGAGAGACATTAAATAGACAGGCAGTTTGTGGAGTAATAATTTGACGGTCCAAATGCCAGCATGCAGGAGGCGTCTGGTGGCAAAAGAGTTCCACCAAACTGCTGCATAAAGATCACAGTGGTGGGTCCTGTATGCAGCGTTAGTAATGAGGCGAAGAGCATGGTGATAGAGTACATCCAGTTTAGATAGGCTCAAGGTTGGGGAAGAGATAAAGATAATGTCTCCGTAGTCAAGCAAGGGAAGGAATGTTGCTTGGACAAGTCTTTTGTGGGTTGCGAGAGAAAAGAGGGTCCTATTTCTAAAGAAGAAGCCCAAGCATGCTTTAAGCCTCTTTGATAGATCCTCGATGTGGTCGTTGAAGGAAAGCTTGTTGTCTATCCACATACCTAGATATTTAAATTTAGGTACGACTTCCAAGGGTTCACCTAGGGAGGTAACTATGAAGTTTTTAGGTGAGGTAGGTAGGGCACCAGACAAGGCAAGTCTCGAGAAAATCATTGTCTTGTATTTTTTGGCATTTAAGAGAAGCTTGGCAATGATAAGGTTGCTTTCTAACTGGATAAAGGCAGCTTGGAGTGCTTCCCTGACTTCAGTTAAGGATGAGCCTGATGCGTGCTAAACTGTATCGTCAGCAAAGAAATGTATCCTAGAGTTCTTTATGTGGGAGTCTAGGTTGTTGTTGTACAGGGAGAAAAAGGATTGGTCCTAGGATGGAGCCTTGAGGGACTCCTCTGGCAATTGGAAGGGGGACAGATAGTAGGCCATCAGCTTTGACTTTTTGTATCCTTCCCGTGAGATAACTGTTAAACCACTGTAAGGTAAGTGGAGTGGCACCTATGTGGGCAAGACAGGTGATTAGGAGGTGATGGTCTACAGTGTCGAAGGGCTTACAGAGGTCTAGAAAGACTGCACCAGTAACCTTCTTGGTGTCCATAGCATGGATCCAGTCATTAGAGACTTTTGTGAAGGCTGAGATGGTACTGTGCTTCGACCTGACGCCAGATTGGGCCGAGTTTAGGATTTAGTGCGCTTCAAGGTGATTTTTTAGTTGGTTGTATATAAGTTTTTCCAGCACTTTGGAGAGAACGGGCAAGATAGAGATAGGACGGTAGTTGTTTAAGCCACAAGGATCTCCTTATTTGAAGAGAGGAAGAACATGGGCAGATTTCCAGCAGGATGGAACAGTGGCTGTGGTAATAGAGAGGTTGAATAATAATAGAGATGTGGTAATAGAGATGTGAAGGATGGGGGCTATGAGCTGGGCATAGCCTAACCGCAAGAAAAATGATTCAAGGCCATCATCCCCTGCACTTTTCTTGGTGTCAAGGCTAAGAATTATGTCTTCGACTTCTTTGTAGCTAAACAGGCATAACTGGAAGGGATGAGGTGGAGTAGCATGTGTAGAATCTGGGCTAGTGTTGCTATTCACTCGGCTAGCGTATGGGGAGGAGTCGAATGCCAACTCGGCAGTGGCAAAGTGAAGGTTATGTTCTTCGAGGATTCGCAGTTTATTTTCAACCATTCTGTCCTTGGCCAGAATCTTGGTGGGAAGGGAGGAAGCAGCAGGATGGCCTTCAATGAATCTCAGTGTCTTCCAGATTTTTTGGGAGTTCCCTTTGGCCTGTTCCAGAGTGGAGATGTAGAAGTTTGCTTTAGTAGCACGTACACTTTTAACACAGACATTTCTGGCAGTTCTAAACGCCTGCCAGTCTGCCGGGTTCTTTGTGTGCCTGGTCCTAGCCCATAGCTTGTCTCTATTGGTAAGTGCAGATTTGAGCTCTTATGAACCACGGATGCGAGATTTCCGCACCCTCATTTTAATAAGAGGAGCATGCTTGTTAATTAGGGTGGTGAGGTTGTCATTTAGGACAGAGATGGCGGCATCAGCAGATTTGGCAAGATATAGGTCTTGCCACACCGATCGTAGCTAGATCAGTTGGGAAGTTTACTGAGTTGAATTTACAGACGAACGCTTGATTCTGAATTTAGGTGCTGCTAGGTTTTAGATTGAATCTTGTACATACAGCGATACTGTGGTCGCCATGTCATTATGGAAAACTGCAGAATGTGAGATTTTATGGGGATGCGGGTTAAGATGACATCTAAGAGTGAGCTGTTGGCAGAGTTAGAAGCATTGATTCTTGTGGGTTCAGTTACTATCTGTGTAAGACCCAGCTCATCACAGATGGCTTTTAGGGAGTGGGATTTAGCAGTGAGCCAATCCATATTGAAGTCCCCTAAGATTATTGTTTCCGTGTTAGCAGCCAAAGTTATGGATTTCAACGTGCTAAGAATTTCTGTGCCTCCTGACGGGGGTCTATAGCCACCAATGATTTGATGCACTCTGAGGATAGAAGGTGAAGTTTAAGCGAGACAATCTTGTATTCCTTGGGCTTAGTTTTACAGGAAATGCTGCTAACATCAAATTTTGATTTTGCGTATACAACCCCCCCCGAATCCCTATCAGCCCTAAAGAGCTTCAAGCCCGGTATAGTAATTTGCGGATCAGTGTTGGTCTTTTTTAGCCATGACTCGGTAATTATAATCAGATCTGGGTCAGTGTGGGCTGCCCAAACTTGAAGATGATCAAGTTTTTTGAGCAGGCTTAGAATATTGACCATCATCAGTTTCATCCCAGGAGCAGCTGCAAATTTAGCATTCTGTACTCAAACCATGACATAGTAAACACTCCAAATTATTGGTTCCATGAAGAGAACTGTGCAGAATGTTGTCCATAAAAAGAAAACAATTGAAAACACAGTTTTTCACATCAGTATTTATTAAGGTACAGTTAAATATGGCTTTTTTAGAGGCAAGTTTATCACTTCTCTTACTAGGAACATTACTAACTGCTGCCAATTAGCACACTTTTCCTGTCCCCTTTAAGTATCTGACATGGAAAACTGTCTTTTTGGTAGCCATAACCTCTGCTAGGAAGATTAGCAAGCTACAGGCCTTGTCAGTGGAACCTGACTACATAGCATTCCATAGGGACAAGGTCATCCTTAGGATGAACAGGAAATTTCTCCCAAAAGTAGTCTTTGATTTCCATTTGAACCAGTCTGTGTCATTACCTGTCTTCTTTATTGAACACTTTTGCTCAGGGGAGCGAAGACTACATCACCTGGATGTAAAAAGGTCTATTAGCTACTACATAGATCAAACAAAGGCCCATAGGAATGACTGTACCCAGTTGTTCCTTACCTATGGAGAAGTGCGAAAAGGCAAGCCAGCCACCAAGAGGACCATTGCTTGGTGGATTGTGTCTTGCATCCAGTTCTACTATGGCAAACTGGGGAAAGAGCCACCTGTGGGCCTCAGGGCCCACTACCAGGAGAGCAGCTGCCTCAGTTGCAGCTGCCAGAGACATTCCCCTGATCGAAGTTTGCAAAGCAGCTACCTGGAAAATTGTTTGCACATTTACTAAGCACTACTGCCTGGACACCCAGGCCAGGAATGATGCCAGGTTTGGCACAACAGTACTGCAGAGCCTGTTTCCTAAGTGGTTCTGTGCCCACCACCATGGGGCACTGCTTTGTAGTCTGCATATAGTCAGAATACAGCAAGACTTCATGTTGTTTGAAGAAAAAATGACCACAGTAATCTTGTTTCTTCTAATGGAATCTTGTATTCTGACCTCCCTCCCTGCCTCCCCTGACAGAACCTAAAAGGGGATGGTCCTGCTTATCGATGAAAATTTAAGTGCTACACTTCTGGGATCCATGTTTTTTTGGGGGGCATTTCTTGACTTGAGTCTTTTAGTTGCCCTTTGTCTGGTTATTGGTCATGTTTGGGTTATTTACTTAATATAGATAGGCTTAGTAGTAACTGCTTTAGTGCTCCTAAGAATCTGACGGTTACATAGAATGTACCAGGGACAGGGGGTTGAAAACTGAGCTCGAGCTCAACGTTCTATGCTATGGCACAGAGTTAACTCTTTCATCTCTGGGGCATTTGAACTGGAAGGGCTAACTGCATATAGTCAGAATACAGCAAGAGTCCATTAGAAGAAACAAGATTACTGTGGTAAGTAATTTTTTCTTATAGTGTTAATTATTAAATTCCTCTTGGGCCCTGTCTTGTCAGGCATCCACGAAATCTGAGGGTTAGAATGTAGGCAGTCGATAGCTGGCATCATTTGAAAAAGTGGCACAAGCTAGTGATTCCATCTTTAGCATAACGTTCCATCTCCGGGCAGATCTGACTTAAAGGCATACTGCATAAGAGTTAGGAATATTGGAGTATCCCCTGGAAGAAACAAGATTACTATGGTAAGTAATTTTTTCTTCTGTGACACAGTTCTAATCGCAGTTACAGACCTGAAGTCACATCTGGAGCAGCATATTAACAGTTTCTTTGGCTTCCCATAGATCCGTATGCAGGCTCAGGGTAGCTTGCTTCCAGGAGGCATGATTGGCAACTTTATAAAGATTTATCAGCAAGAAGGGACGAGGGGCCTGTGGAGGGTAAGGGCTGCATGGAAATCGCCATCACTTGACAGGCTAAAGTGTATTTTTTTATTGTTAAACAAACATAGTTTGGGGGAAAGGATGAGTGCTGTGTCAAGTGTGCTGGCCAGAACTGCAACAAAAGGATAATCTTATAGGGACTGTTACCAGCCCTTCACAAGTCTGGCCCTTGGAAGCTATTGTGTGTGTGTGAGGGGAGGGGGCTGGTAGTGTCATAGACACAGAAATGATTTATTTATTTGAAAGTTTCACCTGGGAAGACATACTGAGCTTGTAACAGCACATTTCCAGTTCAGTCCTGGGGGGGTTGGGGGAAGGAGAGTATACAATACATGATGTGCAAGTGAAACTACATGCTGTAAGGTTTAAGATGACTAAATCAAGTCTAAGAGAAAGAAAATAATGCTGGCTTCTTGGCAATGAGCGGTAGGGGACTACTTGTACGCCAACAACCCAAGTTCTCGTACCAGACATTCCTAGAATGGCAGGAACGGATCCCAGAATGGCAGGAGCAGAGGTCAGCAGGGAGCATCTGAGAGGATGGTCTCTTCTCATGGTAGGTGGCTACATCTGCATTGCTCTGTGAGCGACACCTAGGGGAGGCAGGTGATGGTTCAAGTGGCGATGCAGGGAGCTGCCAATCACTAGGGACCTCCCTGGGACTGTAGCAAGGGTGGTGGGTGGTTACTTAACAGGAGGGAAAAAGAAAAGGTCCCTCATTGACTGCAGGGTGATGTGGTAACAAATCACTGACTGCTTCTGGCGGGCATTGCAAAAAGTCGGCTGTCTCCCCGATGCAGGGATAGCTGTGATCCTTTCTCCACCCCCACCCCAGAGTATGTCCTGGCCAAGCTGTGAGGCGGGATTAGGTTTGGGTTGGTCCTGAGCAGTTTCAGTTTCTGGACTTGGAGGTGTTCGGCCGACTAGATAAGAGACCCAAGATGGGAACTGATGATGGCAGCAGCTGAAGGTCAGCCCAGTTCGGGAGAGGGGTGGATACAAACAGAGTCTATTAAAAAAAAAAGAAAGAAAGAAAGAAACATTACTTAGCCAATGATCAGGTGAGTACTCTGTGCCAGTGAGTACCTTCCCACTTCAGGCACAGCGTTTGAGGTTAGAGAAGTGTTGTCCTCCCTGGTGGATGACTGAGCCAACTGGATGCACAATAGCCCCCTGGCTGTCCATGGAAGAGAAACGTTGAGTGAGGGAGGGAGGCACCTGGTGACTCCATGTGAGCATGCCCTTACACACTATCTCCATAAAGAAGTGTGTAAGTGCCTTGGGGGTGGGGCAGGAATTGTAGGAAAAATCATGGACCTAGCGATCAGGTGACAACTGGGGCCCTTCCTAACCTCCTTCCCCAGCAGTGAATAGCTGAGGCCCATTGGGGGGAGGGCGTCAGCCCCCTGCTCTGGAAATTTGATGCAGTGCTTTCAGGGGCAGGGGACAGCAGAGGGTTCGAAGCCTGTGAAATTTTGAGGGATAGCTCAATGGTATAATGCTACAACATATTGCTTTTTAGTAGGGCCCCACTTCCGTTTTACTCTTCAGAGGTATTGAAGCACAAAAAAAAGCCAACGTCTTGCTCAGCGTCACACAGTAAGCCAGTTTGTGCAAGGGGATTCAAGCCTGGCATCTTCTGTGTCACAGTTCAGTGGCCTCACTGGCTTGGGGATGTTACATCTTAGTAGCATTATAAATCACTAAGATGGTCTCAGCCAGTCAGCGCACGGAGACACTACTACTTATTCTCTGTACAGTGTACTTTCGTGCAAGAGCAGTAAAAGGGAGTGCTTTACTTCAGCTCCAGGGGAGGACGGCAAACTAAAGTTAAAAAAGGACTCTCAATTTATTACTCACCTCAGTGAAACTCAAATCTACAATAAGTTATCTCACGGCCACTGAGGGATATCTATTACGGTGTAAGAGACTTCTGTCATGAGGTTTGGACAGAGCTGTTCAGCTTCACTTTGTGGTCCTGTTGCCCAAACCTCACACCCAGAGTCTCTTATACCATAAGAGACATCCTTTGGAGGCCCTATTAACTTTGTAGTATTCATAACAGATCAGCAAGACTTTGTTAGTGATTGCAACATTGCAGCGATATCTAGGAGGCTTCGTTCCCAAATCATTGTGACATCTGAAGATATACTTCAACCCAGCTTAGATGCATTTTGATTTTCACTGTATGGGTGCACGGGGATCCTGTTTGTACCCAGTTTTACAGGAGCAAGACTGGTTGAAGGTAACACAGTGAGCTAGTGACTGTGGTGGTATTCAAACCTAGAATCTCCTGACTAGCATTTCCGAGCTCTTACTCCTGCACCACTCTGTAGAGCTAGAAATTAATAGTATTGCGCCCTGTTTTGCATACTAGTTATCAAAGCTGAATATCATTTTTATCACACTGATATTCTGCCTGGAATACCACTTTTCCATGGTGCCGCTCTGCAGCTTAATTTGTAGCATAGCTCTTTTGCATAGATGTAATACTAGATATTGAAACAGACTACCAAACTGGGGGCTTTGGTATACCGCATCCCACTCCAGATTTTATTTTTCATTTCTACCGCTGCTCTGCCTTCCTTAATTTATTTAACAGCACCCAATTGTTGCTTAAGGTTACTGTGATTTCTAAACTTCTGAATTCTATGTTTTGACAGGGTGTCATCCCCACTGCTCAGAGAGCTGCTATAGTTGTTGGCGTGGAGCTTCCTGTTTACGATATTACAAAAAAACATATAATTCTCTCTGGACTGATGAGTGATTCTGTCTTCACCCATTTTGTGTATGTATTTTTACCTTATAGGTGACTTGCAATGAAAAATGAAAACCTGTTTTTCCTTATTTATTCCAAATGGTACCCATTTATATAATCTATTAATTGCAGTCCATAATAAATTGTCATATTGTAAAAAATGCCTCTTAGCCAATCAGTATGCAGAGTTACTGTCCGATTATTCTGCGATAGCTGGACAGTAGACTGAATAGTGGGACAGTGGCTCTGCATTTTGATTGGCTAAGAACAATAATGGAGCAGTGGCTTTGCATTCGGATTGACTGTTGTGTTTGTACTTAGCCAGTCAGAGAGCAGGCCCAGTTTGCCATCCTGCTTCAACACGCAGCAGCCTATGTAACATGTCTAGGAACGCTTCTGTGAGAAATAGTTACTGTATTCACATTTCTCACAGATGTGCTGTAGTGCAACGATTTGGCAGTTTTAAAAATAGTTTTTCGATACAATAGCAATAATACCAATGGTGGTTTGGGTTTCCTTGGTAATAACTGGACCAGGAGCCTAATAACACTCGGCCTTTAGCTTTGGTGTTTATTACCCCTGGTCCGGTTATTACTTTGTAAACTCAAACCACTGTAGTATTACCGCTGTATTAATACAAATGGGCCATGAAAATCCTGTAACCTCATTGGTCAAAACATGTGACATGACTGTTAATTATTTTCTTTCAAACTCACCAGAACTACACATTTTTTTAACAAATAAAAGCCTATTTCAACAGTGGGATAACACACTCCATTCCGTATGGTCATAAGGTAATAATGCACTTTTTGGGTGGTTGTGGCACTCAGCTGTGCCTTGTGCATTACAGCCGTCTGAGGTGAGCATAGTTCTCTTATAACCACACACCCTGTTATGTGTTATCCCTTATGTATTTTTCACATATATTGTAATGAAGCTGAGCAAAATGTATAAAAAAAGCATTGTGCTGTCACAGTAGGCAGCTGCGAAGTATAAGACTTCACCACCAACGCATGCAGTATGCCGCATGAAGCTACAAGCATCTCTTGTCAGGAACATAATATACCCTGTCGTACATATAGCTTTCTGTTTGTGGCAGCAGTGATGTCATCAGCTGCCTTTTACTGGTAGCAGATCAGAATGCAGTTTCATCGTTGTTTTTGTTGTTAATTTATTTATTTCATTTTTGTTGACTGGGTAGGTGCACTAGAGAGCAAAGCTGCCTATTTTCAGACACGACCCGGGAGGTTACATGCAAAGGGACAGGAGAACAACAGTGACTACAGGGAAATGAATTGTTAACAATTAGGGTAGCAACAAGCAGTAAAAAAATTGTCAGAAACATCAGTCAGGAGACTCGAACAATAGATACGTTATGTAAAATATACAAACAAGAATGTTTTGAAGCAGCAGTACAGTACTAATTATTGAAAATGTCTTCTGTTAATTAATTGATTTATACTCCCTCGACCCCCCTGCTGATTGCGCTGCAACTGTTGATTGTATTTATTGCACGTCTATATGCCTCTTCCACATTCTTTATCGGTACATTGTTCACTGTACATTTTGCCATGGATTATAATTTTTGCTGGACTCTAAATTTCACTGTAATATTGTCTGTTTCCTATTGTTCACGTTGCCCCAGTAGGTGTCATACTGTTTTGTTTAAACTCACTGCACCTTACCAGTCTATATGTCTCCCTGTACCCCTCCCCACAGGTGGCCCCTGGAAATAAGCCAAGGCTCTGAGTGCCTTTCCCAGTTACCAGTTTTCAATAAATAAATAATTGTTGTTTCTGGCAAGCCCTACACCTAACAATCCCTGAATAGCCTTTCTTTCCACATTTCTTGTTTATCCTTGTAATCCCTTTTCTTTCTGATGGATTTTTCAGAGACCCTTGTCAGGCACGCTGTCAAAGTGTGAGGGAAAAGGGAGTGATACCATTCTGCAGTTGGTTACTTTATCTGATGCTGCTGGCCTGCACCACCCTTTCTTTGCAAACTGAGTGTTCATGAGAGAAGTACTGTATAAACAAAAGGCAAAGAAGCAGGAAATGGTATAGGTGCTTCCCTATTTCCTGTGGATCCACACATTATTTTTTTTTGTAATTGATTTTTTATTAGATTTTCAACAACATTAACACAACTTAAACAAGTAAAAATATCTATGCAATTATAGCTTGCTAAATAACAATATATAAGAATAACAGTACTAGATACCAGTGATAAAGTATCTCTGACAATTGTTAGAGTATGGTGTACATGAACTTTCCTAAACTATTATATTTCAATATAACCTTTAATTTAAATTGCGTGATAACAGATCAGGTAATTTATAGAACTGCGAGTGTAGAAAAGGGTCTCATTCCATAAGATGTATCCATTCATGAGTGAGAGAAACTAGCCATTCTTTCATAGCTTGTTCTCATTAATGCTTCTTTAAGCCATTCTCCAAAGGTCAGGGATTCAGATTATCTCCAATACCTTAGAAATGTATTTTTAGCTGAGATCAGTGCCATATGTAACCACAATCTTTTATTCATTTCAGTGTGTAGATCAGGATCTATACCAAATATAATAAATTCAGGAGAGCGTAGGATATTGCAGTTAAGAATAGTCTGGCAAGCTTGCCAAATTTCCTTCCAGAAAGGGGTAGTTTGTCACATTGCCATATGATATGCGATATGGTACCCTTATCTGTATTACATCTCCAGCAGTTAGCTTCTGCTGTTCTTCCCTAGTCATACATGTTCGTTGGAGTGTTATGCCACCTATGAACTGTTTTTTTTTTTTTTTTCAGACTCCAGGAAATCTTACTGTATTCTGACATATGCAGTATGGTTTCGCCATAGGACTGCCCCAGAGCCGAAATGGTTAATAGAACCCATGCTAATGATGAAATGCTAGGCTTGAGCTTGGTTTTCAAGCTACTGTCCCTGGAATACATCCTGCAACCGCCAGATTCTTTACTCCGCTTGCTTAAGTAAGACGCCTCGGAGAGCTCTCCTTCATCTTTCTTGATGATTTTATTTTCTCTGTTTTTTAAAGTACCGATTATTTCTTTTCATTGTTAAAGCGCTGTCCTTGGTATTACAGGTAGATTAGTCTAGATTTAGTGTTGTTTCGGTAAGTTTTTCGTTTCCTTGCCAGTTCTTCACAACCGGGAAGAAACCAAACTTTTGTTTATATTTTCTTAGGTAAATATTTTTAAAAAAACAACTTCTCTGGGCTGGTTTCTAATTTACATTTAATTTGTGCTGGGAACCGGGGTAACTCTTAGTTCTTGCTTCGGTCACTGAACTGACTGCAGAAAAAGAAAAAAGTATTTTTTTTTTTTTTTACAAGTGTGAGTAATTGACTCAGAGGAACCCAGTTCAAGGTTTTTTTTTATGTCATGTCACCACCCAAGAAAAGAACTGGCTCTATGTATTTTCAACATTGCGCAGAGTGTAATGAACCATTTGCCAAAGCTAATCTGCACTTAATTTGTGTTTCAAACAACATGAAGTCTTGCTGTATTCTGACAATTGCAATTAGCCCCAGCCTTTAAACTGCCCCGGAGAACAAAGGGTTAACTTTTCTATGCATGGCATAGAATTTTCATCTCGAGCTCGGTTGAAGCCTCTGCCTGTTATTATTCAAACTGCAACCGTCAGATTCTTTACTCCGCCTCACTGAACAGTCGCTCCGGAGATTTCTCCTGCTGCTCGGTTCAAAGTCGGTTGAAGTGTCTGTTTTTGGTTGGTTTTTCTACCAAAATTGTTGTTTCCGCATAGTCAGTTCAAGTCTCTTGCCAGTGGTACCGTGAGTACTAGATAGGTTTGTTCTGTTTTCTGTATGGAACTTTTAAAAGTGTGGATCGGTTTGGCTGAACCGATCATTTTAAGGTAAAATTTGTACTTTAGAGTGTGGTTACCGGTCCGTATCGGTTCTAAAAAAAAGGGTTTTAGTATGTTTTTTTTCCAAGACCCATGACACGGTCAGGAACCGATAGGGGAGTCTTGCCTGGCGGTTGCTGAAAAAAGGGTAAGTTTGGTTAGGTTGGCCATGTCTGAGAAACCCAAGAAAAAAACTGGGCCCACTGGGTTTCAGCACTGCAATATGTGGGGAGGTCTTTGCTAAGGCTGATCCCCACACCACCTGTGTTTATTGTCTGGGGTTTGACCACCTCGATTCAGACTGCCAAATTTGCAAATATTTTCCCAGATCTACCCTGGAAAAGAGATTAGGCAGACTGAGGGAAAGGGAGGCAGAGAAGTCCACTGACCCAGATGGCCAGCCCGGTTGTTCGACCCGAAGACCAGAAAAGTGCCCTCTATTGAGGCAATACTTCTTAACGGGCAAAAGGAGAGCGATTCCGAGGAATCGGTTCGACAAAAAGAAAAGACAAGTCGACTGGTTCGGATCCAGAATCTCGTAATCTGACCGCCGATGAAATAGCCAAAGCGATTTGTATTGTGGAATTGCTTCGATCGGTTCCGACTCATCTGGCACCTTTTGGCAGGGGCTCGGTTTGGTCGGTTCCCCCGGTTCCAGATTATACTCTGGAAGAATTTTATGAACCAGAGTTTGAGGAGGAAGGAGAGTTGGAAGATGATTATGGTTATAGTGATGGTGAAAGTCTGGATGTGCCTATTGACCCGGACATCTCCCCAGATGGACCTTCAGGTGTTTCTCCTCCTAGGCTTTCTGAGTCCCCTTCACACTTCATGTTTCACAGAAAGGTGGCTGATACCCTCCAGCTTCCTGTGGACGAGGCAGTGGAGGATCAGGAAGAGCCTGACTATGTAAAGTTGATGGACATCCCAGAGTCCAGGAGACTGTCTATTCCCCTCCACAAATCTTTTGGGAAACAGACACAAAAAATTCTTAAGTCTCCCAATTCCATACCTCCTGTGGACAGAAGAATGGACAAGAGGTATACTCTTTTCAGGCTCGGATACGGAGTTCCTTTATCAACAATGCAGCCATGTTGGGGTTGTACAGGCTGCTGCCTGTGATAAGGCAAGCATTCCCTTGGCATCACACCCCCCAGACAAGGATTCCAGGAAGATTGATGCCATGACAAAGAAGTGGTACATGGCATCATCCTTGGGACTCAGGCAGGTGAATTATATGGCCTATGCAGCCAGGTACCAGAAGTCCAGGTGGGACACTGTACTGGCACTGGCTAAACAGGCTTCCCCCCAACTTGCCAAGGAGCTGGAGGAAGTGGCTGCAGATGGGATTGAGGCATTGAAAGTTCAGTTTCATGCTGCTGTAGACTCCAGTGATGTATCAACAGTCATGGCTACATCTGTGGCTCTTCGGAGAATGACTTGGCTCAGATATACTAGCCTCTCGTAGGATACCCAGGCTAAGGCCATGGATTTTCCTGTAGTCGGTAATTCTCTGTTTGGGGAGCAGAGAATTACATGAAGAAGATGGATGAATACAGGACCACTTACATGAGTGCTCAGGCCAAGGAAAGGCAAGCAACTCCTCAAAGGCAGCAGTCCAAGGGCAGAGGCAGGCCTTTCCAAAGGCCTTTTTACCAAGCACAGGCCTCTTCTTCCTTCTCACAGAGGGGGTTCGTCAGAGGGAGAGGCAGAAGGGGGATGAGCAGGCCTGCATCCATCCCTCAGCCTAAAGCCCCAACCAAGCAGACACCCTGATGGGTCTGCCCGGGTCGATTCTCTTATCCCAGTAGGGGGCAGGCTGGCTTACTTTGTCCAGGACTGGATGTCTGTTACATCAGACAAGTGGGTCCTGGAATTAGTAAGCCAGGGACTGGTTCTCAGCTTCAAAAGACTTCCCAAGATGAGAGCCAGATCTTTTCCACCTGCAAATCTCTCAGAAACCCTTGCACTAGAGGCAGAGGTTTCTTCTCTTCTAGCTCTAAGAGCTATAGAGAGAGTGCCTACCCTACACAGGGGCAAAGGATTGTACTCCAGGTACTTCCTAACCCCCAAAAAGACAGGAGAGTGGTGACCCATCCTGGACCTAAGATACCTGAACAAACATCTTTTAAATCCAAAGTTCAAGATGGTAACACTGGGAATTATCCTTCCCTCTCTAAGGCCAGGGGACTGGCTAGCCTTCCTGGACCTCAGAGATGCCTGCTTTCACATTCCCAGCAGGTGCTCCCACAGAAAGTACCTCAGGTTCAAGTTGCCCTCAGGCCACTATCAGTTCAGAGCAATGCCCTTTGGCCTAACATGAGCCCCAAGGGTCTTCACAAAGTGCCAGGCAGTAGTTGTTGCCTTCCTAAGAAGACAAAATATTTCCATTTTTTCCATATTTGGACAACTGGCTCATAGTGGGCCAGTCCCCAGACTAAGTCAAGTCACACCTGCAAGTGACCCAGCAAGTGCTCACTTCTTTAGGATTTCTTCTCAACCTACCAAAGTCGGTTCTCGAACCAGTGCAGCTCCTCACCTTCATAGGGGCAGAGCTGGATATAGTAAAAGCAAGAGCCTTCCTTCCCCTGGACAGGGCAAGGGCTCTCATGGAGCTGGCCTCTTCTTTCAGCCTTCAGGTGTCTCGACCAGCAAGGCACTTCCTTCAGCTATTGGGCCACATGGCAGCTTCTACAGCAGTGGTCCAAGGTGCAAGATTCCAAATAAGGGACATTCAGTTCCACTTAAGAGCTTTTTGGTCCCAGAGAAAGGATTCCCTTACCAAACTAATTCCAGTGACTCGAACTCTGATCCAAGCCCTGCAATGGTGGCAGGATCAGGACAATTTGAGGCAAGGGGTTCCATTTGCCACTCAGCCTCATTCAGTGGTCCTCACCACAGATGCTTCCCTGCTGGGCTGGGGGGCTCAATTGGGGGAACTCACCACCCAGGGACTGTGGTCGCCTCAGGAATCTCTTCTACACATCAATCTCTTGGAACTCAGGGCAGTGTTTCTGGCACTGTAAGCTTTTTCCAAATCAGTACAGAACAAGGTTGTTCAGGTCAGAACAGACACCACCACCACCATGTGGTACATCAACAATCAAGGAGGCACTCGGTCTATGGCCTTGTGCACAGAAGCAATGACGTTGTGGTCCCTGACTTATTCCCTGTAAACCTCTCTGATAGCAGTTCACCTTCCAGGAAAGGACAGTGTTGTAGCAGATGCACTGAGCAGAATATCCCAGGGCCATCACGAATGGGCCTTAGATCCTCTGGTGTTGAAGGTGATTTTCTCAAGATGGGGCACTCCAGAGATAGATCTTTTCACAGCCCCAGACAATCACCAACTTCCTCTTTTTTGTTGCAGACCCACAGCCTTGGGCTCAGTCCCCCTGGATGCTCTGATTCTGAACTGGGAAGGAAAATTTCGAATGCTTCCCTCCCCTGTTCAAAGTGCTAGTCAAGATAAGGTCACAACCATGCAAAGTGATTCTGATTGCTCCAGACTGGGCCAGGCAGCCATGGTATCCCTTGTTGCTGTCCCTAGCAGTCCATCTTCCCCTGTCTCTTCCCAGGAATTACAACCTGTTAACATCCTCTCAGGGGAGGATTTGGTACCCAAATCTTCAGTCTCTCAATCTCAAGGTTTGGCTCTTGAAGAGTTGGAGTTTGCAGATCTGCATCTTTCCCAAGGGGTTCTTGATATCCTTTTTTTTTTGCATCATTTGTTTATTGTTTCTTCCTTTTTTTTTTTTCCACACAAACAGAACAAAAAAAACTACTAAAAGAATATACATACTTCAAACATACAAACATACCTACATACACTACATAAATATAGGTATTTAACCTATTAAAACATTAATAATCAGATCCGCTCCATCACTTTACACAAAATTTCTTCCACCCAATAAGCCAACAGAGATAATTCTTCTAAATTATTAACCCAGATAGTATGTAGTCGAGGCCCCCCCTACTTTATTTCCAGAGACCCCCCTTTCCTAATATTAGTATTTCAGTGCCACCCCTCATTAAGCATAATGCTTTCTGCAACACTCAGAGTTGAAAGATATGGTTGCCAAGTACTACAGAACAATTCATCTTTCCCCTTAGTGGCATACGTCATACGCTCTAGAGTTATAGCCTGCATCACCAAGATTTTCCATTGTGCAATAGTAGGCTTTACCGCTGTAACCGAGGTATTCAAGATACAATGTCTTGCCATATATATTAACACCCTAAGCCATTTATGTACGGTAGTCCACTCTCCTTCCTCCGCTTCCTCCACCCCAAAAGTAAGAGAAGAGAGACATATGAAGCCACTGGCCTCCTATCATTCGCAATTCGTCATTATTTATTTCCAAAATAACTGCAAAACAGGACAAGCCAGAAATAATGATAATATGTAGCCGGATTATTATTACACCTGGGACATACTGGAGAAATGGCCGGGTTATACTTATGAACCACCAGGGGTGGATGGCAAAGCCTATGACAAAACTTATAATATGATTCTTTGTACTTATTACACATCAAGACACCCTTATGTAGTTGAAGAAGTGTCTTCCAATTTTCTACAGAAATTGTGATTCCCAGATCTCTCTCCCAGAGTGTTCTAGTATTTTGCATTTTTTCCAAAAGCCATGTAATACCTTCTTTAGCCACTCTCTGAATGGTGCCTTTGAGTTTTCTTTGCCCAGTCATAATTAAATGTTCAATGGATTCCACTGAGGATTGGGGTCTACGGCCCTGCCAATGGACTTAATATATGCCCTTATTTGAAAGTATCGAAATAGATGCTGGTGTCCCAATCCGTCCTTTCCTGTATGTCGGAAGAGTACAATGTGCATGCGTAAAATTAGTTTAAAGCAGTTAATTCCTTTGTTTCCCACTCCTTATATTCCTCCGCCTCCCATCCCGGAGAAAAAAGGGTTCCCTCTCAACGGTAGGAGTAACGTATCCTCCTGTATGTGACCTCTCAGTTTAATCAGATCCCTCCAATTGTTCTGCACTGCTTTAACCAAAGGATTCGGGTTCGGCAGTCTCTGATATGCCTTCAATCCCTCCAGAGACAAGTATGCTGATGCCCTTCCCTCACATTCCCTCTCCTCTAAATCTAACCAGCCAGCTTCTTTAGGTCTATCTGTGCAGTCCTGTATATATCGACACTGTATTGCCCTCTGATAGTTACTTATGTCCGGGAATAATAAACCTCCTTTGTCTATCGGGGCCTTAAGTCTAGTTAGGGCTGCCCTAGAGTGCTCCTTTCAAATAAATTCGAAAAGGCCTTTTCAGTTTTCTCAAGTCCGTTCCTTTAACCCTATATGAAGCATTTGTAAGCTATATAATAATCTAGGAAGTGGGTTCATCTTAATAAGGTTTATACTACCCAGCCATATTATGGGAGGTTCTTCCATCTAGCCAAGTCAGCAATTATATCTTGTACAAGTGGAGTATAGTTCAAATCATATAAGCCCTCTAAGTCCTTCCAACTTTGATGCCTAAATAGGTGAAGGCCCTCCCAACCACCAAGCCCCATTTTGATTTCTCGATAGCTCTGCCCCTCTTCCTGAACCCCTAACCTCAGCTCTTCTGATTTGTCCAAATTTAACTTGTAGCCAGAAAATTGTGAGAACCGGTCAATCAAATTTAGAAGTGCGGGCATAGATTGTTGGTTTAGTCACATAAATCAACATATCATCCTATAAAGCGAGAGCTTGACCTCTCTACCCCTCTTCCCCATGACTCCCGAAATATCTGGATGCCCCCGAATAGCAATGGCCAAGGGTTCAAGTGCCAGAGTGAATAGTAGAGGGGAAAGAGGGCATCCCTGCCTTGTACCTCTTTCCAAGTCAAAACTATCCGATAGAATCCCATTGGTTAAAACTCTAGCCTTAGGACTTTTGTACATCTGTCTCACCATACCTGTAAACCATTCACCCAGACCAAACCGGGTCAACACTTCCATTAGATATTCCCACTCCACTCTATCAAATGCTTTCTCTGCATCCATCGACAGTATTTGTACCCCTTCCTTATTAGCCTTCGCTCCCCAGATAACATTGAGGTGAGTCCTCATATTATGATATGAGTACCTACCCCGAATCAACCCGGTCTGGTCTGGGTGAACTATCTCCGGCAGCAGGCCCTCCAATCGGGTGGCCATGATTTTGGCTAAAATCTTAGAATCACAATTCAATAAGGAGATCGGCCTAAAAGAAGAACATTCCAAGGGGTCTTTCCCAGGCTTAGGAATCAGGCAGATTGTGGCTTCTCTCCATGAATTGGGTAGCCCTCCTCTTTCTTCTCTCACCTCTCTAAAAACTGCTGCTAAATGATCCACTATCTTTAATTTCATAACCTTATAATACTCAGCTGAGAAGCCATCCGGACCACTAGTCTTGCCCCTCTTAAGTGCTCCAATAGCTAAAAGGATTTCCTCTTTTGTAATATCTGCATTTAACCCTTCCCTCTGGGCCTCAGTTATCTTTGGTATCTCCACCTTGTTCAGAAATTCCATCATTCCCCTATCTTCTCCTCCCCTTTGCCCTTGGTAAAGCCCAAGAAAAAATCTCCTAAATCTCTCCCCAATATCTATTTTTGTTTTTAACAGGGTCCCGTCTTCCGCCCGATATTCTGAATTAGGTGTCCTCCTTCCTCCCCTTATAAGATTTGCTAGTAAGGTTCCAGACTTGTTTCCACTCATAAAAGTGCTTTTAATAAATAGCCCTGTTGTCTTGCTTCTCCCAACAACAAATTATTTAATGCCTCCTAGTTCTTATCAACAGGAGATGTACCCCTTCTCCCCCCTCACCCACAGCCACCTTTCTCTCCAAGACTTTGATTCTCTGTTCTAAATTAGTTCTTCTTTCCTTCACTTTTTTTCTGTGATGTGAAACATAACTAATAATGGCCCCCCTCATAACAGCTTTTCCAGCATCCCAAAAAACCGCTTTAGGGACACCTGACTGAATTATTACTAACATACTGCTGCCATTGCTCATACAGATATTCTTGAAACTCCTTTTTTCCAACAGTTAAGTGGTAGAATCTCAGGTCTTGGGCTTACCCTCGTCCTCCCCTCCCCTCATAGACATAGTAACCATGCATGTCAGAAATATGTATAGATGCGTTCTTAATATAATTAACCCAAAATACCATTCCCTAGGAAGGAACATATAGTCCAACGTGACCATGTACGATGGGGGTGTGAGAAGAACGTGTACTCCTTAGACACAGGATGGGCCATTCGCCAGCCATCTATAAGGTCTAATTCACTCATGCCTGCCATCCACTCCCAAATAGCCTTTTTAGGGAGATCCTTATGCTTCGAATGGTCCAATGCAGGATTCATTAAGCAATTCAGGTCCCCTCCCAATATCAGATTTGGAAATTGCTCTGTTGTTAATAGAGATAGTATCTTACCATAAAAGCTTGCATCATACATAGCTGGAGCATATACACTTCCAAATGTAATTTTTTCCCCAAATAAAGTACCCACCACAAACACATAGCAACCATCCTTGGGGTCTGCAATTACTCTCTCTCTTAAAAACGGGAGTCTTTTATTCAGGAGAACAGCCACCCCTCTTTTATGTGCATTAAATGCGGCGAATAACATTCCCCCACCCATCCCTTTTTTAATTTTGTATGCTCCCTCTCCGTGAGGTGTGTCTCCTGCAATAACGCAACGTGGGTATTCTGTCTCTTTAGGGCCGTAAGGAGCATTGTTCTTTTAACCGGGTGGCTATTCTCTTATATTCCATGACACCACATTTAGATCCTGCCTTCCACTCATGTCCTCTTAATATATTCTTGTACTTTCATCCCTCCACGGGGCAGGCCTCGACTCCACCATCTTCCTCCAATGACTAATTGGCATGTTTTATGGATCTGTAAGTAACATCTAACCATAACATGTATAACACATAATAACTATATACATATCCCAACCTCTCCCCTAATCCCCCTCAGCCTCCACCCCCAGTAACAAGAACTGCATATCGAGAGATTTTACTCTCCTTCCTGTAAAGCAGTCCAGAAATGTCCCCCTCCAGGTCACCCCTATCCTCACCTAACCTCAAGTACAGGGAAAACAACCATCCTTTTCCTAATTTAATACAGATATTATCTTTTTCACCCTTCCAATACCAATCCCAATATAAGTTCCCTTTTCCCGACCAATCTGCTCGTTCAAAGGTTCCCAAAAACCCCAACAGACTGTCTTATCCCTCATTTCCACCTCCCCTCCTTTATTTCACTCCAAATATATGTCCAGTAGACTTAAGCTGCAGTTCTTCAGCGTATGCTCAGCTCTCCAAAAGTGAAGGAGAGAGTGTAAGCGAGAGGCCGTTTCTCCATGGTCCACCTCCACAAAACAGAAACTTAATCTGTAGCATTGTCTGTTTGTTGCATTTCCGAATTGACTCAATTCCCACACTTACAGTTCTGCTCTCAAACAGCCCAGGAAATATAAAAGATTTCTGAATTTTAATTTATGCAAGGTGATATATAGTGTAACAGTCAATTTCAGTTTAAGGAAAAAGAAAAAAAAAACACAGGCTCCAGTATATACCAGTTCTCAGGAGAATAGTATGAAAAACAAGGTAGAGCAAGAGGATCTTCATGATCCTCATTTGCAAATGCTAGCTCAGCTCCGCTCTTAACTACCTCATCTTCACTCTGTTTGGTAAGTAAATGAAGTAGGCAGTACTTAGCTTTTTATGGCCTATCAGGCCTTCACACATCAGCTCATACACTATTTCACCTCCACCATTCTCAATTTCTCCCAACTTTTTCACCCATCCTTCACGAACCCCTCTGCCTTGAGACTTCCCAAATGAGTATACTGCTCCTTCATGCTTAATTTTAAGCGTTGCAGGGTACAAGCATAAAGCAGTCTTTGGCCTCCCATAGCTGTGCATGGCTGAGGAAAAAGCTCTGCGGCGTTTCAGAAGGCGGGCTGAGTAATCTTGAGATAGAAACAGGCGGTGTCCCTCATAGACCAGTTCAGCTTTGTCCCGATATGCTTTCAAAACATTTTCCTATCCAGGAAATAATGAAACCTCATGATTATTTGGCGAGGGGTTGGTTAGGTGCAGGTTTTGGTACTACGCTCTGTGGCCCTCTCTGTCTTCAGGCACCCGTTTTGGTGGCATCCCCAGTAATTCCGGTAGCGCTTTGGCACAGAAGTCCATAATATTCACTCCCTCCATTCCTCTGAAGTCTCTTATTCTCAAATTAAGCTGGCCGATGGTAGTTCTCCTGATAATCCTACATTTCCTTGAGTTCCTCCAGTTCTCTTTGTAAAGATAATATTTGGTTTCTCGGAACGGAGCGTGACGCTTTCCAAATCTGAGATCCGCTGCTCGGCTTCGTTAATTTTTGTGGACTGAGAAGTACACCACCAATTCCTGCAATTTTCTGTCAAAATTTGTACCCAGGCTGGTAAGTTTAGGGTTCCAATGCGCTAGAAACTTGCTGTGTAACCTCGCAGCTTACCGCACTGACCTCTCCTGCTGATAATGAAATATGGCCTGTATTTTCTACTTGAGATGCGGTGGTTGTTTCCTTGGTTTTTCGCTGCCATCCTCGAACTTTTTCCAGCATTCAAATTACATACTCATCCATCTCCCTTTCTGACACCTTTTCGGCGTTTACACTTACTTTGTGAGTTCTTTTACGTTTATTTATTTTGATTTTTAGCCGTGTCTCTGAGGAGTGAGGTGAAGGATGCCTTACTCCAGTCTGCTCATTACGCCTCACCCAGGTTCCCTGATATCCTTAAGGCTTCTCAAAGCCTTCTAACAGAAAAGACCCATAACTCCAAATGGCAAGATTCAGCATTTGGTGTTCTAAGAAGAATATTTCTCCAGACTGTGCTGGAATTGCTCACGGTTCTGGATTATATGGTCCATCTCACTTGGCTCAGGTCTCAGACCAGCTACCCTCAAGGTACACTTGACAGCTGTTTCTGCTTTCCTGTCAGTAGACAAGTCTTCCTCTCTGTCATCCCATCCTGTAAGTTTTTCAAGGGATTGCTTCACACCAATCCCCCCTTTAGGGATCCTGCTCCTGCTTGGGATCTTAATGTTTGCATTGCTCAGCTTATGCAACCCCCTTTTGAGCCTTTGTCCTCAGCAGAGCTTAAGTACTTGACTTGGAAAACTGTTTTTGGTAGCCATTACTTCTGCTAGACATATCAGTGAATTGCAAGCCCTGTCTGTGGAATCTGAGTTCATCTCTTTTCACAGAGGTAAAGTGGTCCTTAGAACTAACAAAAGGTTCTTGCCTAAAGTGGTTTCAGATTTCCACCTCAATCAGTCTGTATCTCTCCCTGTTTTCTTCACTGATCGTTCTTCCTTGGGAGAGAGGAGGCTACACAGTTTGGATGTTAAAAGAGCCCTTAGCTACTACATAGAACGTACCAAGGGTCAGAGGTTTGACTCCCTGCAGTTGTTCCTCACTTATGGAGAAGTTGAGAAGTGCAAACCTGCCACCAAGAGATCTATTGCCAGGTGGATTGTTTCTTGTACACAATTCTGCTATGAAAAACTGGGTAAAACTCCACCCTCAGGCCTGAGGGCTCATTCCACAAAGGTATAGCTGCTTCCTGGCTGCTGCCAGGATATTCCTCTTTAGAAATTTGTCAAGCAACCACCTGGAAAACAGTCCATACTTTTACCAAGCATTACTCTCTGGATATCAGGCTAGAAGTGATGCTCGGTTTGTATATAGTACTTCAGAGCCTATTTCCAAAGTAGGTTCTGTCCCTCCTCCATGGAGGTACTGTTTGTAGTTCAGAATTGTCAGAATACAGCAAGACTCATGTTGTTTGAAGAAAAATTACTCACCTTAGTAATTATGTTTCTTCTAGTGGAGTCTTGCTGTATTCTGGCCTCCCTTTCAGAGCCTAGATTTTGGGATGTGGTGGGCAGGCGCAGTGTTGGCACCCTAGAGGTGCCCCCTTTACACCCTCTCTTTCTTTGGGTGGAATGTTATTTCATTTGGATTGGTTTTGTTTTTGGTTCCTGAGTCTTCCTTTGAGGACCCAAAACATTATTTTTTCTGCCAGTTGGCTAGTTAAAAATTATTAGTTTCCACACAGAACACCTAGTGAGTTTTGCTCGTAAAGATCTAATGGTTGCAGTTCGAGTAACAGGCAGAGGCTTCAACCGAGCTCGAGATGAACATTCTATGCCATGCATAGAAAAGTTAACCCTTTGTTCTCCGGGGCAGTTTAAAGGCTGGGGCTAACTGCAATTGTCAGAATACAGCAAGACTCCACTAGATCGAACATAATTACTAAGATGTGTAATTTTTTCTCTCTGCCTAGGGTTTGACCACCTGAACACAGATTGTGAAATCTGTAAAAACTTTCCTCAGTCAACGTTCAATAGGCGATTGAACTGCTTGAGGGAAAAGATGTCTGATACGGCTGCTGACCCGGCCTCGGATAAACTGACTCCTTCTCACTCTAAAAAAAAAACCCCAAGGACCCGGACTAACAGCCCTCTGACAAGGGTGAAGGTCCCCTGGGAAGAAAGCGAACCGCTACGACTGCCACTGAACCGGCAACATCAGTTAAAAAGAAGAAGAAGGAAATGCACTCGGGGAAGGAACTGCAACCCACGAATCTGCAGGTTCCTATAGCTGAGGAGATTTCTAATGCCATCAGGATAATCCAGTCGCTGCAAACTGGTACCTTGGTTCTGGGTCCGCGACCCAGTTGACATCATCCATTGGTTCGAGCTATGGGTCCCTCCTCAGTTCATGGTTCCTTTGAGCATTACCATGACAATGATGATGATGAAGAAGGAGGCGGAGGAGCCGCCCGTGAACTGGATGTTTCCCCTGATCCTCAACGTGAGAATTTTACCTCACATTTTGCTTTCATGAAGCAGGTGGCACAGACTCTGGATCTCTCCACTCAGTAATCTACAGAGGAAAAGGAGGAACCAGATTACATGGAAATGATGAATGTACCAGCAACTAAGAGGTTGCTACTACCCATCCACAAGTCCCTAAAGAAACCCCCACTTCCATTCTCCCTGTGGACAAGAAGATGGATAGGAAATATTGGGGGACTGAGTTTCTTTTTGGGCATTCCAGTCATGAAGGGATGGTGCAGGCTTCTGCATGTGATAAGGGAGGCATTCCTCTGGCATCGCACCCACCTGATAAAGATTCTTGGAAACTGGATTCTGTGGCCAAGAAGTCTTACCTGGGTTCTTCTTTGGCCATTAGGCAGGCCACTTACAGATGTTTCCAGATACCAGAAAAGTCTCTGGAATTCGGATTTGGAGATTGCCAAGGCCTGCCCTGCTCCCATGGCATCTGACCTAGCTGAGGCAGCAAAAAGGGGCATAGAGGCTTTAAAGTACCAATTTCGGATGGCATTGAATGCAAATGACATTGCAGCCAGACTGATGGCAACTTCAATGTCCCTACAGAGATATGCTTGGCTAAGGGCCACTAATCCCAGTACACCCAAGCGAAGGCCTTGGATTTTCCTTGAGCCCTCATCCCTCTTTGGTGAGCAAACAGAGGCCTACATGAAAAAGATGGATGAGTACAAGGTGACTTACAAGAGTGCTGCTGCTAAGGAAAAGGCAGTAACACCTCAAAAGTACCAGAGTAAAGGAGGTAAGGGTAGAACCCACTACAGACCTTTCTGCCAGACTCAGGCTGTCCCAGCCTATCAGCCACAGAGAGGGTACTTCAGAGGCAGGGGCAGCAATCGAGCAGGCCCCAGTTCCCAGCCAAGTGCACAAGCAAAGCAGACCCCCTGAGGGGTCTGCCAGGGTCGCCTTCCCATTCCCAGTAGAGTCAGGCTGGCTCACTACCTCCAGGCTTGGAAATCCATCACCACAGAAAAGTGGATCCTGGAGGTGGTGAGCCAGGGTCTTGCTCTCAGCTTCAAGGTTTTACCCAGGCTGAGGGCAAGAGTTTTCAGATCTGCCACCCCATTAGAAGCAGTTCTATTGGAGGCGGAAGTAACAAAACTCCTTCAGGAGAAGGCAGTGAAGCCTGTTCCCTTGACCCAAGAGGGAAAGGGACTCTACTCAAGATACTTCTTCACTCTTAAGAAAACAGGGGAGTGGTGACCCACACTGGATCTCAGACATTAAAACAGCATTTGACAAAACCAGAGTTCAAAACGGTCACGCTTGCTACCATTCTCCCTGTATTCCAACAGGGAGATTGGTTGGCATCCCTGGACTTAAAGGATGCCTACTTCCACATTCCTATCAGGCAATCCCACAGAAAGTACCTCAGGTTCAGATTGCCATCAGGCCATTACCAGTTAAGAGCCATGCCTTTCAGCCTGACTTTTTCTCCAAGAGTGTTTACAAAGTGCCTAGCAGTAGTGGTAGCACACTTAAGGAGGCAGGGAGTTACAGTCTTTTCATACTTGGACAACTGGCTTGTGGTAGGCCAGTCCCCCCAGCAGGTCAAGAGATGCACTGACCACCACTCAGGATACCCTGCAGTCCTTAGGCTTCCTGGAAAACCAAAAGAAGTCAATGCTGAGACCAGTTCAGTTCCTGGAATTTATAGGAGCAAAACTGGACGCACTAAGAGGAAAGACATTCCTCCCTCAGAGGAGGATGGACAGCCTTGTACAATTGCCCAGCGACTTCCAGCTGCATATTCCCAGACCAGCAAGGCACTTTCTCTAGCTGTTGGGACACATGGCTGCATCAGCAGCAACAGTGCCAGGTTCTAGATGAGCAACATCCAGCTCCCATCTCAGAGCTCACTGGTCACAGAGAAGAGATTCCCTGTCAAAGATGGTGCCAGTCACAGGAACTCTTCTTCAAGCACTCCAGTAGTGGCAGGAAAAGGACAACCTCAGAGAAGGTGTGCCTTTCCTTCAGTAACTGTCAACATCAGTGCTAACAACAGATGCCTCCCTCCTAGGATGGGATGCTCACCTGGGGGAGTACACCACACACAGTACTTGGCTCCAGCAGGAGTCTCTGCTTCACATAAACCTGCTGGAACTCAGGGCAGTTTACCTAGGCATTTAGTCCTTTGCCTCACTGCTGCAAGGCAAGGTGGTTCAAGTCAGAACAGACAATACAACCACAGTGCACTACATCAACAAGCAAAGAGGCACAAGGTCATCCCCCACCCATGTACAGAGGCCATGAAAGTATGGAATTTAGCCTACTCCCTGGGGTCTTACTATCAGCAGTTCATCTCCCAAGGACGGACAGTGTCCTCGCAGATGCCCTCAGCAGGATCAACCAAAATCGACGCTAGTGGTCACTAAACAGGTAAATCCTGCAAATTGTGTTTGGAAGTTGGGGCACCCCAGAGCTGGACCTCTTCGCAGCCCCAGACAATCACCAACTGCCACAGTTCTGTTACAGGGCACAGTGCCTCTGGATGCACTACTGTTGGATTGGACAGGGAAGTTTCTGTATGCCTTTCCTCCATTTCCCCTGTTGCTCAGAGTACTGAACAAGCTCGGGGTTCAGCCAGCGGCAATGATCCTCATAGCTCCAGACTGGGCCAGGCAGCCTTGGTATCCACTGCTCCTGACCCTGTCAGTATCCAGACCAGTCTTCCTCCTCAGGAGGCACAACCTACTGACCTCCTCACAGGGCAGGATCCTTTACCCCAGTCTCCAGTCCCTCAGGCTCAAGGCTTGGCTCTTGAGGATTTGGAGCATGCTGACCTACACCTCTCTGCAGGGGTTCTGGAGGTTCTCAGAATTTCTAGAAAACCCTCTACTAGGAAAACTTACACCTCTAAGTGGAAGAGATTTTCTATTTGGTGCCAGCAAAAAACATAAAGACTGTAGCCAGGCTGGCTTGCCAATCATTTTGGATTATCTGGCACACCTTCATTCCCTCGGCTTCAGGCCATCTACCTTTAAGGTACACCTGACAGCTGTCTCTGCTTATCTCTCAGTGGGTAAGGGTTCATTTCTGACTGCTAACCAGGTATTCAGAAAATGTTTCACTTGCATCCCCCACACAGGGAGCCGGCTCCTGCATGGGACCTCAATATATGCATTGGCCAGCTAATGCAGCCACCCTTTGAGCCCATGTCTTCAGCAGAGCTTAAATATGTGACATGGAAGATGGTGTTCCTGATAGCTATCACCTCAGCCAGGAGAATTAGTGAGCTGCAGGTTCTGTCCACAAAGCCAAATTACATCTCAGTCCACAGGGGCAAGGTAGTCCTCAGGACTAACAGGAAGTTTCTCTTCAAGGTAGTGTCGGACTTTCTCCTGAATCAGTCCATAACTTTGCCAGTCTTTTTCACTGACCATTCCAGTCCAGGGGAATGTAGGCTGCATAGCCTAGATGTCAAGAGGGCTATCAGTTACTACTTGAATCATACTAAGAATCATAGGCAGGATAGTACTCAGCTTTTCCTGACTTATGGAGAGGTGGGCAAAGGGCAAAACCTGCTTCGCAGAGGACCATTGCACTATGGATTGTTGCCTGCATTCAATTCTGCTATAGCAAAGTAGGCAAAGAGTCCCCTGTGGACCTTAGGGCCCACTTTACAAGGGGTACAGCTGCTTCTGTAGCAGTTGTAAGAGATGGTCCTTTGTTGGAAATTTGTAAAGGAGCTGCCTGGAAAACTGTTCACACATTTACCAAACACTATAGCCTCGATACCCAGGCCAGAAGTAATGCCAGATTTGGTACAGTAATACTGCAGAGCTTGTTTCCTTCCTAAATAGGTCCTCTGTCCTCCTCCAAAGGTACTGCTTGGTTAGTCTGCATATGTCAGAATACAGTAAGATTTCTTGGGGTTTGAAGAAAAAATTACTTCTAGGGACATGGATATATTGTTCATCCACACTTATTGGCAGGTTCCTTGCCGCTTTAAATCTTGCCGGAAGGTCTTCAAGCTGGCTCCTCCCACCCACCCAGGTGGTAAAACTCTTGGCTCCGCCCCATGACGCCAGATCTTCCTTACCGCTTGGAAGCTCAGGTTCCTTCCTTAGCGCTCTGCGTTTTCGACTGGTTCCTGATCTTTTCGATCTCTCCGAATTTAGTTAGAAGTTTTCTATTACTTCGACCTTCTCCCTCGCGGCTGTGATGGATAATTCGTTTTCCGGCTCCCGGAGGCGCCAGTTTAATTCCTCCAGGAAAGACCCGCACTCCCCGTGCGTTTACTGCCTCGACTTGGACCATGATCCGCAAGTTTGCGATTTTTGCTGTGCCCTTTCAGCCAGCACCCTGGAGGATCGTACGGCCTGTTTTGGGCTCGGGCGACCTGAACCTTTTTCCGTGCCGGACAAATTTCATGGAGACTCGTCGGGACGCGTCCGCATCGGCTGTCTTGGCTGAGCAGCTCGATCTTCTTTCCTCCACGGAGGGGGCGGTGTCCAAGTCTGCCCCCCCCCCTCAGTCGCAGCGCTTATCCCGCTCTCTTTGAGTTCTCCTCATTCAGCTTCGTTCAAGGAGCTTCGCCAGTCCCTTTCCTCAAAGGGAAAGGGACCCTTGGGACCTGCCTCTCTGCCCAGGTCAAAGGAGTCGCAGGCTAAGTCCCATCGTCGGCGCTGGCGGGAGCGGGAGAGTTCCCCCTCCCCTGTCGGCCGACTTTCGACTTCGGTCGAGGGTGTGGCTCAGGCCGCTGGCTTCACGGTGTCCCCGTCAGGTCAGCCGACCAGAACTCCCGTCGACGTTGTCGAGTCTCTCGACCCGTCATCTGAGCTGTCCTCTGCTGGAGCCGCCATCCCTTCGCTGGTTCCCCTGGTGGAGGCCGAGGTTCTGCCTGTTCCTTCGGGGCGTCAGGCCTCGGTCCCTTTGTCCGAACCGAGGGAAGAGCATGTGCCCCCCGCTCCTTCCCAGGCCCACCCTTGGTTTCCCCGAGGATTGGGGTCTCGGTCTCGGTCCTCTTCTCGGTCAAGCCGCTCCCGCCGATTTTGGCGATCTCGGTCAGGGCACCGAGTTAAGTGGCATTACCAATCTTCTTCGTCTCCCTCCTCGGATGAGGAGTGGCTTCGGTGCAGATGGCGCCGACGTTACGAGGAGTTCATGTGGCAGCAGTTGTTATTGTCCAGGAATCAGTCGACTCCGATTCATTCCCCATCCAGCAAGCAGCTGCCGCCCGATCGGCCGACACAGCCGCTCGCTGCAGTCGAGGTGCCCACTCCAGGGCCGGTTGTTCATCCAAATCTTGCTGCCTCACCATCTTCTGTGGAACTTCGGTCGGGTCACGACCTGTCCCGCAGGTTGTCTGTTCCCCTCACTCCCGCCCGCCCTCTGCGGACGCCTGAGGCAGCTCTTTGCAGACCCTTCGGAGTCCGACTTCGACCCCTCCATGTTCCCCAGTCAGGAGGACCCGGGGTCCTCTCCGGAACGCTCTGTGGACGACAGCCCATCGTCCTTTATGGGTCTGCTTCAGCTCATCTCGGAATTCACTGGGATGCAACTTGAACCCATGTCCAAACGGGCCTCTTATCCCCTGACGGAGATTCTAGACCGAGGGGGTTCACTCACGGAGGCCTTCCCGGTGGCCGAGGCCATTGTCGGCCCGGCCTTGGAGCTTTGGCAGTGGCCTACTTCCTGTCCTGCGCCCATGGCCAGGAAGTACTCTGTCCCTGTCGGTTCTTTGCCCGGTTTCTCGGAGCATCCCTCGGCTGAGGGGCTAGTTACCGATAATGTTTTCCAGTGTTCTGGGAACGCTCGGGATGTGGATAGGCCCCCGACAAAGAGTCCAAAAGGTTGGACTACGTCGGGCGTAAGGTTTACGCTGCATCCTCCCTAGGCCTCCGACAGGCCAGCTCGGCCGCACTGATGGCACATTTCTCCCATGCCCTTTTGGGCTCCCTGGACGAGGTGCTCCCTCATCTCCCGGCCGACCTGCGGACCATGGTCCGGCGGGTGCGGGATCAGGGTAGGGCGGTGGCGAAGCAGCAGCTTCAGACTGCTCTGGACTTAGGTGATTCCTGTGCCAGGTCGGTGGCAGCCGCAGTGGCCATACGCCGCAGGGCGTGGCTGAGGTTATCCTCTTTCCCTTCAGAAACCCAGCACAAGTTGGCGGATATCCCCTTCTTGGGAACTGACCTTTTCGGCCCTGGAGTGGAGGGACACCTCCAGGGGACTGAGAAGTCCGATGCCACTCCGGACTCGGTCACCCCCGCCTGGAGGGACAAGGGCCGCCAGCAGCCTTTGCGTCAGCCCCTTTGCCCCTCGGCCCCTGCGGCTCGACTGGCCCATCAACTCCAGCATGAGGGCCAGCAGGCTTGCACTGGGCATCCTGTTCCCAAGCCAGCGTCTTCCTCTAAAAGGAAGCAGGGAGGTAAGGGCCCAGGAGCTCCCTCGGCCAATCCCTCCTCCAAGCCTGCTCAGTGACAGGCTGAGGGGCGCTGTCCCCGGGCCCGTCACCCCTACCCGGGTTCCCCCGTGGGAAGACGGCTCCGCCCCTCCCCCACCTGGTCCGCTCCCGGACCTCGGGGTGTTGGAGGTGCCAAGGGAAGGTCCTGCCTCAGGATTGAGCAGGCACCACCCTTCGAGCCGTGTCCCATGGGGGCCTTGGGTCCGTAGATCTGCTGTCGGGACCACTGAGCCAACTTGCCTGGCCCTCTAAATAGAGGTGAGCAGGAAGGTTGTGATCCTCCTTCAGACCCTGGGTTCCTGTCCAGGTATCCTGGTCCCAATGGACGGGGCTTGCGCCTCATTCTTTAGCCACACGCCGGGATGGTCCTCTGTCTCAGATATCCCATCCTCAGAACGGCGCAGTGACTCTTTCCTGGTCCTCCAGGACGATTACTTTACACTTCGCTCCGTCCGCTTTAGGAGACCTCTGTTTCTTGGCGGGGATCTCAAGCACTAGTTCCAGGCCAGGCCCTTCTCGGTCTTCTGCTCAGCAGCTGCCCTATGGCACTGAGGGGTCCGGGCATAACCTCACCCAGATGGCGGCCTGACTGCAACCCTTCCAGGCGGAAGAGGGACGGTCCAGAGTTCTGGCCCTCAGGTTGCTCTCAGACTGGTCTCCTTTTACTGGAGACACGTTGGAACTCGTGTCTTAGCGGGTGATCCTTCTTCGGGACGAGGCTCGACCTTTGAGTCCGAGCTCGGCTCCTGGCGGACAGGGCTGAGGTTCTTCCTCCCTTACCTAGTCAGGTCTGACTGGGCAGTTGCGCCCTGACCGGGACCTCCTGGGCCCCGTGGCGGCCTGCTGCAGCGTGGTCTGTTTGGACCTGTCGGTTCATGCGTCCCCTAGTGGGGGCTGGCCAGCCAGCGGTCACAGAGCTGCGTTCTTTCGGACAAGTCTGTGACAACAGCCCAGGGGTTAGGGAACGCTCTCCTTCAGACCGTTCCAGCTCTTTGCAGGAGAACTTCCTGTTCGTCCGCCCCGAGTCGACGGTCTTCTCCGACCGATGCATCCCAGATGGGTGGGGGTGCCCATTAAGGGAATACAGAGTGCTCCGCCTCTGGTCCTCTTGGGAGTCCCGATGTCTTTCCTACCTGCTGGAGCTCCAGGTGGTCCGCTTAGCTTGCACCGCTCGCTCCGTCTGTGCGTGGTCTAGTCATTTAAGTCCAGGCGGACAACACCACGACCATGTGCTACCTATCCCGCCAGGTTTGGACGAGCCCCTTGCCTCGGCATAAGGAGGTTCTCCGCATTGGGTCTTTCACGCAGCTGGGAGGCAGTTTCCTAGCCATTTTGATGGCAGGAGCCTCCAGCACCCTGTCTGATGCCCTAAGCCGGTCAAAGGCTGCGCCTCACGAGTGGTCTTCCCTGCCGGGGGTAGCACAGGATCTTCTCCCTTCCGGTCACACCTCGGGGTCCTTTTTCCCTCCAGGGAGAATACGAGGCGAGACTGTCTCATCGCCCCCTCAGCAAGGTTCGCTGTAGGGATGCCTTTGAGGCCGTGGACCCCGGGCCTCTTCTACGCCTCTCCTCCATTTCCCTTGACCCATGGGCAAGGCGAGGAGGGACTAGGCGCAGGCGATGCTGGTAGCCCCAGACTGGTTTGCCAGCTTTGGTATCCAGCTCTCCTCAGTCTCAGCCCCAGGCTCCCGAGGCGGCTTCCAGCCCGCCCGGTCCTGATCTCTGTTTTCAGGGGGAGGTATTCCATCCGGGCCTTCAATCCCTGCACCCGACGGCCTGGTCCCTGTGTGGCTAGGGGCTAGGCCTTGGGTCCTCCGGCAAGGTCCTCGACGTTTCCGAGGCGTCCTGCCAGGAATCGACCAAACATGCTCGCCTTCAAATGGAAGAGTTCTCCATTTGGTGTTGGGATAGGGCCTGGTCCCCTCTCCTGTTCCTCGGCGAGCATTCCGGACCATCTGCGGTCCGTTCTTTTTGAACAAGGGCTTCGGTCGACGACCCTCTAGGTGCTTCTGTTGGTCACCCCCGTCTTCCGGGCGCGGGCCGAAAGGCAGTCGGTTACACAGAAAAGGAGGTCTGGCACTTCCTAGGCCTTGATCACCCCTCCCCCCTGGGGAGAGTATCCCCATTTCTGTGGGATCTTTGCTGGTATGGGCTTAGCTCACGGGCAAGCTGTTTGAACCTTTGCACAGGTGTGAGTTTCCCCACCTGTTGTGGAAGAACACCTTCTTGGGGCTACCATGCCATCCAGAAGGAGGGGAGAGTTCCAGGCGCTCCTTTGAATCTCCCTATCTGGTCTTCCACAGGGACAAGGTTGTCCTGCGTCCCACCCGAAGTTCTTTCCATAGGCGGTGGCGGAGTCCTTTTTCCCTAACCGGGTATTGTCTCTGCCGGGGTTTATCCCCATTCACGCCTCGGGGCCGTATATAGGATCCATTGGGACCCTATTTAACGCTCGCCTACCCAGGGAGCGTAGGGCTGAAGTTCGGGAGAGGTTCGCCAGCTGTTTGTCATCTGCGCTGAAGCCGCACCTGGCAGACTTGCAGCCAAGCGGATGACGAGCAGGTGGGTCACCTCCTGCATAGGTCTCCACTATAGGTGGGTGGGCATGGAGCCTCCCAGAGGGATAAGTGCTCATTTTTACCCGCCCTTCCGCTGCATCGGTGGCTGCTTCCGTGGATACTCCTGTTCAGGATATCTGCAGGGTTCCTACCTGGAAGCAGGCATATACCGTTTTTCCCTTCCACATTGACCTCTGGTCACGCCGGGATGTTGGTCGGGGGCCTCGGTTCTCCAGTCTTTATACCTAAGTAGGGGGTGTGTGCCTTGCCTCCCTCCTCCTGGAGAACTGCTAGGAGTCTGCCAATAAGTGTGGATGAACAACATATCCATGTCCCTAGAAATACAGGCTCTTACTTCGAGATACAGCTCTTGCAGCAGGTTACACCATTAGGACTGAAGCCGGCAGGCGTCAGGACCCCACGGAAAAATTCTAGCTAGCTATCTTCAGCTGGGACCGCCCCCGACGTCAGTCCCGCCTCCGACGTCAGGCGTAGTACATAAGGGGGCGGTCCTGCCAGATTCCCCAGTTCTTTCCCGCCGTCGACTTGCAAGTCTCGACCCTTCGGTTCATTTTCTAGCGTGCGACGCGTGGTAAAGTGTTTTCCTACGGGAAATTTAGTTTTTTGGATCATTCTTTTCTGATGTCCTCTCCGACCTCCGGTCACTCCTCTAAGTGCGCCTGTGGGAAGCAGATCCCTTTCAAGGATCCGCACTCGGCCTGTGTCCTGTGCCTGGGCCCAGACCACGACACCCGGTCCTGCTCCTTTTGCCAGGGCTTCAATAGCAGAACCCAGATCCGACACCAGAAGGCCCTCCAGGCTTTTTTGTTAGAAGAGCGCCTTAAGACCATGGCTTCTAAGGGGGATTCATCGCAGAAGGCCCGTAAGCATACTGAGAAGCACAAGGAGAAGGCCCCTTCCAGGTCCCCGTCTAGGGCCTCTGATTCCCGCAGCTCTGGCTCCAGGTCCGACCGCTCTCCTTCCCGGGCCAGCTCTCAGCCTCCCCCCGCTGCGGTGAGCAAATCTTCTGCCTCTTCTCAGGCCAAGACTCCCAGGCCTTCTTCGTCCTCCAAGGCCCTGGCTAAGTCGGGGGATCGCCACCATCACCATAGGTCAGGTTTCCGCCATCCTGAACCCGACGTCAGGTCTGCCTCCCTTCTGCCGATCCACAGGAAGACTAAGGAGCTTACCTCGCTCAAAAAGCAGCGGGACCCGGCGCGGTTCATCGTGTCGGCCTCTCTCATAGATCCCCGAACCGCCGTCCAGCCAAGGGATCGCTCGCCGGCCAGGCACTCTCATCATCGGATGCCGGTAGGGGGACCGGCGCCCGCTCCTACTGAGAAGAGGACCCCGACGCCTCCGACCGACGTCGGTCAGGAGACCATCACCGAGGAGGAGTTTACTCAGCCCGAGGACCAGACGGGCGACCCTGGTCCTGTTGAGACTCCCAGGGCACCTTCGCCTACACCCGAGCCCCCTGCGGAGCCGACGCCGGGACCCGACGACCGTCCACCGGCGCCCGGGCCGTCGTCGGGATTTTCCTTTTCAGAGGTGAAGGAGCTGTTTACTTTCTGGTGGGATACCGTCAGAAAGGACATGGTTCCCATGCCACCTCCGGTTCCTCCTCCTCCTACACCGGTTGTCCCTCCGGTTCCTGCGCCCCCTTCTCCATCTGGGTCTGCAGGCCGGTTACCTCCTCCCCGGGAGCCTAGGACCCCTCCAAGGGGGAGATCAGAAAGAAGGAGACCTCCATCCAGATCCTCTTTTGGGTCACCCAGTCCCAAGAGACCCAGACAACGACGACGCTCGCCTTCGACGGAGGACACGGGATCGGACTTCGTCATCGAGATCCCCATCTCCTTTCCATCCCTTCACCGACCCACGTGAGCTACCGAGGTCTCCTCCGGATGACCCTTCATTCTCGGATATTATGAGACACATCCAGGAGAACATGGGATGGGATGCGGAAGAGTTAGACCCCGAAAGGCTGCGCCTCGCAAAGTATCTTCGGCAGAAGGACCCCAAGCCTGTGGTGGTGCCACCCTTGGTGGACACGTTCGTGGACGTCACCAAGGCAGCGTGGAAGCGTCCACATTCGCTCCCGCCGATGCCGAAGAAGGCTAACCGCCTGTACAAGGCTCCAAGAGAAGACCAGTACTTGGCTCAGCACCCTCAGGCCGATTCTCTGGTCATCACAGCCTCTCATGACCGGTCCAAGAGACCGCAACATCTGAGCACCCTGCCACCTGACCCAGAGTCCAAGCAGTTGGACGCCATGGGTCGGCGCACGTATGCTTCCGCTACATGCGCCATCAGATCCTTGAATTATCTAACCCACATGGTGCAATTCCAAAATGCCCTCTGGGAACAGGGTCTGGAAGCGGCTGAGAAACTGCCAGAAGGTGAGCAGAAGGAGGAGATGCTTCAGCTCCTCCATACGGGTTCGGACGTGGGAACCCAGGTATTACGAGCCGCATACGACTCTGCAGACTCCTCGGCCAGAGCAGCAGCTTCAGGCGTGTGCCTCCGGAGACATTCTGGGCTCCGTGTCTCCGGTTTTAACCCGGACGTCCAGAAAAACATCTTGGACGCTCCATTCGAGGGAGAAGTTCTGTTTGGTAAACTCTCTGAGAAGATCATTACCAGACTCCAAGAGGCCGGGAAGGCGGTGAGGTCGGTCCAGGCCATGTACCGACCCAAGCTTAGTTCCTTTCGTAGGAACCAAAGCAGATTTCGTGGACGGACGCAGAGACAGCAGTCCCGCTCTGTTCCACAACAGAGGGGCTCCGGTTCTCGCAGAGCCCAGGGGAAACAACCTGCAGGCCGAGGCCAGCGCACTCCTAAGCCGGTCCAGCCAACTGGACCCTCAGCCACCACAGCCTGACTCCTTCCCGGCCCCCGCCCCTCAGGATCAACGGGACGTCATGGTCGGGGGTCGCATTGCGAATTTCCTGCCAGGATGGCAGACTATATCCACAGACAGGTGGGTTCTACAGTTGGTCGCAAGAGGCCACTTTATAGAATTCGCGGGAAAGCCACCCTCGAGGCCTCTTTTGCTCTCCTGGTACTCGGGTCAGCACAAGTTATTGATCAGACAAGAAGTACTCACGCTCCTGCAAAAGGGAGCGATAGAGTACATCCCAGAGAACCAGAGAGGACACGGGTATTATTCTCACTTCTTCGTGGTTCCAAAGAAAACAGGGGACCTCCGTCCGATTCTGGACCTCAGCGAACTCAATTTGTTGGTCGTCTACAAAAGATTTCGCATGGTGACCCTTCCAGGTCTTATCCCCATGCTGAAGCAGGACACCTTTTTAGCGTCTTTAGATATGCAGGATGCTTACCTGCACATCCCCATAGCTCAAGCGCACAAGAGGTTCCTGCGCTTTCGAGTTCCTCGGCCATCACTTTCAGTTCTGAGCTCTTCCTTTTAGGCTGTCATCGGCACCCAGGGTCTTTACCAAATGCATGGCAGTCGTGGCTGCGTCTCTGAGGAGACAGGGCCATTATGTGTTCCCGTACCTGGACGATTGGCTTCTCATGGCCACCTCCAGAGAGGCATTATTACGGGCGATCCAGGACACACAGGACCTGTTTCGCTCTCTAGGTATCCTGATCAACCACAAGAAGTCCCTCCTGGTACCGTCGCAGAAGCTGCAGTTCATAGGAGCAGTACTGGACACTGTTCAGGGAAGAGCATTTCTTCCAGGCGACAGAGCGGAGCGCATCAGATTCCTCATCAGGGAACTTTCGTCGATCAAGACTGCCCCAGCCAGGTCGGTCCTTCGACTGCTCGGACACATGGCTGCGGCCATTCCTACTGTCCCTTTCGCAAGGCTCCACATGCGGGTAACTCAGTGGATGCTCAAGGTGCAATGGGACCAAAGGCAAGACCACTTGCAGCATCCGGTCAGAATCACGAACACCGTGATTCGAGACTGGCAGTGGTGGCTAGACCCAGGGACACACTCTGTGGGTGTCTCGTTCGTAGCGCCATCCCCGGAGGTAATCCTCACTACAGACGCCTCAGGTCTAGGGTGGGGTGCACACCTGGATGGGGTGAAGTCTCAGGGTACGTGGACGCCTTTGGAGGCCCATCTTCATATCAACATCCTAGAGATGAGGGCGGTCCTTTATGCCCTGCAGGCATTTCAGTCAGAGATCCCGCCGAGCACTTTCCTGCTTCAGACAGACAACACGGCGGTGATGTATTACCTCAACAAACAAGGAGGCACACACTCTTATCCCTTTGCAGGAAGCCATGAGAGTGTGGGGATTGGCAATCAGACATAGCTTAATCTGATCACAGTACATGTTCCCGGGGTGGACAACGCACTGCAGACGGCCTGAGTCGCTCCCAGGCCAGAGTCCACGAGTGGGAACTTCTTCAAGAGGTAGCAGAGGATCTGTTTCTTCAATGGGGAACTCCAGATTTGGACTTGTTCGCCTCCCCATCCAACGCAAAACTGCCCAATTTTTGCTCGCTAGATCCAGGGCCTGGTGTTTTCTGGCAAGGCGTTGTCCCTCTCCTGGGCGGACAGATTCCTCTATGCTTTCCCTTCCTTCCCGTTGATCCAGAGAGTTCTTCTCAAACTGCGAGGAGCATGCATCAATGATCCTAGTGGCCCCATTCTGGCCCAGACAGATCTGGTTCCCTTGCTAATTCAGCTGTCCGGAACCTCCGCTCCTGCTGCCATTCACCTCCCACCTATTGTCTCAGGAGAAAGGTTGCTGGTCCATCCGGACTTCACTCTCTGAACCTGCATGCATGGCTCCTAGAGACATAGCCATCCTAGCGATCACGGGGTCTTGCAAGAGGTTGCGATGTTCTTGCTGCAGCCAGAAAGCCGGCAACGATGCCATGAAATGGTGCCGCTTCTGTTTGTGTGGCAGGCACGCCGCTTTCCCTTAGGTTGTCCAGTAAAGAGGTGTTAGACTACCTGCTTTCCCTTTTCGCTCGGGCCTCGCCTACCTCTATTAAAGTGCACCTCTGTGCCATTTCAGCCTTTCACCTCCCAGTAGGTCAGCGCACAGTGGCACAGCTAGACGCCTGTCGTGAATTTTTGAGAGGGGTGTTGCACCTTAGGCCGCCCATTAAGAACCCGGTGCCTCCATGGGATTTTGCTCTTTATCCTGGAGCAACTCACGCCTCCCCTTGAACCTACCGCGGATTGCGAGCTGCGTTTTCTCTCGTGGAAAACGTTATTTTTAGTTGCTGTTACGTCAGCGAGAATAGTTTCTGAACTTCAGGCTCTCATGTGCAAAGAGCCTTATTTGGTTTTCCACAGGGACAGAGTTTCCTTGAGGATGAATCCCAAATTCTTGCCTAAGGTGGTTTCCATACTCACTCTCAATCAGGATATTGACCTACCGGTTTATTTCCCCAATTATTCCAACAGAGGAGAGGCGATGCTTCACACCCTGGATGTTCACCGCAGCTTAAGATACTACCTGAGCAGAACTAAGCAGCTTCGTTCTTCGGAGCAACTCTTCGTTTCCTTTTCTGAAAGGATGATGGGCCATCCAGTTTCCAAACAGTCCCTGTCTCGCTGGCTTGTCCAGTGCTTCTCATACTGTTATGATATCAAAAGAAAGCCCCTCCCTGGAGCAGTCTGGGGACATTCCACTAGGGGTGTGGCCACTTCCTTTGCAGCTCTTCGGAACGTCTCCACCTCTGCTATTTGTGCTGCTGCCACTTGGAGTTCTGTTCATACCTTTATCAGGCATTATAGCCTGGACATCGCTTCAAGGCGAAGAGCAGGCTTCGGCTTGGCAGTGCTGCAGGGTCTCCTGTCCTAGATTTGAGGCCTGGAATGTTCTTTTGAATTTCCTCTTCCCTGAGCGTTTACAAGCGCTATTGCTTGGGAATCAGTCCTAATGGTGTAATCTGCTGCAAGAGCTGTATCTCGAAGTAAGATAGTACAGTTACGCAAGAACTCACTGGGAACAGTAGATCTCGAGAACAGCTCTGCAGCAGGTACCTTCCCGCCCACCTTCCCCCTTGGAGGAGGCATGGCTTAAGCCTTTTCTAACAGGCATTTATTCCCTTATTGTCTTCTGATGGTGGATCCTCGGTCTCCCATTCTGATGTCATCCTGCGGCCGGAAGTCTCCGGCGGGAGAACTGGGGAATCTGGCGGGACCGCCCCCTTATGTACTACGCCTGACGTCGGAGGCGGGACCGACGTCGGGGGCGGTCCCCGCTGAAGATAGCTAGCTAGAATTTTTCCGTGGGGTCCTGACGCCTGCCGGCTTCAGTCCTAATGGTGTAACCTGCTGCAAGAGCTGTTCTCGAAGATCTACTGTTACGGTAAGTTCTTACGTAACTGTACTTTACTCACCTGTAACAGGAGTTCTAGGAATGGTATATGTTGTTCATCCACACGACCCACCCGGCCTCCCCGGATTTGACGCACAACCTGGCTTCCAGCGGGCTAGCTCTGGCGTCCTGGGGCGGAGCTGAGAGTTTTACCACCCGGGTGGGTGGGAGGAGCCAGCTTGAAGACCTTCCAGCAAGATTTAAAGCGGCAAGGAACCTGTCAATAAGTGTGGATGAACAACATATACCATTTCTAGAACTCCTGTTGCAGGTGAGTAAACTGTATTTACCATAGTAATCTTGTTTCTTCCAAGGGAATCTTACTGTATTCTGAGCTCCCACCCTACCTCTCCTACTAGAACCTCTGGGCACTGCACTATAGCTCTCCATGCTGTTTGAAACTTGTGAGTGTTTCTTGATTGGGGCATTTGTGACTTGAGTTTTAGTGATGCCGGCACCTTTGATAAAAGGGGATTGTTTGTTTTGGGGGGTGTTTGTGATCTATTAGGATAGTTTAGATAGCTTGTTATTATGCATGTTCCGTAACAATCTGATGGTTGCAGGATGTATTCCAGGGACAGTGGTTTGAAAACCGAGCTTAAGCCCAGCATTCCATCATTAGCATAGGTTCTGTTAACCATTTCGGCTCCAGGGCAGTTCTATGGTGAGACTATACTGCATATGTCAGAATACAGTAAGATTCCCTTGGAAGAAACAAGATTACTGTGGTAAGTAATTTTTTCATACTGAATCAGTCTGTCCTTAGATCCTCTACAAGCTCTCCGAGTAAAGTTCCACCTACAATCCCATTCTTCAGTTGACATGTTTATCCGGATTTCTTTTCCCCAGCTCTCTCATGCAGTTTTTCTTATAGGTTTTTATATGCATTAAATAGCAGATCATGCATTTTCCTATACCCAGCAGAGCTGGAAAAGATACTGTATAATATATAAATGCAGAAGTGTTTGTCAACTCTTGGTTAATTTTCCCCTCTATGATACTGTATCTCTGAGCAGTAGATATATATGAAATTCTAATCTTGACCATCTGTATTTGCCTTTAAGAAAAGTAAAGATTGTGATTGTATTTAGTGTAGTGTCAATAGGATCCCCAATTGTAAAGATGCCTTTCATCTTCCATGAGTCCCAATTTAGGATCTCTCTTTCTAACAGAATCAAATGGTTTTTCCATAGTGGGCAATGGGGGGACACCATTTTAGCATTTGTTTATTTATTTAAGTCTCAGAATTACAATACCTTTGAGTCAGAGACTCATTTACAAAGGGTCCACGTCAGAAGGTGCTCATACAGAAAATACAATACACAAAGGTTTCAGGCAAGGAATACAAAATGGGAGCAAGGATATACATAATACAAAGTGAATATAATGGCAGTAAAATACAGACTTTGGCAGGAATGACAGCAACACACTAATTGTTACAGAAGGAGAAAGTTTGAGGAAAACATTGAATGGCAGTAGGATATTGTGAAAGCAATCTGGAGAGGACTTTGCTAAAGCAGCAGTGCAATGAAAAAAGTTATTCCAAAAAGCTAATTTTCTGTTACAATTATGAAAAATATTGACAGAACTGTTGATTTGGGGTTTCTGGATGCTTCCTATGCTGTGTACTGTACAGTTGCATTGTTGTCTGGATTCTTACCCTCCTCAGGTCTTCAATATTATTTATATGCAAAAATGAGGCGGCCATTTTTTTTTTCTTGAGAAATAATTATTTTAAAACTTTTCGAATGCTGCCCTGTACTAACTGCCAGTGTTCTAAACTCCTCAGATTTCACTCTCCGCCTGAAAAGTCTGGTCGCTTAGAGTGTCGCTCACCTACCTTTCATCCATGTGAAGAAACTTTTAAAAAACATATAAATACCTTTTTATTTTTATTTGCTGCCTTTTACGAAGTCTTTTTTGTTATTAATCTTAGTTTAGCGTTAGTTGTTTTTTCCCAGTTCCTCTCAGTTCGGTATAGCTGTGGGGGAACCAGGTTAGTTTTACTGTTAGTGCGGGTTTTCTGACTAAAAAACCCCATGGTTTCTAAATTTTATTTATTAAAATTGTTATTTTGTAACCGATAACCTCGGTTACCGAACCACTGACTCCGGTTCCCTTTTTATGTTGGCTCGCGCATGCGCAGCCAACATATTGCAGTAGTAGCAGATTTGGAGGCGCGATCACTATTGGGCGAATGCAGGGCACGCATCAGTAGGTGCGTCCCTCATTCCCCAATAAGCCTGCATGCCGGCGCCACACCATAAATACATAATGTGGCGAGCACATCTAACGAAAGGTCCACTGCAGTGCGAGCAAAGCTCGTCTTATTCAATGGCACCTCCCAACGTGCTTGCCCTGGTGAAAAAGTAAATTAAACATTGTGGCACACTGCCTGCCATAATGCCGACTTCGGGGGGTACCCATTCCCCGTCGACATGCGCTGACCCAATGTATGTGCAGACTGGGGAGCCCACTCCCTGTCAGCATCATGCACGCCCCCCATTTGTTATGTGCTGACGGGGTGCCCAGTCCCCATCGGCTACAGCATCCCTCCCCCAAAAACATTTGGTGGCACGCCGAGCCCACCCCAGCGTACAACCCCTGAAAAGAAAACCATACCACAAATTTTTTTTTACCCTGTGAAAGAAGAAAATGGTCCCTCACGGTCTCCCTGCCCTCCCACAACCCGCCCACCCTCTGCATACCCTGCCTCCCCACACCTCATACTACCTCCAGAGTCCAGCACGACGATCTTCAGTGGACCGGGAACACATCTGCACTCTTCAAAATCAACCGCAAACTGAAGAAATGCCGGTAAGCTGTATAATGGCGTAAATAGGGTTTTTTCAACTTTGGTGCCTATCTCGGCCATTTTTTGGAATTTGTGCGCCAAATTTTCAACATAGGGTTATTGGGACCCCTCCTCATGAATTCAGTCACTGTCATGGTGTTATTCGGTCCCGAAAGGTGATTTCACGGTCACTGTGCAGAATCACCTTTCAGGACCGAGTAACGAAACGACAGTGCCACACTGTTCATGAGGGGGGACTCTCAAAAAGTTTATGTTGCAAATTTGGTGAAAAAAATCCAAAAAATGGCTGTTTTACGAGCGTGCGTTGCGCGTGTTCATAACTTCGTGAATTTGTAGTATTTTTCACTCCACATTTTCAAAATTGGCATTTTCCACACCTCCTTATGAACAGTACAGCTGTCATTTTACATATCTTGGTCGAAATGTGTTTTCGCACGTCCGGCGCAGAATAGCGCGGTTGCTGGGCGAAATCAGTTTTCGGGACACTTTGAGAAAATTACGGTGACACTGTTCATAAGCAGAGGTCCTAAAATGCCTATGTTGAAAATCTGGTGCTGAAAGTCTATAAAATGACTGTTACAAGCGTGCGTTGCACAGCTTCCACGCATCCTTGTAACTTCGCAAATTTGCAATATTTTCATGCCAGATTTTCAACACTGGCATTTTTTCACACCTTCTTATCAACAGTACAGCTGTCATTTTTCACAGCCTGCCCAAAATGTGTTTCCGCACCTGTGGCGCACAGTGGCATGGTCGTGGTCGCTGTGGGAAATCAAGTTTCAAACAACATGAAGTCTTGCTATATTATGACTATTGCAGTTTGTCCCAGCCTTAGAACTGCTCCGGAGGTGAAAGAGTTAACTTCCATGCAGAGCATGGAGCTTAGAGCGCGAGCTCGGTTCAGAAGCTCTGTTAGGTTGGTTTCAAACCGAAACCGTCAGATTCTTTACTCTGCCTCACTGAACTTTCTGAGTCCCCTTCTCATTTTTTGTTTTATAAAAAAGCTGCTGAGACCCTCCAGCTTCCCTTAGAGGAGGCTTTGGATGAGCAAGAGGAGCCTGACTATGTGGAGATGATGGATATCCCAGAGTCCAGGAGGTTGTCCATCCCTTTACATAAATCTTTTAGAAAACAAACAATAAAAATTTTAAAAGCTCCTAATTCTGTGCTTCCTGTGGATAAAAAGATGGACAGGAGGTACACTTTGTCAGGTCCTGATACAGATTTTCTTTCACAGCAATGCAGTCATGTTGGAGTAGTTCAGGCTGCAGCCTGTGATAAAGCTAATATTCCACTGGCTTCACATCCTCCTGACAAGAATTCCAGGAAGATTGATGCCATGGCCGAAAAACAATACATGGCAGCATCCTTGGGACTCAGACAAGTAAACTATATGGCTTATGTTGCGAGATACCAGAAATCTAGATGGGATACTGTCATGGCCTTAGCCAAACAGGTCCCTGGCCAGCTTGCAAAGGAGCTGGAACAGGTGGCTCTTGATGGTATTGAGGCATCTAAGGTGCAATTCCATGCTGCAGTGGATTCTAACAATGTATCCTCTAGAGTCATGGCTACATCTGTGGCTTTTCGGAGATTGGCCTGGCTCAGGTGTACTACTGTGTCACAGGATACCCAGTCTAAGGCTATGGATTTTCCTGTGGTGGGAAATTCTCTGTTTGGGAGCAGACAGAGAATTATATGAAGAAAATGGATGAATATAGAACCACTTACAGGAGTGCACAAGCCAAGGAACGGCAAGCCACTCCTCAGAGGCAGCCCCCCAGGGGTAGGGGTAGGCCTTTTCACAGGCCTTTTTACCAGACCCAGGCCTCCTTGTCTTCAGCCTATGTACAGAGGGGGTTCTTCAGAGGGAGAGGCAGACGGGGTTCAAGCAGGCCTGCTCCCACCCCTCAGCCTAAAGCCCCTGCCAAACAGGCACCCTGTTGGGATGCCCAGGGTCAGCTTTCCACTACCTGTAGGGGGCAGGTTGGCTCACTTCGTCCAGGACTGGCAGTCTTTAACTTTAGACAGGTGGGTCCTGGAAGTAGTGAGCCAGGGTCTGGTTCTCAGCTTCAAGAAATTTCCAAAGATGAGAGCTAGATCTTTTCCACCTACAAACCCTTTAGAGACTCTTGCTTTGGAAACAGAAGTCTCAACCCTCTTGGCTCTCAGAGCTGTAGAAAGGGTTTCTCCCCTTCACCAGGGCAAGGGTCTGTACTCCAGGTACTTCCTTACCCCAAAAGACAGGAGAGTGGCGGCTTATCCTGGATCTAAGATATCTAAACAAGCACCTTTAAAGCCAAAGTTCAAAATGGTGACACTGGGAATGATTTTACCCTCCCTAAGGCCAGGGACTGGCTAGCCTCCTGGACCTCAAGGATGCCTACTTTCATGTTCTTATCAGAAGCTCCCATCGAAAGTACCTCAGATTCGAACTGCCCTCAGGCCATTATCAGTTCAGAGCAATGCCCCTTCGGCCTCACTTCTGGCCCAAGGGTGTTCACAAAATGTCTGGCAGTAGCAGTCGTCATCTAAGAAGGCAAAGATTGCCATTTTTCCCTACCTGGACGACTGGCTCATTGTGGGTCAGTCTCCAGACCAGGTCAAATCACACCTGCTAGTTACCCAGCAGCTGCTTACCTCTCTGGGATTTCTTCTCAATCTTCCAAAGTCAGTTTTGGAACCTGTCCAGGTACTCACCTTTATAGGCGCAGAACTGGACACAAAGCAGGCCAGAGCCTTCCTTCCCTTGGAAAGGGTAAGGACCTTAGTGGCCCTGGCCGCCTCCTTCACTCTGTAGGTCTCTTGACCAGCAAGGCATTTCCTGCAGCTCCTAGGGCACATGGCTGCCTCCACAACTGTGGTGCAAGGAGCAAGATTTCAGATGAGGGACATTCAGTTCCATTTGAGAGCTTTCTGGTCTCAAAGAAGAGATCCTCTATCCAAGTTAATCCCAGTGACTCGAACTCTGATCCAGGCCCTTCAGTGGTGGCAGGATCAGAGCAATTTGAGACAGGGGTGCCTTTCATCCCTCTGTCCCATTCCTTGACCCTTACTACAGATGCATCCCTCTTGGGATGGGGGGCTCACATGGGCGACCTCTCCACCCAGGGGTTATGGTCCCCTCAGGAATCTCTGCTCCACATCAATCTGTTGGAACTCAGAGCTGTTTTTCTAGCACTTCAGGTTTTCTCGCATCTGTTCAGAACAAGGTGGTACAGGTCAGAACAGACAACACCACTACAATGTGGTACAGCAACAAACAAGGGGCACCTGGCCTCGGCCTGCACCGAGGCGATGGTTGTGGTCTCTGGCTTATTCCCTGAACACTTCCCTCATAGCAGTTCACCTCCCAGGCAAGGACAATGTCCTGGCAGATGCTTCAGCAGGATTTCCCAGGCCATCACGAATGGTCACTGGATCCCCGTACTGGGGATAGTGTTTGCCAGATGGGGCACTCCTCAGATAGATCTTTTGCAGCCCCAGACAATCATCAACTTCCACTGTTTTGTTGCAGGCCCCAGTGTTGGGCTCAGTTCCCTGGATGCCTTTCTCCTCGATTGGGAAGGAAGTTTTATGCCTTCCCCTTCCCTCTCCTGTTCAAAGTACTAGTCAAAATCAGGTCTCAGCCCTGCAAGATGATCCTGATTGCTCCAGACTGGGCCAGGCAGCCCTGGTACCCACTCCTTCTGTCCTTAGCAGTCCATCTTCCCCTGTGTCTCCCCAGGAACCACAATCTGTTAACCTGTGCTCAGGGGAGAGTTTGGTATCCAAATCTCAAATCCCTCAACCTCAAGGCTTGGCTCTTGAGCAGTTAGAGTTTGCTGATTTACAACTTTCTCAAAGTGTTCTCGAAATCCTGAAGGCTGCTAGGAAGCCTTCCACCAGGGCTACCTATAACTCCAAGTGGAAAAGGTTTTCCATATGGTGTTCTGGGAAGCATGTTTCCCCGGAATCTGCTGATCTACCCACTATATTGGACTACATGGTCCATCTTAATTCTTTGGGACTGAGACCAGCTACCCTGAAAGTGCACTTGGCTGCTTGGCTTGCCTTCATTTCAGCAGGGAAGCCCTCTTCTCTTTCTGCTCATCCTGTATTTTCCAAGTTTTTTAAAGGATTGCTTCACACCAATCCTCCATTCAGGGACCCTGCCCCGGCTTGGGATCTTAATGTATGCATTGCTCAGCTAATGCAACCCCCCTTTGAGCCTCTGTCTTCGGCAGAGCTTAAGTATTTGACTTGGAAAACTGTATTTCTGGTAGCCATCACTTCTGCCAGGCGTATAAGTGAGTTACAGGCTTTATCAGTAGAGACTGACTTTATTTCCTTTCACAGGGATAAAGTAGTCCTCAGGACTAACAGGAAGTTTTTGCCTAAGGTGGTTTCAGATTTCCACCTTAACCAATCTGTTTCACTTCCAGTGTTCTTCACTGACCATTCCTCCTCTGGTGAGAGGAGGCTGAGCTTAGATGTTAAGAGGGCCCTACGTTACTACATAGAGCGTACCAAGGGTCACAGGTTTGACTCCTTCCAACTGTTTCTCACTTATGGTGAGGTTGGGAAAGGGAGACTTGCCACTAAGAGATCCATTGCCAGGTGGATCGTTTCTTGTATCCAATTTTGCTATCAAAAGCTGGGTAAGGTTCCCCCCTCAGGCCTGAGGGCTCACTCTACCAGAGGTACAGCTGCATCTCTAGCTGCTGCTAGAGACATCCCTATCTTGGAGATATGTCAGGCAGCTACTTGGAAGACAGTACACACTTTCACCAAACATTACTCCCTGGATATTCAGGCCAGGAGGGATGCTCGGTTTGGCACAGCCGTGCTTCAGAGCCTATTCCCTAAGTAGGTTCTGTCCCTCCTCCATGGAGGTACTGCTGTGTAGTCTGCAATAGTCATAATATAGCAAGACTTCATGTTGTTTGAAGAAAAAATTACTCACCTTAGTAATGTTGTTTCTTCTAATGGAGTCTCTATATATGACCTCCCCCAGCCTGCCCCTCTCAGAACTCCTATTGGGTATGGGGTGGGTAGTCCTCTGTTGGCATTTATTGATGCCTCTTTCATGTTTGGGTGTTGTGTTTATTTAGTTATTTTATCTTATTTTTCTGGTCCACTGACTTGAGTCTTTGTGTTGGGACCAGGAAAATGTGTTAATATATTAGTGGCCAGTTGGCTAGTGTAGGTTACAGCTTCCACACAGAACCTTAGTGAGTTTTTGCTCAGAAGATCTGACAGTTTCGGTTTGAAACCAACCTAACAGAGTTTGAACCGAGCTCACGCTTAAGCTCCATGCTCTGCATGGAAGTTAACTCTTTCACCTCCGGAGCAGTTCTAAGGCTGGGACAAACTGCAATAGTCATAATATAGCAAGACTCCATTAGAAGAAACAACATTACTAAGGTGAGTAATTTTTTCTTTGGGACCGATCAACAAAATCACAGCTCCACTGTTCGTGAGGGGAGATCCCAAAATGCCTATGTTGAAAACGTGGCTAAAAAACTCCCAAATATAATTGGGTTACAGACGTGTATTGCACAGTTTCTATGCATGCTCGTGACTTCACCAATTTTTCATATTTTCACCCAGATTTTCAACGTTGCCATTTTTTCACACCTCCTCATGAACAGTACAGATGTCATTTTTCATATTCTGCCCAAAATGTGTTTTTGTCCCTGTGTCGACAAATGGCATAGCCGCTGTGCAAAACCACCTTTCAGCTAACAAACTGATAGTGCCACTTTTCATGAGGTGGGCTCACCTACACACACCTACGGTGTTAGGGTTTCCAACTGTAACACCCCACCCTGTAGAGACTGACAGGCGTCAGGGATGTGACTTGGGATCATCGGCTGTAATGCTCACGCCATTCCACCCCCACCCTGCAGCCAGTGACAGGCATCGTGGTGTGCCTTGCACTGTTCAGCCACAAAGTTCACTCCATTCTCCTATACTGCACCGGCCTCAGCGTATTTCCTTATGGAAGGGGTAAGTATAATGCCCAAAGACCCCAAAGCACACAGCGACACTTGTCAGTGTCTACAGGGTAGGGTGAGGTACAATGGCATGAGCGTTATAGCTGACGACCCAAAGGCACACCCCAATGCCTGTCAGTCTCTGCAGGGTGGGGGTGGGGTTGGCGTCACTTCAGTACTTCACTGCCATTCCTATTATGCGTCACTGACTCCGGCAATACCAATGCCAGTGTCAGCGAGGCAACATTTGGCATTGACAAATGTTTTTCTAACACTGCTCTGCTCCTCCTACTGTCCCCCTCTTCTCATCTCCCTTGCACACTCCCTTCCCCACTATCCTCCAGTCCCACTCCTCCTACAGCCCCCCTATCCCGGAACTTCCCTCCACTTTTCCTACACTCCCACCTCCTCCCCTGCAATGCACAAGAACACCAGATGGGAGAAGACCAGTTCTCAGGCTGAAGGAAAGTCAAGTAAGTGACCTTGGATAGTGCAGTGGTTACATAGGATCTGAACGGGGTATGAAGGGTGGAAGGGGATCCCGCAGACTGAAGGAGTTTCAGTGAATGGCCCTGGATAGCGTGGTGTTGTGCAAGATGGGAGGGAGACCTCTGTGGGATTGAAGGAGAGTGGCGAAAGGAGTGTGCTGGAAATGGGAGGAAAGGAAAATGAGTGACTATGTGGTTCAGGGTTCACAGGCTGAAGGTGGGTCAGTGAATGGCCCTGGATTGTGTGGCAGTTACACAAGATGGTGGCCAAACCAGTGCACAGGCTGAAAAAGAGTCAGTGATTGACCCTGGATAGTGTGGTGGTTACACAGGATGGGAGGAGGATTGATGCACAGGCTAAAAGAAGGTAAGCAAATGGCCCTAGATGGTGTGGTAGTTACACAGGATGGGTGTGGGTATAAGGAGCAGTGCCCAGACTGAAGAATTATACCATAGTCTCGCCCTTCTCACTCCATTTTATAGAATAACTCCTGACTCCAGGAATTGGACTTCCATGAGAACCTTATTGATATGGGTGTGCAGCCATGGCAACCTAGTCAATGAAGTGTGCAGTTATGGTGACTCAATCAATAGGGTGTGCAGCTGTGGTGACCCAGTCGATGGGGTGTGCAGCTGTGGTGGCCAGTCAATGGGGTGTGCAGCTGTAGTGATCTCATTGACTGGGCATGCAGCTGTGGCAACTCAGTTAATGGGGAGTGCAGCTGTGGTGAGCCAATCAATAGGGTGTGAAACTGTGGCAACCTAGTTGATGGGGTGTGCAGCTGTGGGAACCCAATTGTTGGGGTATACAGCCATGGCAACCCAGTCAATGAAGTGTGCAGCTGTGATGACGCAATCAGTGCAGTCATGGCATACCAGTCAATAGAGTGTGCAGCCAAGGTAATCCAGTCGATGAGGTGTTCACCTGTGGCAACCCGGTTAGTGATGTGTGCAGACGTGGCTACCCAGTCAGTGGGGTATGCAGATGTGATGACCCAGTCAATGCAGTGTGCAGCCGTGGTGACCCAGTCAATGCTTTGTGCAGATGCAGTGACTCAATCAATGGGGTATGCAGCCATGATGACCCAATCAATGCTTTGTGCAGCTGTGGTGACTCAGTCAATAGGTTGTGCAGCCATGGTGACTCAATCAATAGGGAGTGCAGCCATGGCAGCCCAGTCAATGGGATGTGCAGCCATGGTGACCCAGTCAATGCAGTGTACAGCTGTGGTGACCCAATCAACAGGAAGTGCAGCCATGATAGCCCAATCAGTGGTATGTGCAGCCATGGTGACCCAATCAATGCTTTGTGCAGATGCGGTGACTCAATCAATGGGGTGTGCAGCCATGGTGACTCAATCAATAGGGAGTGCAGCCATGGCAGCCCAATCAACGGGGTGTGCAGCCATAGTGACTCAATCAGTGCAGTGTACAGCTGTGGTGACTCAATCCATAGGGTGTGCAGCCGTGGTTACACCATCAACGGGGAGTGCAACCATGGCAGCCCAGTCAATGGGGTGTGCAGCCATGGTGACTCAATCAATGCAGTGAATAGCCATGTCCCAATCAATGCAGTGTGCAGCCGTGGTGACCCATTCGATATGGTATGCAGCCATGGTAACCTAATCAGTGGGATGTGCAGCCATGGCAACCCAATGGATGGGGCTAGAACAGGATGACCCAATCGATGCGGTGGGTAACAGGATGGAAAAGGAGAAAAAGATAATCAAACATCAAAAGTTAAATCATCCTTTATAATATAATTAAACTTTGCATAACTGATGCTTTTTATGTTTTAGTGATGTTTTTTAAAAGTTGTTCTTCACATAGAATCGTGACATACTCTTCAAACAGAGTGTGAGCAGCACTGACAGCATTGGTAGCATGAGGCATCTGAAGCCAAACTACCAAAATTTAATTCGGCCCAATGACTGACTGAACAGGCACAGGGGAAAGTGACCTGAAATGAGGAGACTGACAGCATTACAATACAAAAGCTGAGACTTGTTAAATCTGAACATTTATTTCCATTTATTTTGTGATGTTACAATGCGGTTTCTAGGTGGTGTTATAAGCCATTTGCTGTGTTCCAGCAATTTATTGTTCGGAATTTCATTTGGACAGGTACAGTCTGTTGCGATGAATTTTTTGATCAATTGTGGTAAAATAAAAAAAAAGTCTATTTTAAAAAAATAACCCCCTAAATATGAAGACCAAGCTGCCTCAGATACTATGTGGTACTATGACTCCATGTAGTGCACTCAAGCCTCGCTGCCATGTTACATGACATCACAGTACCCACTTGGTGTCTGAATCAGATTGTTCTCCACAGTTGCAGTTTAATTGTTTTAATATTTAGAAAAGGTGTTGGAAAAATTCTCAAAACTGATTGGCTAAGGCCCCCAACCACCTGGTCCGGTATCGGGTAACAAAGACTGGAAAATAATGAGTCCCAGTCTCTGCATGCCGGTTTGCAAGGAAAAACTATGCAGCCATACAATGCTCAGCTTCAAAATACCACACTTTTTTTCTCTCACTTAGTGAAAGATGCAGCCCCCAAAACGCTCATTTGTATGTTGGCTCGTGCTTGCGTACGAGTCAACATATTGCAGTAGTAGCAGATTTGGAGGTACAGTCACTGTGGGCGAATGCAGGGGATGCATCAGTAGGTGCGTCCCTGATTCCCCAATCAGCTAGCATGCGCGGCCACACCAGCAATTCTGAATGTGGCCACCAGATCTAGAAAAGGTCCACTGCAATGAAGCAAAAAGCTTATTATTGCGGCGGCTGCTCTGCGCCTCTGGCGTAAACATGGCAGCACTAACTGCCGCTGCCGACTTCAGGGATGCTAATCCCCTAGTCACATGCCCTGACCCACTTCATTTGCACAGGGGGCCCACACCCGTCCGCATAATGCCCCCAATCTGTTGTGTGCCGAGGGGTGCTCAATCCTCAGCTCTTGCCCCCTTCAGAGTGTGCCGACGGGAGTGCCCAACTCTGTTTGCTACAGCCCCCTCCCAAAACAATCAGGGTGGAATGCTGGGAGCCCACCCCAGCATGCCAAATGTCCCTGAAAAAAAAAAAAGTCCCAATGTTCCTCTTTTTTTTCACCTGTAAAACAGATTCAAACAACATGAAGTCTTGCTATATTCTGACTAATGCAGTTAGCCCCAACCTTTAAACTGCCCCGGAGAACAAAGGGTTAAACTTTCTATGCAGAGCATAGAATGCTGAGCTCAAGCTCGGTTGATGTCTCTGTCTGTTTCCCATTGAAATCTAACCGTCAGATTCTTTACTCCGCCTCACTGAAAAGTCGCTCTGGAGATTCCTCCTGCAGCTCGGTTCGAAAGTCGGTTGAAGTGTCGGTTTTTAACCGAAATTTATTTTCCGCATAGTTGGTTCAGTCTCTGTCTGTGGTACCGTGAGTACTAGATAGGTTTTGTACTGTTTTTCTGTGTGGAACTTGTAAAAGTGTGGATCGGTTTGGCTGAACCGATCATTTGTTGATTCTTGTATCTTACTTTAGTGTGTGGTTACCGGTTCTAAAAAAAATGTGTTTGGTACGCTTAGAAACATAGAAACATAGACTTTGACGGCAGATAAGGACCGCTAGGCCCATCTAATCTGCCCATTTCCCTACCTACAGGAAAGGCCGCAGATCCTAGTTAACCAACAGCCTATATCTTCCTGCCCCCCACAAGAATTGCCTTATGTCTGTCCCATGCATTCTTGAATTCTCCCACAGTTTTAGACCCCACAACTTCCTCAGGAAGGCTGTTCCATGCATCCACTACCCTCTCTGTGAAATAATACTTCCTCACATTGCCCCTGAACCGCCTCCTTCTATCTTTAAATTGTGTCCCCTTGTTCTTGCAAGTCTCTTTTTCTGAAAGATGCTACCCTCTTGGACTTTGTTGATTCCCTTGAGGTACTTGAAAGTTTCTATCATGTCCCCCCTCTCCCTTCTTTCCTCAAGGGTATACATATTAAGCTCCTTTAGTCTCTCCTCATACGGCTTCTCTTGCAGACCCTGCACCATTTTAGTTGCCCTCCTCTGGACTGCCTCTATCCTGTCTATGTCCTTGCGGAGATGGGGTCTCCAGAACTGGACACAGTATTCTAGATGGGGTCTCACCAACTGTCTGTACAGAGGGATAACAACTTCCTGTTTTCTGCTGCTGTTGCCTCTCCCTATACATCCCAGCATACCCCCGGCCCTCCCTACTGCCTTCTCACATTGCTTGATAACCTTAAGGTCATCTGATATGATTACCCTCAGGTCCCTTTCCTGTTTTGTTGTTGTTACTACCTCCCCACCCATTGTGTATTCTTCCCTGGGTTCTTGTTTCCCAGGTGCATTATTTTCACTTTTTGCATTGAATCTAGCTGCCATACGTCTGACCATTCCTCCAACCTTGCCAAGTCCCTTTCATCCTTTCCACGCCTCCTGTGTATCAACCCTGTTGCAGATCTTTGTGTCATCTGCAAAAGGCATACTTTTCCTTCCAGTCCCTCTGCAATGTCACTGATGAAGACATTAAAAGGACTGGACCCAATACTGAACCTCCTGCGTACCCCACTAGTAACCGTCCTTTCTTCAGAGTGGACTCCATTTACAATTACCTTCTGTGTCCTGTTGTGCAGCCAATGTTTACCCAGGCTACCACCCTGGGACCCACTCCCAGGCTGGAGTTAATTTGACTAATAATCTTTTGTGTGGGACTGTGTCAAATGCCTTGCTAAAGTCTAGGTAGGCCATGTCCACAGCCCTCCCTGGTCTACTACTTTGGTCACCCAGTCAAAGAAATCTATTAGATTCGTCTGACATGACCTTCCCGCTGTGAACCCATGCTGCCTTGGATCCTGTGCTCACTGACCTCTAGGTACTCAACTATTCTTTCCTTCAGAAGTGACTCCATCACTTTCCCTACCACAGAGGTCAGACTGACAGGTCTGTAGTTTCCGCCTCTGTCTTGGTCCCACTTTTGTGAAGGGGAATCACATCCGCCTTCCTCCAGTCCTCGGTACCACACCATCCTCCCATGATTTATTAAAAGAGTAGCCAGTGGTTTCATTAGTTCCTTCCTTAATTTTTTAGAATTCTGGGTTAATTCCATCAGGACCCATTGCTTTGTCCACCTTCAGTTTTAGGAGTTCTTGCAGAACCCTTTCTTCTGTGAAAGGACTGGGATCGGCCCCCCTATCAAGAGTGCTTCTGTTAATTGGATTAGGCACTTCCCCCTCCTCTTTTGTGAATACTGAGCAGAAATATTTGTTCAGTATTCTTGCTTTTTCACTGTCCTCCTCTGCCCACCCACCGTTCATTCTGTTCAGCCTCACTATCCCTCCCTTTCTCTTTCTACGCTCTCTGATGTACCTATAAAAGGTTTTATCCCCCTTCTTAACTGAGTTGGCTATCTTTTCCTCAGTTTGGGCCTTTGCTATTCTGACTTCCCTCCTGCTTCTTTCTGCCTTAACTGGTACAGCTCTCTGTCCTGCTCCTTCTGTGTTTCCTTATACTTCGGAATGCTATCTTTTTCTTCCTGACTTTCACAGCCACCTCTCTTGAGAACCATAGTGGCTTTTCTTTCATTTTGATTTGTTTATTTGCTTCACACAAAGGCTTGTTGCCTCTGTGATGGCAGTTTGATAATTCCTCATTGTTGCTCCACACCTCCTTCTAGCCTGTTTGCTAGTGCTTTTCTGAGGCACTCTCCCATCTTGCCAAAGTCAGCCCTCCAAAGTCCAGTACCCTCACTTTGTAGTGGCTTGACTCTGTAGCTGAGTTTAACGTGAACCACACTGTTTGATGGTCACTTGTCCCCAGATGGCAACCCACTTCTAGATCTGAGATCCTCTCACTGCCCCGCTTGAGAGACGAGGTCTAAGATTGCTCCCTCACGAGTGGGTTCAAACTAGCTGTCTAATGCCTGCCACCTGTAGGGCATCAAGAATGGCCCTGCTCTTGGATGTGGCTGCAGCAAATGTGCTCCAGTTAACATCTGGCATATTCAGGTCTCCCATCAACAGTATCTCCTTTCTCTGCCATTCTAAGAATGCCTTCCATCATATCCTTGTCCATTCCTTCCCCTGACATGGGGGTCTGTACACAACCCCGTGCGGATTGTGGTGCCCTTCCAGTCTCCAAGGTGACCCACAGTGCCTCCTCCTCCCTGTTTACTCTTTTGTTCAGTTGCTTTTATCCCTTCCTTACATAGAGAGCTACTCCTCCCTCTTCTCCCTGCCTGTCTCTCCTGTAGGTTATGTATCCTGGTATGTTAACATCCCAGTCATGATTCTCTGTGTACCATGTTTCTGTGACTGCTATGATATCCAGGCATCCCTCTTCCATTAAGGCCACCAGCTCAGGGAGCTTGTTGCCCAGACAACGGGCATTGGTACTCATTACCCTCCATTTTCTGATGGCCTTACCCCCTTTTGCCCCATCCCTGTCCTTCTTGCCTTTGCCACTTTCTCCATTTACCCCTGCCCTTCTCCCTATCGACACCTCCATGTTGGTGTTTGCCACACTTACTACCATGATTGTTTGGGGGGGGGGCTAAGATTTTCCTGATCCTTTCCAGTGCCTGCCCCCTTGGCTAGTTTAAAAGCTTGCCAATGAAGCATTTAAACCTATCACCTATTATCCTGGTTCCCCTCCCGGACAGATGCAGCCCATCATGCCAGTATAGGCTTGCATCACTCCAGGTGGACACCCAGTCCCCAATGAGGCCAAATCCCTGAGCTCCACACCAGTTTTTCAACCACTGATTGAATCCTCATGGTACGGAACACCTAGCCTCCTATGCCATAGATGGGTAGCAATCTCCGGTGAAGGTTACCGTATGCAAGCACGTGACTCACGGCCCTCCCCAATTCCACAAACTCTTCCTGCACTTCTCTAATCCTTTCTTAGCCAGGTCATTTGTCCCTAGGTGGACAATGACATCCAGCTCCCTCCCCTGTGCAGCTGCTCGCAATCCTGAGGATCTCGCCCCTGTCCTCCAAGCCATGGCGCCAGGCAGGCACCTTACCTCCTCTCTCCCTTCCTTTGCCCAGTTCTACCTTCCTAACAATGGAGTCCCCACCAGGAGTTGTTTCTTCCTTGCAGGGTCCCCTGCCACCCTCCTGTGGGGTCTCCTTGTGGAGTTTCCCAGCATCCTCCTTGGTCTCCACTGTGGTGCCTCCATAGAGGAACCACACTTTGCCAGAATGGCATAGGAATTGTGGAGAGGCACAGCTGGAGGGATGCGCCTGTTCCACCACCCTCACCCTCCCTGAGCCCACTGTGGTCCAACTGCTCCTTTCTTGGCAACCTCTGAGGCAACAGCAGTACCTGGTGGTCCCTGGATGGAAGAGGAGGTCCCACAAATCCTGGCCAACTCAGCCTGGAGATGAGCAACCTCCTCCTCAGCCCAGAGAGGTGCCTGAAGATGGGACAACACCGCATCCTCCAGAACATCTCCCGAAGACTGCTGCCCACAGCCACTGCACTGCACCACTCCAATCATGTCTTATTTCTGGCCCCTTAACTGTCTGCAATCCTTACTCTTTCCTCTGTTTTTTTTTTCTCTCTCTCTCACTTTCTGCCTGTGTGCCCTTCAAGCTCCTGATTGTCCCGTTCTGAGACAAGAATATCCTATATTTCTCAGTAGACCACTTACTTGTTGAGAGGCAGACCTCCAGCAGCTAGAGGGGGCCCGAGAGCTACTCTTGCCCTTCTAGGATGGTGGGTCCTTGGTGGTTCTGTGATCACTCACTTCCTACCCCTAAACAGGAAGTTCCTGTTGTCAGTCAAATTCTGTGCCTATAAAAATAGAACTAGCTTTCGGTGGGGGGGGGGTGGAGGGGAAGGAAGGAGGGAAATATAGTCCCAGCAGAGAAGTTCAGTCACACAGCAGTCCTTATTTCCAAGACCCATGACACGGTTAGGAACCGATAAGGGAGGCTTGCCTGGCGGTTGCTAAAAAAAGGGTAAGTTGGTTAGGTTTGCCATGTCTGAGAAACCCAAGAAAAAAAACAGGCCGACTGGGTTTCAACACTGTAGTGAGTGTGGGGAGGTCTTTGCTAAGGCCGATTCCCATACCACCTGTGTTTATTGTCTGAGGTTTGAACACCTCGATTCACCGAGAAGTCTGCTGACCCGAATGGCCAGCCCGGTTCGGTTCCGACCGAACCAGGAGTGCCCTCTGACCAGGGTGATACTTCTTTGGGCAAAAGGAGAGCTGATCCCGAGGGGCCGGTCTCGGCAAAAAAGAAGCGCAAAGAAAATTGTCCGGTTCGATCCAGAAATCCATGTTCGACCGCCGAGGAAATAGAGCGATTCGGATTGTGGAATCGCTTCGACCGGTTCCTACCAATCCGGCACCTTTTGGCAGGGGCTCTGTTCGGTCGGTTCCCCCGGTTCACGATTATACCCATGAAGAATTTTATGAACCAGAGTTTGAGGAGGAGGGGGAGTTTGAAGGTGATGATGGTGAAAGTCTGGATGTGCCTGCTGAACCGGACATCTCCCCAGACAGACTTTCAGGTGTATCCCCTCCTAGGCTTTCTGAGTCCCCTTCCCACTTTATGTTCTACAAAAAGGTGGCTGAGACCCTCCAGCTTCCTATGGAGGAGGCAATGGAGGATCAAGAGGAGCCTGATTTTGTGGAAATGATGGACATCCCAGAGTCCAGGAGAATGTCTATTCCCCTTCACAAATCTTTTGGGAAGCAGACACAAAAAATCCTGAAGTCTCCCAATTCTATACCTCCTGTTGATAGAAGAATGGACAAGAGGTATACACTTTCAGGCTCGGATATGGAGTTTTTATATCAGCAATGCAGCCATGTTGGTGTTGTGCAGGCTGCTGCCTGTGATAAGGCAAACATACCCTTGGCTTCACACCCCCCAGACAAAGACTCCAGGAAGATTGATGCCATGGCAAAAAAACAGTACATGGCATCTTCCTTGGGACTCAGGCAGGCGAATTATATGGCCTATACAGCCAGGTACCAGAAGTCCAGGTGGGACACTGTGCTGGCACTGGCTAAACAGGCCTCCCCCAGCTAGCCAAGGAGCTGGAGGAGGTGGCTGCAGATGGGATTGAGGCATCTAAAGTTCAGTTTCATGCTGCTGTAGACTCCAGTGATGTATCATCAACAGTCATGGCTACATCTGTGGCTCTTTGGAGAATGACTTGGCTCAGATGTACTAGCCTCTCGCAGGATACCCAGGCTAAGGCCATGGATTTTCCTGTAGTGGGTAATTCTCTGTTGGGGGAGCAGACAGAGAAGTACATGAAGAAAATGGATGCGTACAGGACCACTTACAGAGTGCTCAGCCTAAAGAGAGGCAGGCAACTCCTCAAAGGCAGCAGTTTAGGGGCAGGCCTTTTCATAGGCATTTTTACCAAGCACAGGCCTCTTCTCCCTTTTCACAGAGGGGGTTCTTCAGAGGGAGAGGCAGAAGGGGGATGAGCAGGGCTGCATCTGCTCCTCAGCCTAAGGCACCTGCCTAGCAGACACCCTGATGGGCCTGCCCGGGTCGACTCTCCTATTCCAGTAGGGGGCAGGCTGACTTACTTTGTCCAGGACTGGATGTCTGTTACATCAGACAAGTGGGTCCTGGAAGTAGCAAGTCAGTGACTGGTTCTCAGCTTCAAAAAATTTCCTAAGATGAGAGCCAGATCTTTTCCACCTGCAGGTCTCTCAGCAACCCTTGCCCTAGAGACAGAGGTTTCATCTCTGCTGGCTTTAAGAGCCATAGAGAGAGTACCTACCCTACATTGGGGCAAAGGTCTGTACTCCAGGTACTTTCTTACCCTGAAAAAGACAGGGAAGTGGCGACCCATCCTAGACCTAAGATACCTAAACAAACATCTTTTAAAAACCAAAGTTCAAGATGGTAACTCTGGGAATAATCCTTCCCTCTCTAAGGCCAGGGGACTGGCTAGCCTCCCTGGACCTCAAAGATGCCTATTTTCACATTCCCATCAGGTGCTCCCACAGAAAGTACTTCAGGTTCAAGTTGCCCTCAAGCCACTATCAGTTCAGAGCAATGTCCTTTGGCCTAACTTCAGCCCCAAGGGTCTTCACAAAGTGCTTGGCAGTAGTAGTTGCCTTTCTAAGGAGGCAAAAGATTTCCATTTTTCCATATCTGGATGACTGGCTCATAGTGGGCCAGTCTCCAGACCAAGTCGAGTCAGACCTGCAAGTGACCCAGCAAGTGCTCACTTCTCTAGGATTTCTTCTCAGCCTTCCCAAGTCAGTTCTCGAGCCAGTCCAGCTTCTTACCTTTATAGGGGCAGAGCTGGACACGATCAAAGCAAGAGCCTTTCTTCTCCTGGAAAGGGCAAGGGTTCTTATAGAACTAGCCTCTTCCTTCAGCCTTCAGGTATCTTGACCAGCAAGGCATTTCCTCCAGCTGTTGGACCACATGGTAGCTTCTACCGCAGTGGTCCAAGGGGCAAGATTCCAGATGAGGGACATTCAGTTTCATCTGAGGGCTTTTTGGTCTCAGAGGAAGGATTCCCTTACCAAACTGATCCCAGTGACTCTGACCTTGATCCAAGCCCTTCAATGGTGGCAGGATCAGGACATTTTAAGGCAAGGGGTCCCATTTGCCACTCAGTCTCATTCAGTGGTCCTTACTACGGATGCTTCCCTTCTGGGCTGGGGAGCCCATCTGGAGGCCCTCACTGCCCAGGGATTGTGGTGCCCTCAGGAATCCCTTCTCCATATCAATCTCCTAGAACTCAGGGCAGTTTTTCTGGCCCTGCAAGCGTTCTCTCAGTCAGTACAGAACAAGGTGGTTCAGGTCAGAACAGACACCACCACCACCATGTGGTACATCACAAGCAGGAGGCACTCAGCTCACGACCTTGTGCACAGAAGCTATGAAGTTGTGGTCCTGGCTTATTCCCTGCAAATCTCTCTGATAGCAGTTCACCTTCCAGGGAAGGACAATGTGCTAGGAGATGCACTGAGCAGGATCTCACAGGGCCATCACGAATGGTCCCTGGACCCTCTGGTATTGAAGGTGATTTTTTTCAAGGTGGGGCACTCCAGAGATAGATCTTTTTGCAGCCCCAGACAATCACCAGCTTTCTCTCTTTTGCTGCAGACCCCCAGTCTTGGGCTCAGTCCCCCTGGATGCTCTGATTCTGAACTGGGAAGGGAAATTTCTGTATGCCTTCCCTCTTCTGTTCAAAGTTTTAGTCAAGATAAGGTCACAACCTTGCAAAGTGATTCTGATTGCTCCAGACTGGGCAGACAGCTCTGGTACCCCCTGTTGCTGTCCCTAGCAGTCCATCTTCCCCAGTCTCTTCCCAGGAATTATAACCTGTTAACTTCCTCTCAGGGGAGGATTTGGTACCCCAATCTTCAGTCTCTCAATCTCAAGGCATGGCTCTTGAAGAGTTAGAGTTTGCAGATTTGCATCTGTCTCATGGGGGTTCTGGATATTCTCAGAGCTTCTCGAAAGCTCTCCACCAGAAAGACTTATAACTCCAAATGGAAAAGATTTAGCATTTGGTGTTCCAAGAAGCATATTTCTCCAGATACTACTGAATTGCCTACAGTTCTGGATTGTGTGGTCCATTTTAATGGCCTAGGCCTCAGACCAGCTACTCTCAAGGTGCACTTGTCAGCTGTTTCTGCTTTTCTGTCAGTGGGGAAGTCTTCCTCACTATCATCTCATCCTGTATTCTGTAAATTTTTTAAAGGACTGCTTCATACCAGTCCTCCCTTTAGAGACCCTGCCCCTGCCTGGGATTTGAATGTTTGCATTGCTCAACTTATGCAACCCCCTTTTGAGCCTATGTCCTCAGCAGAGCTTAAGTACTTGACTTGGAAAACTGTGTTTTTGGTAGCCATTACCTCTGCCAGACATATCAGTGAATTGCAAGCCCTGTCAGTGGAACCCGATTTTATCTCCTTTCACAGGGATAAAGTGGTCCTTTGAACCAATAGAAGGTTCTTGCCCAAAGAGGTTTCAGATTTCCACTTGAATCATTCCGTCTCTTCCTGTTTTCTTCACTGATCATTCTTCCTCAGGAGAGAGGAGGCTACACAGTTTAGATGTTAAAAGAGCCCTTAGCTACTTCATAGAGCGTACCAAGGGTCACAGGTTTGGGTCCCTCCAGTTATTCCTCACTTATGGAGAAGTGGGAAAGGGCAAACCTGCCACCAAGAGAACTATTGCCAGGTGAATTGCATCTTATATACAATTCTGCTATGAGAAACTGGGAAAGAGTCCACCCTCAGGCCTGAGGGCTCACTCTACAAGAGGTACAGCTGCTTCCCTGGCTGCTACCAGGGTTATTCCTCTCTTAGAAATTTGCCAAGCAGCCACCTGGAAAACAGTCCATAACTTTACCAAGCATTACTCTCTGGATATCCAGGCTAGGAGTGATGCTCGGTTTGGCACAGCAGTACTTCAGAGCCTATTCCCAAAGTAGGTTCTGTCCCTCCTCCATGGAGGTACTGCTTGGTAGTCAGCATTAATCAGAATGCAGCAAGACTTCATGTTGTTTGAAGAAAAAATTACTCATTTTAGTAATTATGTTTCTTCTATTGGAGTCTTGCTGTATTCTGACCCCCACTCCGCCTCCCCTCTCAGAACTTGGTTTTTGGGAAGTGGGTGGGCAGACGCAGTTTGCACTTCAGAGGTGCTCCTTTACACCCTCTACTTTTTTGTTTGGGTGTTTATTTTGTTGTTATTCGTATTTGAATTGGTTTTGTGTTTTGTGTTTCCTGACTTGAGTCTTCCTTTGGGAATCTAAAACTTTTTGTTGCCAGTTGGCTAGTAAACTTTTTACAATTTCCATCTAGGATAGCTAGTGAATTTTTGCTCTTAAGAATCTGATGGTTAGATTTCAAAGGGAAACAAACAGAGACATCAACCGAGCTGGAGCTCAGCATTCTATGCTCCGCATAGAAAGTTTAACCCTTTGTTCTCGGGGCAGTTTAAAGGCTGGTGCTAACTGCATCAGTCAGAATACAGCAAGACTCCAATAGAAGAAACATAATTACTAAGGTGAGTAATTTTTTCAAACGGTCCATTGCGGTCTCCCTGCCCCCTCCCCCAACCCGCGCCCACCTTCTGCGCACCCTGCCTCCCCAACCCCATGATATCCTCACCCCATACTTATCTCTGGAGTCCGGCGCAACAATCTTCAGTGGACCAGTAACACGTCTGCACTCTTCAAAACCAACCGCAAACTGAAGAAATACCGGTAAGCTGTATAATGGTATAAATAGAGTTTTTTCAACTTTGGTGCATATCTCAGGCATTTTTGGGAATTCTGACACCAAATTTTCAACATAGGGTTTTTGGGACCCCTCCTCATGAATTCAGTCACTGTCATGGCATTATTTGGTCCCGAAAGGTGATTTCACAGTGCGTGGAATCACCTTTTGGGACCAATTAACTAAACGACAGTGTCACTGTTCAGAGGGGCCTCTCAAAAGCCTATGTTGCAAATTTGGTAGAAAAAATTCAGAAAATGGCAGATCTTACTTCGACAGGGCTCTTGCACTAGGTAATTACATATAGGACTGACTCGCCGGCGGCAGGACCCACGGAAAATTTCTAGCTTAGCAGTCCTGGCAGGGACCGCTTATAGTCAGGTGACCCGGCGTCATGCGACGTCGGTATAAAGGGGCGGTCCCGGACGCCCGCTTTCCAGTTCTTTCCCGCCATTAGCTCGTGCAGCACCTCGAGGTAAAGTTCGTGTTTATTCAGCTCCTGCTCTTTCGTCGGTTTTACCGAAAATTAAAAGTATTTTTTTCTTCTATCGTCAGTGTATGTCGTCCCCTACACCCTCCGAGCACAAAAACAAGTGCGACTCGTGCGGTGCCCAACTGCCACACAAGGACAGCCATTCCCTCTGCCTCTTCTGCCTAGGCCCCGACCACCCGGTCGACAAGTGCCCGCATTGCCTTCACTTCAACGCGGCTACCCGCAGACGACGCCAACAGTCCCTGGAAGCCCATCTTCTCAAGAAAAAGATGTCTTCGATGGAGAAAGAATTGAAGAAGCTCAGGCAGGCTCTCATTTCTCCGAAGGACATCGCAAAAGCGGGACAAGGAGAGGCACCGGGAGAAGGCCTCCTCATCCGCGACTCCAGCCGGAGTCGCGGCCCAGGTAACATCCTCTCCGGGGGACCATCCGACGGCAGCCTCCAAGGGTTTGGAGTAGGCATCAACCTGCCCATCTGGCTCGTGCTCGGGCCTTGCGGGCGCCTCCGGGCCAAAGGAGGCCTCCGCCTCCGGTTCGGCCGCAGGCTTGCGGCCTACTGGTGCGGGCGACTCCCATAAGTCGGACGTCGGCTCCTCCGACGTCCGCCGGGAGAAGGTCAATAAGACGCTCGACCCTTCGGGGTGATGCATGACCTCGCCCCTCGACTGCCGCCCTTCCTTGGCCCGCCTCCGATGTGGGACCCCGTAAGACGGACGCCGGCTCCCCTGGCGCCCGCCAGGAACTAGCCCCTAAGCCGCACGTCAGCTCCCCCGACGGGCGACTGAATCTATGACGGACCCTCCCACACGTGTCGTACCCGGTTCCCAGCAGCCTTCACTGCCGTCCGGGGAGCCAGAGTCACCCCAGCCTGACCCCGGGGATTTTCCCCCCCATCCCCGGGCGATCCAGAGGATGTTCCACCTCCGTCAGACCCTCCTGCTAAGGAACCGGATCTGACGCCGGCCCCACCGACGCTGTCGGGGGATTTTTCCCCTTCTGTCGGGCCCTGCACTTCCCGGACCTCTCAATGTTGACCCACCCGTGTGGCCACCTTCCGGGCCGTCTGCTCCGGCAGCTCCTCCGGCGCCCAGGTATCCGCCATCTTATCCAGCGCCGTCAAACCCGGGACCGCAGTATCCGACGCCAGTCCCTCCGACGCCGCAGTACCCGTCGCCACAATACCCGGTGCCGGTTTTCCCGCAGCCGGGTTTCGGATACTCGCCCTATGGATACAATCCGTATTTCTTTCCCCCTCCTCCTCCACCGCCCCCTCGGCCGCCGGTGGATCTGCAGGAGACTCTGGCTTCCTGGTGGGCTGAGGCCAAGGCTCAGCTCACCAGTGAAGAGAGCGCTTGATGGCGACGGTGCCGCCTGCCCCACACGCCCGAGACGGCACACTCCCTCACCGCCTCGACTCCAGGGCCCTTCCTCTGGATCCCGAGAGGGGCAGGACACGATCCAGGGATCCCCCAGGAACCCGTCCCTACCCCAGCCGTGTTAGGGAGTCTTATTCTGCTTCCATCTTCTTCTTCCTCTCGGATTCCTCGGATTCTTCCGACGGATGCTCCGAGAGAGATGACGAGCCTCGCTCCTCCGTCCCAAGCCCGGCCGAGAACCCTCCAAGTCTCCTCCGGAGGATCCTTCCTTACAGAGTTGCTCAGAAAATCCAGGAAGTACATCAGTGGCGCCTTGAACCAGATCCTCAGCGGTTAAACCGCCGAACATCTGGACCTGCCCTGACAGCTCCAACTTTAGTGCCACCCTGGATTGAGCCTCACGCCCACTTTGTTTCCACTATTTGGAAACAACCGTCGGCGTTAGCCCCGCTTCCTAGGAAGTCTAACAGGCTATACCAGGCTGCAGAGGGTGTAGACTATTTGGACTCCCACCCTCGTGCAGATTCGGTCGTGATTAGTGCCGCTCACGGCCAGTCAGCGTATCCCAAATATCTAAGCTCGTCTCCTCCGGATAAGGAATCTCGCCTCCTGGACCAGTATGGAAGAAAAATTTACGCCTCTTCCACACTGGGAATTCGGGCCCTGAATTACATTGCTCATATGGGGGATTACCAGAAGGCCATCCTTACCCAGGCGGAATCTAAGATTGACTCCTTACCTGACTCTCAAGTCAAGCAGGAGTTAGCTGATTTAGTCCGTCCTGCTCGCTCGCCAGTCGCCACATTCTCCGGGATGACATACTATACAGTGGACACTGCTGGGCGGAGCTACGCCGCTGTGACTCTTCGGCATCATGCCTGGCCTGCTGCGGTCAGATTTGGTCCCGGAGGTGCAGTCCGCGATCCAGGAAGCACCTTTCAGGGTTCGTGCTTTTGGGGTGATGTCAAGGACATCATCACCGACTTCAGGAGAAGGGACGGCCTGAAATCTGTGGATTCCATGTACCGTCCCCATCACCCGCAGCGCCCATCCTTCGCAGACGCAGTTGGCCACAAGCCAAACCCCAAGAAAGGCGGGCTACTAAACGTCGGGCCTCATGAGCTGCCAGGCCCCTGCCCAAAAGCAGTGGTGCCCCAGCTGCGTGTGCTGCCCACACCACCTGACTCCTCCCCTCTCCCACCGCCCGGACACACCGGAGGAACCGGTAGGAGGGAGGTTCTCCTTCCACCTTCCAGGTTGGGAGAAGATAACAACGGATTCATGGGTGCTCCAGATTATAGTGAAAGGGCACTCTATAGAGTTTCTACAGAAACCACCCTGCCACCCACCTCTGAAGTCGTCCTACGCAAGGGACCATCTTCCTTTGGTCCGGGAAGAAATCTCTGCCCTCCTCATGAAGCAGGCCATAGAACCTGTTCCCCTTCATCTTCAAGGGACGGGTTACTATTCACATTTCTTCCTGGTCCCAAAGAAGACGGGAGATCTCAGACCCATTCTCGATCTCAGCTCCTTGAACCTTTACGTGGAATACAAAAGGTTCAGGTTGCTCTCCCTACAGACCTTTCTGCCCCTCCTTCCGCCGGGTCAATGGGTTTGTGCGCTGGTTATGCAGGATGCATATCTGCACATCCCCATTCGCCCTTCTCACCGCAGGTATCTTCGGTTTGCTTTTCAGGGGGACCATTACTAATTCCGGGCACTCCCATTTGGTCTTTCCTCGGCACCCCGAGTATTTACCAAATGCCTGGCTGTGGTAGCGCCCACCCTGCATCGATGGGAGTTCAGGTGTTCCCTTACCTGGATGACTGGCTCCTGGAGGCCTCGTCTGGGGAGGAGCTCCTGCATTTTCTCTCCCTCACCCAGCAGGTTTTCACTTGCCTGGGTATTACCATCAACCATTCTAAGTCTCATCTGGATCCCTCCCAGAGACTACAGTTCATCGGGGCTGTCCTTGATATGACGGTGAGCAAGGCCTTCCTGCCTCCAGACAGGGCTGCCTCTCTTCAGTCACAGATTTCCCTGCTATCAGAACGCAGGAGGGTTCAGGCGAGGTCGGTTCTTCGTCTCCTGGGGCTCATGGCGGCCGCTATTCTGACAGTTCCCTGGGCTCGGCTCCACATGAGAATCTCTCTGTGGACTCTTCGCTCCCAGTGGGATCAGCTTGTAGATGACCTAGATCATCTAGTTCTGATCTCCTCTCCGATGGCACGAGACTTGCAATGGTGGATGGTTCGAGAGAACCTGTTTTGGGGGTCCCCTTCTGTCATCCTACCCCCTCCCAGACTCTGACCACAGACGCATCAGGCGTAAGGTTGGGAGCCATCTGGGTCCCTCTCCAACCCCAGGATTATGGTCCAGATTGGAACTAGCTTCCACATCAATGTGCTCGAAGCCGAAAGCAGCACTATATGCTCTCCAAGCCCTTCACCAGTACATTCTTCCTGGTCACCCAGCCATCCAGACGGACAAAATGTGCGTGGTGGTACATCATCAAGCAGGAGGATTTCGATCCTACCTCTATGCAGGAAGCAATGAGGGTTTGGGACTGGGCAACCAACACAACCTTCACCTCACTGTGATTCATGTTCCAGGAGTCGAATATCCTGGCAGACAAGCTAAGCCGCCCTCTGCCCTACCTCATGAAAGTGAGAATTGGACCAAAGGTGCTAGACAATATCTTCAGCTTTGGGACTCGAGTAGACTTGTTCGCCTCCCCAAAATGCAAACTTCCCACCTTTTGCTCACTGCTCCAGAGCGGTATGCTTGATGACGCCTGTCTCTAGGACTGGAAGGACAGATTCGCCTATGCTTTTCCCCACCCTCTGGTCCCTCGTGTATTACAGAAACTAACCACAGAAGGAGCCGAATGATTCTGATCGTCCTTTCTGGCCCAGGTAAATTGGTTCTCTGTTCTTCAACAATTCTCGGAGGTTCCTCCTCTTCCTCTTCCTTTTTCTCCAGGTTTGCTGACCCAGGATCAGGGGACCCTGGTCCATCCGGGCCTCAAGTCTCTGCAACTTCATGCATGGCTCCTGCAGACCTAGCTCAATCTCGTTTTGGTGTCTCCCCAAAAGTGGCGGAGATTCTGGTGGAGGCTAGAAAACCCTCCTCTAGGTCCACTTATGCCATGAAATGGAAGAGATTTTCTATTTGGGCCGCCTCTAGGAACGTGGAGCCTTTCTTCTGTTCAGTGGCCATTCTGCTGGAATATTTACATCATCTCTTCGACCTGGGTCTCAACCATTCCTCCTTGAAAGTGCACATGGCCGCTATTTCAGCGTACCATGTTCCTTTCGCAGATAAAGCCTTTACCCAATTAGAGGTCTCTAAGACTTTTCTTAGAGGGGTCCTTCATCTGAGGCCCCCCGTCTTGACTCCTGCTCTCCCTTGGGACTTGAACTTTGTTCTCGAGAAACTTACCCTTCCTCCCTTGAACCTGCGGCATCTGCAGATCTGAAGTTTCTTTCATGGAAGACACTCTTCTTGGTGGCCATTACTTCTGCTCGAAGAATTTCCGATCTCCAGGCCCTTATGTGTAAAATTCCTATTTGATCTTTCACAAAGAACGAGTGGCTCTTCGCACGAACCCTAAGTTTCTACCTAAAGTGGTAGCAGAGTCTACCTTAAATCAGTCTATAGAGTTACCTGCCTTTTTCACGCAGCACTCCAACCAAGGAGAATACTTACTCCATACCATGGATGTTCACTGGATTCTGAGATACTACACCAATAGGACAAAGGATCTCAGGAAGACTGATCAGTTGTTCGTCTCTTTTGCTCACAAAAGGGAAGGCAATGCTGTTTCCAAGCAATGCCTGTCGAAGTGGTTGGCTCATTGCATCACTTTTTGTTATGACAAGTACAACAAGACCCTTCCGGGTCAAGTCAGGGCTCACTCCACTTGTGGAGTAGCGGCTTCTGCGGCTTGTTTCAAGAATGTATCGGCGGCAGACATCTGTGCTGCCGCCACCACCTAGACTTCCGTCCATACCTTTACGAAACACTACAGTTTGGACATTGCCTCTCGCCATAGAGCAGGCTTCGGGCTAGCTGTTTTGCAAGGCCTCCTGTCTTGAGGTTTGCAAGGCTTCTAATATTTTCTGGAGTAGTTCCTCCTCCCGGTGCCTTTTATTTGTTCCAGACTGCTTGGGATTCAGTCCTATATGTAATTACCTACTGCAAGAGCCCTCTCGAAGTAAGATAGTACAGTTACGTAAGAACTTACCGTAACAGTAGATCTTCGAGAGAGGCCTGCAGTAGGTACCTTCCGCCTCTTCCATCCCCCCTAGGCTTCTTCAGCTCTTTTTCCAGGAATGGAAACATCTGCTTCTCTCTCATCCAGGCCTTCTGGGCCTGTGGCGGGAAAGAACTGGAAGGCGGGATCCGGGACCGGCCCTTTATACCGACGTCGCATGGCGCCGGTCACCTGACGTGATGGCAGACCTCGCCAGGACCAATAGCTAGAAATTTTTGTAGGGTCCTGACGCCAGCCAGGGCCAGTCCTATATGTAATTACCTACTGCAAGAGCCTCTCTCGAAGATCTACTGTTACAGGTAAGTTCTTACGTAACTGTACTTTTACGAGCGTGCATTGTGCAGTTTCCACGCACGCTCATAACTTCGTGAATTTGTAATATTTTCACTCCAGATTTTCAAAATTGGCATTTTTCCACACCTCCTTATGAACAGTATAGCTGTCATTTTACATATCCTGGCCAAAATGTGTTTTCGCACATGTGGCGTAGAATAGCACGGTCACTGCGAAAAATCAGTTTTTGGGACAGTTTGAGGAAATGATGGTGACACTATTCATGAGCAAAGATCCTAAAATGCCTGTGTTGAAAATCTGGTGACAAAAGTCTATAAAATGACTGTGTTACAAGCGTACGTTGTGCAGTTCCTATGCACCCTTGTAACTTCGCAAATTTGCAGTCTTTTCATGCCACATTTTCAACACTGGCTCTTTTTCACACCTCCTTATGAACAGTACAGCTGTCATTTTTCACATCCTGCCCAAAATGTGTTTTCGCACCTGTGGCACACAGTGGCGTGGTAGCTGTGGGAAATCAACTTTTGGAACAATTAACAACATCACAGTGCCACTGTTCATGAGGGAGTTCCCAAAATACTATGTTGAAAATGTGGTTAAAAAAATCCCAAAAATAATTGGGTTACGGACGTGTGTTGCACAGTTTCTATGCATGCTCATGACTTCACCAATTTTTCATATTTTCACTCCAGATTTTCAACATTGCCATTTTTTACACCTCCTCATGAACAATACAGTTCTTATTTTTTACATACTGCCCAAAATGTGTTTTCGGACCTGTGTCGCCAAATGGCATAGCCACTGTGCAAAAGCATCTTTCAGCTAACAAACTGATAGTGCCACTGTTCATGAAGTGGGGTCACAAAAAGCCCATGTTGAAAATTTGGAGTGAAAATACCAACACACGCCTATGGCGTTAGGGTTTCCAACTGTAACACCCCACTCTGTGCAGACTGACAGGCATCAGGGGTGTGACTTCAGATCATCGGCTGTAATGCTCCCTATTCCACCCCCACCCTGCAGCCAGTGACACACATCGTGGTGTGCCTTGCAGTGTTCAGCCACAAAGTTCACCCCATTCTCCTATACTGCACCAACCTCAGCGTATTTCCTTATAGAATGGGGCAAGTATAATGCCTAAAGACCCCAAAGCACACCACAACACTTGTCAGTGTCTACAGGGTAGGGTGAGGTAAAATGGCATGAGCGTTATAGCTGATGACTCAAAGGCACACCCCGGTGCCTGTTGGTCTCTGCAGGGTGGGGGTGGGGTTGGCGTAACTTCAATACTTCACTGCCATTCATATTATCTGTCTCTAATTCCAGCACTACCAATGCCAATGCCAGCGAGACAACATTCGGCATTGACAAATTCTTGTTTCTTAGCAGTTCAGTTCCGGAACCTACTGCGACCGCTAAATCTTTATTAAAAAACTTTAATCTTTAGCGGTTAGTGTTTTTCTCTCTTTTTTTGACAAAATGTCAGAAAAACCTAAAAAGGAAACCGGTGAGCCCGGTTTTAAGAACTGTACTCAATGTGAGGAAGTTTTTGCTAAGGCAGACAAGTACAGTTTGTGCATGGCTTGCCTGGGCTCTGAACATTTGAAAGAGGAATGTGATGTATGTAAAACATTCCCAGAGAAAACTGTTGTGAAATGCCTGGAACGGCTAAAAAAGAAGCTTCCTCAGCTTAGGGGTCCCTCTGGCTCTGACCAGCTGATACCCCTTGTTAATGTGGGTAAAACAACGTCTATTGTTGCCTCTACCCCTGAGACGGGTGACAAAGGCACAAAGAGGGCTAGTGTACCAGCTGACTCCCCGGTTCCCTTTAAAAAACCCAAGAAACTTAAGCACACGGAACCCCCGCCTCCTAAACCAAGGACTTCTGTGTCTGGCATTACAATGCCTTCGCCTCAGGAAATTGCTCAGGTATTTAAAATCATTCTGGCCTTACAAAGTATTGTTCCTCCTACACAGCCGCCTCCTGCCCCAACCCCGGGTACCCAGGCTGGCAGTACAGGAAGATCTTCTTTCTTAGAGGAAGAAGATTATGGGGAATATGAGGAAGAACCTATGGAGCCCGAGGTGTCCCCTGAGCAGGAGTTTGGTCCCCCCCCCCGGGTATTTGAGGACTACTACTCTCATTTTACTTTTGTTCAAAAGATGTTTGATACCTTGGTCTTCACCACTACAGAACAGATTGAGGATGAGGAGGAGATGGACTATATGGAGATGATGAAGTTAACCCCCATTAACGCTCTCCTCCTCCCTGTGAATAAGTTTTTTAAGAAGGATGTACTGAAACTCCTTCAGATTCCAAATTCCATCCCTCCCCTTGACAAAAAGATCGACAAAAAATACCAAATGGACAGGGAAGGGCAGAGTTCCTCTTTTCCCATCCTGACCATAAAGGAATTGTGCAGGTGGCTGCCTATGATAAGGCTAGGGTCCCTCAGTTCTCACATCATCCGGACAAGGACTCTAGAAAAACAGACAATATGGTCAAGAAGGGGTACCTGTCAGCTTCTTTGGCCGTACGACAAGCAAATTTTCAGGCCTGTGCTGCCCAGTACCAGAAGTCACTGTGGCAGTCAGTTGAGGCCATGGCTCAGAAAGCTCCCTCGCCCCTGTCAGATGACCTAGCTGAAGCTGCTAGGTTTGGGTTAGAGGTGGCTAAATATCATTTCCAAATGGCTGCTGATACTAATGATACTGCAGCCCGATAGATGGCTAACACGGTAGCACAGAGGAGATTTGCTTGGCTCAGGGCCACAAATCTCACTCAGGATATTCAAATCTAAGGCACTTGATTTCCTCTTAGAAGGGAATGTTCTATTCAGGGAATCCACTGTGGCATACATGAAAAAGGTGGATGAGTACAAGGCCACTTATAGAAACAACTCTGCCAAAGAGAAAGCTTCACCATCCACCAGGCTTTATGGAGGGAGCGGAGGTCCTTTCACACCAGGCCCTTTTTCCAACCAGTGGCCACACCCCAGTACCAGCAGTATCCACAACATATCAAAGCTACAGAAATTCAGAATACACATAAGGAGCCAGAAGAACTGTGGGTCACCCTGGAAACAGGAAATGGGACAGCCATACGAACTGGGATTGTGTACAGGCCTTCAGACCAGGGGGAGGACATAGACACGTTACTGTTAGAAGATGTACAAAACATGACAGCTAAAGGGAGGTTCTGATAATGGGAGACTTCAACATGCTAGATACAGATTGGTCAATACCAGCAGGGACATCTGCCAGAACTAGACACATGGTGGATTCCCTGCAGGGGAAGGGCCTCACACAACTGGTACAACAACCCACAAGAGACAGGGCTATCCTAGATCTAGTACTGACTAACAGGGAATGGATCACAGATCTCCAGGTAGAAGGTCACCTGGGTGCCAGTGACCATCACATGGTATGGTTCAATTTGGCCACTAGAACAAAATCATCCCATTCCAAGGCAAAAATATAGGACTTCAGAGGAGCTGACTTTGATAAGATGTCCAATGGAGTTAAGCTAGTCCTGGCAGAAAGAAATACAGGTGAGGGGGTACAGGCAAAGTGAGCAAGCATTAAAGATGCAATACTTGAAGCAACATCCCATTGTGTTAGTGAGAAAAGGAAGTGCAAAAGAAGAAGGAAACCACTTTGGTTCTCAAACACTATAGCAGAAAAGGTCAGCGCCAAAAGGCTGGCCTTCAGGAAATATAAGGGAACACAGCAGGATGAAGATAGGGAGGCATACCAAACTTCCTTAAGGGAAGCAGGGAAGGCAGGCAAAGGCCCAAACCGAGGAAACACTAGCATGAACAGTAAAAAAAAGATAACAAGACTTTCTGTAGATACATTAGTGAAAGGAGAAAGTCCAGAGGGGGTATTGCTAAGATCAAAGGGGATACAGGGGCATGTGAGAAGGAGGACCATGTGAAAGCATCTATCCTAAATAGATACTTCTGCTCAGTATTTACTGAAGAGCAGGTAGGGCAGGGCCCACAGCTCACCACGATGGACACAGTGGGGAGGGAGGTGTGCACTAGTCCCCTCACAAAAGAAAGGGTCCTACAAGAGCTCGATAAGCTCAGGGTGGACAAGGCAATGGGACCTGATGGCATACATTCCAGGGTACTAAAGAAGCTAAGGGTGGAACTAGCAGAGCCATTATCAGAACTGTTTAGTGAGTCTCTGAGCACAGGAGAGGTCCCAGAAGACTGGAGAAGGGCTCATCAATCAATCAAAGTCTTTATTTATACAGGTGGTCACCATTGAGCAATGCTCGTTTACAAGGTGGACCTGTTTTTCACATGTATACAAGGTTGTGACATTCAACGCAAGGTTAATACATTAAACAGAAAGGGCACTGCCCCCAGAGAAAGTTATACAAAGGTAATAATACAAATAAGCAAATACAGTTAATCCCAGACAAGGGATAACATCGGATATGGACTACAGACTCCATGTATATGTAGAGCCGTGACTATCTGACGAGGAGAGAATTACGGCAGCTCATGGGAAAGGGGAGCGGAATAAAGGGTGGGGAGTGGTGAGTGCAACGCTGATACACTAGTTAGTCATTCAGCTTCTCTCCTGATATTAAGATGATATCTTCGCCCGTACGTTGGAGGTATCTGCAGTCAGGATTCAAGCTGGGGGGCGAGCTACAAATGCTTTTGGAGCCGGTATGGGATGGGCCAAACAATTACAGACTTCAATAACCACACGCTAGTGTAACGCCTTGAAGATGGGTAGGGAGACAAGGAAGCTTAGTTTGAGTGTCCTTTGTTGATTATTCCATAGGGTGGGCAGCATGAAGCTAATTGCCGCTCTACCGAAATGCGAGTTTACTCTGGGTACTATGAGGGAGATAGAGGAGTAGCTTCTAATCGCGTACTTTCCTGTAATGCTAAGAGGTAGGCAGACGGAGAGATATATGAGGGTGGGTAGTTTGTGAGGGCATGGTAAATCCATGGAACAGCGTTTTTGTGGCGTCTGAGTTTAAGGGAGGTCCACCCCACAGCCGCATACAGGACACAGTGGTGGGTAGAATTAGGAAGACCTGTGATAAACCTTGTTGCACGGTGGTACAGTCTGTCCAGTTTAAAAAATCCACGTAGTCAACCAGGGATAGTAAACTGGATTGGACCAGTCTTTCCTTGGCATCTGTTGTCAGAAATTGACTTAGTCTGAAGAAAAGTCTGAGCCTTTGTCGTAGTTTTTTCAACAAGTCCTCGATATGGTCGGTGAAGGAGAGTCTGCTATCAATCCATACTCCCAGATATTTGAATTTGGTTACGAATTCCAGCTTTTCACCTAGTATTGTGCTAATTTTGGGAATAGATCCACAGTCTGCTGGATTGGGTGCATGGGCAAGCGGAGAGAAGAGCATTGCTTTTGTTTTTTTAGCATTCAAAAGTAGTTTTTTGTGAATTAACTGGCTTTGCAGGAGGTCGAATTCAGTTTGGAGGTCGTTACAGGCAGCCTCTGGTGTGGGCCGGCTAATGTATAGGACGGTATCGTCTGCGAACAAGTGGATTTTGGCGTTTTTTATATGATAGTCAATGTTATTTATGTAGATTGCAAATAAGAACTGGCCAAGGATAGATCCCTGGGGTACTCCTCGTAGGAGAGGCTTAAGAGGGGACAACTCGCCTTCTGCTTTCACTTGCTGGAATTGCCCTGAGAGATAGTCAGTAAACCATGGCGGCGAGGTGGAGTCCACACCAACGGTTTGTGACGAGGTGAGGAGAAGGTTGTGGTTGACAGTGTCAAAAGCTTTACTTAGGTCTAAAAAGACCGCACATGTGAAGTTCTTTGCATCAAGGACTCTCAGCCAGTCGTCCGTGACTTTGATCAGTGCTGAAATAGTGCTATGTTGTGCTCTGAACCCGGACTGCATGAGGTTCAGTGGATTTGTTGACTCGAGGTAGGACCTTAGCTGTACATTCACAATTTTCTCCAGTAGTTTGGAAAGCACTGGGAGGAGAGATATGGGCCTATAGTTGTTGAGGTCACTTGGGTCGCCTGATTTGAAGAGTGGGATGACATGAACAGTCTTCCAAATGGTCGGCAGGATGCTCGGGGAGAGGGACAAGTTGAAAAGGTAAGTGAGGGGGATGGCAAGGACATGGTACGAGATTTTAAGGATATGGGGGTCCAGTGAATCCGTGCCTTCACTTTTTCTGGTGTCCAGATGTAGTAGGAGGTCTTCAACTTCTTTTAGTGAAGTGGGTTGAAGAGTGAATAGAGTGGAGGTATCGGTAGGTATTTGAGAGGAGTAATCTGTCGTGGAGCGTATCTTACAAGCTGGGGAGTTATCAAATGCTAGATCTGCGGTTGCGAAATGGTTATTGAAGGAATCTAGGATCTCCGTCCTTTCATTAAGTGTGGTGTTGCCAGAGATAATCTTGTTCGTGAGGGAGTTACTTGTGGAGTGGCCCATCAGATCCTTGATGGTGCTCCAGAACTTACACGGGTTCTTGGAGGTATTGTCGAGTTTGGAACGGTAGAAGGAAGCCTTTGCTTCTTTAATGGCTTTGGTGCATAGGTTACGTGCCTTTCTGAATAGGTTCCAGTTGTTGGGCGTGTTTAGTGTACGAGCCCTTTTCCAGAGCTTATCTCTCTCAAAAAGCCGTGATCTGACCTCGGGAGAGAACCATTTGCTGGTTTTATTCTTTGGACTCGTGTGATCTCGCTCCACAAGAGTGGTAGCAGAGAGGAGACAGGGAACTACAGACCAGTCAGTCCTACCTCAGTAGTGGGCAAGATTATGGATACACTCCTTAAGGAAAGGATAGTGCAACACCTGGAATCCATAGGAGCACAGAATCCAAGACAGCATGGGTTTACAAAAGGAAGGTCCTGTCAAACTAATCTCATAGATTTCTTTGACTGGGTAACCAGAGTGGTGGACCAAGGGGGTGCAGTTGATTTCGCCTACCTTGACTTCAGCAAAGCTTTCGATACTGTTCCACATAGAAGATTGATTAATAAGCTGGGTAGGCTCGGGTGGGTCAGATGTTGGTCAACTGGGTGGCAAACTGGTTGACTGGCAGAAAACAGAGAGTGGTGGTAAACGGTATACAGTCAGAAGAGATGCAAGTCACAAGTGGGGTACCTCAGGGATCAATCCTGGAGCCATACCTCTTCAATATCTTCATCAGTGACATTGCAGATGGACGGGAGGGTAAGGTTTTTCTGTTTGCAGAGTACACCAAGATCTGCAACAGAGTAGATGATCCAGATGGGGTGGGCAGAATGAAAAGTGATTGGATAAACTAGCAAAATGGTCAGAAGAGTGGCAACTGGGGTTTAATGCAAAGTGCAAGATCATGCACATAAGGAAGAGAAACCCTAAAGCCACCTATAGGCTGGGAGGGGAGTAGCTGGCAGTCACAAGGGAAGAAAGAGACTTGGGTGTCGTCATTACCAGTGATCTGAAATCATCCAAGCAGACTACTAAAGAAGTAGGTAAGGCTAGAGGGATGTTGGGGTGTATTAGTAGGGGTATCACAACTCGGAAGAAGGAGGTAATAATCCCTCTTTACAAGACACTGGTTAGGCCCCATCTGGAGTACTGCGTGCAGTACTGGAGGCCACACCTTCACAAGGAGATTAACCAAATTGAGATAGTCCAGAGAAGGACAACCAAATTGGTGCAGGGACTGCATCAGAAAACATATGAGGACAGATTAACTGAGCTCAAGATGTATACCTTAGAACAAAGGAGGGAGAGAGGTGCTATGATTGAAACATTCAAACACCTTAAGGGCATTAACAAGGTGAAAGAGTCTTAACATGTTTCAATATAAGAAAAATAGCAGGACAAGAGGACACATCATGAGATTAGAGGGAGGCCTATTAAGGGGTACCGTGAGGAAGTTGTTTTTCACAGAAAGGGTGGTGGATGTATGAAACAACCTACCTCAGGAAGTGGTGACTATGAATACAGTGCAGGGCTTCAACCATTCATGGGACAGGCATAAGGGAGCAATACAGATGAGTATGAATAGATAGGCCATTGACAGAGCAAACTCCAATGGGACATTCATAAGGTAGAAAAAGAAATGGTCAGACTGGATGGACCTTGCGGTCCTTATCTGCTGTCAACGTCTGTGTTTCTGTGTTACTTCAAGGGCAGGGGTAGAAGGGGTTCTAGGCGAGGGTCACAGGCCCAGCCTCAGCCCCATGCAAATGGGACCCCCTGAGGCACAGGCACCCTCCTCCCTCCCTGTTGGAGGCAGACTGTCCCACTTCCTCCAGGCTTGGTTGAACATCACTAAAGACGAGTGGCTCCTGGAGAGTGGTGAGTCAGGGTCTGTCTCTAGACTTCAGATCCTTTCCTCCTCAAAAAAACAGGGTCTTCAGTTCACCCTCTTTAGCAGAAAAGAAACTGCTGGAGGCAGTTTCGAAACCTGCTACTGCTAAGGGCAGTAGAACCTGTTCCAGCCCCCCTGAGAGAAAGGGTTTTTTGTTCCAGGTACTTTCTCACCACAAAGAAAAGTGGGGAGTGGCAGCCTATATTGGATCTCAGAGCTCTAAACAAGCATCTGAAGAAACCAAAGTTCAAAATGGTAACTTTGGCATTGATTTTGCCAACACTTCTAAAAGGAGATTGGTTGGCATCACTGGATTTGAAAGATGCCTATTTCAGCATCCCCATAAGGGAGTCCTACAGAAAATATCTCAGGTTCAGGCTCCCTTCAGGCCATTACCAGTTTTCAACCCTGTCTTTTGGCCTTTCTTTGGCCCCAGGGGTGTTCACAAAGTGCCTGTCAGCAGTTGGGGCACACTTTCGAAGGCAGGGGGTTACAGTATTTCCGTATCTAGATGACTGGCTGGTGGGAGGAAAATCACCAGACCAAGTCAGACAGTATCTACAGATCACCCAAGGGCTCCTGGAGTCTTTGGGGTTCCTAATCAATCACAAAAAATCAGTCCTCATTCCTGCACAAATCCTGCAGTTCATAGGGGCAGAGACCAGTACCTTGCAAGGCAGGGCCTACCTGCCTCTGGACAGAGTCAGAAATCTCCAGCTGATTGCAAATTCATTCAGCTTGCACACACACACACAAAACTGTAAGACAGTTTCTGAAGCTACTGGGCCACATGGCTGCAGCCATAGGCACAGTGCTGGGCTCCAGGTTCCAAATGAGAGACATCCAGTTCCACCTCAGGGCTCATTGGAGCCAAAGAAAGGACCCTTTTTCCAAGCCTATCCCAGTAACAAGGACTTTGCTACAAGCACCCCAGTGGTGGAATTTGGAACCCGTCCTAAGAGAAGGGGTTACTTTTCAGAGAGAATCTCCCTCAGTTCACAACAGATGCATCCCTCCTGTGGTGGGGTGCCCATCTAGGGGTCACACGACCCTGGGCACCTGGTTAGCTGCAGAGTCTCTTCACACAAATCTGCTAGAACTCAGAACTGTGTTTCTGTCTCTAAAAGCTTTTTCAGCACTTCCCTTGTACCAGTGCTTTTTCAGCACTGGTACAAGGGAAGGTGGTACAAGTCAGAACAGACAACACCACAACAGTGTACTACATAAACAAGCAGGCAGGCACCAGGTCAGGCCTCCTCTGTACAGAAGTCATGAAAATCTGGACCTTGGCTTACTCCTTGAGAGTATACCTGCAGGCAGTCCATCTGCCAGGAAAGGACAGTACCCCGGCAGATGCCTTAAGTCTGATCAACCAGGCCCATCATGAATGGACCCTGAACAGGCAAGTGGTGCAAGTGATCTTTAGGAGGTGGGGTACCCCAGAGTTCGCATCCCACCAGAACCACCATCTGCCACAGTACTGCTGCAGACCACCAGCTCAGGGTACACTACCTCTGGATGCCCTGGCTTTGGGTTGGTTAGGGAGGCACCTGTATGCCTTTCCTCCCTTTCCCTGGTATTGAGAGTATTGCTCATGCTCAGATCCCACTCAGCATCTCTAATCTTGATAGCTCCAGACTTGCCCAGGCAGCCATGGTACTCTCTACTGTTTTCCATGTCTGTGACCAAACCAGTACACCTCCCTCTGCGGCACAACCTGTTAACCTCCAACCAGGGAACCCTGGTGTACCCGAACCTCAGGTCTCTCAATCTCAAAGCTTGGCTCTTGATCCTGAGAGGTTGTAGGAAACCCTCCACTAAGAAAACCTAGTCTTCCAAATGGAAAAGGTTTTCAATCTAGTGTTCAACTAGAGGCTTAGTGCCAGTACAGGCTGGGGTATCAGCTGTTCTCGACTACCTCTCTCATTTACATTCCCTGAGACTACAGCCCAGCATCTTGAAGGTTCATCTAGCAGCATTGTCTGCTTACATTTCTGCTGGAGCAAGGGTAACAGTAGCCTCAGAACCTATCTTTAGGAGGTTCTTTAAGGGTCTGGCCCATTTGCGTCTCCCTCGCAGGGAACCCTTGCCAGCATGGGACCTCAATGTGTGTATAGCTAAGCTCATGTGCCCTCCTTTTGAGCCCATGTCTACAGCTCACCTGAAATATGTCACACGGAAAACAGTTTTCCTAGTGGCAGTGACTTCTGCAAGAAAAATCAGTGAGCTTCAGGCTCTGCATCAAACAGGACTACATCTTATTTCATAGGGATAAGGTAGTCCTGAGAACAAATGGAAAATTCCTTCCCAAGGTGGTTTCTGATTTCCATCTTAACTAATCCATTACCTTACCTGTCTTTTTCACTGAGCGCTTCACAGGCTGGATGTCAAGAGAGCTCTTGGCTACTACATGACAGCCAGTAAGGACCATAGGCATGACAGAAAACAGCTGTTCCTGACTTATGGGGATGTGGGAAAAGGTAATCCAAACTCAAAAAGTCTGTTTCTCGATGGATAGTCCAGTGTATCCAGTTCAGTTACACTAAAGCTGGTAGGGAGCCCCCAATAGGATTGAGGGCCCACTCCACGAGAGGGACAGCTGCTACTTTAGCAGCTGCCAGAGATGTTCCATTGGTGGATATCTATAAAGCAGCTACTTGGAAAACAGTACACACCTTTACAAAGCACTACAACCTGGATATTCAGTCCAGGAGTGATGCTAGGTTTGTCACAGCAGTCCTGCAAAGTCTGTTTCCAAAATAGTGTTCTGTGCCCACCTCCAGTGGTACTGCTTTGTAGTCTGCAGAAAGTTATGAATACCTGAGTATTACTGGGGTTAGAAGAAAAAATTACTCACCATAGTAATCTTGTTTCTTTCCAGTGATACTCGGGTATTAGTAACTTCCCACCCTATCTCCCGTTCCAGAACCTCAGCCTCTGCACTCCCGCATGCTGTGCTACCAGAAAAGGGTATATCTCTATGAATGTATATATACCACATTCAAGTAGAATTTTTAGCAAACAGGGTTCATTGTGTTTACCCCTTTTTCAGGAGTTTCTGACATTTTTGAGGAGGTTTCTTTAATTGTAGTGTTCTTCCTCCAGTTGGAGGTTTTTTATTAGGAAGGTGGGCATTTTCAAATCTTTAATTATATTAAACATTAATAATCACAGTATTCTACTTCCATGGGTCTGCCTTTCCAGGCTCCTAGGAAACCTGAGGAGTTTAGAACACTGGCAGTTAGTACGGGGCAGCATTTGAAAAGTTGTCACGTGCAAAGAATTCCATCATTTGCATGTGTTCTATTCTTTCTGGGCAGTCCTACCTAGAAGGCTTTCTGCAGAAAGTTATGAATACCTGAGTATCACTGGGAAGAAACAAGATTAGTATGGTACGTAATTTTTTCTTTCGCATCGTGTATGTCATCTCTGACGCCTCCCGGTTTGCATAAAAACAAGTGCGACTCCTGCAGAACTCAGCTCCCTCACAAAGACGCCCATTCCATCTGCCTCTTCTGCCTGGGACCAGAGCACAAGATCGAGGACTGTGAGGCCTGCCAGAACTTCAACCAGTCCACGCAGAAACGCCATCAACAGACCCTGGAAGCCCATTTATTGAAATTAAAAATGTCATCCATGGAGAAGGAACTGAAGAAACACAGGAACTCGTCCTTTTCCCCAGAGGGCCATCGCAAGAAGAAACGGGACAAGGAGAGACATTGGGACTGGGAACGGTCTCTATCCCATCTGTGGCCCTCTCATGGAGCCGGGGACAAGGAAGGGGGAGGTGTCCTTCTGGCCAAGGCCGCTTCTGCTGCCGCGAAGCAGCCGTTGGCCCCCTCAGGGACCAATTTCGGTTCCGACGGGAGTCTCTGGGACACAGGAGACACAAGCTACCCTTAGACCCTTCAAGACTATGGGGTCTACAGTAAGTAGCATGGCCAGTAAGTCGATCATCGGCTCCTCCAACAGTCACACGACCGCGGCTGATAAGCCAAGCCCCGGATCCTCCGGCCGGCCCCGACAACAGGCCTGACATAAAGGAACCGTATCAGCTGCCGCCTTACAATGCAGCTTACCCCAGAAGGGCCCTTCCTGGGAACTGTTCCCTCCAGCTTCTTGGTGGTCCCTCCAGATTCCCTGGTATTATGGGATCTGGTGGAGGTGCGTAACCTCAGGCACTATCCCGCTGCCAACGCCGGATCGCCCTACGCCAGGCCTGACGGTGGTAACACAGGTCCCACAGGGTCCTTCAGGTCCCTCTGGACCGCCATCAGGCCTGACGCCAGCCCCTCCTAAGGGCCCTTTAGACAGGCCATCAGGCCCTCCTTCAGGCCCAGTGGACCCACTGTCTGGCCCACCACCAAGCCTCTTGGCTTCGCTGTCAGGTCCTCCGCCAGGTCCAATAGCCCCTCCCGCAGGGCCTTTGCCAGACCCCTCTGGTGCTCTCCCGAGCTATCTGACACCTGACTACCCGGGGCCACATTACCCTTCGGGGTATCCAATGCCAGGTTACCTGACGATGGGTTACCCAACGCCGGATTTTCCTCAATACCCGTCGCCGGGCTATCCTCCGACAGGATACCTGTCACCTTATTACCAGGTGCCAGGCTATCCGTCACCCAGGTACGGACATCAGCCTCCACCGCCTCCACCCCAGCCCGTGGTGGACCTGCAGGTGATGCTTCATGCTTGGTGGGACAAAGCAAAATCTCAGCTCACATCAGAACTAGAGAAAGGTCAGCCTTCAGTCACCAGAGAGCAGACGCACAGACTACTGTCGACGGACTCCAGGCCTTCGATGTCAGGCAGGTCTGCTGAACCTTTGCTGCAACCTGAGTGACCCACAGAAATCTTGAGACCCATGGACCTCTTAAGACCTGTGGATGTCCCTTTACCACAGCTCAGTACTCCCTATGAAAGGCCATATTGGAATCTGACTCTGACACGGCCCATTTGGGATCAGGTTATGAGTCCCCTACCCCGGAGGAACCAAAATAGAAGGACTCTCCAAAGTCCCCTCCTGAGGACCCTTCCTTTATGGAACTCCTCAGAAAGATCCAAGTGGCCTATGACTGGCGAATAGAGGAACAAGATCCCTAACGCCAGAGGCTGACAGAGCATCTGGAATTGTCTGATCAGTCTCTGACTCTCATCCTACTGTGTATAGGCCCTCATGAAGATTTGGCCTCCACAATATGGAAACAACCCGCTTCCCTAGCACTAGGGGCAAGGAAGGCAGACAGGATGTACCAGATGCCAGAGGGGAAGGATCATCTTCGCGTCCATCCTAAGGCTGACTCAGTGGTCATCAGTGCCACCCATGACCATTCGTCCAAGCCAAAACATCTCAGTACTTCTCCGGAGGACAAGGAGTCAAAGGTACTGGATCAGTTTGGCAGGAGGTTTTACTCTTCATCTACCTTAGCCATTAGAGCACTTAATTCCGTAGCTTATATGGTAGTCTACCAGAAATCTATTCTGGGTCAGCTAGAATCCAAGCTGGAGAAACTTCCTGACTCTGAGCTAAAGGAAGACATGGCCAGTATGGTGCAGTCAGCTAGATCTGCCAGCCGACACACACTGAGGGCTACCTACGTTGCGGTGGATGCCTCTGCAAGGGGTATGGCTACCACCATCAGCTTATATAGACACTCATGGCTGAGGATCTCCGGCCTGGTGCCTGAGGTCCAATCTGCCATCCAGGATGCCCCTTTCTGGGGTCTGTCCTGTTTGGCGTGGATATCAAAGATTATCATTACTGATCTACAAGACAAGGGAAAAACCTTGCACTCTTTCCAGTCAGAAGCCTAAGCAGCCCTTTCGTTAGCAACAACGAAGGCAGCAGCAGAACAGACATCAGAACAAATGTCAGCACCCTCGGCGAGCACGGGTCCCCTAGCTAGATCTCACAGAGCCTCAGGAACTGCGCCCTTCACCCTTCCTGCCACCTCCCAGCTCACTCTGCCCCCTCCCAAACCCAGATCAAGGGGAATCAGTAGGAGGCAGGTTTGCACAGCACCTACCGGGTTGGGAGGCAATCACAGCGGACTTGTGGGTACTTCAACTCGTAGCCCAAGGGCACACAATTGAGTTTTAGAGAGACCACCAGAGCATCCTCCAGGTCCCACTTATTACCTTCCTGGTCAGATCCAATTGGTCAGAGAGGAAATTGAGTCTCTGCTGCAGAAAGCAGCTAAAGAACCCATCCCCAAGAGTCAGATGGGCAGGGGATACTACTCCCACTTCTTCCTAGTCTCCAAGAAGACAGGTGACCTCAGACCAATACTGGACCTCAGCAGTCTGTACTTCTTTGTAGAGTACAACAGGTTCTGCATGCTATCCCTTCTGGGTCTTCTCCCCTTGTTACATCAGGGACATTGACTCTGTGATCTGTATATGCCGGATACATACCTGCATATCCCCATTTTCCCATGTCACCGCCGCTTTCTCAGATTCTCTTTTCAGGGAGAACATTTCCACTTCAAAGCTCTCCCTTTTGGCCTGTTGTTGGCACCCAGAATGTTCACAAAGTGCCTAGCAGTGGTTGCTGCGGCCTTTCGCAGACAGGGTATTCATGTGTTTCCCTACCTTGATGACTGGCTCCTTTCAGCTCTGTTGAGGGACAGCCTAATCGGATCCCTATCCAGTACCCTGGACCTTTTTCAGTAGTTGGCCATTTCTATCAGTTATCCCAAATCCCATCTTATCCCTTCACAGCACCTACAATTTGTTGGGGTAGTGTTGGATACAGTCCAGGTGAGAGCCTTCCTCCTACCAGGCAGAGCGGAGACTCTCTATCGACAAGCACACATGGTGGCTTCCCAGAGGCTGATTTCCATAAAGTCGGACCTTCGCCTGCTAGGTCTCATGGCATCTGCCATCCCGACCATACTTCTGGCCAGGCTCCGTATGCGGGTTACGCAATGGACTCTCGGAGTACAATGGGATCAGAGATCAGACGACCTGGACCACATGATCCTGGTCTCCAGCCCAATGGTTTGGGACCTCTTGTAGTGGCAGAACCCGGACAACCTCCAAGGAGGTGTCCCTTTTCAGCCCCTTCCTCCCTCCCAGACCATTACGATGGACACTTCGAGACAGGGATGGGGAGTCCAATTGGGAACCCACAAGACCCAGGGTTCTTGGGCTCAGAGGGAACTTGCACTCCATATCGACATGCTGGAGATGAGAGCTGTGCTACGTGCCCTTCAGGCCTTCCAGCACCTCCTCCAGCCGGGAAAGCTCATGATCCAGACAGACAACGTGTGTCTTCTGGTACATAAACAAGGGGACACTCGCTTGTACCCATTCTGTCGCAAAGCGATGCGAGTATGGTCCTGGGCAGTTCAGCACAGTATCCACCTCATGGCAGTGCACGGCCCTGGTGTTCAGAACATCCTGGTGGACACACTCAGCCGCATTCAAGCCAGAGCCCAACATGGGGAGCTGGGACAGTCTGTAGTAGATGAAATATTCACCCAGTGGGGTCAACCAGACCTCGCTCTGTTCGCATCCCCATTCAACGCAAAACTACTAACTTTCTGCTCGCTTGCTGCAGGGCATAGTGTTTTCTGGCAAGACGCACTGTCTCTATGCTGGACAGGGAGATTCATGTACATCTTCCCTCCCTTTCCATTACCACAGAGGGTATTACTGACACTACAGGCAGAAGGAGCACATATGATCCTGATTGCTCCCTACGTGCCACATCAGATTTGGTTCTCTCTGCTCCAACAACTGACTGTGGAACCCCCAGTTCCCCCTGCCTGTCTGTCAAGACCTTCAGACTCAGGAATAGGGCACCCTGGTTCATCCAGGCCTTCTGTCCCTTCACCTGCATGCATGGCACCTACTGACATAGCCATCATTTGCTTTGGAGTATCCTGTAGAGTGGCACAGGTACTAGTGGAGGCAAGAAAGCCGGTTACTAGATCCACCTGTGCAGTGAAATGGAAGAGGTTTTCCATATGAGCCATGTCCAGAGTGGGACTCCTTCTCCTGCCCCGTTCCGCAAGTCTTAGAGTATCTGCTGAAGCTCTCTGACCTCGGATTCAGCTACTCGACCCTGAAAGTCCACTTATCTGCCATTTCTGCCTACCACATTCCAGTGGGTGGCAAAACCCTGGCACAGCTGGAAGTATCCAAGGCATTCCTCAGAGGGGATTCTTCATTTAAAACCCCCAGTCAGGAGCCCTGCTCCTCCCTGGGATGAACTTAATTTTGGAAAAACTCACGCTGTCTCCATTTGAGCCAGCTGTGAGTTGTGACATGTGCTGTCTTTCGTGGAAAATGCTCTTTTTAGTTGCCATTACTTCTGCTTGAAGGATTTCCAAGCTTCAGGCCCTAATGTGTAAGGAGCCTTATTTGATTTTTCACAGAGACCGGGCAGTTCTGCGTACAAATTCTAAGTTCTTACCGAAGGTGGTTTCAGAGTCCACCTTGAATCCGACCATTCAGTTGCCAGTGTACTACCCTGAGCATTCCAGTCGGGGTGAAGCAATTCTGCATACTTTCAATGTACGCAGAATTCTTCGTTACTACTCTAACAGGACGAAGTCAGTCCATAAAACTGATCAGTTATTTGTTTCCTTTGTGCCCAAAAGAGAGGGTGCTGCGGTTTCAAAACAGTGTTTGTCCAAATGTTTGGCAAACTGCATTACCCTTTGTTCTCAGAAGTATAACAAACCACTTCTGGGGAAGTCAAAAGGGCATGGCTGCCTCCACTGCTTGTTTCAGGAATGTTTCTGCCACAGATATCTGTGCGGCTGCCACTTGGAGTTCTGTCCATACCTTCACTAAGCATTACAGTTTGGAAATTGCTTCTTGGCGCAGAGCAGGCTATGGCCTAGCTGTTCTACAGGGACTCCTGTCTTAAGATCCCTGTTTCCTGCAGACTAGTTCCTACCTCCTATGTCTCAGACTTGTCTGATTGTGACTGCTTGGGACTCAGTTCTGTCGGTTAGTACCTACTGCAAGAGCCCCTCTCGAAGTAAGGTAGTACAGTTACGTAAGAAATTACTGTAACAGTAGATCTTCAAGAGAGGCTCTTGCAGTAAGTACTGCCTTTCCCTCCCACCATCCCCCTGGGTTTCTTCTACTGCTTCTCCTGTCTTAGCCTTCCAGCTCCAGAAGCCCACACCTCTCTTCTGTCGCACCTTTCTAGGTCTCCAGCGGGAGAACTGGAGGGCAGGCGTGGGGACCGCTTATTATATAACGCCACACTGACGTCGGGTGGGCGGTCCCCCACCAGACACTGCTAGCTTAAGTTTTCCGTGTGGTCCTAGCACCTGGCGGCTTAGTCCTATCAGTTAGTACCTACTGCAAGAGCCCTCTTGAAGATCTACTCATATGGTAAGTTCTTGCATAACTGTACTGTTGGAAGGGACTCTAGGGCCATCATGTCCACTTTTTTTTGCATTTTTCATTGCTGGTCACTTTTGAAGAGCAGCTGATGCCTCCATTAAACCTCTGAAAAATGTACTGTAGTGTATAGTAGAACATTGTTCTGTATAGAAATCCATTCTTTTCAAAATGCTGTTGTACCACATTTCAAAGGTCATGGAATGTGATTGTACCCGTCTGTGGTAGAACAGCATTCTAGAACTTCTAGAGACTGCCCAAGTCAGTTTCACTGTGAAAGAGACAAAAACACAATGCACACATTTCACATAATACTATACACTATAAAAAAAAATACAGGATGCGCAAGTATATGCACAACCAGTGTGTTCTGCCACCTTGGGGTTCTGATTCCCACGGACCACTCGAACTTCACTCTCAAGGTCAGAGGGAATCAGAACCACTCTGTGGCAGAACACAGTGGTTGTGCATAGTTGCCCAACCAGTATTCTCTATTTTTAGCAACAATTCACGTTCTGTTTCACATTAGTTCTGTATTTCTTTTTCCCTTTATTACTGAGGTCTTTCGCAGTAATTCAGAGTTCATCTGTTTGTTTCTTATTCCTCACATGAGGTCATAGTGCTCTGCTTGTGACATCACAGTCATTCTCGTGGCAACAGACTGTGATGGCACAAGACTGATGAGGAATCAGATGATTCCATTATGTTGGCATCCATCGGATTATTGGAAATTTGACTCGAATTCTGTTCCAGTGTCAGTTAAGGCATGTGAATTGTAATTTCCAGTTTCTCATCCATCTACATATTAAAACCTCCCCCCTGCACAGTAAGCAGTAAAAAGAAAAAGGACCCCTGTAGCTGAGAAAGTCCCCTCCCAGGCTGTCTTACTGTACATCTGATGCTGCTGAAAGCTGGTGGAGGGGGGTCTTTCTCTTTGGACTGTGGTGGACTCCTTACTACTTGGATGCCGGAGCTGGACCCACAGTGCCTCCACCAATGCCAGTGGCACCAGCAGCACCTTCTCTGACCTGGACAGTACCACAACCACATCAGTTCCCCACAGCACAGCACACGTAGCCCAGTGGAGGAGACTCCCAGGTCTCAGCAGCAGCAGACTTAAGGGAAGAAAGCCTGGGAGGGGAGACACAAAGGTAGGGGAAGTGGGGAGTTCTTTCTTCAGTTACATGGGTCTGTTTTGTTTTTTTTAACTGTGTATTAGGTGGGATAGTTTTTAACATGTAACTGGCTTCCGAATCTGGCCTTTTTTCATAATTAGGATTTTAGGATTTCAATTCTGAAAATCCTAATTCGGAAAAAAAATGCACATTATTCAGACACAATTCAATGTAACCAGTTGTCTGTATTTCTGTCCCCTCATTCTTTATAAGTCTGGACATTTACATTAAAGCATCATCCAACTTTTCCCCCAAAAGTTCTCTCATCTTTCTGCTCCTCCCTTAACTGGAGAAATACATTTTCTGTCTGTGGCCTAGTGATCTCTTGCTGTGGAAATCCATGTTCCCATTGGGTCTGCACATTGGAGGGTTTGCTGTACCCCCTCCAAACAATGTTGGAGATACCAGCCACATTTTGGGGGTTCACTTTACCATTGGTATAAATTTTGGGGGGTACAACAGGCCACCTCAAATTACTGTGTTGAGGTAAAAAAGAAGAAGTAGATATAGCTTACTTCGAGTTGGAGCTCTTTCAGCAGGCAGTAGCCATAAGGACTAAGCTGCCAGGCTCCAGGATCCCACAGAAACCTTCTAGCAATGCAGTCTTCAGCGGGGCACCGCCCCCTGATGTCGGCCCGCCCCCAACATGAGATAGTGGTATAAAGGGGCAGTCCCCGGCTCCACTTCAGTTCTTTCAAACAACATGAAGTCTTTCTGTATTCTGACAATTGCAGTGATTTCCAGCCTTTGAACTGCCCCGGAGAGCTAAGGTTAACTTTCCATGCAGGGCATGGAACGCTGAGCTCGAGCTCGGTTGAAGTCTCAGTCTGGAGTGTTTTGAACTCAAACCGTCAGATTCTTTACTCCGCCTCACTGAATGGTCGCTCCGGAGATTTCTCCTTCAGCTCGATTCGAAGTTGGTTAAAGTTTTCAGTTTTTCATCGGTTTAAACAGAAAAAAAAGTATCCGCATAGTCGGTTCAGTCTCTATCTGTGGTGCCGTGAGTACTAGATAGGAATTGTTCTATATTTCTGCGTGGAACTTGTAAAAGTGCGGTCAGTTCGGCTGAACCGACTATTTGATTGTGAATTTTGCTATATTTAGTGTGTGGTTACTGGTTCTTATCGATTCTAAAAAAAAAAACGTGTTTTAACCGTTTTTTTCCGATACCCGTGACACAGTTAGGAACTGATAAGGGAGTCTTGCCTGGCGGTTGCCGAGAAAAGGGTAAGTTTGGTTAGGTCGGCCATGTCTGAGAAACCCAAGAAAAAAACCGGGCCCACTGGGTTTCAACACTGCAGTGAGTGTGGGGAGGTCTTTGCCAAGCCTGATCCCCACACCACCTGTGTTTATTGTCTGGCATTTGACCACCTCGATTCAGACTGCCAAATATGTAAACATTTTCCCAAATCCACCCTTGAGAAGAGATTAGGTAGACTGAGGAAAAAGGAGACAGAGAAGTCCGCTGACCCGGATGGCCAGCCCGGTTCAGTTTCGACCGAACCAGAAGGAGTGCCCTCTGACCAGGGCGATACTTCTTCGGGCAAAAGGAGAGCTGATTCTGAGGGATCGGTTCTGACAAAAAGAAAGCGCAAGGATAAATCGACCAGTTTGGATCCAGAGGTTCATGTTCCGACCGCCGAAGAGATAGCCAGAGCGATTCAGATTGTGGAATCGCTCCATCTGGTTCCGACCGATCCGGCTCCTTCTGGCAGGGGTTCGGTTCGGTTGGTTCTCCCAGTTCAAGAATATACCCTTGAAGATTTTTAAGAACCGGAGTTTGAAGAGGAAGGGGAATTTGAGGATTATGATGCAAGTGAAGGTCTGGATGTGCCTGTGAAACCAGACATCTCCCCAGGCAGACCATCAGGTGTTTCCCCTCCTAGGCTTTCTGAGTCCCTTTCCCATTTTATGTTTTACAGGAAAGTGGCTGAAACCCTCCAGCTTCCTATGAAGGAGGCTGTGGAAAATCAAGAAGAGCCTGATTATGTAGAGATGGTGGATATCCCAGAGTCCAGGAGACTGTCTATTCCCCTCCATAAATCTTTTGGGAAACAGACACAAAAAATCTTAGTCTCCTAACGCTATACCTCCTGTGGATAAAAGAATGGACAAGAGGTATACACTCTCAGGCTCAGACACGAAGTTCTTATATCAGCAATGCAGCGATGTTGGGGTAGTGCAGGCTGCTGCCTGTGACGAGGCAAATATTCCCTTGGCTTCACACCCCCCTGAAAAGGACTCCAGGAAGATTGATGCCATGGCAAAGAAGCAGTACATGGCATCTTCTTTGGGACTCAGGCAGGCATATTACATGGCCTATACAGCCAGGTTCCAGAAGTCCAGGTGGGACACTGTACTGGCACTGGCTAAACAGGCCTCCCCCCAGCTAGCCAAGGAGCTGGAGGTGGTGGCTGCAGATGGGATTGAGGCATCTAAAGTGCAATTTCATGCTGCTGTGGACTCTAATGATGTCTCATCAAGAGTCATGGCTACATCTGTGGCTCTTTGGAGGATGGCTTGGCTCAGATGTACTAGCCTTTCTCAGGACGCCCAGGCTAAGGCTATAGATTTTCCTGTAGTGGGCAATTCTCTGTTTGGGGAGCAGACAGAGAATTACATGAAGAAAATGATTGAGTACAGGACCACTTACAGGAGTGCTCAGACCAAGGAAAGGCAGGCAACTCCTCAAAGGCAGCAGTCATGGGGCAGGGGCAGGCCTTTTCAAAGGCCTTTTTACCAAGCACAAGCCTCTTCTTCCTTTTCACAGAGGGGGTTCTTCAGAGGGAGAGGCAGAAGGGGGATGAGCAGGCCTGCATCCACCCCTCAGCCTAAAGCCCCTGCCAAGCAGACACCTTAATGGGTCTGCCCGGGTCGACTCTCCTATTCCAGTAGGGGGCAGGCTGGCTTACTTTGTGCAGGACTGGATGTCTATTACATCAGACAAGTGGGTCCTGGAAGTAGTAAGCCAGGGACTGGTTCTCAGCTTCAAAAAATTTCCAAAGGTGAGAGCCAGATCTTTTCCACCTGCAAATCTTTAGGAAACCCTTGCCCTAGAGGCAGAGATTTCTTCTCTCCTAGCTTTAAGAGCTATAGAGAGAGTACCTACCCTACACTGGGGCAAAGGACTGTACTCCAGGTACTTCCTGACCCCCAAAAAGACAGGGGAGTGGGCACCCATCCTAGACCTAAGATATCTGAACAAACATCTTTTAAAACCAAAGTTCAAGATGATAACTCTGGGAATAATCCTTCCCTCTCTAAGGCCAGGGGACTGGCTAGCCTCCCTGGACCTCTAAGATGCCTACTTTCACATTCCCATCAGGTGCTCCCACAGAAAGTACCTCAGGTTCGAGTTGTCTTCAGGCCATTATCAGTTCAGAGCAATGCCCTTTGGCCTAACCTCGGCTCCAAGGGTTTTCACAAAGTGCCTGGCATTAGTAGTTGCCTTTCTAAGAAGGCAGAAGATTTCCATATTTCCTTATCTGGACGATTGGCTATTAGTGGGTCAGCCTCCAGGCCAAGTCAAGTCTCACCTGCAAGTGACCCAGCAAGTGCTCACTTCCCTAGGATTTCTTCTCCTCTTTCCCAAGTCAGTTCTCGAACCAGTCCAGCTCCTTACCTTTATAGGGGCAGAACTGGACACACTCAGAGCAAGAGCCTTTCTTCCTCTAGAAAGGGCAAAGGCTCTTATGGAACTAGCTTCTTCCTTCAGCCTTCAGGTATCTTGACCTGCAAGGCATTTCCTCCAGCTCTTGGGCCACATGGCAGCTTCAACAGCAGTGGTCCAAGGGACAAGATTCCAGATGAAGGATATTCAGTTCCAGCTGAGAGCTTACTGGTCTCAGAGAAAAGACTCCCTTACCAAACTGATTCCAGTGACTCCGACCTTGATCCAGACCGTCCAGTGGTGGCAGGATCAGGACAATTTAAGGCAAGGTGTTCCTTTTGTTGCTCAGCCTTGTTCAGTGGTCCTTACCACGGATGCTTCTCTTCTGGGCTGGGGAGCCCACCTGGGGTTCCTCACTGCCCAGGGCCTGTGGTCTTCCCAAGAATCCCTTCTCCACATCAATGTTCTAGAGCTCAGGGCAGTTTTTGTAGCTCTAAAAGCGTTCTCACAGTCAGTTCAGAGCAAGGTGGTTCAAGTCAGAACAGACAACACTACCACATGTGGTACATCAACAAGCAGGAGGCACTTGGTCCACGGCCTTGTGCACAGCCATGAAGTTGTGGTCCCTGGCTTATTCCCTGCAAGCTCTCTTGTAGCAGTTCACCTTCCAGGAAGGACAATGTGCTAGCAGATGCACTGAGCAGGATTTCTCAGGGCCATCACGAATGGTCCCTGGACCCTCAGGTGTTGAAAGTGATTTTTTCAAGGTGGGGCACTCCAGAGATAGATCTATTTGCAGCCCTAGACAATCACCAACTCCCTCTCTTTTGTTGCAGACCTCCAGTCTTGGGCTCAGTCCCCCTGGATGCCATGATTCTGAATTGGGAAGGGAAGTTTCTGTATGCCTTTCCCCACTTCCCACTCCTGTTCAAAGTTTTAGTCAAAATAAGGTCTCAACCTTGCAAGGTGATTCTGGTTGCTCCAGATTGGGCCAGACAGCCCTGGTACCCCCTGTTGCTGTCCCTAGCAGTCCATGTTCCCCTGTCTCTTCCCAGGAATTACAACCTGTTCACATCCTCTCGGGAGGATTTGGTACCTCAATCTCAAGGCCTGGCTCTTGAAGAGTTAGAGTTTGCAGATCTACATCTTTCCTAAGGGGTTCTGGACATCCTCAAGGCTTCTCGAAAGCCCTCCACCAGAAAGACTTATAACTCCAAATGGAAAAGATTCAGCATTTGGTGTTCTAAGAAGAATATTTCTCCAGACACTGCTGAATTGCCTACGGTTCTGGATTATATGGTCCATCTTAATGGCCTAGGCCTCAGACCAGCTACTGTCAAAGTATACTTGTCAGCTGTTTCTGTATTTTTGTCTGTGGGGAAGCCTGCCTCACTATCTTCCCATCCTGTGTTCTGTAAATTTTTTAAAGGATTGTTTCACACCAATCCCCCTTTTAGAGACCCTACCCCTGCCTGGGATTTGAATGTTTGCATATTAAAGCTTATGCAGCCCCCCTTTGAGCCTATGTCTTCAGCAGAGCTTAAGTACTTGACTTGGAAAACTGTGTTCTTGGCAGCCATTACCTCTGCCAGACGTATCAGTGAATTGCAAGCCCTGTCAGTGGAATCTGATTTTATCTCCTTTCATAGGGATAAAGTGGTCCTTAGAACCAATAGAAGGTTCTTGCCCAAAGTGGTTTCAGACTTCCATTTAAACCAGTCTGTGTCTCTCCCTGTTTTCTTCACTGATCATTCTTCCTCAGGAGAGAGGAGACTACAGAGGTTAGATGTCAAAGTTACTACATAGAGCGTAGCAAGGGTCACAGGTTTGACTCCCTCCAGTTGTTCCTCACTTATGGAGAAGTGGGAAAGGGCAAACCTGCCACCAAAAGATCTATTGCCGGGTGGATTGTGTCTTGTATACAATTCTGCTATGAAAAACTGGGAAAAACTCCACCCTCAGGCCTGAGGGCTCATTCCATAAGAGGTACAGCTGCTTCCCTGGCTGCGGCCAGGGATATTCCTCTCCTAGAAATTTGTCCAGCAGCCACCTGGAAAACAGTCCATACCTTTACCAAGCATTACTCTCTGGATATCCAGGCTAGGAGTGATGCTCGGTTTGGCACAGCAGTACTTCAGAGCCTATTCTCTAAGTAGGTTCTGTCCCTCCTCCTTGTAGGTACTGCTTGGTAGTCTGCAGTTGTCAGAATACAGCAAGACTTCATGTTGTTTGAAGAAAAAATTACTTACCTTAGTAATTATATTTCTTCTAATGGAGTCTTGCTGTATTCGGACCTCCCTCCCTGCCTCCCCTCTCAGAACCTGTTTTTGGGAAGTGGGTGGGCAGGTGCAGTGTTGCACCCCAGGGGTGTATTTGCTGGCACCCTCCTCCCTTTTGTTTGGGTGCTTATTTATTATTGTTATTTTTGAGTGCATTGGGTTTAGTTTTTGGGTTTCCTAACTTGAGTCTTCCTTGGGAATCCAAAACTTTTCATCCAGTTGGCTAGTAGAATTTTTACAATTTCCACATAGAATTTTTAGTTTAGTTGGGCTCGTAAGAATCTGACGGTTTGAGTTCAAAACACTCCAGACAGAGACTTCAACTGAGCTCGAGCTCAGCATTCCATGCCCTGCATGGAAAGTTAACCCATAGTTCTCCGGGGCAGTTCAAAGGTTGGGAATCACTGCAATTGTCAGAATACAGCAAGACTCCATTAGAAGAAATATAATTACAAGGTGAGTCATTTTTTCTTTCCCACCGTTGACACGTTTGCATTAGCTCCTCAGATGCCTCCTGCTTCAGTCGACTGCCTTCGTGCTTTATTGCATTTTTTTTTCTTTGTTTTCTCAAAAACCAAGTGATTTATTTCTGCATGTCTTCATCCCTGGCCTCTTCCATTTCATCTGTCAAATGAAGAAAATCTAGGTGTGCATGCAGCAAGCAGCTCTCGTTGAAAGACGGCAACGAGGCCTGCCTCCTCTGCCTGGTCCAGACTTATGATACCTCGGCCTGCGAACACTGCCAGCGGTTCAACCAAAGGACATGGATCCACCACCAGAAGGCCCTTAAGGCACACCTTGCCACCATGCAAAAACCACCTTTGGGGAGAAGCCATTTTTCCTCCTCTTCAGTCTCGACCTCTTCATCATTGAAGGTCCACAAGGAGAAGAAGAAGAAGGCCTCAGGGAAGTATAAGTCCCAGGACAAGGAGAGGGAGATGGTCTGGACTCACTTCCATTCACGGTATCCGAGTAGAAAGAAGACCTCTTTGGGTTCCTCCTCCTACCGGGGATCAGACCATTCCTCCCGGCCTGCCCTAATTGCCTCCGGACAGCCAGTTGTTAAACCTCCCACCCTGGTGCTGGCGATGGAGGGAAGTCTGTTGGGGTCTGGGACTGCCATTCAGGTCCTGCAGCCCCTGCAGGTGAAGGCCACACCTAAAGTGTCTGCCTCCTCCTCAGGTGGTGGAGCAGTTCTAAGTCGGGCAGCGGGATGTCACCCATCCTTTGTCTGGTCCCGACATTGGGCTCTGCCTCCAAGTCTTTGGACAAGGCAGCCCATCATCAAGAACAAGCGTCCTCCTCTAAACACTCTTTGATGCCTCCGCCTCGCTCTTTGCTGACTATTCTGCAGGCCCCCACCAAGCTGGTGACAGCCTCCCCTCTGGACCGTCGCCTGCCGCCTTCAAGCGAGACGCCAGGTACCCCAACATCGAACCAGACAGCCCTACCATCGCCGTACCACCCAATGTCACCGGTAGATACCTCTACTCCCTCATGGGAGGACATGGTGCCAGCCAATCCTAGGCTTGACAAGGCACCAGAAAGTCCGACCCTGGCCCCTCTGACACCGGCTACGCCGATGCCAAGTACACAGATGCCAGACACACTGACATCAGCTTGTTCGCAGCCTCAGGCACCATCCAGCCCTTCGGGTCCCCAAATTCCACTAAGCAAGGTCAAGGACCTTTTTCAATTTTGGTAGAATGAGATAAAAGGGACCTTCTTCCATCTAAACCCTCAGAACCGGTTATTATAAAACCAGAGCCAGAGCCGAATCTGCAGCCGGTACCTAAGCAGCCGACCCCGGACCTAAGAAGTCATTCCTCAAGCTTGGATGGTAGGTGCAGGGGAAGGCCCAAACACAGAGGGCAGAGGTGCAGACACTCATCCTCCCAATCATCAGGCTGACACTGACGTCGGTCCCATAGCGGATGCCGGTGTAGCTCCTCCTCTTCCTCATCCACCTTGGTGGACTCTAGCCACAACTCATCCTCCTTGGTCTTGGATGAGTTGGAACCCAAGGGTCGTCCTCCCTTTCCTGATAACAAGGACACTCCTAGATAGCCTCCTGAAGATCCATCGTTAATGGACATCATGAGGCATATCCAGGCCACCTTTGGTTGGGAAACCGAGGACCTGGATCCCAAGAGGCATAGGCTTGCGAAATACCTGAGGCAGTAAGAGCCTAAGCCTCTTGTGGTCCCTCTCCTGGCCGACTCCTTCCAGGACCTCACTAGGCTTACGTGGAAGTACCCATCATCGAACTCTAGCCATTTCTAAAAAATCAGATCGGCTATACAGGGCTCCCCGGGACGAGTCCTTCTTGGTGGAGCACCCTGTAGCGGGCTCACTAATCATAACAGCAGCTCACAATAGGTCCAAGAGGCCCAAGCATTTAAGCAACCAGCCTCCAGAACAGGAGTCCAAGATCATTGACCAAATGGCCAAGAAGGTCTATTCTTCCCTACCTGCTCCATTAGATCCCTTAACTTCCTCACCCATATGGTGCAGTACCAGAATGCCCTGTGGGAGAAGGGGTTGGAGTTAGCTTAGGCTTTGCCAGACTCTGCCCAAAAGATTGAGCTCATGGACCTGCTCAAGTCTGGGTCGGACATGGAAATCTGTGTTCTTATGGCCTCATATGACATGGCATCCAGGGCAGCCGCCACGGGCATTTGTCTTAAACGCCACGCATGGCTCTGGTTCTCTGGTTTCACTCAGGACCTGCAGTCCGGTATTATGGATCTTCTCTTCAAAGGGTCGGTCCTGTTTGGGGACCAGGCACAAAAGCTGATTACTCATCTTCAGGACTGGGGAAGGCCATTTGGTCCATTCAGAAGATGTATAAATCGAATCAGTGGCCTTATAAGAAACAGCCCTTTTGTAAGCCGTCAGGCCGGCAGCCCAGAAACCAGCCCCAGCAGCAGGGTGGCTTCAAGCGCAAAGCCACCTCCCAGACACCTGAGGGTTCTACCTGTAGAGGAGCAAAGTCATCCCAGGCCACTTTCCCCAACCCGGGAGCATTGGCCTAACTCCTTGCCAGACCCCCGTCCTCCAGTGGAATCACTGGGGGAGGCAGTGGGGGCTCATTTCTCCCTCGGTCCGGAGGGCTGGAGACAGAAAACAACCGACCTTTGGATCCTCCAACTCATGGAGAGGGGCATACTCTGAAGTTCCTGGAGAGGCCACCAGAAAATCCACCAGTGCCCTCCCATTACCCTCCTTCTCACGTCACCCTAATCGAAGTGGAAATTCAGGCTGTGCTTCAGAAATGGGCTATTGAGCCAGTACCACCGGATCAGAGAGGAAGGAGATTTTATTCCCACTTCTTCCTCATCCCAAAAAGACCAGGAACCGTCGGCCAATCTTGGACCTCAGTCACCTGAACCAATACATCGAGTACAAGAGGTTCAGGATGGTTATACTTCTGGGTCTAATCCCCTTACTGCATCAAGGGGACTGGCTCTGCTCCCTGGATATGCATGATGCATACCTGCATATCAAGGCATTTCAGCCCCACAGGAAGTACCTGCGCTTCCTTTTCCAAGGCAATCATTACCAGTTTCGGGCTCTGCCATTCAGCCTATCCACGGCTCCAAGAGTCTTCACCAGGTGCCTAGCGGTGGTGGCTGTGGCCCTCGGGACACGGGGCCATTGCGTCTTTCCCTACTTCGACGACTGGCTCCTAAAAGCTCCATCAGAGGATCAGCTGCTTCGCACTCTCGGAGACACCTTTACACTCTTCTGGAAGTTGGGGGATCACCCTGATTTTGCCAAATTCGTCCCCATAACCCAGCCAGAGACTCCATTACATCAGAGCAGTCCTAGATACAGTTCAGGGTAAGGTCTTCCCCCTCTCAGACAGGGCAGATCGCCTTTGAGATGAGGCTTGGACAGTGACCTTATCCCACCACATTTCGGCCCGAACTTACCTGAGGTTACTCTGCCAAATGGCAGCTCCATTCTGATTGTCCCATGGGCCCACCTCCACATGAAAGTTCCTTAGTGGACACTCAGGGTGCAGTGGGACCAATCGGTCTGACAACCTGCATGTTCCCATTTCTGTCTCTGACCCAGTTCGTTGGACTCTGTCCTGGTGGATGGACTCCGACAATCTTGTCAGAGGAGTTCCCTTCAGGCAGGACCCTCCGAGGAGGATTCTGACTACAGACGCCTCGGGGCTAGGTTGGGGTTCTCACATGGCAAACAGACAGATTCAGGGGACCTGGTCTCCACTAGAGCAGTCCCTTCACATCAGTGTCCTAGAGATGCAGGTGATCCTTTACACCCTGCAAGCGTTTCAAACGGACTTCCCTCCAGGCCCTCTCCTCATTCAGATGGACAATATGTCCGTAGTATTTTACATCAACAAGCAAGGCGGGGGGGGGTCTCATTTTTATCCTGTCTGCAGGGAGGCCATGAGGGTCCGGTTTGGGGCCCTCTAACACTGCCTAGATCTCACAGCTGTGCATGTTCCAGGCATCCAAAACATCTTGTCCGACAGCCTTAGCAGGTCTCTGTCCAAAGCCCATGAGTGGGAGTTACTTCAGTCATTCGCAGACCAGCTGTTCGACAGATGGGGGCAGCCAGAGTTAGACCTCTTTATGTCCCAATCCAATGCCAAACTGCCCAATTTTTGCTCGCTAGATCCAGGGCCTGGAGTTTTTTGGTGAGACGCATTATCCCTCTGCTGGACAGGGAGATTTCTTTATGCCTTCCCTTCCTTTTCTCTTCTGCAGATGGTGCTGCTCAAGCTTCAGGCAGAGGGGGCAGAAATGATCCTCATTGCCCACTTCTGGCCTTGGCAAATTTGGTTCCCTCTGCTTCAGCAGCTAGCAACGGAACCCCTGGTCCCTCTGCCCCTGAGCTCCCACTTGTTGTCCCAGGACCAGGGCACCTTAGTCTGTCCAGACCTCCGGTCTCTACACCTGCATGCTTGGCTCCTTCAGGCTTAGCAGTTGCAAGGTTCGGGGTCTCGCCTGGCATAGCGGAGGTCCTAGTAGCTGCTACGAAGCCCTCCACTAGGGCCACCTATGCTATGAAGTGGAAGAGGTTTTGTCTTTGGGCCTCTGCCCAAAGCCTCGATCCTTTGGCCTCTCCAGTGAACTCCATGCTTGAGTATCTGCTCTCTTTTCCAGACCGGTCTGAGCTACTCCTCCATTAAGGTGCACCTTTCTGCTGTCTCTGCATACTATGCACCTTTGGAGGGTAAATGCCTTGCCCAATCGGACTTGTCCCACACCTTTTTGCAGGGCATATTACATCTAAGTCCTCCCATTCAGGACTGTGTGCCACCATGGGATGATCTGTTTATGTTAGAGAAACTCACCCCCCCCCCCCCGAGCCAGCTGCAGAATGAGAGCTACACTTTCTGTGTGGAAAGTGTTCTTTTTGGTTGCTGTTACTTATGCGCTGAGGATTTACGAGTACAGGCTCTGATGTGTAAAGAGCCTTATTTAGTTTTTCACAAGGAAAGGGTGTCTTTACAAACGAATCCTAAGTTCCTGCCCAAGGTGGTGTCTGAATTCACCCTAAATCAAGACAGCCTCCTTCCAGTTTATTATCCAGAGTACTCCAATCAGGGGGAAGCTTTATTACATACTCTGGACATCCACCAGACACTTTGGTTCTACCTCAGCCACACTGCCTCCTTTCGGAAGACCAACCAGCTCTTTGTTTCATTTGCTCCAAAATCTTAGGAAGCATCAGTTTCTAAACAAACCTTGTCAAAGTGGTTAGTTAACTGCATTGTTTTCTGTTACCAGAAGTATGACAAGCCTTTACCGGGCTCGGTAAAAGGTCATTCCACCAGGGGAGTTGCTGTCTCTTTTGCCTCACTGAGGAATGTCTCTACAGCAGATATCTGTGCAGCTGCAACCTGGAGTTCCGGTCACACCTTCGTCAAGCACTTTAGCTTGGACATTGCCTCCAGGCGAAGGACTGGGTTTGGCCTTGCAGTTCTTCAAGGCCTGCTTTCCTAATTCTGTTGGCTATCTTAAACTTCCACCCATGCTTGTCTGTTCCTTCTCCTTCAATTGCTTGGGACTCAGTCTTTATGGTCATTGCCTGCTGCAAGATCTGCAACTCCAAGTAAGATAATACAGTTATGTAAGAACTTACCGTAGCAGTAAATCTTCAAGAGGAGCTCTTGCAGCAGGCGCTGCTTTCCCTCCCTCCTTCCCCGTGGTGTTTCCTTTCACCTTTCCTTTTCTTTCTGGGCACAAACCTACCCGGTTCTCCTTCCATCCTTGAGTCCGTGTCTCTGACAGGAGAACTGAAGTGGTGCTGGGGACCGCTCCCTTTATACTGTTGGCTGACGGGGGTGGTCCCCCACTGAAGACTGCTAGCTAGAATGTTTCTGTGGGGCCCTGGCACCTGGTGGCTTAGTCCTTATGGTTATTGCCTGCTGCAAGAGCTCATCTCAAACATCTACTGTTATGTTAAGTTCTTACATAACTGTACTTTACGGTTAATGTGAAAGAGTACTCCGTTTTGTGTTATAATTTTTCTGTTTTCACAGTCTTTCTAAAACAAGAGAATAAGGTCGGCCCGTGGGGGCAGCATTAGAGCTGCCACTCACGACGGTTCGGGAACAAGCCTGGGCCATCAGAGGTTGGGGGAAGATTGAGTGTCCAAGAGGACACGCTTCATTAAGGGACAGTCGGTGTTGTCACTGCAGTGCCTACACCTGGGTGACCACAGGTGGTAGCGCAGCCAAAGGCAGCTTGGGAAGGTAGATATCTTCCGGGGCTCGTGGCTGGCACCCTCATGCATGCCCTTGCACTGAGCCCTCATGTGTGCCAACATCTAAGGGGTTGGGTGAAACTTGTAAAATGGCCCCAGCATAGTGACAGTAGATCTTGGTTCATCCAGACAACCACCCGCAGCACCTCCCGATGCTACATGAGACTCAGAAGAAAATCCCCCCTACCCCATACCCTGCTTGGGGGGGGATAGAGCCAAGGTTTAATGCAGTATGGTGCTAACATGGTAGGCATTCGAGGGGTTGGATGGCTGTGGGTGCTCCTGCAGGAAGCAGATGATGGAGAATGGAGGGGGCATAAATAGAAAGGTCAAAATAAATAACGAGAGAATAATAGAATATGTTATATATGAGACAGAAGGGCCCCATGACTGCATTTATTTATTATGATCGTTGGTAGCAGAAACATTTTTCTAGATTTAGACCTGGACATTCTTTTTATTCAAACAACATGAAGTCTTGCTGTATTCTGACATTATGCAGTTAACCCCAGCACTTGAACTGCTCTGGAGAGGAAAGAGTTAACTCTATGCCAGAGCATAGAACGTTGAGCTCGAGCTCGGTTCAAACCTCTGTCTGTTGCACTTCGAAGTGTAAACATCAGATTCTTTATTCCGCCTAACTGAACAGTCGCTCCGGAGAAATCTCCTTCGCTTGTTGGTTTGGTCCCAGTAAAACGTTGGTTTTAAACCACAAATTTTATTATTTTTTTCGGTTCAGATCCTTGTCTACGTACAGTAACTGTTGTAGGTAGTGGACATTAGTTTATTTCCTGTGTGTGGAAATTGTAAAACTTTTTAATCGGTCTGGTTTAGAACCGATTGTTTTCTTTCTTTATTCTGTAAGTCTTTGGTTTATTTGTATTAGTGTGAGACCGGTCCCTATCGGTTTCAAAAAAATGTATTTTTAGATGTTTTTTTCCATGGCCCGTAACACGGTTGGTAACCTATGGGGGGGGTCTTCCCTGGCTTTAAAGCTTCTAAAGGGTAAGTGGTTAGGATGGCTACGTCTGAGAAACCCAAAAGAAAAACTGGGCCCACTGGGTTTCAGCACTGTGGTGAGTGTGGGAATGCTTTTGCTAGGGCAGACCCTCACACCACCTATGTGTATTGTCTGGGGTTTGACCACATCGATTCAGACTGCCAAATATGTGAAAAATTTCCCAAAGGCTACCCTGGACAAGAGATTGGGTAGGCTTAGGGAAAAGGGGGCTGAGAAGTCCACTGATCCGGATGGCCAGCCCGGTTCGGTTCCGACCAAACCTGAGGGAGTGCCCACTGACCTGGGCGATAACTTCCTCGGGCAAAAGAAGAGCCGATCGTGAGGGGTCGGTTCCGTCAAAGGGAAGAAGGGTACGACGATGATGATGATGATGGTGGTGTGGAAGGCCTGGATGAGCCCATTGAACCGGATATCTCCCCAGACAGGCCTTCCAATGTTGCTCCTCCTAGGCTTTCTGAGTCCCCTTCCCACTATTTGTTTTACAAAAAAGTGGCAGAGACCCTCCAGCTCCCTCTGGTTGAAGCTGTTGAGGAACAAGAGAAGCCTGACTATGTAGAGATGATGGACATCTCAGAGTCCAAAAGGCTGTCTAGTTCCCTCCATAAATCTTTTGGGAAACAGACACAAAACATTCTTCAGACACCAAATTCATTACCTCCTGTGGACAAGAGAATGGACAGGAGGTATATGCTGCCAGACTTGGGTACAGAGTACTTGTTCCAACAATGCACCATGTTGGGATCGTGCAGGCTTCAGCCTGTGACGAGGCTAATATACCTTTGGCTTCACACCCCCAGATAAAGACTCTAGGAAGGTGGATGTTATGTCCTAGAAACAGTACTTGGCATCCTCCTTGGGACTCAGGCAGGCAAACTATATGGCCTACACAGTCAGATACCAGAAGTCCAGGTGGGATACTGTTCTGGAGCTGGCAAAACAGGCTTCCCCCCAGCTAGCCAAAGAGCTGGAGGAGGTGGCTGCTGATGGGATTGAGGCATCCAAAGTCCAGTTTCGTGCTGCTGTGGACTCTAATGATGTTTCATCACGAGTCATGGCAACATTTGTGTCTCTTAGGAGATTTGTTTGGCTCAGATGTACTAGCCTCTCACATGACACCCAGGCTAAGGCCATGGATTTCCATGTGGTGGGTAATTATTTGATTTTGGAGCAGATAGAATTACATGAAAAAGATGGACAAGTATAGGACCACCTACAGGAGTGCACAGGCCAAGGAAAGGCAGGCAACTCCTCAGAAGCAGCAGTCTAAGGGCAGGGGCAGGCCTTTTCACAGGCCTTTCTACCAGGCACATGCCTCCTGTCCTTTCCTTCAGGGGTTCTTCAGAGGGAGAGGCAGAAGGGGGATGAGCAGGGCTTTATCCTCCTCACAGATCAAGGCTCCTGCCAAGCAGACAGCTTGATGTGTCAGCCAGGGTCGATTCCCCCTTTCCAGTAGGAGGCAGGCTGGCTTACTACTTCCAGGCCTGGAAATCTGTTACCTCAGGCAAGTGGGTCCTGGAGGTAGTAAGCCAGGGACAGGTTCTCAGCTTCCAAAAATTTCCAAAGCTGAGGATCAGGTCTTTTCCACCTGCAAACATCTTCGAAACCATTGTCTTAGAGGCAGAGGTTTCCTCTCTGCTGGCTCTCAGAGCCATAGAGAGAGTTCCTACTCGACACAGGGGCAAGGGTCTGTACTCCAGATACTTCCTTACCCCAAAAAAGACAGGGGAGTGGCGGCCCATCCTAGATCTAAGATACTTAAACAAGCACATAGTCAAGCCAAAATTCAAAATGGTTACTCTGGGAATAATTCTTCCCTCTCTGAGGCCAGGGGATTGGTTAGCCTCCCTGCACCTCAAGGATGCCTATTTTCATATTCCCATCAGGTGCTCCCACAGAAAGTACCTCAGGTTTGAACTGCCTTCAGGCCATTATCAGTTCAGAGCAATGCCCTTCGGACTAGCATCAGCACTAAGGGTGTTCACAAAATGGCTAGCAGTAGTAGTGGCCTTTCTAAGGAAGCAAAACATTTCCATATTTCCATACCTGGACGACTGGCTCATTGTGGGGCAGTCTCCAGACTAAGTCAAGTCAAACCTGCAAGTGACCCAGCAATTGCTCACTTCTCTGGGATTCCTCTGCAATCTTCCAAAGTCAGTTCTCGAACCAGTGCAACTCCTGACCTTCATAGGGGTAGAGTTGGACACTGTCCAAGCAAGAGCTTTTCTTCCCCTTGCAAGGGTAAAGGCCCTTACAGACCTTGCTTCTTCTTTTTGCCTTCTGGTGTCTCGACCAGCAAGGCATTTTCTTCAACTCCTGGGCCACATGGCAGTTTCCACTGCAGTGATACAAGGGGACAGATTTCAGATGAGGGACATCCAGTTCCACTTGAGGGCTTTTTGGTCTCAGAAAAAAGATCCTCTAACCAAACTTATTCCAGTGACTCAGACTCTGATCCAGGCTCTTCAATGGTGGTTGGATCCGGACAGCCTCAGACAAAGAGTCCCATTCATCACCCAGACTCATTCTTTGGTATTAACCACATATGCTTCTCTCCTGGGGTGGGGGGTTCACTTGGGAGTTCTCACAGCACAGGGAGTGTGGTCCCCTCAGGAATCTGTACTTCATATCAATCTTCTGGAGCTCAGGGCAGTGTACCTGGCTCTATAAGCTTCCTTGGACTCAGTACAGAACAAGATGGTTCAGGTCAGGACAGACAGCACCACCACCATGTGGTACATCAACAAGCATGGAGGCATTCGGTCTACGGCCTTGTGCACAGAAGCCATGAAATTATGGTCCCTAGCTTATTCCTTACAGACATCTCTGGTAGCAGTCCACCTCCCAGGGAAGGACAGTGTGCTAGCAGATGCTCTGAGCAGGATATCTAAAGGCCATCACGAATGGTCCCTGGATCCCCTAGTGTTAAAAGTGATTTTTCAAGATGGGGCACTCCCAGAGATAGATCTCTCTGCAGACCCAGACAATCACCAACTTCCTCTCTTCTGTTGCAGACCCCCAGTCTTGGGTTCAATCCCCCTGGATGCTTTACTCCTGGATGGGGAGGGGACATTTCTGTATTCCTTCCCCCCCGTTCCTCTATTGTTCAAGGTTCTGGTCAAGATAAGGTCACAATCCTGCAAAGTGATCCTGATTGCTCCAGACTGGGCCAGGCAGCCTTGGTATCCTCTGTTGCTGTCCTTAGCAGTCCATCTTCCCCTATCTCTTCCCAAGAATCACAATCTGTTAACCTCCTCTCAGGAGAGTATTTGGTACCCCAACCTTCGGTCTCTCACCCTCAAGGCATGGCTCTTGAAGAGTTAGAATATGCAAACCTGCATCTGTCTCAGGGGGTTCTGGATATTCTCAAAGCCTGCCAAAAACCTGCCAGCAGAAAAACATAATTCCAAATGGAAAAGATTCAGCATTTGGTGTTCCAGTAGGCAGATGTCTCCAGATACTGCTGATTTGGCTACAGTTCTGGATTATATGGTTCATCTTAATGGCTTAGGCCTCAGGCCAGCTACTCTGAAGGTACACTTGGAAGCTGTTTCTGCATTTCTGTCAGTGGGGAAGGCTTCCTCCCTGGCATCTCATCCTGTTTTCTGTAAATTCTTTAAAGGGTTGCTCCATACCAACCTTCATTTAAGGACCCTACTCCTGCTTGGGATCTTAATGTTTGTATTGCTCAGCTTATGCAACCCCCTTTTGAGCCTTTGGCATCAGCAGAACTTAAGTACTTGACTTGGAAAGCCGTGTTCCTGGTAGCTGTTACCTCTGCCAGGCGCATCAGTGAATTACAAGCTGTCAGTGGATCCTACTTTTATCTCATTCCGTAGAGATAAGGTGGTCCTTAGAACTAACAGGAGGTTCTTACCCAAAGTGGTTTCTGATTTTCATCTGAACCAATCCATGTCTCTCCCTGTGTTCTTCACTGATCGTTCTTCTTCAGGAGAGAGAAGATTACACAGTTTGGATATTAAGAGGGCACTTTGCTATCACACTGAGCACACTAAGGCACTTAGGTTTGACTGTCCTCAGTTGTTTCTCACTTATGGTGAAGTGGGAAAGGGCACATCTGCTACTAAGAGGACTGTTTCCAGGTGGATTGTCTCTTGTATACAATTCTGCTATGAGAAGCTAGGCAAAATATCCTCTTCAGGCCTGAGGGCTCATTCAACTAGAGGTACAGCTGCTTCTCTGGCTGCTGCCAGAGATATACCATTACTAGAAATATGCAAAGCAGCCACCTGGAAAACAGTCCATACATTCACCAAGCATTACTCTCTGGATATCCAGGCTAGAAGTGACGCTAGGTTTGGTACAGCAGTACTGCAGAGCCTATTCCCAAAATAGGTTCGGTCCCTCCTCCATGGAGGTAATGCTTGGTAGTCTGCATAATGTCAGAATACAGCAAGACTTCGTGTTGTTTGAAGAAAAAATTACTCACCTTAGTAATTGTGTTTCTTCTAATGGAGTCTTGCTGTATTCTGACCTCCCTCCCTGCTTCACCTCTCAGAATCTGGTTTTGGGAAGTGGGCTGGCAGGTACAGTGCTGCACCTCAGGGGTGCACTTAACACTCCTCCCATGTAGAGGGAGGGGGAGTGGGTTATGTTTATGATGTTTTTTATAGTTATTGGTGTTCACTACCTAGTTTTTGTTTTGGAGTTCTCGACTTGAGTCTTTTGGGACCCAAAACATTTGGTTGCCTTTTGGCTAGTTAATTTACAGTTTCCACCTAGCAGGTGTAGTTAGTATTAGCTCGTAAGAATCTGACGGTTACACTTTGAAGTGCAGCAGACCGAGGTTTGAACCGAGCTCGAGCTCAACGTTCTATGCTCTGGCATTGGATTAACTCTTTCCTCTCTGGAGCAGTTCAAGTGCTGGGTCTAACTGCGTAATGTCAGAATACAGCAAGACTCCATTAGAAGAAAACACAATTACTAAGGTGAGTAATTTTTTTTCTTTTTATCCCCCTTACACTGACACGTGCTCCCCTAAAAACATAACACCCCCCTGGCCCCCACCTACCTTACCTCCTGCCCAGACCCAATAGAGCCTCATCTTTTATTTATTTGGTTAGTTTTTGTTGACCGTGTAAGTGCTCTAGAAAAATTCTGCCTATTTTCAGGCACGACCCAAAGGAGGGGGATACAGATGAATGCCAACTGACCTTGAACCAGATTAAGTTGTTGGTGGTATTTTTAGTGAATGTGGGGACATTTGGCCAGGGCACTGGATAAATTCCCCTACCCTGTAGGTGGGAAGGAGGGACTCATTTCGGAGTCAGACACAGGAAGAGGAGGAAGTGCTGATGTGGCAGGGGGAGGTGGCCTCCTCCGTGGTCTCTCTTCCTACAGAGGCTGAAAAAGACAGAAACTCTGCAGAAACAGTTATGGATTTGGAAGACCTAACAATAGAATTCAGCGAGGAGGATAGTGCACCCGATCCTACCTGTGTGGGGGAAATAGTGGAGAAAAGCAACAGAGAGCTGATGCAAAATAAAGATGGTCAAACAACAGAGAATGTGCAGGTACTGGATATTGAATTGAAAGAAAAAGTTAAAATGCTTCAGTTAGAAAAAGAAAAGATCATACAAAGAGCTGCAGAGCTAGAGAAAGAGCTTGAAACTCTGGCACAAGTGCCTGATAAATCCTCTATAGTGAATAACACAGAGATGACTCATCCAGCTTCTGACTCACAGTCAGGCCAAAAAGACAAGGCCGCTGCTTCTGTCAAAAACAAGGCAGTTCAAAGCAATGCTAAACAAATGGCTGGCAGTTTAAATGGCGTAGAACCCGTGTGCCGAGAGCTGAAGGAAAAGGAAACAGAAAGTGTTTGTCTCACTAAAAACATCAAAATGAGACTTGGAGTTGGGGAAACAGTTGTGTCTACAGGACTCACTATGAACTGAAACAACAGAGAAAACTTGCTCCTTCAGGGACAGGCAGAAGGGGAGAGAGGGAGAGAGAGAGACTGGGTCTCCAGAGCTCCTGACTTTTGCGATGAAGGTTCAGTACAGCATTCAGTTGCACAAGTATTAGAGAATGCTGGTTGGAAACAGGGACAGCAGGGAGCCTGGGTTCCTGATTCTGAGGACCCTTCATATCAAGAGATGATAAGAGCATGTACCTACAAAAGTGGCCACCATCAATGAACAAGACATGAGCTCCAACAAACCCCGGGGTAACACTTTTTCTGTTACCAGTAATATTGATGCATGTGTTGGGGAAAATATAAATGATGGGGAATCTATGGCAAACAGAGCTATTTCTGAAGGTGCAAGTGTGAATGGGGCAGATATTCCATTACGGATGGGACCGAGTGAGGAGGTCATACATGGGTCTGAAGATAGGCCAACATTTGAGCCTATATTTATGTTATCTATTTTGTTTTTAAACAAAAGGGAGCCTGCTCCCAGGTGGAATGCTGTTAGATTAGTGTACAAGGGAGGCTTAGAGAACCCCCCTGATAGGGTACATATAGCAAAGCAACTTTTAAAGAATTCTATGACATTTTTTTCATCTGAGATTTTCTCCCTAATAGGGTTGAGAAACAGGAACTATGACATTAGCTTTAAAAATGTGTCATGTCTAGACCGCTTCTGGGCCCAGTACCAGGTGTTAAAAAATACTCCTTTATGGATTCCTTTTTTGGTGGTCCCTTTAACGAAACCCCTAGTCAAATTAATTAAGTTTTTTTTTTTAAGGAATGAAGGGGTAAACATTGAGGACATCCTCTTTTGACAGAAACAAAGGTGTGAAATCTTAAATAAACCTACCCCAAATTTGGACAGTGAGCAGATATAGGATGGGAGTTGGAGGGTGAGAGTTGAGCTAATTTCCACAAATACAGGCCCTGCTCATCTCCCCAGTTCCTTTTTTTAGGGAAAGACGTGATCATTATTCTATAGCGGCCAACCCAGGTCATGTTTCAAGTGTGGGTCAAGGGCCCATTTAAGTTCTGCCTGCGACTCCACGAGATGTAACCACTGTTTAGAGTTTGGACACAATTCTGCTATTTGCCTAAACTTGTTTCGTTGCAACCTTTGCGAGAGGACAGGTCATGTATATGGTAGGTGTCCCTGGGCATCCCATAATAGGGAGGATTGTCCTTCACATGAGGGACTAATCAACATGGCCCAGCAACAATATGCAAAAAAAGGCAGCCTCTGCAAGCATTGTAGTGGCTACATCACCAGGGCATTCAAGCTCCCTAGAACAGAACGTTCCTACAAACTCTCCTGCACCAAGGGACACTCCAGGGTAGGATTTGGAGGTAATACAGGCCACAGAGGAAGTAATGGGTATGGAAACAGGTGAAGATGCCCAGGGTATAAATGGGGAGACAGGTGAAACAGAGCCGGACATGCCCCCACCCCCACCCCCAGGAGAGAAGGATCCATCTTTTAGAATGGTATCTCCTAAAAAAAGAAATAGACAAGGGAAAGCTGTGTCACAGGGGAACAGGAAAGTTAATATGAAGGAAACTGCCTCAGTACAGACTGTAAACAAATATGCTTTATTAAATTCAGAGGGAACCGATGGTGAGTCTGAAGGGGAGGGGACAGACTGTTCTTCAGTAACATCCATTACAGAATCTGAAGGAGAAGGGGGAGATTCAATAGCAAAACGAACAAAACAGCGAAGGTCATCCAAAACGCCATGAAGCAAGTATACTGACATTTTGCCTTTTTTTGTATTATGGGGTAATTAAAAATCATTACTCTAAACATCAGTAGTATTAAAAACGATAGAAAGAGGGGCTGGGGCCCTGGTTACTCTGGACAGTTTACACAGTGACATCATTTGTATTCAGGACACTCGTCTTAAAATCCATGCTGAATTACAATCTATATCCAGAGCCTGGTTGGCAGGGGCCTCCTTTTGGTCCTCAGGGACCGAACCCTGTGATGGGGTAGGCATTTTACTAGCTAACCCCCTCCTAAAAGTATCCAGATTAGTTGACATACATCCAGGAAGGGCTTTGATGTTAGATATCTCCTACATGTCAGAAAGGTTTCGTATAATAACAGTGTACGCTCCCTAACTAAAGCACAGAGAGTATCCTTGTTTAAAGAGATTCAGCCTTATCTACATACATCCAGACTTGTAATCTGGTCAGGAGATTTTTAACTGTGGACTCTCTACAACTGATAGAGGCCTTCAAACCTCAAAGTTGTTTTGTGACACTACAGCATTACTACAGATAGATAGAACAGCTGGTTTGGTGGATACCTATAGAAAGAAACATCTAAATGGGGGGTTTACATATTTTAGGGGTATCTTAAGGACTTGGATAGAATTTACCTTTGCATCTCAAGTGTTAAACATTCTTTCTGCTTCTACAATCCCTAATGAATTTTCAGACCATATGGCAGTTCAGATTCAGGTATCATGGGAGGGAACCCCATGATGTAAGAAAAATAAATGGCGTTTAAATGAAACACTTTTAAAGGATCCAAAAATGAAAAGAATGTGGAATCAGGACTGGTTAGCCAGGCTCTCAGTAGCGGAAATGTATGAGAACATTGCAGAATGGTGGGAGGACTCTAAAAAGAACTGGCAGAAACTTTTTCAAAATAGAGCTACGTATATAGCCAATAAGGAATATATGTAATACCTGCAATTAAGACAATATTTACAGCATCTTATTTCCCAGGCTGAATTGTCTAAACAGGATTATAGTGCAATCATTAAAAACACTAAGGGAAAAATGTCTGATATCCAGTATAATAGGGCCAAGTCCCTAAACCAGGAATTAAGATTTGGGACTCAGGTAAGGCAAAAATCATTAAACCCTTTCAAAGAGTGTAATAAGAGGGTTGAAAACAGATTTATTGCAGAACTAAGCACACCAACAGGACAGTTAGTAAATTCTCCACAGGAGATTTTTGAATGTGGTAGAAGAATATGTAGCAGGTCTGTTTGGTACCACCACTCTGGATCATGATCCCTCTAATTTATTAAAATCATTGGGGTTAACCAAGATATCTGAAATAGAGGTCCAAGATTTGATTAAAGATGTATCTGTAAAGGAAGTGACAGCAGCTATTTCACAGCCAGCTCCACATTCAGCTCCAGGTATAGATGGATTAGGGTCAGGAGTTTATAATCCCTTTAGTATAGAATTAGCCCCTGCTTTGGTGATTCTGTTTAATTATGTTTTAACATCATCAAATTATGCCCCTTCTATGCAGGAAGCAGCTCTTGTACTGCTCCACAAGAAAGGTCCGAGACAGATAATAGGTAACTGGCATCCATTAAGTCTGTTAAATACAGATTTGAAAATCTTAAGTAAAATCCTGCAGACCAGATTATTGAAAGTAGCTCCAAAACTAATTTGTCCTTTTCGGTCTTGTTCAATACCAGGCGGAAACAACAGGACAATCTTATAGTTCTGAGGAATTACTCTTTAGAGGGCAGGCAGGGCAAGCACAGGGCTTCATCTTAAGTATCGACCAAGAGAAGCTTTTGACAGGGTTTCTCAAGATCTTGTTTAAAACTCTCAGGGCATTTGGGATTCCAGAGGTTTTGTAAACTGGATAAAACAAATGTATAAAGGCCACAATCATCCCTTGTATAAATGGTTGGGAGGAAGAGGATAAGGTTGAACGAGGCGTTAGACAGGTTGCCCTTTTGCCCCCTACTTTATACTTTTGTAATAGATATTTTTATTAGAATGTTGTTAAAAGAACAGAGGATCACAGGAGTAGTAACTAACCCAGATTGTCCCCCGGTCAAGGTGCTAGCATACGCAGATGATTTAGTTATAGCAATATCTTCTTCTAGTTCTGCAGAGGCTGTAAGTAATATATTTCAGCAGTATTCCAAATGTTCAGGTTCTAAAATTAATGTGGGAAAGAGCAAGGGGGGTTACAATAGGTGATACTCAGGTACCACAGGGCATATAGGTGGTATTCAAGTGACTGATCAGCCGATCTCTATATTAGGTATAGAGTTTGGTCCAGGGGATATGGTTGTGTTAAACTGGAAGGGGAAAGTGGAGAAGGCAACAGGATTAGCCAGTAGTTGGAAGGGACAATAACTGTCAAAGAAAAAAAGAGTGATTTTAATTAAAACATTACTGCTCCCCATATTTCTCTACTTAAGTTATATATACCCTCCTCCAATAAGTATGTTTACAGTCATTTACAGCATATTTTTTCAGGCATTCTGGGGATCTAGATTGAATCCTGTTAAGAGGGTATATACATATCATCCTGTTTGCAAAGGTGGGGTGGCAATGATCAACACGATCGCATTCTTTTTTAGTACTTTTCTGTCTGGTAATATTTGCCCAACCATGAGACCTGGGGATCCACCATGGAAGTTAATGTTAAGTGCATGGCTAGAGCCATGCAAAAGGGTATGGGAGAATAAGAACCCCAGAGGGTTGAACAGATTGGCGTACACTCCTCAATATGGAGTGGAATGTATAAAAATGCTGGTGAAATGGAACATTAGTATAGAACAGATAGTAATATTAGATAGGAAAAAAAATTATGGTTTGATTATAGATGCAGAATGTAGGGCTGAAATAGTGTTCCCGGAGTGCCCTGACACACACAAAAAAACAGTAATCCAACAGTTGGTGAACCCTAGACTTCCCCATTTCGTGTGGGATTGTGTTTGGTTAGGCAGTTTTGGGAGATCAGGAGTAAGGGGTAATAACAAGCATAAACAGCTTGAAGAGAGATATTGCCCCAGAGTGGCATGTGGGCAAATTGTGGAAACCCAACAACACTTATTTTTAGAATGTTTATATATAAAACCATTTTGGACATATTTGGCTAGAACATGAAAGGAGCCTTTGTTCGGAAATTTGAATTATACGACAGTAATGTATGGTCCTGTAGGAGGGCTATTTGGGAAATACCACAAAGACACTATGTACATAGTATTTGCAACAATAAAATATTGCATTTGGCAGGCTAGGTGCATGTGGGTTCTGCAACAGAGAGAAGTATCTCATCTGGAACTTTTTCAGAATATTGGGATATCATTGAATAAAACCATGAAATGTGATATGATGAGATATACCCCTGAAAGAGCTAGGCTTTTTTGGGTCAATTGCAATGAATGGGGAATCAGTGATTAGGATAGTATTTTGTAGAATATTGGTAGGTTATAATATGCAGGACATTGACAAATGCAGAAAAATATGTATAATGTTTTGTTTTCTACTGAATCTTTTTTTTTTCTGTTTGTTACAATTGGTTAATAATTTTGTTTAGAATGTATATATAATGTATTTGTATTGTAATGAAATCCAATTTTCAACAAAATTCCCCTACTCTTGCAGTAGGGGGACCTCTTGTCTGTTCTCCGATGGACAAGATGGCTGACCATGGTGTTTAGAGTGTTGGAGCTGGTGGTGGACCTCAGCATTCTGCTCATTCTACTGACGTTCTGAACATTGACAATGATTCTTTTTTCTGAACCTGTACCTATTGCGACTATTATGGATTCTGACAAGATGGATTTAGAAGTATCTACTCCAGTTCTTCCTGACCAAGGACATTTGCACCCTGAAACTGTGTTTTTTCAGCAACGCATAGCTGAAGCTCTAGGTAAGCTTACTCCTACAGCTGATACTTTATGAGCTACTCTTAGACGGCATGAACTAGCATCGGAACCTCAACATTTTATTATACAAAAACGAAGGGAAGCGTTGTTGCACTTACTACAAAAAGAAGATGAAGCTTTGCTGAAGTTACAGGATCCGCAAAATCAAACTGCCTATCGGGACTCTCCTTCTGTTCTACAAGGCATATTTTCAGCTTCTGACAATGCTCAACCAACTTGGTCCCCAGATCAAACCTTGTGTTCTGCAGGCTGGGAGAAATCAGCTGATGGCACCACTTGGATTTCGAATTCCATTCCAACTGCTGCAGAGTTGCAAAGCCAGACAGCTGAGTTGGCATCTGTCCCTCCCGCTGTGGTTCTGCCTCGCCCTGCTTGTTCAGCTGCTCGCACGAATGATTTACTAGTGGAGTCCTGTGGGGCTCAACCACAGGGTGCTTCTCTAGATTTACCGAATTCTGATAAGGCGAGGACTGTACTGCCTGCTTCTCAGCCTGTCTTGAACTCTTCGATAAGTGACTCTCAATCTTCTGTTCCAGCCATTCTCCCTGTTGTGCTCCCAATGCATGCGTCTCCTTCTGCCTCCTGGGCAGACTTGGTGGAGACAGCTGCTGCTGCTGTTGATCTCACTAACGAGCCTTTACTGCATTCCACTTTGCCTTCGGTTACTACGGGTCAGCTAGTTGATCAGCAAGGCCCTCCTGCTCCCTCTAAATCTTTCAGATTGTCTGATTTGTTTTCAAACTGAGGGGAACCTGCTAAACATAAAAACGCTGTAAGATTCAAATATGCTGGTGGCTTAGAGGTGCCTCCAGACAGGAATTATGTTGCCAGGACCTTACTGAAAGAGACTATGCATTTCACTGCTACTGAAATTTTGGCACTTATTCATACTTCTGGGGACTCCCAGTTTGACGTCCGCTTTCGTTCTCCTGTTCTGCTTCATAAGTTCTGGTTGAAATGTGGTACTTTAAAGCATACTCCTGCCTGGTCCCCCTTTATTATTATTCCTCTGACGAAACCAGTATGGAAAACTGTGAGTATTTTATTTAAAAATGATGGGGTGGAAATTTCTAACATCTTGCACTGGATAAGCAAAGAGTGGAGGCTATGGATAGACCCTCTCCTATTCTGGATTCTGAGAATATTTGGACTGGGGGCTGGCGACTCAAGGTTAAACTTAAAACCTCTGACTCTGGTGTTCAGCACCTGCCTATCAGCTTTTTTATTGGAAGGGATAGAGGCTTTTGTTTTTATCCTGGGCAGCCTAAAACTTGCCGTAGATGTGGGTCTTTAGCCCATTTGAGTAATGCTTGTGAGGTGCGGGTCTGTGACCTACGTCTTGAGTTTGGTCATTCAAACCATTATTGTCCTAATCCTGTCCGTTGCAATATTTGCGATGAGAAGGGCCATTCCTATAGACTGTGTCCATGGGCTGCACATAATAAAGTTCTTTTTATAACCAGGAGGAGATGGTCCTGGAAGCATAGAAACAGAAACAATCCAAAACTCGGTCATTGATTTCTCTTCCTATTGCTCCTTCTATTCCTGTTCCCTCGGTGGAGATTGTGTTGCCTCAGTCTGTCCCCTTTACCTTTCAGCCAGTGGAACCATCACTTCCTTTACAGACCCAGTTGGAAAACATTCCAGTTTTGGATACTGCTGTTGCCCCCCATGCGCTCCCGATTGATGACTTTGTGGTGGAAAGAGAAACAGGACAAATTGCAGCCTAAACCTGAGATCTCTCGTAGAGACTTTCTTAGATCTCAGAACAGTTTTGCAGTTCTACAAAATTGTGAGGCTGATGAGAGCGAGGAATCTGACTTGTCTTCTGTGGCTTCTTCTCATAAGGAGGTGTCAGAGGGTGAGGAAGAATGGAAACAGGGGAAGACTTATAAAAGAACTAGAAAGAAAACTGCTTGATTTTTTTTCTTTTTCTACCCTGGTTTTTTCTGATTTACATTTGTTAACTTTGAATGTCAATAGTATTAGGAATGCTAAGCGTCGGCTTACTTTATTCTCTTCTTTACAAGGATCTGCTGCTAATGTCTTTTCTTTACAGGACACAAGGTTGAGAACCACTTCCGACATTACTCATGCCCAACGTTCTTGGCCTTTTGGTCCTTCTTTTTGGTCGTTGGGGACTGAGTCATGTTCGGGAGTTGGTGTGCTCTTTAAATTTTGGGATTTGCGGATTCTAAAGGTTGTGGATGTCGAACCTGGAAGGTTATTGTTGTTGGATGTCCTAGTGAGTGCTGCCCCTCTCAGGATTGGTACTATTTATGCTCCCCAAACAAAAAGCTTGAGGATTTCACTTTTTAAGGCTTTAAGACCTTACCTGCATACTGCTAAATTAGTTTTGATTGGTGGAGACTTTAATTGTCCCTTGGATTTTGTAGACAAAATAGGTTTAACTTCTAAACTTTTTTTGTGACACAGATTTTCTGACTTCTGTTATGTACACTGCTAGGATGATTGATTCCTACAGGCAGTTTCATCGTACAGGAGGACACACTTACTTTAGAAATTCTATATCTACCAGGATTGATTTTCTTTTTGTTTCAGAGCATAGTCACCTAAAAGGGGCCTGGACTACAGCTTGTGCTACCTCTGATCAGATGGAGTTGTATGTCTTGCTTTCTTTACATGACTCCAGATGTATGGATCGAGGTTTGTGGAAGCTGAATGTTTCTTTATTAACAAATGATGATTTATTTCAGGATTATATGGAGCTTTTTAGAACTCGTTTTTCAGTGTTTATTTTCTCTGATTCCATTTTGAACTGGTGGGTACAGTCCAAGATAGATTTTCGTTGTTTCTTTTCTTCCAGGGGTAAGAAAAGTAATGAAGCAAGCTATTTGCTTTTTTTACAGTTACATCAACAGCTTTTTAAGCTTGTTTCCCTACAAACTACTACTAAGCATAATTATGCCCCCCAAATAGATGTTCTGAGATCTGACATGAAAACCTATCTGTATGACAGGGCCAAATCTTTGGTAACTGAACGTTATGGAACTCCGCTTCAGTGGGGTGCTTTGGATATTTTTAAATATAATTCTGAATTGGTTAACACTAACGTTGTCCGGGGTTTGAGAACTAGTTCTGGGATTATTGTACAGACTAATGAGGAGATTCTGCGTTTTGCCGAATCTGTTTATACCAATTTTTTTTCTGGTAATGTGGCTCTGCAGCCTGACAGTGCTTTTTTTTTCTCATTTGGGACCGCATGCTCTGTCTGCCATTGATTCCTCATTACTGATTAAGCCCATTACACAACTTAAGGTTGAGACTGCTATTAAGTCTCTCCCTTCACATAAAGTTCCTGGCCCTGATGGTCTCCCATCTGAGTTTTATAAACAGTTTCGGTGCCTGTGCTGACTGCTTTATATAACAATATTCTTGATACAGGTTATGTTACCTGTGATTGGTTACTGGCCTTGTATGGTTTTGATTTTTGAAAAAAGGTGATCATTTGGATCTTAAGAATTTGAGGCCATTCTCTCTATTGAATACTGATTTAAAGATCCTTACTAAAATTTTGTCTAAACGGTTGAATGACATTACACCTAACATTGTTTCTCTTTTTCAAACCTGTTCTGTCCCTAATAGAAATATAACTGATAACCTTATGCAGATTCATGATATTTTTCAATATGGTATAGACAATAAATTATCTGTTTTTTTTGCTTTCTGTTGATCAGGAGAAGGCATTCGACAGGATTTCCCATCAGTTCTTGTACCAGGCCCTCCGGTTTCATGGTATTTCCCAATAAATTTATCTCCTGGATACATATACTTTATAAAAAGGACACTTTTCGTCTGCTGATTAATGGTTTTCATGATCTGGTTATTGCTCAGTCTATAGGTGTTAGACAGGGTTGTCCGTTGAGCCCTATTTTGTATAGTTTGGAACTTGATGTGCTCTTTCAAAGAATTCATTTAGCCCCTCAGATTACTTCTATTAGAACTTCTACCCTTTTTCCTGTACCTAAGATATTGGCATATGCGGATGATATCTGCATTTTTTTTAGCTGATTTCCACTCGGGGGAAGCTTTGCTTAGTCTTTTTCAGGCTTTCTCGGATGTCTCCAATGCCAAAATTAATATCCATAAGAGTAAGGCTTTATGGCTTGGAACTGCATTGAGTGGATATACTACAGTGGCAGGTATTCCAATCACTACTGATAATTAGAAAATTTTTTGAGTATTCTTTTTGGGACGTCTGATGCTGGTACTTTGAATTGGAATTTGAAATTGAACGAAGGATATGCTTTAATGCTTAAGTGGAAGAGTATGCAAATTTCTAAGCTGAAGCGAGTTCTTTTGATTAAAACTCTGCTTCTTCCCCTGTAAGTATATCTTAGTGCGGTTTTATCTTTACCTCAGAATTTGGAGACTCATTTATATAGTCTTTTTTTTTTAAGCGTTATGGGGTTCTAGACTTAACCCTATTAAGTACAATTACACCTACCTCCTGGTAGTTCAAGGTGGATTGGCAATGGTTAATCCCGTAGCTTTTTATTTTTCTAATTTTCTTTTTTATAATATTAAGCATCTCTTAAGTAGTCCTACGAAAACTTGGCATTTTTGGTTGTCACATGACTTACAGTGTCTCATTACCTTATGGAAAGATGGGCATTTTCATACTCTTTGGAGAAAGATTTATGTTTCAAACTGTATGGAGGTAACTTTCAAAAAAATAAGACAATGGCATATTACTAGGGAAGTGGTTCTTATGTTCTCCAAAACAGAATTATATGACCATATTATTGAAAGTAAATTTTGGGTCCCTTTGATTTTCCCTTCTGGATCTCCTGATAATGTTGAATCCACTCAACATCTGTTGACTGAACCTAGATTGCCTGCATGTTTATGGCATGTGATTTGGCTTTCATGTCATGGTAGGTTAAATGTCAGGGACTCTCATAAACATAAACAAGTCTCTGAAAGATTTTGTCCCAGAGATACGTGTATTGGTCTTTTCGAGACACAACACTCCCTTCAAACAACATGCAGTCTTGCTGTATTCTGACATATTGCAGTGATCCCCAACCTTTAAACTGCCCTGGAGAACAAAGACTTAACTTTCTATGCAGGGCATAGAATGCTGAGCTCGAGCTCAGTTGAAGTCTCTGTCTGGAGTGTGTCAAACTCAAACCGTCAGATTCTTTACTCCGCCTCACTTAACAGTCACTCCGGAGATTTCTCCTTCAGCTCGGTTCGAAAGTCGGTTAAAGTTTCAGTTTCGTTTTTTTAAACCAAAAAAGTTATCCGCATAGTCGGTTCAGTCTCTGTCTGTGGTGCCATGAGTACTAGATAGGAATTGTTCTGTTTTTCTGTGTGGAGCTTGTAAAAGTGCGGCTCGGTTCGGCTGAACCAGCCATTTGATAGTGAAATCTTGTGTTTTGTGTTTTTACTTAGTGTGTGGTTACCGGTCCTTATCGGTTCTAAAAAAAAATGTGTTTTCACTACGTTTTTTTCTAATACCCGTGACACGGTTAGGAACCGATAAGGAAGTCTTGCCTGGCGGTTGCCATACAAACGGTAAGTTGGTTAGGTTGGCCATGTCTGAGAAACCCAAGAAAAACACCGGGCCCACTGGGTTTCAACACTGCAGTGAGTGTGGGGAGGTCTTTGCTAAGGCCGATCCCCACACTACCTGTGTTTATTGTCTGGGGTTTGACCACCTCGATTCAGACTGCCAAATATGTAAAAACTTTCCCAAATCTACCCTTGAGAAGAGATTAGGTAGACTGATGGGAAAAGGAGGCTGAGAAATCCACTGACCCAGATGGCCAGCCCGGTTAGGTTCTGACCGAACCAGAAGGAGTGCCCTCTGACCAGGGTGATACTTCTTCGGGCAAAAGGAGAGCCGATTCCGAGGGATCGGTTCCAACAAAAAGAAAACGCAAAGACAACTCGTCCGGTTCGGATCCAGAGGTTCGTGTTCAGACCGCCGAAGAGATAGCCAGAGCAATTCAGATTGTAGAATCGCTCCAACCGGTTCCTACCGATCCAGCTCCTTCTGGCAGGGGTTCGGTCCGGTTGGTTCCCCCGGTTCAAGATTATACCCTGGAATATTTTTATGAACCGGAATTTGAACAGGAAAGGGAATTTGAGGATGATAATGGTGAAAGTGAGGGTCTGGATGTGCCTGTGGAACTGGACATCTCCCCAGGCAGACCTTCAGGTGTTTCCCCTCCTAGGCTTTCTGAGTCCCCTTCTCACTTTATGTTCTACAGAAAGGTGGCTGAAACCCTCCAGCTTCCTATGGAGGAGGCTATGGAAGATCAAGAGGAGCCTGATTATGTAGAAATGATGGACATCCCAGAGTCCAGGAGACTGTCTATTCCCCTCCACAAATCCTTTGGGAAACAGACACAAAAAATCCTAAAGTCTCCTAACACTATACCTCCTGTGGATAGAAGAATGGACAAGGGGTATACACTTTCAGGCTCAGACACAAAGTTCTTATATCAGCAATGCAGCCATGTTGGGGTAGTGCAGGCTGCTGCCTGTGACAAGGCAAACATTCCCTTGGCTTCACACCCCCCAGACAAGGACTCCAGGAAGATTGATGCCATGACAAAGAAACAGTACATGGCATCTTCCTTGGGACTCAGGCAGGCAAATTATATTGCCTATACAGCCAGGTACCAGAAGTCCAGGTGGGACACTGTACTGGCACTGGCTAAACAGACCTCCTCCCAGCTAGCCAAGGAGCTGGAGGCAGTGGCTGCAGATGGGATTGGGGCATCTAAGGTTCAGTTTCATGCTGCTGTGGACTCTAATGATGTGTCATCAAGAGTCGTGGCTACATCTGTGGCTCTTCGGAGGATGGCTTGGCTCAGATGTACTAGCCTCTCTGGGACACCAAGGCTAAGGCCATGGATTTTCCTGTAGTGGGTAATTCTCTGTTTGGGAGCAGACAGAGAGTACATGAAAGAAAATGGATGAGTACAGGGCCACTTGCAGGAGTGCTCAGGCCAGGGAGAGGCAGGCAACTCCTCAAAGGCAGCAGTCTAGGGGCAGGCCTTTTCAAAGGCCTTTTTACCAAGCACAGGCCTCTTCTTCCTTTTCTCAGAGGGGGTTCTTCAGAGGGAGAGGCAGAAGGGGGATGAGCAGGGCTGCATCCACTCCTCAGCCTAAAGCCCCTGCCAAGCAGACACCCTGATGGGACTGTCTGGGTCGACTCTCCTATTCCAGTAGGTGGCAGGCTGGCTTACTTTGTCCAGGACTGGATGTCTGTTACATCAGACCAGTGGGTCCTGGAAGTAGTAAGCCAGGGACTGGTTCTCAGCTTCAGAAAATTTCCAGAGATGAGAGCCAGATCTTTTCCACCTGCAGATCTCTCGGAAACCCTTGCCCTAGAGGCAGAGGTTTCTTCTTTTCTAGCCTTCAGAGCCATAGAGAGAGAGAGTACCTACCCTACACTGGGGCAAAGGACTGTACTCCAGGTACTTCCTGACCCCAAAAAAAGACAGGGGAGTGGTGACCCATCCTAAACCTAAGATATCTAAACAAACATCTTTCAAAACCAAAGTTCAAGATGGTAACTCTGGGAATAATCCTTCCCTCTCTAAGGCCAGGGGACTGGCTAGCCTCCCTGGACTTCAAAGATGCCTACTTTCACATTCCCATCAGGTGCTCCCACAGAAAGTACATCTGGTTCGAGTTGCCCTCAGGCCAGTATCAGTTCAGAGCAGTGCCCTTTGGCCTAACCTCAGCCTCAAGGGTTTTCACAAAGTGCCTGGCAGTAGTAGTAGCCTTTCTAAGAAGGCAAAAGATTTCCATTTTTCCATATCTGGATGATTGGCTAATAGTGGGTCAGTCTCCAGACCAAGTCAAGTCTCACCTGCAAGTGACCCAGCAAGTGCTCACTTCTCTAGGATTTCTTCTCAGCCTTCCCACGTCAGTTCTCGAACCAGTCCAGCTTCTTACCTTTATAGAGGCAGAACTGGTCACACTCAGAGCAAGAGCCTTTCTTCCTCTAGAAAGGGCAAGGGTTCTTATGGAACTAGCCTCTTCCTTCAGCCTTTGGGTATCTCGACCAGCAAGGCATTTCCTCCAGCTTTTGGGCCACATGGCAGCTTCAGCAGCAGTGGTCCAAGGGGCAAGATTCCAGATGAGGGATATTCAGTTCCACCTGAGAGCTTTTTGGTCTCAGAGGAAGGATTCCCTTACCAAACTGATCCCAGTGACTCTGACCTTGATCCAAGCCCTCCAATGGTGGCAGAATCAGGACAGTTTAAGACAAGGTGTTCCTTTTGCTACTCAGCCTTGTTCAGTGGTCCTTACCACGGATGCTTCTCTTCTGGGCTGGGGAGCCCATCCGGGGTCCCTAACTGCCTAGGTGCTGTGGTCCCCCCAAGAATCCCTTCTCCATATCAACCTCCTAGAGCTCAGGGCATTTTTTTCTAGCCCTAAAAGCTTTCTCTCAGTCAGTACAGAACAAGGTGGTTCGGGTCAGAACGGTCAACACCACCACCATGTGGTACATCAACAAGCAGGGAGGCACTCGGTCCACGTCCTTGTGCACAGAAGCCATGAAGTTGTGGTCCCTGGCTTATTCCCTGCAAACCTCTCTGGTAACAGTTCACCCTCCAGGGGAGGACAGTGTGCTAGCAGATGCACTGAGCAGGATCTCTCAGGGCCATCACAAATGGTCCCTGGACCCTCAGGTGTTGAAAGTGATTTTATCAAGGTGGGGCACTCCACAGGTAGATCTCTTTGCAGCCCCAGACAATCACCAACTCCCTCTCTTTTGTTGCAGACCTCCAGTCTTGGGCTCAGTCCCCCTGGATGCCCTGATTCTGAATTGGGAAGGGAAGATCTTGCTTTGAGAGGGCTCTTGCAGTAGGTAATTACATATAGGACTGACATCTGCAGGCGGCAGGACCCCACGGAAAAATTTCTAGCTAGCAGTCTCTGGCGAGGGACTGCCCCCACGTCAGGTGACCGGTGTCAGGAGACGTCGGTATAAAGAGTTGGTCCCTCATGCCTGCCTTCCAGTTCTTTCCCGCCGTTAGCTTATGCCAGCACCTCGCGGAAAAGTTCCCTGCTCGTCAGGCTCCTTCGTCGGTTGTTTTACCGAGTATTTTCGCTTTTTTCTCAGCCATCGTCAGGTACCCGTCGGTGTATGTCGTCCCCTACACCCTCTGAGCACAAAAATAAGTGCGACTCGTGCGGCACCCAACTCCCGCACAAGGATGGCCATTCCCTGTGCCTTTTTTGCCTAGGCCCCGCCCATCCGGTGGAGAAGTGCCAGCACTGCCTTAGCTTCAACGCGGCCACCCGGAGAAGGCGGCAGCAGTCCCTGGAAGCCCACATTTTAAAAAAGAAAATGAGCTCCATGCAAAAAGAACTGAAAAGGCTTTGGCGGTGACCTCCCGAAGCCGCCATGAGAAAAGGATAAGGAAAGGCACGGGACAGGGCTACTCTCCCACTGCGTCTTACTCGGGAGTCGCAGGGAAACAGGTAAAGTTCCCCAGGATCGCTCCATAGCGCCGCCTTAGAAACTTCTAAAGGCGGCCGCCGACTCTGGCTCACGCTCAGGCCCTTGGGCACCTCCGGGCTTGTGAAGGCCTCCGCTCCCAGTAAAGCCGTGGTTTACGCAGCCTACTGGTCCAAGCGGCTCCAATAAGCGGACGTCAGCTCTGGCGCCCTGCGGAGAAGGTCGGTGGTCGCCCAGCCGCCGGGTCGGTCGCGCGTACGTTCCATACGACCAGGCTGCCCTACTTCATGGCCTGCCTCCAGCAAAGGGTCCGTTAAGTTGGATGTCGGCCCCTCTGGCATCGGCCTGGATCCCACTGCTAAGCCGCACGTCAGTTCGTCCGTCCGTCCACAGCGGATGAGCCGATGCCTGACCCCCCCCACACCTGTCGTTCCCGGCTCCCCACAGCCTTCGCTGCCCGCCAGAGACCTGGAATCTCTTCTGCCCGACCCCGCGGATTTATCCCTCCCCATCCCCGGGCGACGCTGAGGTTTCTGGTCCACCTCCGTCAGACCGTCCTCCTTCGGGTCCGACTAATCTGACATCGGGTCCCCGGATGCCGGCTCTTCGGCCGCTGGCTTCGACACTGGTATTGCCAAATCCGGATGACATCCCACCCCCCGATGTCTCCCCGACACCGGGCCCTCCACCCCCCCGGGTCTTCTGCTCCAGAACCGCCCATGGGGCCTCCGGCCGGGCTGTCTGCTCAGGCAGCTCCTTCGGGTCCCGGGTACCTGGCCCGTCGTATCCGGCGGCCGCCATATCTGGGACCACAGTATCCGGCGCCTCAGTACCCGGCACCGACATATCCGGCGTGTGATACCCAGCTCCTTAATACCCGGCCGCCAGGCTTCCCACCATCGGGTTATGGATACGCCCCTTCGGGTGTAGTCCATACCTGTATCCCCCTCTTCCTCCACCGCCCCCTCAGCTGCCGGTGGATTTGCAGGAGACTCTGGCCTCCTGCTGGGCTGAGGCCAAGGCTCAGCTTACCAGAGAGGTGGAGAGTCGTCTTCCGACGACGGTGCCAATGCCGGTTCCCGTACGTCCATGACGACACACTCCCTCCCCACCTCCGGACACCAGGGCTCACCCCTCTCGGTCCAGAGAGGGGCAGGACACACTTCCCCGAGGGATTCCCAAGGGGTCTGTTCCTCCCCCTCGTCGGGAGAGGGAGTCTACCTCATCCTCATCTTCTTCTTCCTCGGACACATCGGATCCCTCTGATGGTTGTTCCAAGCAAGACGATGAGCCACGCTCTACGTCCAAGCCACGGCCAAGGACTCCTCTGAAGTCCCTTCCGGAGGATCCTTCCTTCCCGGAGTTGCTACGGAAGATCCAGGAAGTTCATAAATGGCAATCCTTGGAGCCAGACCCCCAGTGTAAAAAAACTCGCTGAGCATCTGGATCTGCCCGTGACAGCTCCCACTTTGGTGTCACCCTGGATCGAGCCTCATGCCGACCTTATTACCACCATATGGAAACAACCGGTGGCCTTAGCCCCACTTCCCAGGAAGTCAAACAGGCTATACCAGGCTCCAGAGGGTGTTGACTTTTTAGACTCCCACCTTCGTGCTAACTCGGTTGTGATTAGCGCCACTCATGGCCGGTCAGCTCAACCCAAACATCTTAACAAGGAATCCTGCCTTCTGGACCAGTATGGCAAGAAGATTTTTGCTTCTTCCACTCTGGGTATTAGGGCCCTGAACTACGTTGGCCACATGGGGGATTACCAGAAGGCGATTCTGAGTGAGGTGGAATCCAAATTGGACTCCGTTCCGGACTCTCAGGTCAAGCGGGAAGTGGCTGACTTCATCCGCTCTGCACGTTCGGCCAATCGGCACATTCTTCTTGTGACCTACGTTGCAGTGGACACTTCTGGGAGGAGCTCAGCTTTCGCCGTAGGTTTACAGCGTCACGCTTGGCTCCGAGTGTCAGGGTTGGTCCCGGAAGTGCAGTCCGCTATCCAGGAAGCACCCTTCCGGGGTTCGGTGCTGTTCGGGGGTGATGTCAAGGACATCTTTACTGATCTGCAGGAGAAGGGGACGACACTAAAGTCTGTTGACTCTATGTACCATCCCCATCAGTTGCAGTGCCGTCCTTTACATGAGCGGAATCGTTAAGCGAGACCACAGGGAAAGAGGGCCACTAAACGTTGTGCCCCACCAGCTGCCAAGCCCCTCCCGCCCAAAAAAGCAGTGGGAGCTTCAGCTGCGGCGCTGCCCCACACCACCTGACTCCTTCCCTCTCCCGCTACCTCTGGGCTTCCCGGAGGATCCGGTAGGAGGGAAGTTTTCCCTCCACCTTCCGGGCTGGGAGAGGATAACATCGGATTCATGGGTCCTCCAGTTAATCGCAGAAGGACACTCAGTAGAGTTTCTGCAGAAACCACCTCATCACCCTCCCAAGTTAGTACGTACTCTAAGGGCGTCTTCTTCTGGTCCAGGAAAAAATTTCAGCACTTCTGCTGAAAGAGGCGATAGAACCTGTCCCCCTTCCCTTGCAAGGAACATGTTACTATTCCCACTTCTTCCTGGTCCCGAAGAAGACAGGAGACATAAGACCTATTGTAGATCTCAGTTCCCTAAACCTTTTCGTGGAGTGCAAGAGGTTCAGGATGCTCTCTCTGCAGAGCCTTCTGCCCCTCCTCCGCTCGGGCCAGTGGTTGTGTACTCTGGATATGCAGGACGTTTACCTGCACATAGCTATTCGCCCATCTCACCGCAAATATCTTCGCTTTGCTTTCAAGGGGGACCACTACCAGTTCAAGGCACTTCCATTTGGCCTCTCCTCGGCCCCTCAAGTTTTTACCAAATGCCTCACGGTGGTGGCGGCCTACCTGCGTACCCGAGGGGGTACAGGTTTTCCCGTACCTGGACGATTGCCTCCTGGCGGCCCCGACCAGGGAGGAACTCCTGCACTGCTTCTCCTTCACCCAGCAGGTCTTTGCCTGTCTGGGTATTACCATCAACCATTCGAAGTCTCACTTGATCGCATCCCAGAGGCTTCAGTTTATTGGGGCGATACTGGACATGACCCTAGGCGGGGCCTTTCTGCCTCCAGACAGGGCGGCCACACTCCAGACTCAGATAAGCCTGTTATCCAGCTGCAGATGGGTCAGTGCAAGGTCAGTTCTTCACCTCCTCGGGCTTATGGTGGCTGCTATCCCGACAGTCCCGTGCGCTCTGCTTCACATGAGGGTCTCTCAGTGAACGCTTCACTCTCAATGGGATCAGTTGGTAGATGACTTGGACCACTTGGTCCTAGTCTCCTCTCCCATGATTCGAGACTTACAGTGGTGAGTTCCATTCTTCCTTCCTCACCCCTCCCAGACTCTGACCACAGACGCCTCGGGCAAGGTTGGGGAGCCCATCTCGGTCCACATCGGACCCAGGGCTCTTGGTCCAAGCTTGAGCAATCACTGCACATCAGTGTGCTCGAGCTTCCGGTGGTGCTCTGTGCTCTCCAGGCCCTCCACCTGCATCTTCTTCCAGGCTACCTAGCCGTCCAGACGGACAATATGTGTGTGGTATGGTACATCAACAAACAGAGCAGGACTCGGTCCTACCCTCTCTGCAAGGAAGCGATGAGAGTCTGGGATTGGGCAGCACAACACGACCTTCACCTCACGGCAATTCATGTTCCGGGGGTCGAGAACTCCTTAGCAGACAAACTAAGTCGCTCGTCTGCTCTAGCTCACGAGTGGGAGCTGGATCAGGGGGTCCTAGATGATATCTTCCTACGTTGGGGAACACCTCAGGTGGACCTGTTCACTTCACCTCTAAACGCAAAGCTTCCCGACTTCTGCTCGCTCGTTCAAGAGCGAGGCATTTACTGAAGAGACACTCTGTCTCTAGGTTGGAGGGACAGATTCGTCTATGCCTCCCTCCCTATTCCTCTGATTCTGCGTGTCTTGCAGAAACTAGGTTCAGAAGGAGCACGAATGATTCTGATCGCTCTTTTCTGGCCCAGGCAAGTTTGGTTCTCTCTTCTGCAACAATGCTCAGAGGAGCCTCCTCTTCTGCTGTCACGGATTCTGTTGACCCAGGATCAGGGGCCCTGGTTCATCCAGGTCTCAAGTCCCTTCAACTGCATGCGTGGCTCCTGCGGACATAGCTCAAGCCCGCTTTGGGGTTTCTCCCCAGGTGGCTGAGATCTTGGTGGAGGCTAGAAAGCCCTCCACTAGGTCTACTTATGCCATGAAGTGGAAACGGTTCTCAATCTGGGCCACTTCAAAAGGCTTCGAGCCTTTCTCTTGCTCAGTTGGGTGACTGCTAGAGTACCTGCGCCATCTCTTCGACCTGGGTCTTAGTCACTCGTCTGTGAAGGTACACATGGTGGCCATTTCGGCCTGCCATATTCCCTTCGCAGATAGGATGTTTGCTCAACTGGAAGTCTCTAAGACTTTACTCAGAGGGGTTCTTCACTTGAGACCCCCTATCCGAGTTCCCGCCCCTCCTTGGGATTTGAACTTCGTCCTTGAGAAACTTACCTTGCCTCCTTTTGAACCAGCGGCCTCGGCAGACATGAAGTTCCTTTCATGGAAGACGATCTTCCTAGTGGCCATTACCTCTGCTTGGAGGATTTCCGTGCTCCAGGCCCTGATGTGTGTAAAATCCCGTACTTAATTTTCCACAAGGAACGCGTGGCTCTGCGCACCAATCCTAAGTTTCTCCCCAAGGTGGTAGCGGAATCTACTTTGAACCAGGCCATAGAACCCGCCTTCTTTATGCAGTACTCCAATCAGGGGGAGTATCTTCTTCACACTATGGACGTTCACCGCATTCTGAGATACTACACTAACAGAACAAAGGATCTCAGAAAGACTGATCAACTTTTTGTCTCTTTTGCCCCCAAAAGAGAAAGCAATGCTGTTTCCAAGCAATGCCTGTCTAAATGGTTGGCTCATTGCATCACCTTCTGTTATGACAAGTACAGCAGGACCCTTCCGAGACAAATAAGAGGTCACTCCACTAGAGGGGGTTGCTGTCTCTGCGGCATGTCGGCATGTTTCAAGAATGTGTCATCGGCAGACATTTGTGCTGCCGCCACTTGGACTTCTGTTCATACATTTACAAATCATTGCAGTTTGGATATTGCCTCTCGCCGTAGAGCAGGCTCCGGGCTTGCTGTTCTGCAAGGCCTTCTTTCTTAAGGCCTTCACAGCTAGAGGATCTGCTTTGAGTAGCTTTTCTCCTCCCATGTGCTTCTTTCTTGTTCCAGACTGCTTGGGACTCAGTCCTATATGTAATTACCTACTGCAAGAGCCCTCTCGAAGTAAGATAGTACAGTTGCGTAAGAACTTACCGTAACAGTAGATCTTCGAGAGAGGCTCTTGCAGTAGGTAATACCTTCCCGCCCTCCATCCCCCTAAGCTTTTTCAGCTCCTTTTCCAGTGAGGGAAATATCCCCTTTTCTCTCGTCTGGTCTCTCGTGGCCTGTGGTGGGAAAGAACTGGAAGGCAGGCGTGAGGGACTGCCACTTTATACCAACGTCTCCTGACGCCGGTCACCTGACGTGGGGGCAGTCCCTCGCCAGAGACTGCTAGCTGGAAATTTTTCCGTGGGGTTCTGCCGCCTGCCGACGTCAGTCCTATATGTAATTACCTACTGCAAGAGCGTCTCTTGAAGATCTACTGTTACAGTAAGTTCTTACATAGATACATAGACAGTGTTGGCAGATAAGGGCCTGTGGCCCACCCAGTCTGCCCAAACTTACGTAACTGTACTTTTCTGTATGCCTTCCTCCCTTCCCACTCCTGTTCAAAGTTTTAGTCAAAATAAGGTCTCAACCTTGCAAAGTGATTCTGATTGCTCCAGATTGGGCCAGACAGCCCTGGTACCCCCTGTTGCTGTCCCTAGCAGTCCATCTTCCTCTGTCTCTTCCCAGGAATTACAACCTGTTAACATCCTCTCAGGGGAAGATTTGGTACCCCAATCTTCAGTTTCTATATCTCAAGGCATGGCTCTTGAAGAGTTAGAGTTTGCAGATCTGCATCTTTCCCAAGGGGTTCTGGATATCCTCAAGGCTTCTCGAAAGCCCTTCACCAGAAAGACTTATAACTCCAAATGAAAGAGATTCAGCATTTGGTGTTCTAAGAAGCATATTTCTCCAGATACTGCTAGATTGCCTACGGTGTGGATTATATGGTCCATCTTAATGACCTAGGCCTCAGACCAGCTACTCTCAAGGTACACTTGTCAGCTGTTTCTGCGTTTTTGTCCGTGGGGAAGTCTTCCTCACTATCTTCTCATCCTGTATTCTGTAAATTTTTTAAAGGATTGCTTCACACCAATCCTCCTTTTAGAGACCCTACCCCTGCCTGGGATTTGAATGCTTGCATTGCTCAACTTATGCAACCTTCTTTTGAGCCTATGTCTTCATCAGAGCTTAAGTACTTGACTTGGAAAACTCTGTTCTTGGTAGCCATTACCTCTGCCAGGCGTATCGGTGAAGTGCAAGCCCTGTCAGTGGAACCTGATTTTATCTCATTTCACAGGGATAAAGTGGTCCTTAGAACCAATAGAAGGTTCTTGCCCAAAGTGGTTTCAGACTTCCATTTAAACCAGTCTATGGCCCTGTCCACACTACACCAGTAGAACAGTTCGGTAACGTTACAGAGGGCTTAAACTGTTACCGTAATGGTTTGCATTTACACTGGTAACGTTACAGAAGGTGTTTTCGGAACTGTTATAGAAACCTGTTGTGCGGTGGTTTCAACAACGGTCCCTGTAATGGTTGCAGTTCTGTAACGTTACCAGTGTGTGTCTAAATGCTCCACCGTGTTGCCTCCAGTCCCCCACCATACCTGCATGCATTGCAGCACTGGTGTAATGCATGTGGGGAGGGGGCGGAGGCTACCAGGGCGTACCAACAGCAATGTGAGGCACGAGAGTAGGCTGCAATACTGGGCAGTCTCCATAGCAGGGTAACCCAACCTACAGCAGTATGCCCACCCATGTGTCCCCACTTGACCTACCCCCTGTCCTCACATGCCTGCCTGAGAGCCGCCTCCTGAAGTATCCATATACTGTCCGTGATGACGCCTCTCACTGTGAAGGGTGCTGGGAGTACCCCGCCTGCCCATCAGAGCTGTGGCATCAATACTACCTGTGGAACGGTGCCACTAGTGCACACATACAGCGGTTGAGCTCCTGAGTGCATCGTGTAACACCACTGCGGTGGCCAGTAGTTGTGTGGCACTGTGTACAGGGGAGTGGTGGGATACACCGATGGCAGTAGTGGAGGGGCTGCCATCAGCCATTCGGCAGCAGTACCTGACCGGCTGTCATGCCCTGGTGCCCTACCCCTATTGGACATGTTGCCATGTCACACCTCTCCCTCCCTCTCACAGCAGTACCTCCCTGAATCCACCATGCAGCCCCCCCCCCCCACGCCTTCTTCTTGTCGCGTCCTCACCCATAGGTGTGTAAAAGATCATTGCCATATTGTATGTTGCACATTATGACTTGTACAGATGCACACTACCTCATATGTATTGCCGGTGGGTGCCTCTCATCAAAGTTGTCCTCACCGGGTGCACCATGGGATATGCTCTGCTTCGTCGGGGTTGGGACCACACATACTATCACACACAATATGGACAGGCTGTACTGTTTTCAATCCTTTATCAAACTGTTCACTGGCAGTGTGGACACACTGTACCGTTTATGGTCTGTAACGGTTTGGAACCGTTACAGATTTCAAGTGGTGTAGTATGGACGAGGCCTTAGTCTCTTCCTGTTTTCTTCACTGGTCATTCTTCCTCCGGAGAGAGAGAGAGAGAGAGAGAAGGCTACATAGTTTAGATGTTAAAAGAGCCCTTAGTTACTACATAGAGCGTACCAAGGGTCACAGGTTTGACTCCCTCCAGTTGTTCCTCACTTATGGAGAAGTGGGAAAGGGCAAACCTGCCACCAAGAGATCTGTTGCCAGGTGGATTGTGTCTTGTATACAATTCTGCTATGAAAAACTGGGAAAAACTACACCCTCAGGCCTGAGGGCTCATTCCACAAGAGGCACAGCTGCTGCCAGGGATATCCCTTTCTTAGAAATGTGTCAAGCAGTCACCTGGAAAACAGTCCATACCTTTACCAAGCATTACTCTCTGGATATCCAGGCTAGGAGTGATGCTCGGTTTGGCACAGCAGTGCTTCAGAGCCTGTTCCCAAAGTAGGTTCTGTCCCTCCTCTATGGAGGTACTGCTTGGCAGTCTGCAATATGTCAGAATACAGCAAGACTTCAAGTGGTTTGAAGAAAAAATTACTCACCTTAGTAATTGTGTTTCTTTTAATGGAGTCTTGCTGTATTCTGACCTCCCTCCCTGCCTCCCCTCTCAGAACCTGTTTTTGGGAAGGGGTGAGCAGGTGCAGTGATGCACCCCAAGGGTGCTTTTTGTTTACACCCTCCTCCCTTTTGTTTGGGTGCTGTTTTGTTACTGTTATTTGTATTAGATTGGTTTTTGGTTTTTGGGTTTCGTCACTTGAATCTTCCTTGGGAATCCAAAACTTTTTTCTGCCAGTTGGCTAGTAGGAATTTTTACAATTTCCACATAGAATTTTTAGTTAGTTGGGCTCGTAAGAATCTGACGGTTTAAGTGTATAACACTCCAGACAGAGACTTCAACCGAGGTCGAGCTCAGCATTCTATGCCCTGCATAGAAAGTTAACTCTTTGTTCTCCGGGGCAGTTTAAAGGTTGGGGATCACTGCAATATGTCAGAATACAGCAAGACTCCATTAGAAGAAACACAGGTACTAAGGTGAGTAATTTTTTCTTCAAACAACATGAAGTCTTGCTGTATTCTGACATATTGCAATGATCCCCAACCTTTAAACTGCCCCGGAGAACAAAGAGTTAACTTTCTATGCAGGGCATAGACTGCTGAGCTCGAGCTCGGTTGACGCCTCTGTCTGGAGTGTTTCAAACTCGAACTGTCAGATTCTTTACTCCGCCTCACTGAATGGTCGCTCCCGAGATTTCTCCTTCAGCTCGGTTCGAAAGTCGGTTAAAGTTTCAGTTTTCATCGTTTTTTTAAACCGAAAAAGTTATCCGCATAGTCGGTTCAGTCTCTGTCTGTGGTGCCATGAGTACTAGATAGGAATTGTTCTGTTTTTCTGTGTGGAACTTGTAAAAGTGCGGCCGGGTTGGCTGAACCGGCCATTTGATAGTGAAATCTTGTGTTTTGTGTTTTTACTTAGTGTGTGGTTACCGGTCCTTATCGGTTCTAAAAAAAAAACGTGTTTTAGTACATTTTTTTCCAATACCCGTGACACGGTTAGGAACCAATAAGGGAGTCTTGCCTGGCGGTTGCCATAAAAAGGGTAAGTTGGTTAGGTTGGCCATGTCGGAGAAACCCAAGAAAAAAACCGGGCCCACTGGGTTTCAGCACTGCAGTGAGTGTGGGGAGGTCTTTGCTAAGGCTGATCCCCACACCACCTGTGTTTATTGTCTGGGGTTTGACCACCTTGATTCAGACTGCCAAATATGTAAAAACTTTCCCAAATCTACCCTTGAGAAGGGATTAGGTAGACTAAGGGGAAAGGAGGCCGAGAAGTCCGCTGATCCTGATGGCCAGCCCGGTTCGGTTCCGACCGAACCAGAAGGAGTGCCCTCTGACCAGGGCAGTACTTCTTCAGGCAAAAGGAGAGCCGATTCCGAGGGATCGGTTCCGACAAAAAACGCAAAGACAAATCATCCGGTTCGGATCCAGAGGTTCATGTTCCGACCGCCGAAGAGGTAGCCAGAGCGATTCAGATTGTGGAATCGCTCCGCCCGGTTCCTACCGATCCGGCTCCTTCTGGCAGGGGTTCAGTTCGGTGGGATTGTGATACATTAATCTTGGGTGTCTATAATTCTGTTTGGCAGAAGTATCATAAAAGCACTCTAAATGTTGTTTTGGGCTTTTTGAAGTATTATATTTGGTTGGCCGGATGTACTTGGATATTCCAACACGTCTGGTGGACACTATTGGATGTTATACGTGGGGTCACTGCTCAGGTACAGTCTTTGTATTCCAAAGAGATGGCTTCTCTTTCCACTTCAAACTTGTCACGCCTTTGGGAGAATTGTGAGAATTGGTGTTATGAACCTCCTTGAGTTTCCTATTTTTTTTCCCCTCGCTTTTTGACTTTGTATTTTTATTTTCTATGCTGTGTTTTGGTCATTTTCCTACATATTTTTTGTATATTTTGTATTTTTAGTTTAGTTTCTTATGTTCTTATTAAAAAACTCCCCTACTCACCTGTAGCGGGATCTGCTGGTCTGGTGTGATGGCCACTTCGGACGGAACACTGGAGGAGATGGAGGTCTCGGAGGTGGGGGAGCCGACCTCCTCCCCATCCTCGAAGAGGTCGACTTTAAAGATGATGAGTTGGATGTAAATCTGGATTTCTTGGAAGAAGAGAGATTTATTTCAACAGAAAAGTTAACAAAAACGGAGGATGATAGAGAAGTTTTGCAACACTCGGAGCCACAGAGTGCGAGTACAAAAATCGAGGGTATAGCTTTATCCAAAATAGAATTATTGTTGCTACTGGCTGCATAAGAAAAAAAATATGTGCAGAAGAGAGATCTCTTCCAAGCACGAATTACGCAGCTGGACTATGAGGAGCGAATTGACAACAGAGCCGACAGCCAACACCCAACTGTGCATGACGCATCATTAAGCAGGCCGCGACTGTAGACCAGCAAACTACAAATGCACTTAAGGTAATTGCTTCCTGTAAAGTTGACATTCAAATTGTGGCTGGCATTTCTGACATAAATAAAGGTCTGTGCCTAGAGCCAGAGGGGGAGGAGGGTAGAAATAAGCCTGAAAATTGTGTTAAAGTGAGTGATACAGTACAAATTGGTGTAGAAGTCACGATTCCTGAAATTTCACAGGCTGTACCGTCTGAAATATTAACGGAACCTGTATTGTATCAAACAACACCCCTTCATCAGGAAGGTGTAACAGTATATTCTTTTACTGCAAAAAGCGCTCCTAAACCACAAAGAAAAGATAGTTCAAAAGAAAAAAGGGAGGCACTTATACTACCTAAAAGAAATATTGAACTTAAAAGTTCAAAGAGTACTCCTGTCATTAAGGGCCTACCCCAGAGTCATGATAAGGGTTTAACTACTACAGCAGCTATCAAGGCTGTCTTTTTGTTACCACAATCAAAAGAACCCTTGTTTGAAAACTGGTCCCCTGGAGTGGCTTTAAACTCAACAGGTTGGAAACAGAACTCATTGGGTATTTGGGTACCTGATCCCTCTTAGGATAATCGGGGCCCTCTTTCACAGGACTCACCTACATGGTACTCAACGACTAATATTCAGGTACCTGAAATATCCTTGGACAAAAACAACTGCAGTGACCTTATATGGGTCGACCAGATAACATTGGTACCAACTGTAAATCTTTCTCCTAAACAGGGAGTAAATAAGGGGCATATTACAGACATGGAAACGCCTAAAGCTGATACTCCTACAGAAACCCTTACTGACCATGACCAGCCTAATAAGTTTGGTCAAGAGGATCTTCAGACTTTTGAAACCACTGATCTTACTTTGAGAGGGCTCTTGCGGTAGGTAATTACATATAGGACTGACCCGGCAGGCGTCAGGACCCCACGGAAAAATTTCTAGCCAACAGTCTTTGTCGGGGGACCGCCATCCCCCCACGTCAGGTAACCGACGTCATGTAACGTCAGTATAAAGGGGCGGTTCCCCATGGCTGCCTTCCAGTTCTTTCCCACCATCGACTTGTGAAAGTTCCTCGCGGTAGAGTTCCTTCACTCATCAGTCTTCCATCGGTCAATTTTACCGAACTTTTTGACCATTTTGCTCGATTTTTGCTTCTAACATCCGTGTATGTCATCCCCGACACCTTCCAAATCACATGAAAATAAGTGCGACTTGTGCGGATCCCAACTGCTGCATAAGGACGGACAGTCCATGTGCCTCTTCTGCTTGGGCCCAGACCACCATGTGGAAAAGTGCCAACACTGCCAACAGTTCAATTCAGCCACCCGAAAACGGAGGCAGCAGTCCCTGGAGGCCCATGTTCTCAAGAAAAGATGGCTTCCATGGAGAAGGAGTTGAAGAAGTTAAGGCAGGCTTCCACTTCCCCTGAAGGCCATAAGAACAAGAAGGACAAGCACCGGGACCAGGATTCGACCTCCACGGCCTCTGCAACTCCGGCTGGAGTCGTGGTTCTTAAGGTAACGTCCCCTCTGGGGGACCACTCCTCGACGACTGTCTTGGCGCCCAAGACTGTATCGCTCCTCCCATCAGGCTCACACTCAGTTGCCTCCCGGGCAAAGGAGGCTTCTGCTTCCGGGAAGACCGCTGCCACGCGGCCCTCTGGGTCAAGCGGGTCCACTAAGTTGGATGCCAGTGCCACCAACATCCACTCGGAAAGGATCGATAAGACGCCGGCTCCTTCGGGAGGGCGCATGGTCCCTCGCACTCCCACCAAGGTCACATCCCCTGCGTGACCCGCGTCGGGCCAGAGTTCCGATAAGTTGGACACCGGCTCCTCCGATGCTCGCCCAGATCCTACTGATAAGCCGGACATCAGCCCCTCCAATGACCGCCCAGTGAAAGAGACTACATTGGACCCCTTGGACCAGTCCAGCATCCCAGGCTCACCGCAACGCTTGCCATTATCTTCCGAGGCTCCCGCGTCTCCTCTGCTGAACCCCGGGGATTTGAATCCTCCTTCCCTGGTCGACATGGAGGAGCTGGGTACGCTCACATCAGGGCTCCCTCCTACAGGGCTGGACCCCCTGACACTGGTTTTGAAGCCAGCCTACCCGACGCCAGCCAATGTCCCTCTGCCAGACGCCACTTCAGCGCCAGGCCCGACACCTGCAGGGCCACCTTTACCTGGCCCGCCTGCTGGGCCTTTCCCAAGGCCTTCTGCTCCATCAGAGCCCCTGGCACCCGGGTATCTGACAAAGCTTAATCTGATGCCGCCCTACCCGGTACCGCAGTATCCAACACCACAGTACCTGGTGCTACTTTATCCGCCACAGTACCCCACATCTCAGTACCCAATGCCGGGCTTCCCGCCATCTGGTTACAGATACTCACCTTACAGATACTGTCAGTATCCATTTCCCCTCCTCCTCCACCGCCCTCACCACAGCCGCCGGTGGACATGAAGGAGACTCTGGCTGCCTGGTGGGCTGAGGCCAAGGCCCAGCTCACCAGGGAGGTAGAGAGCCATCTTCTGGTGCCGGGCCCTTCACAGGATCCCCTACACCGGAGACGGGAGACTCCCTTCCCCTTACCCGACACCAGAGGTGAACCCTCGGGCACCAGGGATGGGGAGGATACACTCCCCAGAGGGCTTGCCAAAGGGACCGTTCCTCCCCCGCATCGGGAGGAGTCTTTCTCCTCTATGTCGGAGACCTCTGACTCACTCGGGGATGCTCCAGTCCTGATGACAAGCCACGTACTCCAGATCGTCCCAGGCCAAGGATTCCTCCAAAGTCTCCTTCAGAGGATCCTTCCTTTTTGGAGTTACTGAGAAAGATCCAGGAAGTTCATCAGTGGCAGTCTCTGGAGCCAGATCCACAGCGTAAGAAGCTCACTGCCCACTTGGATCTGCCCGAGACCGCTTCAACATTGATTCCACCCTGCACTGAGCCTCATGCAGACCTTGTTTCCACAATTTGGAAGCAACCGTCCGCGTTAGCCCCCCTTCCGCAGAAGGCAGATCAGCAGTATCAGGCTCCTGAAAGAGTAGATTCTTTGAAAGTACACCCCAAGGTGGACTTGGTTGTGATTAGTGCCACTCATGGCCGTTCTGCCAACCCCAAACATCTCAGCTCATCTCCACCTAACAAGGAGTCCCGACTTCTGGACCAGTATGGAAAGAAGGTGTACACTTCTTCTACCCTGGGTATTGGAGCCCTGAACTATGTCGGACATATGAGGAACTACCAGAAGACGATCCTGAGTCAGGTAGAATCAAAATTGTACTCCTTTCCTGAGTCCCAGACCAAACAGGAAGTGGCTGACCATGTCCGCTGTGCTCATTTGGCCAGTCGGCACATGCTTCGTGCCACCTACGATGCAGTGGACACAGCTGGACGGAGTTCGGTTTTTGCCATAGGTGTTATGCATCATGCCTGGCTCAGGGTGTCAGGATTGGTCCCTGAAGTGCAATCCGCCATTCAGGATGCGCCCTTCAGGGGTTCAGTGCTGTTAGGCGGCGATATCAAGGACATCATCGACGACCTGCAGGAGAAGGGTTCTGCACTCAAGTCCGTGGAGACTCTGTACAGGCCCCCTTAGGGACAGCGTCGCCCGTTTCGTCGACGTTCTCGACCAAAAGCGAAACCACAGGGCAAGCGGGCCAACAAGCGTCGGGCCCCCTCCAGCGACCAAGACTCCCCAGCCCAAAACAGCTGCGGGTGCCTTGGCCACTGTGCTGCCCCACACCTCCTGACTCCTCCCCTCTCCCACGGCCTCTGGACACTCCAGAGGAACCAGTAGGAGGGAGGTTCTCCTTCCATCTACCAGGTTGGGAGAGGATTACATCAGATGCTTGGGTGCTCCAACTGATAGCAGCAGGACACTCAATCGAGTTTCTTCAGAAACCGCCCCGAAGACCACCCCCCAAGTCGTCTTACTCCCCAGAACATCTTCCTCTGGTCCTGGAAGTAATTTCCTCCTTTCAAACAACATGAAGTCTTGCTGTATTCTGACAAGTGCAGTTAGCCCCAGCCTTTAAACTGCACTGGAGAACAATGGGTTAACTTTTCTATGCAGGGCATAGAATGTTGATCTCGAGCTCGGTTGATGTCTCTGCCGGTTGTATTTTGAATTGTAACCATCAGGTTCTTTACTCTGCCTCACTGAACAGTCGCTCCGGAGATTTCTCCTGCAGCTCAGTTCGAAGTCGGTTGAAGTGTCAGTTTTCGGTCCGTTTCTACCGATATTTAGTTTCCGCATAGTCGGTTAAAGTCTCTGTCTGTGGTACCGTGAGTACTAGATGGGTTTTGTTCTGTTTTCTGTGTGGAACTTGTAAAAAGTGTGGATCGGTTTGGCTGAACTGATCGTTCAGGTAATTTTTGTATCTTACTTTAGTGTGTGGTTACCAGTCCGTATCGGTTCTAAAAAAAAAAAAATGTTTTTTATATGGTTTTTCCAAGACCCGTGACACAGTCAAGAACTGATAGGGGAGTCTTGCCTGGCGGTTGCTGAAAAAAGGGTAAGTTTGGTTAGGTTGGCCATGTCTGAGAAACCCAAGAAAAAAATCGGGCCCACTGGGTTTCAACACTGCAGTGAGTGTGGGGAGGTCTTTGCTAAGGCCGATCCCCACACCACCTGTGTTTATTGTCTGGAGTTTGACCACCTCGATTCAGACTGCCAAATTTGTAAAAATTTTCCCAAATCTACCCTTGAAAAGAGATTAGGTAGACTGAGGGAAAGGGAGGCTGAGAAGTCAGCTGACCCGAATGGCCAGCCCGGTTTGGTTCCAACGGAACCAGAAGGAGTGCCCTCTGACCAGGGCGATACTTCTTCGGGCAAAAGGAGATCCGATCCCGAGGGGTCAGTTCCGGCCAAAAAGAAACGCAGAGAAAAATTGTCCAGTTTGGATCCAGAATCTCATACTCTGACCGCCGAAGAAATAGCCAAAGCGAGTCATATTGTGGAATCGCTTCGCCCAGTTCCGACTGATCCAGCACCTTTTGGCAGGGGCTCAGTTTGGTTGGTTCCCCCGGTTCACGATTATACACTGGAAGAATTTTATGAACCGGAGTTTGAGGAGGAAGGAGAGTTGGAAGATAGATATGGTGATGATGAAAGTCTAGATGTGCCTATTGATCTGGACATCTCCCCAGACAGACCATCCAGTGTTTCTCCTCCTAGGCTGTCTGAGTCCCCTTCCCACTGTATGTTTTACAGAAAGGTGGCTGAGACCCTCCAGCTTCCTGTGGAGGATCAGAAGGAGCCTGACTATGTAGAGATGATGGACATCCCAGAGTACAGGAGACTGTCTATTCAAATCCACAAATTTTTTGGGAAACAGACACAAAAAATTCTGAAGTCTCCCAATTTAATACCTCCTGTGGATAGAAGAATGGACAAGAGGTATACTCTTTCAGGCTCAGATATGGAGTTCCTTTATCAGCAATGCAGCCATGTTGGGGTTGTACAGGCTTCTGCCTGCGATAAGGCAAACATTCCCTTGGCATCACACCCCCCAGACAAGGACTCCAGGAAGATTGATGCCATGGCAAAAAGCAGTACATGGCATCTTCCTTGTGACTCAGGCAGGCAAATCATATGGCCTGTACAGCCAGATACCAGAAGTCCAGGTGGGACACTGTACTGGCACTGGCTAAACAGGATTCCCCCAGCTTGCCAAGGAGCTGGAAGAGGTGGCTGCAGATGAGATTGAGGCCTCAAAAGTTCAGTTTCATGCTGCTGTGGACTCCAATGATGTGTCATCAAGAGTCATGGCTACATCTGTGGCTCTTCGGAGAATGGCTTGGCTCAGATGTACTAGCCTCTCGTAGGATACCCAGGCCAAGGCCATGGATTTTGCTGTAGTAGGTAATTCTCTGTTTGGGGAGCAAAGTATTACATGAAGAAAATGGATGAGTACAGGACCACTTACAGGAGTGCTGAGGCCAAAGAGAAGGAGGCAACTCCTCAAAGGCAGCAGTCTAGGGGCGGGGCAGGCCTTTTCATAGGCCTTTTTACCAAGCACAGGCCTCTTCTCCCTTTTCACAGAGGGGGTTCTTCAGAGGGAGGCAGAAGGGGGATGAGCAGGCCTGCATCCACCCCCCAGCCTAAAGCCCCTGCCAAGCAGACACCCTGATGGGTCTGCCCGGGTTGACTCTTCTATCCCAGTAGGGGGCAGGCCGTCTTACTTTGTCCAGGACTGGATGTCTCTCACATCAGACAAGTGGGTCCTGGAAGTAGTAAGCCAGGGACTGGTTCTCAGCTTCAAAAAATTTCCAAAGATGAGAGCCAGATCTTTTCCACCTGCAAATCTTTCAGAAACCCTTGCCCTAGAGGCAGAGGTTTCTTCTCTCCTAGCTTTAAGAGCTATAGAGAGTACCTGCCCTACACTGCAGCAAAGTACTGTACTCCAGGTACTTCCTGACCCCCAAAAAGACAGGAGAGTGGTGACCCATTCTGGACTTAAGATATCTGAACAAACATCTTTTAAAGCCAAAGTTCAAGATGATAACTCTGGGAATTATCCTTCCCTCTCTAAGGCCAGGGGACTGGCTAGCCTCCCTGGAACTCAAAGATGCCTACTTTCAGATTCCCATCAGGTGCTCCCACAGAAAGTACCTCAGGTTCGAGTTGCCCTCAGGCCCCTATCAGTTCAGAGCAATGCCCTTTGGCCTAACCACAGCTCCAAGGGTTTTCACAAAGTGCCTGTCAGTAGTTGTTGCCTTCCTAAGAAGAAAAAAGATTTCCATTTTTCCATATTTGGGACGACTGGCTCATAGTGGGCCAGTCTCCAGACCATGTCAAGTCAGACCTGCAAGTGATCCATCAAGTGCTCACTTCCTTAGGATTTCTTCTCAACCTACCAAAGTCAGTTCTCGAACCAGTGCAGCTCCTCACCTTCATAGGGGCAGAGCTGGATACGGTAAAAGCAAGAGCCTTCCTTCCCCTGGAAAGGGCAAGAGCTCTCATGGAGCTGGCTTCTTCATTCAGCCTTCAGGTGTCTCGACCAGCAAGGCATTTCCTTCAGCTCTTGGGCCACATGGCACCTTCCACAGCAGTGGTCCAAGGCACAGGATTCCAGATGAGGAACATTCAGTTCCACTTGAGAGCGTTTTGGTCCCAAAGAAAGGATTCCCTTACCCAACTAATCCTGGTGACTCGAACTCTGATCCAAGCCCTGCAATGGTGGCAGGATCAGGACAGTTTGAGGCAAGGGGTTGCATTTGCCACTCAGTCTCATTCAGTGGTCCTTACCACAGATGCTTCCCTGCTGGGCTGGGGAGCCCATTTGGGGGACCTCACCACCCAGGGACTGTGGTCTCCTCAGGAATCTCTTCTACACATCAATCTCTTGGAACTCAGGGCAGTGTTTCTGGCACTACAAGCTTTTTCCCAGTCAGTACAGAACAAGGTGGTTCAGGTCAGAACAGACAACACCACCACCATGTGGTACATCAACAGGCAAGGAGGCACTCGGTCTACGGCCTTGTGCACAGAAGCAATGAGGTTGTGGTGCCTGGTTTATTCCCTGCAAACCTCTCTGATAGCAGTTCACCTTCCAGGGAAGGACAATGTCCTAGCAGACGCACTGAGCAGAATATCTCAGGGCCATCATGAATGGGCCCTGGATCCTCTGGTGTTGAAGGTGATTTTTTCAAGATGGGGCACTCCAGAGATAGATCTTTTTGCAGCCCCAGACAATCACCAACTTCCTCTCTTTTGTTGCAGTCCCCCAGTCTTGGGCTCAGTTCCCCTGGATGCTCTGATTCTGAACTAGGAAGGGAAATTTCTGTATGCTTTTCCCCCCCTTTCCTCTCCTGTTCAAAGTTCTAGTCAAGATAAGGTCACAACCTTGCAAAGTGATTCTGATTGCTCCAGACTGGGCCAGGCAGCCATGGTACCCCTTGTTGCTCTCCCTAGCAGTCCATCTTCCCCTGTCTCTTCCCAGGAATTACAACCCGTTAACCTTCTCTCAGGGGAGGATTTGTTACCCCAATCTTCAGTCTCTCAATCTCAAGACTTGGCTGTTGAAGAGTTAGAGTTTGCAGGTCTGCATCTTTCTCAAGGGGTTCTGGATATTCTCAAAGCTTCTCGAAAGCCCTCCACCAGAAAGATTTATAATTCCAAATGGAAGAGATTCAGCATTTAGTGTTCCAAGAGGCATATCTCCCCAAATACTGCTGAATTGCCTACTGTTCTGGATTATGTGGTCCATCTTAATAGCCTGGGCCTCAGAACAGCTACTGTCAGGGTACACATGTCTGCTGTTTCTGCTTTCCTGTCAGTAGGCAAGTCTTCCTCACTGTCTGTATTCTGTAAATTTTTCAAGGGATTGCTTCATACCAATCCCCTCTTTAGGGATCCTGCTCCTGCTTGGGATCTTAATGTTTGTTTTGCTCAGCTTATGCAACCCCCTTTTGAGCCTTTGTCTTCAGGAGAGCTTAAGTACTTGACTTGGAAAACTGTGTTTTTGGTAGCCAGTACTCCTGCTAGACGTATTAGTGAATTGCAAGCCCTGTCAGTGGAACCTGATTTCATCTCTTTTCACAGAGATAAAGTGGTCCTTAGAACTAACAGAAAGTTCTTGCCTAAATTGGTTTCAGATTTCCACCTGAATCAGTCTGTCTCTCCCCGTTTACTTCACTGATCATTCTTCATTAGGGGAGAGGAGGCTACACAGTTTGGATGTTAAAAGAGCCCTTAGCTGCTACATAGAGCGTACCAAAGGTCACAGGTTTGACTCCCTCCAGTTGTTCCTCACTTATGGAGAGGTAGGAAAGGGAAAACCTGCCACCAAGAGAACTATTGTCAGGTGGATTGTGTCTTGTATACAATTCTGTTATGAGAAACTGGGAAAGATTCCACCCTCAGGCCTGAGGGCTCACTCTACAGGAGGTATAGCTGCTTCCCTGGCTGCTACCAGGGATATCCCTCTCTTAGAAATGTGTCAAGTAGCCACCTGGAAAACAGTACATACCTTTACCAGGCATTACTCTCTGGATATCCAGGCTAGGAGTGATGCTCGGTTTGGCACAGCAGTACTTCAGAGCCTATTCCCAAAGTAGATTCTGTCCCTCCTCCATGGAGGTTGCTTGGTAGTTCAGACTTTTCAGAATACAGCAAGACTTCATGTTGTTTGAAGAAAAATTACTCACCTTAGTAATTATGTTTCTTCTAATGGAGTCTTGCTGTATTCTGACCTCCCCTCCCCCCGCCTCCTCTCAGAACCTGGATTTTTGGGATGTGGGTGGGCAGGCCCAGTGTTGGCTTTTAAAGGTGCCTGTTCCCTCTCTGTTACTCATGGGGTGATATGTTATTTCAAGTTTATTGTTTTTTGGGTTTCCCGACTTGAGTCTTCCTTTGGGAACCCAAAAGATTATTTTTCTGCCAGTTGGCTAGTAAAAATTTTATAGTTTCCACACAGAACACCAACTGAGTTTTGCTCGTAAAGGTCTGATGGTTGCAGTTCAGAATACAACAGGCAGAGACATCAACCGAGCTCGACATCAACATTCTATGTCCTGCATAGAAAAGTTAACCCATTGTTCTCCGGGGCAGTTTAAAGGCTGGGGCTAACTGCACTTGTCAGAATACAGCAAGACTCCACTAGAAAAAACATAATTACTAAGGTGAGTAATTTTCTCTTCTCGCGAAGGCAGCGATAGAACCAGTCCCCACCCATCTTTAGGGGACAGGTTACTAATCCCATTTCTTCCTAGTTCCAAAGAAGATGGGAGACATGAGGCCTGTTTTAGACCTCAGTTCCCTGAACGTGTTCGTGGAGTACAGATGCTTCCGGATGCTCTCCTTGCAGAGCCTTCTGCCGCTTCTTCAGCAGGGACAGTGGCTGTGTGCTTTGGATATGCAGGATGTCTACCTGCACATCCCCATCCGCCCTTCCCACTGCAAATTCCTTTGACTTTCTTTTCAGGGGGACCACTACCAATTCAGGGCCCTCCCATTTGGTCTTTCCTCAGCTCCCCGAGTGTTTACCAAATGCCTGTCCATGGTAGTGGCCCACCTGCATACCCAGGGAGTGCAGGTATTCCCGTACCTGGACAACTGGCTCCTGGTGGCCCCGTCCAGGGAGGAACTTCTCCACTCTCTTTCCTTTACCCTGCAGGTTTTCACCAGCCTGGATATCACAATCAACCAGGCCAAGTCCCATCTGGTCCCTTGTCAAAGACTCCAGTTTATCGGGCTGATCCTGGACACGACCATCGGCAAGGCCTTTTTGCCTCCGGACAGGATGGACACCCTCCAGACTCAAGCATGCCTGTTGTCCAGTTGCAAAAGGGTTGGTGCCAGGTCAGTCCTTCGCCTCCTCGGGCTCGTGGCGGCTGCTATCCGGACAGTCCCTCGCGCTCGGCTCCATATGAGGATCTCTCAGTGGATGCTTCGGACTCAGCGGAACCAAACACTGGATGACCTAGACCACGAGGTTCTCGTCTCCGATCCCATGGTCAGGGACTTGCAATGGTGGATGGTGCAAGAGAACCTTTTCCAGGGAGTTCACTTCAATATCGAACCCCCTTCCCAGACACTGACATAAGATGCCTCAGGAGGGGGCTGGGGAGCCCATCTAGGGTCTCACAGGACTTGGGGCACCTGGTCCAGACTCGAGCAGCCTTTACACATAAATGTGCTTGAACTCAGAGCAGTTCTGTATGCTGTCCAGGCTCTGCACTTCTCCATTCTTCCCTATCATCTAACCATCCAGACAGACATGTGTGTAGTCTGGTACATCAACAAGCAGGGAGGAACTTGTTCCTATCATCTGTGCAGGGAAGCAATGAGAATTTGGAGTTGGGCTGTTCAGCACAACCTTCACCTGATGGTAGTTCATGTTTCAGGAGTAGAAAACACGCTGGCAGACCACCTCCGTCGGTCTTCAGCCAGAGCCCACGAATGGGAACTGGATCAAGAGGTAGTAGACAACATCTTCCTGCTCTGGGGAACCCCTCAGGTAGACCTGTTTGCGTCACCTCAAAATGCAAAACTTCTCTCCTTCTGCTCGCTTGCTCCAGGGTGAGGCATTTTCTGGCGGGACGCTCTTGTCTCTCGACTGGAGGGACAGATTCGTCTATGCCTTCCCTCCAATTCCCTTAATTCCGAGGGTCTTGTACAAGCTCAGAACAGAAGGAGCCCAGATGATCCTCATCACTTCATTCTGGCCCAGGCAAGTCTGGTTCTCTCTTCTGCAACAATTTTTAGAGGAACCTCCACTGCCTCTTCCTCCGTCACAGCCCATGCTGACCCAGGATCAGGGGACCCTTGTTCATCCAGGTCTCAAATCCCTTCAGTTGCATGCGTGGCTCTTGCAGATGTAGCTCAAGCCCAGTTCGGGGTTTCTCCGCTCGTAGCAGATATTCTGATGGATGCCAGAAAGTCTTCCACTAGGTCCACCTATGCCGTGAAGTGGAAAAGATTTTCGATTTGGGCCTCACTTTGAGCCTTTCTCTTGCCCAGTTGAAAGAGTCCTGGACTATATGCGTCATCTCTTTGACCTGGGTTTCAGCCTTTCCTCTTTGAAAGTCCACATGGCAGCAATTTCGGCCTATCATGTCCCTTTTGGAGACAGGACTTTTGCTCAGTTGGAAGTCTCTCAAGACTTTCCTCAGAGAGGTTCTCCATTTGAGACTCCGCATTCCTGCTTCTCCTTGGGATCTGAACTTTGTTCTCGAGAAGCTTACTCTGCCTCCTTTCAAACCGGCAGTCTCAGCAGACTTGAAGTTCCTCTCTTGGAAGACTCTCTTCCTAGTGATCATTACTTCAGCTAGACGAATTTCCGAGCTTCAGGCCCTGATGTGCAAAATCCTTTATTTGATTTTTCACAAGAAACATGTGGCTCTGCGCACCAACCCTAAGTTTCTCCCTAAGGTGGTAATGGAATCTACACTGAATCAGTCCATTGAGCTACCTGCTTTCTTTACGCAACACTCCAATGAAGGGGAGTACCTCTTGCATGCTTTGGATGTTCATAGAATTCTGAGATACCATACCACTAGGACTAAGGATCTCAGGAAATCAGATAAGCTTTTTGTCTCTTTTGCTCTCAAAAGAGAGGGCAGTGCAGTTTCCAAGCAATGCCTATCTAAATGCTTGGCTCATTTTATCACCTTCTGTTACGACAAGTACCGCAAGACCCTGCCTCGACAAGTCAGAGGTCACTCCACTAGAGGAGTAGCCACCTCTGTGGCTTGTTTCAAGAATGCGTCAGCAGCAGACATCTGTGCAGCCGCAACTTGGACTTCTGTCCATACCTTTACGAAACACTACAGTTTGGATATTGCCTCTTGCAGTAGAGCAGGGTTCGGGTTGGCTGTACTCCAAGATCTTTCATAAGACCCATTCAACCAGAGGTTCCATTGGTTGGATAGTTTTCCTCCTCCCGAGTGCTTTTCCTTTTTTCCAGACTGCTTGGCATTCAGTCCTATATGTAATTACCTACTGCAAGAGACCTCTAGAAGTAATACAGTTCAGTTACACAAGAACTTACCATAACAGTAGATCTTCGAGAGAGGCTCTTGCATTAGGTAATGCCTTCCCACCCTCCATCCCCCTGAGCTTTTTCAGCTCCTTTTCCAGGAAGGGAAATATCCGCTTCTCTTTCGTCTTGCCTCTTTTGGGCCTTTTGCTGGAAAGAGCTGGAAGGTGGGCATGGGGGAACACCCCTTTATACTAACGTCGCATGACATCGGTCACCTGACGTGGGGGCGGTCCCCCGCCACAGACTGCTAGCAAGAAATCTTTCCGTGGGGTCCTGACACCTGCCAGGTCAGTCCTACATGTAATTACCTACTGCAAGAGCCTCTCTCAAAGATCTACTCTTACGGTAAGTTCTTACGTAACTACTTTATCAGAGCTGTTTCAAAAAGCTAAGGAAGAGGCACCACGTCATCGTAATGCTGTCAGAATCAGGTATAAAGGTGGTCTGGACATATGACCTGATAGATACCACGTTGGTAAATTATTGTTAAACGACTCTTTGAAGTGTACCCCTAGAGAAGTATATGCATTTATAAATATCTCTGGGGAAGATAACTACGATATAAGTTTTCGTTCATCATATGCTCTGGACTTATTCTGGGAGAGATATAACCAAGTTAAGTTCTCCTCTACATGAACCCCCTTTTTAGTCATTCCATTGACAAAACCTCTAATCAACTATGTCACAGTTATGTTCAGGAATGAGGGGATCCATGCAGAGGATATAACTTACTGGTTGTCTCAAAAAAGTGATGTTTTGAGTGAACCTGAAGCTGTACTAGACGGTGAGTTATTTTGGATGGGGGGATGGAAATACAAGGTGAAACTAAGACAGAATGATACAGGCATAGAACATATCCCCAATTCCTTCCTGTGAGGATGAGATAGAGGGGTTTGTTTCTACGCAGGCCAGTCCAGGGCCTGTTATAAATGTGGTTCAAGGATGCATCTGTCAAGTATTTGTGATGTACCAAGATGTAACAACTGTGGGGAAGTTGGGCATAATTTCGTTTCAGTGTGCGAATCACACAAAATGTGAGTTATGTGAGGAAGTTGGATATATTTTTTCAGGATGCCCCTGGGCCGCAAAAAATAAGGCTCAGTAATAAACCCTGAACTCCTGATACAACAAGCACAAGATGTAGCTACTACCCAAAAAAATTAGGAATTTCCTCCAGAACCCCTACCACCACCACCACCACCGGATAATTTGGTAAAGCAAGGAAAAACAAACATCGCCTAGCCTAGAACAAAATGTAATACTCCCTGACACTTTGCAGCCTGTGTGCCATGTAGATAGGCCGTTAATTGAAAAAATGGATCAGGAATTTTCTATAGCTGATATTCCAATACAGACTTCTAGGAGGTCGACTAGGAATACAAAACCTCCCAAACCTAGTGAACCAATTGAAACTAAAAACTCTTTTTTGTCTCTCTCTAGGTAGGGAGATATGGGAAGTGACAATGAGGGATCCGAAATCCAACACCCTGATACAGGGACCCTTTAAAAACTGATGATTAAGAAGGTTATAAAACCAAGGAGAAAAAGAAAAGGAAAAAGATAACTTAAAACCTTTGCCTAACCAAATACAGAACTTTAGTGTGGGATCTGTGAATGTCCATAGTATCTTAAACCCAAATAAAAGGCATACCATTTTTCAAAATGTACAAAAGTCCTATCTTACATTTTGCTTTTTCCAGGAAACCTGGATGTATACCTTGGACGAAGAAAGAGCTTTCTGAGCTGAATGGACTAGAGGACCTTCTTTTTGGTCCTTTGGCCCCGATAGGGCAGATTGCCTAGGCATAGTTTTTTCATCCTTTTCCTTTTCTCTGACCAAATGAATTGATTTAATACCAGGGAGACTATTGATCATTGGGAAATATTGAATATTATACAATGGCAAGAAAGAATCCTGGTCTCTGATTGGTCAGTTTGGGACTGGACCCGTGGCATTATCCCAACACGACGCCATAGGTCTAGTCTCAGCACTATGAACCAATATTGATGATGATCTCTTTTTTGCATCTTCTCTTGAGAAACAAAAATATTTTTCCACACTAACAAAAACATTCTTTAAATTTTTTTTTGTTTTATATATAACAAGAAGCCATTGTATAATAGGAATAATGCACTCAGATGTGGTGTAATATTTAGATATCTGCCATGCCTGGGCATGGACGATTTCGGCTCATGCCCTCGTGCCCAACCCCCCCAGGCGTCGCGTTATCCCAGCACGACACACACCCTGTCATACATTATTACTTTATCGTCTCAGAAACATCTATGGGCCGCAATCAAAAGCTGATAGGGTAGAAATGTTCCAAACCCTACAACCTTACCTAATCAGACTAAAATACATAGTCCTAGGCGGCGATCTCAATTGCGAACTTAAGGATCCCTCCACTGTGGCAGGGAAGAAGGTATACTGTGATTCAAATGCTTTTAGACGATGTATAGAAACGGCAGAGCTTAGAGAATGTAAAACACCTTAAAAAATAACCCACAATTTACATACACCAGGAGCAAGTATTTTACCACTATAGATTATTTCTTTGTCTCAAATTCTTTACCCATTCCTAGTTTAACTGTATATCCAGTGGAATTCTTAGACCATTGTTTTTTACAAATCTGTTTTCAAGTGAATCCAAAAGCAAACCTCCCAAAAACAGATGGAAAATGAATGTGGCCACTTTAACTGATCCCAAAGTACAAAAAGAGATATATAAGCTATTATGGGCAAGGACATCAGTCAGTTTTCTCTACCAGGATATGGGTATTTGGTGGGAGGATACCAAAATGGAGATCACTGAATGGTTTCAAAAGTATGGGGAAAAGAAAGGAGACAGACACATTATATATATATTTAAAACTCAAACAGCAACTCCAATACCTATATACAGTGGCTTCCACATCCCGCTATGATTTTTCTGCCCAAATTGAGAAGGTAAAGTAAAAGATTTTAAGGAGTACTTTCAAAATATGCACATACCTCAATTCCCTGAAATAACTAAGACTATGGATAAACCCATCTCAGCTTTAGAAGTACAAATGGTATTTAAAAATTTGAAGCTAGAAGCTTCCTCAGGCCTGGATGGAATTCCATATGAATTCTATAAAGCCTTTGCAAATGAATTGAGTATCTGTTTCACAGTAGTTTTTAATTTTTCCTTTCAAACAGTATTAGCCCCACTTCATTCACAGAAGGTTTAATATTGTTTACTTATAAAACAGGTGATAAACGTTTGATTCAGAATTGGAGACCCAGCTCCATTTTGAATTCTGATTTTAAGATTCTTTCTCAAATTTTAAATAACAGACTCAAACAGTTGGCAAAATTAGTAATCTCCCTGGCACAATTTTGTGGTATACCTGGTATAAAGATATACCAGGCACTGACGATAGTAAGTGATGTAATAGAATTTTCAGAAGTAAAAGGTTTAAATCATTATATCAGTAGATCAAAAAAAAGCATTTGATACGAGTTCATCACCCTTTTCTTTTTTTCTCCTTAAAACAGTATGGTGTCCCAAAATAATTCATCAAATGGATACAACTATTCTGTTCAACTGCGACTGTATGCCCAATAGCTTTAAACCATGTAACCCAAAGTTTGAAAGTAACTCCAGGGGGTTGACAAGGGTGCCACCTAAGCCCCTTGTTGTACTTATTCTCTCTTTATCCATTAATAAAAATAATAAACAACGTCGCCTTATGGCAGGACATATCAAATGGATCCCCAGTGGAAGAGTTACGAATAATTGCTTATGCTGATATCTATTTATTCTTTTCAGAAATTTATCAGATTAAGGTGTTTTCTTAAAGAAATGAAAAAGTTCACTGCTATATCTAATGCTGAATTAAATCTTAACAAATGCAAAGGTTTGATCATTGGTCCAGAGGGCTCACCAGAGAGTACAATAGTTGAAATCCAGGTAGCTTCAGAATCCCTTAAGATCCTAGGAGTGGTCTTCGGCCCCCCATAACTGGGAGCTAGCTTTAAAAAAAATAGAAACAAAAGTCCAAAGATGGAAAGCATGGAAATTATCCAGACTTAAAAGGACCCAACTAATTAAACAACTCATAATACCCCAAGTCTTTATATATATATATATATATATATATATATCCATGATACTTTCACCACCCATACTGTTTGAAACTAGACTGTATAATTGTTTTTTTTTTTTCCAAATGCTTTGGTGTTCTAGACTCAATCCATTTAAAAGATGTTTTACATACCTCCCTTGAGAGAAAGGGGTGTTAGGGATGGTAGATCCTATTATTTTTTTTCATGCCATATTATTTTCCCCAGACAATAAAATTATAGTTGTTTCCTTCGGAGTATTTAGATAGCAAGTGGATCAAGAACACTATAGGTCATTACTTTTTATTCAAACAACATGAAGTCTTGCTGTATTCTGACAATTTGCAGTTAGCTCCAGCTGTTGAACTGCCCCGGAGAGTGTAGGGATAAATTCTATGCCAGGCTTAGAACGTTGGGCTCGAGCTCGGTTGAAAACTCTGTCTGTGTCCTTTTTGAAACCAAACTGTCAGATTCTTTACTCCACCTCACTGAACTGTCGCTCCGGAGATGTTTCCTTCTGTTCGGTTCTATCGCGGTTAAAGTTTCGGTTTTAGTCTGATTTTCTTTCCGTTTTTCGGTTCGAGACTCTGTCTCTGGTACCGTAAGTACTTAGATTAGTAAGCTATTGTGTGGAAATTGCAAAATTTTTCTGATGGTTTCGGCCTACCCGATCTTGTAGTAAGATCTTGAAAAAGAAAAAGTTAGTGTGTGGTTACCGATCCGTATTGGTTTTAAAAAACCCCGTAATTTTAGCTTTTTTTTTTCCATCACCCGTGACACGGTGTGAAACCGATAGGGGAGTCTTGCCTGCCGGTTGCCATATAAAGGGTAAGTTTGTTAGGTTGGCCATGTCTGAGAAACCCAAGAAAAAAAACGGGCCCACTGGGTTTCAACACTGCAGTGTGTGTGGGGAGGTCTTTGCTAAGGCCGATCCCCACACCACCTGTGTTTACTGTCTGGGGTTTGACCACCTCAATTCAGACAGCCAAATTTGTAAGAATTTCTCTAAGTCTACCCTGGAGAAAAGGTTAGGTAGACTTAGGGATAAGGAGGCCGAGAAATCCACTGACCCAGAAGGCCAGCCCGGTTCGGTTCCTACCGAACCAGAAGGAGTGCCCTCTGACCAGGGCGATACTTCTTCGGGCAAGTCGAGAGCCGATCCTCAGGGATCGGTTCCTACAGAAAGAAAACGAAAGGATAAATCGGCCGGTTCGGATCCAGAGCTGCATGTTCCGACTGCCGAAGAAATAGCCAAAGTGATTCGGATTGTGGAATCGCTTTGCCCGGTTCTGACCAATCCGGCGCCTTCTGGCAGAGGTTCGGTCAGTTCCCCCGGTTCAGGATTATTCCCCATAAGATTTTTACGAACCGGAGTTTGATGAGGAGGGTTTTTTTTAAGAGGATGATTACGTCGATGAAAGTCTTGATGTGCCTGTGGAACCGGACATCTCCCCAGACAGACCTTCTGGTGTTTCCCCTCCTAGGCTTTCTGAATCCCTTCCCCCACTTTCTGTTCTACAGAAAAGTGGCTAAAACCCTCCAGCTTCCTATTGAAGAGGCTGTAGAGGATCAAGAGGAGCCTGACTTCATAGAGATGATGGACATGCCAGAGTCTAAGAGACTGTCTATTCCCCTTCATAGGTCATTTGGGAAACAGACACAAAAAATTCTTAGGTCTCCCAACTCTGTACCTCCTGTTGACAAGAGAATGGACAAGAGGTGCACCTTGTCAGGCTCGGATATGGAATTTCTTTACCAACAATGCAGTCATGTTGGGGTAGTGCAGGCTGCTGCCTGTGACAAGGCAAACATCCCCTTGGCTTCACACCCCCCCCCAGACAAAGATTCCAGGAAGATAGATGCCATGGCAAAGAAACAATACTTGGCATCCTCTTTGGGACTAATTATATGGCCTATACAGCCAGGTACCAGAAGTCCAGGTGGGGGACTGTACTGGCACTGGCTAAACAGGCCTCTCCCCAGCTAGCCAAGGAGCTGGAGGGGGTGGCTGCTAATGGGATTGAGGCATCAAAGGTGCAATTTCATGCTGCTGTGGACTGTGATGTGTCATCAAGAGTCATGGCTACATTTGTGGCTCTTCGGAGAATGGCCTGGCTCAGATGTACTAGCCTTTCACAGGACACCCAGGCTAAGGCCATGGATTTCCCCGTAGTGGGTAATTCTCTGTTTGGGGAGCAGGCAGAGAATTGCATGAAGAAAATGGATGAGTACAGGACCACTCATAAGAGTGCCAAGGAGAGGCATGCAACTCCTTAGAAGCACCAAGCTAGGTGCAGGGGCGGGCCTTTCCACAGGCCTTTCTACCAGGCGTAGGCCTCCTCTTCCTTTTCTCAGAGGGGTTCTTCAGAGGGAGAGGCAGAATGGGGATGAGCAGGGCTGCATCCACCCCTCAGCCTAAGGCTGCTGCCAAGCAGACACCCTGATGTGTCAGCCCGAGTCGACTCCCCCATTCCAGTAGGCGGCAGGTTGGCTTACTTTGTCCAGGACTGTATGTCTGTTACTTCAGACAAGTGGGTCGTGGAGGTTGTAAGCCAGGGACTGGTTCTCAGTTTCAAAAGGTTTCCGAATCTGAGACCCAGATCCTTTCCACCTGCAAATACTTCAGAAACCTTTGCTCTAGAGGCAGAGGTTTTGTCTCTACTGATTTTAAAGGCCATAGAGAGAGTTCCTACTCCATACAGGGGCAAAGGTCTGTACTCCAGGTACTTCCATACCCCGAAAAAGACGGGAGTGGTGACCCATCCTAGATCTAAAATACTTAAAGAAGCACCTAGTAAAGCCAAAATTCAAGATGGTGACTCTGGGAACAGTTCTTCCCTCTCTGAGGCCAGGAGACTGGCTAGCCTCCCTGGACCTCAAGGATGCCTATTTTCACATTCCCATCAGGTGCTCCCACAGAAAGTACCTCAGGTTTGAATTGTCCTCAGGCCATTATCAGTTCAGAGCAATGCCCTTCGGTCTAACCTCAGCCCCAAGGGTGTTTACAAAGTGCCTAGCAGTAGAGGTGGCCTTCTTAAGAAGGAAAAGGATCTCTATTTTTCCATATCTGGACGATTGGCTTCTGGTGGGCCAGTCTTCAGACCAAGTCAAGTCAGATCTGCAGGTTACCCAGAAAGTTCTCACTTCCTTGGGGTTCCTTCTCAATCTTCCCAAGTCAGTTCTCAAACCAGTACAGCTCCTCACTTTTATAGGAGCAGAGCTGGACACCCTCAAGGCAAGAGCTTTCCTTCCTTTGGAAAGGGCAAAAGCCATCTCTCAGCTGGCCTCTTCCTTTCTCCCTCTGGCTTCTCGACCAGCAAGGCATTTTCTGCAGCTTCTGGGCCACATGACAGCTTCCACAGCAGTGGTCCAAGGGGCCAGGTTTCAGATGAGGTACATTCAGTTCCATCTGAGAACCTTTTGGTCCCAAAGGAAAGATCCTCTTACCAAGCCAGTTCCTGTTACTCAGACCTTAATTCAGGCCCTTCAGTGGTGGCAGGACCTGGACAATCTGAGGCAAGGTATTCCATTTGTCCCTCAGACTCACTCTGTGGTTCTTACCACAGATGCTTCCCTTTTGGGGTGGGGAGCCCATCTGGGGGCTCTCACAGCCCAGGGACTGTGGTCTCCTCAGGAATCCCTTCTTCACATCAACCTTCTGGAGCTCAGGGCAGTACTTATTGCCCTACAAGCTTTCTCTCAGTCAATACAGAACAAGGTGGTTCAGGTCAGGACAGACAGCACTACCACCATGTGGTATATCAACAAGCAGGGAGGCACGCGGTCCATGGCCTTGTGCACGGAGGCCATGAAAGTATGGTCCCTGGCTTATTCCCTGCAGACCTCTCTAGTAGCGGTCCACCTCCCAGGAAAGGACAATGTGATAGCGGATGCATTGAGCAGGATTTCCCAGGGCCATCACGAATGGTCTCTGGATCCTTTGGTGTTGAAGGTGATCTTCTCAAGGTGGGGCACTCCGGAGATGGATCTCTTTGCAGCCCCAGACAATCACCAACTTCCTCTGTTTTGTTGCAGACCCCCAGTCTTGGGTTCAGTCCCTCTGGATGCTCTGATTTTGAACTGGGAAGGGAAGTTTCTTTATGCCTTCCCTCCTTTTCCTCTATTGTTCAAGGTTCTAGTCAAGGTAAGGTCACAACCATGCAAAGTGATTCTGATTGCTCCAGACTGGGCCAGGCAGCCTTGGTACCCCCTGTTACTGTCCTTAGCAGTCCATCTTCCCCTGTCTCTTCCCAGGAATTACAGTCTGCTAACCTCCTCTCAGGGGAGGATTTGTTACCCTAATCTCCAGTCACTCAATCTCAAGGCATGGTTCTTGAAGACTTACAGTATGCAGATTTACATCTGTCCCAAGGGGTTCTGGAGAGCCTCAAGGCTTGTCGAAAGCCTGCCACAAGAAAAACCTACAACTCCAAATGGAAAAGGTTCAGTAGTTGGTGTTCCAAGAAGCATGTTTCCCCAGACACTGCTGACTTGTCTACAGTTCTGGATTACATGGTTTACCTTAATGGCCTAGGCCTCAAACCACCTACTCTCAAAGTTCATTTGTTAGCTATTTTTGCTTTCCTGTCAGTGGGGAAATAATCCTTTCTGTCATCTCACCCTGTATTCTGTACATTTTCAAAGGATTGCTTCATACCAATGCCCCTTTTAGGGATCCTGCTTCTGCCTGGGATTTGAATATTTGTATTGCTCAGCTGATGCAACCCCCCTTCGAGCCTATGTCCTCAGCAGAGCTCAAGTACTTGACTTGGAAAACTGTGTTTTTGGTTGCTGTTACTTCTACCTAACCAGACGTATCAGTGAATTGCAAGCCCTGTCAGTGGAGCCAGACTTCATCTCTTTCCATAAAGATAAGGTGGTCCTTAGAACCAATAGAAGGTTCCTACCTAAAGTGGTTTCTGATTTCCACTTAAACCAATCTGTGTCTCTTCCTGTGTTCTTCACTGATCACACCTCCTCAGGGGAACAGAGGCTACACAGTTTAGATGTTAAAATGGCCCTTAGTTACTACATAGAACGTATAAAGGGTCACAAGTTTGACTCCCTCCAGTTGTTCCTCACTTGTGGGGAAGTAGGTAAGGGAAAACATGCCACCAAGAGAACCATTGCCAGGTGGATTGTGTCCTGTATTCAATTCTGCTATGAAAAACTGGGAAAAACTGCACCCTCAGGCCTGAAGGCTCATTTCACTAGAGGTACAGTGGCATCTCTGGCTGTAGCTAGGGATATCCCCTTGTTAGAAATCTGTCAAGCAGCCACCTGGAAAACAGTTCATACCTTCACCAAGCATTACTCTCTGGATATCCAGGCTAGGAGTGATGATAGGCTTGGCACAGCAGCACTTCAGAGTCTATTCCCAAAGTAGGTTCTGTCCCTCCTCCTTGGAGGTACTGCTTGGTAGTCTGCAAATTGTCAGAATGCAGCAAGATTTCATGTTGTTTGAAGAAAAAATTACTCACCTTAGTAATTGTGTTTCTTCTAATGGAGTCTTGCTGTATTCTGACCTCCCTCCCTGCATCCCCTCTCAGAACCTGTTTTTGGGAAGTGGGTGGGCAGGTGCAGTGTTGCACCCCAGGGGTGTCTTTATCCCACTCATGTTGTGTTTGGTGCTTTGTATGTGTTTAATTAAGAGTTTTTAGTTCTTATTGCCTGGTTTTGGTTCTTTGGGTTTCCTGACTTGTCTTTTGGGGAATCCAAAGTCTTTGTTGCCAGTTGGCTACTAGGAGTTTTTACAATTTCCGCATTATTTAGTCAGTGAGTTTTAGCTCGTAAGAATCTGACGGTTTGGTTTCAAAAGGACACAGACAGAGTTTTCAACCGAGCTCGAGCACAACGTTCTATGCCTGGCATAGAATTTAACCCTTCACTCTCCGGGGCAGTTCAAGAGCTGGAGCTAACTGCAAATTGTCAGAATACAGTAAGACTCCATTAGAAGAAACACGATTACTAAGGTGAGTAATTTTTTCTTATGGAACCCAGATTCCCCAAAAATACATAGTTATCTTAAACTCCCATATTTTTTTAAACCAGCAGTGCAGAAATTATACAAATGGAAATTAAAAAGTAATGTTATTAAAGCGAATACAGCAAAACAATTGTATGGAATCATCCTTTTTTTAATTCACCCT